>CM060934.1:983681099-986081099 GCA_030765085.1 Allium cepa
TCGCTGCTTGCCTCTTCACGCACTGTAAAAGCATTCCATTCCAGATATGTCCTCGATCTCATCCTTCAAGTACCTGAAATCATTCGTACTATAGCCGAAAGCAGTACTTGTCTGATTTCTTTTCATTGTTAGTCGATCCCTCCGCATTGGCCTTCAATAGGGAACCTGCCCCCTAATGTCTTGGTAGATTCGTTCCAAAGTCTCATTCAACTCCGTATAAGATGTGAATCTCGGTTCCTTTTGCAGCGGCTTTGGCTCATCACAACTATCCTCTGCTTTCCATTTCCCTTTATCTTGCCTGTATCCTTTTTGGGCGGATCTCTGCTTTTTATTATATAAACGTCAACTCCCTCTCCTTCCCCTCTCTCAGGATTTACATCCTCTTGTCACAGAAACCCTTCTGCTTATGGTAAAATTCTCCTAGATCCATAGGCCGGTCCATTGTCATTGAATTCTTGAATTTCATGCCATCAGTTGTGCCAGAGACAACTGCCATCAGAACCATGGATCGATCTGGTCGGTCCACAAATCATGTCGCTGTATTGAATCGTGTTAGAAAACTCCTCAAAATTCCTCAGTTCTCTACTTTAGTGTTGTCAAACTCATTAGATTCTCGTGCCTTGAAATGTAAACTTTGAACTGCCTCATAAACTTCTAAATCAACTCGGTCCATGTTCTAATGGAGTCGCTTTCCAATTGTCTGAACCACAGTGCTGCTATGTCTATCAATTACAATGGGAAGCACTGGGCCATGACCTCCTCTGATGTCCTTAGTACCTCCATGTGCCTCATATACCTTGTCAGATAAACCGCAGGATCTGTCCTTCCATCGTATGTCTCCAATGTTGGTAGCATGAATTCGGGTGGATTCCTAGCCTACCTAATTTCAGGAGCGAAGGGCCCCTGTTCACATCTTCCATATCTCTATACGCTAGTCCTCCACTCATAGCTCGTCTAATCATCTCTGCCAATTTGTCACTGGCTCTAAGTGGTAGCCCATGTCTGTTGCCTCCGATCTGCCCCCCAAGTTCACGAGGGAATCCTGGAATCTTCTCTCCTGGACAAACATCCGTTCCTCTATCAACGCCATGTTGCATAATTCCGCCTGGTATCCTACCCGAGATGGAATCAACATACTCGGGCAAAGTGCCTCTAGCTTAGGGGCTGCTCTTGATGATCCTGCTCTATTTTGAATCCTGGTTGTTACATGCTCCCGATCCCTATTTTCAGCATTTGCTGTGGATGTATTCTCTTGATTATGCACTATAGCTTGTCCAATCTGCTGGAATAGGTTCTGCATCATCTTCTCCTGCCTTTTCAGCATCCCTTCATGCATAGCCTCCATCATCATCTCCATCTCGTCTTTCATGTTGACTCCTTTCCGCTTTTTGTCTCCATATTGATTGCTTCATCATAGCTTTCCAGATCAAGTTCCTAAGCCTTTATATTTTAGATCCAAGCTTTAGAATCCCCAAGTGCTAGCTTTCTCAGTGAAAGCACCAAAATGTTTGTGCCAAAACTGGTCACAAACACCCAATTATAGATGAAAGCACAAACTCACAATCATAGGTCACAGATAGAGATTATGTAGAGAATGTAAATGTGAAGAACACTCAAAATTTGAAAAGTAAGCAATAAGAAAACAAGATTTATAGTGGTTCGATGTTGTAGTCTACGCCCACTTTGAAGATTCATTGTTTTATTGATTCTGAACTAGTTTACAATAGTACAAGTGATAGTATTCAAGTTATAACGGAGTTTCAGCAGAGTAACAACGTTGATGAACCAAAACGATCCCTTTTCTTTTGGCATTGGAGTGCCATTTATAGATGCAATATAAAAATATCTAACTTAGATCTCAGAATACCCCTTCTTGCCCAACGGTGGACCCACCAGATCGATCCAAGGTCATTTGGAATTGATCCATGATCGATCCATGATCACTTCGTATCGAGGAAGAAATGATCCAATGATTATGGGAACGATCACGAACATTCCTCTTGTGGTATGCAAGCTGTGGTGAAAATTTGAAGGTGTTTGGACTTGTAGATCTCGAGTTATGATGGATCCAAGTTTGGATTTTCAATTGGTTGGCATCTTCGTATCGATCCATGTCAATTCATATCGATCAAACGATGGTGATGTAGAGCGATAAGCTAGGGCAGATCCATCTTTTATGCCGCATGATCGCTTCCTCCTCTTGGCCATGCCTTCTTCGTACCATCCTGACATAACTCTTTTCGTATCGATGCCTTAGGAGCTGTTTCATATCGATGCGATCAAACCTCTTCCGTATTGATTGTTGATATTGATTTCATATCGATGTAATTAGCCTTATTCCGTATCGATCCTTGGTGTTCGTATCAATCGTTCGGGGGTATGTTTCGGAACGATTGTTTGCCGATCAATATGAGCTATACGATCGTTTAATTGATACGAACTGTACGATCGTTTGATCGATCGATATTTTGAGCACACGAACTCTGATTGATCTAAAATTTGGAACGTTGGTTTTCATAGCTTTGTTGTCATGCCATATCAATTGCAGCTCGATTTGGCCTAGTACCAAATTGCCAGTATCCATGGTAGGCCAGTGTGTAACCAATCTATAGGACGAACTATCTTTTGTTTTCAGTCAAGTCCTTAGTGTCATGACATTGCCAAAAGGTAGGATAACACGTTTTACCTATATGTCGACATATACTGCGGAATTTTGAAAACTATTTTCTGGTCAAATTCAAATTCAAAATATAACTATATAACCATCAAATTTGGAATTTTTTCTCATTTCCTTGCTTTCTTCTTTCTGTAAATTCGAGATAAAATAAAATCAATGGATTTTTCAAGTTCCAAGTGACCAAGAGAAGAGACCGCCCCCTTTAACTTCGAAACCTCCACTCTAGGCCTATTCCAAACCACCACCATAGCCAAATTTATCAAAGTAGACATGCTTTAAGAAATAGAGGTCATCCAAATACACCTCTTAAAAGAACAATAAAAGCAAGAGCGCATCCATTGGAATCTCCAGAAGCATTTATTGGATGATGCACCAATCCAATAGTAATCAAAGAAGAAACTCCTAATCTTGTCATTCACAAAAACATGAATGACGAAGAGGAAGAAGAGAAGAAAAAAATAAATGTCAGTGAAGATGATGAAGAAGTCGAATGTGTAGGAGAAGTTTGCTTCGAACATGATGGAAATCTTATGGAACAAAAATGAAACTTTTGTCTCCACTATCTCCTTTATCCTATTCTTAAGTCTCCATATTCAAAAAGCATTAAATTACATGTTTAAGTTTGGCTTGTCTAGGTTTTGATTGGTTATGATTAGATTTGATTTGGTTTTATAGTATTATTAGGTTGTGTATTGTTTTGGTTTGTTTATGTGTGTTTGGATTATATAGTTTGTTTGAATAAATAAAATATTATTTTATTTATTTAAAGTCTCAATGCAGCAGTCATCATATCGTATTGCATATTATTATACTTTACTCCAAAATTATTGATTTTGACTATACAATTTCAAAGCATTTCATTTAGGGAAACTCTTATTTTTCATTCATTTTTGTTGATGATAAAGGGAGGAATATAAAATATACATACACGTATATTCAGAGGGAGTTATATCATATTTTATATACAGGAACAAATAGTGGTTGTCATCATCAAAATGGGGAGATTGTTAATACCTCTGTTATTGATTGGGATGACAACAACCATATGAAACATATAAAATATAGATATTCATGTTTTGCCAAGTTAAATAGTATGTGCAGAATATTACACAGGTGATGAATCGAAGACTGTACAGTATAAAGACTCAAAAGATAGACATGAAGATTCATGTGTTCAAAGACCAAGATATGAAGAGCTCAAGATTATAATTTAGTGTATAGAGTCATAGCGTATATTGTTCAAGTTCTTGATAGCAATCTTAGATCACCATCTCTAATTTTCTAATCTTTTATATTTTTAACCAAAATAAATTTCAAAATATTTTATAAAAGTTTTTCAAAGTTCAAAATGTTTATAAACTAAGTTAAAACTATTTTACAAATCATAGGATTTTAAAAAAAAATAAATGAAATACATTTTTAATACACAAGCATAGTCGACATACATGCCTTGGATATGTTGGCGTACATGCCACCAAATTGATTTTCAGTTGTTGAAAGGAAGTGTCTATCCATTGCAATTCTTCACTAATGGACATATCTTTCATTTATTATATAAAGGGGAGTGGAAACGAATTTTTTGACAACTAATTACTTACTTTCTTCCCTCCTCTTGCCCTCTTAAAAATTTCATTAAAGAATATACTATATTCTCTTCAAAATTACATAGAATCAACTAATACTTCATTCTATTGATTTAATACTACTTTTTTACTACTTCGTAAACATATCTCTCTCATTTCAAAAATCAAAGTGCTATTCAAGTGGCTATATGATCCATTATATCCAAACTTCAGGAAATTATCTTTGGAAAAACTATCAACACTATTTGTATTCGCTTTGGTGTTCTTGTAGCCTGTTCAAATTAACTGAATGTGCTTAGTAGCCTGGAAATCTAGTGGGTATACTTATAGCCTAGTCAAATCAAGTGAGTCTATCTTAAGCTTGGAAATTCAAGAAGGTGTGTCTCGTAGCCTCTAAATCGAGATTTTATTTGGGCTTGCCTTCTACCCGGTTAAAGATTGGCATTTGAAAAGAAATATGCATAAGCAATTGCACGGGACTGGATGTAGAAGAAATCCAAAATGGTATAAAATCCTTAGTGTCATCTCTAAAACTCTCTACTTTACTTTATTGCTTTTATTTTAATTTGTAATTGCACCCGTGATTAATTATTGGTATGTTTCTGTATTGATAATCTATTATTTAATATTAATCTTGAAAGAAGTTTAAAACGATTTACATAAGTTACTAAACACTATTCATCTCCCCTCCTCTCTAGTGTCTAATTAGTCTTAAGATTCATAACCCGCAGCTCACAAAGAGGAGTGTAGAAAAAAAACAATCTAGACATATGCTTCGTGAACTTGTACTTGGGATTGGGCTTTACGCACCAACCAACCCACTTCCATTTCTTTTCTTTTCTTCTATAATAAACTATTTTCTAATTAATATAAAACACATGAAAACTTCAAAAAAAAATCATATCCATGTCGTTTAAAATGTTTACTTAAAATTACAAGATTTCCATATAATTTATTTTTCATGCATTCCTTTAATTAATTATTTCAAAAATATCATCTTAAGTCTATATAAATAAAAATCATTTCATTAACTAAAACCAATTCAAATCTTTACTTAAGAATTATCACTAACAAAATTATTCATTTCTTATCTCCATATAACTTTATAAAATAGTATTTACATATTTTAACTTATTTTTATTTAAAACATTTCTTAAATACATTCCAAACCCAATTACTAGATAATTTCCAAAACCACTCACTAATTTAAAATAAAAATTCTTCCCCTTTATAATATATTTTTAATTACATTTACTAATAATAATAATAGATTTTATAATATATATATATAATTACCTTTATCATATCAGAATTATTTTAAATTCAATAATATACAAATAAATCTAAATCTTTTTTATTTAATATTTTAAAAATTCATTTTAATTACTTTAATCGCCATTATTATCATTAATTAATTGCTCCTCGACACTGGGTTGTTACACTCATTAGCATAATTCTCTTTCATATCACACTTATGACAATTCACTCGAGACTTTCCCTTTTTTGAGACTCTACCCTTCTAAGCTTCCTCTTAAAGTCTTCCTCTTCTTGCCTTGGAAACCTATAATTTTCACAGACTTATTATTCTCAAGAGACGTTTGTAAATTTTCATTCCATAGTGCTATCTAACTTGGGAATTATGTGAGTCTGACTAGTCTGGTTGGTACCAATCTTCATTCCAATCACCCCATATTATATTTTATCCTTCCGCTTTGAAATTATGAATGTGTGGATAGATAGCTCTGTGTATTTTTCTTTATATCAATTTTACCAACCAATGGCCAGCTTTGGACAATGTCTAAGGTTTGATCGCCCTTTTGTGGATTGAAAATTATGTTCGTTTTGAGGTAGATTATTACAAAAGCCTTATCTTGAACCTAATATTTATCATGGTTAAGTAGAAAAAATAATAGTCATCGTAATGTTTCATCAAGTGGTACAAGGCAGAGAATACTAGGATCGAAATTACAAACGATTCAATAATGCTTATGGCCATACAGTATGGAGTTAGAAGAGGAACCCTTCTGGAAGTGGAAGGTATCACTAGAAATCTCTACCACAGTATAAGTAGACATATCAGAATTAAAGAAGTTGGAAAAACATATGACTCTTAACAAATCTTTTCCAGGTCCAGGATATAATTGAAAACAGGGAGTTGTTAGTTATAACCACCTAGTTAAAAGGCCTTGAGACTTTAATTATGTATCTCGTTCTTCGTTGACTCATGGCTTAAGATATATATGACGGATATATATGACGTCACCAAAATCGGTATAATTTACAAATAGTAGGAAAAAGCAAAAAAAAGCACGTCGGAAGAACATATTATTGCTTCCTTGGGCAAATAAGAATGATATTGGCTACTACTACCATTTTGAAAAATGAGATAGAGCGTTTGATTTAAATTGGATAACCGAGGGTAGTTTGTGAAAAAAAATTCAACGACTTCTACACAAACATTATCACCACCCACTAATCCACATATGGGTATAGTAGGAAACCCCCATACTATAAGCATGCTCTTACATGTATACCTTGTTAGGGCACCATCTAAGTGGTATAGAAGGTATGTGTTCGCGGTCATAACTCTTAGAATATTTCCTACAACAATTCAATGTAAGAAGAGAGCCTTATATTAAACCTAATCATTATCATGGTTAAGCAGAAAAAGTAATAGTCATCATAATGTTTCGTCAAGCAGTACAAGGAGGATGGTAATAGGATTGGAGTTATAAGTGATTCGGTAATGCTTATGGCCTCATGTTATGGAGTAAAAAGCGAAACCCTTATGGAAAGATATAGGAATCACTATCAAAATATGAGTGGTCATATAAGGATTAAAGAAGTTGAAAAAACATATGACTCCAACAAATCTATTTCGAAATCTGGAGCTAATTGAAAATAGGGAGCTCTTAATCAGCTATAACCACCCAATAAAAGGTCTTGTAACTTCAATTATGTATCTCGTGCTTCATTGACTCATGATGCAAGATATGCACGAGTTCACTAAAACCAGAATAATTTACGAATAAGAGGTAAAAGCACATTGTATTATTGCTTGCACAGGGCAAATGAGAATGATATTGGTGACTACTACCATTTGAAAAATGAGATAAAGCGTTTGATTTAAATGGGATATTTGGGGGCAGTTTGTGCAAAAATCTTCAACGACTCCTGCACAAACATTATCATCACCCACCGAACAATATGTATGTATGGTTAGAAAACCCCATATCGTAATTGGGTCCATCCATGGGGGCTACACTCAACAAGAGTAAGAAAAAAATCAATGGGTTGGTACGTACAGGAAGCACTATTGAGACACCGCATGATTTACAACATTAGTGGACCAATGGAGTAGAATATCACATTTACAATTGACAACTTCAAGAACATAATCTTCTCATGTCAAGTTCCTATTATGATAGCACTTTAAACCTCAAATCTCAAAGTGAAGAGGTGTTTGTAGAGACGAAAAGCTCTGTGAATGTGGCCTTCAAAGATCAATTGATCGGATGAAGTTACATGTGGAAGCACTAAAGCCAAATCTTGAACAGTGTAAGAGTTTAGTAGCAATATGATTGTACCGTGCGGCACAATAAGACTGATGGCAACTGCTGATACAACTTTATAGTAAACTTTATTATAAGCTACCTTCCAGGTTATATACAACATCCCATATCTTGAGGCCTGAAGCTAAACACTACAGATGCTGCAGTCATCTATAATATTAACTTCCGGTGACAAAATACGAAAATGTAAATGGTATCCTAATATCAGAAGCACTTGAGTATGAAAAAAAAAATCATAGATTCCAAAAACAGCATACTTTACTGACTACATTTCAAAACATGTTTCGTATTCCATTACACAATCCCAAAATGTATCCCGGGTTTTGATCAAATATAATTATTATAAAATACTCCAAGAAAGACATATGAAGATGCCCTCTTGGATTATTAGAGTACTAAATAGACAAAAACTACCTTAATATATCACAGTGGAAATAGAAATAAAAATAACAACTACTAAATAGTTATCCGTGCCTCCTACACATCTTCGGAAGCTTTATTCGTCCACCTACTAAAACCTGTAAATTATCAACTCTCAACCTACCCAAATCATATTTTGAGCACCCAAGAGTTTAAGGGAAAATCATAAACTTCGAGTCAGACATAAAGTCTACTGTGAATAATACTATACGTCTTAGTTTACTGATATTAAGTGAGACCACACCGCTTAGCGGAATGGGTTTCCCCTCACTAATATCCCTTTTTAAAACATATCTTTTGCAAATAAAAATCCTATAGCCAAGTTAAAGCAATAATAGCAATACATTGTTTGCATAAAAATCAGGTAATCAATGGACTATCTCTCTAAAACACTATAGTTTTGTTTAGCTAACTACTAACATTTGGCTGACTAGGGCCTGCCAGACAAAATAAACAAATAATCTAACTTCTGTTAGACACACTCCTAGACGGCATGCCCCTAACTTACTTCTCCAAGGGTCAACTAATCCTAATGGCTTTGCGGGCTCACAAATAACCTATCTTTCTCTGTATATTCCTTTCTCTGTGCAACATCATTCCTGTGACAAAGCTCTACACGGTGGAGTTTGGATATATATTAGCTAGGGCCTACTAGCTAATGTATATGGAACGATCCCATACCAGTCTCATATGCTATTCTAATATCTTAGTCATTTACTTGGGGTCAACTACCCCATTAAATTTTCCTTGAAAACATTTATTTCTAATTGATTTAACCCTATAAGTCATACTTAAATAAGGAAAATATACTATATGCTTTACTCAAATCACTTTGCCATGTTATATACACTTTACGCAAAATATTGTTGACGAAAACATTCAAAACCTTTGTTTAAAACCATTAAAATACCCGTTTCGAAACCATTGAAAGTACCCCTTTCGAAACCATTGAAAGGACCCCTTTCAATACAAGTAAACTATTTTACTTTATAACTTTAGGCTGAAAGGCCAAAACATACCTTTCGAAACAATTTACAAAAGATCTTTGGAAAATATTGAAAGTATCCTTTCGAAAGCTTTTAGAACCTTAGACATCCCTTTTTCAAAACACTTTAAACACACCTTTCTAAAACATTAGAAACCCTCTATTTAAACATTTATGTAAACCATTCGAAACATTCGGGAACATCAACTTCGAAACCTTTGATATACACCTTTTGAAAGCATTAATTTTTTGCACAAATCAAACCTTTTGAAAGCATTGAGTTCAAGTAAAAGTACATGGAACATAGTTTTGAAACCATTCCTTTCGAAACCTTTAGGTTTAACTTTCAGAATCTCAAAAGGGACTTGAAAGAACTAAGTCGAAAGCAACTCTTCCAAAAGCAATTTCCTAAGTATAAAGAAGTGGATGGTGTCAAAACTAATCCATTCGAAAGCACTGGAGGAGCGGCTCAAGTTTTAAAGCAAAAGAACCCTCTCGAAGGCATCGCTTCAAAAGGTAGAATGCGGCAACAAGGGTTTCAACCCCCTTCAAAAGCATTTTCTTAAAACAAAGGTGACAACCTATTTGAAAGCTTTTTCCTTTTAAAACACTTGACCAAGTCGAAAGTTATCTCATTCGAAAGAATTCTTTTCAAAAGAAAAGTAAGCGTCATTTCATTTTGATAGCAACCTTGTAAAACTAATTTTTAACTTTATAAAGTAATTTCTTTCTAACTAGCTTGCTTTGTTTGTCAACATATAATTGGTTGCCAATATTTTTCCAAATCTTTTCTAAAAATACTGCAGAATTTCAGAGATTAAAATTTTCAAACATTTACAAGTTGCCTCTTCTCCTTTTATAAACATATAATATATTTAAGTCTCATACCTTAAATAATTTCATATACTTATTAAAATACAAAGGATTGCCTCTTCTCCTTTTATGTAAATCACCGTTTTCGTGATCCGACCACGATTTTGAGGAAGGCTTGGATGCTGAGTGGTAATTTGACGGTTAAGCTGGTTGACTCTTTTTATTATCTTAAGTTTTCCTCCGCTCAGGATCGTCGTCTTGTGCTTAGTGCCGAGCCGTCTTTTTTTGATGGTAGACCCTTTATCATCACTCCTTGGTCTCCTTCTGTGGCGCGTGCTCGCGAGCAAGTGCTTTCCATTCCCGTTTGGGTCTACTTTTCTCAGATTCCATCTGCGCTTCAGCCTTTGCTTGGGTTGAATTGGTTAGCTTGCAACATTGGAAAATTGAAGTGTTTTGACGCTACTACGGTAGCCCGAGAGAAATTGATGTATGCTAAGGCTCTGATTGAGATAACCCCCTTCCAGCCTCTCCCTGCTTCTATTCCTGTTCAGCTTGCCGTTGGTCATGTTGCGGAGGTTCGTGTTCGCTATGGTTGGGTTCCAGATATTTGCTCCTCCTGTCACTCTTTTGGTCACCTGGATTTCTCTTGCCATCATTCCAAAGCCTCTGCGGCTGCTCCCAAGATTCCTCTGCCTCGCCCCCCGCTTCGAAAATGGATTCCCAAGGCTCCCCCTCCTGCTTCTCAGATCCCTCCTCTTCCTCCTCCTGTTTTGGGTCCGTCTTTTTCTGGAGCTAGGCCTGCTTCCCCTTCTATTGCTATGTTTTCTTGTGGTGCCCCTGCTCTTCCTATTCAGGCATCTATTTCTGCCCGGATTGCTTGGGTTGAGTCAGAGAGATGTTGGGTTGATATCATCTCAGATGTGAGATTTAATCCAGTGGATGACACGTATTTCAGATTTGTTTCCGATGATCAGGAGGACCTTCGTTGCCTTTATTACAGACCGTCTGATGATTCTTTAGTTCTTGATATGGATGGTCTGGATGCGAGTAGGAATTGTGCTTTGCTTGATGATCAATCATGGGATCGTTCTTTCATTTATTCTTCGGACGTTTTGGGTTATGATCCGAGTCTTGCTATCCACTTCAGACCTTTTGCTGGACTATGTGGGAATGTCCCTTTGCTTTCTCCAGAGGATAGTGATTCTTCCTCCTTGGAGGAGTCCTAGTTCTTGGTGATTTACGTAGCTTTTGTGGCAAGTCTGCCTCAAACCTGTGCTGTATTTTATTTTTCTGATTTTCCATAGTAGTGTAGGTGCTTTTACCTACCTCCTGTACTTCAACCTTATTACTTTCGTAATAAAAGTGGACGGCCCACTATAAAACCGGCTTGCTTTGCAAAAAAAAAAAAATTCTCTAAAAATTCCCATAAATCATTTTCTTATGTTTTCCAATATATATAAATTTCTGATCCAAAGCTAATATAAAATAGCCTAATTAATTTTAAACCTAATTTAACCAATTTCTTACTAGAAAATCCATAAGAAATCCATATTAATTCCAAAAATTATGGAACTTAATATCATCTCTAAAGTAATATTTTTGACCTTATATCAAAATTGTAAGGCATTTCGGTTTCATTTGATAGGTTTTTCAAGTTAAACCTTATCATAAAATCTATATGAAATAGCATAATCATCAACAAGCAGATATCTCTATTTAAACAATCAAAACATGGCAAATCATTTGCAAAATAAATTTGGATCTCTACTAAAAACGAAAATAATAAGATGAGATGTAACCTATTATTCCTATTTACCTTGTGATTAAGGAGTTTGAGATATGCTTCTTGAACTAGATTGATTAAGCTTCTTTCTCTTGATTTAGCTTATCTTCCTCTTACCTTCTCCTAATGGTGGTCAGCCTCTCTTATATTTAGTTTTTAGTTTGTGAACGTAAAAATGAATGTGGCTTGAGGGTTTTGGGTATAAGAATATATCTTATTCTTATTTTTCCCTTATTCATTACCTTAAATATTTCATTTTTATTCGCTTTTGTTCATTGTTCAATTTGGCATTGCTACCCTTCGATTATTCAAATCTCAATTCCTTTAACCATATACATTATTTCATTTAATTTGACTACTTAAATGTCCTATATAATGCTAATCGAAATTAGGGTCATTACACACTTCCCTCCTTAAAGAATATTGTCCTCGAAATTAGGTAAGGCACTCGTCAAAACCAATCATAAAGGTAAAACATACCATGAAACAAGCTAGGATAAGCATCTCTAATTCTGCTCTCAGTTTTCCAAGTACAATCTCTCTTGTCGTCGCTCCACTGGATTTTAACTAAACTGACTGTCTCACGACTATACAAATAGATTTTCTAACTGTAGTCAAATTTGGTTCCACTGCTAAGTCCTCTAACATAGTTTGTGCTATAGTAGTCTTCGGATCTCGTAAACACTTTTTTATGTGAGAAATATGACCCAAAAAAATCATGGACTCCTATCAAACTATTCGGTAAATCTACCCTATATGCGAGTTTTCCAATTGTTTCTACAATAAGAAATGGTCCAACGAACCTCGGTGCCAATTTCCCTGATTTCCCAAATCGGATTACACCTTTCATCAGTGATACCTAGATGACAACACGATCTCCAACTTAGAACTTCAAATCTTTCCGTCTCTTATCAGCATAACTCTTCTGCCTAGACTGAGCTTCTTTCATTCTAGCTCTAATTAACTCAATCTTTTCTACAGCTTCTCTAACCAGGTCCGGACCAAGAACTAACCTATTCTTGGTCTCTAACCAACAAACGGGAGAATTGCACGGCCTACTGTACAAAGCTTCAAACGGTGTCATCCCTATACTAGCCCGATAATTGTTATTATACGAAAACTCGGCTACGCGTAGATGGTCTTTCCATGATGCTCCAAAATTTAGTACAAAAGCTCAGAACAAATCTTCTAAGACTTTGTTAATCCTTTCTGTTTGCCCATCTGTCTGCATATGGTAAGCGGTACTAATACTGAGCTTGGTACCTAATGTCTTATGTTGACTCTTCAGGAACTCGCTACTAAATAAGGAATCTCTATCATTTACTATTCTGCTAGGAATTCCATGCAGTCTAACTACATTCTTCATAAATAACCTAGCTAAAATAGGTAGTGTCCTGGTTGACTTAACTGGGATGAAATGGGCACTTTTAGTCAACATATCCACTATAACCCATATACTTTCATTTCTCCTATTTGACCTAGGCAACCCGTGTATAAAATTCATTCAGATAGAACCCCATTTAATACTGGAACATCTAAAGGCTGAAGTAACCCATTTGATTTCTGATGTTCGACTTTTATCTGTTGACAGTTCAAACACTATTTTATCAAAAAGCCTACATCTCTTTTTATACTTTTCCGAAGTGTCTTCTCTTCATATCTTGATACATCTTGATCCCTTCAGGATAAATTGTAAACTTGAAACGATGACATTCCCCAAGGACTTGTTTTCTTAAATCCTCAACATTCAGAACACGCAACCATCCCTTCTTTCTCAACCATCCCTTCTGGTCAAGACTAAAATCCTTTAGATCATTGATCTCAGTTCCAACCTCAAGCTTTCTAATCATCTCAGCTAACGTCGGATCCTCTTTCTTCTTAAAAGCAATCTTTTCGATCATCACCGATCGAACTTCTAAACACGACAACATAGCAGTCTCTGTACGAACTATTCTTAGATCATCATTGTACTCTACATGTAGTCAATGCTTCTAAATCTTTCCACTCAGCTATCATTGTCAATACTGCATTTTGATGTTTTCTGCTAAGTGCATCTGCAATCTTGTTGCCTTTTCCTGGTGTGTACTCAATAGAAAAGTCATAAGCAGCTAAAAACTCTGACCACCTCTACTGTCTCATATTCAACTCCTTCTGAAAGAATAAATACTTCAGTGGCTTATGATCTATATACAATTCAAAACTGTCTCTCCACACCCTCAATACAAAAATTACCGTAGCTAATTCCAAATCATGCGTTCGAATATCAAACCTCATGAGATCTAAACTTTTGAGATGCATAGGCAATCACTTTACCCCTCTGCATTAACACGACTCCTAATCATGTTCCGAATGCATCTGTATATGCTACTAAATCTTGATTCACTTCAAGAACAACTAATATAGGTGCATTGGTCAATAAGTGTTTCAGCTTCTGGAATGCCTCCTCATACTTATCTGTCCAAATGAACTTCACATCCTTTTGCATTAGCTTTGTCATCGGCGCCGCTATCCGCAAAAAATCCTTAACGAACCTCCGATAGTAACCAGCTAATCCAAGAACACTCTTTATCTCAGTCACTGTCTTGGGTCTTTTCCAATTATTCACCACTTCGAGTTTAGTCGGATCTATAGACAACCCTTTCTCTGAGACTTCATGACCAAGAAACTTCACTTCGTCCTTCCAGAAATGCACTCCAAAAATTCGCTTTCAGCTGATGCTGCCTCAACGTCCCACACACCACTCTAAGATGAACTCATCTCTCTTTCATCTTTAGAGTATATCAATATATCATCTATAAATACCAATATGAACCTATCCCCGTGCTCTTAGAAAACTCAGTTCATCAAATCTACAAAGAATGTTGGTGCATTAATTAGTCCGAACGGTACGATCCATATCAGGTTATAAACACCGTCAAGGGAATACTATCCTCTGCCGCTCTAAGCTGATAGAACCATGTTGCTATGTCCAATTGAGAAAATACTCTGGCTCCACAAAATTGGTTGAACAAATCGTCAATTCTAGGTAACGGATATTGATTCTTTATCATCTTCTCATTCAACTTAAGATAATCGATACATAACCTTAACAGTCCATTCGGCTTCTTGCAAACACTATGGCTTCTCCCCAAGGCGAACTACTTGATCTGGTAAAATTCTTGCCTTCCAAATCCACTAATTGCATCATTAGTTCCCTCATCTCAATGAAAGTCTATATGAGTGGACCGTATAGGATATATATGCCAGTATAAACAACTAAATATATAATATAACTTGATAGATGATAGTAGCAAAGTAAATTAAAGTAACCACACTAGGATTTTATACTGGTTCGGACCTCCCGTCCTACGTCCAGTCCCGAAGCTCCTCTTTGGAATTTCCTTTCAACTAACCATCTCTTGACCTGGAGGAACAGGTTTACAACAGCAGAGTTTCTTTGTCAAGAATGTGTTCAATAACACGGATGTTGACTATTAAGTACAATTGCTTCCAATATATATATATATATATAAGAGTTAATTACAGGTATTTTGATTGCTTAGAGATCAGGTATATATCAGAGTATAAGAGTTAAAAGCGTAAGTAAGTAAGGTGAGTTCTTTTCTTGAATTCCTGACTCTATTTATAGTGGTGAATAGATCCTTTGTGTAGTTGCAACTGTTAGTAAGTGCTCTAAGGTTGCTTCTCATGGTTATGAAGAGTTGCAGTGAAGAGAAGCGAACGTGTCCTTTTGGATGTGACAGTTGTTCTTTGAATTTACACAGTCGAGTCCAAAATCAGACGTCTGGAAAATATTTCAGACGTCTGGTATTCATATATTTTTTTGTATCTGTTTGAATTTAAGACGCCTGTGTTTATTAACCGACGTCTGGCTTTCGTATATTTTTTATATCCGGAAGCTTTTCAGACGTTTGAGTCTATTAAGAAGACGTCTGATTCTTTCTAAGTTTCAAACCAGAGGAATCAATCAGACGTCTGGCTAGTGTACCCAGACGTCTGAATGTGTGCATGTTTCTTTATCCGTGTCTGTGTCATCCCTCTTCCACTTCTATCGACTTGAAGTCTTTTGATACTTCTTTTGAGTCTTATTTTTGTCTCTTTGGTGATGTTACTTTATCAACTACCTGTAAATATATATATATATATATATATATATATATATATATATGTATGTATGTATGTATGTATGTATGTATGTATATTCGATTTCCACTGTATAGTTGTTATCATCGAAACCATAGAATTGATTTCCTAACAATCTCCCCTATTTTGATGATGACAACTATTCAATGTACTTATATATAGATTATAAATCTCCCCTTGAATATGTGCTTAATGTTTTATGATTCTACCTATATTTATCCACCTTTGGCATTATCAAAAAGAGTTATAAGAGTGAAGCCAATCGTCAAAAAGAAAAAATTTCATCAATAACATGAAGTGATTACAATCATAGATTTGTACAAAAATTATCAAAACTACGAATCCCAAATTCTAGATTTCCATTGGGGAAGCTTTATTTGGATCATCTTCCCTTGGTTCTTCCTTTTCAAAAGTGCTAGCCTTTGAAGGAGATGTCAAAGCTTCCTTTGGAGGTTCATCCTCAGATAGTTTTGAATGTTTTGCGTGAGGGGAAGGTACAGGGGTTGTCCAATCCTCAAAGGGTGGTGTTGGACCACGAACCCGTTGTAATACTTCTTTAAGAACCGATAAAACAGTCGAAAGAGATTCTTCAACTGTGGCTAGACGTGTGAAAATTAGGTTTCAAAATTGTTAATTCGCTTAGCCAAATATTTTTTATTTTGGGACAGTGTATGTTGGTTTCGAATGTGAGATCTCGAACGCTTTCATTTGGATTTGTATCTAGTCTAGTCTCTATAATTTTATCTTGTCCCGGATAATCAAATGGTTCGGGAGGAGGAGTAACTTGTCGATGTTGTACTTCCTCTTGGGATGGATCAATACGTGGTTGAGGAGGAGGCTCAACTCTTCGAGATTGAAGATTGTGCATCCAATCTTCGAAGGACATAAATTCTGGAAGGATTTCAGGTAGGTGCATCAGAGAGAAGAATTTGGTGGAAGCATATTTAGGCAAGATTTCTTCGAATGTTAATAGGTAGGAAGGAACATTACGTGCATGAAGAAGTCTCATAATATAGGTAGGGTAAATGATCGATGGCCGCGATCAAGTCCAAAAGTGTTTGAGCTCGTCGAAGATGAATTTGGCCCAATTTACCCAAGTTCCACTAAAGAGAGCATATAGAGCTTTATGCTCCAATTCTGTTATTTGCTTGTGACTCCCCATATGTGGAACAACTGTATTTATTATCATCCTTATCAAGATTCGAGCTTTTGGACGTAAATATTTCGAAGCAAATTTTGGCATTTCGTCCTCCTAAATTTGACGAGTAATGCTATTCCGTGGCTTGAAGCGCATATCCAGAATGTTGTATAAATCCTCCCCGGTGTCGGAGCATCCTAAGGTTCTACCTATTAAACCCGGAGTTAATCTAATAGTATTCCCATAAACACTTGACCATAGCCAGTTGTCCTCATCTTCAGTGTTCCACACTGAAGTACTATCTAGATTAGCGTAGAATAAAAATATAGCTAATTGATCTATTTGAACATCATTAGGAGTAAAAGAGATTAGGGTTTCCAATCCAATATTTTCACAAAGTTCATCTAGATCGTACATAGGGAATTTAAGAAGATTATAGAATGTCCTATATGAAGTTTCTTCTTTTGAATATCTTGATAGCTTTTGATGGAATGCGGTGCTTTATGCATCCACCTCTCGATTTGATCATCGAAGCAAACCTGGGGGTTTGAAGATGAAGTGGGCTGGTCTTGTTTGCGTTTTAAGGTTTTGATATTCTTAGTGCGAGGAGACATTTTTTATTTAATTTTGTTAAAGACTTTGATTTTGAAAAAAAAATCGTCAATAGGCAAATCGAGGATCAGAATAATTTTGAGATAAAGAGAAAAAAACGACGTTATCTGGGTGTATATAAATGGTCGATTGAATTCCAGACGTCTAGATTTGAAATCAGACGTCTGGTTTGCCCTAATTTTTTTACAGAAGATAAAAACAGACGTCTGGTATTTGGAGTAGACGTATGTTTTGGTCGAATTTGTGAGATTGAGTAGGCAGAAAATTTAAACAGACGTCTGGTTTAAATAAATGTTGTAAGCATTTGTGATAGAGAACTTGGTCGGACGTCTGGTTCAATGTGTTAGATGTCTAAAATTTTCTGGATTATATTTTAGGAGGCAGAGCTTAAGTTCAGACGTCTAGGAGGTATATCAGACGTCTGACATATGCACACTGCTTAATTTGTAATAATATATCATTGTGTCAGACGTCTGAAGGCTATAGTCAGACATCTAGCATTTGCAATTTGGCTAAAAATAGCCTATGGTTTGATGGTTTCACTTATTTATCGAATTTGGATAACAAATAATTTTATTGTTGTAAAACACATAAGTATAGATACATATAATAATTAATATGATTTATTTATTTAGAAGGCAATGGAGTTTTACGATTTCCTGACTCGTTATCCCTCCATGGTTTTAGTGGAGACCATATATTCATGGGTCCGTTGGGAGCTAGAATATCGTCTTGGTGAAGGGTCTGAAGGAGTACGATATGAAGAAGATGGATCTAATGAACTACAAGGTTTTGGTAGCGGTTCATGGATATCTTTCTTTCGTGACGAACAAAACTTCATTGCCACTTGCTCTAGAAAACTTAGCCGTCGTACCGTAACTCTTTGTTCGAAATATAGCTCTCGTTGAAGATCTATCCGTTGTTTCTAGTAATGATGAATTTCATCAATTTTCTCCTTTGTGTTAGGAAAAATAAACAGAGATCTTTTAGTTTTCTTATTATCTGGAGTAAAACCCGTATGATACGAGGACCACCTATTTGTTGGCTCTTGCTTTCGTTTAGGCGTAGGAAACCGTTGTGGTGTGTTAACCGAGCTATCCGTCGATGGTGTTGAGATGGAGATGGATATATAGGAGTTCCCAGAAGACATTGTTATTTTTTATTATATAAAAAAATTGATTGTTTGTATATAGTTGTTATGTAACTATGTATATATATAAGCTGAAAACATTATTTATAGAACAGCTAATTGTCTAAAAATTTAATGGTTCAGAAATTAATAAGTATAATTTGTGGTAATAAAATAGATAACTAAACTAAGTCTTTAAATGAAGTTATTATTTTTTTAAGGAAGAAGATCATGAAGTGAACAAATACCTAAACTTCGTCGGAATTTAATGAAAGTTTGTTCATTTAATGGTTTTGTAAAAATGTCGGCTACTTGATTTTCGGTATTTACGTATTCTAAAGAGATAGTTCCTTTTTCAACATTGTCTCGTAAAAAATGATGTCGTATATCTATATGTTTGATTCGTGAGTGATTAACTGGGTTTTTTGATAAATTTATAGCACTTGTGTTATTACAATATATTGGAGATTTTTTGATAATTTTACCGAAATCCGATAGTGTTTGTTGCATGTATATCACTTGCGCACATGCTAGAGCTGCAGAGATGTATTCGACTTCGCAGGTAGATAAGGAAACATAATTTTGTTTTTTGCTCAACCATGAAACTAATGATTGTTCGATAAAGTGACATTTTCCACTAGTACTCTTACGATCTGTTCTACATCCACTGAAATCCGCATCGCTATATGAAACAAGTTCAAACGATAATCATTTAGGGTAAAACAAACCATAATCTCTAGTACTAGATAGATAACGTAAAATATTTTTAACAGCTCTTAGATGAGATTCTTTTGGTTTTGCTTGAAATCGAGTACATAGGCATACACTCATCATAATATCAGATCGACTGGCCGTTAAATAAAGTAAAGAACCAATCATGCTTCGATATAACTTTTCATCAAAATCTTTTCCATTTTCATCTTTATCTAAGTGAACAGTGCTACTCATTGGTGTTGGTTTGCTTGATGTTTTATCCATTTCAAATCGACGTAATAAATTGTTACAATATTTTTCTTGGTGAATAAAAATTCCATTTTCGAGTTGTTTTATTTGTAGACCTAAGAAGAAATTTAGTTCTCCAATGTGTGACACTTCAAATTCATTTTTCATAATATTTGAAAATTGATTACATAGATTTTCGTTGGTTGAACCAAAAATGATATCATTAACATAAATTTGTACAACTAAAATATCGTTATTTTCTCTTTTAATAAATAAAGTTGTATCTATTTTGCCTATATGAAAACCAGATGTTGTTAAGTGATTTTTAAGACGTTCGTACCATGCACTAGGGGCTTGTTTTAATCCATATAGTGCTTTATGTAATTTAAAAACATGATCGGGATATTTTTCATGAACAAATAATGGTGGTTGTTCGACGTATACATTTTCTTTAATAAAACCATTCAAAAAAGCACTTTTGACATCCATTTGAAATAATTTAAAATTGTGATGAGTTGCAAAGGCGAGTAATGTACGAATGGCCTCTAATCTTGCTACTAGAGCAAAGGTTTCATCTAATCTATACCTTCTTCTTGATTGTAACCTTGAGCAACTAAACGTGCTTTATTTCTAACGATATTTCCATTCGCGTCTGCTTTGTTTTTAAATACCCATTTTGTTCCTATTACCGATTGATCTTCAGGTTTTGGTACTAATCCCCATACGTTATTACGTTCAAATTGATTTAATTTTTCTTGCATAGCTATTATCCAAAAATTATCATTTGAGGCTTCTTTATAATTTTTTGGTTCAAAGTTTGACACAAATGCTATATGGCTTATTTGATTGAGTTGATTTCTAGTTACTCTTGAATTAAGATCTCCAATAATATTATCTATTGGATGATTCCTAAGAATTCTAGGGGATGAAATTAAGGTGTTATTTTGCATATTTGTTTCATTATTAATAGAATTTGTTGAATTTGTTAGTGGAATAATTTCTTCTTCAAATCATTAGAATGACGGTTAAAAGGATTTTCGTCGAACGAGACATGTAAGCTCTCTTCAATAGTATTATTTCGTTTATTAAAAATTCTATATGCTTTGCTACGATCCGACTATCCAACAAAAATACCTTCATCGGCCTTTGGGTCAAATATTCCTAAGTTATCTTTTGTATTTAGTATAAAACATTTTGAACCGAAAGTTTTAAAGTATGATACTTTAGGTTTTTTACCAAAAAATATTTCAAAACAAGTTTGTTTAGTAATGGGGCGTATGGTTACTCGATTTAACACATAACAAGATGTCGCAATAGCTTCAGCCCAAAAGTGTTTTGGTAAGCCACTACTATTCAGTAATGTTCGTGCACATTCTTGTAATGTACGATTTTTTCTTTCTACGACGCCATTTTGTTAAGGTGTACGAGGAAAAGAAAAATTACGCGTTATTCCTTTCTTACTGCAAAAGTTTGTAAAAAGGTCATTTTCGAATTCTCCTCCATGATCACTTCTAATATTTTTAATTTTCAAATCAATTTGAGTTTTAATTCTTTTAGCAAATATTTTAAACATACCAAAAGTACCGCTTTTGTGTTTTAAAAATAAGGTCCATGTATATCTCGAAAAATCATCGACTATTACGAAAACATATTTGTTGTGATTTATAGACCTTATTTGTATAGGGCCAAATAAATCTAAATGTAATAATCCTAATGGTTGTTTTGTAGAAATATTATTTTTAGATTTAAACGAACTTTTCTTTAGTTTTCCAATTTGACAATCGTCACATAAGTTTTCTACTTTGTAATTCATTTTAGGTAATCCTCTTACCAACTAATATTTTGCTAACTTATTAATACTCTTAAAATTGATATGACAAAATCGTTTATGCCATAACCATGGATCATTATGTTTGACGGTTAAACATAAGTTTGAATTTTTATTTATATTCATGTTTAATACATAACTATTTTTGTTTCTAAATCCTTCAAAAATGAGTTGTTTGTTATTATCAAAAATATTACATTTATCTTTTTCAAAATTTATTTGAAAACCTTTATTGCATAATTGACTAATGCTTAGTAAGTTGTATTTTGGATTTTCTACTAATAAAACATTTGTAATAATAGGAGAGCTAGATATACCAAAGTTGATGACTTCTCCAATGCCTATGACATATCTTTTGAATTATCTCCAAAGGTTACTGTTCCACCATCGATGTATGTTATATTTGATAACATTTTTGAATTTCCGGTCATATGCTTGGAGCAAACGCTATCTAGTATTCATTTCTCCTTATTTTTTACTCTGGGTACCTGTAAAATAAAAGATGTTTTAATTGGTACCCATATATTTTGTTAGGGTCCTAATTGTTGGGGGGAGGTAGCCATACCCAAGATGGTTTGGTACCTTTATAAATATAATTTTTATTATAGACTACTCTTTCTAAGTAATTATTAATATGCTTTTGTCTAATCAAGTTATTATTTGTTTTAGGAATCCAAATTTTCATATTTTTGATATTCAATTTAGACTTAGGTAAATTTCTAGTTTTTATGTAACTAATATTTTTAGCATCATTTCCTTTTTGTTTTGAAGAATTTTTAAATCCTATTTCATTTTTATTGCCTGATGATTTTGAAGTTTTGATAAGATTTACCAAATCTTGTTTTCCTTTATTAAATTTTGACACATTGTTGGTAATTTTATCTAATTTTTCTTTTAGTTCTATATTTTCAGTTTTCAATGATTCAATACTATTTTTAAACTCAACATTTTCTTTTAACAAATTTTCTTTTACTATAGTAATATTCTCTTTTTCTATCAAATTATTTTTGATTTTTTCTTGACATATTTCAAGTTCTTCTTCTAGAATAATTTTTTCATCTTTCAATATTCCTACCTCAAGTTCTAATCTATTTATTTTTTACTATATATTCTTTGTTCAATTTTTTTATTTGTTGGAATTTATCATCTAATTCCATGCTAAGTTCTAATAGTTCATCATAGCTAAGTTCAGGACATACCTCTTCAGTTTGTGCCATAAAACATACATTATCCTGTTCTCCGTCACCACCGCTATCACTTTTAGAAGATGAAGAAACTGAGTCATCCCAAGTTACTTTGAAAGCCTTCTTCTTCTTGAATTTTCGAACTTTGTTATTTTTTTGTCATTATTGAGTTTAGGGAAATCCTTCTTCATATGACCGTATTGATCACATTCATAGCACTTGATTTGAGTTGTTGTGTTGGATTTCCCTTCTTTTTGAAATTTGGTCATCTTTCTAAATTTCTTGAATCTATTATAATTCTTGGCAATGAAGACTATTCTTCTTCATCTAAATCAGAGTCGTCATTTTTTGTTGCTGGAAATGCTATATTCTTTTTTTTCGAATTTAGTTCTTTTCGTGCCTGCAAATTAGCTTCATAGGACATTAAATTTCCTATCAACTCTTCAACTTTGAGAGAAGAAAGATCGTTAGCTTCTTCAATAGCTAAAACCTTCCTTTCCCAATTTGATGTTAAAGAGTTGAGTATCCGAGACTAAATCAAAATCAGTAAATTTAACTCCTAATGTCATAAGATCGTGTTGGATAGTTTGAAATCTATAATACATTTCAACAATAGTTTCATTTTGCTTCATTTTGAATGAAGAAAATTGGTTTTGTAAAATTGAAATCTTAGTTTGTTTGACCTTTTTTGTACCTTCGTGTGTAATTTGTAAGGTACGCCAAATATCAAACGCAGTGGTGCATAACATAACACGTGAAAATTCATTTTTGTCCAAAGAGAAAAATAAAACATTCATAGCTTTAGCATTATTTGATGCTAAGGTCTTTTGTGCATCGGTTCAAGTGTTCATAGCAGTAGTAGGTGCTTCATATTTATCTTGTGTGGCTGACCAAATTTCAAGACCATTAGCTTCCATAAAAATTCTCATACGTGTTGACCAATATGCATAGTTAGATCGATTAAAGAGTGGGGGTCGTGTTGTGGATTGTCCTTTTTGAAAAATACTTGCCATATTAAGGTGATTCAAAAATGTGTTACCGTTATTTGATCAAAACCTTGCTCTGATACCAATTGAAAGTCTATATGAGTGGACCGTATAGGATATATATGCAAGTATAAACAACTAACTATATAATATAACTTGATAGATGATAGTAGAAAAGTAAATTAAAGTAATCACACATGTATTTTATACTGGTTCGTACCTCCCGTCCTACGTCCAGTCCCGAAGCTCCTCTTCGGAATTTTCTTTCAACTAACCCTCTCTTGACCCGGAGGAACATGTTTACAACCGCAGAGTTTCTTTGTTAAGAATGTGTTCAATAACACGGATGTTGACTATTAAGTATAATTGCTTCCAATATATATATATGGAAGAGCTAATTACAAGTATTTTGATTGCTTAGAGATCAGGTATAAATCAGAGTATAAGAGTTAAGAGCGTAAGTAAGTAAGGTGAGTTCTTCTCTTGAATTCCTGATTCTATTTATAGTGGTGAAGAGATCCTTTGTGTAGTTGCAACTGTTAGTAAGTGCTTTAAGGTTGAATCTCATGGTGATGAAGAGTTGCAGTGAAGAGAAGCGAACGTGCCCTTTCGGATGTGATAGTTGTTCTTTGAATTTACATAGCCGAGTCCAAAATCAGACGTCTGGAAAATATTTCAGACGCCTAGTCTTCATATATTTTTTGTATCTGTTTGTATTTCAAACGTCTGTGTTTATTAACCAGACGTCTGGCTTTCATATATTTTTTATATCCGGATGCTTCTTAGACGTCTGAGTTTATTAGCCGGACGTCTGATTCTTTCTGAGTTTCAAACCAGAGGAATCAATCAGACGTCTGACTAGTGTACCCAGACGTCTGAATGTGTGCATGTTGCTTTATCTGTGTCTGTGTCATCCCTCTTCCACTTCTATCGACTTGAAGTCTTTTGATAGTCTCTTTGGTGATATTACTTTATCAACTACCTTAAATATAGATATATATGTATATTCGATTTCCATTGTATAGTTGTTATCATCGAAACCATAGAATTGATTTCCTAACACTCAATAGGTGTCATTCTGCTTGGCAGACTACTTATCGGTTCTGCTCCCGATGCTAAATCTATGCGAAACTCGATAGCTCATTTCAACGGCAATCCCACTACATGTTCAAAAACATTTATGAATTCTCTAATAATGAAAACTAGATTCAACTCATCTTCTACCTCTACAACACCAAACAAAGCATTATCCTCTGTAACGACCCTGGATTTTGGCCCTATTTATTTTAATAAATAGTCAAATCAATTTAAATAAAATGTATACTTAATCATTTGAAACGGATATGATTTTGAAATAATTGCTATTGTTTATATAAATGGTGTTTTTAAAAAGAAACTGATTTGGAAGTGTAATAAATTTTCTCAATAATATTCATAATAAAATTTGTCTTTTATGATTAAATTAAAATATCTTACTTTGTTTATATTTAGTAAGTATACATATGAATGATAATGTTTGAAATAAAATTAAAATATAAATGTGAAATATAAGTCAAACTTATGCATATAATTTAAATAAAATACAAATGGAGATAAATATAAAAATAAGTATAAATGTAAATAAATCATATTATTCATAATTTAAATATTTATAGTTAAATACAAATAAAATAAATATAAAGAATAAGTAAACTCACGAATCTAATTTAAATATTAACAGCTAAGAATATAAATATAAGAATTTTAAGTATAACACATGACTATAACTAAATTAAGAATAAAGTATAGAGTAAAAAGTATAAAATAAAATAACATAAATAAACAAGCATACAACCTAAACTTTTAATTCGAGAGCGTGAAATAAAATAAGCATAACGTATAAAATAATGAAACAAATTAACTTCAAATACACAGGTCTTATACTTGCAAGCATATATTTACATACAAAATTCTTTTACATAGCAAAACATGATAACTATGTAAATATTTGAATAATTATGCAAACTAAAGTTCAAAACAAAAAAAGAACAAATGAATGGATTCATGTCCAAGCTTTGTTAGCCTGCAAAATGAAGAAGAGCAAACTAATATCTTTATGTATAGTACAAAGCAATAGTACATGATAATTATGTAAACAGTTTAATAACTATGCAAGCCAATTAAGATAAAGCAAATATGTAAGTGAATAGCTTCTTGTGCAAGCTATGCTGGCCTACAACTTAAAGAACAGACCAACATTTTTTATGCATAGTACAATAATTATATACAAAATATCTTCATACGGCCAACATAATAATTTTGTAAACATATTTAGGAAGCAACACATTTTAATGCTAATCTTCTCAGCCTACATTTTGTCCATTCAAGATATTAATAAAATCTGCCAATTAAAGGAGTTATTGTCCAGTAGAAGCTTCCCATCCTGTTCTATACTTATATGTATCTTTCATGCTACTTCTAGTTCGTGTAACAAAAAGAAAAAAAAATGAATGAATGCCAGAAGAAGCTAAAACAAGAAAAAGAGAAAAACATATTCAAATCTAAAAGGAACAAAAGCAGATTCACGAACAACTCAGGTTATTCCATCTGCAATTTTCAAGATATCAAAAAGGGTTTCCTATTCAACAATTATTTGAGGTGAGTAAACATCAATTTTCAGTTTAAGTTTAATTAAAATTAGTAAAGATAATTCGTTATTTATGTGGTATTGTATTTTTTTGATTGGAATATAATTCTGGGTGTATTATATGATGCTATGCACTTATCTGTGTGTTACAGTTTGTATAATCTCATCAAATTCAAATTATTCTCATCTAATTATGTAAAGCTTAGAGTTTTGCTTTTACAAACAAGATGTTTAAAACCTAAACCAAGATTTTTAAATTTGTTTTAAGCCTATTGCAAGAACAGTAACCCTGAAACCATGTTTACAGTAAATTAGTTAAAAAAATGTGATAAGTTCAACTGATAAAATAAGTTAATTCAGGTTCATAATTTGAAACATTACTGGAATTCATGAATTTTGAAACAAAAACGAAGTCCTTTACTTAAGTATTTCACTAGCAGTTCGACTTTGAATGGAAATTGAAGTTTTATCAAATTCTCGAAATTTACTCATTGTAAAATGCTGAAATTTAACCTGAAGTTAGTACAAAGATCAGTGATCTTAGGAAAAATATTGAATAATTTTTCCATTGCTTAGAATTGTGATATGAGATCGAAATAGGGTTTTCTGCGCATTTTTGTTCATGCCAGTAAAACAATGGGTCTCGACTCGCGCACGTGACCGAGTGAAATGAGGCTTGAGAGGAAGGTTTCTGGTGACGTTGACGAGGTGTAGACGAGGTTGCATCATCTATGGTGGTCTGCGTTTTGGTGGCGAGGCGTTTGTTTGCCGTGGGTAGAATGCCTTCTTTCGTTCGAACTGTAATTTTTCGGCTGTGATTTTTTGATGGTACTGTGACTTTGGTTTTTCTCGTATTCGTGTTAATTGTGATTTGCGCGATGCCTCAGATGATCGCCGGAGCCATGAACGGCGATGTACACGTGTACAGGCACTAGGGCGTATCAGTGTTTGACGTTGGGGTGAAGGGGGGGTGCTGTCTCGAGTTATACTCGAGAGTTTTGATTGTTTGCTTCGAGTTTCCTTGTGTTCGAGTGCGAATATACTCTGTTGGTTATTCTTTAATTAAAGTTTTATATAAAGCTTGCTGTAAATCAAAATGAAGGAAGAAGGTGAAGTCGCGTTGCTGGGTGGGTGATTCGGGTGAAGGGGTGATTTACTCGAAGCAGTGAGTGAGTGTAATCAGGGGAGATCTCGGGTTTTTGTATTGGAGTGTAAGATGTTATAAATTTGTTAATGAATAAAAGGGTTTCAGCAAGTATCACAATAAAACGAATACTGTTTAAAAGTTTAAGTAAAAATTTAATGCAAGTTTGATTATCATAGTTAAGGCCTATTAACAAGTTAACTCGGGATTAATTATTTTAAAGTAACTGATTTCTTTTGTTAAAGCTTAACCTTGTTTTTATAATCTTGTTAATATAAAGTAATAAATTAAGTAAATTAACAAATATTGTTTCAGTTGGTAATATAATAGATATCAAATTTCAAGAAGTATTGAATGTTAATTATGTGAATGATCAATATTAATTGATTGGATTCAGAAGTAATTAAGAGTAATTACTTTGTAATTTAATTAGTAAGTGTATTATAAAGAAATAAGTGAAATTGTAATTAACACTTAATTAATTAATGAACGAGTAATAGTTAATTAATCAAGTGATTTAACTAAGAATTGAGAAATGATTAATGAAGCAATTAGCAATAAATAAACAGGGAATTAAGTTCTATTTAGGCCGAAGAATAGTGATTAAGAAATAATTACTTAAGTAATTAAAGTCAGATAACTTGACTAAGAAAGTAATTAATTAAATAATGTGAATAAAGTAATTAAGTAATTAAGCAATTAAGACATAAACATTAATTAAGAAATGATTTGTTGATTGAATAATTTGAAGGGAAATAAGTGATTAAACAGGGTTTAGAGATTAACTCTCAAATAATTAAGTAACTGATGGATAATTAAGTTCTATAAGTTAATAATTTAAGTTATTGATTAATAATTAGGAGTAATTAACTAAGTAATTAAGATATAATTATTAATTAAGAGATGATTATTAATTAAATAATGGAATAAGTAATGAGTTATTAACTAATGATTGATCTATCAGGATTAAGAGGTTAATCCTCAAGTAATTAATTCAATTGAATGGATTAAATTGAGAATTAAAGATGATTGCTTGTGGATGTTGTATGTGTTGTATATTTGTTTGTGTTGTTTATTGATGATATTCTGTGATGCTCTCTGATATGCTTTAATATATCCATGGCAATTGTATATGATTCATCTGTGATAAATGTTATATTAATTCAATTGTTGAATTTAAATTATTAAACTGTTTAAGTTAATTAGACAACTTGGCCTTTAAAATGGCATTTGGATTTCGATGAGACCGGGATCGGGTATCCAATTGATATTCCGAAAACCACATCGATCCAAATTAAACGATAGGTCGTGAATTCTCAAGTGAAGATAGAGATGGTGCTTTCAGAATGCAAGGGTTATCGTCGTTGACTCTGAGGGTGATTCCAAAATGAGTGTGACGAGATAATGCCTTCGGTTTCGTTCGAACCCGGAACGAACTTGTATGGATTGAATGCTTTCAACACATCGTCAGGCGGACGATGAGCATTCTAAGAAATATGTTCTATAAAGGTAATCGCAGCCTCAAGCCTCATCAACCGGGAATGGCTAAAACATGGGAGGTGCAGCAAGGTTAGGTGGGTCATGCCCAAGCAGGACGAGATATACCCCTGTCTAGATGTCCCTTTATTCGGCTGTGTGGGCGGTTGGATGTACACCAACTGCGGGGTTATCTTGTTCGGGACTGTTCAGTAAGGAATGGTTCCGGCCTTGTGTTGCAGGGGAGTTAGGGTGGCTCCTCGGTACTGTGATCTAGACCACGTACTGTGACGGGCGGTACCCCAGTAGTCCTGCCATTGTATGGGATCCAATTTCCAATAAGCGTTGTACGTTTTGATTGTGCCCAACTACGTTGAAATGTGAGATGTAAGCATTTCAGCTATTTCTGTATTTTACTTGAAAACCCTAGACACTATTATAATATCACTGGATTTCCTATAAAATGTTTTGGTTAGCGTAAGGTAAAAACTTACCCATGTTTATTTGTGGGAAGTCTTACGTGATACCTTTGTTTTAAAAGGTTTTCAAAGTTAAACAATTTAAACCGTTTACTCATACCAGACCCATGTCTGACCCGGAGTTTATTTTTGTTTTCATAAATTTTCGGGTACCCAATTTTTTACGGGTAGCCAAGGGATTCAGGTTGGCTTTGTCAAATTCTGGAGGAGCAATGAAGCAGGAGGCTTCAGCGTTGTAGATATCTATCTAGTTCCGCTGTGTTAGTTGATGTATTCTGTATCTCTGATGTATATAGTGACAGATGTATGTATGATTGTCATGTGTATTGATATTATATAACTCCGATATATGTAAATCTATGTAATAGATATGTGATATATTATATTTTGTTCCATTCCGATGTGCGATTCTGATGTTTTTGATCTTTCTTTTCTATTCTTTTCTATTTCTATCCCTTTCTTTCTTAATGATGATGCGTCTTTCTGGTAGTGAGAAGGGCGGGTCATTACACTTGGTATCAGAGCGCGAGGTTGAGCGAATACCTAGGCTCTTGGATGAATTCTTTCTTGAGAGAGCGTATTTGTAATTTTGATATATATATATATATATATTAATTTCTACCTATTTATTGGGTTACCTGTTCGGGTATTCCAATATTAGTTATAAAGGTAGATAAGATAGTGGTGTGTGAAACACGACTACCGATGGTTGGAGTTTTGAATATTTGTAGTTGGAGTGTATCTGTCGAGACTGTAGATCTATTACTGTCTCGAGTGAGCTTTGGGTGATGTGAGGAATTTCATTGTTGGAATGTAATTTTGGGATGAGCTTGAGTTTGGATCAGTCGAATGGACATGACCAAATCATGATATCTCAGGGTGTAGTAGCTATGTAAAGAAACCCAGTGATTTTGGATGTCTATGAAGATGTTTCTTTGGAACAAGTTAAGGAAGTATGTCCGATTCGGAATTGTGACTAAGTTCAGTAGGGTAATTTTGTTTGGATGAGGCCCGAGTTTCTCGAAGAGCTTTGAATAGAAGTCTTTGTACATTGAGGTTAGTCCTATGGCTGGTAGTGTTCTGTGTGATGTCGAGAAGGTTATTGATTAGCAGTTTTCTTGAGGTGATTTCAGAAGTAGCAGAGTGGATTGATCCGAACAGTATATGACTGTTCTGGATTGTGAAGGGAGAACAAACTTATTTGGGGTAGAATTGCCAGAGTGTTGTGCGACAATTTTGGAATTCATTTGTGTAGTCTTTTATTTGGAGTTGGGGCTTCTCAAAAAGAAGATTTAAGTTATTGATGTGATCCAAATTGGAAGAGAGATAGAGTTTCGTGATGATTTGATTCTTGGATAGTGCTAGTGATTTAATGGAGAATGGTTCCGAGAAAGGAAGTAGAGTTAGTTGAGCAGATTCGGGATCTTCGGGGAAAGGAGTTGATCAAGTCTAGTTTTTCTTGTTAGGGTTCTGTGAGGGCGTTGTCGCTAAATCGGATGGATCAATAAGGATCTAAATAAGTTTGTTTTGGTATATTCTAAGAAGAGCTCAAGCTGTATTCGAGAATAGTGTTGGAGACACTGAGTAGGCATGTTTTGAAGGCGAGTTCTTTTAGTGCCATTTATGGAAATCGGAAGTTATTTTTGAGGCGCATTATTTTGGGTGAAGATATCTCTGTAGACCCAGCGAAGGGGAGAATCTATTCTAAGAATGGAAGACGAGGCTAACCAGTGCTCCAGTGATCGTTATCCCGAAAAGAAAGGGCAGCTTTGGAATTTATACGAATGCTTGTATAATTGATTTGGGAAGCAGTGTTGATGCAAGATAGAAGAGTAACTGAGTATGTGTGTCAGTAATTAAAGCAACATGAAGGTGTTCAGATTGTAAGTGGGTGATCAAGGTGCTTAAAGGATTAGTGGCTGTTTGTATGCTTGATATGGATGAATTGAGGCAATAAGTTTTAGATAAATGACATCACTCCAGACTGAATATTCACACGGAATCTTTAAGATGTATAAAGATGTGAGAAAAATTTTCTAGAGATTGAGCATGAAGAGGGTTGTAGTTGCTTTTGTTTATAGTTGTACTTTCTATCAACAAGTTAAGGTGATCTATAGAAGTTGTCTAGGACTATTGCAATCTTTAGAAATCTCAGATGGGAGTGGGAGATGATTCCGATGGATTTCATCGACGGTTTGCCAAGAAACAAGAAGAAGCGATGGAATATGGATTATTGTGGATGGGTTAACTAAGAGTGGTCATTCTATACTAGTTAGATAACTTGGACTATAGTTTCAGGCTAAAATTTTCTTGCAGAAAATAGTAGGATTGCTTGGTGTTCCTGTTAGCATAATAAGTAATCGTGGCCCTATTTTTCATCAGAAAATTCTGGAAGATTCTACAATTGACTTTGGGATCGAGTTTGAAATTTAGTATAGCCTATCATCCTCATACGGACGGACAGAGAGACTGAACCGTATTTTAAAGAATATGCGGTAAGTTTGAGTTTTGGATTCTGGTGAATTATGGAAAGACTATCTTGTGTTCGGACCAGTTTTGTTTTGTGAAGTTTATGCTAAGGTTAGGCTTATCAAAGGATAAGATAAGAGCTTCTCAAGACCGTCAGAAGAAGAAGTACACAGATAAGAAGGAGACAATTGGAATTTGAGTTTGGTAATTTGTTTTGACCAAAGTTTTCCGATTAAAAAGGAACTATTAGATTCGGAAGGCAGGAAAACTTGACCTGAGTTATATTGGACTATTTCGGATATTGAAAGGATTGGAACTTTAGCTTGCAGAGTTGAATTGTCAGAACAGATGTCTGGAATTCATAGTGTATTCTGTGTGACCCATCTAAAGAAATTTGTTTTTGATTCAGTATTAGTTGTAGAATCAATAGTACAGGAAGACCTGGAAGATGAGCCGAATGTGACTGTGGATAGAAATTCAATTCGGATAGTTAGGCAACTCACGAGTATAGTAGTGTAGCTTGTCATAGTATAGTGAAGCGAGGATTCCAGAGTTTTCTCCCAGGAAACTCTGTATAGTTTAAGAAAGCTTATCTGGATTTGTGTCCGGATAGCTGGGGATGTTTGTTAGGATAGATTGTTGGTTGTTTGTTAATATATGAATGATATATATGTTTGAATGGTTGATATGACAACTTTTAAATTATCTTTGTTTTAAATTTCGGGGACGAAATTCTTTAAGGGGGGAGGAATGTAACGACCCTGAATTTTGGCCCTATTTATTTTAATAAATAGTCAAATCAATTTAAATAAAATGTATACTTAATCATTTGAAATGGATATGATTTTGAAATAATTGCTATTGTTTATATAAATGGTGTTTTTAAAAAGAAATTGATTTGGAAGTGTAATAAATTTTCTCAATAATATTCATAATAAAATTTGTCTTTTATGATTAAATTAAAATATCTTACTTTGTTTATATTTAGTAAGTATACATATGAATGATAATGTTTGAAATAAAATTAAAATATAAATGTGAAATATAAGTCAAACTTATGCATATAATTTAAATAAAATACAAATGGAGATAAATATAAAAATAAGTATAAATGTAAATAAATCATATTATTCATAATTTAAATATTTATAGTTAAATACAAATAAAATAAATATAAAGAATAAGTAAACTCACGAATCTAATTTAAATATTAACAGCTAAGAATATAAATATAAGAATATTAAGTATAACACATGACTATAACTAAATTAAGAATAAAGTATAGAGTAAAAAGTATAAAATAAAATAACATAAATAAACAAGCATACAACCTAAACTTTTAATTCGAGAGCGTGAAATAAAATAAGCATAACGTATAAAATAATGAAACAAATTAACTTCAAATACACAGGTCTTATACTTGCAAGCATATATTTACATACAAAATTCTTTTACATAGCAAAACATGATAACTATGTAAATATTTGAATAATTATGCAAACTAAAGTTCAAAACAAAAAAAGAACAAATGAATGGATTCATGTCCAAGCTTTGTTAGCCTGCAAAATGAAGAAGAGCAAACTAATATCTTTATGTATAGTACAAAGCAATAGTACATGATAATTATGTAAACAGTTTAATAACTATGCAAGCCAATTAAGATAAAGCAAATATGTAAGTGAATAGCTTCTTGTGCAAGCTATGCTGGCCTACAACTTAAAGAACAGACCAACATTTTTTATGCATAGTACAATAATTATATACAAAATATCTTCATACGGCCAACATAATAATTTTGTAAACATATTTAGGAAGCAACACATTTTAATGCTAATCTTTCAGCCTACATTTTGTCCATTCAAGATATTAATAAAATCTGCCAATTAAAGGAGCTATTGTCCAGTAGAAGCTTCCCATCCTGTTCCATACTTATATGTATCTTTCATGCTACTTCTAGTTCGTGTAACAAAAAGAAAAAAAAATGAATGAATGCCAGAAGAAGCTAAAACAAGAAAAAGAGAAAACATATTCAAATCTAAAAGGAACAAAAGCAGATTCATGAACAACTCAGGTTATCCCATCTGCAATTTTCAAGATATCAAAAAGGGTTTCCTATTCAACAATTATTTGAGGTGAGTAAACATCAATTTTCAGTTTAAGTTTAATTAAAATTAGTAAAGATAATTCGTTATTTATGTGGTATTGTATTTTTTTGATTGGAATATAATTCTGGGTGTATTATATGATGCTATGTACTTATCTGTGTGTTATAGTTTGTATAATCTCATCAAATTCAAATTATTCTCGTCTAATTATGTAAAGCTTAGAGTTTTGCTTTTACAAACAAGATGTTTAAAACCTAAACCAAGATTTTTAAATTTGTTTTAAGCCTATTGCAAGAACAGTAACCCTGAAACCATGTTTACAGTAAATTAGTAAAAAAAAATGTGATAAGTTCAACTGATAAAATAAGTTAATTCAGGTTCATAATTTGAAACATTACTGGAATTCATGAATTTTGAAACAAAAACGAAGTCCTTTACTTAAGTATTTCACTAGCAGTTCGACTTTGAATGGAAATTGAAGTTTTATCAAATTCTCGAAATTTACTCATTGTAAAATGCTGAAATTTAACCTGAAGTTAGTACAAAGATCAGTGATCTTAGGAAAAATATTGAATAATTTTTCCATTGCTTAGAATTGTGATATGAGATCGAAATAGGGTTTTCTGCGCATTTTTGTTCATGCCAGTAAAACAATGGGTTTCGACTCGCGCACGTGACCGAGTGAAACGAGACTTGAGAGGAAGGTTTCTGGTGACGTTGACGAGGTGTAGACGAGGTTGCATCATCTATGGTGGTCTGCGTTTTGGTGGCGAGGCGTTTGTTTGCCGTGGGTAGAATGCCTTCTTTCGTTCGAACTGTAATTTTTCGGTTGTGATTTTTTGATGGTACTGTGACTTTGGTTTTTCTCGTATTCGTGTTAATTGTGATTTGCGCGACGCCTCAGATGATCGCCGGAGCCATGAACGGCGATGTACACGTGTACAGGCACTAGGGCGTATCAGTGTTTGACGTTGGGGTGAAGGGGGGGTGCTGTCTCGAGTTATACTCGAGAGTTTTGATTGTTTGCTTCGAGTTTCCTTGTGTTCGAGTGCGAATATACTATGTTGGTTATTCTTTAATTAAAGTTTTATATAAAGCTTGCTGTAAATCAAAATGAAGGAAGAAGTTGAAGTCACGTTGCTGGGTGGGTGATTCGGGTGAAGGGGTGATTTACTCGAAGCAGTGAGTGAGTGTAATCAGGGGAGATCTCGATTTTTTGTATTGGAGTGTAAGATGTTATAAATTTGTTAATGAATAAAAGGGTTTCAGCAAGTATCACAATAAAACGAATACTGTTTAAAAGTTTAAGTAAAAATTTAATGCAAGTTTGATTATCATAGTTAAGGCCTATTAACAAGTTAACTCGGGATTAATTATTTTAAAGTAACTGATTTCTTTTGTTAAAGCTTAACCTTGTTTTTATAATCTTGTTAATATAAAGTAATAAATTAAGTAAATTAACAAATATTGTTTCAGTTAGTAATATAATAGATATCAAATTTCAAGAAGTATTGAATGTTAATTATGTGAATGATCAATATTAATTGATTGGATTCAGAAGTAATTAAGAGTAATTACTTTGTAATTTAATTAGTAAGTGTATTATAAAGAAATAAGTGAAATTGTAATTAACACTTAATTAATTAATGAACGAGTAATAGTTAATTAATCAAGTGATTTAACTAAGAATTGAGAAATGATTAATGAAGCAATTAGCAATAAATAAACAGGGAATTAAGTTCTATTTAGGCCGAAGAATAGTGATTAAGAAATAATTACTTAAGTAATTAAAGTCAGATAACTTGACTAAGAAAGTAATTAATTAAATAATGTGAATAAAGTAATTAAGTAATTAAGCAATTAAGACATAAACATTAATTAAGAAATGATTTGTTGATTGAATAATTTGAAGGGAAATAAGTGATTAAACAGGGTTTAGAGATTAACTCTCAAGTAATTAAGTAACTGATGGATAATTAAGTTCTATAAGTTAATAATTTAAGTTATTGATTAATAATTAGGAGTAATTAACTAAGTAATTAAGATATAATTACTAATTAAGAGATGATTATTAATTAAATAATGGAATAAGTAACGAGTTATTAACTAATGATTGCTATCAGGATTAAGAGGTTAATCCTCAAGTAATTAATTCAATTGAATGGATTAAATTGAGAATTAAAGATGATTGCTTATGGATGTTGTATGTGTTGTATATTTGTTTGTGTTGTTTATTGATGATATTCTGTGATGCTCTCTGATATGCTTTAATATATCCATGGCAATTGTATATGATTCATATGTGATAAATGTTATATTAATTCAATTGTTGAATTTAAATTATTAAACTGTTTAAGTTAATTAGACAACTTGGCCTTTAAAATGGCGTTTGGATTTCGATGAGACCGGGATCGGGTATCCAATTGATATTCCGAAAACCACATCGATCCAAATTAAACGATAGGTCGTGAATTCTCAAGTGAAGATAGAGATGGTGCTTTCAGAATGCAAGGGTTATCGTCGTTGACTCTGAGGGTGATTCCAAAATGAGTGTGACGAAATAATGCCTTCGGTTTCGTTCGAACCCGGAACGAACTTGTATGGATTGAATGCTTTCAACACATCGTCAGGCGGACGATGAGCATTCTAAGAAATATGTTCTATAAAGGTAATTGCAGCCTCAAGCCTCATCAACCGGGAATGGCTAAAACACGGGAGGTGCAGCAAGGTTAGGTGGGTCATGCCCAAGCAGGACGAGATATACCCCTGTCTAGATGTTCCTTTATTCGGCTGTGTGGGCGGTTGGATGTACACCAACCGCGGGGTTATCTTGTTCGGGACTGTTCAGTAAGGAATGGTTCCGGCCTTGTGTTGCAGGGGATTTAGGGTGGCTCCTCGGTACTGTGATCTAGACCACGTACTGTGACGGGCGGTACCCCAGTAGTCCTGCCATTGTATGAGATCCAATTTCCAATAAGCGCCGTACGTTTTGATTGTGCCCAACTACGTTGAAATGTGAGATGTAAGCATTTCATCTATTTCTGTATTTTACTTGAAAACCCTAGACACTATTATAATATCACTGGATTTCCTATAAAATGTTTTGGTTAGCGTAAGGTAAAAACTTACCCGTGTTTATTTGTGGGAAGTCTTACGTGATACCTTTGTTTTAAATGGTTTTCAAAGTTAAACAATTTAAACAGTTTACTCATACCAGACCCATGTCTGACTCGGAGTTTATTTTTGTTTTCATAAACTTTCGGGTACCCAATTTTTTACGGGTAGCCAAGGGATTCAGGTTGGCTTTGTCAAATTCTGGAGGAGCAATGAAGCAGGAGGCTTCAGCGTTGTAGATATCTATCTAGTTCCGCTGTGTTAGTTGATGTATTCTGTATCTCTGATGTATATAGTGATAGATGTATGTATGATTGTCATGTGTATTGATATTATATAACTCTGATATATGTAAATCTATGTAATAGATATGTGATATATTATATTTTGTTCCGTTCCGCTGTGAGATTATGATGTTTTTGATCTTTCTATTCTTTTCTATTTCTATCCCTTTCTTTCTTAATGATGATGCGTCTTTCTGGTAGTGAGAAGGGCGGGTCATCACATCCTCAAAATTAGGGTTTTCTACGGAGTATATAACCCGATCACTACAGTCAGGGTGTCTAAGTGATATTTTCCTATCATGGAAAAAATTTCTAGCATCATATTTACTTAACCAATCCATACCCAAAATTATTCCAAACCTTATGAAATCAAACACATGCAAATTGTAAATAAAGGTATGACCTAATGATTCAAACTCTAGATGGTCACATCTCATCCTAAGAGTCGCATAGCCTCTTATCGGATTTGCAGCCGTTAAGGAAGTAACTAAGTATTAGGGTTCAAGGTTAAGCTTATCTACCAAATAACGATATATAAAAGAATGTGATGCACTAGTATTAAATAAAATGCTAGCTGACATACCATGAATCATAAGCATACCTCCTAACACAGCCTTTCCCTTTTCATCTGCTGTTGGCCCTAAGGTAACTGGCTCCAATGTAAACACTTTTCCTTTTCCATCCATGGCTGGCTCCTTGCACAGATTTTTATAAAGTCCAATTTGATCATAGTTGAAGAATCTAATATTCTTCTTCCTGATCACCTTCTTTCCATCTTCCGAGCGACATTCATTTGCGAAATGCACTTTGTTGTCACATTTATAGCAGACAACCTCCACCTTTTCTTTCTTAGCAGCTCAACCCTTCAGAGCCCTTTTCTTGTGGGAAAAATTCCTTTTTTGACTCTACCCTCCTTGAGCTTCCTTTGCCTTATTTCTTATAAATAAAGAAAGCATCTCTTCATGCCTCAAAGTCATCTAAACAACATCATCATCACATGGATCCCTAATATGCAGTAAGATGGCCTTAGCAAGCTCAGGCTTCAGCCCACGAATGAACTTTTTATTGCTCTTAATACCAGTATTGACTTTAGCGTAGCCATATCTCGCTAGCTCCTCAAACCCGGTCGCATACTCCAGCACTGTCATATCTCCCTGCTCCAATTCAGCAAACTTCCCGAGCGGAATAGACTTAGCAATCTCTGGCTTCTCCTCAAACCTTCTTTTGAACTCAACCTAAGTCATAGTCTCCTCATTGACACCTATAGTAACACTGTTCCACCAATATAGTGCTACTCCTTGTAACTGTCTAGAAGCGAGTCTCTTTTTCTGCTCATTGTTGATCTCCAAATCAGCAAAAATCCTCTCACGGTGAAGTAACCAATCCTCTACATCGATTGCATCTTCAGTACCAATAAACGGCTTTCCCCCAGTCGAGCATAATCTCTACTCAAAACAGCATAGTTATTGACCATTTGAGCTTCCTGATTTCCTCCTTCAGCATTTCCTCCAATAAAACCAACAGCAACTCCCACTTGCATCATGTTTATGAAGAACTGATACATTTCTCCCACATCAACTTGCGAGACTCCAACACCCACATTTGCAGCTTGTGCCTTACCTGGGCTCCTCCTGGTATTTGGTCTAGCATTTCCATTAGTTGTGGTGCTTCCTCCACTAAAGTTAACTCTTCTAGTCCAGCATCCATACTGCATTCGAGTCTCCGTAAGATACAGAAGAATAGCCTAAAAGAGATGGGAGAATAGAGATAAAGCATATACTTATGTACAGCAATAGAGGTACGTTACTATAGCATTATCCCATACCCCAATCTTTTCTCAAATTCTTTAGGATTATGTTTTCAAAACCATTTTAAGTTTAAAGTTTTTCATAAACATATGCTCTGATACCAAGTTGTCACATCCCCTATCTTGAGGCCGAAGCTAAGCGCTACAGATGCTGCAGTCATCTATATTATTAACTTTCGGTGACAAAATATGATAATGTAATGGTATCCATAATATCAGAAGCACATGAATATGAAACAAAATCACAGATTCCAAAAATAGCATACTTTACTGATTTCATTTCAAAACATGTTTCGTATTCCATCACACAATCCCAAAACGTATCTCAGATTTTGGTCAAACATAATTATTACAAAATACGCCAAGAGTGACATATGATGATGCCCCCTTGATGATCAGAGTATTAAATAGACAAAAACTATCTTAATACATCACGGGGGAAATAGAAATAAAAATAACAACTTCTAAATAGCTATCCATGCCTCCTACGCGTCTTCAGAAGCTTTATTCGTCCACCTACTAAAACCTGTAAATCCTCAACTTTCAACCTACTCAAATCATACTTTGAGCATCCGCGAATATAATGGGAAAACATAAACTTCGAGTCAAACATAAAGTCTGGTGTGAATAATACTATACATCTCGGTTTACTGATGTTAAGTGAGACCACGCCGCTTAGTGGAATGTGTCTCCTTTCACAATTATACCTTTTTAAAACATATATTTTGCAAATCAAATTCTGCAACCAAATTGGTTAAAGCAATAATAGCAATATCATGTATGCATACAAATCAGGAAATCAATAGACTATTTGTCCGAATACTATAGTTTGTTTGGCTAACTACTAACATTTGGCCGACTCAGGCCTACCAGACAAAATAAACAAATAATCTAACTTCTGTTGGACATACTCCTGGACGGACTGCCCCTAACTTACTTCTCCCGAGGTCAACTGATCTTAATGTTTTGTGGGCTCATCAATCACCTATCTTTCTCTGTATATTCCTTTCTGTGTGTAACATCATTCTAGTCTTACTCATGACAAAGCCCTACAAACTAGAATTTTGACTTATATTAGCTAAGGCTTACTAGCTAAAGTATAAGGCGCGACCCTTACCGGTCCCATCTGTTATTCTAATATCTAAGTCATTTACTTAGGGTCAACTGCCTCATCAGATTTTCCTTAAAAACATTTCTTTCAAATTGATTTAACCCTACAAATATTACTTAAACAAGGAAAATATACTTTATGCTTGACTCAAATCGTTTTAGCATGTTATATATACTTTACATAAAACATTATTGACGAAACATTAGAAACCTTTGTTTAAAACCTTTAGAGTACCCCTTTCGAAACCATTAAAAGTACCTCTTTCGAAACAATTGAAAGGACCTCTTTCGATACTAGTAACCTACTTAACTTTATAACTTTAGGCCGAAATGCCCAAACATACCTTTCGAAACCATTTACAATAGATCTTTTAAAAACATTGAAAGTATCCTTTCGAAAGCTTTATAAAACCTTAGTCATCCCCTTTTCAAAATACTTTAAAACATGCTTTTCGAAAACATTGGAAACCCCCAATTTAAACACTAAGGTAAACCTTTCGAAAATTTTGGAGAACCACTTCTTTGAAACTTGTAATATATACATTTCGAAAGCATTAAGTCCTTTACATAAACCAAACCTTTCAAAAGCATCTGGTTTAAGTAAAAATGCATGGAACGTAGATTAGAAACTATTTGAAACCATTCCTTTCGAAACCTTTGGGTTTAACTTTTAAAAATTTCAAAAGGGTCTTAAAAGAACTAAGTCGAAAGCAACTCTTTCGAAAGCAATTTCCTAAGTAAAAGAAGTGGATGGTGTCGAAACCAATCGCTTTAAAAGCATTGGAGAATCGACACACGGTTTAAAACGAAAGAACCCTCTTGAAGGCATTGCTTCGGAAGGTAGAATGCGACAGCAGGGGTTTCGACCCTTCTTAAAACAAAGGTGACAACCTCTTTCGAAAGCACTTTTCTTTTACAACACTTGACCAAGTCGAAAGCTATCTCATTTGAAAGCATTCTTTTTGAAAGCAAAGAAAATGACATTTCCTTTTGAAAGCAAAACCTTATAATACTGATTTTTAACTTTATAAAGTAATTTCTTTCTAACTAATTTGCTTTGTTTGTCAACATATGATTGGTTGCTAATACCTTTCCAAAATCTTTTCTAAAAATACCGCCGAGTGTCAGAGATTAACATTTTAAAACATTTACAAATTGCCTCTTCTCCTTTTACAAATGTATAAAACATTTAGGTCTCGTACCTTAAATAATTTTATATGCTTATTAAAATACTTAGAAAAATTCACCAAAAATTATCATATTCACTTTTAATATGTTTTTCAACATATATAAATTTCTGACCTAAAGCCAATACAAAATACCTATAATTGGTTTTAAACTCAATTAAACCAATTTCTTCACTAGAAAATTCATAATAAATGCGCATTAATTCGGAAAATTATGAAACTTGAAACCCACCTCTAAAATAATATTTCTGACCTTATATCAAAATCGCAAGGTGTTTGTATGTCATTTAATAGGTTTTTCAAGTTAAACCTTATTATATATAATATATATATATATATATATATATATATATTAAATAGCATAAATCATCAACAAGCATATATCTCTATTTAAACAATCAAAACATGGCAAATCATTTACAAAATAATTTCGGATCTCAACTAAAACTGAAAACAATAAGATGAGATGCAACCAACTATTCACCTTTAGCTTGTGATTAAGGAGTTTGAGATTTGCTTCTTGAACTAGATTGATTAAGCTTCTTCTTATTGATTTAGCTTATCTTTTTCTCACCTTCTCCTAATGGTGGCCTGCTTCTCTTAGATTTAGTTTTTAGTTTATGAACGTGAAAATGAACATGGCTTGAGGGTTTAGGGTATAAGAATATATCTTATTCCTATTCTGCCATTATCTATTACCCTAACTATTTCATTTTTATTCTCTCTTGTTCGTTGTTTAATTTGGCACAGCTACCCTTCTATTATTCAAACCTTAATTCTCTTAACCATTTACATTATTTCATTTAATTTAACTAGTTAAATGTTCTAAATAATGTCAAACAAAATTAAGGTCGTTACATTACAGGCCAACTGTTTCCATTGAACATTTTCTCAGGATGCCCAACTATCAAGGACATAGGAGAAATATCTGTAAAGAGATCTCCTTAAGTATTGCACTAAGAATGAGGTTGAATATCAAGGGAGAACAACTGTTAGCAAGGGAGTAATATTCTCTAAGAATGAACTGTAGGAAAAAAGTTGTTCTACTACTGATACAGTTGTGTCATGCACTGTAAATAAATATATAATCTTAGCCAATAAAAACAAGTGGGGATATAGAAAAGAAAACTGCACACACAATCTGAAACGTCATCGGTGCTGAACAAGTCAAGCAGTGGCTACAACAGAAAAAGCGTGATAAAAAGAATTATTTGATACATATACTCGAGTTTCTTAAGTAAAAAAAGGATTTATCTTACATGTTTAAATATGCAATTAAACATTTATATATCTTATATACTGAAAATAATTGGCATTATTTTTCGTAGAAAAATATGTTGTTTAATAAAACAATTGTTACTACCCAAACTATGAATAAAACTTGGTCAATTCTTTTGTCAAAACATCCAAATCAACAAGATGAGATTATAATCTCATATCAGGAAGAAAAAATAATCTTAGCAAAAGTTAAATGGAAATTACTTTATAATGAGAAAAAGAATCTCCTGCAATGAATTTAGGGTAGTTGAAGCAATATAATGAAATTTCCATATTTTCTCCAAAAAAATAATGATTACAAGCCTCACACAACGTTATTGCTAGAACAAATTGCTTCCACAACAGAAGAACTTTGCTGAAACAGAAGAGAGTCTACGGATGGATTATGACTAAGTCTATGACATGGGAAATTCAAGAAATGAATATGAAAACCACAAGTTAGGATGTCAAAATTAAAAAATGGTGGAATCATTTGTCAAAAAATTGGTGATGTAAGGAAAAGTAAAATAAACTAATTTTTTTTTTTTTTTTGGATGCTCATCATCAAATACATTTTGAATCGTCATTATTCAAGGAGAGATTAGAGGCTAGTGATAACTGGAAGCTTCCTGCTTTTTCACTTTGGACTCAACAAGCATAGCTACAACATGTCTCATAGGTGGTCTATCACTAGGCGATGTACTCGTACATAACAAAGCAATTTTTAATACCATGATCATATGATCAACCACATTTTGTTCTCCTAAAGTTACACGATTATCAAAAACTCCAGAACCAAAAGAATATTTGTTAACGTAACCTTTTACCCATGAAACCAGGTCCCCTCCATTGTCTAAAGGCTGAACAGGCTTCTTACCAGTTAGTAGCTCTAATAGTACAACACCATAGCTATATATATCGCATTTCTCTGTGACCTTCATTGTATATGCATACTCTGCAAGCAAGAGGATGTGTTAGGAACAATGAACCAAAAATTGCAAACCACAGAATTATAGAGGAATCATGTCTAAGGCTTTTTCTTTTTCATCGGTTTATCGTTTTTCACTTGAGAAGCTTATGTCAAGACAATTGAACGAACAAGGAAGAGGTATTCAGGCATCCAAAATATGCAACTTAGAAAAGGAGAATGAACGCGTATATACAAGGTATTATGAGAAATTAATTTTAATATGTACACAGATTTGGTTTCCGAATATTTAATATACACATATAATAAATGAAGTCTCACCCGGTGCTATATATCCATAAGATCCAGCAACAGCAGACATCGATTTAGAATGAGGCATATCTATCACTTTTGCCAACCCAAAATCTCCAACGTGTGCTTCAAAATTACTATCAAGAAGTATATTGTTTGACTTAATATCTCTATGAATTATGCAAGGTTGACAATCATGATGCAAATACGAAAGGCCTTCAGCTGATCCAAGTGCAATCATATAGCGTGTATTCCAGTCTAAAATATCACTAGAACCGCTATGAAGCAATTCACCAAGGCTACCATTTGGCATGAACTCGTAAAGTAGTAAATTTGATCCTTCATGATGACAAAATCCATACAACTTCACAATGTTTCGGTGCCTAATTTTTCCAAGAGTTGCTATTTCTGCATGAAAACTATCGCCAGAACTGCTCCCTTCTTTATTTGATATCAGTTTTTTAACGGCAATTATAAGTCCAGAAGGCATAGTAGCTCTATACACAATCCCACAAGCACCTCTTCCTATGACAAGACTCTCATCAAAATTACTTGTAGCCGAAACCAAATCTTCATATGCAAACCCTTCTTTAAAAGATTCATTCAAATCCGAATCCGAAGAAAGCTTATTTTCTTGCAATGGGTTGATTGTTTCAGTAGACCTTTTAAAGAAATGCAGTATAAAAGCAATAAAAATAAGAGAAAGACCTCCGATAGCTGCAGAAATTATAGCAAGTATCTTGCCAAGTCGGGTACGTACTCTTTTTAATTTAGTTGAAGAAGGGTGAGATTTGCATACTCCGAGAGGTCCACCACATAGATGCTTATTTCCACTAAAACTGTACAACGACATGTGCTCAAATAAAGGAATAGAAGGGAGAGGTCCACTGAGATCATTATATGAAACATTCAGCCCTAGCAAACTTAGTAGATTACCGAATGTTGAAGGAATTTCACCGTTCAAATGATTATTATTGAGCAATAAATACTCTAACAAAGCAAGATTGCCAAGTTCTATTGGTATTCTTCCCGAAAAATGGTTGTAGCTTAGGTTCATCGCAATTTGTAAGCTTGAAAGCCTGCCTAACTCTTTAGGTATTTTACCTGAGAAGAAATTTCCACCCATTTGAAGCTCCGTTAGACGAGTAAGTTTTCCTAACACTGAAGGCAATTCACCTGAATGTTGGTTATCTGATAAATATAACAATTCCAATTGTACAAGGGTCCCAATTTCCATAGGAACATTACCCACAAAATTGTTTCGACTAAAGTCAAGCCTTTGAAGCATGCGACAATTAGCAATTTGAGATGGTATTTCACCAACAAATTTGTTCGAAGAAATATTGAAAACCACCAATCTAGTTAGATTACTAATCTGTTGCGGCAGTTGAGAGAAAAAGTAGTTATTTGGAATTATTAGCCTTTGCAAGTATTTGCATTTTCCTATATCTGAAGTAATCGCCCCACTGAAGCTATTCCCTTCCAACTCAATAGCTGTTATATTTGAAACTTTGCAAAGCTCAATAGGAAAACTTCCAACAAAACTATTTTTACCGAGCCTTAGTCGCTCAAGTGACTTACAGCTAGTGATGCCACTAGGTATATTACCATTCAATTGATTGGCCCATAAACTGAGTATAAAAAGATTAGAATTGCGACAAAGATGTGCTGGTATATGCCCTGATAGATCGTTATTTGATAAATCAACAACCCAGAGAGGGCTATAAATTCCGAGTCCTTGAGGTATAAAACCTGATAACATGTTTTGGAATAGCTGTAAAATAGCTAACTGTGGCAAATATTGAAGCCCAACCGGTATGGCACCTGATAGTAGATTAATCGAGAGATCAAGTCTATTCAAATTCTTTAGCTCACACAACTCAGTTGGTATACGACCAGTAAGTTGATTTTGGAAAAGATGCAGTAAAGTTAAGCCCTTAACATTCCTCAGCTCAACTGGGATTTCTCCAGTAAAGAAATTTTCAGATAAGTCTATCTCCATTGCCCCAGTAAGGTTTCCAATCTCTCTAGGTACCGAACCAGTCAAAGCATTTCTATAAGTATAAAGATGCTGTAAGTTTTGAAGATTGCCAATTTCACCAGGTAAGCTTCCAGATAGCTTATTTTGATATAAAGAAATCAGTACTAACTTAGTACAGTTACCCATCTCTTTTGGAATTACACCGGATAATTGGTTGCCAAAAAGAACAAGCTCAGTTAATGATTTGAGCTTTCCAATCTCTTTTGGGAGCTCACCTCCAATATTGTTCTGTGCAAGACCTAACATTTCCAGATTTTGACAATCACCGATTTCTTTAGGGATGCTTCCAGACAAAAGATTTTGCCCTGCTCTAATCTTTGCTAAGTTTTTTAAGTTTCCTACCGAGGATGGTATAGGGCCAGTTATTCTGTTAGTGTAAGCTACTAATTCTACCAATGATGATAGATTTCCAATTTCTTCGGGAAAAGGCCCAAACAATCGATTATTGCAGACGTTTAATATAATCAAGGACGAGAGTTTGCCTATCTCAGAAGGAATTCTGCCACTAAAATTATTGTTGTTTAAATGTAGAAGCTCGAGTGTTGAACAATTTCCAACTTCAACTGGTATATTTCCATTAAAGAAGTTGTATGAAATATCAAGATATGATAGGTGAATTAGATTACCGATAACAGGATGAAATGTTCCAGAAAGATTCATATTGCTGAGACTAAGAGAGTAAACAACAGAAGATTTATCTCGAGTGCAGTTCACTCCTTTCCATGCACAAGGGGACTGATCATCAGGATTCCAGTTGTCAAGGTGCTTGAAATCATCTATTATCTCACTTTTTAATTCCAAGAGATACTGGCCTTCCAAATTTAGTCCCTTGGTATTGGACACTAGCACAATAATTATTAGCAGTGAATGATGTGATAACCAAATTTTCATAGCTTTTTGGTATTTAATCATTGAAATGCTACAATATAAAATATTCTGTTATGGAGGCAAGTTTTTACAGATCAATTCCCTGTAATAAATATGATACATAAACTATATTAGTTCGTTCATATTGGAATTTGGAAACGCAAAGTTTATCTATTAACATGAAACTGTAATGCCATAAAACTAATTAGCATAGAGTTACCTTTTCCACCTTGAAATTTAGCTCAATTCTAACACAATCCTCATTTGAATTTTGAAAAGCAAGCACATTCCCTGTGAAAGTTTTGCTAACGCATAAGCTTATAATAACAAAATGACAAAGCTAGTGTACAGAAATAGTTAACACTGCAAATAGACAAATGCTAAAAAGTGATAGTTTGTGTACACCATTTGCCACTATACATTAAATTTAACCGTCTAATTAGAATTCCATTAACCATATACTTCAGCCTACTTATAACAAAATTCAACCTATTCGAATTCGGCCACCTACTTAATTAATAAGGTTTCAATTTTTTTCCAAAAAATATAATAGAAACACTGACCCTAGATAATTCAACCTTCTTTTTTGCGAAGTTGTACGAAAATGACAATAACGAGTGGGTGAAGGAAACAAAAAATATGAACTTTTAGAAGGAATCAAACATAACCGAGTTCACAATATCTTATTGGAGCTGAAAAAAGGGGAGCTTTCGAAAATTTGAAATGGGAGAGCAAAAGTTACTTTCCCTTCCTAGTACGATAGAAACAAAAGCTCATAAAAGATTTTTTACCATAAACCGAGAGACGGTAACAATAGCAGGCAACTAGCCATAAAGTATCCACTCTACATCTAAGATTTCATTACGTACTTTTTGCTGTTTTGCACTTTTGTATGTTTTATTTTACTGGTTCTGATTGCTTTTGGAAGATACTTTCCTTTTCTAGTAGCATAGAACAATATTTTTTACTACAACTACAGATGGTACAAGCAGAGGCAACTACGCGCAAAAGTATCCATTTTCCATTTAAGTTTTCGTTATATGCTTTCTGAGCTCTAGTAAGTTTTTTTTTTTTTTTTTTTGCTAACTCATGCTTTTATACTTGCACAATTTAAAAATGCACAATTTAGAAAAAAGAAAAAAAATTGTACTTTTGTGTTTTCAAAGTATACAGCTACAAAATATAACTTTATGCTTGTGCACTTTAAAATTACATGAATATAAATCTTGGTTCGAGAAGTAAAAACTATAAAGTTGTGTTTATGCACTTTAAAATAACACAAGTATAAATCATGGCCCGAGAAGTAAAAACTACAAATTTGTAAGTGTGCTCTTCGAAATTGTGCAAACATAAATCCTAACATGGTGAAAATGAGGTCCATTTTTGTAAAGGAAATATATGTAGTATTATCTTTCCGTAAAACCAGTGTACATAATAATTTCATACATGCTTTGTCGCTTATAACAACATTTCGTACAAACCAATCAAAACTGCATGATTATGATCAAAACCAATACTCCCAAAACTCATCATAATCGTTGCTACAACCTCACAAGTGGAGACTTAATCTCCTCATTTTTTATGGAAATTTCACAAAAAAATTATTTCAACGGCGTGAGGAATATTTTTTTGGCATTAAACACTAAATAAATAAATAAAATGGATCTTTTTGCTATTAGTCACTGAATAAATTTATGTTATTTAAAATTAGCTTATATAAAGCTGAGAAAGAAATTGAAAATTTTAGTAAAAATTATGGTTAATAAAAAGAAAAATAATAAAACAAATTAGTTTTTGTATTCAAGATGGTCCATTTTTTAAATCTACAATAAAATCAATCTAATTCAACGCGTTACAAAAAAATATTAGACTTGTCAATAGATATTTTTGTTATGATGGGTTCTAACTCGAGACCAGCCAAATCAAAACCTCAATGCACAGCGGAAAAATGAGATCGTGCTAAGAAGTGTAACAACAACCAATCAATAACTCAATCTAAATCTCAGCCAATTCAAATCCGATCACAATCCTCAAACAAGCAATATAGAAATCAAGGAAATAAGAAAAAAAAATATCAACGGCGATTCATAGTGGTTTCACTAATGTAGTGTTAGTGTACATCCACTTTAAAAGAGCTTTTATTAATATCGAGAAGAAGAGTACAAGAAATTGATTAAAATGATCAAAATTTCAATAGAAATTGATTTGTGGAGAAGGAAATTGAAGAAAATTAGATTTCGATAAAACCTAATTATTGGAGGCTTCTTGTAGTCGCTTTTTGTCGCGTAGAAATATGGATCCATAAAATAGCTTATATAGATGAATAGAAAAACCTAGACAAGATTTCAAAATTGCCTTTCGAATATCACAAATCTTCATATCAAGCTCAGGCCAAAAAAACTGGTAGAAGTTGCCATAGACGTCTGTCACAAAGTGATAGACATCTGTCCAAAGTTTTTGGAATAAAACTGCCAATGACTTAGACATCTGACCAAGACTTTAGACGTTTGTCCTGAGTCTCTAGGACAAGTCTGTTGAAGCTTCAGAGGTCTATCCAAAGTGACAGATGTCTGTCCCAATTCTCGGGTTCCAAACCCTACGGCGACAGACGTTTGTCACTTTCTCCCAAACGTCTGTCGTTGTCACTCCAGGACTACTCCACCTTCCTCTCCATAACTTCTTCATCTAAGCTCCGATTTGCGAAACGTTTTCTCCATCACAAGCTACTTCCTTCCCCTTCAATTCTCTATATAGTGTCATCAAAATTTAACACTCCACCTTGACACTATATCCAACTCCAATGGTACCAAACCATCAGCAACAACTGACAGCATCAATTATCACCACTTCTACCTTCAACCAAACATGAATGTTTTTCCAATGAGCTCCGGCAAAGCTACCACTTAGTGCACTCCATCAACGAGCTCAATCAAAGCCCCCGTCTGCTAACAAAGTATTGAAAACATCCAAATTCTAAACTGTCACACAAAGACTAAAGTGCCAAGGAGTGCAATCTAGCACTTACCAAGAAAATAGAATCTCAATCTCTCACTGATACTCTTCCTCATTCATAACCAAGCTCCTCCCTCAACCGTGCCACTTCATGGCACCTAACACTTCTCCAAGAGAATCAAGTTCAAGCAATGCTCGAACTTTCCAACCGACAATGCCTTAGTAACATATCTGTTGCATTATCCTTTGTATGCACTTTCAAAAGATATACTCGTTTATCTTCATCCATGTTTTCTAGAAATGACTCTCTCACTTCAATATGCTTAGTCCGTGAGCTAAACGCTAAATTCTTCGCTAAGTGAATAGCACTATGAATATCACGTCGAACTTCTACGCTATCATGCTCGAATCCCAAATCACACAACAATCGCTTCAAATAAAGTGCCTCCTTTACCGCCTCCACCGCGGCTATCAACTCTGCCTCAGTAGTGGATAAAGCAACTACGGTCTGCAATCTCGATCTCCAACATATGGCTGTACCCCCAAGTGTGAAGACATATCCGGAAGTTGATTTTCATCGATCCCTATCACCTGCGTAGTCTGAATCACAATAATCAACCAATTTCCAATTCTTCTCCTTACTACTGCCGAAACAAGACCATGAGATGATGTACCCCTAAGGTATCTTAATATAAGCTTCACCACTTTCCAATGCGATTTTCTCGGATTAGCCATATATCGACTAACCATCCCGACGACATTTGCAATAACGGGCCTTGTAAATACCATGGCATACATTAAACTTCCCACCGCACTAGCATATAGCACCTTCGTCATATAAGTCTTGTCTTTTTCAAAAATAGGTGATCCCTTATTCGAAAGCTTCACATGCAAAGGTATAGGTGTATTTGACGCCTTTGTATTCTCCATGCTAAACTGGCAATGCACTTTCTCTATGTACTTCTTTTGAGTTAATTTCAACTCAAAATGCTTTCGATCCCTTTCTACTTCCGTGCCCAATATCCTTCTTGATTCTCCAAAATCTTTCATTTCAAACTCTGGTTTCAAATTCTGTTTAACTTGTTGATTTCATTCTTATCCTTAGAAGCAATGAGCATATCATCCACATACAAGAGTAAATACACCCAACAATTATTTTTCAACTTATTGAAATATACACGTTGATGATTCTATCAAAACCATTTTCAAGCATAAAATGATAAAATCTCTTATACCATTATCTAGATGATTGCTTCAAACTATATAGTGATTTCTTCAACTTGCAAACCAAATTTGACTTTCCATCCGCAACAAAACCTTCTGGTTGCTCCATGTAGATGTCTTCGTCTAAGTCGCCGTGCAAGAAGGTGGTTTTCACATCAAGTTACTCCGAATCCGAATCGTGAATAGCAACTATGGAAAGTAATATTTGGATAAAAGTATGGCGCACAACCTATGTGAATATCTCATCATACTCCTTTCCCTTCTTTTATGCAGACCCCTTAGCCACTAGCCTAGCTTTGTATTTCCCATCTTCCTTCACCCTGTATATTCATTTGCCCAATGGCATGGTTTTCTTTAGGAAGGGGAACCAAATCCCAAGTTTGATTCGTCAACAATGATTGCATCTCTTCGTCCATCGCACAAATCCACTTCGAGCTATCACTCGAATCCATGACGTCATCAAGGTCCATCGGCTCATCTTGGACTACATGAAGAGCATAATCCACATTATCACAAAACTATGATAGTTCCAATCACCATATCTTTTGGGAGGCCTTATAACGCGACGACCAACCCAAGTAGCAATGCTATCACATAAACCCCTTTCGGCTCCACCTTGAACCGAATTCTCTCTAAAATCATGCAAATCACTAACACTACTAGAGGAACCCTGTAACGCCCCACCCCGAGACCCACTTTAGTAAAGAGAATTAACGAGTAATTTTGTCTACTGAAGTGGAGAATAGGGCTAGTTAAGGGGAACCATCTATAATTTTGTCTTAAACATCTATTGAATACGTCGATAAATGCAATATGATTTTTTTTCTATTTCAAGTGGATCGACATACCCACGAAATTCTTAATTCAAAACTATAGGTAGCTAACGGATCTATTAGAACAAAATACAATAATTAAATGAAAAGCACATCACAGAATAGTAGTCAAAATTATATATATACATATACACTAATACATGTTTAGTATAATACAATTGAATAAAATAAAAGTGGTACTCGACCATACTATATACATCGAATCAAATATAACAACATCAGAGTATGCGAAAGAACAGAAACAACTCAAGAAAAAGAAGAGCTGATATCCAACATCAACTTCAAGCTAAGCCCAATAGATGATACCTGAAACAATTCGGTCTGACCCGAGTGAAAACACACGGGTCAGGCTAGCTAAAATCATCAGTTAAATAGAATAATCGATAAGGATAGGTAGGTGAAAGCATGACATCCTTTTTCACAAAGGATGTCATGCCCTAAACAGGATTTCAACATCATAAGAAAGGACAACATCTCTTCTTGGCAAGTAGAAGAGATAATGATGATAAAGTCATACTTAAGTGGCATAACTGACACTTAAGCAAATGGAACATTGGCGAGCAAAGTTTTAAAGATAAGACACAATAAACATTTCTTTTGCCTCATATCATTGGCGATATAAAGGCATACGGATAATGACTTCAAATGATTCAACTATCTTCTTAGAAGTGGTTGTCAATATAACAATACGTCAAAGGTACATATCCTTCATACATAGAATAAAATGCATATGGATGTGACTCATCTCATTGACACATCCCAAGGATCATTCAAGGAAATACAAAACCTAATCATAAAAGAAGCATTATACTTATTCATACCTCATCTCATCGATATGAATATTGATACATCAATCCATCACTAAAACTCATCATAAAAGATTCTTCATAATCATTTATACCTCATCTCATCGATATAAATATATAAATACATCTCAACTCCATCTTAACATCAAGTAGTCTATAAAATCATCAAATCATCAACCCATAATGCAAATAACTCAATCAAAGAGTAACATCATAAATGATTTCACCATATATGTATACATCTCATCTGACACTAGGCTATTAATGTAATAATCATCTAAAGATGGTGAAGTCTAAAACATCAAAACTTAAAGAAATCCCGAATTGGCCAGATCCTCGATTGCATGCCGAAGCAATGCTACGCGCGCTACATCGTGACTAGTACTACTATTTGGTACCATAAACATCATTATGATTGGATTCAAATAGCATCTTAACATCGTGAACATCATGAATGACTATAGTCTATAACATCATAATGACTCCCAGTCACAAAGACCCGAGTTAATAACATCGTGATGATCGGAGTAGCAACTGCATCGTGATGACTCCAATCGAGTACTCGTGGTCTGTAGTACTAGTAAACATCGTGAATGTGTCTCAATTTCTCGGATAGGAACCCAATAGGCGTTAACGTATGTCCCATACAATACGTTCGCACCTAACGGTTTACTAGCCGTTAGTTGGTACCACACTAGTGAAACATCATAAACATCATCAAAATATACTCAGCATCATCTCATTGGCGAGTAAATACAATACCATACTCGTCTCATCTCACTGACGAGTACTAGTGGCATCGTGACTTGTCTCATCTCATCGACAACTAAAAATTATCATAATACATCTCAACATCGTAAATCATCATAAAGAAGCTTACCTCATCTCATCGGGAAGTAAAAATAACATCTAGATCGTTATTTGTAACCATAATTCCAAATAGGAATTTCTAGCTTTAAATTCACCTCATTTCATCGGCGATTAGAAACACATCTTCACATGGTCCTTCATCGAGTAGACTCCTAAATTGAAGTTCTCGGACCATATAATCCACCCAAAATTAAATAACATCTTAAATCATCTCAAACAGTTCTTCGAAAAGGTTTTGATCGTATAAGTCCGATATTAAGCGATAAAGAAAATCCATGTGTCTCATACCACATGTTTTACTTTACCGTTTAATTGTCTTTCTTATACATTTTAAATTCACAAAAATAAGTAATTTTATTTATAAAATAATTTTATTTATAAAATAATTTTATTAGAGAAAACAGAAATTTAAAACGATTTTCCAAAAACGATTATTAAAACCAATATTTGAAATTCCTTTATTATAGGAAATAAATCTATCTTTATTTAGAAAAATAATTTAAAAAATAATATGTAATAATAATTTGAAATGTCCATGTATTTCAAAAATAGTTTAGTGAAAACCGTTCTCGAAAGCAATGAAAACTAAGAGGGATATCTCAAAACCGATAACTCGAATTCAATACGAATTCAATTCAAATTTAACCCAAAATCAATTCAAATTCCATTTAAATTTGAATTTCAACTTCTTCAAATATAGCTAGCCTACTGATAGGCATCATAGCTCTCAAAATATCCCAAAAAATTCATCAAAACTGAAGAGGATGAGAGCAAAAACGAGCTAACACAATTCTAAGGTCAACGATTGTTGTTGTTGTCATATTGCTCTCAGGAAAGCAACACACAACCATAATTTCGACCAAGCAAACTTCAAAATTACAGAAAACACAATAAATAAGACTTGTATCACATGACCTAAGCTTTCCATAACATTTAAAATTATCAAAATCGGTTAAGAAACGAAGAAGTTATGGTCAAATTCATTTCAGCTTCAAGGATAGCTCTCGGGTTAGCAGTAGAAAATTAGATTTTGGCATAGCTATCCTCAAAATTACCAAAAACTCAAAACATGGAAGTTGTATTACATGATTTATGCTTTTCGAAACATACATAATTATCAAAATCAGTTAAGAAACGAAGAAGTTATGTTCAAGTTCGTTTCAGCTTCAAGGACGGAGTAAATATTGGTTTTGCTCTCGGGTTAGTAGTAGAAAAATTAGATTTTGACATAGCTAACCTCAGAATTACAGAAAATTCAAAACACGTAAGTTGAAGTACATGATTTAAGATTTCCAGAACATCCAAAATTATCAAAATCCAATCAAAAAACGGGAAAGTTGTGCCTGAATTTTTTTCAGCTTCAGTAATTTACAGATTGCAACATTTTTAAGTAACAATTAGCTAGAAGATGTGAGTTTTACACTCACCTTGCCTTCAAGAAGATTAAAATTATGATTTAGATGCCAAAGATTGAAGCTTTTAGCCAAGATAGAGCATCCGGACCTGTAACAGTTTGAGGAAAGAACATGCAACAACATAGAGAAACAATTAACAGGTTTTTACTTCAAATTAGATTTTTGATGAAGATTTTGGTTTTAGAATAGGGATTACCTGAGTTTAGCACTTGAATTTTCATTTTTAAAGCACCAATTTTCCCTTTTATTTGAAGGATTTAACATAGATTGAAGGAGGAAAGAGGGTTTCAGCCATTAGCAAGCTTCTGTGGACTAGAGGAAGAAGTGAGAAAAAGATACGTACAGATTTTCTTTTTCTCATTTCTTAATTACAGGCCAAGTTAGGATTAGTTTAATGGGCTAATTTAAAGAAAATTAGCTTAAGATAATATTCATTTACTTATTTAAACACTTAACCATGTATCTTAACAAATGAAATCACAATAATACTAGTTTTTCTTCTTTAAAAATTATGAAACTTCATACTCTCAATGAATAAAATGTTTTACACTCAAAATAAAAGATTATTTATATATTTAAAACATTTTATTATCATATTTCTCTATTTTAAATAAAATAGCAAATTGGCATCTTTATTACAAAACTCGTTGTAATTAACATTATAAATTATACAAAAAATCGCATTTTTGTGTAATAAAATTCTATAACTCATTTCAAATATAATTTAACACTAAAATTATATTTTTAAACCCAATTCCATCATTATTCAAATATATCTCATTTTAAAATTTAATCACTTCTTTTAAAAATCATTAAAAGAAGTAAATAGCAATAATTTACAAAATTATTTTATTAACTCTAAGTAAAACACATTTCCTCAATCTTTTAACTCAAACCATCTTAATAAAGTTTCCAAAATTCTATTTTCTCATTTTGTCCTCAAATATATCATTTATTCCCAATAAACAATTTAACTTCCTCTTTAATTATTAATTTACACTATTAAATTATAACTGCCGTTATAATTTAATATTTTCAGGTAATCGCTAAAACCATGGTTGTTATAGACTCCCCCTACAAAAATTGCATCCCCGTAATTTTATAGAAAAAGAGTTGTAAAAAACATAAAAATTCAATCAACAAATGATAGAGACAAGCTTGAATTCCAAACCATTCATACACTCAATCTAGAATGGTAGAAAGAAACAAGGAAAAACTTACTTGGTTAATTCAACGGCCCATCATATGCTAATATAGTGATTAGCAAACCATCGAATTTTCCAAGCAACTTGAAAGGGTTTCGAAGATCTCCTGTCTCGAATCAAAACTCAATAAGATGCTCAACAATTAATCAATCGAAAATGATTGATTACTCAAAACTCTATGAATAGAGTCGGGATCAAACTCACTCAAACCCGAACTCTAAACAATAAAAAAGATCATCAACAAGATTTTCCGCATAACAATACGGAAAGAACATCCTCACAACAAGATAAACATGATAGAAAAGATGAATAAGTCATGAAATGACTTCTCACAAGGCCACCAAACTCGAACGACCATGAAAATGCATGTCGTTGCTATTAACTCAAGGATAGAATATACTCAAGAGACAAGGATATAAGCTCAAATTACTTTTCAATCCAAGATATTTAGAATTTTTAAATCCCAACATCTTTTAAATTTTAAATCTAAATTTTCTACATTTGAAAATTTTCCAACTCTTTACTATACTACTTAGTAAGTAATTTAAAACTCAAATTAAAAGTCTAAATTTCTTCTCTTACTTCAAAATTAATTTTCAAAGAATTTTGTAAATCCATAATAATTTTCCTCAAGATAAATTAAGGGTTTTAATTCTCTTTACTCTTTTTATTAAACCACTTAAATCGTCTAAAAACAATCTTCAAATCCTCTTATAACTCTTCTCTTAAACATCCAATGTATATAATATAGATTCTGAAATCTCAAAATATACTTTCAATAAAGTATAGCTCAAGAATATTCTCACATATTCTCATCTTTATAATTTCAAAGTAAATAAATAAATAAATGGCATTGCCTCGCCATTGAACCTCTAATAAATAGATATATCCGTTGGCTGCAGAGTCGATCGAATGATCAAAACTGCCTCGCCACTCTGATACTCATCTCTAATATCAATGGCTGCAATTACCATTTAAAAATAAATTTAATATATAATCTCAAAATATTATTTTCAAAATCTCGATTTTTATTTTATCTCAAAGCTCAAATTTCTCTGTAAAACTCATATTTATATAGCTTCAAAACTCAAACCAAAAAGCATTAAGAGAATGCATCGAGATATTCCTAGAATACTCGATTCTCAAAATCATCAAAAGGAGATAGAGTGTTTGTCAATCTTACGATGTCACGAGCCACTCCCAAAAATGATCAAGATAAAGGATAAGTAAGATATTCTTCTCGAAGGAGAAGAAGCACACAATTCACGAATCACTACTTCAAACGGAGTAACGCTAAAGGATAACATTGATTGAGTATCTCAAAAAAAAACTCAAATGAAGCTGAATGATAAACTCAATCAAATATGAACAATCTAGAAACTCACCTCATTCCTTGATGGATGTCCTCGTGGAAGGATAATCTAAGAGCTAAGAGCCAAGAATAAAGTTACCTCAACACTCGATTGCCCATTTGGATGTTAAATCCAAACGGACTAACAAAACTCAACAAAGTTACCTTGACTGGAATTCGAGATATATCATCAACATCTCGATACTCAAGAGTGAATAAAGAAACTTCGGAATCATCATTAACATTCCAAAGTGGTATAAATAATAACCCAATCAAATTAAGATTCCTAAATAAATACAGGATCCTATAACAACAAAAGGGTTGGACTTAACATTAAATAAATCAATCCATCTCAAATCAGACACATCTCAAGAAAGCGAGTAATAAACAAATACTCATTAAAGCGGCAACCAATAGAGAACTCAAAATTCTTACAATAAGCCAATCATTGTGGATCCCTTCAATAGGATTCACAACTCTCAAATGAACGCAACAAGAATGCTAAAAGAAATCAATCAGCTCCATCGATACGAACTCACTCGTATCGACAAAAATAAGAATAGAATAATCCCAAATAAGATTTTATATAAGATAAGATGACATCAAACTCTATTACGGAATACTATGGAATACAATATATCTATATCCCTAGACATATTCCATCTCAATAATCCCAAAACTCAAAAAAGAATCAAGGCTCGATTCGAAAGAAAGCTCGAATAAAGGACAATGATTCACCCATATTGTACTTCGATGTATCATGATATATGTATTGTTCTGTGTTTATCCTACTTTGTTCTGACCATATCTCTAATACCAAACTGTAATGCCCCACCCCGAGACTCACCTTAGTAAAGAGAATTAACGAGTAATTTTGTCTACTAAAGTAGAGAATAGGGATGGTTAAGGGCGACCATCTATAATTTCTACTTAATACGTCGATAAATGCAATGTGATTTTTTTTTTCTATTTCAAGTGGATCGATATACGCAATAAATACTTAATTCAAAACTATAGGTGGCTAACGGATCTATCAGAATAACATACAATAATTAAATGAAAAGCACATCACAGAACAGTAATCAATATAATTTATATACATATATACTGATACATGTATAGTACAATACAATATGAATACAATAAAGGTGGTACTCGACAACACTATATACATTGAATCAAATATAACTTCATCGGAGTATGAGAAAGAACAGAAACAGCTCAAGAGAAAGAAGAGCTGATATCCAACATCAACTTCAAGCTAAGGGCAATAGATGATACCTGAAACAACTCGGTCTGACCCGAGTGAAAACACACGGGTCAAGCTAGCTAAAATCATCAGTTAAACAGAATAATCGATAACGATAAGTAGGTGAAAGCTATGGTACCATTTTTCTTAAAGGATGCCATACCCTAAACAAGGTTTCAACATCATAAGAAAGGACAACATCTCTTCTTGGAAAGTAGAAGAAATAATGATGATAAAGCCTTACTTAAGTGGCATAACTGACACTTAAGCAAACGGAGCATCGGCGAACAAAATTTTAAAGATAAGACTTAATAAACATTGCTTTCGCCTCATATCATTGGCAGTATAAAGGAATATGGATAATGACTTCAAATGATTCAACTATCTTCTTAGAAGTGGTTGTCAATATAATAATACATCAAAGGTATGTATCCTTCATATATAGAATAAAACGCATATGGATGTGCCTCATCTCATTGGCACATCCCAAGGTTCATTCAAGGAAATATAAAACCTAATCATAAAAGAAGCACTATACTTATTCATACCTCATCTCATCGGTGTGAATATAAATACATCTCAAATACATCACTAAAACTCATCATAAAAGATTATTCATAATCGTTTATACCTCATCTCATCGGTATAATATATAAATACATCTCAACTCCATCTTAACATCAAGTAATCTAAAAAATCATCAAATCATCAATCCATAGTGAAAATAACTCAATCAAAGAGTAACATCATAAGTGATTTCACCATATATATATATACATCTAATTTGGCACTAGGCTATCAATGTAATAATCATCTAAAGATGGTGAAGTCTAAAACATCAAAACTTAAAGAAATCCTGAATTGGCCAGAACCTCGATTGCATGCCGAAGCAATGCTATGCGTGCTACATCGTGACTAGTACCACTATTTGGTACCATAAACATCGTGATGACTGGAGTCAAATAACATCTTAACATCATGAACATCATAAATGACTATATTTATAACATCATAATGACTCCCAGTCACAAAGACCGAGTTAATAACATCGTGATGATCGGAGTAGCAACTACATCGTGATGACTCCAATCGAGTACTCGTGCATCGTGAATGTGTCTCAACTTCTCGGATAGGAACCCAATAGATGTTAACGTATGTCCCATGCCATACGTTCACACCTAACGGTTTACTAGCCGTTAGTTGGTACCACACTAGTAAAACATCATAAACATCATGAAAATATACTAAGCCTCATCACATTGGCGAGAAAATACAATACCATACTCGTCTCATCTCATTGACGAGTACTTGTGGCATCATGACTATTCTCAGCTCATCGACAAGTAAAAATTGTCGTAATACGTCTCAACATCGTAAAATCTTCATAAAGAAGCTTACCTCATCTCATCGGGAAGTAAAAATAACATCTAGATAGTTATTTATAACCATAATTCCAAATAGGAATTTTTAGCTCTAAATTCACCTCATTTCATCGGCGATTAAGAAACACATCTTCAAATGGTCCTTCATTGAATATGCTCCTAAATTGGAGTTCTCGCACCATATAATCTACCCAAAATTTAATAACATCTTAAATCATCTCAAACAGTTCTTCGAAAGGGTTTCGATCGTATAAGTCCGATATTAAGCGATAAAGCAAATCCATGCGTCCTACACCACATGTTTTACTTTACCGTTTAATTCTCTTTCTTATACATTCGAAATTCATAAAAATAAGTAATTTTATTTATAAAATAATTTTATTAGAGAAAACAAAAATTTAAAACGATTTTCCGAAAACGATTATTAAAACCAATATTTGAAATTCCTTTATTATAGGAAATAAATCTATCTTCATTTAGAAGAATAATTTAAAAAAATAATATGTAATAATAATTTGAAATGTCCATGTATTTCAAAAATGGTTTAATAAAAACCGTTCTCGATAACAATGAAAACTAAGAGGGATATCTCAAAACCGATAACGTGAATTCAATACGAATTCAATTCAAATTTAACCCAAAATCAATTCAAATTACATTTAAATTAGAATTTCAAATTCTTCAAATATAGCTAGCCTACCGATAGGCATCATAGCTCTCAAAATATCCCAAAAACCTCATCAAAACTGAAGAGAATGAGAGCAAAAACGAGCTAATACAATTCTAAAGTCAACGATTGTTGTTGCTGTCATTTTGCTCTCAGGAAAGCAACGTACAACCATAATTTCGACCCAGAAAACTTTAAAATTCTAGAAAACAAAATGAATAAAACTTGTAGCACATGACCTAAGCTTTCCAAAACATCCAAATTATCAAAAGCGTTAAGAGACGAAGAAGTTATGGTCAAATTCGTTTCATCTTCAAGGATGGAGAAAATATTGGTTTTGCTCTCGGGTTAGCAGTAGAAAAATTAGATTTTGACACAGCTATCCTCAAAAGTACAGAAAAGTCAAAACATGAAAATTTTAGTACATGATTTATGCTTTACGGAACATTCAAAATTATCAAAATCGGTTAAGAAACGAAGAAGTTATGTTCAAATTCATTTCAGCTTCAAGGACATAGCAAATATATGTTTTGCTCTCGGGTTAGCAGTAGAAAATTAGATTTGACATAGCTAACTCCAAATTACAGGAAACTCAAATATTTCCAGAACATCCAAAATTATCAAAAGCCGATCAAAAATGAGAAAGTTATGCCTAAATTTGTTTCAGCTTTAGTAATTCACAGATTGCAATAGTTTTAAGCAACAATTAGCTAGAAGATGTGAGTTTTACACTCAACTTGCCTTCAAGAAGAATAAACTATGATTTAGATGCCAAAGATTGAAGCTTTTAGCCAAGAACAGAGCATCCAAACCTGTAACAGCTTGAGGAAGGAACATGCAACAACACAGAGAAACAATTAATAGGTTTTCACTTCAAATTAGATTTTTGATGGAGATTTTGGTTTTAGAATAGGGATTACCTAAGTTTAGCTCTTGAATTTTCATTTTAAAAGCACCAATTTTCCATTTTATTTGATGGATTTAGCATAGACTGAAGGAGGAAAGAGGGTTTCAGCCATTAGCAAGCTTCTGGAGACTAGACGAAGAAGTGAGAAAAAGATATGTACAGGTTTTCTTTTTCTCATTTCTTAATTAAAGGCCAAGTTAGGATTAGGTTAGTGCGCTAAGGTCCAATTTAAAAGAAAATTAGCTTAAGATAATATTCATTTACTTATTTAAAGAACTTAACCATGTATGTTAACAAATGAAATCACAATAATACAAGTTTTTCTTCTTTAAAAATTATGAACTTCATACTCCTAATGACTAAAATGTTTTATACTCAAAATAAAGTATTATTTATATATTTAAAACATTTTATTATCAAATTTCTCTATTTTAAATAAAATAGCAAATTTACATCTTTAATTTTAAAACTCGTTGTAATTAACATTATAAATTACACAAAAATCACATTTTGTGTAATAAAATTCTGTAACTCATTTCAAATATAATTTAACACTAAAATTATATTTTTAACCCAATTCCATCATTATTTTAGATATATCTCATTTTAAAATTTAATTACTTCTTTTAAAAATCATTAAAAGAAGTAAATAACAATAATTCACAAAATTATTACATTAACTCTAAATAAAACACATTTCCTCAATCTTTTAACTCAAACCGTCTTAATAAAGTTTTCAACATTCTATTTTCTCATTTTATCCTCAAATATATTACTTAATCCCAATAAACAATTTAAATTCCTCTTTAATTATTAATTTACACTATTAAATTATAACTGCCATTATAATTTAATATTTTCAGGTAATCGCTAAAACCAGGGTTGTTACAAACCCTGCGGACTATGTGATGTAACATTAACTGCTACCTCCTCACAAACATCTCCAACTACTCTACTCTCTCTACTCTTTGGAAAAAATATGAGAATAACTTCCTTCTTCTTTGATTCACCATGAACCAAGTCTGAAACATCCGATGAGCTTTTATTCTCCTTGAACAATGCTGACACATCAAAAGTAACATGATAAGAATTCACTACCTTCTTCATTTTTGGATTCTAAATTTGATAGCCTTTTACTCCATCCATATAACCAAGCAAAATCCCCTTGAAAGCATTAAGTTCAAGCTTATCATTTCCCAGATCATGCACATAAATCGGACTACAAAACACAAGAAGATAAGTCAAGTCAATGCTCTTTTCCTGCCACACTTCCTCTGGAATTTTGTTACCAATAGTTGAGCATGGAATTCGATTAATAAAATGCACCGCGGTTGAAAAAGCTTCGGCCCAAAATCCCTTAGCTAAACCCGATGTCAATCTCAAGCATCGAGCTTTCTCAAGTAGAGTACGGTTCATCCTCTCCCCAGTACCATTTGACTGCGGATCTTTCGGTGCAGTAAAATGCCTTTGAATACCATGATGCTTGCAATACTCCAAGAATTCTTCCAAAACATACTTTTCGCCGTTGTTGGACCTTAGAACTTTCAAAGACTTGCCACTTTCATTCTCAACAAGTGATTTCCATGATTTGAACTTTGCAAATGCCTATGACTTGGCCTTCATTACATACACTCATACCTTTCAAGAAAAGTCATCTATGATATAATACCGAGCTCTTTCTAGAGAAGCTATCGGTGCCGGTCCCCAAACATCCATGTGAACATACTCGAGAACCCTTCTCGAAACATGTTTTCCCTCACCGAATGATACTTTAATTTGCTTCCCCATGACACATTCTTCGTAAAACTCTAATTTGTTGATACTCTCTCCACTAATCATCTCCCTCTTTTAAAAAATATCCAAACTCCTCTTCAAGACATGACCTAACCTCAAATGCCACAACTTAGTCGCATCCAAGCTATGAGAACTATTAACTTCTAAACAAGTTTTGCCTTCTATGGTCACTTCTTGAAGCAAATAATTACCATCAGTTCTAACATCGTTCATTACCATAAGCGCACCCTTCAAAACCGGCAAACTATTACTCTCAGTAGTGATCTTACAACCTAAAGAATCCAGCTGCCCCAAAGAGATAAGAGACTTCCGAAGTCCTGAAATATAGCGCACATTAATGAGTGTATGAACCACTCCGTCAAATATCTGAATTTGCACGGAACCAATACCTTTCGACCTACAAATAGCACCATTTCCCATAACAATCGAATTCCTTCTCAGTCAAAATAAGATGAAAAACAATTTCTATCTGACATCATATGATAAGATGCCCCCGAATCAAGCATCCATTCGCTACTCGAAACATCTGATGCTATCGCCGACAACACATCTACGTCTCCCTTACCAACTCCACTCTCCACCGCTACTAATGAAGATGCTACTTCCTTCTTTGTATTCTCCTTGCCCAGACACTCATTATTCCAATGATCAAGCTTCTTACAAATATAACACTTGTCTTTTCTTTCTTTCGACTTTCCTCTCCAACCGGGGTTCCTTGGTTTAGAATGCCCTCGGTTCTCCTTCTTCTCATATCTCTCATTCTTCACAAATAAACCATGACCACTACTAGCACCACTACTTCTATCACCTAACTCCTTCATTTGATCATGCAATTTCTCGTTAAGAAGGCCCGTTTTGACATCATTAAGAGATAATGTATCCAGGCTATAAATCAAACTATTTGAGAAACCCGTATAATGGTTTCGCAACAAACACAACAATATCATCGATTTTTGTTCTTCCTTAATCTTTAGACATACCACCTTCATCTTCATTAGAAAATCATCAAAAGTATTCAAGTGTGCCTTTAGCGAAGTACCTTCCTTCATTTTATAGGTGAAGAACGTTCGCAATAAGATCAAAGGATGTTAGTGACTTCTTCATACAAAGATCCTCCAACTTGTCCTAAATACACTTAGCGATAGTTTCACTACTAATTTTAGAGATAACATTCTCTACCATAGCAAGTTAAAGTGTAGTGAATGCCCAATCTTCCATTTCCTCTCTCTCAACATTCGAGATGTCTGTCGGCAACAAATGTGTATCGAATATTACCCAATGCACCCAATTCCTCTTTAGAACCACTTTCATCTTCCATTTTCGTTTTTCAAAATTATTATTTCCATTCCATTTGACTATAATCAATTGTGATCCCGAAGCCGCATACGAACCACGTACATAAGGCGCTACTCCACTCGGATTACCCGTTGAGGAACTACCTGACGTATTATCTGATTGCGGCATTTCTACAACTACCCACCAACACCAATGCTTTGATACCAAATGTTGTGATGGATTCTAATTCAAGACCATTGAAATCAAAACCCCAATGCACAACGAAAAAACGAGATCGTGGTAAGAAGTGTAAAAACAACCAATCAATAACTCAATCTAAATCTCAACCACTCCATATCTGATCATAATCCCCAAACAAGCAATATAGAAATCAAAGCAATAACAAAAAATAAATCACACAGTGATTTATAGTGGTTCCACTAACGTAATGTTAGTATACATCCACTTTAAGAGAGAGCTTTTATTAATATCAATCAGAAAAGTATAAGAGACTGATTACAATGATTAAAATTCCAATAGAAATTGATTTGTAGGAAAGAGAATTAAAGAAAATTAGGTTTTTATAAACCCTAATTAGTGGAGGCTAAAACACTTGTAGTCGCTTTCTGTCGCGTAGAAATCTAGATCTAGAAAATAGCTTATATAAGAGAATAGAAACACTAGGAGAATAAAACTGCCGATGACTCAGACGTCTTACCAAAACTTCAGACGTCTGTCTTGAGTCTCTAAAACAAGTTTATTGAAGCTTCAGATGTCTATCCAAAGTGACAGACGTCGGTCCCAACTCTCGGGTTCCAAACCATACGGCGATAGACGTATTTCTCGCAGACTTCTGTCGCTGTCACTCCAACACCACTCCACCTTCTTCTCCATAAATTCTTCCTCCGAGCTTCGATTTGTGAACTATTTTCTCCATCACCAAGCTACTTTCTCCCCTTCTATTATCTTTATAGTGTCATCAAAATTTAACAATTTTCAGATACAGATAATGTTATATATGGATCAATATCTAAGATCATTTTTAGGTATCAGATACCTGTACCGGCATATGCATATGACTATCATATGTATTATTCTTAAGAGAGTAAGTGTTGTTCCCTTGGGGAAATAATGCAAATTTGTTATATGACTAACTCTGTTGTTGATCTTGTTTGTAATGAAAGTTATTTGGTGTTTTCTTCCTTTTATGTACTTTGTTATATTATGTTGAGATATAAATAATTAAGTAATTGATTTAAAGTATATATAAATGAAATGTTGTAAAATTGTAGTTGTAAATAGTTGCAATCGTGAGTTATTAATCATAATAAAATAACTTTTTGTTTTAAATGTTCTTGGTCAAAATGTTTCGAGAAAAGATATTGATACATCCATCGAGGCCAGAGTATTTAACGCTCTTCAAATGTTGGGAAATACATTACGCATGGTTGTTGATGGCACAAAAGGGTTACCTACTTATAGTTATTGAATAACTATAGAATGAAACGACTGAGAGATTTTTGTTGGTTAATAACAATCAAGTCAAATAGGAAATCTTAGTATGGCGATGTTACATAATTCTTTCAACTTGAGAATATCGTGGATCTTCGTCGTGGATACTCCACTTTAATTATAGTTAAATCATGACATAATGACCATCTAGCAACTTATAGTTGGGCCTTTGTTGAAACGCATGAAGTGAAACACTATTCAATAGAGAATTCGTCTCATAAGTTGTATGAGGTTCGCATCAAAGTCAACTATAGTCTACTTAAACTCAAATTTTTTGACCAAAGTAGAATGGTTAATAATAAATTTTATTGTTAAACTGAGGACTTTGTAAATGGATTGAACAGTTAAACATGGATGTTATTGGAGTTTTGACAGATGCCAAACTCCACATATCTTAAAATGATATAATATTGACGAAGAAAATGTGTGTATATTATATCGTTACATAACGGTATTGCTTAAGGTGACCTAAAATTTGATTTTACTGAAAAAAGGTTTTTAAGGGATGAATTGAGCTAAACTGTCACACCATCGACGAAGATGGATGTCGGTATTTGAATTGTATCAATTGCTTTAGATTTGGATGTAAAGCGGAATTTTGAAAGTTTGGCTACTTTGTTTTTTGTATCCTATATTAATTTATCATTTTTATACTCCTAATTGTTTTGTATCCCAAAAAGGTTTTTCAAGTTAGGTAAGCCAAAAGTTTGCAGCTTTTTGATCTTCTGATTGAAGGCCTTATAGTTGCCATCAAAATTATTATACAATCTTAAAGCTCTGTTTTTCATTTCCAAATTATACTACTTTTCTAGTACTATTTGTACTGAAAACTTTGTTTTGTGGAAGTTTTTTCTAATAGATCTTTTATCATCCAAATCAAAAGGAGAAAATTTGGATAGAAAATAAACGGATATGAAATCCAAAAACAATATACAAAAGATTCCAGCTAACCACCATCTTTATTGATTCATCAAAATTTGTTTACAATTAATTAAACAAAGTAAAAATAAACAAAACACAAATTAAACCAATAACCAAATAAAGAAAGGGAGTCTTGATCTCTATGGCTGAAATTGTTGGAGGAGAAGAAAAAAGATCGAAGAAGAGAGAATTAGAAAATAAATTAACACACATTTTACACTCTTTCTTCTAGTTTCTATTTATAGAATCAATTACATAATGCCCAAGTTAATATTAGATGGCAAAAAATAAATTGATTAGCCGATTTGAGAGATAAATAAATATAATCAAGTATGCCTATTAATCAGTGGAAACAAAATCACTTTTCCTTCTTTTGCATATTTATTTTCTTCTATTTGTGATTTTGTATCAGCAAAATTTAACACTCCACCTTGATGCAAAATCACATTTCTCCAACATATCAAGCATGCCATCTTTTGATCTATCACAACTCCTTATATCTCAATTATACCAAATTACAAACCTCTACCCCCTCCTACAAGTAATGCATATCCCGCCATGAGGTGCACCATACCAATCGATCTAAAAAGCGTTTGCAATACCACAAAGACCTCAATATAGTCTTTGTGGATTTTTCTACTCGACACCCGTCTACCACTTGACCTGAGCTCATTACATAATCACTATCGATCCCTCGAGCATCGTCAACATGAAGACCCCTGTCTAAAATATGATCCTCAACACGATCATCATCACAGTGAACACATTAGCCTCTCCATCCGACTGTGGACTAGGCTCTCCAACTGTCACTCGCTTGCCATAGTCGACTACATGACCAACCAAACTATAAAAGTTTCCTTCTTCCAATACTCCTCTTATCCCTACAAGACTGCCCTTCTTCACTCTCAAAACTCCACCTTGAGTCTCGTAAGTGCAACTATGACGATCCAACTGACTAAGATAAATAAGATTATGTGAGCTAGAAGGAACACGCCTCACGTCCGAGACTTCTCTAATCACACCATCATGCATACGAAACCGGATAGATCCAATACCATGAATCGGTACAATTTCTCCACTGGTTGTCCTAATCATGCTGACACTCTTCTCATAAGAAGAGAAACAATTCACATATCTACAAATGCAAAAAGTAGCTCCCGAATCCATCTTCCAATGCTTCTCTTCACTAATGAAGACATCACAAGAAATACCACTTCAACTATGCATGCCCGTGTATCACTATCACTGTCACTATGTATAGCCTTCTTTTGATCCCTTTTATGCGCTTCATACCTATTGCGCATATGAACCATTTTATGATAATAATAAAAAAAGATACTTTTTGACATACCTTTACCATTAGCGACTTTCTTCTTCGGACTTTATCCTTCTTCGAGTCCCTTGCTTCCATAGCCTCATCGTGAACTAATTTCGCACATGACCCTTTTCGTCTAACCTCCTCATTCAAAAGACTATTTCGAACAATTTCCAGCGAGATAGTTTCATTAGCATTAGAATTACTCAATGAAACAACCAAAGTTTCCCAACTTTCTAAAAGCGAACTCATCAATAAAAGAGCATGTAACTCATCATCAAATTTGACATTTATATTTTCCAATTGATTTATTGCATCTTAAAATTCGTTCAAATGCTCTCCAACATACTTCTCTCCGTCTAATCTCATTGAACCAACTTTCGAACAAGAAAAGCATTATTTGTAGCACTCTTCGATTCATACAAAGATACCGACTTTTCCCATGAAACCTTCGTGGATTCACAACTAACCACATGATGGAAGACTGAATCATCAAGATACCGACGAATCAACGCAATTGCCTTCTTATCCACCTTCTTCCATTTTCTCCTCTACATCAGAGGGCTTCTTCTCATCTCCATCAATTGGATCATGAAAATCATTGAGGTACAAAATATTTTCCATCCTAGGCTTCCAAATACTCTAATTTTTTCCATTTAAAATAGCCAACTTTGTAAAAGAAATCATATCCGACATCTCAATAATTTTTCAAATCCAAAATTACTCTAAGCTTTGCTTGCTCTGATACAAATCTATACTGAAAACTTTGCTTTGCTAAAGCTTTTTCCAATAAATCTTTTATCATCCAAATCACAAAGAGATAAATTTGGATAGAAAATAAACAAACATGAAATTGAAAAAACAATACACAAGAGATTCCACCCAACCATCATTGTAACGACCCGTAAAATTTTAATGGTTTTATTAACGTATTCAATTGAATTTTGGAGAAATTTTTAAATAATAAAATTTGAAATTAAAATTTTATATTTGGAATACGAATATTTAAATATAGAAGATGGTAAATTTTCATCCGATTTTATGAAAGTTTATTTCATTGTGAAATTCTATTAAATTCAAGTCAGTTAATAATTGCTGATAATAAAATATTTTCCAAACCCGAATATTTTTACATAGAAAAATTCTAAATCATCTTCTGACTGAGACGTCATTTTTCATTTTTTCAAATTTAGAATTTTTAAGCTCCGTCGACCTTATTCTTTTGCGTTTCAAAATTTAAACGCGCATAAATCAATTGCTTTAATATTTATCAGCTAAATCAATGGGTGACCGTTGCTTGTATAACTGCTCATATTTAATTTTATACGTTTCATTTCTATTTATTCCGTTCTTTTCCCTGTTGCCATTTCCATTCCTTGATTTTGGTGCTATTGGCTTCAACAAATGTATCATATTCAGTATAAAATTTATATATATATTCCTTACCTTACCTGTGTCTTTTCTTTCTCTCCTCCTTTTCTTTACAAGAAAATTATAAAGTGCATTAAATAGCTTTTTTAGCTGAAATCAAGGTGATTGAACCGTTGCTATTATTTTGTTTATATATTTCAGGTTCTCTGTTGCTTTCGAAAAGAAATATACGTTGCCTTCTTTGTGTATTATTCCACCTGCTTAATTTTCGCGTGCGTTTCTATTTTTTCTCTTTTCTCTTTCCTGAAGCATTTATTTTGACTCTTCAATCTCCTTTCGTTTAAAAAAAATTCAAAACTTCCTGTCCAATCAAATTTATTGCTTTAATAATCTTTCCTGAATTAATGCTTCTAACCGTTGCTATTTCATTGCAGCAAATTTTTCATTACTTTACATTTATATCAGTACCTTTAATTGTGACAATTAATTTCCCTTTGGTTTTAAATTTTAAAACGTGTTGCACATGCATATCAATTGCTTAATTGTCTGCGTCAATCAAGTGTTTATGTTACTTCTCATTTATTTTATTACCAACAGTACAAATTCAGACGGTTATCTAGCTTTGTTACTCCCTTTATCTTTTGTTCTGCACGATCACTTGAAAAACATATAACATACGTACGTTTTTCTTTTTTTATTATTTGATTTGGCTGCAGCTCATATTTTATTTGCGTGTATAAATCAACGTGAATATTTATTGCCTAAAATCCTCACCTACTACTTTATATTTATTATTTATGTGATACGTTTTCCAATTTGTGCCTATTCGTTTTTCCTACATTACTTGTTTTTACCGCTGAAACATTTTTAATCTTTTGACAGTTTAATTTTCCCACTCTACCCATTTTATATATATTTCTTTTCTTCCTCCTCTCCCTGTTCTCTGCTTTCAATATAAATTTGCCAAATCCACCTTCATATTTTCACTCGGCAAGGAAATTTTTTTTAATAAAAATAAAACATCGCTGCTTCATCTTTTGCCGCCTGGATCTCGTTGCCTACGTCAATTCCAGAACAAGCCTTCTGCTTCCTTCCCCCTCATTTATATACTTATATAAGTAAGTAAGTTGTTTTAAAACTTATTTTGGGTTAATCTTTTTATATGGTGTTATAAGTTGCTTCTTCTTCTTTGTTCCATATGATGTGTGTGTTACATATAATAGTATAGTTTATTATATCATAGTATATTTTATCCCTGTGTTTATCGTTGTAAAGTACATATATATGATTTACTATATGTATATGTTAGTTTTGGATCAAAATACGTTAGTATATATGGATATAACTCAGAGCTTTTATTTTCTATTAATATATGTACAAACTTATATTTTGTTTTGCGTGTGAGTTCTATCTGTTATATATATAAAGGAAGTATATATTCTATTTTCGTTTATATGAATACTTTGCTTTCTGACTATATATATATGTGTGTGTGTTTTAATATAATATATAAACTTATAGAAATTTTAAATATGTCTGTTATACAAATTTTACCAGTCATGCATATATTAATTATGTTATAGTATGTTATATTAAAATTGGTTATAGTTTTATATAAGTAATGTGTTTAAGTAGATATATATAACAGTTTTGATTTTTATTATACATTAATGTTTTGATTCTTTAATAAATATATGTATAGATTTGGGAGCAGTAGTCTTTTGTCGTGTAAAGAAATTTGTGTAAAAATTTTCTTTAAACCTTTGTTTTGTTTGACTTAGTGAGGAGTTTATAAACATTGGTTTAAATAGAAAATAAATGCAGATGTACCCAGTATATATAGGTTAGTGTATATGAATTTTTAAAACATGTTAGCATTTGTTTATTTTTGTTTTGAAAAAAAAATGAGTTGCATCATTGTTTAAGCTGTACGGATACCTATTGCTTTATATATACAAATTTACGTACGTCGTATAATATGTTAACAAAACTTATATAATGCATATGTTTATATGGAGGCTGATGGATTGTGTACATGCTTATAACAGTTTATTTGTATATGGTATATTTAAGTAAATGATATTAAGTTCTGCGATATATGTTATACTATTTTATATAAAATAATAAACTTTTTGTTAGTGTTGTAACTCATTGTTAAAGTTAAAATATATAGTTATTTTGTTTTGATCGGCTATTTTAAGTACTATATATATTTGGTTTGTTTCAAAACAGCATCTTATTTTTTTAGGCGTCAGCATGAATTTTTTTAGGTCTGCAAACGTTATACTTGTTGAGTTGTTCATATTCTAAGATATGTATAAAGTATATGGGGTTATGATGGATTTAAGTATATTTTTAAGTACACTTAAAAGCTTGTATATAAAATGAGTACTGACTTTAGGTAAATGTAGATGTTTTAGATAAATTGCGTTTTATTCTAAACCAATGGATTTTGAAATGTGTGTGTGTATATATAATATGTTTTTAAGAAATATTTGTGGGAAATAGTTTAAGTATAATAAAAAAAATCTTTGATTTTTAATGCTTGAGTTAAGAATGATGATTTCGAAAATTTTATATTATATTGATTTTTGACTTAAATTAGAATACTGAATATGTATTAATAATATGTCTATTTTCAATTTACGTCAAAGTGATCCTAATCGTTCCATCGATTCCTCATTATCAGTTGTCCGTCGTGCATGTTTTCTTCATCGAATCATATCCATCTAGCGTTGCTTTGGAATTCGTAGCTCGTTTCCTTGTCAAATTTCCCTAGCCTCGAAAGGTGAGTAATCACTCACGATTAACGTTCTTATATTTATTAAATTTAATTTCGATTGAGACAACAATGGAAATATGATGCTGTAGTTATTTAAATAGTCATCTATGCTATTATCTGTAACCGTTCAACTGTGGGATATGACACCATATCCTGTTGTTTATATTATATTGTTGTTGATGATATATGCCTGTTATTATAATTTTTCATATCTTTTATCACTCTGCAAGTTCCCTGTTAGTATAGAATTCACTATGGGTTGAAATGATACATACCCGAACGGATTTTAGAATAGAAGAAAATCGTTATGGGTTGAAATGATAGACCCAACCGATTTTCATTGAATTGAATTTGAGATTACGGGTTGAAATGATATCCACCCGTATATATTTAGTGTACGGATTGAAATGATACATATCTGCATCACTTGACCATAGGATAAGAAATATATACAGACACCGTTGGTCCATATATGAATATTTTGAAAATAATTTCTATGGTTTCGGAAAGAAATATATGGTTTAATAAGTATTTATTCTTAAGATATTATATATAAATGGTAATTTTATACATAGATTTAGCAGTAATATTCAATTTAAATTAGATTGATATAATATGGTTAAGTATTTACGTAAATCTATATTTCAAATAGATTTTCTTGTAATAAATTGAATAAGTAAGATTGGGAAGATAAATTTGGGTTTATTTGGAATGGTATTTAATCAAGGATTTTGTTTAATTAAATCAGTTTGAAATTATTGAATGTGAAATTTAAAGGTATGATCTTATAACTGGATTTTTAATTTAAGTGATTTAATGAATATTTCACGTTTAAACAAATTAAACAAAATATTTAGTAAAACGTAACTTAAGATTACTTAAACGGCATTGAATCAAATGAGGGAATATCTCAAGACTTAATAATAATGAAGATAAACTAAATCTATCTGAAATCGTTAAATTTAGTTTGAAATGTTGAATATTTAAAGTTTTGAAATAATATTGAAGTGTAAATGGGTAATTTATGATTTCAAATCCAGATCCGAGATCGATAAAATTTGAAATGGTTATTTAGAAATTGAGTTGAATTAAATTGATAAATTGAGATTGGACTAAATTTGAATTTGGAAATTTAGTAGATTTGAATCGTAACTTTGAAAGTGATAAAATTGGAAATAACTATATTTGAAAAGAAATGATATTTTGGTTTTGAACTATAAATTAATTTGAAATGACTATGGTGGTATAATGTATATTTCTACATTGTAGCTCAACGGATCCTTAGAGGATGGTTATCCCAAACATCCTTTGAGTTACCTGTATTTCAGTTGTTATTTCACTTGAGTTGGATTTATTGATATAAGAATATTAATCCTGACTCGAGTGTTTTGTGTTTTGTTTTACGCTCGGGTCAGACTGAGTGATACAGCATTAGAGACTCACCTTTGGCGTTCGGAGCTTAATTTGGAGATCCAACTATCGATTCAGCTTTCAGCTTTTCCAGTTGATTGGTTCAGAGAAGTCATCGGTTCGTGCTGAAGACTTCATTATATTTGAGATACTCTAATATACTTTATTTCTAACTCTGATATATAAAGTAGCTTCATGAACACTATTCTTTATTTATTCCGCTGCGTATTATTGTACAACTTTGTATCTGTGATTCTGTAATTGATTTATTTTACTTCATATGCTGAGTTTTGCCAAATATAAATTAACAATTCGATGTTTTAAGCAATTCAAGTCGGACATGTGTGTCTCCGAATAGTTGAAAATATCAGGTCGTTACAGTTGGTATCAGCGCTTTGGCTCTAGGAAAATTTAGCATGTATGGTAAATTTAATTACGGAATCACTTTCGTTCGAGCTTGAACTCCTTTCTCTTGATTGGTAGTTCCTTTGAATTTTTCCTCGATTCCGAAATTCATTCTGGTCTCTCCCTATTTATATTCGTTTGATTCCGGAGTATTCCATAACTCCACTGAATGAATTGTAAAGGGGGTGAAACTCCTTTACAATTGGCATTGATTCACCGAAGATTTCGGTATCATCGGTTTACTATACCGCTATATCTTGATATGCCGAATTCTATCTCTGGCGGTCGAATGTCGAATTGCCTTGGAATTCCGCATCGATCATATACCTGAAGTCACGGCTGACCCGGTTAAGGTCGCCTATGATTTATATCCATCTTCTAGTTTGAAAGTTAATTATCTCATCTTCGTTTGAGCCTAGCTTCGAATCAGAATTCTATTTGACTAGAGTCCCTCTAATTTGAATCTCTATCTTTGTTTGAAATCCATTCTGGAATCATCCTTGGAAAATCGAGTTTGTTTGCATTTTAGAAATTGTTTTATATACTAAAATTATTATTTTGATAACTATGATTGTTATCTATATATAGAAGTTTCAAATGGATTTGAAAATTTGAGGATTTTATAAGAAATTTGATTTATATAAAAATGATTTATAACTGAAGGGTTTTGAATTTGAATTTCGAGGAACTGAACTCCGGTATTTGAAATTTTGGTTTTTGAGATTTCAAAAAATATATAATAATATTACGATTTAAAAGTATTTTCTAGATAAGAAATGTTTCAAAAGAGTGCAAATGAATTTCAATGATATAGAAGAAATTTCAATGAAGTTTTCAAGAAAATAGAAGTACAGAACTCACTTTTGTCGCTGGAAAATAATTTCGGTGATGAGTGCACGCATCATCGACATTGAATTTCGAGTTTCAGAGTGGAGGAGAGGCCACTCTAGTAGCTTTGTCATGGGAGTGATTTTGTGAAACTAATTATGATTTTAGATTTCGAAGTATGACTTGATTTTCGAAAGATGTATGTATCTATATTTGAAATGATTTGAAGTGAGCCCGGTGTTCAATCCTCGAGTTTTGGATTTGATTTAGTATAACTTTATTTATAAAATTTGATTTACTGATTTGTTGCTGATTTTCAACTTTTGGATTTGAAATCTGATTTCACCGACTATTTTGAAGGTTCGAACACTTCCAAATCAAGGTTTAATTTTTAAAGCTAAGAAATTTTGAAGAGTATAAAATATTTAATAAAGTATATAAGTTTAGTTTTGTATGTTAAAGTATGAAGAGTATGACTTAAATAAATTTGAAACTTTTGTTAAGTAAATAATTTGCAAAAGGAAATTTGGATCTTTTGAGTGGAAATAAATAGTTTAAAGGTTTAAAGGGATAGTTTTAAATTTGGAAACCATTTTGGGTATAATTGATTTTGAGAAAATATTTAGTTTTGAAAATAGATTGGAATGTAAAACCCAATATTTATATGATGATTTTGGAAATGAAATTGTTTGACTTGAATTATGTTAATTTGAAAACTGGGATTTATTTTCTAAACCTATTATTTTGGAAACTTTGAAATTGAGATATTTAATTTGGAAGAAAATTTGGTGAAATCATATAGGATTTTGAAACTAAATCGATATTGAAACAAATTGAAATTGAGAACCTTATTTTTCTAAATACTTGATTTGGGAGTTGTCGAACTTATATAAATTTGAATTGTATAAGTATGAAGTTGATTTCAAAACTATTGATTTGGAAAGGTACTCAATTTGAAAAGCGAAATCTTATATAAATCGAAGTCTATATAGGTATGATTTGATATACTATTGACTTTGGAAAGTATTTGATTTGAAAATGGAATCCTGTATATAATGGACTTTATATACGTATGATATTTGAAAGTGTTTTGAAAAGGTACTATATGATACATATTTTCGAAGTAAAGATATGGAAAGTGCCTTCTGCTTGATATTCGATTTGTGGCCACATCTTGGATTCATTCTATCGATATTATTCTCTCTGATTTTGGTTTTCCAGATGTGATACTCGAGTGTCCCACCGTGGCATAAGCCACAGTCATTTTTTTGGGTAGCGTAATCCATAAGGCAGAGATTGCTTAAAGGATATGGATGTTTCCTAGGGGATCCAGGCGTAACCATTGTTATGTATCTTGCGGTCTACCTGTTTTGTTGTCGTGGCGTAATCCGCAAGGCAGAAATTGCTTAAAGGGTATGGATGTTTCATGGGAGATCTAGGCGTAACCATTGTTATGTATCCTGCGGCCCACGGGTTTTGTTTATCATGGCGTAATTCGCAAGGCAGTGAATGCTTAAAGGATGGGATCCAGGCGTAACCATTGTTATGTATCCTGCGATCCAGGTGTTTTTTTTGGATTGTACTTTCCATATCGGTTTTGAAGGTTTTTCAAGTATTTTCACTTGGTGTTGAAACAGGTCTACTAAGTACTTGAAGAATTCTAGCTTTGCGCCTGATCAACGCATGGCCAGAGTCTGCAAGAACAAGGATAAACTTGTTTAAACATCGGGTTATTAAAGTATTTTCGAAAGGAAAATTTGTTATTATAAAAGTATTATATAAAGGTATTTTATTATAAAATAATTTCCAACAAAGAAAGTTTGTATTAATATTTGAAATTGAAATTCTTATGGTTTGAAATTAACGATTAATGCCCGATACTATTCTTTTGAATTTGCCTTATCTGCTCAGCTTTATTTATTCACATATATTCTGTTTTCTGAATCTACCTTCCTTTCCTTTTTGAATATAATCTTTAAAATATTATTTATTTATATACTACTTGGTTTAATAAAAGATTTTAAATATTGTAAATATTTTAGAAGTTATTAAGTAAATACAACATATTTAAAAGAGAGTGATTACTGATTTATTAATAATGTTGAAAGTATCTTGAGATAAATTAATAAATTTATGAATTATGGATTTAATGTTGTCGATAGCTTCCTTGAACAAAAATAAGTAATGATATAAATAATTGTTTTCAAATAGTTTTCATATATTTACAAAGGTGTCATTTAAACATCTAAATGGTATTTTAAAGGAAGCAAGAATTTTACTGATGGGTTTCTGAAAAATACGGAAGTATTGAAGAAAAGTGACTGTGAATGAAGTTTTCAAATAAATATATCAAATAAAATTTATATAGTTTTAAATTAATTTTTCATCCTTACCTTTCAATCTATTTTCTTCCTGGTTGTTTCTATTCTCCTACCTCCTTCCTTTTCAAGGACGAAAAGCTTTGAGTGGGGGAGAATGTGACCCATAAAATTTTAATGGTTTTATTAGCGTATTTAATTGAATTTTGGAAAAAAATTTAAATAATAAAATTTGAAATTAAAATTTTATATTTGGAATACGTATATTTAAATATAGAAGATGATAAATTTTCATCCGATTGTATGAAAGTTTATTTCATTATGAAATTCTATTAAATTCAAGTCAGTTAATAATTGCTGATAATAAAATATTTTCCAAACCTGAATATTTTTACGTAGAAAAATTCTAAATCATCTTCTGACTGAGACGTCATTTTTCGTTTTTCCAAATTCAGACTTATTAAGCTCCGTCGATCTTATTCTTTTGCGTTTCAAAATTTAAACGCGCATAAATCAATTGCTTTAATATTTGTCAGCTAAATCAATGGGTGACCATTGCTTGTATAACTGCTCATATTTAATTTGATACATTTCATTTCTATTTGTTCCTTTCTCTTCCCTGTTGCCTTTTTCATTCCTTGATTTTGGTGCTATTGGCTTCAACAAACGTATCATATTCAGTACAAAATTTATATATATATATTCCTTACCTTACCTGTGTCTTTTCTTTGTCTGCTCCTCTTCTTTACAAGCAAATTATAAAGCGCATTAAATAGCTTTCAGCTGAAATCAAGATGATTGAACCGTTGCCATTATTTTGTTTATATATTTCAGGTTCTCTGTTGCTTTTAGAAAGAAATATACATTGCCTTCCTTGTGTATTATTCTACCTGCTTAATTTTCGCGTGCGTTTCTATTATTTCTCTTTTCTCTTACCTGAAGCATTTATTTTGACTCTTTAATCTCCTTTCGTTTAAAAAAAATTTTCAAAACTTCCTGTCCAATCAAATTTATTGCTTTAATAATCTTTCCTGAGTCAATGCTTCTAACCGTTGCTATTTCATTGCAACAAATTTTTCATTACTTGCATTTATATGAGCACCTTTAATTGTGACAGTTAATTTCCCTTCGGCTTTAAATTTTGAAACATGCTGCACATGCATATCAATTGCTTAATTATCTACGTCAATCAAGTGTTTATGTTACTTCTCATTTATTTTATTGCCAACAGTACAAATTCAAACGGTCATCTAGCTTTGTTACTCCCTTTATCTTTTGTTCTGCACGATCACTTGAAGAAACATATAACGTACGTACGTTTTTCTTTTTTGCATTATTTGATTTGGCTGCAGCTCATATTTTATTTGCGCGTATAAATCAACGTGAATATTTATTGCCTAAAATCCTCACTTGCTACTTTATATTTATTATTTATGTGATACGTTTCCCAATTTGTGCCTATTCGTTTTTCCTACATTACTTGTTTTAACCGCTGAAACATTTTTAACCTTTTGACAGTTTAATTTTTCCACTCTACCCATTTTATATATATTTCTTTTCTTCCTTCTCTCCCCGTTCTCTGCTTTCAATATAAATTTGCCAAATCCACCTTCATATTTTCACTCGGCAAGGAAATTTTTTTTAAATAAAAATAAAACATCGCTGCTTCATCTTTTGCCGCCTTGATCTCGCTGCCTTCGCCAATTCCAGAACAAGCCTTCTGCTTCCTTCCCCCTCATTTATATACTTATATAAGTAAGTAAGTTGTTTTAAAACTTATTTTGGGTTAATCTTTTTATATGGTGTTATAAGTTGCTTCTTCTTCTTTTTTTCGTATGATGCGTGTGTTACATATAATAGTGTAGTTTATTATATCATAGTATATTTTATCACTGTATTTATGATCTTAAAGTACATATATATAATTTACTATATGTATATGTTAGTTTTGGATCAAAGTACATTAGTATATATGGATATAACTTAGAGCTTTCTATTTTGTGTTAATATATGTACAAACTTATATTTTGTTTTGCGTGTGAGTTCTATCTGTTATATATATAAAGGTAGTATATATTCTACTTTCGTTTATATGAATACTTTGCTTTCTGATTATATATATATATATATATATATATATATATATACGTTTTAATATAATATATATAAACTTATATAAATTTTAAATACGTCTGTTATACAAATTTTACCAGTCACGCATATATTAATTATGTTATAGTATGTTATATTAAAATTGGTTATAGTTTTATATAAGTAATGTGTTTAAGTAGATATATATAACAGTTTGATTTTTATTATACATTAATGTTTTGATTCTTTAATAAATATGTATATATTTGGGAGCAGTAGTCTTTTGTCGTGTAAATAAATTTGTGTAAAATTTTGCTTTAAACCTTTGTTTTGTTTGAGTTAGTGAGGAGTTTTATAAACATTGGTTTAAATAGAAAATAGATGCAGATGTACCCAGTATATATAGGTTAGTGTATATGAATTTTTATAACATGTTAGCATTTGTTTATTTTTGTTTTGAAAAAAAAAATGAGTTGCATCATTGTTTAAGCTGTACCGATACCTATTGCTTTGTATATATAAATTTATGTACGTTGTATAATATATTGACAAAACTTATATAATGCATATGTTTATATGGAGGCTGATGGATTGTGTACATGCTTATAATAGTTTATTTGTATATGGTCTGTTTAAGTAAACGATATTAGGTTCTGTGATATAGGTTATACTATTTTATATAAAATAATAAACCTTTTGTTAGTGTTGTAACTCATTGTTAAAGTTAAAATATATATTTATTTTGTTTTGATCGGCTATTTTAAGTATTATATATATTTGGTTTGTTTTAAAACAGCATCTTATTTTTTTAAGCGTCATCATGAATTTTTTTGGGCTTGTATATGTTATACTTGTTAAGTTGTTCATATTCTAAGATATGTATAAAGTATATGGGATTATGATGGATTTAAGTATATTTTTAAGTACGCTTAAAAGGTTGTATATAAAATGAGTACTGACTTTAGGTAAATGTAGGTGTTTTAGATAAATTGCATTTTATTCTAAACCAATGGATTTTGAAATGTGTATGTGTATATATAATATGTGTTTAAGAAATAGTTGTGGGAAATAGTTTAAGTATAATAAAAAAAAATCTTTGATTTTTAATGCTTGAGTTAAGAATGATGATTTCGAAAATTTTATATTATTTTGATTTTTGACTTAAATTAGAATACTGAATATGTATTAATAATATGTCTATTTTCAATTTACGTCAAAGTGATCCTAATCGTTCCATCGATTGCTCATTATCAGTTGTCCGTCGTGCATGTTTTCTTTATCGAATCATATCCATCTAGCGTTGCTTTGGAATTCGTAGCTCGTTTCCTTGTCAAATTTCCCTAGCCTCGAAAGGTGAGTAATCACTCACGATTAACGTTCTTATATTTATTAAATTTAATTTCGATTGAGACAACAATGGAAATATGATGCTGTAGTTATTTAAATAGTCATCTATGCTATTATCTGTAACCGTTCAACTGTGGGATATGACACCATATCCTGTTGTTTATATTATATTGTTGTTGATGATATATGTCTGTTATTATTATTTTTCATATCTGTTATCACTCTGCAAGTTCCCTGTTAGTATAGAATTCACTATGGGTTAAAATGATACATACCCGAACGGACTTTAGAATATGATAAAATTATTATGGGTTGAAATGATAGACCCAAGCGATTTTCATTGAATTGAATTTGGGATTACGGGTTGAAATGATATCCACCCGTATATATTTAGTGTACGGATTGAAATGATAAATATCTGTATCACTTGACCATATGATAGGAAATATATACAGACACCGTTGGTCCATATATAAATATTTTGAAAATAATTTCTATGGTTTTGGAAAGAAATATATGGTTTAATAAGTATTTATTCTTAAGATATTATATATAAATGGTAATTTTATATATAGATTTATTAGTAATATTCAATTTAAATTAGATTGATATAATATGGTTAAGTATTTACGTAAATCTATATTTCAAATAGATTTTCTTGTAATAAATTGAATAAGTAAGATTGGGAAGATAAATTTGGGTTTATTTGGAATGGTATTTAATCAAGGATTTTATTTAATTAAATCAATTTGAAATTATTGAATGTGAAATTTAAAGGTATGATTTTATAACTGGATTTTTGATTTAAGTGATTTAATGAATATTTCACTTTTAAATAAATTAAAGAAAATATTTAGTAAAGTGTAACTTAAGGTTACTTAAACGATATTGAATCAAATGAGGGAATATCTCAAGACTAAATAATAATGAAGATAAACTAAATCTATCTGAAATCGTTAAATTTAGTTTGAAATGTTGAATATTTAAAGTTTTGAAATAATATTGGAGTGTAAATGGGTAATTTATGATTTCAAATCCAGATCCGAGATCGATAAAATTTGAAATGGTTATTTAGAAATTGAGTTGAATTTAAATTGATAAATTGATATTGGACTAAATTTGAATTTGGAAATTTAGTAGATTTGAATCGTAACTTTGAAAGTGATAAAATTGGAAATATCTATATTTGAAAAGAAATGATATTTTGGTTTTGAAGTATAAATTAATTTGAAATGACTACAGTGTTATAATGTATATTTCTACATTGTAGATAGCTCCACGGATCCTTAGAGGACGGTTATCCCAAACATCCTTTGAGTTACCTGTATTTCAGTTGTTATTTCACTTGAGTTGGATTTATTGATATAAGAATGTTAATCCTGACTCGAGTGTTTTGTGTTTTGCTTTACGCTCGGGTCAGACTGAGTGATACAGCATTAGAGACTCACCTTTGGAGTTCGGAGCTTTATTTGGAGATCCAACTATCGATTCAGCTTTCAGCTTTTCCAGTTGATTGGTTCAGAGAAGTCATCGGCTCGTGCTGAAGACTTCACTGTATTTGAGATATTCTGATGTACTTTATTTCTAACTCTGATATATAAAGTAGTTTCATGAACTACTATTCTTTATTTATTCCGCTGCGTATTATTGTACTACTCTGTATCTGTGATTCTGTAATTGATTTATTTTACTGCATATGCTGAGTTTTTCCAAATATAAATTAACAATCCGATATTTTGAGAAATTCAAGTCCGACGTGTGTATCTACGAATGGTTGAAAATATCAGGCCGTTACAACCATCTTTATTGATTCACCAAAATTTATTTACAATTAATCGAACAAAATAAAACTTGAACCAATAACCAAATTGAGAAAAGGAGTCTTGATCTCTATGGCTAAAATTGTTGAAGGAGAAGAACAAAGATGGAAGAAGAGAGAATTAACAAATATATTTATATAGATTTTAAACTCTCCCGTCTAGTCTCTATTTATAACATCAGTTACATAATGCCTAAGTTAATATTAGATGGCAAAAAATAAATTGATTATCCAATTAGAGATAGAAATAAACATAATCAAATATGCCTATTAATTAGGGAAAACAAAATCTTCTCTTTCTTTCTTTTTCATATTTATTTCCTTCTATTTTTCATTTTGTATCACACAAATTTAACACTATTTTAGCATAATTATTTTGTACTTCCGTTGGAATAAAAGTTGTTCCTTTATTCTGAACTTGTTTGTCTATTTGTACCAATCTATGAATATGTTTTTTTTTACTTGATGTTGCATGCTGGACAGTTTCCTTTCCCTTTGCAGATGTAAAAGTCTCTTTGAAGACTTGTTTATTTTATGAATTAGATGCCTCTATGGTGGCTTGTTTTGATTTCTTGGGAGGTTGTACTTGCTAAAAACCTTCTTGTCTTTTCATTTGTTCTATAATTATGTCAATTTTGTCCATGGTTCTTCTCCCATTAAGAAAATCAGCTTCAAACTTAACATAGCTTGTAATATATTTAACATCATAATTGTATATTTTTGAATACATTGCTATCTTAACCATTCTATGATTTTCTTCTGGGTTATTTATGATTCACTTTTTTTTAAAAGTAGGCAACAGATTTGTTGTTTGTTTCAATTACAAGGTGTCTATGTAAAAGATAAATTTTCAAGCTTTCAATTGATAATTCAATAAATGTAATTCTTTATCATAAATGACATATTTAACCTACGTTTTATCAAAAAAATTTAGATGAATAGGACATTATCTCCTTTTGTTTGCAATTGATAGTCCTGTCCGAAAATTATTTAAAGCATTTATTTGTAAAGTGACTAATTCAAGATCAAAAGGAAAATAAACAATTCTTGATCTTTTCCTATACAATATATATTCTTTTAGTTTATTATTACTCTTATTGTTGTAATGTAATTGGAACTTTATTTGTATTCCAGCTTCTTGGTTGTTCACCACTAAATTATTTAAATTTTTCTTTCTCTTCAACAAGTTTATTTTGTAAGTGCTGAATTTTAGAATATAAATTACGCTGTGCAGTTAATGCCCTGCTATTACCCCATTATAACCATGCTATATCTCATAACGGATTTATACCACTATGATTTTTCCATATAGCCCCAAATATAGCCTTTCCACTTTAAGCCATTTTATTTCCGCTATATCCCGTTATTCCGGCTATATTCCATTATTTCTGTTATATCTTCTTTAAAAAAATGAATTGAAAAGTGGAATTTATACATTATAAAAGTTATGAAATCAATTTATTTAGTTGAATTTTTAATATATTTTCAAAAATGAAAATACTCTAATATTCTACTAAATTCAGTTATGTTATACAATAGTTTTACATTTATTTATAGTATATTCGCACATATTTTTCTTTAAAATTATTTATGCATTAATTATTATTCAATTGAATTTTAATTTTTTATTTAATTACCATTTATATATTTGTAAATTAAGTATGAGTTTTATATGCTATTTTAGAGTCATTCGCTATATACCGCTATATACTCGTTGTATCCCTGCTATGACTATTTGCGCCTCCACCGCATTGAATTTGTCGGCGCTTTAACTATGTGACGCCCCACTTCTATACCCACGCTAGCCAAGAACACTACGGTGTAATGCTGTCAACTAGAACGGAGAATAAGGCTGTTGAGGAGTGACCATCCGTGTAATTGCTTTGCGCGAGCACCGATATGTCAGATAGTATAACATGCATTTTATTTCAAGAGGAAATCCGACATACCGATATAAACTCAAAGCTACTACACAGTGGCTATAATAATCTTCGAAAACAAACATAGAAAGTAAACATAACACAAATCAGTCACAGACATCCATATCACAAAGGCGGAAGAAGATATGAATATATAGCTAACACATAAAAGTGTACATCAGAGTAGTGGTCAGAGAGATCCACAATAATACATAAGGGAAGCAACACGTGCTATACAAAAGAATACATCTATGAGTCTATATCTCAAGTGTATACAACAAAAAACTGCTAATCTATGTGGTTAGCCAAAAGTCAGAGTAATGAATCCCTGGGGAAGAAGTCAAGCAGAAGCACCTATAACATCTCGGTCTGACCCGAGTATTATTTATAAGAAAATAATAAACGGATCAGTCTAGCTATAAATATCAGATGACATGATATAAAGTAAAAGATATAGCATAAACATAAAACAACCATACTGACATACTACTAGAAGCATGCAAATGTTGATCAACAGAAGATCAATCAATAAGAGATAAATCAATATCACCAAAACCTTCTCAAAGATCCAAAGAGGGCATCATACCCAAAACTTGTACTCACAACAAGTCAATGACACACCACGAAAATAGGCGAAGCATAAAATTTCCAGAAATCAACACACGAAATCCAGAAATCATAAAAAGAGAAAGAGGCCTATCACATGACGGCCCGAAGACCGTGGGGAGCTACCCTATATGTGTGAGTCGAAATCACACAAATAGTGTCTAGTCAAACCTCGCAGACAGAAAAGATATGTGTGAGTCAGAATCACACAAATGATTTCTAGGCTAACCAAAAGCAAAAAGGTATGTGTGAGTCGAAATCACACAAATGGTGTCTAGCCTAACCAAAAAGCAAAAAGGTATGTGTGAGTCAAAATCACACAATTGGTGTCTAGACTAACCTTGCGGACAAAGAGATATGTGTGAGTTGGAATCACGCCCATGAGGTCTAGTCTAACCTTGCAAACAAAGAGGCATCGCACAATTGCTAGTCTAAATCATAAAATGATCGTCATGATCATCAAGAAGTGTCAATTACACTAAGCTAGTAAATATAAAAGTTTAGCTTCATGTCCCATAACCACTTTCTTAACTTAAATATTTACGAACAAACTGTAAATCTTCACTAGAAAATTGTCACAAGAGTTTCAATCGAACAAGTCCAAGAATTAATCGACGAAGTAAACGCAAGCGTTTCATACCACTTGTTTTACTAAGTCGTTTAATTGGATTTCTCATACAAGTGAGGTAAAGGTTTGTATATACTAATAGATTGGAAATCGGTTTGAGTAAACAAGCTTTGTAATAAAATAGTGTTGAAATCATTTGACGAAAGAGTTTTGATATTTACTACTAGTATAAAAAACCTTTATATTTTTAAAGTGACAAATCATAGAAGTGATTGTAGAAACAATCAATCATAAAAATTCACATTCAAAGACGTGAATAAAATCCAAAGAAATCGATACCGAATCCATCAAAATGGATATTCCCATAAATCACGAAGAAAATGTCATCAAAGTCGATAATAAGTGATAATAACAAAAGGGAATCAACACGAATCGATTAAAGTTGGAATTCTCAAGCAAATAGGCAATATAGGCAAAAACTGCAAATTCAGACGTCTGAAATCAAGGATTCAGACGTCTGAATTTGGAAAATAAAATATTTTCCAAAAACAGAATTCAGACGTCTGAAATAGGCACTTATTAGCCTATTTCCTTTCTGGTTCCAAAAGAACCAATTCAGACGTCTGAAATATAGATTCAGACGTCTGAATACCGGGGAATAAAAATTCCCAGTATAATATTCAGACATCTGAATATAACGTTTCAGACGTCTGAATCAAGGGTTCAGGGCATTCCCTGAACCTAGGCCAAAAATGGCCAAACGAATACCAGAAGCGATTCGATCGAGCGACAACGACTAAGAATTTATGCCAAGTGACAACCCAGCCTTAACGGCTCTTCGATACGCCTCAAATATCAATGTCCAAATATCCATAAAAGGATTTTCATAGATTTTGATTTCAAAACACCAAAAATTGGAATATACACCAAATCAATCCAAACCAAAATCAATTGCACAAGAATAAGTGTTAGGAATTCATACCTAACAATCGAAGATAATTATAGACAACGATGTGAGATAAAAATCTCACCTTTGAACCCAAACGATTGAAGAAGAAGCTTGAAAGCAAAGGAGAATCAACCACTCTTCAAATCCAACTCAAGAAGCTTGATTCTAAGCTTTAAAAGAAGAACATTCCCAAAGTTAGGTTTAGGAATTTCTGAAATTGATAAGAGAATGAGTTGGAGAAGAAGAAGAGAAGGCTTACCAATGGGTTCTTCTATTAGTTTGGAGCTAGAGCTTGATTTGCAAAAGAAAACTAGGGTTTTGGATTTCTATTTCCCATTCTCTTCCACCATTTTCAGTTGTAGCTTGAGTATTAGGAAAATAAGAATGAAGTGAAGAGGAAGGTGGACTGAGCTAGGGTATAAGTGGGGTTAGTGGGCTGAAACCCAACCCAAACCCAAAGTGAAAAAGTAGCAAAACTTTACTAACTCCAAACATATGGAAGCTTATACTCAAAAAGGTCGCAAACGACATTTTGAACTCAATGGAAGTGGTATCGAGTCCCAATTCGACCGTATGCAAAAAGTAGCTTTTCGGACTAAATTCTGAGTATCGATAAAATATTTAAATATAAAATCGACAAATATGCGGGTTGTTACAGGCTCCCCTCCTTAAAGAAACTGCGTCCTCGCAATATTTAAGAAGAAGATATATAGTAACAACCATGAGAGCATATTTAACACAAAAGAAATTTAAAATAAAAGGTTCACCTTAAAGAGCACGGCAGAGTAAGTCCGGATGCGTTCGCTCATTGAACTCTCTAGATTCCCAAGAACAATCCTTAGGATTTGAAGACCATTGAACTTTAACAAGCGGAACATCTTTATTTCGAAGTCGTTTGACTTCCGAAGCAATGATACGAATATGATATTGCTCATAAGTTAAATTAGGCGAAACTTCAATTTCTTCCACAACACCGGGCTCAAGAATAGAATCGGAATCTCGAAGGCACTTCCGTAATTGAGAAACATGAAACACGTCATGCATGGTAGAAAACTGAGCAGGTAATGTAAGGCGATAAGCCATAGAACCAATACGTTCAGTGATAGGAAATGGCCCAATATATCGGGGTGCTAACTTTCCTGATCGACTGAAACGTACAACACCCTTCATTGGTGAAACACGAATAAAAACAGGATCTCCAACAGAAAGCTCTAACTTCCTTCTTCGATTATCGGCATAGGATTTTTGTCTACTTCGGGCTTCTTTCATCCTATGTTGAATAAGGTCAATTTTCTCTGTGGAATCCCGAATAAAGTCTGGACCTAAAACCAGCTTCTCACCGGCCTCAAGCCAACAAGAAGGAGATCGACATGGCCTTCCACATAGTGCCTCGAAAGGTGCCATACCAATACTAGATTGGAAGCTATTATTATAGGAAAATTCAACAAGAGGAATATGATCTTCCCAGCTTCCACCGAAATCAAGCACACAAGCACGAAGAAGATCTTCAAGAGTTTGATTCACACGCTCGGTTTGTCCATCGGACTGAGGATGATAAGCGGTGCTAAAATTAAGCTTCGTTCCTAAAGCTTTTTGAAGACTCTTCCAAAATCCACTATTAAACAATGGATCACGATCATTAACAATAGAAGTAGGAACTCCATGCAATTTAACAATCTCTTTGATAAAAAGTTTGGCCAAAAGAGGAACGGTTCGGTTAGACTGAACGGGGATAAAATGGGCAGTTTTTGTAAGTCTATCAACAATCACCCATAAGCTATCACGACCCGAACGAGAACGGGGAAGGCCATCAATAAAATCCATGGAAATTTGGTCCCACTTTCAAATTGGAATTTCTAAAGGTTGCAATAACCCACCGGGCTTTTGATGTTCGGCTTTGATGAGTAGGCAAGTCATGCAACACTTAGCGAAGTTAGCGATGTCAAGTTTCATTCCCTCCCGATAATAAATTCGCTTCATATCCACGTATATTTTACTACTACCGGGATGAATGGTAAATTTAGAACGATGGGGATCTTCTAAAATATCCTTTCGAAGATCACTAATGTTTGGTACGATGAGTCTACCAAATTTCTGAATGCCGCCACGAGAATCGATATCAAAGTCTTTCAAACCATCAATATCAATTTTATCCTTAATATTTAGGCCAAGAAGAGCCAATTCGAGATCTAGCCTTTGAGCTTCAAGAATGCGGTCTAAAAGAGAAGGATGAGCCTTAAGGCTACATAAAACTAGAGATGAACATAAATCGGAAACACGGTCTCGAATTTCACAAGTGGATAAAACCTCGAGATCATTCCATTCGGATATCATCATGGAAACAACCGCTTGTTGCTTACGGCTAAGAGCATCGGCGACACGATTACCCTTACCGGGGTTATAAAGAATACCAAGATCATAAGGAGCAAGGAACTCGAGCCAACGTTGTTGACGCAAATTAAGTTCCTTTTGAGAAAATAAATATTTCAAAGACTTATGATCCATGTAAAGAATAAATTTCTCTCCCAATAGATAATGATGCAAAATTCGAAGGGCGAAAACAATAGCCGCGAGTCCTAAATCATGTGTGGCATATCTAGTCTCGGCCGGCTTTAATTGCCTAGAAGCATAAGCAATAACACGTTCTTTTTGCATAAGAACGGCACCCAAACCAATGCGACTAGCATCGGTATAAACAACGAAATCTTGATTCCCCTCGGGAATAACAAGAATAGGAGCATCCGAAAGAAGTTCTTTCAATTTCTGAAAAGAAGCTTCACATTTGTCCGACCAAATGTATTTAACTCCCTTCTTAGTCAAGCCAGTGAGAGGCACGACAATCTTAGAAAAGTCTTTAATAAAATGACGGTAATAGCCCGCCAATCCGAGAAAGCTACGAATCTCTGTCACACTCTCCGGTCTTTTCCTATCTTGAATCGCTTCAATCTTTGAAGAATCCACGGAAATTCCGGATTCGGAAATAATATGACCGAGAAACTTCACACGAGATTGCCAAAAGTGGCATTTAGAAAATTTCGCCTTTAATTGATTACTCCTAAGAGTTTCCAATACAATCCGAAGATGTTTCTCATGTTCCTCCTCGGTTTTTGAATACACAAGAATATCATCAATGAATATGAGTACAAATCGATCGAGAAAATCTTTGAAAACTCGATTCATAAGGTCAACGAAATAAGCCGGAGCATTCGTTAAACCAAACGGCATAACAAGCCATTCATAAGATCCATAACGGGTACGGAACGATGTCAAAGGAATGTTATCCTTTGCAATGCGAAGTTGATGAAAACCGGTAGCCAAGTCTAACTGTGAAAAGACTCTAGCACCACTAAGTTGGTCAAATAGATCATCAATCCGAGGTAAAGGATATTTATTCTTGATAGTAAGATCATTAAGCTTGCGGTAGTCAACGCAAAGCCTAAGTGTACCATCGGATTTCTTCACAAAAATAGCCGAAGCTCCCCAAGGCGAGGAACTAGAGCGAACAAATTGCTTCGTCTCCAATTCGGATAATTGTTTGCGCATCTCCTCATTCTCCTTATTAGACATGCGATAAGGAGGACGAGTAATAGGTTGAGCTCCAGGAATGAGATTAATTCTAAACTCAATTGCTCGCTTTGGTGGTAATCCTAAAACGGGCTCAAATTTGTCGGAAAATTCACGAACAACGTGAATAAGAGAAATAATATCTTCCTCATCATCATTATCGTCATCATGAGGATTTAAAGAGTATAAAGATGCAACCAAACTGGAATCCGAATCTTTAAGATTAAAAGAAATCTGCTTAACAGATTGAGGATGTCGAAGATGAATAGTCCGCTCAGGACATTGGACAAGAGCTTCATAACGGTTAAGCCAATCCATTCCCAAAATCATTCCAAATCCTAAGTAACGCGTAACATGTAAATCTGCTAGGAAAGGAAAATCACACAAAATAATCTCGACATCTTTACAAACCAGACTAAGAGTTGCGGATCCACCAACTGGATTCGAAATTCTCAAAGAAGTCATTAAAGCAACAGCATTTAAAGAGAAAGTGTCGACAAGTTCCTTTGATATAAAAGAATGGGATGCACCCGTATTAAAGAGAACTCTAATAGGTTGATCATGAAATAAAACAATACCATCAAGGATGGAATGAGATATACCTTGGCCACGAGATGTGTTGCCAGGGGCTTGAGCCATATTCAACTTTCCTTCCTTCTTGCCCTCAAGTTTGAGGCATTGATGTATATAATGGTCCGGGCTCTTACAATAGCGACATAATTTGGGCTTCGAACACTTGTTCGCAAAATGATCCCTAGATCCACAGTTGAAGCATTTCCCACTACTAGGAGAAGAAGCCTTTGCAGTAGGAGTTGTTTGCTTTCCCTTTTTGTTGGGATAAGGACCTTTAAATTTGTTTGGCTTCTTCTTGTTGCTGAAGTTTGGTTTGGAACCCACCATTTCAACATCACTTTCCTTTTTGGCCTCTTCGAGACGAAGAGCGATATCAATGAGTTGGTCGAAGGGAACTTCCAGTTTTAGAAGTAATGGCTTCTTGAGATTTTTGTTTAAGCCATAGACGAACCTCTGGTTCTTCTTCAATGGGGTGTTGATGTATTCAACGCCATATTTGGAAAGCGACTCGAATGATGCGACATAGTCTGTCACAGAGGATTGACCTTGAACAAGGTCTATAAAACGTCGAGCCAAAGTCACTTTCTCTGCTTCTGGCATGAATTTTAATTCGAAGCATTCCCGGAATTGCTCGCAGGTGAGATCCGCTTCATTAATCTCAGAAATAAGAAGTTCGTACCAGTCCAATGCTCTCTCTTGGAGCATACTAGAAGCCACTTGAACACGGTGAAGATCGACGAGATTCATGCGAATGAAGATCCGATCGTAGGTCCTCAACCAAGCCTGGACTTCGATGACAGTTTCAGAACCTTTAAATGGCTTTCCACCCAGGTTGGTGTAATCATTGCACAAACGTGCAAACCCAGATTTAGGGTGAGTAGGTTCCGGATTAGAACCAGCTGCTTGAGCATTCGTGACAAGGTGAAGAAGTTGCTGGGTAGTCATAAAAACTCCATCATGGGGTGTAGCACTAGATGGCCCAGCTCTGGGACGACTAGGTCTAACCATTTCTCTTCCTTTAGAAAGAAATAAAGAAGAAGAAAAAAGGTTATTTACCAAATGAATATCAAGCAATCTTGATTGATAAAACAAGGAATCATAAAGGATATAGGATGAATCGGTACGACGACTCGAATTAATCCTAAGACATAACTCCTAAGGTGGACTTAGGACGATGATCCTTGTTAAGTTATTCTACATTGTTCCGAAGTTTGGCTCTGATACCAAGCTATGACGCCCCACCTCTATACCCACGCTAGCCAAGAACACTACGGTGTAATGCTGTCAACTAGCACGGAGAATAAGGCTGTTGAGGAGCGACCATCCGTGTAACTGCCTTGCGCGAGCACCGATATGTCAGATAGTATAGCATGCATTTTATTTCAAGAGGAAATCCGACATACCGATACAAACTCAAAGCTACTACACAGTGGCTATAATAATCTTTGGAAACAAACATAGAAAGTAAACATAACACAAATCAGTCACAGACATCCATATCACAAAGGTAGAAGAAGATATGAATATATAGCTAACACATAAAAGTGTACATCAGAGTAGTGGTCAGAGAGATCCACAATAACACATAAGGGAAGCAACACGTGCTATACAAAAGAATACATCTATGAGTCTATATCTCAAGTGTATACAACAAAAACTGCTAATCTATGTGGTTAGCCAAAAGTCAGAGTAATGAATCCCTGGGGAAGAAGTCAAGCAGAAGCACCTATAACATCTCGGTCTGACCCGAGTATTATTTATAAGAAAATAATAAACGGATCAGTCTAGCTATAAATATCATATGACATGATATAAAGTAAAAGATATGGCATAAACATAAAACAACCATACCGACACTAGAATCATGCAAATGATGATCAACATAAGATCAATCAATAAGAGATAAATCAATATCACCGGAACCTTCTCAAAGATCCAAAGAGGGCATCATACCCAAAACTTGTACTCACAACAAGTCAATGACACACCACGAAAATAGGCGAAGCATAAAATTTCCAGAAATCAACACACGAAATCCAGAAATCATAAAAAGAGAAAGAGGCCTATCACATGACGGTCTGAAGACCATGGAGAGCTACCCCATATGTGTGAGTCGAAATCACACAGATGAGGTCTAGACTAACCAAAAAGCAAAAGGGTATGTGTGAGTCGAAATCACGCAAATGGTGTCTGGTCTAACCTCGCAGACAGAAAAGATATGTGTGAGTCGAAACCACACAAATGGTGTCTAGGCTAACCAAAAGCAAAAAGGAATGTGTGAGTCGAAATCACACAAATGGTGTCTAGCCTAACCAAAAAGCAAAAAGGTATGTGTGAGTCGAAATCACACAATTGGTGTCTAGACCAACCTTGCGGACAAAGAGATATGTGTGAGTCGGAATCACGCCCATGAGGTCTAGTCTAACCTTGCAAACAAAGAGACATCGCACAATTGCTAGTCTAAATCATAAAATGATCGTCATGATCATCAAGAAGTGTCAATTACACTAAGCTAGTAAATATAAAAGTTTAGCTTCATGTCTCATAACCACTTGCTTAACTTAAATATTTACGAACAAACTGTAAATCTTCACTAGAAAATTGTCACAAGAGTTTCAATCGAACAAGTCCAAGAATTAATCGACGAAGTAAACGCAAGCGTTTCATACCACTTGTTTTACTAAGTCGTTTAATTGGATTTCTCATACGAGTGAGGTAAAGGTTTGTATATACTAATAGATTGGAAATCGGTTTGAGTAAACAAGCTTTGTAATAAAATAGTGTTGAAATCATTTGAAGAAAGAGTTTTGATATTTACTACTAGTATAGAAAACCTTTATATTTTTAGAGTGTCAAATCATAGAAGTGATTGTAGAAACAATCAATCATAAAAATTCACATTCAAAGACGTGAATAAAATCCAAAGAAATCGATACCGAATCCATCAAAATGGATATTCCCATAAATCACGAAGAAAATGTCATCAAAGTCGATAATAAGTGATAATAACAAAAGGGAATCAACACGAATCGATTAAAGTTGGAATTCTCAAGCAAATAGGCAATATAGGCAAAAACTGCAAATTCAGACGTCTGAAATCAAGGATTCAGACGTCTGAATTTGGAAAATAAAATATTTTCCAAAAACAGAATTCAGACGTCTGAAATAGGCACTTATTAGCCTATTTCCTTTCTGGTTCCAAAAGAACCAATTCAGACGTCTGAAATATAGATTCAGACGTCTGAATACTGGGGAATAAAAATTCCCAGTATAATATTCAGACATCTGAATATAATGTTTCAGACGTCTGAATCAAGGGTTCAGGGCATTCCCTGAACCTAGGCCAAAAATGGCCAAACGAATACCAGAAGCGATCGATCGAGCGACAACGACTAAGAATTTACGCCAAGCGACAACCCAGCCTTAACGGCTCTTCGATACGCCTCAAATATCAATGTCCAAATATCCATAAAAGGATTTTCATAGATTTTGATTTCAAAACACCAAAAATTGGAATATACACCAAATCAATCCAAACCAAAATCAATTGCACAAGAATAAGTGTTAGGAATTCATACCTAACAATCGAAGATAATTATAGACAAAGATGTGAGATAAAAATCTCACCTTTGAACCCAAACGATTGAAGAAGAAGCTTGAAAGCAAAGGAGAATCAACCACTCTTCAAATCCAACTCAAGAAGCTTGATTCTAAGCTTTAAAATAAGAACATTCCCAAAGTTAGGTTTAGGAATTTCTGAAATTGATAAAAGAATGAGTTGGAGAAGAAGAAGAGAAGGCTTATCAATGGGTTCTTATATTAGTTTGGAGCTAGAGTTTTATTTGCAAAAGAAAACTAGGGTTTTTGATTTCTATTTCCCATTCTCTTCTACCATTTTCAGTTGTAGCTTGAGTATTAGGAAAATAAGAATGAAGTGAAGAGGAAAGGTGGACTGAGCTAGGGTATAAGTGGGGTTAGTGGGCTGAAACCCAACCCAAACCCAAAGTGAAAAAGTAGCAAAACTTTACTAACTCCAAACATATCGAAGCTTATACTAAAAAAGGTCGCAAACGGCATTTTGAACTCAATGGAAGTGGTCTCGAGTCCCAATTCGACCGTATGCAAAAAGTAGCTTTTCGGACTAAATTCTGAGTATCGATAAATTATTTAAATATAAAATCGACAAATATGCGGATTGTTACAAACTATGTAGAAATTATGTGACCTTGTACCATTATTTAACAATTCTAAAAAGCTTTGAAGTTCTTTCAACGTATTAAAAGTTTTTTGAAAATCTGTAGTTTTTGTATAGATATGTATTGCGATTATATTCTTTCATTTATAATATTTTTTCTAAGAATGTCAAATTTTCTTTTAAACAGTTTAATTTTCATAGAGCTTAGAATTACACCATTTTAAAGATATTTGTATTATTATTTGTATCGTTCTACTGAATTGGAAAACAGAATTATATTGTCTACGTATACAACTATAAATGTTAATTTTATTAATCCCTTTTCTAGTTTTATTTTCCAAAATCCTGATTTGATGTCAAATTTGTTATAATATTTTCCCCTTGTACTTGTTTAATTTGGCGTTTAGTGAAAGGAATGGAGTATCCATTAAATTTTATATACCTATTTAGCTTTCAATAATTTATAACCGTTTTAGCCTCTTTTAATTTCAGCCTGCATTCTCACTGAAAATGTCAGAGAATAATGATGATTAAAACTTTTTTGGACTAAATTAAGATTTAATCAATCTTTTTTTGTTGTTGAAAACTCTTCTTTCTTAGAAGATGTGACCATAGTATTGTTAACTCATATTTTAGAATCTTTGTAATGTTCCATCAATTCAATTTTACAAAATATCTAGGTGTTTATCAAACCATTTTTGTGGGTTATCCAAATAAAGTGGCTCCAGTATATTATACATTAAAACTTCGAATTTTTTGATGTAGGTATATTAAAAATGCAAATTTTTGGTTGTAGAATGCAAGATGTTTGTGTGCTAACTTTTTACATTGATGTAGTAGTCTTTTCACTATGTTGTGCTATTGGAGCATAGTGTGACGTAAATGTTGCTCATAATTAAATTTCTTGGTACAAAGGCATTAGTATGTCCAAAAAAAATATTTTTCAAAAGGAGGTAAATGATGATGATTATCCATGCCAAGTATACGATCACTGTCAAATTCCGATGATGATAAAGCAAAATCAAAACTATAAGCTTTGTTGTTACCATGTAAATTAGGTGTTTATAATTGTAATCCTTTTACTTTATGATTTACGTAGACTTGTCTTCCTATAAATCATTTAATATTCATTTTTATCTATAGGTGTTTGAAATTTTGTAGTATAAATATTTCTTTTAATAAGCAAGTTTTTGCGTCAGAATCTAATAAAACATGTACTATAAATTTTTGTAATTTAAGAATACATATTGTTAATGGAATGCGCGCGCACACACACACATGTAAGTCTTAGTTTCTTTTAAATCTATATCCTAATCACAATGTTTTATATTGTATAAAGGAACATTTACTACCATTTGGTCTAATTCCTATTCTTTTTATTTTTCAAGTATTTTAAGTGTTCTCTCTTCTGTTAGTCTTTCTTCTTAAAACCTCATTCTATGATTAATATTTTCTAAAGTATTAGGTGTAGGTTTTACATCAACTAATTGATGTATTGAATGTTACCTTTTCAATATGTTTGAAGAAGATAACTATGTTTCTTCTTTAATATTATTTTTTATAATTATAGAAATATTATTTCCTGACATTGTAAAATATTCTACTTGCATTTATATTTTTGGTTCAAAAAATTCACAAATCCTTGTATTACATTATCAAATTTTAGATGTCTAATGTCAACCAATCTTGTTTGGATTTTTTGTTCTAGTCCAACTTCAAATAATTTAATAAACTATTTAATGTTATTGATTTACGTGTTGTTGTATCATTCATAACCATATAATGTTGCCATTGTATTTCTAAAACTTTAAAACATGATAAGAGTTCAATATTTTATAAATTGACTAATAATGTATAAGCTTTTTCAATATTTTGGTCCTCAAGGCTAATACAAAAATCAACGTATATACCTACTTGAAAATATCTGTTTGCTAAATTGAATTTAGCCCCACTAATAATACTATTTAAGGGATTGTTGATAATTTTTCATCCATGCATACTATCATAATTAGAGTACCAATACCAAATCTGAAAAACCTATTATTTTAAGTTTTCGTAAGCCTATATGTAGGAATCTCATTCTTGGATATTTAATTTTTTAAATCTTTTCTTTTTTAATAAGACTTATAAAAGTAAAATCTTCTTCTCCTTTTAATCTTATATTTCCTTGCCTAGGTTCAAATACATATATGCATATTGATTAAGAAATCTATATTTAAAAGAAATGGGTTTGTATATTTTCCCATTATCTAACTGAGGAATTTCCTCCATTAGTTTTTCAAGACCTTCAGTGATAACAATAAAATTTCACCAACGCCATCTTGAACGTGAGGATTTGTGATTTCTTCTGATGAAAATGTATTTATATATATTCATGATATGATTCTTTATTTCTTAATATTTAAAACGAAGAAACACTTGGTAAACTACATGTTTCTTGTTCGTAAATTCTTCATTTGTAATAGGAGGACTTCATATTTATGTATATCGTAGTCCAATCGGATCTGCTTCTTCACTTTATGGCCTTTGTTTTCTAAGCTAGTATTTTCAAAAATATAGAAACATTGGTTATATTAAACCATATGTTATAAAAATATTATCTTTTGTGTGTTTGGGTATATTACAGACTATTTCATAATAATCAAAAGGAAATTTTATTATTATATCCAGAGAAATTTGACTAGTTTGATACCTTTTAAGCTTAATATTTTTTTCTTGCGTATGATGTATATCCAAGAGAAATTATTTTTTCTTTTTCAGGAAGAACTCCATAAATAAAAAATGGTACAATTTTGATTTGATTATGCATTTGATTAATCGTAATCATATTGATTTTTAAATCATTAAACGAATCAATTATCTTATCTTATGCATCAAAACTTCAGAAATACTAGCAGTTTTAGAGTAAATTGCTTCAGTTTCATAGATTGAAGAATTACCATCACTAGGCGTGTCATTAATAATACCTACATGCCATATTCTTCTTTGTTTTGTAAAATAACACCCTTTAGATTTGTAGCACATTTATTTGCGTAATGTCCTTCTTTATTACATTTTAATCATTTACACCATTTTCTAAATTTCTTTTTAAAAGGTAACCCAAAACTTTGGTTTCTTTTCCTATTTAAATGGTCTAGCCCTATGTCTTTTCTCGTATTCTAGGTAACATCCAATTTGTATATTATATCTTCTATATATTTGGAACAACAAGAGTATCCTAATTCAGAATTTTTAACTTTCTTCATCTGTTTGTGAGCTTCTGTTTTTTCACAAACTGTTTCCATAGCTTCCATATAAGATTTTTTAAGTAGCCTATGCCATGATTATCACCAGATTATGACCCTCTAATAATATCAATCTTTCTCGTATAATTATCCCATGGATAAGAAGTTTTGTAAAAAATGTTTTTATCCAAAATACCTTTTAGTCATTTGTATGTTAGCTATATATTAGTCCTATTTATTTGGAAGTAAATTTTTCTAGCATACATATGCCACGTAATTATATTTTTAATAGTTGCTTTTTACCATCAGTCTCTTCAGTAATTAACTCTCCTATAATATCTGCAACTACTAGTTTTAACAAGCCACTAGTAGCTACTTGCTTTTATGGTTCAGCATTTACTTGCTATATATATTCTTGATTTTTTTAAACATTTCAAAGCAATTGAAGGAGATTACTTGTCTCATACTCATGGCATAATGTACAAATTCAATACTAATCATAAACAATAGTAATAAGTATATCATTGCTTCCATATGTTATAACCATGTTGTTATGTATTTTTTTTTTTAAATTTTCTATGTGGAATCCTATCTATATTAAATGTTAAAACGGAAATCGAAGAAGACATATTTTTGTAGAAACATTTCAGTTTTTTCTTGAAGAATGGTACGTTATCAAGTAATATCTTGTACCATGTCTAAGTATTTAAGGTTAAGGATCATTATGTATACTTCCCTTTTAGTCGGTTATTTCTACTTTTGGTGGCGGCGTGGGTAGTCCATTTATCGTTGAGTGTATCTTATGGACATAATGTTAGTGTTCCATTACTACACTTTGGTTCATTACTATTGATTTTTTTAAGTAATTTCTTCTGATGTGTTAGACATATCATCTTCTTGTGAGAATCTTCAAAATCATTTTATTTAAAGTAATTAATTGCTAACTGAGATCACCAGAAAACGCTAAAAATTGAATTCCTGTTCAACCTCTAATTCCTCATTCAATTAAGCACTAAAATTTGTGATTTTACTTTTTTAAAAATCAAGATTTTGTATAAGTTTTCAGTTTATAACTTGAATCAATGAATTATGAAGACTAAATTTTAGTTAAAAACTATGGCTTGCTTGTTTCTCTTTGGTTTCCAGAGCCAATTCAAGTATTTTTAACTTAATAAATTTCAAAACTTACTTTGATATATTTTAAAATATAACATATTTTTCATAGTAGGAGAATAATTTTCAATTTCTCCCGTTGTTTCTGTTTCTTGAAGATTAAGAATTTTTTTTTTAGTAAATTGGATTAATATCAATTTTGTTTTATTTCTGATGTATTTTTAACCATTTTGATATTATTTATCAAATGGATTGTTGGATTTACTTGATTAAAACCAATGGGCTTTGTTTTTTTCTTCCTTATTTAGTTTTTTATTTCTTTAATTTCTAGATTCCTTTATATACTTTGTTATGTAGAGCTATAAATAACTATGTAATTAATTTAACGTATATAAATAAGAAATCCTTAAACATAATGTCATGTAATTGCAGTTGCAAATAGTTGCAATCGTGACAATTAATCACAATATAAACAACATTTTGTTTTCCTGGTCAAGATGTTTCAAGAAAAGGTTTCAATACATCCATTAGGACTACAATATGTAATGCTCTTAAAATGTTGGACAATGTATTACTCATAGCTGTTAATGACACCAAAAGGTTACATACTTATAGTTATTAGATGATTATTGAATGACTCGATCGAGAGTTTCCTGTTAGTTGATGACAACTTGGTCAAACAAAAAATATTAGTATGACAATGTCACATAATTCTTCAACTTGAGAATACCATGGACTTCAACTTGAGAATACCATGGACTTCAACTTGGATACTTCACTATGGTTATAGTTAAATTAATGCATGACAGCCGTTGAGTGACTATAGTTGTTTGAATTGAAGCGTAAGAAGTGAAAACTATTCAATAAAGAATCCATCTCCTTGTTTGTATGAGGTAGGTATCATAGTCAGCCATAGTCAACTTAAAGTCAAATCTTCTGGCCAAAGTACAACAATTAATAAATAATGTTGTTATTAAACTAAGGACTTTGTAAATGGACTGCAAATTTGAATATGAATATTATTAAAGTTTTGACTATACAAAACCGCATATATCTTAAAGTCATATAGAGCGACAAAATAATGTGTGTGTATTATATCATCACATTAATGGTACCACATAAGGTAACCTAAAATTTGGTTTTACATAAAAAGATCCTTAAGCGATGAATTCAGTCAAACTATCATACCATCAACTAAGTTGACGTATGAACGTTAATATTAAAATTGTTCAATAATCGCTGATTGGTTTCACACCTATGGTCATATAACTACATCTAAAAGAATTGGAAACATCATATGATAAAATTAGTTTATAAAATGTTATATATCAATTAATTTTTTTTGAAATAGGTACTTTATTTACTAATTCAAAAGAGTTATAAAGTTGGAAACTAGAGAACAAACTGTGGCAGGAGTTTAACTTAGCCAAATTAAGTCAAAAGTCAATGTACGTACCCATTTTACCACGGTCCGTGAAAAAATAAGAATACAAAAAATAGCTAGACAAAAAATCAAAGAGAAAAATAGGACATCCTACAAACACTCCTCTTTAAACAATAATGAACTATTCATTTCATTTATTATGTTCCCAAAGTCAATTATTATCTTCATTAAGTAACGTCTTCAGATCCGCTAAATCTATGGCGAACGCATAGTCTTCCACTGATGCTAGAAGGCATTTAACTCTGGTGCTACTCCCTATGAATCTCATTGCCATTACTGCTTCCATCGAATGTTATTGAGCTTGATCTCTGATGTTGGGTTGGCTGGGCTTCTTCGTCAATTTAGGCCATTGAAAGGGATTCGATTCTGAATTCCTTGAAGATAAGTTCACTTCTTTTCACTTCTTCCTTCTTGAAGCTTTCATTTTTTAAGAGTTGTTTGCAGTATGCAATTACTAGTTCTCATCTAATGCTAGTCGGTGTTTCATTTTTTTGAAACACTCTTGAATTTTGTTCCATCCATATGTGCCAAACTAGCACGGTCATGGCTGTACCATTAATTCGTTACACGAGCTATTTGAATTGGAGTTTTTGAAATCTTACTCGAAATATCTTCTATGACATTACTGTTTGTGGTTGGTAGTTGTAATTTGTTGCTGATTTCTACTATGTTGTGCTTGAGTAATAGCATCGAAAGAATAGGTGATTGAGGGTTTTTGGTTTCTTGTTTACATAACATAATTTATATCAATTGTGACACTCCATCATGAAATTTTCTCTTTGGGGTGAAGTTTGATTGTTCTTGCTAAGAGGGCACGGAGTAATGTTTTTGGTGAACATGCTGTGTTCCAAATGTGATTACACCAAATGTTTATTTATCTGACATGGTTCCATGTTGATTTAAATGAAAATTTTCTATTGATTTGTAGTTTCCATTCCTAATAGTCATCATCATGACTACGTTCTAATATGATTTTGAGAATCTGTTGAGTTATATGAGTTGAAAATAGGGTTCTCTTCTCTGCATCGTCCATCAGAGATGAGAGAGAATAATTTTCTATTGTGGCCACCAACGATCGACACGTAATCCCTTCCCAATAGCTCATTTGCTGATTGCTTGTTAATCCAGGATCGAACCGAAGATTTGTATTGTCCATTGGCTATTTTCCTTTCGATTGTGCCCTTGGCCATGACCTTATGTTGAGCAATAATTTCCATGTGTATAACACATTTATCTATATTTATATTCCAGAAGCTCGTTGTTACAATATCTATTTTTCATCCATTAGATCCATAAGCTTTAACCTTTGATGAATCAACATATGAGCTTTAGGGCCATTCCATTCATGATATCCTGTAACTTTCTTAATCCCACTCCTCCCTCTAGTTTTGGTCGACATAAGTCTTCCTAGGACATATGTTTATTTCTATTTTTTCGAACAAAGTTTGAACAAAAAGGGTTGATTTTGGTTATAATTGATGCTGGCAACTGACATAATTGAGTCTAAAATGTGATCGCTGTGGAATATCACAACCTTAATTAACTCAATTCTGCCAGCCACATTTAGCATCTCGTTCTTCCTTTTGTTAGTTTTCTTATGGATTTTATAAAACAGCACTTCGAAGTCTCTTGATTTCAACCTGCTATAAGATAGAGGAATTTCTAGGTATATGAGTAGTTAATTCCCAATTTGGACATTTAATTTATCGATGATTTGGTATTTCAATATTTCTCCCCTATGCTAAAATAAAGTGGGGTTTTCTGTTCATTCATATCTAAACCCACAAATATGGTAGTTTGGAGTTATAACTGATTTTAGGAAAATTAGCAGGCAATTATCGAGGCCTGCTAGCACGACTCAGGATTAGGGTTAAGTATGACCTCCTAACAGCCACTAACACCTACAAATACATCTCCCAAACATTCTCTAACACTTTTTAGGCACCATTAAACATTTCTTTTAGCTAAAACCACCTATAATCTCTTTTAAATCAATCTTAATTCATAGATTAGGGATAGACTAGGAAGAGGATTAGTTTGAGACTTCCAAATTAACATTTTTAAAAAAGAAATTTTGGGGATTTTTTTGTATATTCTCAGATTCACATCATTTTACAAGCAAATCATCAGTTTTTGGTGGGTGATTTACTATCTCTAAACGTCCTATATACATTCTTATATGTTTTAAAATGTTTTGAATTCATTTTTAAAGTGAAAATTATGATTTTTTTTTTTGCTATTTTGAAACTATATATATAGTCAAAACGAATTTAATATCTTTTAAAGTAGTTTAAACATGTTATTTTGATATGTGATTATTTATATGAATGTTAGGCTATGTTATAAATGTGTTTTGAGATGAATTACCATGCATTGATGTATATTTGTATGATCTGACGGTGTTTGAATATTGTATGGTGTGTATATGGACGTTATTTTGAATGTTGTATGGTTGTAAATGCTCGTCGGAGTAAGTTAGGAGTGGCAAATATAGAATCAGACTTAGACAGATTGGCTTTAGGGTGTTTAGGGTGACATTAATGGTCAAAGTAGTGAGCATAGTAATAGAATCAATGTGAAATAGGGGCGTCAAAGGTGCTATAGAAATTTGGTTTAACGCTTGGGTCAGCTTGGTGCCATGTGAAGTTTGGTTTCAGGTCAGAAGGGGGTCTGTTTAGGGTCACATTGATTCAATGGAAAATAGCCAGACAAAGTTTGTCTAGTAGTTCACTTTTGGTCAAGCCTAGCTGAAACATAAGAGGTGCTTCTGCTTGAGCATCGGACATGATAATTGGTCAAGGTGTTTTACATGAAATTGGGTCCAGTGGTCGGTTGAGGGCTAGCTTTGGGTTTTTGGTAGATTTACCTTAGTCTCGGCTTGGGGATGCCAGACAGGATTTGGAATTTCTGGGTACTTCAGGTTTTTCAGGGGTTTACTTTGAGTTTTGCATAGGTCTGTTCTGGATCAAACCCAGGGTGACTTTTGGTTTTTCCTGAGTTTGCTTGAGGCTGAATGGGACGACTGCAGAAGGACCCAGGATGACTTTGGGGTATTAAACAGAAACTAATATGATGATTTTGATGATTTGAGATGACTTCAGAGTTTTGTTCGACAACACAAGGTATTTAATCAAGTACTTCTAGCGGGAAGGATATATATGGGACTAAAGCAGTCTTAGGAGGCACGTTCGATAATTTCGAGCGATGTGATATAATACTGAGTCAAGTCGGGTGTTGAAGGAATCATTAATAACTCAAGATATGATGTGCGTTGCGTGGGGCAAGGGTATGTACGGATGCTCACCTGTGTAGCCTAGACCATGAGATAGTCTAGCTTGCTTTGAAAAGGCAGTGGCTATGAGATAGATATGTGATCGAACACTGAAACAGATTGTGACATGAGATTTGCCAGCCTGAAATGTCGTTGTGCGAGTTATTACGTATCCGACAGACATTGATGATGATTGTGGTGAAGTAAGACTTCGATGGTAATCATTGTGAAGTGATACTTTAGTGAGGGTCATAGTGAGGTAAGGCTTCGATGATGATCGTGGCAACGTGATACTTCGGGGAAGGTGGTCATGGTGAAGTGAGACTTCAATGGTAATCACGATGACATGAGACCTTTGGAGTGGTCGTGACTATGCGTAGCAAGGTGAGACCTTGATGATAGACATGAAGATACGAGATCGTGAGGATGGTTATCATTGTGTTTTTACTTTTTTTGCTATAATTGGTGCTACAGCTGTCTAGATGTCTTGTGATACAGGTATTTCTAAGTTAGGTATCCGACACCCATATTATACTTAGTGTAGTGTAACTATATGTTGATAGTATAGGATATATCCATTGTTATGTGCTAACTTATTGGATGTAGGAACATGTTGGTTATGGTTTTATATACCCTATGTCCTTATCCATATATACAAATTTTATAGTGTTTAGAGATTGTTTATTGCTCACACTAGAATGTTGTCTGACTCGAGAGTTTATGCTTTGCTTCGTATTATCTCGAGCACCCTTAAATGAGTGGACTAGATAACAGATCTTAGATGGTCCATAAGCTTTTTAATGGACGAGCAAAAGGCTACGCTTTCATATATCTATATTTGAAGCTTGCAATCGCTTATATTCAGCTGTGTAGTACTATGAAGCTATATAAGTACTTAGTATTATTAGAAATTGTTATGAAGTTTTTTTGGATAGTTGGGATGTATAAACCCTATTATTCTATTTTGCACAATCTTGTGAACTAGATGCACTCTAATTTTTTTATTTATGGTTCATTTAGTTATATTGCCATCTCACCAATTTCATATATATGTTTTTATTATATTTTATCCTATGTACCATGAGATATATGACAGGTTCTATGATTGTTTTACTTACTTCACCCTTGATAATCATCATATATTGGTTGGGTACCATCACAGTGCACTCTATAATTCTTATTGGGTACCAGACATGCAAGGCGGTCATCATAGTCCAATTCAACCGTAAGAGCTTCGATGGTTTTTTCCTTATTACTAAGTTCTTTTACTTCAGTTTTGAAGTCACTCTTTTGTTTACTTAGTTTTATCATCGATAGGAAAAGGGGAATTCCAATACACGCAATGATTGACTAGGTCATGATATTCTGCCTTGTGATGCCATGAGTTAATATACCTAAATGGGATACCTTTCCTATTTTGTGGTAGGGTAGCCAAATTCAAAATGATAGGTGTGTGGTCACTAGTTGAGGGATTAGAAAAATTGATAGAGAAATTCGAAAACTTGTCAACACATTCCTTATTAATGAATAATTAATTGATCTTGCTATGCACTGTCATGTTAATGCCCCCTTCAAGTATAATTCCAATGCTTGGTGGTTTAAAAAGATTTGCCACCTCAATACAATCAACAAAATCATCATCCGAGTTTAAACAGTAGTTGATATTGATTCTATCCTTACAAAAAGTATAGAATTAAAATCACTGCTAGAACCCAAGGTAAATTGACTGCGTTAGATATTGTTTAATGTAATCCTAAAGTTTAGATCTTCTTTCAAGTTGACTATGTCCATATATGATTGTGCAATAAAATTCCAAGCCTGCTTTATTATGTACTAGGCTTATGATATATATTGTTCACTATAAAGAATTGTCAAGATGGACCAAACCTTGTCACCCCAAAGGACCAATATTCTACATTTTTCCTAGTGGTCCTTATCAAAAGCGAAGTCCTAGTCTTTATTAAGTCATCCAACTAAATCACTAATTTTGGTTTATATTAGTTTATTTTCTAGTAGCCCTATTAGTGAAGCTTGTCTTTGTTTAATCATGCTTGTTATGTCTAGCTGTTTGGAAGGGGAGTTTAGTTACTTATACTCCAAACTATGAAATTCATTGGCTAGAGTCCTCTAGGCGCTCCCTAATTGCAGGTGAGAGGGAGTGCTTACATTGCTCTTTGTATGTTTCATTTTTTTTCCTTTTGATTTCAAATGTGTAATAACTGTTGGAACTGGGTTAGCCCGTAGAGGAAATAATAAGTGAATTTCAATTATTTTTTAACCATTTTGGATCTTTATTGGCCTGTGAAGTCTAATTTATTTAGAGCATTTGTAAATTTCTTTTTAAATAAATTTTTTATTTTATTTAAATATATAAAATGATATAGAATTATATTATTAAGTTGTATATTATATATACCAGTAGGTATGGCACGTCCAATTAGACATGTAAAAGGAAAAATGCATTAGTTTTATTCTTAGCAAGGATGAAACCATCCTCACGTTGCCTTATTTTTAATTAATGTATAGCAAATGTATTAATGTAAAGCTTTGGAAATTATATAAAGATATGTTGTGTGCGTGTGTCATATATACATACATATGTGTGCATATGTAACATGTCAATCCGTGCAAGGTATATCATGCCTGTGTATAAATGTTCGAATTTACATCATAATGGACGTGTTACTCATCCAATATACAAATATATTATCCAAATGTATGTTTATATACTTTTACTTATATATATAATATTATATATAAATATATAAACCGTAATTTTAATTCAAATATATATATATATATATATATATATATATATATATTTATAAAATCATAAGTACAAAATTTTAACAATATATATGTATGTATGTATATCAAATTATATAAATACGTCTGAATCATTTAGAAAATATAATAAAACATTTCGTTGTATAAATATAAAAATAAATGTATATATTAAATACATATTTATATATATGTATAATAATAAATATATACAATAATATAAATAAAAATCATAAAATAATTTATATTAAATATGTATGAAAACCTGGTCATGCGAAAATTTAAAATATATTTATTATAAAAAATTTATATGAAAATTATTATAAATTAATAAAAAATTCCTTTTAGAATTTAAATTTGAATATTAAGTTTCTAGTAAATACTAGATGAGAGTTTTGTAATTTGAAAATTTATTGTATAATTATATAATTCAAAATAATTTAAAAATCTAATTTTTAATTTACGTTTTATGTTTGAATATTTAAAAATGTGAAAAAATGTTTTTTCAAGAGTATATTATGTATTTATCCAATTTTATAAAATAAATAATGCAATTTATAATAGATATATGTATTTATATAATTATCTATATGATTAATTAATTTGAGTATTATTTAAAAAAACATATAAGTATATTAAATATTTTGTCACTGCTAAAAATATTATACCTATTAAACATTATGTATAAAATCATATTTCCATATTTTATATATGTATAAAGTAGTATTTAAATTATAAACTATGTATGTATATATAAATATTATATATTAAATTATTTAAATAATAATAATTGCATTTTTTAAAGTTAAGCCATGATGCATATAATGTATTTACAAAGAATTTTTTTTATTAATATAAAACACACACACACACACACACACAAACACACACACACATATATATATATATTCATAAATATGTTAGGAACATACCTTATAACGATAGTCTCTAAGTACACCTTGGAATGATAAAATTTGATCCTCGAATCGATTTCCAATTCAAAAGAGTGATAGTCCCTTAACTGTTATCTCGGCTATCGAAAAGCAATTGATATGATTGATTTGCACTTGAATTGATGGAGGATAGTTTGTATAGTGCTTTGCTAGAAATGAATGAAAAATGAGGCTCCAAAAGTTCCATAACAAATAAAGGTAGATATGCTTATATAGAGGAGAATTAAGAGATATTTTAGGAACAAGATCCTACATCATCTCTTATCAATTCTCTTCATCTCAATACCTCTTTAGCACCATCACATGGCTTCTTATTACCCTTATTGTGGCCACACAAACCAAACCACATCATGGGCCATAAACCCATCTATGGCCTAAATGAATATTTTGCATTTAAATCTAATTTAAATGCTTATCGATATCGTATATCTTTTAATATATTTATAACTATTATAAATATTTTTTATAATATTTTTTATCAAATCTATAACTAATGTTTCACAAATATTAATTAATTTATACCCATTACAAATTATTAAATCATTTGGTCAAAGGAGAATTCATCATTTCGGTTGTATGACTAGTTAAATGTAAATTTGGTCAGTAGCTAATATCGAGCTATTCGAATATTAATGTTCACACATCACGTAGTAAGTGGTATGATATTTTGGCTAAATTTATTGCTTATTTGGTTTCGGTAAAATCTAATTTTACTTTTTTAAATGTTACCGGGTTGTGACTTTTATCTATACCAATTCTCTTTGTCAAAACTATATTAATTTGTACGTATAGAATTTGGTAATGGTGAAAGTTCCAATATCGTCCATATTAAAATTTATAATCCAAACACAAAGTTCTTGGTTCAATAATAATAATTATTGTCAACCAAAATGCTTTAGCCAAAGACTTTGACTTTGAGTTGATTTACGTTGACCGTGATGCTAACCTCATATATTAAGGAGATGAATCATCTCTTGAAGAGTGCTTCACTCCCAATATTTCCACTCGACCCAACAACGTTCGTTTGATGGAAGCCGTGTGTTAGCATCAGAATTGGTCACTAACACCCTTGAGAAAGATTGTGTAGAGAGATTAATGAAGAAAGTAAATTAAACAGAGAACTGTACACTAAATTAAATACAAAAATAAGAACATCGGATTTATAGTAGTTCGGCGTAACTACCTACATCCACTTTGATTTTTGATCTTTATTACTTTCATAAATCATTAAATACAGATACAATCCATACTATAATGACTTGAATACAAGTGCTAACTGAAATAGAATAAGTCTTGAATGCAGCAGAGTCTCCTCAGTGTTCTCGAAAAAAGTTCCCTTTCACTGTGCCCCTGCCCTTCTATTTATAGACGAAGATGGGTTAGACTTCCCTCATGGGCCTAGGAGTAAGATACCTCGGCCCATGGTAAGTGACTTCTGCGCGCCTAGCCATAAATTCCGAACGGCAATTGCCAAACCACATATCTAGGCCGAACGGCATTCGTATGCCGATCGAGGAAGGCATGTCGAATGGTACCTGTATGCCGAACGAGGCAGTGTGCTGAGTGAAGAGTGTAGGCTGAACGAGACTTGTGCCGAACGGGACTCTATGCCAGTCAAGGGGAGATGTCGAACGACTCACTTATGCCGAGCGAGGCTTCATGCCGAACGAGGGAAGATACCAAACAAGGGAAGATGTCGAATGACCCTTCCATGCCAAGTGAGGCCTTGTACCTAACGACCCTTCCATGTCGAGTGAGGCTTCATGCCGAGCGACCTTTCTATACCGAACGAGGCATCGTGCCGATCGAAGCTTCATGCCGAAAGAGGGAAGATGCTGAACGACCCTTCTATGCTGAACAAGGCATCATGCGGAACAAGGCTCTATGCCGAGTGAGTGGAGGTGTGCCGAACGAGGCCTGCATCGACCGAGGTACCTTGATCGAGCCTCTTGTTACATGGTCAAACAACCAGGTAACTTTTGCCCCCCAAAGTGTATCATGTGGATGAACATGATGCACTTTGAATCATGAGTACTCCGTGCTTTCCTTTAAGCCCTTATTCTGTCTTCTTGATAGCGTTTTCTTTCGATCCCTCTGAATACCAAATGAAGCAGTGATGCTGACTGAGGTCTCGATGCCGAATGGGTTTGATGCCGAATGACCTGTTGACGTCTAACGACCGAGGCGACTTGACTGGTTCTACGATCGCTGTCTATTCGCCTTCCCTCCTTCTATCTATAAAATTCGATACTTCACCCCTTCTTCCCTTTTACTTTTAACTCCACTCTAACACCCTCACGAACTCAACTCTTCCCAAACCCTTGTTAACACCACAACTTCTCCTTTAATCCTCGAGTCCTATTTGTTACCTCTCGACTGCCTTCAACAGCAAGCCTGAATAGATTTCCACTTCCAATTGGAGTATCTCACTAGATTCCAACTCCTTCTCCTAGGTACGACACTCTCACTTGCTTGACGTTCTCTAATTTGGGGCTTCATACAAGATTCGAATCCATGACTTTCATCTAGCACAAAAATAATGGAGGTCGCATAGATTAGGAAGATGGATCTGGGTGTTTGAACGACCCTTAGGATTAGATGGAGAGTAGAAGAAGAGGGCATCGGCCCAGTAGGAATCGGTGAGGGTTGATACTGTTGGTTGAGGGTGGCGCGTGAGTTGAAATAGTGTTCGATTGGCCATTTAGGAAGATATTTAGTTTGTTTGAAGGAAGGAGTTGGAGAAAGAAGTATTGATGTGGCTCGGCATGACTTCCTCATGTCAAACGATGGATAATGAGTGTAGGAGTGAAGTTGAAATTAGGCTTAGCATGCCGAGTGATGTGGCTCGACATGACTACCTTATGCCAAACGAGGTAAGAGGGAGTGCAGGAGGAAAGTATGAGATGGGTAAGATGCCGAGCGATGCGGCTTGGCATGACTTACCGAAGGACTCATCTACGCCGAGCAGTAGGGATGGAGGGTAGGAGGGAAGCTGGAGTTAAGGGAAAAGTGCCGAGCGATGCGACTCGGCATGATTGCGGTTCGGCATGACTTGTCGCATGCCGAAAGGTAGATAGGGAAGGTAGGAGAGTGGTGTAAAATAACAATACTAGTCGAGTCTCCACAGCGCCTTTCAGCATTAAGTTTGATAGCAGACTATAATAGTCAGAACCATCTCAACTTGAACATAATGCATTACCGACTTAACTTACTTTTTATGCCCGAACATACGACAGTGAAAAGGGACAAGGACTTAAGCAAGTAAGCATATCGAACAATCCAGACTGATAACTCCTCTGTTGTGACAACTATTGTAGCATCCCGCCTTTTCGCACACTTTAAACCGACACACGTGCCAATTCAAAGCATACGCAAGGGCGGATTGTTATGGGGTAAATAAGAAAAACAGAGAAGAAATAAAAACAAAACAGAATCTCACAGCGGAAGGATAAAATATAATAATAAATATACAGTTCAAAACAGTTTACAAATACTTGATTTGCTTTATACAATAAATATCAGAGTTACACATACCAATACAATCAATGCAGCGGAACAGTATGAGTGAGGTGCAATACTATATATAATAATAATACGACTCCTTCGTCTTCGTCCTTCAAAGCTAAAGTCTTCGATCCTGAAACGCTCGGACTGACCCGAACGAATTTGAAAAGACAAAAACACTCGAGTCAGACTAAAAGATCTTATGTGAGTTAAATTAACAGAAATAAATATGAGTACAGTAACTCAAGAGATGTTCGGCATTTACATCTCCTAAGGATCCGTTAAACTATTTACTATGTAGTATATTGCGCTATTATAATAGTGTCTATTCATAAAATAAAATTACTTTTAAATAGCGTTAAGGCTTTACATTTTCCACCTTAACACGTAAAATGCCAATAGTCTATACAGTACCGTAATACCTCTTGGTCGGGAGGCTACCAGAGGATACTCCATAGGTACGACACAAATAGAAACTCGTAGTAAAGGCTCGGTATGGTAGGTGACACGGCACAACTAGGCAATGCCAGGGTAGATATACCAATTGCTATCCAGGCTGGTGGAAACGCGTAGCCGCAGTTACCGCCCACCTCGGACTAACTCCCCAAAATCAAAATACAGAATTGGCCACTGAATCAATCCAAGTCAAAGTATAATATCGAAGAGGAGGGTCCGATCAGAGGAATGACCTCATTGGCCTGAGAATCGCTCCTGTTTTAGCCACCTTATGCCAACTCACGGGAGTCGGGTCCACGTATTTACCTTACAGGAAACGTCGCCACCACCTACTTCATTCTGGAATCTCCACCGCGTACACGGTTAGTCAAAGTGGTTTTCGGTATCGACAGAGAGTATGTCCATATCCGATCCCGGTCTCTTTGCCAACCCATCGTTATTATAACACCGCGGTCATTTAAAAATAGGTTATACTTTAAAAATCAGAATAAACATTCCATTTCATAACCATGAATACGATATCATTTCAAAACCCAAAACCATATTTTATCACTTATCCCAAATATAATTCTTTTCCAAAATCATAATGCTTTAACTTCATAACGTCTGCAAATCAAATATTTTCAAAGCATAATATTTTGAAAATCATAATTTAAAACCATAACTTTTAAAACTTGAATGGTTTGGATATTCAACGGTATATGAATTAAAAGGTTTAACTTAAATGTTACTTTGTAAAGAAAATAGTTCTCATGGCTTTACAAATACATTTCTTTATTAAAGTCTAAACCAAAATTTGTATTATCTCTCTCAAGTTCCAAAACCACTTCAATTTATTTATATATACGTATATCCATTTTGAGTAACAATATTTCAAACTAAAATTGGATTTTATTCTTTCAACAGATCCATTGTTCTATTAATTAGTCTTGAATATTCACATAAAATCCATAAATAATAAGACTTCAATTTCTAGTGATAAAATATATATATCTTCCCAATTCAAATTATACTAGAATATTCATTTCAATTTATTTTGGGAAAAATCCAATTATAAATATCATATCTTAAAATTTCCAAACTTAACATTTAAACATATGATATAAATTATTAAACTCCATTTTCTTAATTTTCTTCCATTTTTAATAAAGATTTTTATACACCTTTTAATTTCAAAATTTTCAACTTCATACGTATATATATGGAAGAAAAATATTTATACAATATAAACTTTAAGATTATTATAAACCGTATTCCATCCAAACCATAGAAATCACATAAAATAGTTATATATAGACCGCGGTGCCTGTATATAATTTTCTATCCTATGGTCAAGTGATACGGATATTTATCATTTCAATCCGCAATTTAAAAAAAATATAAAATTTTGCGGTTGTATATCATTTCAAACCACAATCCCGAATGAAAGGAAATATGCATGATAATTTGCAATTTTATGAAATACAATAAAACATCCATCAACATCACCCATCATCCAATCACAATCATCAAGCAATATCAATCAATAACAATTTATATTTGATAATATATAACAGGTAATAACTGGCAATTTTATTCAGATTAAATTTAACAACTATTAATCTAACAGTTTATATTCAGTAATAATCTATGTAACTGTTAACTAGCAGTTTATAGACAAACAAATAAATTCTAACTATCAATTAATACGCAACAAATAAATTAAATTAACAGTTAAATTTAATAAATGCAATTCAACAAATATGAGTGAAATAAACATGCCAAATACTCATAAATAAATTTCTATTCATTTCTAAAATTAATTTAACAAACATAAAAGCTTCTAGTAGTTGTGAGTGGGTTAAAACACTCAACTTTGGAATTTAAATCGAATTTAAATACAATTTAAACTTAAAATTTTGATGGTCTCCAAATCCATCCAAACCAGCGTCAAAACGTCAGAAATTCCGATACGATCCCAGCAAAACAAACCGCGCGTGAATCCGAGCTCGTATGCAAAAGTTATGAAAATTTGAAAAATGGAAAATTCTGGTCCTGGGTCGACTTCGGGTTCGACTTCGGTGCGCCGCCTCAATTCCCCGTTGCTTGCTTGGAGTTTTCGCCAAAACGACCCGGATCGACCAGAGTCATTTTCTTCCTGACCCGAAGTTGCTCTAGGGTTTTCTCCCCTGAAACCCGAAGCGCGACCAGAAGATGCTGCAGATCCGAACTTTTTTTTTTTTTTTTAAATTTTTTTTTTTTTGAACTGACTGGATTTAGGGTTAGCCCCCATTGAAAAAGAAGAGAAGCTTGAAGAAGATGAACGTACAGCAAATAGACAATAGAATGGAGCTAGGGTTTATAACTGTATATTTATAGATAGGGTTGGGTTAGAGTAGATAGACTAGATAGATGAACGTACGAAACAAACTAAGGCCCAAAAAGCCCGTTCTGACCCCGGAACCAAATTTGTCAAACCCATATATCCAGATAGGTATTTTAAAATATTCTGAACGCGATGGAAAAAGTTTTACGTCCAAATTTGATCGTATGAAGAAGTTATGCTGAAAACAAGATTTCCAAATTGATTTCAAATTGATTTTAATAAAATTGATTTTCAAGGCGTTTCGCGTCCGTACGATCAAACGACAGGTCCGATCGATACGAAACTTGAAACCCTATAATAATTCACCGATACGGATCCGATGAAACTGGTTTCATCGAAATCCGAGTCCGTGACCAAAATGGCTATTTTCAATATTCATTAAATAAATTATAAAAATCCAATTTTTACATCTAAATTCAAAAATTGACCAAATTTCTCCCTTTAAATTTTCTTAATTATTTACTCCAATTCTAAACAATCCAAGTGTCAATACATAGTTGTTCTATTCATCAATTTAGAAGTTAATCCTTACTTAAAGGTTAAATTCCAATTTTTAATAAATTCAACATTATACGTTTGATTAAATTTATTAAATTCACTTTCTTTCTATTATTCAAAGTTATTGATGTCAATTTAATGAAACTAACATTGGCTCAATATCTATACATTAAAAATCTCAATTCTAAACTTAGATCTCAACTTATGAAATAGTTAAATAATAAATTCCATCTAAATCTACATCTTCCTACTATCTAAATATTTAGAAAAATTACTTACCACTTTTTATTGTAAATTTCTAAACTAGTAGATTTGTGTCATTTCTAGCCCTCTGGATATTTTAAATTAACTAAAAGCAAATTTACATATAATTTCCATCGTCAATTATTTTAGTGAATAAATCTTCAAAGGTTACTGCAATTAATCCCATAAATTGCAATAAATTCTAATAAATTTGACTCTATTTGATTACAACTCACAAATAAATCAATTATTCCCCAACTACAAAGTTACCGTTTCTTATATATATATCACTACAGTAATACTTCCAAATGTTCATCCTTTGTTTGCATAAATTACTGTATTCAATTGAATTGTAATATTGTTAACTTACACATAAATAAAACTTAACAACTAATAGAATAAATAACTTACAAAATTTGTTGTCATAAATATATTTTATAAGTCTACACTTAATTATTATCTTACAATACGTTTTTACGTTACTATAAAATTTATACACTCTTCCGTTACCATATTAATAATTACTATAGTAACGTTCATTCTTAATAACAACGTTATACTATTCAACATATAAAAGGACTCCATTCCCCAAATACATTCATTTATATTTATTTCCTTAAAGTTCTCCTTTATTGACTAGACACATTAATTTATATTCATTTACATCGAATGTCCATCTTATCTATATACTCAATACATGTTAAATCTACATAATTTTTACCTTTTTATTCAAATTCACTTATACCATCAATAACAAAATGTTGCCCTAAATTTAGATTCAATTATATACATTAGATAAATGGGCAAACTTTTGTAATTATCCCATATATGAAAATATTTTTATGCATACATTTCCACTTACTTACTATGCATTCATTTATTAAATTACTAATTGCCTTAGTCAACTTATCCCCTATTTACTACCAAATTTCAAATTTAGTTATGGCTTATCAATACATAAAATTTACATAGGCAAAACAAATTTTATTACTATCTTAAGTCCATTTATTATTGACAACATTCATTAAATTTCCTTATCAACACTTATTGCATTGATTTATTCAGCGGTCACCTTTTATTTAGTTACTATCCATTTTACAATCCAATATAAGTCTTCCACTATTTATTTTATATTAAATGAATTCCATTCTACTTAATCTTTTTTATTGATATTCACTAATTCAACCCTTATATCAGTTTCTTATATTTAACTTTAAATCAAATTGTGACAATCTACATTATCCAAATCTATTGTCATAAAATTTTATTGTTACACTAAATTACAACTACTATACCAAATTTCTACATTTATTCTCAATTAGATTAGAAATTATATTAATTCAATTCATTTAATATTATTAATTTAACGGGTCGTTACAACTATAAACCTGAATTTAACTTGATTAAAATGGATAACAACCTTCAGCGTAAAGTATCGATGTCAAGTTCAAAATATAAACCATCATACGACAAGCTCTCGTAGACGGTCAGCGATGATGGTCTTAGATGATGATAATTCAAAGCCTAAATTTATTTCATCAACTCTGTGACTTTTAATTGGCACTTATACTTGAATGATAGCACTAGTTCACACACCACACGGGGGGAGTATTTCTGTCGTTATGTCTAATGTCGATTGTTTTTCAAGTATAGTTCAAACAGGTGTTTCATCAGATTCTACACACATTAGAGATGTCTAGGAAATCCAGTTCTGCCACGATCTCGGACAGACCTGGGCCATCTTCTCAACAAGAAGTAGTTGGAACTTCAAATCCGTCGATTACTCCTATACATGACATGCCGAGCCCCACGATCGCATCCGTCGCTTGGCTCCTGATACCCTAGATGTAGCGATCTTTTTAGACGATCCAATCAATTCTCAAGCCTCAAGAATTAACGACAGCGCTCTTCCTCGCATATGCTCGGTGCACGGGATTCCTTTCGACGATGTGTTGGTTCCATCAAGACAAGATAGTCCTCACTGCCCCCAGTCGGATATACGGCCTGTAACAAATTTATGTGCTGGGTTGGTAGTGTGCCGCCATTCAACTCCTTCCTTTATGATCTGTTATAATATATTGAGATCGCTCCATCACAATTACATCCAAACAGCCACGCGTTCATGTACGACACGTGCATCCTTTTCATGAGCTCCTTTTCAGGATCCCGACTCCTGGCGATATTTGATACATTTATCGTTTCAAGAGACGATCAGACAGCCCATCTTTTGTATTTCTCGAACCAGACAACAAGTGTCAAATTCTGACCGGGACGTGGAGCAAATTCGCCCAGTATAAGCAGGAGTGGTTCTACATGCGTTGTTCCCCTGGCTTCGCAAGGAGATGGGTAGAAGGAAGTAAGTTTCTTTTCTGGATTAATACTTGCATTCGACGATAATTGCTCCTTTTCTAACTCTTTACCCACTTTTACAGGTATCAGCCCATGTCCCGAAGGCTTCGGGTATTCTGAAAAAGTTGAGGCTATTCGAGCTTTCCCCGCAGAAGACTGGGACATCAGATCTCTTATTTCGAACGAATCACTCACGATGTTTGGGCAGCTGGCGGTAGGCCGTCGGATAAGCCTTCGTTAAGGTGTCACCATAACAACATCTGCCTTGGACAAAGTTAAAAGCAAGCTGGCCCTTCAGCATGTGACGTCCTTGACACACCTGAGGAGAGGGAGATTAAGGAAGATGAAACGCTTGAAGTAGATGGCGAGAATGTTAGTCCCGGTCTAGTGCCAGTAGTCGAGGTGCACAATATCGAAGTTACGCCTCTCCCTGCGAAGGGAAAGAAAAAGTTGACTTACAAACTGAGGAAGAAGACACTGGGTGGAACTTCTAAAGTCACAATCACCCTGGTGGAGAGAGAGCCTTCTCCTCAACGCTTAGAGAGTTCATTGAAAGGCCTGTCGGACCTCTCTATTCCCGACGATTTGCTTAACTATGGCTTCAATGATCCGAAAGCGCTTAAACTTCATTCACCCGTAAGAGGCGATGCAGGCACTCAAGCCCATGCTCAGGGAGAAAAAACTCACATAAGTAAAGATAAAGAAACTGGTCCGTTGAGAGGAAACACAACGACACACACAGACATGCACACTTCACTTTGCACTTCAATTTTAACCATTACTCTATTCTTTGCTGACTTGTCATTATTCACATTCCAAGCAGGCGACATGGGACGCACCCACGGACTCGAGCGTCTTTGTGGGTCATATATTTTTCACCACTCCGGCCGGGATTCGGGTTCCGGCAAATGTCGAGATAGAGATGACACCGGCGATCGAGAATACCGCCACCGAGAATCATCCTACCAAAGAAAAACCTATAGCCAGTCTTCCTAACCTTGCGATCCTCCTTCTCAATCGGAGCAAAGCAAAGAGAAGTTCACACATAAGGGGTCCCAGCCTGAGACCCATCAAGATCAACACTCCGGTTCATCCAATACCAGGAAATCCCGGGATCCCCACAAAACACCTGTAGTCTCTAGGCAGACTCCTCCCGCTACTATATCTGATCCATCAGTAGTAGAACAACATGCTGAGCTTAAAGCCACGTTCCCAAAAATATGCTTTGATGGCTTGAAATTTCTTCCGGCGGTTCATCACATTTCGAGAAATGTCAAACAAAGCGCTATTGCTTGTACTAACGACGTCTATGTTCAGCATGATGCGTTTGTTCATTTTTTTTTCGGAAGTCTCTATTGAACGTCAACACGAGATTAATCACCTAAAGCTCGAGGCTATCCATGATAAAGACATTATTAAAGCTCAGGACGAAGAGCTTTCCTCATACAAGTATCAGCTCGAAGTTGCCCAAAAAAGCGCGGAAGACATAGCGGAGGCCATTAATCGTCTGGCTTCGTCACAAAAGAAAGAAATTGACGAGACGGTCCAACGCTGTGGGATCTTAGCTTTAGAGAAAGATTCCATCCAGAAGGAGAGGGATGCATTCGCGCTGCGATTCAAAGATTTGGAAGATCTACTCCGTAAAGAGAGAGGAAAAAACTACTGCCCAGCAAGAATCACAACGATATTGCGATGAGATTATTGCTACGCGACTTCTGAAGGAAAAACTAGACGACGAGATATCTAAAGTCGAAATGCTGACAGATGAAGCCCATGAAGAGGGCAAAAGAATAGCACCCATGGAGATTGACTCTCGACATGAGGCGGCTACAGAGGCTGGTAGGGAGGAAATCAGGTGCCTATTTGACCCACTCATAGCAGAATACAACGCTCATGTCATCATGCATCGAGACTTAACTTTTCTTGGCGAGGGCTATCTCGAATCTCTAGCCGAGGCATGAGAAACTTTAATAAAGATTAGAAAAGTCGAGCTGGGCACTTAGGAGGTTGATGAGCAGACTTTGATAAAAAAATTTCTTAGGAGGAACGAGCCTTCGGACTTTTCTACAGCGAAGGCCCTTTGCAACAAAGGTTCCTCCTCCTCAAGAGGAAAAGATGAGATTGCCGTTCTGTCTGGAACTGAGTCTCCAGCACCTCCCTTTACTCAATCGACTGGTCGACCGGTACTTGATCCTTTCGAACAGCATGTTGGCTATGATCTGGAAGCCCCTGGCCTTGACATTCATGTACTATCTCCTATTCCAGGGGGTGAGACTCCGAGGACGGCTGAAAGCCAGCAAGAAACCAGTAAATAACTCTTCTTCTTAAAGTTCAAAGAGCCATTGTTTTCGGCACGAGTTCATTATATTTTAACATTTGTCTCTTGTTGTCTTGCGTAGGCCGCTCTGACCCCGAGCCCACTCCGAGGAGTGGTGACGCCAAGGAGAAGAAGGAGAAAATGAGCGAGGCAATTCAAGCGGGAGAGACTCCTAGCCTTGATGCTCAAGTGGTTGAGGCGCTTGACGAGGAAAAATACGAGACTTCATCTCTCATTGAAGAAAGTTATAAACTTAAAATTACGGGCGCCTTTGAAGACACTTCAAAAATGAGCATGAAGGAGAAACCCACGGAGGAGAAGAAAAAGAAAGCTGAAATCAAAGTTGAGCCCCGAGTTGTGGATCTCGGCAATCCTTTGAACAGGCTTTTGAAGGTCATCCATCCTGGTGGGTCTAGGCCACTAGAAGTTCCTCACCCCTCCTCGGATGTTACATCCTAATCAAGCAAAACGTCCAAACGAAAACGCGTGAAGGAAGAGTCGTTGAGCTAACAAAGGAGGAGAAGAAAACCAAGAAATCAAAGTAGTTGTTACATTTGTTCGACGAGAGCTAGCTTAGATTACGTAAATATTTTTATTTATGTTCGTAGTCAATGTAAATAGACTTTTGACTTCGAGTTTTAGAGGAGTTGTAGTACAACCTCATTTTGGATGAATAAATAAAACTTAGTTCTTTTGTCTTTCAAACGACTTTTACTATTCAGCTTCCTGTATTATCATGGTCGAAACCCCGAGCTATTGTGAGTTACATAAACCCCCAATTCATCTTCATATAACTCGGAAATTCTTTGGAATTGTACATCCTTCATTCCACGTGTTGTGTACTTAGAATATTTTTCAGTCCGTACATCGGGGACTTGATGACTTCCAGTCAGTTGTACTCTAGTCTGCACTCCGGGGACTTTTAGTTTTTTAAGCCGTTTATATTCTAGTCCGCACTCAAGGAACTTAGAGTACTTCAGTCCGCACTGTGAGGACTTGGAAATTTTAAGTCGTTTATACTCTAGTCCGCACTCATGGGACTTAGAGTACTCCAGTCCGCACTTAGGGGACTTGGAGATTTCATGTCTTTTATACTCTAGTCCGCACTCAGGGGACTCAAAGTACTCCAGCCCGCACTCAGGGGACTTGGAGATTTTAAGTCATTTATTATCTAGTCCGCACTCAGGGGACTCAGACTACTCCAGTTCGCACTCAAGGGACTTGGAGATTTCAAGTCGTTTATACTCTAGTCCGCACTCAAGGGACTCAGAGTACTCCTATCCGCACTCAAAGGACTTGGAGATTTCAAGTAGTTTATACTCTTGTCCGCACTCAAGGGACTCAGAGTACTCCACTCCGCACTCAGGGGACTTGGTTCAAGTCGTATATACTCTAGTCCGCACTCAGGGGGCTTGGAGATTTCAATTCGTTTATACTCTAGTCCGCACTCAGGGGACTCAGAGTACTCCAGTCCGCACTCAGGGGACTTGGATATTTTAAATCGTTTATACTCTAGTCTGCATTCGGGGGACTTAGAGCACTCCAGTCTGCACTTTGAGGACTTGGAGATTTTGAATCGTTTATGCGCGTACGTATGACAGACAGAATAATGTAACTCTAGTTTTTTTTCCATAGAATTATATACACAGAAACATCAATAATTCAAGGAAAAAATGGCTTCAAGCAAATTGTCTTATTACATGCTGAAAACTGAGAATCAACGAAATAAAAACATACTGAAAATAATTGCAACAAAGATAGAAAATGAATAGACTAAGTATAATAATGCCGTAGATGCTCGCTATTCCATGCTCGGGAGAGTGTCGCGCCATCAACGATCGCTAGCTTGAAAATTCCTTCTCCAAGCCTCCGTGACCTTCCCATGTAGGATTCAAATGCGACAGGACCGGAAAAACTCATTTCAAAATGAGGCCGCCCACATCGAAGACTCTCGGTCGGACTTTTTCTTTATAATATCGAGCGACTCGGTGTCTATACGCGGCCGCCCTTAAATTAGATTCTTCACGTTTTTCATCAATGAAATCCAACGATTCCAAAAAAATTCCTAGTTTGCCTTGGGGTCGTAATGAGTTACCCGATGTGACTGAACTTCGAGTTCTACGGGTATAACAGCTTCCGTGCCATAAGCCAATGCGAATGGGGTGTGGCCAGTTGTGGACTTGTGGGTGGTTCTATAAGCCTAAAGTGCTGTTAGAAGTTCATCCATCCACTTGCCTCTAGCATTTTCCAAACGCTTTTTCAATATGGACTTGATTATTTTGTTCAGGCTTCCACTTGTTCATTGGCTTTTGGATGAGCAACTGCTGCAATCCTTTTTTCGATGCCACACTTTTGAGAAAATTCTTTGAACTCTTTGCTTTCGAATTGAGTCCCGTTATCTTTAATGATAGTCCATGGGAGGCCAAAACGGCATATTATATTTCGTACAATGAAATTAATGACCTTCTTAGTGGTGATCGTGGCTAAGGGCTCTGCTTCTGCCCACTTGGTAAAGTATTCGACCGCAACTATCGCGTATTTCACACCACTTTTAGATATGGGTAAGGAGACGTTTACATCGATTCCCCACATTACAAATGGGCAGGGGGTAACCATTTGCGTGAGTTTTGTTGGCGGAGCTCTTGGGATTTTTGCATACTTCTGGCATTTGTCACATCTCCTTACGTAGTCTGCAGCATCTCGATTTACAGTTGGCCAATAGTACCCATAGCGGAGGATTTTCTTTGTTAATGTCTGTCCCCCAGTATGGTCACCATATTCTCCTTCATGGACTTCCTTCAGGACTCGTTTTATCTACTGTGGGCAATGTACCGGAGTAAGGGGGTCGAGAATCCCTTCCGATACATTATTCCGTCCTGTATTACATATCATGAAGCCTTACGAATGACTTGTCGTCTTTCGCTCCTTCTTTCGGGCAAAGATTGCGTGTAGCAAGTATTGTTTGAATGGAGTCATCCACGACTCCTTCTCGATTTCTGTTTCTAACACGAAGTCTATCTCCATCATATTTATACTCGAAGCATGTAAGGTTTCGACGGGAACCAATCCCATCTGCTGTGCATCACCAGTACTCACAAATCTTGCCAATGAATCGGCTTCTTTGATTTGTTCACGCGGGATATGCGAAATCATAATATTCTAGATTTGCTAGCAGCTCTTGAACCCATGCAAGGTATGGGGCGATTCTCTTTCCCTTCGCTTGATAGTCCCCCCACACCTGATATACCACCAATTGTGAGTCACAAAAGATCTCAACCGATTTTACTCCCAGCTCTCTGGTAAGTTTCAAGCCCGCGATCAATGCTTCATACTCGGCCTCGTTATTTGTTGTTGGAAATTCAAGCTTCAAAGTATAACAAATTGATTGGTTTTCGGGAGTCACAAGAACTATGCCAACTCCCAAGCAACGGTCGTTAGATGCCCGTCGGTGTACATCTTTCATCGAACGGGAGGTATGACATTATGACCATTTGATTCGTCTGACATGGTGAATTCAGCAATGAAATCTGCTAGCACTTTCCCTTGTATGGCCCTTCATGGTAGGTAGGTAATATCGAACTGACTCAACTCGATATTCCGTTTTAACATCCTTCTCGAGGTTTCTGGTCGTTAGATTACCTGCCGCAAGGGTTGATCAGTATAAACACTGATCGAGTGTGCCTGAAAGTACGGTCGGAGCTTGCGTGATGCGATTACCAAGCAATAGGCTTGCTTCTCAATCTTAGGATAATTTCTTTTTGCCCTCGTTAAACGTTTACTGACATAGTACACTGGCTTTTGAACTCGGTCCACTTCGCGAACCAAAGCCGTACTGATAGCATGTTGGGATACACCCAAGTACACATACAACATCTCATGGTCTACCCGTTTCGATTGTACCGAGGGACTTTCTGAATGCCTTACCAGAGCTTGGAATGCTTCCTCACAGTCGAATGTTCATTCAAAATTCCTCTTTCCTTTCTTTATTACATCGAAGAAAGGAATACACTTATCTGTGGCTCTGGATATGAATCGACTCAGCGCGGCCATCTTTCCATTCAAGCTTTGTACCTGCTTTATAGTTCTGGGCACTTGTATTTCTCGAATAGCTTGAATCTTCTTCTGGTAAGCTTTGATTCCCCGTGCATTCACGATGAAACCCAAAAACTTCCCTGACGCAACGCCAAAGGAACACTTCAAAGGATTGATCTTCATTCCATAATGTCCGGGTATATCAAACATCTCCGCTAAGTCCCGAATGTGGTCGTTTGACTGCCATGACTTCACGAGTATGTCATCCACATAGACTTCCATCGTTCAACCAGTCTGTCTTTAAACATTCGATTCACCAGACGTTGATAAGTTGCTCCCATGGTTTTCAATCCGAAGGGCATCGCTACATAGCAATATAACCCAACGTCTGTGACAAATCTAGTGTGTTCTTGGTTTCGAATGTGCATCGGGATCTGATTATATCCAGAGTATGCATCCATAAATGATAGTAACTCGTGTCCAGCCGTTGAGTCGACGAGTTGATCGATTCTGGGTAAAGGGAAACTATCCTTCGGCAATGCTTTGTTCAAATCAGAGTAATCAACGTAAGTCCTCTACTTTCCATTTTCTTTCCTCACTAACACAGGGTTAGACACCCATTCAGGGTAGAGGGCACCGCAGATGAACCCATTAGCTTTGAGTTTGTCTACCTCCTCTCTGAGAGAAGCGGACCACTATGGGTCCATGCCTCTTCTTTTCTGTTTTACAGCAATGTAATTCGGGTCTATGTTCAACATATGACTTACAATAGTGAGAGAAGTCCCACACATATCAGAATGTGTCCAAGTGAAAACATCCAGTTCGTTCGGAGGAAATCAGTGAGATCCTCGGCTACTAACGGGTTGAGTTGTGATCCAATCTTAAGTACTTCTGATGGGTCATCTCGGCTAACTGGAATGTCAATCGTCCGTTCAGCCGACGCTGCTTTTGCTTCCCTGGATTCCCCATCATCATCCCTTGGATCTATGTCCCTATGGATCCGAGAATGTGGCCCGAGCCAGGGCTCGGGCACTACTTGTCAATAGTCACTATTCTGAATCCAGACAAAGTTGTCCACAACCTTTTCTTTCACTCTCTGCTAGGTCTCTCTCAGCTCAGCCACATAACATGCATGACCAGTCGCCTGATCGCCATGCCCAACGCCAACTCCTTTGTCTGTTGGAAATTTCAATGTCAAATACCACGGGGACAAAGTTGCCCTAAACTCTGCCAGGGCCAGTCGATCTAGAAACACATTGTATGGAGAATCAACATCCAAAACTATGAAAGGTAGGATTCACACCCTCCTACGTTCACCCTGTTCCAGTTCAAGTGGAAACTCAACATTCCCCACTACATCGGTCGCTACACCATTAAAGTCGTTGATACGGGCTTTAGATGGCTTTAAATCTTTCGTTTCCATCTTCATTTGGTCATACACCTTTTTGAAGATGATGTTAACATAACTTCCACAATGAATCAAAATTCTCTTCACAAATGCTGGCCCGATTACCGCGAATCCGCATGTCTTGGGGCTTCCACCCGGTCAGCATCTCTGCTCCTGAAAACTATATCGTCCGTCATTGTCCACTACTGCTTAGCTGGGGACCCATTCTCGGTATTTGAACAACACCCAAATCCGCATGTCTTGGGGAGTTGGCATACCGTTCCATTTCCTGCCAATTCTTATATGTAGGGTGAGGTCCACCGACTATCGTGTTTATGACCAATCTACCCACTGTTCGGGCAGGTTCTTCTGGTTGGCGTGGAGCCGGCCCGCATCCGGGGTTTGATGCTCCTTGCGTACCCTTATGTGGGTTCTTGACAAAATCCTGCAACTTTTTCTGTCTGATCAGTTTTTCTATGGCATCACGGAGGTGTCTACACTCTTCTTATTATGCTCGTAAGTCTCATGGAAGCGATAGTATTTCCTAGTCCGCTTCTGTTCCTCTGTTGACTCCTTCGGGCACGCTTTTTGTATTGGAAAGTGTTACAAGTTGACATGTAAATATTTTCAAGAGATGCATTCAGTGGGGTGTATTCGTTGTAGGTTGGAATCCTTGGCTTCCATTTCCCTGCTTCTCTTTTCTTTCCGGGATTTCCTCCTCCGGACCCTTTAGATTGCCTTGGTTTATACTGGACATTGACTTGAACCATCCCTGAATTGTCACCGGACTGTTTAACAACGATGTTGCTTTTCACAGTCTCCTGAATAGGCCCTGGTGCCTTATCTTGCCTTATCCATCTAGATTCCTCTCTTCGTATGAATTGATGAGCCTTTGAATAGAAACGCTCTAGCATAGTTGGAGGCTTTCCTGCCAACCAATCTCCAAACTTTGAACCCGGATCCACACCTCGCATTACCGCCATCAGAATTGCGTGTTCGTTAGGGTTGCTAATTCAGTAGCCGCAACATGAAATTTCTGTAAGAACTCTTTCAATGACTCCCTCGAAGCCTATATTACACTAGATAGGGACATTACATCCTTGGGACGAGTGGTGTGTATCCTGAACTGTTCCACAAATTTCGTCGCCAATTCGTCGAAGCAGGATATAAATCGTGGGGGAAAACGAGTGAACCACATGGTGGCGATTCTGGATAAAGTAATTTGAAAGCATCTACACCTGGTCGCGTCATTTGCTCTAGCCAAATCCATCATTCATTCGTACCTCGTCATATGCTGCCTGGGATCAGTCTTTCCTTCGCAGGCCGGGATAGTTGGCATGCTAAACTTCCTGGGGTACTCGGCCTGTAGAATAGTATCTTTAAATGGAGTATGACTCTGGGATATTCCCCAATCTTTCATTAGTTAGGCCCTGATTCTCTCTCATCAACTGTCTGACCATAGCTGATAAGTCCGGAGTTTTATAGAGGATGGAAGGTTGGGCTCTGTTCTACAGGACTGCTTGGGTTGATGTCTCCCTTGCCGGTAATCTGCTCCAGCTCCTAAGTTTCCTGCTCCAGCTTGGGTGTGGTCTCAAAGATGTAAGTGATCACTAGTTGATCGATCAGCAACACCTGCTTGTGTAGTTTTAGTTTGGCGGCGTCTACGCCTGGAAGGTTAATCAGATGAAGTCGAACTATCAGATGAAGAGTAAGGAATGGGGCTACCTCCAGCATTCTGATGCTGTTGCCGAGTAAGATGAGTCATGAGGTTAGTGTTAGCTTGAATCTTCTTAGAAAATTGTCTCCTTCTTTCCATGAATTCTCTCATCAGGTCGTTGAACTCCATTCTAGTAACGACTTTCATCTGGCTATGAGCTTCGGCAATCCCTACGCTGGAATTTACTTGCTGATTGCTTGGTCCTATCTTTTGTACGCTAGCGGCCTCGTTGACGTTTGCATTATGAGAGGCTGATCTGGTACGTGGTCTTCCTATAGTAGAGTTGTTAATTGAAACTCTAAGTAGATTCGATGGACACCCTGTGAATAAGTTGGATCTCCTTCGGGGGATTTATTCAATCCAGTAGCTACAAAGCAGATCCTAGTGGCTTGAGAATTCAGTTCTCAGTGAAAGCACCAAAATGTTAGCACTAGAATTGGTCACTAACACCCTTGAGAAAGACTGTGTAGAGAGATTAATGAAGAGAGTAAATTAAACAGAGAACTGTATGCTAAATTGAATGTAAAAACGAGAACACTGGATTTATAGTGGTTCGGCGTAACTGCTTACGTCCACTTTGAGTTTTGATCTTTATTGCTTTCACAAATGATTGAATACAGATAAAATCCGTACTATAATGATTTTAATACAAGTGCTAACTGAAATAGAATAAGTCTTGAATGCAACAGAGTCTCCCCGGTGTTCTCGAAAAAGGTCCCTTTCATTGTGCCCTTACCCTTCTATTTATAAATGAAGATGGGATGGACTTCCCTCATGGGCCTAGGAGCAAGATACCTCGGCCTATGGTAAGTGACTTCTACGCCCGAGCCATAAATGCCGAACGACTATTGTCGAACCACATATCTAGGCCGAACGGCATTCGTATTCCCATCGAGGAAGGCATGTCGAACGGTACCTGTATGCCAAACGAGGCAGTGTGCTGAGCGCAGAGTGTAGGCCGAACGAGACCTGTGCCGAACGAGACTCTACGACGGTCGAGGGGAGATGCTGAACGACTCGCTTATGCTGAGCGAGGCTTCATGCCAAACGAGGGAAGATGCCGGATGAGGGAAGATGCCGAATGACCCTTCCATGCCGAGCGAGGCCTTGTGCCGAATGACCCTTCCATACCGAGCGAGGCTTCACGTCGAGCGACCTTTCTATGTCGAACAAGGCATCGTGCCGAACGAGGTCTATGCCGAGCGAGGCTTCATGCCGAACGATGGAAGATGCCGAACGACCCTTCCATGCCGAACTAGGCATCATGCCGAACGAGGCTCTATGACGAGCGAGGGGAGGTGTGTCGAACGAGGCCTGCGCCGACCGATGTACCTAGGTCGAGCCTCTTGGTACATGGTCAAACAACCGGGTAACACTGTGCCATAATTTAACTATAATCAAACCGGTGCTTCCAATTTAAAGATCAACAGTATTCTCAAGTCAAGAGAACTATGTAAGTTTGTTACATCGATATTTTCTGTTTGACCTTAGTTATATTAACCAACAGAAAACAATCGAGCGAGTAATTCCATAGGTATTAAATAACTATCAGTATATAATCCGTTGGTGCTCCTAGTAGCCATGAGTAATACATTGTCCAACTTTTTGAGAGTATTACGTACTCTAGTCTCGATAGATGTATCAGCATCCGGTCTAGATACATCTTGACTAGGAATACTTTAAATGGTATACTTATTTTCATTGTGATAAATTACACACAGCTGCAACATTTTATAACCACTATCACAAAACATACCATTTACGGATTTTCTAGTAAATATACTTCTAATTAAATTACTTAGTTAATATAACATATTATATCAAGTGTATAATAGAAAGAAAACACCTTTTATTTCGAACAAGATTATTTATCAAGTAAAATATATCTAACAAACTACATAATTGCCCCTAGGACATTCCCTTAACTCTATCAATCTTCCACTTGCACTTGTGGTCAATTATGGAACCTTATTCTAACTTCTCTAATCGGTTTTCTCAAAACTAATTGGGTCAGTACCTCGATGAACGGGTATTGTAACATCCCTCCACTTGAAGGCCCAGAACTAACGACTATGGATGTTGCAGTCATCCATAGTTATTAATCCTCGGCGACCAAATACAGCAATGTCAGATACATTGATGCATAGAAACACAAGAATATGGTAAAAAATTAAAATAGCAAATAATATCCATATTTCATTTCAAAATATTTAAAATTCATTACATAATCCCAGTGCACAAACCACATTCAAACAAAATGTACTTATTACAAAATATGCCAAGAGCGACATATGAAAATGCCCCCACGGAATATCAGAGTATATATTGAGGCAATGAAACAAGTTTTCCTTTACAACCAAACACAAAGGAAATAAAAGAACTCTAAGTAGCTAGCATGCCTCTTGCACGTCACCGGAAGCTTTATTTGTCTAAAAGAACACCTGAAAACCCCAACTCAAACTACTCAAAATTAATTGAGTACCCGAGAGTTTAAGGGGAAAAAACTTGAGTATCAGACATATGCCTGGTATGAATAATAATCTACTGTCTCAAACTAATTGGATATCTAGTGAGACCAGCCGCTAAGTGGAACGAGTTTTCCCCTCACCGCTATCTCAAAACCTTTATAAAACTATATACTATGCTCCTACATCCACAATGATTAAAACAAAACAAAATAATACTATGATATACAATAAGTAAGTTAATTCTGGATTTTCATCCCCATTTATTCTGACTATTTGTCTCAATCATAGTTTTTAGGGTTACTATTAACCTGTTTAATACATATGGACTACCCGTCTGATTTCATAGTTTTCATGGGATTACTAAAAACCTATTGGTAACTCCAATATCTTTATTTCTTATTCTAGTTTCATGGGCTAACTAGGAACCTATTGATTAACTCTCAATTTCTTAATCCGGATATAGTTTTCATGGGCTAACTAAAAATTATTGGCCCCTGCCAATATCAAATCATAGTTTTAATAGGCTAACTATGAACTATTGGCCCCTGCCAATATCTTTCTCTTTACACAGTTTTCATAGGCTTACTGTGAATCTATTAGCCTCTGCTAATATCTTTAACTAAGACTTTAACATTTCTTAAGTTATATTCACTACCGAGTGACCTAACTGGTTACTACGCCCTTCCTCAAAGTGCCGTATGGGTTAATTACAATGTGAATGAATATATGAAGAAGAAATCATAACAACAAAATAATATTTTCAAAAATCTTTATTTATGCCATGAATTTTCTTTCAAAATGAGAATGAGTTATTTGTTTAGAAATCTTAAACATCATTTTCGAAACCACTGGATGACCTCCTTCGAAAGCATAGAAAACCTCTTTTCAAAACTCAAAGTATATACCTTTCAAAGCTCTATAAATCATTGTTTCAAAACCAAATCATACCTTTAAAATGTATCAAAGCATTACTAAATAACCTTTAGAAATATAGCTTCAAAACCAATGAAAGTACCCATTTTGAAAACATTGGGTTTCACTCTTAAAAACATGTTTTGGTTCAAAGTGGTTACACATGAAAGAATCTCCTTTGAAATCTTTAATAAAATATTTTTGCGGAAAAATTGATGGTGTCAGAACCATTTATTCACAAGCACAAAACCTTGGAGTAAAACTTTAAAGGGTAGCATCGAAACCCTCTTTCGACACAATTGCCTTCAAAACCCCTGAACCCCTCCTAAAGCATTTAGGAAGCAAATTAGTTTTAGTTTAAAATAAAGAGAACCCTTTGAAAGCATTGATGGATGCAATACATTCGAAAGGTAAAAGAATGTCAGTTGGGTTTCGACTAGGTTGGAACAACCTCTTTCGAAAGCATTATATAAAAGCAAAAGGAACCTATTTGAAAGCTCCTACTTAAATCATGATATAGCAACTTGCTTAGAAAGATATATAGAAAAACCAATTTCAAATACATTGGTTTCGACTACATCAAAATCTTTAGGCAAAAAAAAGCAGGCACTTAACATTTGGAAACAGAACTAAGGTTTCGACCCCATCTGAAGTATCGATTTCGACACCCTGGCTTCCCTCTTTCCTCGAATCCACTACGTACCATCTAAGTGATACCTTGTGTATTAGTTTCGACTAGGTGGGTTTCAGCAGGGTTGGTTTTAACAAAGTCGAGGCGAAAGCATTGGGTAAAGGCCACATCTAAAAAAGGTGGACTTAACTTCTTATTTAAAAGGATGAATTAATGCTAAGTTTAGTAATTGCTTTATAACTAACCTGCCTATTTGTAAACACCTGATTGGTTGCCTTAAAACTTTTCAAATACTTTACAAAATAACTACCGCATTTATCAGATCTAAATCAAAGGAAAAATAATGTTTAAGCCCTTCCATTAAGCAAAACCAGTATTGCAAATAAGTTCTTCTTTTAAAATAATTTATTTTTCCTAGCAAATCAATTATAAAAAATCCCCAAAAATCACAGAAATTCAATTTCATCATAAATTACAGACCAAATTTCTTCCTGAAATAATCGAAATTTAATTTAAACCCAATATTATCATATTTTCCTTTAGAATCCACAGTAAATCTTCCATAGCTTGGAAAATTATAAATATTGAAACCCATCTCTAAACTCATGATTTACATAACATACGAATTTTTCCATAGCATTCTAAAATCAATAATAATCGATTTTGATCTAAAACCATGCAAGTTCTTACGTAAATGAATTGGTTTAAATCAAACACATGATAATTCAAGCGTATCATCATCCAACACATCATAAAAACGAATTTAGTCTTAAATCTAGAAACATATGATTAAAAAAACAATATTGAGATGGAATGAATTATTATTCACCATAAATATGGTAAGAGCTTTGAGATTTGATGTGAAATTAATCCCTAGCTTGATTGAATTTCTCTTCCTCTTCTTCCTAGTTAATGGCTAGCTCTTCTTAGGTTAAATTTATGTTTTTGAGTTTCTAAGAAAATGAACGTGAATGGGAAAATAAAAGTGTATGGCCATGAATAATAAGGTGCGGCTATATTTACTAATATGCCCATGTCTTAATTAATAATTTTAAATGCCATTTTAAGCCCATTCAAGATAAATTAAGCACGACCATCTTATAGTTTTATTCAAATCTCAGTCGCCTTATCATCTTTATATTTAATTTATCTAATTCAATATCTTGAATAATGTGATCAAAAATTAGGGATGTTACAGGCTTCTCCTTAAAGAATTTCGTCGAAATTCAATAATGACTAAATACTAAACATAGCAATCATCTGTAACAACTCCTAACATCCGTACCAGCCTATCTGACTAGAAATTATCTATATAAATATAATATAGACATACCCTCAAAGGAGATCAGGATAAGTATCTCTAATCCTGTCTTCTGTCTCCTCACTACAGTCCTTTTTGTCGCTCCATTGAATTTTCACAAACCTGACTATCTTGTTCCTCAATCTTTTCTTATCTATCGCTACAACCCGGACTGGTTGTCTAACAAAAGTCAAATTAGGCTCTACTATCAAGTCTTCCAACCCTGTCGAAGGAATAGTAGTCTCTGGATAATGCATATACTTGCGAAGACGAGAAACATGAAATACATTATGGACACATAACATACTGCTCGACAACTCTACTCTATATTCGAGCTTCCCAATCCTCTCTATAATCTGGAATGGTCCAACTTATCTCGGGGCTAACTTCCATGATTTTTCAAATCATGCCACATCCTTCATTGGTGGCACCTTAATGAAAACCTTATCTCCAACTGAGAACTCTAGGTGTTTACGCCTCTTATTTGCGTAACTCTTTTGTCTGGACTGAGCTTTCTTCTTCCATTCTCAGATTAACTCAATCTTCTCTAACGCCTCTCTAACCGATTCCATCCTAAGACCAATCTATCTCTAGTCTCTAACCAACATGCTAGCGATTTGCATGGCCTATCGTACGAGGCTTTGAAAGGCACCATTCCTATTATAGTCTGGTAATTATTATTATAGGAAAACTCAACCAAATGCAGGTGATTTTCCCAAGATCCACCAAAGTCCAATACACAAGCTCTCAATATATCCTCAAGTACCTTATTGACTCTCTCTGTCTGCCCGTCTGTCTGAGGGTAATCTGCAGTACTCATATTAAGCTTGGTACCCAACACTTCTCGTAGACTCTTTCAGAATTCAGTAGTGAACAAAGTTTCTCTATCACTGACTATACTATTAGGAACTCCATGTAGTCTAACTATGTTCTTTACGAATACTTAGCTAAAATTGGTGCCATTCTGGTTGACTTTACTGGGATGAAATGGGAACTCTTAGTCAATCTATCCAGTCCACTATGACCCATATACTTTCATTACCCCTATTTGACCTTGGCAACCCATCTATAAAATCCATAGGCATCGAATCCCATTTTCAAACTAGAATCATTAAAGGCTGAAGCAACCCACTCGACTTCTAATGTTCAGCTTTCACTTGTTGACAGTTTACACACTGCCTAACCCACAAGCCAACATCCCTCTTCATATCTTCCCAATAAAAGCTCCTTTTCATATCTTGATACATCTTGGTCCTATTGAATATTGAAGTGTATGACTTTTGTTTGATGATAATAAACATATATAATCTTTTGAACGTATTTAATGTACTATTTTATTTTTCACATAATTAAATAAATATTTGTTAATAAAATAAATAACATAGAATTTAATTTCAAATAAATATTTTATTCAAACTAATATTTTATTCAAACTAATATTTTATTCAAACAAATATTTTATTACAATTTCGAATAGTATAAATTAGGGCTCTCCCTACACACACACAATTTTTGATTATAATACAATTTTGATTACATCACAATTTACATTTACATTTGCACCTCACTACATATCACTCATTCACTCATATTTATCATCAACTCTATTTTATACTGAATTCAGCATCTGTGACGTAGTAGAACAGAAAAAGAAATATTTTTCTGTAGTATAAAATAAAATGTGTTTTTTGAAAATATTATTTGCCTCAGTCATTTGGGTTGTTCGTCGTCATTTAATTTTGAAGTCATCATACATGAACAACCTGTGACATGCATAGTGTATCACTGTACATGCCATGAGGCCATGCACATTAATATACACTTGATAAAACTGCAGGGACAGGTGAGCGCAAGGTCAAACCCGAGCCAAAGCTTGGTTCAACTCAAGTGCAATACAAATAAAGTCACGATATAAGCACAAGGTCAAACCCAAGCCAAAGCTAGATTCAACTCAGGTGCAATTCCAAAAATCAAGATGAAGTTCAAGTGAAATCAAAATGAAAAGTGACGTGCACAAGTAAATAATGTAACTGGTCAGATATGGAACCATTGCTACAATTTCAAGTCCACAACAACATCAACCAAGTTCATACTGCATGGTCAAATGCAAGCATATGAATACAAACTCAGACTGTAAATATAATGGAGCATATACGTGAACCAGATCAAAAAAATTAAAGCAAGCTTGGCAACATGAAAGCAAAATGCAACAGAGAATAACTAGACTACATAATGAATACAGGCTACAAAGTTCAAGTTTCAAGCACAAACCAAAGCTCAATACAATCAAGACGCAATGCAAAGGTGATGAACAACAACTATGCAAAAGTCCACACACCCAAACAAGCCGTAGGTCAGAAATAAATCAAATGATAAAATGTTCCAGGTCGAACATTTTTTCAAGTAGCAGTTTCGAACGAGCAATGACAAGAAGCTCAATCGACATTTCAGGAATGAAACAGTATGCACATAAATAAGTCTGGCAACAAAGATATCATGAACTAGTTCAAAATGCAAGCTACTAGTTCATTCTTCTCACAAGTTCAAGACTCGGAGCTGACTCAAATATCAACGTCACCAGTGAAACAAAAGGAACACAATATCATATATACATATGTACTCAGGGCAACCAGACAATATGCAAACAAAGTATGCAGTGACAATAGTAGTGTAGCCTCAACATGAAGTTCAACAGCAAAATGCATATTGTCAAGCAACAGACTACAAGTATACAAAACTTTACAATATCTATGCTAAAGTACAGACAATCAGAGAAGTTCTAAATGCATATGAACTCATATGGATAGTGCAACCAAAGAATGTAACAGCAGAACACAAATGAAGTCGTGAATGAACAAGTCAGAGAGTCAAGCACTTTTCAAAGTCAAATGCCAACATGTAACGACCCGTTAAATTTGATAATATTAAATGGATTAACTTAATATAATTTTTAATCTAATTTATAATAAATGTAGGAGTTGGATATAGTAACTGAGATTAAAGATTTAACAATTGAAATGTTATATGGCAATAGGTAGAATAACGAAGATTTGTGTTGTGGTTATAAGTCATAATTAGTTGATTAAAATGGTATTAATGAAATAATAACTGAATTGAATTGCAATATATAAACATCAGAAAAATTTAATTGGTGGATTAAATTTGTTAAAGTTCATAAGTTTTGTAATTTAGTTAGTAGAACTTTAAATTATAAACGAAGATTGAAATAAACGATAAATTTAATTATGTAAATGGTGACTCAAGACCTAGGTTATAGGAATTGGAACATAATCCGATTTGAATTAAGTAGAAGAAGGACTTGGTTAATATGTAAGTTATTGTTCAAGGTATTGAATAAAAACTTGGAATCCAATCATAATTTAATGATAATAACGTTAGTATTAAAGAATAAATATATTTCAATGCAGTACCCGAATGAACGGAATAAAATGAATATATATTGATTAGAAATGAAATGTAAATTGGCACATTTGGTTGAAAGTTAATTTTAAGAAACATATAAATGTTGAATTTGTGAATATTAATATAAATATTAACTTGAATGGGATTCATTAATACAAATATGTAATAAGTGTAGATAGTAAAAATTTAATGGCTGTAGTGGATAAAAAAAATCTAGTAGTAACATAAAATTTATTTATATGGAAAAAGAGTATAGATTTGAACAAATTTATGAAAATTTGATAAGAACAGTGGTTGTAATCAGTTTGGTTATTTAATATTTGGAAGATAGAGATTTGTAAATCCGTTAATGAATTTATAATGGGAAGGAATGGTAAGAATGTAAAAATTATAAGCATTTGATTCAATTAAGGGAATTAAATTATAATAAATGGCCATTTAATAAATTCAACGTTCTGTGAGAAATCATAATAGTTGTGTAAAATGTGTACAAACTTCGATTTGGAAATTTATTGGATTTATAACGGTTTTGGTATTACATTTATGAGTTTAAAAGTTATTCCATTTTGTAAAGTAATAAAAGCTTATTTAGGTGACTAGAATTTAGCGTAACGACTATTGTGTGTTACCTATTCTTGTTGCTTGTTAATTTAAATTTTGGGAATCAAATTCAATTTATCCGCCAATTTACCGCAGTTAAAGTGAAATAAATTGGTGAATGAGTAATGTTAAATGCAAATAAGATGTAACCAAGAAAATCCCATTTATAATAATTTACATAGAATAAAGTAAAGAAACCAGGAAATGAAAATGTGAAAATGTGGATGCAATGAGATCTTAAGTAATAATAACTTTGTTAGGTAAGTGATAACGGATTTTTTTTGTATAACCAAATAAAGATCCAAATTTATTTGGAAATTAATTGCAATCAATTGAATTTATTGCAATTAAATGGATTTTATATTTAATAGTTATGTAATTTTTATTTGGAAGAAATTGGAGTTATTTGTAATGAGTATGAACCTAATGTTAATTTTTCTTATAGGATTGACAATTGATATGGAAAGAAAAGAAGAAAATTTGGGTCAGTAAAATTTGGAATTTATGCATAATAAAATGGATTCTAACGTTAAATACTACGTTATTGAGATTTAAATTAGACTTAAAGAATAATGATGTGAATCAGGAACTAATGTTTATGGCATCTTTATTTTAGGTGAAAGTTGAGAATATAAAGATTTAAAAATCTAAAATATGGGGTTTTAAGCATTTAATTTTATAATTCTTAAATATAGGAAAGTGCAGAAATTAACACTGCAAATTGATATACTTATAATTTTAATTCACATCCAAGCTTGTTAAATCATTTGAAATTGATTAAATTATATAAGTAATAAAATTTGGACAATTTTAGAATATAATATAAAATTTGGTTTTTTGTAATTTATTTTAATTTAATTAATGAATATAAAAAACAGCCATTTTTGTCACGGACTCGGATTTCGATGAAACCAGTTTCATCGGATCCGTATCAGTGAATTATTTTAGGGTTTCAAGTTTCGTATCGATCGGACCTGTCATTTGATCGTACGGACGCGAAACGCCTTGAAATCAATTTTATTAAAATCAATTTGGAATCAATTTGGAAATCTTGTTTTCAGCATAACTTCTTCATACGATCGAATTTGGACGCGAAACTTTTTCCATCGCGTTCAGAATATTTTAAATCACCTATCTGGATATATGGGTTTGACGAATTTCGTTCCGAGGACAGAATGGGCTTTTTGGGCCTTAGTTTGTTCCGTACGTTCATCTATCTAGTCTATCTACGCTATCTCTAGTCTATCTATATAAGCACGGTTATAAACCCTAGCCACTCCTTATTTTCATTTTCTATACATACATCTCCTTCTCACCTCCTCATTCTAATGGCAGAAAAAAAACTTAGTTCCCAAATTCCAAAAAAAAAAAAAAAAATTGCGGATCTGCAGCAGCTTCTGGTCGCGCTTCAGGTTTCAGGGGAGAAAACCCTAGAGCAACTTCGGGTCAGGAAGAAAATGACTCGGGTCGCTCCGGGTCGTTTTGGCGAAAACTCCAAGCAGGCACCGGGGAATTGAGGCGGCGCACCGAAGTCGAACCCGAAGTCGACCCAGGACCAGAATTTTCTATTTTTCAAATTTTCATAACTTTTGCATACGAGCTCGGATTCACGCGCGGTTTGTTTTGCTGGGATCGTATCGGAATTTCTGACGTTTTGACGCTGGTTTGGATGAATTCCGAGAAGGGCGAATTTTTGGGTTTAAATCGAATTTAAATTCGATTTAAATTCAAAAGGTGAGTGTTTAAACCCACTCACAACTACTAGAAGCTTTTATGTTTGTTTAAATTAATTTTAGAAATGAATAGAAATTTATTTATGAGTATTTGGCATGTTTATTTTATTCATATCTGTTGAATTGCATTTATTTAATTTAACTGTTAATTTAATTAATTTATTGCGTATAAATTTGCAGTTAAAATTTATTTGTTTGTATATGAACTGCTAGTTAACAGTTATATAATTTATTACTGAATATAGACTGTAGATTAATAGCTGTTAAATTTAATTTGAATAAAATTGCCAGTATTACCTGTTATGTAGTACGAAAAATAATATTGTTATTGATTGATATTGATTGATGATTGCGATTTGGATGATGGATGATGTTGATGAATGGATGTTTATTGTATATCATTAAATTGCAAATTATCATGCATATTTCATTTCATTCGGGATTGTGGTTTGAAATGATATATAACCGCAAAATTTTATATTTTTTTAAATTGCGGATTGAAATGATAAATATCCGTATCACTTGACCATAGGATAGAAAATTTTATACAGGTACCGCGGTCTATATATAACTATTTTAATGTGATTTCTATGGTTTGGATTGAACACGGTTTCTAATAATCTTAAATTTTATATTGTATAAATATTATTCTTCCATATATATACATATGAAGTGAAAATTTTGAAATTAAAAGGTGTATAAAAATCTTTATTAAAAATGGAAGAAAATTAAGAAAATGGAGTTTAATAATTTATATCATATGTTTAAATGTTAAGTTTGGAAATTTTAAGATATGATATTTATAATTGGATTTTTCCCAAAATAAATTGAAATGAATATTCTAGTATAATTTGAATTGGGAAAAATATATATATTTTATTACTAGAAATTGAAGTCTTATTATTTATGGATTTTATATGAATATTCAAGACTAATTAATAGAACAATTGATTTGTTGAAAGCATAAAATCCAACTTTAGTTTGAAATATTAATACTCCAAATGGATATATATATATATATATATATATATATATATATATATATATATATATATATATATATAAATTGAAGTGGTTTTGGAACTTGAGAGAGATAATACAAATTTTGGTTTAGACTTTAATAAAGAAATGTATTTGTAAAGCCATGAGAACTATTTTCTTTACAAAGTAACATTTAAGTCAAACCTTTTAATTCATATACCGTTGAATATCCAAACCATTCAAGTTTTAGAAGTTATGGTTTTAAATTATGATTTTCAAAATACTATGCTTTGAAAATATTTGATTTTCAGACGTTATGAAGTTAAAGCATTTTGATTTTGGAAAAGAATTATATTTGGGATAAGTGATAAAATATGGTTTTGGGTTTTGAAATGATATCGTATTCATGGTTATGAAATGGAATGTTTATTCTGATTTTTAAAGTATAACCTATTTTAAATGACCGCGGTGTTATAATAACGATGGGTTGGCAAAGAGACCGGGATCGTATATCTGACATACTCTCTGTCGATACCGAAAACCACTTTGACTAACCGTGTACGCGGTGGAGATTCCAGAATGAAGTAGGTTGGTGGCGGCGATTCCTGTAAGGTAAATACGTGGACCCGACTCCCGTGAGTTGGCATAAGGTGGCTAAAACAGGAGCGATTCTCAGGCCAATGAGGTCATTCCTCTGATCGGACCCTCCTCTTCGATATTATACTTTGATTTTGGATTGATTCAGTGGCCACTTCTATATTTTGATTTTGGGGAGTTAGTCCGAGGTGGGCGGTAACTGCGGCTACGCGTTTCCACCAGCCTGGATAGCAATTGATATATCTACCCTGGCATTGCCTAGTTGTGTCGTGTCACCTACCATACCGAGCATTTACTACGAGTTTCTATTTGTGTCGTACCTATGGAGTATCCTCTGGTAGCCTCTCGATCAGGAGGTATTACGGTACTGTATAGACTATTGGCATTTTACGTGTTAAGGTGGAAAATGTAAAGCCTTAACGCTATTTAAAAGTAAGTTTATTTTATAAATAGACACTATTATAATAGCGCAATATACTACATAGTAAATAGTTTAACGGATCCTTAGGAGATGTAAATCCCGAACATCTCTTGAGTTACTGTACTCATATTTATTTCTGTTAATTTAACTCACATAAGATCTTTTAGTTCTGACTCGAGTGTTTTTGTCTTTTCAAATTCGCTCGGGTCAGTCCGAGCGTTTCAGGATCGAAGACTTTAGCTTTGGAGGACGAAGACGAAGAATTCGTATTATTATTATTTATAGTATTGCACCACACTCATACTGTTCCGCTGCATTGATTGTATTGGTATGCATAACTCTGATATTTATTGTATAAAGAAGAATCAAGTGTTTTGTAAACCGTTTATGAACTGTATATTTATTATTATATTTTATCCTTCCGCTGTGAGATTCTGTTTCCTTTTATTTCTTCTCTGTTTTTCTTATTTACCCCATAACAATCCGCCCTTCCGTATGGTTTGAATCGACATGTGCGTCGGTGTAAAGTGTGCGAAAAGGCGGGATGTTACAGTTGGTATCAGAGCTTTGGTTTAGCGATAAACCTTGGTTTTGTGGGGTTTGACTCTTTGTTAATAGGGTAGTAATACCTTATGGGAGTCGCTGAGTGTATATATATGAGAGAGCGTATTTGTTAGTGTTAATAAAGATTTTGATATTGTGTCAATCTGTTCCGCTTTGTATTTATAAATTCTGGTTGATGCATGGGACGCTATGACATCAATAGGGATTTCTAAACACTTAATAGGACAGACCGACATAATATTTGTTTTTAATATAGGTGAATGAAATAATTTTGCCTATTATATTTTCTATATATAAAAATATTTTTATAAAAATATATATATATATATTTGGTTGCTATAGATTGGGTGTTAGGAAATAAAAATATTTAAAACAATTGAAGCTAAGTTGAAATTATAATAAATCAAATTGGAGATTTTAGAACTTAAGTCCGGGATTTTTGAAAATCTTCTTTCAAAGGATTTGTGAAATATAATGATTTGGTTTATAGGTAATTTCTTATATAAATGTTTAGTATAATTCGGAAGAATTGTTTTAAAAGAGGATTTTGGAGAAAATAAATTATGTACTTTCCTCTCTGTCGCTAGAAAATAATTTCGGTGATGGCGGCCGCATCATCGACTTTCATTTTCGAGTTTCGTAGGGGAAATGCCACTGTAGTAAATTCTACTGCAGATTTATTTTGAAATTGTCTAAAATTTTAAATTGTTTTAAATATAAATTGAGATATAAGTTGTAAGAACTCATTTATCTATTATTTTTAAAATAAAATTGAAATTTGACCCGGTATTTAATTCTAAAATTTTCCACTAATTAATGGTTTAAATTATTTTTAGGGAAATATAAAGTAAGTAATAAATGGATTGAAACCTCTAATTTAAGTAAGAAAATTAATGCTAGGTATAAAGGAAGTTAAAATTTTAACTGATAAATAATGGTAAAGATTTATTGAAAATCAACGAATTAAAGGGGTTGAGATTAAACTTGTATAAGTTCTTTTGCTTTTTCTTTAACATAAATAACTTACCAAGTATAAAAAGTTGAAATGTGAATTAAGAGTGGAATAGAATATTATGCAAGTAGAATTTTTGGAAATAATGAAGTATTCAATAAATTACTGTTATAAATGAGAATTTAATGGTATTAACTTAAGTGATGATTGGAATTTTACTAAAATTAAAGGTTGTATTATTAATAGGTGATTTTAACCTTAAGAAAGTAAAAATGAAATTCCTTAATTTATAAAGTTTGATTGTAGGGTTATTAACTTAAGTACGCCTTAATTTCCCCCTATTCTAATATAATAGAAAGTAAGTAATATATAAATGACTGTAAACCCTAAGTAATTAATTAATAAAATTCCTTATTTTTAAGAATGAAGGTTAAAAGGTTAATAATTTAAGTGTAATTAAAAAGGGTTACTGTAATTAAATATAATAGAAAGTGGGTAATTAAATTGTTACTACTATTAAATATAAAAGAAACTTCAACATTGAATAAATGAATGAAATTGAAGGTAAGTTGAAATTGTAATTTATAAAACAAATATATATTAATTTAAGGAATTGAGAAGAAACTTGTAAATTTTCACTTACATTCTTAAAACATACATAACTTACCATATAATAAAAGTTGCAATGTTAGTAAGAAAATGTAAGGGGAAATCTTACAAGTGAAGCTTGAGGTAATAAAGGTATTCAATAAATTTGCTGTTATTAATGAGAATTAATTGTATAAACTTAAGTTAAATTGGAAATTTTACTATATAAGTAAAGGTAAGTAGTATAAATAGATGATATAAACTTTAGTCAATAAATTGGAATGCAAATATAATGAATTTTGTAATAAATGGAAAACGAAAATTGTAAGAAATAAAGAAATCCCTCCATAAATGAAAGAAAGAAAATCAAACCACTGAAGCATGAAATAAATGTATAATAAGTTAATTTGGTTGTTGGTTTGAATTGTATTGTTTGATTTATGATTGTGGGGTAAGGAACTTGAAGTTGTTGGATGAATAAATAATCTATCTTTGTTCCATTTAAGACTGTTGAGTAAAGGATGCACTTGATAGTTAATTTCATTTCATACAAATTTCAAGTTTGAACCCAAACAACTATTTGTTTGATGGATTAAATGATTGCTTTGTGTGTGTATGTATGTTGTTTGTAAGGTTGATGGTTGTTGAATTATTTGGTTGATTAATGATTGAATCCACTTGAATAGTTCACTTTAAAATAAATATTTAACCTTTTAGATTTTATAAGTGAAATGCAGGCTATGGAAGCCGCTGCTACTGCTCTGGTTCCCTAATAATAAGCGTATTGCCCGACAAATAGGTACGTTTTCGGATTACGTTTAAAGCGCTATTTTATAATTTTGCCCGTGTTGGGATAATATTTTGATAATATATGTAATATATTTGTATATTTTGATATTATATTTTCTCCAGAGTCTCTCCGTACAAAGGAGACTCTGCCAAAAATTTTCGTAAATTTTGGACTTAGAATTTTGTTGAATATTTTCCAAACTTTAATGATTTAAGTATAAAAGGTTATAATGACTATAAAACGGGCATATCTCATTTAAGGAAATTAATTTAGTAAATTATTGTTTATAAGTTAATATTTGAAATAAGATGTAATGTTTTATTCTTCCTTCTCCCTTCTTTTTCCTTTTCGGGGACGAAAAGTTTTGAGTGGGGGAGATTGTAACGACCCGTTAAATTTGATAATATTAAATGGATTAATTTAATATAATTTTTAATCTAATTTATAATAAATGTAGGAGTTGGATATAGTAACTGAGATTAAAGATTTAACAATTGAAATGTTATATGGCAATAGGTAGAATAACGAAGATTTGTGTTGTGGTTATAAGTCATAATTAGTTGATTAAAATGGTATTAATGAAATAATAACTGAATTGAATTGCAATATATAAACATCAGAAAAATTTAATTGGTGGATTAAATTTGTTAAAGTTCATAAGTTTTGTAATTTAGTTAGTAGAACTTTAAATTATAAACGAAGATTGAAATAAACGATAAATTTAATTATGTAAATGGTGACTCAAGACCTAGGTTATAGGAATTGGAACATAATCCGATTTGAATTAAGTAGAAGAAGGACTTGGTTAATATGTAAGTTATTGTTCAAGGTATTGAATAAAAACTTGGAATCCAATCATAATTTAATGATAATAACGTTAGTATTAAAGAATAAATATATTTCAATGCAGTACCCGAATGAACGGAATAAAATGAATATATATTGATTAGAAATGAAATGTAAATTGGCACATTTGGTTGAAAGTTAATTTTAAGAAACATATAAATGTTGAATTTGTGAATATTAATATAAATATTAACTTGAATGGGATTCATTAATACAAATATGTAATAAGTGTAGATAGTAAAAATTTAATGGCTGTAGTGGATAAAAAAAATCTAGTAGTAACATAAAATTTATTTATATGGAAAAAGAGTATAGATTTGAACAAATTTATGAAAATTTGATAAGAAAAGTGGTTGTAATCAGTTTGGTTATTTAATATTTGGAAGATAGAGATTTGTAAATCCGTTAATGAATTTATAATGGGAAGGAATGGTAAGAATGTAAAAATTATAAGCATTTGATTCAATTAAGGGAATTAAATTATAATAAATGGCCATTTAATAAATTCAACGTTCTGTGAGAAATCATAATAGTTGTGTAAAATGTGTACAAACTTCGATTTGGAAATTTATTGGATTTATAACGGTTTTGGTATTACATTTATGAGTTTAAAAGTTATTCCATTTTGTAAAGTAATAAAAGCTTATTTAGGTGACTAGAATTTAGCGTAACGACTATTGTGTGTTACCTATTCTTGTTGCTTGTTAATTTAAATTTTGGGAATCAAATTCAATTTATCCGCCAATTTACCGCAGTTAAAGTGAAATGAATTGGTGAATGAGTAATGTTAAATGCAAATAAGATGTAACCAAGAAAATCCCATTTATAATAATTTACGTAGAATAAAGTAAAGAAACCAGGAAATGAAAATGTGAAAATGTGGATGCAATGAGATCTTAAGTAATAATAACTTTGTTAGGTAAGTGATAACGGATTTTTTTTGTATAACCAAATAAAGATCCAAATTTATTTGGAAATTAATTGCAATCAATTGAATTTATTGCAATTAAATGGATTTTATATTTAATAGTTATGTAATTTTTATTTGGAAGAAATTGGAGTTATTTGTAATGAGTATGAACCTAATGTTAATTTTTCTTATAGGATTGACAATTGATATGGAAAGAAAAGAAGAAAATTTGGGTCAGTAAAATTTGGAATTTATGCATAATAAAATGGATTCTAACGTTAAATACTACGTTATTGAGATTTAAATTAGACTTAAAGAATAATGATGTGAATCAGGAACTAATGTTTATGGCATCGTTATTTTAGGTGAAAGTTGAGAATATAAAGATTTAAAAATCTAAAATATGGGGTTTTGAGCATTTAATTTTATAATTCTTAAATATAGGAAAGTGCAGAAATTAACACTGCAAATTGATATACTTATAATTTTAATTCACATCCAAGCTTGTTAAATCATTTGAAATTGATTAAATTATATAAGTAATAAAATTTGGACAATTTTAGAATATAATATAAAATTTGGATTTTTGTAATTTATTTTAATTTAATTAATGAATATAAAAAACAGCCATTTTTGTCACGGACTCGGATTTCGATGAAACCAGTTTCATCGGATCCGTATCAGTGAATTATTTTAGGGTTTCAAGTTTCGTATCGATCGGACCTGTCATTTGATCGTACGGACGCGAAACGCCTTGAAATCAATTTTATTAAAATCAATTTGGAATCAATTTGGAAATCTTGTTTTCAGCATAACTTCTTCATACGATCGAATTTGGACGCGAAACTTTTTCCATCGCGTTCAGAATATTTTAAATCACCTATCTGGATATATGGGTTTGACGAATTTCGTTCCGAGGACAGAATGGGCTTTTTGGGCCTTAGTTTGTTCCGTACGTTCATCTATCTAGTCTATCTACGCTATCTCTAGTCTATCTATATAAGCACGGTTATAAACCCTAGCCACTCCTTATTTTCATTTTCTATACATACATCTCCTTCTCACCTCCTCATTGTAATGGCAGAAGAAAAAAACTTAGTTCCCAAATTCCAAAAAAAAAAAATTGCGGATCTGCAGCAGCTTCTGGTCGCGCTTCAGGTTTCAGGGGAGAAAACCCTAGAGCAACTTCGGGTCAGGAAGAAAATGACTCGGGTCGCTCCGGGTCGTTTTGGCGAAAACTCCAAGCAGGCACCGGGGAATTGAAGCGGCGCACCGAAGTCGAACCCGAAGTCGACCCAGGACCAGAATTTTCTATTTTTCAAATTTTCATAACTTTTGCATACGAGCTCGGATTCACGCGCGGTTTGTTTTGGTGGGATCGTATCGGAATTTCTGACGTTTTGACGCTGGTTTGGATGAATTCCGAGAAGGGCGAATTTTTGGGTTTGAATTGAATTTAAATTCGATTTAAATTCAAAAGGTGAGTGTTTAAACCCACTCACAACTACTAGAAGCTTTTATGTTTGTTTAAATTAATTTTAGAAATGAATAGAAATTTATTTATGAGTATTTGGCATGTTTATTTTATTCATATCTGTTGAATTGTATTTATTTAATTTAACTGTTAATTTAATTAATTTATTGCGTATAAATTTACAGTTAAAATTTGTTTGTTTGTATATGAACTGCTAGTTAACAGTTATATAATTTATTACTGAATATAGACTGTAGATTAATAGCTGTTAAATTTAATTTGAATAAAATTGCCAGTATTACCTGTTATGTAGTACCAAAAATAATATTGTTATTGATTGATATTGATTGATGATTGCGATTTGGATGATGGATGATGTTGATGAATGGATGTTTATTGTATGTCATTAAATTGCAAATTATCATGCATATTTCATTTCATTCGGGATTGTGGTTTGAAATGATATATAACCGCAAAATTTTATATTTTTTTAAATTGCGGATTGAAATGATAAATATCCGTATCACTTGACCATAGGATAGAAAATTTTATACAGGCACCACGGTCTATATATAACTATTTTAATGTGATTTCTATGGTTTGGATGGAATACGGTTTCTAATAATCTTAAATTTTATATTGTATAAATATTATTCTTCCATATATATACGTATGAAGTTGAAAATTTTGAAATTAAAAGGTGTATAAAAATCTTTATTAAAAATGGAAGAAAATTAAGAAAATGGAGTTTAATAATTTATATCATATGTTTAAATGTTAAGTTTGGAAATTTTAAGATATGATATTTATAATTGGATTTTTCCCAAAATAAATTGAAATGAATATTCTAGTATAATTTGAATTGGGAAAAATATATATATTTTATTACTAGAAATTGAAGTCTTATTATTTATGGATTTTATATGAATATTCAAGACTAATTAATAGAACAATTGATTTGTTGAAAGCATAAAATCCAACTTTAGTTTGAAATATTAATACTCCAAATGGATATATATATATATATATATATATATATATATATATATATATAAATTGAAGTGGTTTTGGAACTTGAGAGAGATAATACAAATTTTGGTTTAGACTTTAATAAAGAAATGTATTTGTAAAGCCATGAGAACTATTTTCTTTACAAAGTAACATTTAAGTCAAACCTTTTAATTCATATACCGTTGAATATCCAAACCATTCAAGTTTTAGAAGTTATGGTTTTAAATTATGATTTTCAAAATACTATGCTTAGAAATATTTGATCTTCAGACGTTATGAAGTTAAAGCATTTTGATTTTGGAAAAGAATTATATTTGGGATAAGTGATAAAATATGGTTTTGGGTTTTGAAATGATATCGTATTCATGGTTATGAAATGGAATGTTTATTCTGATTTTTAAAGTATAACCTATTTTAAATGACCGCGGTGTTATAATAACGATGGGTTGGCAAAGAGACCGGGATCGGATATCTGACATACTCTCTGTGTATACCGAAAACCACTTTGACTAACCGTGTACGCGGTGGAGATTCCAGAATGAAGTAGGTTGGTGGCGGCGATTCCTGTAAGGTAAATACGTGGACCCGACTCCCGTGAGTTGGCATAAGGTGGCTAAAACAGGAGCGATTCTCAGGCCAATGAGGTCATTCCTCTGATCGGACCCTCCTCTTCGATATTATACTTTGATTTTGGATTGATTCAGTGGCCACTTCTATATTTTGATTTTGGGGAGTTAGTCCGAGGTGGGCGGTAACTGCGGCTACGCGTTTCCACCAGCCTGGATAGCAATTGGTATATCTACCCTGGCATTGCCTAGTTGTGCCGTGTCACCTACCATACCGAGCCTTTACTACGAGTTTCTATTTGTGTCGTACCTATGGAGTATCCTCTGGTAGCCTCCCGACCAGGAGGTATTACGGTACTGTATAGACTATTGGCATTTTACGTGTTAAGGTGGAAAATGTAAAGCCTTAACGCTATTTAAAAGTAATTTTATTTTATGAATAGACACTATTATAATAGCGCAATATACTACATAGTAAATAGTTTAACGGATCCTTAGGAGATGTAAATCCCGAACATCTCTTGAGTTACTGTACTCATATTTATTTCTGTTAATTTAACTCACATAAGATCTTTTAGTTCTGACTCGAGTGTTTTTGTCTTTTCAAATTCGCTCGGGTCAGTCCGAGCGTTTCAGGATCGAAGACTTTAGCTTTGGAGGACGAAGACGAAGAATTCGTATTATTATTATTTATAGTATTGCACCACACTCATACTGTTCCGCTGCATTGATTGTATTGGTATGCATAACTCTGATATTTATTGTATAAAGAAGAATCAAGTGTTTTGTAAACCGTTTATGAACTGTATATTTATTATTATATTTTATCCTTCCGCTGTGAGATTCTGTTTCCTTTTATTTCTTCTCTGTTTTTCTTATTTACCCCATAACAATCCGCCCTTCCGTATGGTTTGAATCGACATGTGCGTCGGTGTGAAGTGTGCGAAAAGGCGGGATGTTACACAACAAGCCGCAGAGAAAAATTTAAATAGCCAAGCATAAAAAATTAAATAAATCAAAACGGTGGTGGCCATGGATTCAAACCAGTCAAATAACAAAAATTTCAAATGGCTGAAGTCAATTTCCAAAAATTCAAAGCCGTAGTGGTCAAGAAATCGAACAGTTCAAAATCAAAGCCGTGTCAATCAAGTAAACAGTAAATTATACGAATTGAAGAAGTATAAACAAATCGTATAACACTCAAGCAAAATTGAGTGGCTAAGCTACAACATCAAACGATTTCAATCGAACGAAATTTTATGGAATTGAACGCTATTTAACCCGTTAACATTATCATCGTTTAAATCAATCGAGTTCAAGAAAATCAACTAGAAAAGCAATAAGAAATTACATACCGAAGTCATATCGAACTCGTCGAAATTTAATCAGCCATGTGCAAATCAAAGATCTGATCGATTGACGAAGCAATCAACTCTAAACAATTATTCGATTGATCAACTTATATCGGCAGTATTCTATTTCCAAAAGCCTTAACTATATCAAGAGGAACAAACGAGCAGAATGCAACCATTCTTTTTAGCACAAAGGGTGCAAGGCTAGGCCAAAGAAATAAAGAGATAAAGGGATTTTTTTTACTATATTTTGGGTCGGCCTGTATAATTGGGCTTTAATTTTTAAATTATGGTTTTGTCTTATAAATTGTTTTTAAAATTTTATTTTCACTTTTAAACTTTTGTAAATTCTGGCCGTGTGACTAGGGGACAAACTACAGTGGTGTAGTTCGAGAATTCGCAACTCAGTGGCTGAGTTGTGGCAAGCTTTTGAGCATAGAGTTAGGTTAGTCAATAGCGTGTGTCGCGAGTTTACGTTTGTAAGCGTATGACTACTTAATTTCTAGTAGAAACCTTAGGGGCAGCAAGTAGGCAGGGTTTTGCCAAAGTTGCGTAAATCTGCGTGTTTTATTTTCTGTTTTTTATATTTTGCTATTATCTATGCTGCTATTATTCTGCTATTATCAGTACTGCAAATATTTTATATGCTTCCGCATTATATATTTATAGTTGATTGTATCATCCTACTCACTCTCCCTCTAGGGTGAAATCGATCCTATAAGTGGTATCGAAGTGAGGAACAGAAGTCAATTGTTGTTTTAAAAATTTGATTTTTCAAAAACCATTTTTTTTTAAAATTTGAATTTTCGAAATGGCTTCTTTAATAATGCTTTTGTTGAGGCCAGTCCATAGTTAGACCACCAATGTTCAATGGTGAATATGCTTAGTGGAAAAATAGAATAATTTTTTTAAAAACCATTGTTGCTTGGAATATTGTTAAGACAGGTTATAGAGCACCAACTATAGTTGTAGGTAATCAGGAAATAGATAAACCAATGGATCAATGGATAGGTCTTGAAAATAAACTACAGAATGCTAATGCTAAAGCTATGAATTTTATTATTTATTCATTGGATCAAATTGAATTTAATCTTGTCTCACATTGTCTAACTACGCAGGAAATATGGCATATAGTTGAAGTGACTCACGAAGGAAAACCTCAAGTCAAAGAATCCCGCTTTGCCATGCTTAGTAGTGAATATGAAAATTTCACAATGGCCAAGGAAGAAAATATCAAAGAGATGTATGGACGACTTTCATTATCGTATACAAATCAAAAGCTCTTGGAAAATCATACGCGGAATTGGAAATAGTATGAAAAATCATCAAAGTCCTTCCACGATGTTTTGAAGCGAAAGTTACAGCCATTCAAGAACCAAAGGATTTGAAACAAATCAAAATTGAAGAACTCATCGGAAATTTCACCACTTGTGAGCAAGAAATGAAATTCAAGAAACGTGAAGGTGGTGATACTCGAAAGAAATCGATAGCTCTCAAAGGAACAACAGAAAGTGATGATGATGAAGATGATGATAGGGCAGCTGAACTGGCACTGATAATAAAGAAATTCAAAAAGTGGAATAACAAATATGGAAATCTAGCTCTGAACTAACAATTGAAAGGCAGAATAGCCAAAACACTAGACAAATCGAAAGAGCTGGAAATCATCTGTCACAAGTGCAATAAACCTGGCCACATCAAGCCCAATTGTCCTCTGAATCAATTCAGCCAATGAAAGAAACCAAAAAGGAGAAGTTTTGCAACCACTTGTGATGAAACTGATGAAGATGGTAAAGGCACTGGTAGTGAGAGCGAAAAAGCAGATCCGTGCCTTTGAGGTGATATCACTGACAGTGATGATGACGAACCAAGTGAGGTATCAAAATTTACTCATTCAGAATTGCTTATATATTTTCACGAAGTAAATGGATGTTTCGAACGACTTAGGGAGAAATACACTAAAATTGAATCACAAAGAGACACTTTGATAGAATTAAATAAACAACTAGACCAATTGGTTAAAAACTATCATAGCAAGATCCCAAAGTGTGATAAGTGTCCAACCTTCAAAGAAGAAATTAAAAAATCAGAAATTTAAATTTAATCACTTAAAATGAAAATTTGGTTTTGAAAGAAAGTGAAAATACGAGGAGAGAAAATTCTATTAAAAAGTGCACATAATTATTAAATGAAAATGAATCTCTCAAAGCACAAGTCCACCAACTGCCTACGACTTTAAGAAAAATTTCAAAATGTGAAAGATCGTTAAATAAGCTATTACGGAAACAAACTGTTAATGCAGTTAGACAAGGACTTGGGTATAATCAATCAGAACGTGATATAAATGAAATTAATCAAGTCAATTCAAAGTGCACAAAATGTGGGAAAACGGGATACAATCAGAATATTTGCTGGTATAGACCCAAACATGTAAAAACCATTCCAATTTGGGTTTCAAAAGGCATGAATATATAATCCCTTAAATTCAAACAAATCTGGGTACTAAAAGGAATAAATGTAAATAGTTTTGGGTCTCCACAAACATATTTTTCAAAATCATTTGCCACTAACAACCACGGACCTATAAAAACAAATAGGTCATAAAAATCTTTTATCATGTAGATGTGGTGGTAGGCTAAGGAACAACAACAGTGTTATCTGGATTCCGGCGTTTCCATACACGCAATGAGCGACAAATAAAAGTTCCTTAGCCTAGTACAAAGATGACAGAATCTCAATGGACAACAATGAAAATTATCGTAATGATAAAAGAGAAACGGTATATTTATTTTGAACGATATATTTAATGTGAAAATCTGCACGTAATCTAATCACTTAGTTATGTGCTAATAAATGTTGATATTGATTTTAAAATGTTGACCAATCATCTTTGAACTATTTCATATAGATTTGTTTGAACTAATGATGTTGTTTTATTGATTGATGATTACTCAAGATACACATGGATATATTTGTTTATCATATTCCAACATTATGTTCATTGTTGGCACGACTTTAATTAAAATCCAAAAGAATTTAATTTAAAAGTTGTAAAAATGATTTCAAGAAATTATTGCAACTTCATGATCTGGTCTATGATATCCAACTAATGATTATCTTGAGTCTAAGTGAAATTCAGATGTAGATTACACTGGTAATCTAGTTGATAGGAAAATTACTAGTGGAACATGATTTATGACATTCACTAGTTGCATCATTTTCAAAGAAAATATCTGCATATGTTTCATTTCAAATAATTTTCAATTGGTAAACATTTTTCCTTTATAAAACCCCCTCAAGAAAATCATTTTTGTTGACCTGGTTTCAGATTAGCCATTTTTAGAAAATTAGATAATTATTTTTGGATTTAATCTTAAATGACTATATTAGCTAATCTGACTCCCTACTGATTATCAAAAAGATAAATAGTGATTGAAAAAGTGGTGAGTATTGATATTAATCATATATTATAACTTGATATGGTATACTTAGCAAATTTCTTTAGAAATTTAAATAAGGGTTATAAAAACTTTTTTGTTGGTAAAAATTCTGTAACATCCCGCCTTTTCGCACACTTTAAAACGACACACGTGCCAATTCAAAGCATACGCAAGGACGGAGTGTTATGGGGTAGATCAGAAAAACAGAGAAGGAATAAAACAAAATAGAATCTCACAGTGGAAGGATAAAATATAATAATAAATATACAGTTCAAACAGTTTACAAAACAGTTATTTCACTTATACAATGAACATCAGAGTTACACATACCAATACAACAATGCAGCGGAATATAAAGAGTGTGTGGTGCAATACTATATATAAAATAATGCTGAATCTTCGTCTTCGTCCTCCAAGCTAAATCTGCTATCCTGAAATGCTCGGACTGACCCGAGCGAATTTGAAAAGACAAAAACACTCGAGTCAGACTAGAATATCTTATGTGAGTTAAATAAACAGAAATAAATATGAGTACAGTAACTCAAGAGATGCTCGGGATTTACATCTCCTAAGGATCCGTTAAACTATTTACTATGTAGTATATTGCGCTATTATAATAGTGTCTATTTATAAAATAAACTTACTTTTAAATAGCGTTAAGGCTTTACATTTTCCACCTTAACACGTAAAATGCCAATAGTCTATACAGTACCGTAATACCTCCTGATCGGGAAGCTACCAGAGGATACTCCATAGGTACGACACAAATAGAAACTCGTAGTAAAGGCTCGATATGGTAGGTGACACGGCACAACTAGGCAATGCCAGGGTAGATATACCAATTGCTATCCAGGCTGGTGGAAACGCGTAGCCGCAGTTACCGCCCACCTCGGACTAACTCCCCAAAATCAAAATATAGAAGTGGCCACTGAATCAAATCCAAGTCAAAGTATAATATCGAAGAGGAGCGTCCGATCAGAGGAATGACCTCATTGGCCTGAGAATCGCTCCTGTTTTAGCCACCTTATGCCAACTCACTGGAGTTGGGTCCACGTATTTACCTTACAGGAAACGTCGCCACCACCTACTTCATTCTGGAATCTCCACCGCGTACACGGTTAGTCAAAGTGGTTTTCGGTATCGACAGAGAGTATGTCCATATCCGATCCCGGTCTCTTTGCCAACCAATCGTTATTATAACACCGCGGTTATTTAAAAACAATTTATACTTTAAAACCAGAATATAATCCCTTTCAAAACCATAATATTACGATATCATTTCTTCTTTAAAAACACAAACAATTTATTTTCATATTATTTTATAAAAGCCCAAATCAATGATATCGTTTCCCAAATAAAATTTTCCTTTCCAAAAATTATGTCACTTTTTATTATTTAATATCCCATGTAACCAATATTTTGTTTGTAACTTTCAACATAATTCTTCGAAAATCCATAGTATTTTAAAACCATTATTTTCAAAACTAAATGGTTTGGATATTCAACGGTATGCGAATTAAAAAGGTTTAACTTTACTGTTGTTTTATAAAGAATAAATTACATGGCTTTCCAAATATTTCTTGTTTTAAAGTTAAACCAAAATCCAAAATATTACTTCAAGTCCCAAAACCATTTCAATTTTATATATATTTATATCCATTTTTTGAGCATTAATATTTCAACTAAAGTTGGATTTTTATCCTTTCAAAATCAATATTCTATTAATTAATCTTGACCATTCACATAAAATCCATAATTAATAAGACTTCAATTTCTAGTAAAAAAATAATATATATATATAGAATTTTTCCACTTCAAATTATACTAGAATATCCATTTCTATTTATTTTGGGAAAATCCAATTACAAATATCATATCTTAAAATTTCCAACTTTACATTTAAACATAGGATATAAATTTACCAAACTCCATTTTCTAAATTTCTTCCATTTTCAATAAAGAAATTTATATTCCTTTTAATTTCAAAATTTCAACTTCATAGGTATATAAATATGGAATAAAATATTTATACAATATAAATTTAAGATTTATAGACCGTATTCAATCCAAACCATAGAAATCACATTAAAATAGTTATATATAGACCGCGGTGCCTGTATATAATTTTCTATCCTATGGTCAAGTGATACGGATATTTATCATTTCAATCCGCAATTTAAAAAATAAAACTTTGCGGTTTTATCATTTCAAACCACAATCCCGAATGAAATGTAAAATGTATGCTAACTTGCAGTTTAATGATATCAAATAAAACATCCATTCAACAACACATCCATCATCCAGTCACAAACATCAAGCAATATCAACCAATAACAAAATATGTTTGGGAATATACAACAGGTAATAATTGGCAGTTTAATTCAAATTATATTTATCAACTATAAATCTAACAGTTTATTTTCAGTGATAATTGACATAACTGTTAACTAGCAGTTCTTATGCAAACAATAATTTCTAACAGCCAATTAATACGCAATCAATCAATTTAATTAACAGCTAAATTCAAAAAATGCAATTCAACAGATATGGGTGAAATAACATGCCAAAAGCTCATAAATAAATTTCTATTCATTTCTAAAATTTATTTAACAAACATAAAAGCTTCTAGTAATTGTGAGTGAGTTAAAACACTCACCTTTTTAATTTAAATCGAATTTAAATCCGATTTAAACCCAAAAATTCGTCCGTCTCAGAATTCGTCCAAACCAGCGTCATCAAGTCCGGAATTAAATTACGATCCTAACAAAAGAAATTTCGTGTGAATCCGACTTCGTATGAGAAAGTTATGGCGAAAATTGCGATTGAATTTCAGAAAAATAAAATAAGAAAAGAGAACATATTTTTACCTGCCACGTCACTTTCTCCATCTACATGCAACTCACGCCCAGGCATAAACTACGCACGCAACACGCGAGGAAACCTCCCCCTACAGCGACGTTGACCACAAATTTTTCGCCTCTACAGCCCGCTTCATCGCCGCCGAACACCACTGTTCGCCCCCTCGTGCCGCGCGCTACCTTCCTACCCTCATGCGGTCGCTCGACAACGCCGCCGGCCGCCGCCGTTACCCATGATTATCGAACCCTAATCCAATTTTCCCGACAACCCAACCATCGAAACGCCAAACAAAATACATAGATGCGCTCCCCATCGTCCATACTACAATACCCAGAAACAGAATTCCGATCAGACGAAGTTTTGTGCGACGATGATGAACGGTTTTGGGGCTGTTTGAATTTATTCTGGATGAACGACAGCTCCAATTGAAAAACAAATTACGCCATGAGATTACGCGTATCGAATACTTCAACATATAAATTTTTGAGAATTTTCTGAGGTGTTTGAAATTTCACTGACTTTTTGCAAATTGAAACTGGATCTGAGATGTATACATTGAGGAAGAAAGAAGGTTGAAGAAAATGAACGTATAGCAAATGAAAAAGAAAGGAGCTAGGGTTTATAACTGTATATTTATAGATAGGCTAGAGATATGGTAGATAGGCTGTAGAATGAACGTGCGTGACAAATTATGGCCCAAAAAGCCCGCTATGCCTCCGGAGTCGAATTTATTAAATTTATATATCCAAATAGGTATTTTAAAATATTCTGAACGCGATGGAAAAAGTTTCACGTCAAAATTTGATCGTATGAAGAAGTTATGCTGAAAATAAGATTTCCAAATTGATTTCAAATTGATTTTTAATAAAATTGATTTCAAGGCGTTTCGCGTCCGTACGATCAAACGACAAGTCCGATCGATACGAAACTTGAAACTCTATAATAATTCACCGATACGGATCCGATGAAACTGGTTTCGTCGAAATCCGAGTCCGTGACAAAAATGGCTATTTTTAATATTTATTAAATCAATTAAATAAATCATAAAAATCCAATTTTATTTTTCAACCTCTAATATTGGCCAAATTTCATTACTTATAAAAATTCAATCAGTTCCACATGATTTACCAAACTTGGATCTGAATTAAAATCTATCAGTATATAAATTTGCAGTGTTAATATCTGCACTTTCTTATTAATTGGGAATTATAAATTATATTCTAAAACTCAATTATTAAGGCTTATATTCTTATACTCTCAACAAAAATCCAATTAGGTAAATAGATTTGATTTCCATTCCAACTCATGATTGCAAATAAACTTTTACCATATATTAAATTTCAAATTATTAATAAACTTTATTCCCATTTATCCGCCTTAATTTATTTAAGGCAACCTTACATTAATATCTATTGCTATGGTTTCAAATTATTATTCCCTCCTTTTCTTAACTATTATCAATTCCAATCTTAATGAATTCAATATTATAAGTTTGATAAATCTATTAAATTCACTCAATTGTTTACAAATTCCATTTTAAATTCAATAACGTAATAATTAACGTTAGAATCCGTTTTATTATGCATAAATCCCAAATTTTACTGTCCCAAATTATCTTCTTTTCATTCATATCAATTGTCAATTTCATAAGAAAAATTAACATTTGGTTCATACCTTTTTACAAATAACTCCAATTTCTTCCAAATAATAATTACATAAACTATTTAATATTAAATCCATTAAATTGCAATAAATTCAATTGATTGCAAACAAATTTGGATTTTTATTTGGTTATACACAAAATTTCCGTTATCACTTACCTAACAAAGTTATTATCACTTATGATCTCATTGCATTCACATTTTCACATTTCCACTTACTGATTTCTTTACTTTATTCTACATAATTTATTACAAATGGGATTTTCTTTGGTTTTCATCTTATCTGCATTTAACGTTTCTCAATCACCAATTATTTCACTTTAACTGCGGTAAATTGGCGGATAAATTGAATAAATTCCCAAAATTTAAAATAACAAGAAACAAGAATAGGTAACATACAATAGTCGTTAAATCTAAATTCTAGTCACCTAAATAGGCTTTTATTACTTGCAAATAAATATTACTATTTATTTTCATAGTACCAATCTCAATAATCATCCCATTTAATTTGCTTAGGCCATTTATAGTCCACTATACATATCTACATAAATGGGCAATTTATTCAATTTATTAAGTATCAAATTCTATTAAGCCCTGTTTATATTTACATGCATTCTTCTATTACTTTACAAAATGGAATAACTTTTAAACTCATACACTTAATAACGAAACCGTTATAAATCCAATAAATTCCAAATGTAGTTTGTACATATTTTACACAACTATTATGATTTCTCACAAACGTTGAATTTATTAAATGACCATTTATTAAAATTTAATTCCCTTAATTGAATCAATTGCTTATTATTATATATATTCATTTCATTCTACCATTCCTTCCCATCATAAATTCATTAACGTATTTACACATCTCTATCTTTCAAATATTAATAACCAAACTTGATTACAAACACTGTCCTTATCAATCTTCATAAATTTGTTCAAAACTATACTTTTGTTTACACAAAATAAATTTTATGTTTCTATTAGTTTTCTTTTCCTTTCACTACAGGCATAAATTATCACTATCTACACTAATTACATCTTTGTATTAATGAACACCATTCAAGTTAATATTTATACTAACATTCACAATTTCAACATTTATTTGTTTCTTATCACTAACTTTCAACAAAATGTGACCATCTATATTAATCAAATCTATTGTCATAAAGTTTTATTGTTACACCAAGTTACAACTACTATACCAAATTTCTACATTTATTCCTAAACAAATTAGAAATTATATTAATCTAATGCATTAAATATTATTAATTTAACGGGTCGTCACAATCTCCCCCACTCAAAACTTTTCGTCCCCGAAAAGGAAAAGAAGGGAGAAGGAAGAATAAAATAGTGCATCTTATTTCAAATATTAACTTATAAACAATATTTTACTGGATTAATTCCCTTTAATGAAATACACTTGTTTTATAATCATTATATCCTTTAATACTTGAATTATTAAAGTTGGGAAAAATGTTTTCACAAAATTCTAAGTCCAAAATTTACGAAAATTTTTGACAGAGTCTCCTTTGTACGGAGGGACTCTGGAGAAAATATAATATCCAAATATACAAATATATTACATATATATCCAAAATAAAATATCCCAACACGGGAAAATATATAAAATAGCGCTTTAAATGTAATCCGAAACGTACCTATTTGTCGGGCAATACGCTTATTATTATGGAACCAAAGCAGTAGCAGTTGCTTCCAACACCTGTATACACTTATATAATCTAAAAGGTTAAATATTTATTTTAAAATGGACTATTCAAATGGATTCAATCATTCATACTCAATCAAATGCAACAACCATACATTTTTAACAAACAGCACACACCACAAACAAACAATCATTCACTCAACAAACAATCAGTTGTTCGGGTTCAAATTCTGAAGTTGTACGAACGAAGAATAACTATCAAGTACATCCGTTGCTCAACAGCCTTAGATGGAACAAAGATAGATTATTTGTTCATCCAACAACTCCACAATTCCTTACCCAACAAACATACATCAACCAAACAATTCAAATCAACACCAAAATAGCTTATTATACATTTATTTCATAATTCAGTGTTTTGATTTTCATTCCTTCATTTATGGAAGAATTTCTTTATTTCTTACAAGTTTTATTTTCCAATTATCCCAAAATTCATTATATTTGTATTTCCTTTTATTACTTAAGTTTCCTTTTATTACCTAAGTTTATAAAATAAATTCTCATTAATAACAACAAATATTTGAATATCTTCATTTCCTTACTCTTCACTTGTAAGATTTCCCTTAAATTCTTAATCTGCTAACATTCATTCTTATAAGTGGAAGTTTTTATTTATCTATTAACTATGGATTACAGTCATTTCAATTCTTCCTACTTTCCATTATATTGGAATAGGGGAGATTAAAACATACTTAAGTAAATAATCTTACAACATGTCACCTATTAATAATACTTAACTTTATTTTCAATAGAATTTTAATTATCACTTAAGTTTATACCATTTAATTCTTATTTATAACGGTAATTTATTGAATACTTCATTTTCCTACATTCCTACTTGTAAAATATTCAATTCCAGTTTCTCATTTAACACTTCAACTTTTATATTTGGGTAAGTTATTTATGTTAAGGAAATTGCAATTGAACTTATACAAGTTTAATCTCCATTCTTTTAATTAAATTTAATGTTTATCCATATTACTCTTTGTCTCATATGTACTCAATTTCTCTTTATAACTTTGCAATAATTCTCTTATTTAAATTAGAGGTTTCAATTCATTTATTACTTAACTTTTATTTTACTAACATAATTTTAAACAATTAATTAATGGAAAATTTTAGAATTAAATTCCGGTCAAATTTCAATTTATTTTGAAATAATAGATAAATAATTTCTTACACTTATATATCTCTAATTATATTTAAAACAATTAAAATTTAAATATTTCAAAATAATCTGCAGTAGAATCTACTACAGTGGCCTTTCCCCTTCGAAACTCGAAAATGAAAGTCGATGATGCGGCCGTCATCACCGAAATTATTTTCCAGCGACAGAGAGGAAAGTACAAAATTTATTTTCTCCAAAATCTTCTTTTAAACAATTCTTCCGAATTATCTAAATATTTGTATAAGAAAATACTTATAAACCAAATCATTATATTTCATAAATCCTTTGAAAACAGATTTTCAAAATCCCGGACTTAAGTTCTAAAATTTCCAATTTGATTCATTGTAATTTCAACTTAGCTTCAATTATTATGAATATTTTTACTACCTAACATCCAATCTATAGCAACCAAATATATATCTTTATAAAAATATTTTTATATATAGAAAATATAATAGGCAAAATTCTTTCATTTACCTATATTAAAACAAATATTATGTCGGTCTGTCCTATTAAGTGTTTAGAAATCCCTATTGATGACATAGCGTCCCATGCATCAACCAGAATTTATAAATACAAAGCGGAACAGATTAACACAATATTAAAATCTTTTTATTAATACTAACAAGTACGCTCTCTCTTATATATACACTCAGCGACTCTCATAGGGTATTATTACCCTATTAACAAAGAGTCAAACCCCACAAAGCCAAGGTTTATCGCTAAACCAAAGCTCTGATACCAACTGTAACATCCCGCCTTTTCGCACACTTTAAAACGACACACGTGCCAATTCAAAGCATACGCAAGGACGGAGTGTTATGGGGTAGATCAGAAAAACAGAGAAGGAATAAAACAAAATAGAATCTCACAGCGGAAGGATAAAATATAATAATAAATATACAGTTCAAACAGTTTACAAAACAGTTATTTCACTTATACAATGAACATCAGAGTTACACATACCAATACAACAATGCAGCGGAATATAAAGAGTGTGTGGTGCAATACTATATATAAAATAATGCTGAATCTTCGTCTTCGTCCTCCAAGCTAAATCTGCTATCCTGAAATGCTCGGACTGACCCGAGCGAATTTGAAAAGACAAAAACACTCGAGTCAGACTAGAATATCTTATGTGAGTTAAATAAACAGAAATAAATTTGAGTACAGTAACTCAAGAGATGCTCGGGATTTACATCTCCTAAGGATCCGTTAAACTATTTACTATGTAGTATATTGCGCTATTATAATAGTGTCTATTTATAAAATAAACTTACTTTTAAATAGCGTTAAGGCTTTACATTTTCCACCTTAACACGTAAAATGCCAATAGTCTATACAGTACCGTAATACCTCCTGATCGGGAAGCTACCAGAGGATACTCCATAGGTACGACACAAATAGAAACTCGTAGTAAAGGCTCGATATGGTAGGTGACACGGCACAACTAGGCAATGCCAGGGTAGATATACCAATTGCTATCCAGGCTGGTGGAAACGCGTAGCCGCAGTTACCGCCCACCTCGGACTAACTCCCCAAAATCAAAATATAGAAGTGGCCACTGAATCAAATCCAAGTCAAAGTATAATATCGAAGAGGAGCGTCCGATCAGAGGAATGACCTCATTGGCCTGAGAATCGCTCCTGTTTTAGCCACCTTATGCCAACTCACTGGAGTTGGGTCCACGTATTTACCTTACAGGAAACGTCGCCACCACCTACTTCATTCTGGAATCTCCACCGCGTACACGGTTAGTCAAAGTGGTTTTCGGTATCGACAGAGAGTATGTCCATATCCGATCCCGGTCTCTTTGCCAACCAATCGTTATTATAACACCGCGGTTATTTAAAAACAATTTATACTTTAAAACCAGAATATAATCCCTTTCAAAACCATAATATTACGATATCATTTCTTCTTTAAAAACACAAACAATTTATTTTCATATTATTTTATAAAAGCCCAAATCAATGATATCGTTTCCCAAATAAAATTTTCCTTTCCAAAAATTATGTCACTTTTTATTATTTAATATCCCATGTAACCAATATTTTGTTTGTAACTTTCAACATAATTTTTCGAAAATCCATAGTATTTTAAAACCATTATTTTCAAAACTAAATGGTTTGGATATTCAACGGTATGCGAATTAAAAAGGTTTAACTTTACTGTTGTTTTATAAAGAATAAATTACATGGCTTTCCAAATATTTCTTGTTTTAAAGTTAAACCAAAATCCAAAATATTACTTCAAGTCCCAAAACCATTTCAATTTTATATATATTTATATCCATTTTTTGAGCATTAATATTTCAACTAAAGTTGGATTTTTATCCTTTCAAAATCAATATTCTATTAATTAATCTTGACCATTCACATAAAATCCATAATTAATAAGACTTCAATTTCTAGTAAAATATATATATATATATATATAGAATTTTTCCACTTCAAATTATACTAGAATATCCATTTCTATTTATTTTGGGAAAATCCAATTACAAATATCATATCTTAAAATTTCCAACTTTACATTTAAACATAGGATATAAATTTACCAAACTCCATTTTCTAAATTTCTTCCATTTTCAATAAAGAAATTTATATTCCTTTTAATTTCAAAATTTCAACTTCATAGGTATATAAATATGGAATAAAATATTTATACAATATAAATTTAAGATTTATAGACCGTATTCAATCCAAACCATAGAAATCACATTAAAATAGTTATATATAGACCGCGGTGCCTGTATATAATTTTCTATCCTATGGTCAAGTGATACGGATATTTATCATTTCAATCCGCAATTTAAAAAACAAAACTTTGCGGTTTTATCATTTCAAACCACAATCCCGAATGAAATGTAAAATGTATGCTAACTTGCAGCTTAATGATATCAAATAAAACATCCATTCAACAACACATCCATCATCCAGTCACAAACATCAAGCAATATCAACCAATAACAAAATATGTTTGGGAATATACAACAGGTAATAATTGGCAGTTTAATTCAAATTATATTTATCAACTATAAATCTAACAGTTTATTTTCAGTGATAATTGACATAACTGTTAACTAGCAGTTCTTATGCAAACAATAATTTCTAACAGCCAATTAATACGCAATCAATCAATTTAATTAACAGCTAAATTCAAAAAATGCAATTCAACAGATATGGATGTAATAACATGCCAAAAGCTCATAAATAAATTTCTATTCATTTCTAAAATTTATTTAACAAACATAAAAGCTTCTAGTAATTGTGAGTGAGTTAAAACACTCACCTTTTTAATTTAAATCGAATTTAAATCCGATTTAAACCCAAAAATTCACCCGTCTCAGAATTCGTCCAAACCAGCGTCATCAAGTCCGGAATTAAATTACGATCCTAACAAAAGAAATTTCGTGTGAATCCGACTTCGTATGAGAAAGTTATGGCGAAAATTGCGATTGAATTTCAGAAAAATAAAATAAGAAAAGAGAACATATTTTTACCTGCCACGTCACTTTCTCCATCTACATGCAACTCACGCCCAGGCATAAACTACGCACGCAACACGCGAGGAAACCTCCCCCTACAGCGACGTTGACCACAAATTTTTCGCCTCTACAGCCCGCTTCATCGCCGCCGAACACCACCGTTCGCCCCCTCGTGCCGCGCGCTACCTTCCTACCCTCATGCGGTCGCTCAACAACGCCGCCGGCCGCCGCCGTTACCCATGATTATCGAACCCTAATCCAATTTTCCCGACAACCCACCCATCAAAACGCCAAACAAAATACATAGATGCGCTCCCCATCGTCCATACTACAATACCCAGAAACAGAATTCCGATCAGACGAAGTTTTGTGCGACGATGATGAACGGTTTTGGGGCTGTTTGAATTTATTCTGGATGAACGACAGCTCCAATTGAAAAACGAATTACGCCATGAGATTACGCGTATCGAATACTTCAACATATAAATTTTTGAGAATTTTCTGAGGTGTTTGAAATTTCACTGAATTTTGCAAATTGAAACTGGATCTGAGATGTATACATTGAGGAAGAAAGAAGGTTGAAGAAAATGAACGTACAGCAAATGAAAAAGAAAGGAGCTAGGGTTTATAACTGTATATTTATAGATAGGCTAGAGATAGGGTAGATAGGCTGTAGAATGAACGTGCGTGACAAATTATGGCCCAAAAAGCCCGCTATGCCTCCGGAGTCGAATTTATTAAATCTATATATCCAAATAGGTATTTTAAAATATTCTGAACGCGATGGAAAAAGTTTCACGTCCAAATTTGATCGTATAAAGAAGTTATGCTGAAAATAAGATTTCCAAATTGATTTCAAATTGATTTTTAATAAAATTGATTTCAAGGCGTTTCGCGTCCGTACGATCAAACGACAAGTCCGATCGATACGAAACTTGAAACTCTATAATAATTCACCGATACGGATCCGATGAAACTGGTTTCGTCGAAATCCGAGTCCGTGACAAAAATGGCTATTTTTAATATTTATTAAATCAATTAAATAAATCATAAAAATCCAATTTTATTTTTCAACCTCTAATATTGGCCAAATTTCATTACTTATAAAAATTCAATCAGTTCCACATGATTTACCAAACTTGGATGTGAATTAAAATCTATCAGTATATAAATTTGCAGTGTTAATATCTGCACTTTCTTATTAATTGGGAATTATAAATTATATTCTAAAACTCAATTATTAAGGCTTATATTCTTATACTCTCAACAAAAATCCAATTAGGTAAATAGATTTGATTTCCATTCCAACTCATGATTGCAAATAAACTTTTACCATATATTAAATTTCAAATTATTAATAAACTTTATTCCCATTTATCCGCCTTAATTTATTTAAGGCAACCTTACATTAATATCTATTTCTATGGTTTCAAATTATTATTCCCTCCTTTTCTTAACTATTATCAATTCCAATCTTAATGAATTCAATATTATAAGTTTGATAAATCTATTAAATTCACTCAATTGTTTACAAATTCCATTTTAAATTCAATAACGTAATAATTAACGTTAGAATCCGTTTTATTATGCATAAATCCCAAATTTTACTGTCCCAAATTATCTTCTTTTCATTCATATCAATTGTCAATTTCATAAGAAAAATTAACATTTGGTTCATACCTTTTTACAAATAACTCCAATTTCTTCCAAATAATAATTACATAAACTATTTAATATTAAATCCATTAAATTGCAATAAATTCAATTGATTGCAAACAAATTTGGATTTTTATTTGGTTATACACAAAATTTCCGTTATCACTTACCTAACAAAGTTATTATCACTTATGATCTCATTGCATTCACATTTTCACATTTCCACTTACTGATTTCTTTACTTTATTCTACATAATTTATTACAAATGGGATTTTCTTTGGTTTTCATCTTATCTGCATTTAACGTTTCTCAATCACCAATTATTTCACTTTAACTGCGGTAAATTGGCGGATAAATTGAATAAATTCCCAAAATTTAAAATAACAAGAAACAAGAATAGGTAACATACAATAGTCGTTAAATCTAAATTCTAGTCACCTAAATAGGCTTTTATTACTTGCAAATAAATATTACTATTTATTTTCATAGTACCAATCTCAATAATCATCCCATTTAATTTGCTTAGGCCATTTATAGTCCACTATACGTATCTACATAAATGGGCAATTTATTCAATTTATTAAGTATCAAATTCTATTAAGCCCTGTTTATATTTACATGCATTCTTCTATTACTTTACAAAATGGAATAACTTTTAAACTCATACACTTAATAACAAAACCGTTATAAATCCAATAAATTCCAAATGTAGTTTGTACATATTTTACACAACTATTATGATTTCTCACAAACGTTGAATTTATTAAATGACCATTTATTAAAATTTAATTCCCTTAATTGAATCAATTGCTTATTATTATATATATTCATTTCATTCTACCATCCCTTCCCATTATAAATTCATTAACGTATTTACACATCTCTATCTTTCAAATATTAATAACCAAACTTGATTACAAACACTGTCCTTATCAATCTTCATAAATTTGTTCAAAACTATACTTTTGTTTACATAAAATAAATTTTATGTTTCTATTAGTTTTCTTTTCCTTTCACTACAGGCATAAATTATCACTATCTACACTAATTACATCTTTGTATTAATGAACACCATTCAAGTTAATATTTATACTAACATTCACAATTTCAACATTTATTTGTTTCTTATCACTAACTTTCAACAAAATGTGACCATCTATATTAATCAAATCTATTGTCATAAAGTTTTATTGTTACACCAAGTTACAACTACTATACCAAATTTCTACATTTATTCCTAAACAAATTAGAAATTATATTAATCTAATGCATTAAATATTATTAATTTAACGGGTCGTTACAAATTCCATGACCATCTCTACTGTTATCTTATTTCTAACGACCATCACTCATCAAAATCCAATATAGTAAGTCAATATGTGCTTTTTAAACGGGAAATCATTCGTTTTTTCATTTTATTATATCTTTAGCAAATAAAGACATCCAAAGTATTCACTTTCATTTAAAAGTTCTCATGGTTATGCATGGGTGAATCACTTGGAATTTTTGATTATGTGCTTCCATGCTCATTTAAAAGTCTTCACGGTTATGCACGTATGGAACGCATATCAAGATTGATTAATTAAATAGACAAGTTGATTCTAATCCCATTTAAAAGTCCTCACGGTTATGTATGGTTAGAAGATACTTGAATTCATTTTTTTTTATAAAAATTTGGAATACTACTAATCTTATTTAAAAGTTCTAACGGTTTTGCAATGTTAGTAGACATTCAAATTTCTGATATAAATATACCACAAATAGACACAACTATGTGGTTTTATAAGATGACAACATCCCTATCATTTTAAAGTTGAATATGCACCTAATAGAATGTTTATGATTTGTTTGATATTTTATTGAAATTTAATATTTATACTCGATTGGGTATTAATATTGTATTAATATCTATCACTATATCTTTATTTTTCAACACTATTACTCTTTTGCTGATAACAAAAGGAGGAGAAAAAGTTAAGATTTTGGAAAAAAAAGTTCAAATATTTTAATTTATATTTTCTATTTGCATCTAGGCTCATTTGCATATTTTTATTTATTTTCATGCATATATGAAGGTGAAGTTTTGTTGTAGAGAGGGAGCATTCAAATAGGGGGAGCAAATGGAGTCCATCAGTGATCAAAATACATTTAATAAATTCAAAATCTTAAATATATGTTTGTCATCGTCAAAAGGGGGAGATAGTTGAATATGCAAGTATATGATTTTTGTTTGATGATGATAAACACACACATACACACACACACACACACACACACACACACACATATTCATTTAAATGTATTTGTTTATGTATTGTTTTATTTTTCACATAATTAAATAAATATTTGCTGAGTAAAACAAATAACACAGAATCTAATTTCAAACAAATATTTTATTCAAACAAATATTTTATTATTATTTTGAATAGTACAAATTTAGGCTCTCACTATATATATACACTATCTTTGATTACAATACAATTTTGAATAGTACAAATTTAGGCTCTCACTATATATATACACTATCTTTGATTACAATACAATTTTGATTACATCACAATTTAGCATTTATCTTTGCACCACACTGCATATCACTCATTCACTCGTATTTATCTTCAACTCTATTTCAGTTTGAATCTAGCATCTGAGTGATCTGCAAAATAAATACTGACTCGGTAAAATTGAAAAAGAAATATTTTTCTGAAGAGTAAAATAAAATGTGTTTTTTGAAAATATTATTTACCCCAGTCATTTGGGTTGTTCATCATCATTTAATTTTGAATTCAGCATACATGAACAACCTGTGACATGCACAGTGTATCACTATACATGCCATAAGGCCATGCACACCAATATACACTTGATAAAACTACAGGGACAAGTGGGCACAAGGTCAAACTTGAGCCAAAGCTAGGTTCAACTCAAGTGCAATACAAATAAAGTCACGATATAAGCACAAGGTCAAACCCGAGCCAAAGCTAGATTCAACTCAGGTGCAATTCCAAAAATCAAGATGAAGTTCAAGTGAAATCAAAATGAAAAGTGACGTGCACAAGAAAACAATGTAGCTGGTCAGATATGGACCAGAGCCACAGTTTCAAGTCCACAACAACACCAACCAAGGTCAGACTGCACAGTCACATGCAAGCATATGAATACAAACTCAGACTGCAAATACAAAGTTTAGTAGCATGGCGCAAAGGCACACAACGCAATCTCGACCAAAACATGACGTACTTATCAACAGAACAAAACAATGGAGCTTATATATGGACCAGATCAAAAAAATCAAAGCAAACCTGGCAACATTGAAGCAAGTGCAGCAGCCTCAACAAGTATAAGCATGGATATGATAAGCAGAAGTGACGCAAAATGCAACAGAGAATAACTAGACTACATAATGTATACAAGCTACAGAGTTCAAGTTTCAAACACAAACCGGAGCTCAATGCATTCAAGACATAGTGCAAAGGAGATGAACAACAACTATGCAAAAGTCCACACACCCAAACAAGCCGTGAGTCAAAAATCAATCAAATGATAAAATGTTCCAGGTCGAACATTTATGCAAGTAGCAGTTTCGAACGAACGATGATAAGAAGCTCAACCAACATTTCAGGAATGAAACAGTATGGACATAAACAAGTCTGGCAACAAATATATCACGAACCGGTTAAAAATGCAAGCTAGTAGTTGTAACGACCCGATATTTTCAACCATTCACATCCATTATAAGTGTATAGGTAGACACTCATGCCGGAATTGAATTGCTCAAAATACCGCGTTGTAAATAATTTTTTTGCAAATCTCAGAATATACAGTAAATAAAAATCACAGATCACAGACACAGAGTAATAATAATGCAGCGGAATTAAAAGAGATAGTAGTTCATGAAGCTACTATATAAATATATCAGAGTTACATAAAATACAACAGAAGAAATAAAGTACAAAGGAAGTCTCACTACATAGAAGTCTACTAATACAAGAGCTGAAAGGAACAACAGACTGCAAAAGATAAAACTTGACAAGTAGATAATCTCCAACGATTCCAATCTCCAGAAATTGAAAATCCAAATCTATGAATAACTCAGGCTGAACCGAGCGTAAATAAAAATACAAACACTCGAGTCAGGACATACATACTTATACAATGTAAACCAACTCAAGTGAACTGTAGTAAAAGTACAAGTAACTTAGAAGATGCTTGAGACCGCCCATCCCCAAAGGATCCGTTAAACTATTTACTATGTAGTAATATACGCTATATACAGTAGTGTCTAATCAGTAAAGTATAATCATATAGAAAATAGCATTAAGGGGATGGTGAACCTTAACGCGGTCGGATCTTTAAAACCAAAATCATAGTGGGCTCGATATAAGGATATGACACGGCACGCGAGGCAATGCCAGGGTGGATACACCGTTTGCACTCCCGGACCGGTGTTACGGTAAGCCAGCAGCTTCCGCCCACCTCGAACAATACCCCCGAATCAAAGTGGCGCCACGTATCGAATCACAAAAGTAATAGAATTGTTTCCGATGGAGCATGCTCGATGAAAGGGTGCGACCCTTTTTGTAGCCCGGTATAGCTCCTGTTTTAGTCATATATGCCAACTCACGGGAGTTGGGTCCACGTAATATACCTCGAGAACGTCGCCACCATCCTACTTCATTCTGGAATCTCCACCGCGTACACAGTTGTTAAAGTGGTTTTCGGTATTGGCCGGCTATAAGACAATATCCGATCCCGGTCTCTTTAACAACCAATCGTTATTATAACCCGTAGTTATAACTTTAAAACAATATTTTATACTTCAAAATAAAATATCATTTAAACCCAAATTTTTAACAAAATAAAGATTAAATCACTTCCAAACCATTTCAATATATCATTATACCATATATTTCAATTCAAATATTTATCAAAATAAATATCAAGTCATTTCTAACCATTTCAATATATTAAATTATCATATCCTTTCAAAACTTCCTTTCAAATCATTTTAATATCTCAAAATATCATAACCTTTCAAAGCTTCATTTCCAAAATATCATATTTTTCAGAACTTCTTTTCGAATTATTTAATATCAAAACATCATATCTTTCAAAACTCCATTTTTCAAATCATTTAATATCAAAATATCATATCTTTCAAAACTCCATTTTTCAAATCATTTAATATAAAAATATCATATCTTTCAAAACTTCGTTTCAAATCATTTTAATATATCAAAATATAATATCTTCCAAAACTCCATTTTTCAAATCATTTAATATCATATCATATCTTTCAAAACTCCATTTTCAAATCATTTAATATCAGAATATCATATCTTTCAAAACTCCATTTTTCAAATCATTTAATATCAAAATATCATATCTTTCAAAACTCCATTTTTCATATCATTTAATATCAAAATATCATTTCTTTCAAAACTCCATTTTTCAAATCATTTAATATCAAATTATCATATCTTTCAAAACTCCATTTTTCAAATCATTTAATATCAAAATATCATATCTTTCAAAACTTCCTTTCAAATCATTTTAATATATCAAAATATCATATCTTTCGAAACCACATTTCAATCATTTTAATATATCAAGATATCATATCTTTCGAAACCACATTTCAAACATTTTAATATACCAAAATATTATATCTTTCGAAAACACATTTCAATCATTTTAATATATCAAAATATCATATCTTTCGAAACCACATTTCAATCATTTTAATATATCAAAATATCATATCTTTCGAAACCACATTTCAATCATTTTAATATATATATCAAATAGTTATATTTCAAAACAAATTACTTCATTATTAAATCATAAAAATGAAGTTATTACATTTAATAATTAAATTATCAAATGCCAAAAGTTTAAACTTTTCAATGTTCATTTATGCACTTAAATTTATTAAAACAATGAAAATTCAAGTTTCGCAGCATTTAGAAAATGCTACAGAAAGTTACATTCAAAAAAAACAATTAAATTTAACAAAAGACAGTATTAAAAATGCTGTTAATTAACTTCTAATATTCAATAGAATTTCACAAACACTTATATTTTTATTTAAATCATTTTTAACTTATAAAATCATACATTTTCACATTTATAAGCATCATTTAATTTTCCTTGAATTCATGATTTTATAAAGTTAAGTTTCCTTCCAAAAATCAATATTTATTAATAATTCACTTATTAAATTTCAACATTCAAATTTAAATTCATTACATTAAATTTCAACTTAACACTTAAGTTTAAAATTTCAAATATAACTTGATTCCATTTTATTTAACTTAACTTAAAATTTCACTTTTAAACCAAATTCATAAATTCCAATTTAAGTTATATTTCCAAATTCAACTCAATATTCACTCATTAACATTTTAACTTTATTCAAAAATCATTAATATGTTATACAAATCATTTTAAATTAATTTAAAATTCAAAATATCATAAATTTATCATATTTTCAAAGTTAATTTAAATTCCATTAAAAATTAAATTAAAATTTCCAAAATAACTTACATTCAGATTTTCTAACTTTTCCATTATTTATTTAACTTATAGATTTCCAGAAAATCAATAATACTTTACAAAAATTATATGTTTATTTAATTTTAAATCAAAATATTATAATAATTATATTTCTAAAATATTTTAAATTTTTTAGAAAACATATTTTAACTACGGGCCTGTATATAATTTTCTACGCTAGGTAAAGTGATACGGGTAATATATCATTTCAACCCGTAATTTAAAAAGAAAAATCCGGGTTTTATCATTTCAAACCCGCAGTCCCAAGTAAATAAAATAAGTTGAAAATCGTTCAAGCCTATCATTTCAGCCTATAACGATTTTTCCCTATTCTAAAGTCCGTTCGGGTATGTATCATTTCAACCCATAGTGATTCTAATCTAAAGGGAACTTGCAGTGTGATAAACTGATAAAATAGCAGAACAACATAATATAACAGTAACAGATATTATAACAGGTGTTTAAGCATGGGTGAACATCATAAAATCATAATATAGCAGGTGTAACATGATAATGCATTTTACAGATTCAAAAGGGGCCAATTTACTAGTTATATATGTACATATTGTCAGGTGAGAATAACTCACATGTTCAAAGCTGGAGATATCCACCAAAGCACACAACGCAACACAATGAAGGCACGATGACATGGATATGACTTAGAGTGTAGAGCCAAAGCAATTTGACTTGTTCAAACATTTACACAAAATAATACAAATATATGTAAGTTTCAACACGATTTAAACATCAAATAACATTAGAATTCAAAGCCCAAAACAACCTCGAATGAATTACACTTGTTCTCAACCTCATGTACTTCAGTTTGGCGGTGATTAGACTCAGCTAACTCAGGGAATTAGGTCAGGTTTGGGTGTGCAATGGTCGGCCTACACATGGGTTTGAAGGTGGGTTGTGATCTCGGTGCATAAATCTACCACTACAAAGCAAAGTTCATCATTTTCTAGGCTACAACTAGGTTCGGTCATGGGTTATGTGGGCCCAACCAGAGGTGAAGGTGGTGGTGGATGATGTGGCAGGGGTGGTGGTCAGATCAGAGGCGGTGGTGGTGGAGGTAGTGGCGGCTAATGGTGGTAGAAGGAGGAGATGATAAACTAGGCTAGGCTAGTGCAATAGGTGATGGTTTTTGGTGGATTTTGTGGTGGTCCTTGCCATGGATGGTCTCGACCAGAAATGGAGAGGTAGTAGGATGGGTGATGGTCAGAGGAAAGGGGTGGTAGAGGTCAGTTCAGATCTGGTTTAGGAGGAGCCAAGCTATGAAGGTGAGAACAAGTACAAAATTCAAATAGAAAAGTAGAAAAACAAAGGAAGAAGAAGATGAAATGGAAGCCATTACCTTCAATACTTCTAGCCGTGACTTTGATGATGGAAAGTGAGAAGTTTCTCACGTGAATAGGAAGGAAAATACACGGCTATTCGATAGAAAAAGAAAATAAAAGGTCAAAGAGTAAATGAGAAAACGGTAAAAGAAACGACTTAGGAGGTGAAACGACTTTACGTTTCAAAGCTTTTAAAACCTTTCAAATTTCCTTAATTTTGTTTATATAACTTGATATTTCTGGAAATAATAATAATCCCAGATAAAATTTCGAAAATTTATCAAAATATAAAAATGTATATAATATTTATTAATTATATAAAGTTAAATTAAGGAAAATAGCTAAAAATAGTAAACTAGTCTAGAAAATTTGAAATTACATGAAATAAATTTTAGAAAATTCATATGAGCTTGTAATATAATTTTAATGAAGAAAATAGCAGAAAATAAGAAAACAGCCTTTTTAAAAAAGGAAGAAATCAACACAGTAAACTTTGGAAAAATTATAACATCACTTTAAGAAAAATATTAAAATACAAAATATACTTATAATAACCCATTAACACATAAGAAAAAAAATTAAATTTAAAGAAAATAGAAAAAGATTTAATGAAATTTCTTAAAAATCCAAAACAGTGTCCAGAAATTATAAATAAATTACCATTGACTTTGGAAAATTGTTTACTTCATTTTAAATTATTACAATACAAAAATATACATACAATAACATATTAAAATAAAATATGACAAAGAAAATAAGATTTATATAATTTAAAATAGACAAAATTGTTAAATAGATCAAATTACACTCAAAATTGAAATTTACATAACTTTTACAGTTTAACTCTGTTTTCAACGAAACGAAAAGAAGTGTTCTAGTTATTACATCTATTTTCATAATAAAAGATAAAATTCAAGATTTAAAAATGATTTAAATTTAAATTTTAAAAGTCAAAGTTTAAACAGTTTGAGTAGAAATTCACTTTTTAGTAAATTGTCCAATTTATACTATTTTGAACTATAGATCACTTAATAGTCAGCATTTATAGATAAAATGTTTGAAATAAAAATAAATTTAAAATAATCAAAATAAAAATAAAGTCAAATTTAAAATATATAGGCAAAAATCTAGGGTTGTTACACTCTCCCCACTCAAAACTTTTCGTCCCCGAAAAGGAATGAGGTACGGGAATGCACAGACAAAGATAGAGTGAAATAGGATTAAGATAAGATGACAAGAAGATTGAAATTATACCTGATAACTATTGTTATAGGTAAGTTTAACAAGTTGCAAATTATCAAAGATTATAGATAGATTTCTAAACGGAAAAATTATAGAAAGATGCCTATACCAGTCTATAGGAAGATAAGAATAATAAGGATGACAAAAGGATAGTTTGCAAAACAAAATAAGGAAATAAATTTGAAAGCATGGAAATTTCAACTTAAATAGAGAATAAATCTTTACACAAGTTAAATAAATCTTAACTATCCCAATTTTCATTATTTTATTATCCAATCATCTTAAATTAACAATTTTTAAAACCATGGGTTTGAAAAATAATCATTTATTACACTCACAATGTACTTAATAAATTTTATTCTTCTTTATTCCTAATTAAAATTAAATTTATTCCGCTCAATATATTTATCACTTATGTTAAATATACTTACACTTATTATAACTGCTTTCTTTTATTCTTAGTTCTTTTAACATTATTTTATATTGTAAATTATTCAATTACCTATTTATTCTATTTACCTCTATTAATCATTTTATAATTAAGATTTAAGTGTATAACATTTATTATAACCACTCAAATTTTATTTATAAATCCTTTTATATTGTATATTATCCAATTACATTTTTAACTTCTGAAATTAAGGTAAGTTATATTTGAATGCAATTGTATTATACAAATAAAACTTTCCAATTAAATCATTTCAAGCTTAAATCATTTATTCAAAATTATTGATTTTCTTTTTATAATTGAAATTATTTTTTTAAAAAAAATTTAAGAACTAAATTTCCGATTTCTTCAAACCATTTAGAGATAAATAAATGTATGTACATAATTTATCGAATCAAATTTAAATCATATGTCTACATATATTATGGATCAAGTCATATTTTAGAAATTCAAATCAAACTGATTTCCAAAACAAAGCTGTAGCAAGACTACAGAGCGGTCTCTTCACTTCGAAACTCGAAAATGAATGTCGATGAATGCTGCAGTCATCACCGAAATTATTTCCCAACGACAAAGAGAAGAGCACAAATTTTTAAACTTTAAAATCCTTTGGAAACATATTCTTATTCGAAAATACTTTAAATAATATACTTTAAAACTTAAACACAAGGTTTGAAACCATCGGAAATTAAATTTCTCAAATTTCTTGTTTTAACTTCATTTGAGTTCCCAAATCAATTTAAATCAGCTTATTAAGTTCCATAAATTTTCTTATATATCAAAATTTATTCCATTAACCAAATTTCAAAATAATATTGTGTCAGTTTGTTCTGTCAAAGTGTTTTAGAAATCCTATCGATAGCGTTGATCAGACGAATCGATCAGAAACCCAACTCAACATCAACAACTCAAACAATACAATATAAAAAAAAACATAGATATACAAGTACAATTCAAAATGTTTGAAGATAGGTTGGAAACAAAAGACAAGATGATTAAATAACAAAATAGGGAGGTGGATAAGCTTAAGTAAATCACGGGCAACCTTAACCGGGTCAACCGTGACTTAAAGAATAAGATCAATGTGGATTTTTCTGGGGTAAATCTACATTCGATCTCAATAGATAAAGTTTGGAATAAAAAAAGATATTAGCATTTAAACCAAGGATAGATATAAATCTCTGGTGAATCGATGCTAATTATAAAGGAGTTTTCCACCTATTTTTTCAGTTCAATTTGAAATTGGCGTGACCGTCGACTCACTTGAAAGATCATTTGAAGCGGAGTTATGGAATACTCCAGAGTCAAAAGAAGATGAATAGTGAGGGACAAGAATGGATTTTGGAACCGTAGGGAATGTTCCAAAATTCAAAGGAATCGATTCAAAAAGAAGAGATTCAAACTCGAATGAAAGTGGTTCTGTAAATACATTCACTCCATATGCTGAGTTTTGCCTAGAGCTACCAAAGCTCTAATACTAACTGTAACGACCCGATGTTTTCAACCATTCACATCCATTATAAGTGTATAGGTAGACACTCATGCCGGAATTGAATTGCTCAAAATACCGCGTTGTAAATAAAAATTTGGCAAATCTCAGAATATACAGTAAATAAAAATCACAGATCACAAACACAGAGTAATAATAATGCAGCGGAATTAAAAGAGATAGTAGTTCATGAAGCTACTATATAAATATATCAGAGTTACATAAAATACAATAGAAGAAATAAAGTACAAAGGAAGTCTCACTACATAGAAGTCTACTAATACAAGAGCTGAAAGGAACAACAGACTGCAAAAGATAAAACTTGACAAGTAGATAATCTCCAGCGATTCCAATCTCAAGAAAGTGGAAATCCAAATCTATGAATAACTCAGGCTGACCCGAGCGTAAATAAAAATACAAACACTCGAGTCAAGACATACATACTTATACAATGTAAATCAACTCAAGTGAACTGTAGTAAAAGTACAAGTAACTTAGAAGATGCTTGGGACCGCCCATCCTCTAAGGATCCGTTAAACTATTTATGTAACGACCCCGGATTTTATAAATATTTAAATTGATAATTAATTGAATTTTTGAATTTAAAATTGTTAAGTAATTTCATTTTGAATAAAATTTGTGAAATTAATTGATTAAGTGATGCGAGTTTCCCCGGATCCAAGTATATTCTGTATAAATCATTTACATTTAAAATACTGTAAATATGAGTATATATTGAATGTATATATATTTGGGTATATATGAGCAAATTTTATATAATATATATATGTATATATTGAACTTGAGTTAAAATCTCAAGTAAATGGTTTAAAAATAATCATAAAATACAGATATTTGACATGAGTATAAAATAAATAAATAAGTAATAATAAATATTTGAATTGATGGTTAATAATGATTTGAGTTTATAAAATAACATAAGATAATAAATTTGAAATAAAATAATAATTATTATTATTTCTTCTAAAAATAGAAAGTAGAACATTTGCCAAATGTAAACAAGAATTTTAAAATAGAAGTTTATTTGTAAAGTAAAATAATTCATACTTAAGCTATGAATAAAAATAAGAACATTGATATATAAAAATATAATCAATAAGGATTTAAAACAAATAAAATTAAAACAAAGTATGAATCAAAACAAAGTACAAATATGCATGAACAAGTAAGTGAGAACTGTACATAACATAACAAACAAGATAACATTAACTTGTACAAATAATAATATCTATGTATATAGTATCACCTCCAACACAAGATCACTTCAGCTGAAGCAAGAAAAAGGATAGAATGAGGTAGGTATGGAGACACATATCTTGGCATTAAATGCAATACACCTCTAGCATTGAATGCAAGAATCTTCAGCATGCTTATTTTACAAATATATATCACCTTGTTGTACTAACTACACCTATAGCTTCACATATACATCACCACCAGTAAACTTCTTTTCTCATTTATATCAAGCATCTTCAGTTCGTCCATAAGCTATGCAAAACTGAAATGAATGTTATTTCAAAAACAAAATTATCAAAACAATGAATCAAATCAGAAATCTAGAAGATTTCAGCAAGCAATTTCAAAACTGAGTCAACATGAAGAAGCCTCTGTTCTCCTTTCCAAGTGAGTAATATCACTCTAAAAACAAATTTAAAAGTAAAATTTTGTTGCAAGTATGTATGTGGATGAGTATGTTTAAATTTATATACATATAAATGCCTGTGAATATTGAAAGCTTATATGTACAGGCTGTTATTTTCTCTGCTCTTTGTTTGGAGTTTTCAAAACAAAACTTTGATTTAAAATCCATTTCTACTTGATCTATTAAACATTTGAACTCGAGATCAAAACAAATTTCGTTTGTTATGGTACGATTTATCATCTAAAAATGATTGTGTGAAAGATAAAGGTATGTGGAGTGAAAGAACGAGTTTTACAGTAAAAAAACTTAAGTCTCTGGAAATTTCGAATATCATGAATTATGGATTAAATCATATAGCTTGAAGTAACAGCCCAAGATAAGATTTTTAAAAGAAGTATGGTGATTTTTAGTTGTGGGGATCATGAGAAATTAACAGTAGGACAAAATTTGCATTTAAATCAATTCCTCGTGATTGGGTGATTCGTGTTTTGTGGGGTTGCTCGGGGTGGTAGACGAACCTACGGAGTGGCTAGGAAAATTGGCCGGAGTTGGTGGAAGTGATGGTGGCGTTGGCGGTAGCGAGGCAAAGTTTTTAACCCTAGTTTTTAGGTGGGGTAAAATCTTGGTTTCGTTCGACACCACGATGCATCGAGTGGCACGCGACTTCGGGAGGTGGTAAAGAAGAGGTTGACGAAGCTATGGCCGGAAGCGGAGCGTTTCTGGTGGTCGGTGGAGGAAGCGGTGGCTGTTGACAGGTTTTGGAATGGTGGTGTGGTTTTCGTTTCCAGGTTTTGTTCCTGGAACCTAAATCGAGCTTGAATGCTCGATTTCGTTTAGATGAGGTAATCATCGATCTGATGATCGAAATGGCTATGAGGGGAGATAGCTGATGGGGGAGGATGGACAGCGTTGGCCGAAGGTGGCTCTGGTGGAGGAGCACGTGCACCGTGCACTAGTGCACGAGTTGGAGATTCTGAAAATGGGTATAACAGAGAAGAAGCTGGGTGATTCGCGTATGTTGACTCGAAGCATACTCGGGAGATTTGAGTAGTTTACTCGGAGCAAAAAAATTTAAACAAGTACGCGTGAAATTTTGTTATCAGGTCTTTAAACCTGAACTTGTTTTCTGGGTCAGGTTTTTAAATTTAATTTTAAACTTATAAATCCAGGTTTTGAATTGAGTTGTAAACCAAAATATAAATATAATTCAAGTTTGAATTAAAATTTAGTTTGAACATAAATAAAGTTTAAAAGTTTAAATTGGTTTAAATAACTCAAAAGCAATTAAATGTTTGAAGAAAATTGAATTTAAAAATAGATTTGAAATTTGTAGATGAAGAATTTATAGCAAGATAAACTTTAAAGTTTAAACCTAAAATAAATTCCCAGATTTTGAAGTAAATAAATTATTACTTTAACTTGTAAATTTAAAGGTTTTAAAAGTTAGTTTTTATTTAAAACTTGAATATTTAGAATGAAGTTCAAAAGTAAATTTAAAATAAATGGTTTCAAAAATATTTGTAAGTGATAAAAAAAAAAAAAAATTATGAATGCTACTGTAAGTTAATGAAAATTTTTTTTAAAAAAAAAATTTAAAATGGATAGTTTATTAATTTGAATAAGTAATTAAAAGTTTAAATTAAGTAAGGAATAATTAATTTGTAAATTAAGGGTTACTAATCAAATATAAATTAATGATAAAAAAACTGATTAATCAAGTGATTAAGCAATAATTAATTTAAGGATAGCGTAATAAATTAATTATTGCAATTAATTAAGAATAATTAATTTATTGAGGGTTAATTATTTAAAAAAATTTAAGGTTGATTAATTTGAATAAATAAATGATTAAAGGACAATTTATCAAATGATTTGGAATTGATTGGTGTTAATTAACCACATTGATGACCCATCTGATTACCCATCTGATTTAAGTTTATCAGATCATTATATAATTGAGTTCACTTATAGAGATCTGAATTCTATTGATAGTTGAACTGTTCGATATCTCTGATATGCTATGTTTTGTGCTATGAATTGATTTAGCGTGATCTATGATGAATTAATTATTTATGATGCATTCATATTTTATATCTGTGAATCTGTGAATGTATGATAAGCGTTATAGTTTATATCGCTTATCAATCATATTTCTGTGTTTTGATCTGTGATAATTGTATGATGTTGCCCTACTGTGTATAACCCTGAACCACACTCATACACACACAATTATGGATTTCACGAGGAAATCGATTAAGTCGTAGATTTTTGAAATAGTTAAACTTGAATTTTTAAATTCAAATGTTTTGGAAATGGAATCGAAATAAATGTGAAAAGCTTTTAGAATGAAATTTCAAAATAAAATTTATTATTTTTAAATTACTTGATTAAGTTTTGGGATTTAAATAATTTGATTTAAATTTAAATTCAATATTGAAATTGAATTCTGTAATTTGAAACTAGGGATTAACGATATTATACTAGTTATATATGAGTTAAACCATTTTTAAAGTATTGTTTTGGGAATTTGAATTTAACCCAAGGATTTCAACTCGTATAAATAAATCAGATTTCCAAAATGAAAACTGTTGTTTTCAAATGATAAACACTTTTAGATAAGAACTGAGATTCCAGTTAATTAGGGGAATTTCAAGATTGAATAGAGAAGGATTTTCCTAAGTTATAGATGATTCTTTTTCAAAGCTATGAATTAAATCTGTTTATTTTTAACAGATTTAAATGATGATTTGTTTAAATCAAATTGAAATGGAATTGTTTTGAAGGCTATAAGTTAAATCTTTGATTTAAAGATTTAACGAGTTAATCAAATTGAAATGAAAATTTATTTGAAAAAATCGGTGAATGAATCTTTTGTGTAAAAGATAAAAATGTGAAAATTGCTTAAACCGTTAAAGGTTGTGAAAATGAATCTTTTTGTTTAAAGATCGAAATGGTAATTGGATTAAAACCATTTGAAAGAAAGTTTTGAATTATTAAGTTGTGACTTAATTGAAATCCCATTATCCATTGTTTTTGAAATATTTTCGCTCACTATTCGGTTTAGCCGGGAGAGGACCTTTGTGTCATATATCCCATTCCGAATATGTGATATGTCGTTATGGATAGCATTGAAGACCGGTGTTGAAGACCGGGTATTTGCGAAAGCGATAGGATGACCTATCGATTGTTTCTGCACCGAGTCGCGCCGGTATAGAAACTCCATATGTGATGGGAAGTCCGAACGTGATTAGTGAATATTCGGATTGCAAGGACTTCTTTGGAAGTGCCTTCGGTTCTGTTCAAACCCAGAACAGACTTGTATGGATTGTATGCCTGACATTACAAGTTGAGATATAAAGCCGATTTCTTTCAAATATATTTCTGTTGGTGGCGGAGAATTTATTCTTTGCTTAACACCCTTCTTTGAGACGTATGTGCTCAAAGGTTATATAGTTGAAGTTATCAGCGATATATTCCCAATTTGGTAATGTGACATGCCAAGTGTTGCTGAAATGATCATTGTGTTGATTATTTGTGATAGGATCATTTATTTGATCGTCTATCTTAGTGATCATTGTGTTGATCATTTGTTGACCCAAAGCATGGCTTTTGTATAAAGTATGTTTTTGTGGACGTGAATTCATCGAGCCTCACATCCCGGAAATGGTCAAAACAGGAAAGATGCGGCAAGGTTATTAGGGGTTGCTGTAGCTCCCCTTAGGGTATGTACATTTCCTTCTGGATAGAGGTGATATCATGGTATGGAGCCCAGATATTTAACCTATGTGGTTACTACGAATTTATTACTTTGTGGTTGTTGGTTTTCGGGATCCCGAGAGAAAGGTCGTTTACGATCGGGGAATGGCGTGCTCGTGTCAGTAGTTACCCAGTTAGGGGTAACCCGGCCTTGTGTTGGTAGAGTTCCGGTTTGGTTCTCGGGGATGTCCATCCAGAGGCATTCTCATGTGGCAATGGGAAGTTCCTTGGCCTGACCATTTGTTGGAAATCCAAAGAAATAATACGAAACTTGTACGGTTTTAGTTGTAGGACCTATCATTCACTTATGGTGTCGCAACACTGTTTGGAGGGTAGCTATAGTAGGCATAAATGCGAAATGCCTATGCTGGCTAAGATTTATATCTTTATTTTCGAAATGATTTTTCCTACACTATGCACTAGTAATAATATCAAATGTTTCTTTTAATGCGTATCAAGCATCTTTGACTATCATAAGGAGAAATCTCCTCCGATTCTGCGTTTGCATTGTGTGTGTGTGCAGGAGGCCTTATGGTAGTCTCATTTTTCAAAAGCATTTCGAATTGACTTTAAAATCTTATGTTGATTGTTTAAAGATAAACTGTTTTTGTTGCTCACACCAGTCCCACGACTGACTCGGAGTTTATTGTTTTCTTTCCTAAACTCTGGGTGCTCATTATTCTCTACACGAGCAGTCTAGAGTTGGGTTTTTCAGATAGCTAGATTTAACAGATTATCTAGAGTTAGTTCAGTCTTTGGATCGCACCAGTCTTGGTTATCTTGGTGCATTGTTATTGGGAGTTCTTGCTATTTCTGGATTGATTCTTGGAAATGGAGTTACAGTTATTTTTAGAGTTCTTCCTTGAAGACTATCTTAGAGTTATTTGTTCCGCTGCTATTTTATTGTATCATCTCTGATGTATATTGATATCTACTGGATCATCTGTTGTATCAGATATTGTATTAAAGCTGTATATCAATGTATTATTCTTTTATTCCGCTGTGTTATTTACTTAATGATTGTTATAAGCTCCGGCGAATCGGATTTGAACGGTCGAATCTATGGCATTCGAATACGTTTTGAAGTATGGATGTCGATTTTCGAGCGGGCAAAATCCGAAACGTTACATTTGGTATCAGAGCTAAGGTGAAACTTTAGCTCAGGAGTGTAACACATTAAGTAGCTCATTAGAGATAGGGTGAAGTAAATCCTAGAATGAGTAATCCTTAAGATATCCGTTTGAATGCCTCAGTAAGTTCTCTTACTATCTACTGATAGTGAGTATGAGTGCAAGAAGAGAACGAGATAGAGGGCAGGGAAATACGACTATAATTGGTCGATACTCTGTAACAATAGTGGAAACATCTTTCTTATCAATTTTCTTTGATTCGTTTCTAAATTCTTTTGAATTCTTCGCGACAGCTCCAGAAAGAAGTTTCGATGTGATGGTGGCCTTACGAATCGTTGCAGAAAATTATTACTTCGTACTTCATCGATTTCTTATCGGCTTTTCGATTTAAACTCTAATAAATGAATTAGAAATTGAAAATTTTAATTGAATTAAATTGATTAATAGAATATGAAGAATGATTAGAATTGTATCGATAAAATGATTTTGTTTAAAACCAAAATTTGAAATTTTAATTATAATTTCCTGTATCTATTATTGATATTCTGATTTGGTGAGCCAATTGCAGAACTGATATCCAGTTTGATCTGAAAAGATATTTCTTTATCTTTCATCCATCTGTGTTGTTTTCGTGCCTGCGAATTTCGGGGACGAAATTCTTTTAAGGGGGGAAGTCTGTAACGACCCCGGATTTTATAAATATTTAAATTGATAATTAATTGAATTTTCGAATTTAAAATTGTTAAGTAATTTCATTTTGAATAAAATTTGTGAAATTAATTGATTAAGTGATGCGAGTTTCCCCGGATCCAAGTATATTCTGTATAAATCATTTACATTTAAAATACTGTAAATATGAGTATATATTGAATGTATATATATTTGGGTATATATGAGCAAATTTTATATAATATATATATGTATATATTGAACTTGAGTTAAAATCTCAAGTAAATGGTTTAAAAATAATCATAAAATACAGATATTTGACATGAGTATAAAATAAATAAATAAGTAATAATAAATATTTGAATTGATGGTTAATAATGATTTGAGTTTATAAAATAACATAAGATAATAAATTTGAAATAAAATAATAATTATTATTATTTCTTCTAAAAATAGAAAGTAGAACATTTGCCAAATGTAAACAAGAATTTTAAAATAGAAGTTTATTTGTAAAGTAAAATAATTCATACTTAAGCTATGAATAAAAATAAGAACATTGATATATAAAAATATAATCAATAAGGATTTAAAACAAATAAAATTAAAACAAAGTATGAATCAAAACAAAGTACAAATATGCATGAACAAGTAAGTGAGAACTGTACATAACATAACAAACAAGATAACATTAACTTGTACAAATAATAATATCTATGTATATAGTATCACCTCCAACACAAGATCACTTCAGCTGAAGCAAGAAAAAGGATAGAATGAGGTAGGTATGGAGACACATATCTTGGCATTAAATGCAATACACCTCTAGCATTGAATGCAAGAATCTTCAGCATGCTTATTTTACAAATATATATCACCCTGTTGTACTAACTACACCTATAGCTTCACATATACATCACCACCAGTAAACTTCTTTTCTCATTTATATCAAGCATCTTCAGTTCGTCCATAAGCTATGCAAAACTGAAATGAATGTTATTTCAAAAACAAAATTATCAAAACAATGAATCAAATCAGAAATCTAGAAGATTTCAGCAAGCAATTTCAAAACTGAGTCAACATGAAGAAGCCTCTGTTCTCCTTTCCAAGTGAGTAATATCACTCTAAAAACAAATTTAAAAGTAAAATTTTGTTGCAAGTATGTATGTGGATGAGTATGTTTAAATTTATATACATATAAATGCCTGTGAATATTGAAAGCTTATATGTACAGGCTGTTATTTTCTCTGCTCTTTGTTTGGAGTTTTCAAAACAAAACTTTGATTTAAAATCCATTTCTACTTGATCTATTAAACATTTGAACTCGAGATCAAAACAAATTTCGTTTGTTATGGTACGATTTATCATCTAAAAATGATTGTGTGAAAGATAAAGGTATGTGGAGTGAAAGAACGAGTTTCACAGTAAAAAAACTTAAGTCTCTGGAAATTTCGAATATCATGAATTATGGATTAAATCATATAGCTTGAAGTAACAGCCCAAGATAAGATTTTTAAAAGAAGTATGGTGATTTTTAGTTGTGGGGATCATGAGAAATTAACAGTAGGACAAAATTTGCATTTAAATCAATTCCTCGTGATTGGGTGATTCGTGTTTTGTGGGGTTGCTCGGGGTGGTAGACGAACCTACGGAGTGGCTAGGAAAATTGGCCGGAGTTGGTGGAAGTGATGGTGGCGTTGGCGGTAGCGAGGCAAAGTTTTTAACCCTAGTTTTTAGGTGGGGCAAAATCTTGGTTTCGTTCGACACCACGATGCATCGAGTGGCACGCGACTTCGGGAGGTGGTAAAGAAGAGGTTGACGAAGCTATGGCCGGAAGCGGAGCGTTTCTGGTGGTCGGTGGAGGAAGCGGTGGCTGTTGACAGGTTTTGGAATGGTGGTGTGGTTTTCGTTTCCAGGTTTTGTTCCTGGAACCTAAATCGAGCTTGAATGCTCGATTTCGTTTAGATGAGGTAATCATCGATCTGATGATCGAAATGGCTATGAGGGGAGATAGCTGATGGGGGAGGATGGACAGCGTTGGCCGAAGGTGGCTCTGGTGGAGGAGCACGTGCACCGTGCACTAGTGCACGAGTTGGAGATTCTGAAAATGGGTATAACAGAGAAGAAGCTGGGTGATTCGCGTATGTTGACTCGAAGCATACTCGGGAGATTTGAGTAGTTTACTCGGAGCAAAAAAATTTAAACAAGTACGCGTGAAATTTTGTTATCAGGTCTTTAAACCTGAACTTGTTTTCTGGGTCAGGTTTTTAAATTTAATTTTAAACTTATAAATCCAGGTTTTGAATTGAGTTGTAAACCAAAATATAAATATAATTCAAGTTTGAATTAAAATTTAGTTTGAACATAAATAAAGTTTAAAAGTTTAAATTGGTTTAAATAACTCAAAAGCAATTAAATGTTTGAAGAAAATTGAATTTAAAAATAGATTTGAAATTTGTAGATGAAGAATTTATAGCAAGATAAACTTTAAAGTTTAAACCTAAAATAAATTCCCAGATTTTGAAGTAAATAAATTATTACTTTAACTTGTAAATTTAAAGGTTTTAAAAGTTAGTTTTTATTTTAAAACTTGAATATTTAGAATGAAGTTCAAAAGTAAATTTAAAATAAATGGTTTCAAAAATATTTGTAAGTGATAAAAAAAAAAAAAATTATGAATGCTACTGTAAGTTAATGAAAATTTTTAAAATAAAAAAAAAAAAAAAATTTAAAATGGATAGTTTATTAATTTGAATAAGTAATTAAAAGTTTAAATTAAGTAAGGAATAATTAATTTGTAAATTAAGGGTTACTAATCAAATATAAATTAATGATAAAAAAACTGATTAATCAAGTGATTAAGCAATAATTAATTTAAGGATAGCGTAATAAATTAATTATTGCAATTAATTAAGAATAATTAATTTATTGAGGGTTAATTATTTAAAAAAATTTAAGGTTGATTAATTTGAATAAATAAATGATTAAAGGACAATTTATCAAATGATTTGGAATTGATTGGTGTTAATTAACCACATTGATGACCCATCTGATTACCCATCTGATTTAAGTTTATTAGATCATTATATAATTGAGTTCACTTATAGAGATCTGAATTCTATTGATAGTTGAACTGTTCGATATCTCTGATATGCTATGTTTTGTGCTATGAATTGATTTAGCGTGATCTATGATGAATGTAATTATTTATGATGCATTCATATTTTATATCTGTGAATCTGTGAATGTATGATAAGCGTTATAGTTTATATCGCTTATCAATCATATTTCTGTGTTTTGATCTGTGATAATTGTATGATGTTGCCCTACTGTGTATAACCCTGAACCACACTCATACACACACAATTATGGATTTCACGAGGAAATCGATTAAGTCGCAGATTTTTGAAATAGTTAAACTTGAATTTTTAAATTCAAATGTTTTGGAAATGGAATCGAAATAAATGTGAAAAGCTTTTAGAATGAAATTTCAAAATAAAATTTATTATTTTTAAATTACTTGATTAAGTTTTGGGATTTAAATAATTTGATTTAAATTTAAATTCAATATTGAAATTGAATTCTGTAATTTGAAACTAGGGATTAACGATATTATACTAGTTATATATGAGTTAAACCATTTTTAAAGTATTGTTTTGGGAATTTGAATTTAACCCAAGGATTTCAACTCGTATAAATAAATCAGATTTCCAAAATGAAAACTGTTGTTTTCAAATGATAAACACTTTTAGATAAGAACTGAGATTCCAGTTAATTAGGGGAATTTCAAGATTGAATAGAGAAGGATTTTCCTAAGTTATAGATGATTCTTTTTCAAAGCTATGAATTAAATCTGTTTATTTTTAACAGATTTAAATGATGATTTGTTTAAATCAAATTGAAATGGAATTGTTTTGAAGGCTATAAGTTAAATCTTTGATTTAAAGATTTAACGAGTTAATCAAATTGAAATGAAAATTTATTTGAAAAAATCGGTGAATGAATCTTTTGTGTAAAAGATAAAAATGTGAAAATTGCTTAAACCGTTAAAGGTTGTGAAAATGAATCTTTTTGTTTAAAGATCGAAATGGTAATTGGATTAAAACCATTTGAAAGAAAGTTTTGAATTATTAAGTTGTGACTTAATTGAAATCCCATTATCCATTGTTTTTGAAATATTTTCGCTCACTATTCGGTTTAGCCGGGAGAGGACCTTTGTGTCATATATCCCATTCCGAATATGTGATATGTCGTTATGGATAGCATTGAAGACAGGTGTTGAAGACCGGGTATTTGCGAAAGCGATAGGATGACCTATCGATTGTTTCTGCACCGAGTCGCGCCGGTATAGAAACTCCATATGTGATGGGAAGTCCGAACGTGATTAGTGAATATTCGGATTGCAAGGACTTCTTTGGAAGTGCCTTCGGTTCTGTTCGAACCCAGAACAGACTTGTATGGATTGTATGCCTGACATTACAAGTTGAGATATAAAGCCGATCTCTTTCAAATATATTTCTGTTGGTGGCGGAGAATTTATTCTTTGCTTAACACCCTTCTTTGAGACGTATGTGCTCAAAGGTTATATAGTTGAAGTTATCAGCGATATATTCCCAATTTGGTAATGTGACATGCCAAGTGTTGCTGAAATGATCATTGTGTTGATTATTTGTGATAGGATCATTTATTTGATCGTCTATCTTAGTGATCATTGTGTTGATCATTTGTTGACCCAAAGCATGGCTTTTGTATAAAGTATGTTTTTGTGGACGTGAATTCATCGAGCCTCACATCCCGGAAATGGTCAAAACAGGAAAGATGCGGCAAGGTTATTAGGGGTTGCTGTAGCTCCCCTTAGGGTATGTACATTTCCTTCTGGATAGAGGTGATATCATGGTATGGAGCCCAGATATTTAACCTATGTGGTTACTACGAATTTATTACTTTGTGGTTGTTGGTTTTCGGGATCCCGAGAGAAAGGTCGTTTACGATCGGGGAATGGCGTGCTCGTGTCAGTAGTTACCCAGTTAGGGGTAACCCGGCCTTGTGTTGGTAGAGTTCCGGTTTGGTTCTCGGGGATGTCCATCCAGAGGCATTCTCATGTGGCAATGGGAAGTTCCTTGGCCTGACCATTTGTTGGAAATCCAAAGAAACAATACGAAACTTGTACGGTTTTAGTTGTAGGACCTATCATTCACTTATGGTGTCGCAACACTGTTTGGAGGGTAGCTATAGTAGGCATAAATGCGAAATGCCTATGCTGGCTAAGATTTATATCTTTATTTTCGAAATGATTTTTCCTACACTATGCACTAGTAATAATATCAAATGTTTCTTTTAATGCGTATCAAGCATCTTTGACTATCATAAGGAGAAATCTCCTCCGATTCTGCGTTTGCATTGTGTGTGTGTGCGGGAGGCCTTATGGTAGTCTCATTTTTCAAAAGCATTTCGAATTGACTTTAAAATCTTATGTTGATTGTTTAAAGATAAACTGTTTTTGTTGCTCACACCAGTCCCACGACTGACTCGGAGTTTATTGTTTTCTTTCCTAAACTCTGGGTGCTCATTATTCTCTACACGAGCAGTCTAGAGTTGGGTTTTTCAGATAGCTAGATTTAACAGATTATCTAGAGTTAGTTCAGTCTTTGGATCGCACCAGTCTTGGTTATCTTGGTGCATTGTTATTGGGAGTTCTTGCTATTTCTGGATTGATTCTTGGAAATGGAGTTACAGTTATTTTTAGAGTTCTTCCTTGAAGACTATCTTAGAGTTATTTGTTCCGCTGCTATTTTATTGTATCATCTCTGATGTATATTGATATCTACTGGATCATCTGTTGTATCAGATATTGTATTAAAGCTGTATATCAATGTATTATTCTTTTATTCCGCTGTGTTATTTACTTAATGATTGTTATAAGCTCCGGCGAATCGGATTTGAACGGTCGAATCTATGGCATTCGAATACGTTTTGAAGTATGGATGTCGATTTTCGAGCGGGCAAAATCCGAAACGTTACATTTGGTATCAGAGCTAAGGTGAAACTTTAGCTCAGGAGTGTAACACATTAAGTAGCTCATTAGAGATAGGGTGAAGTAAATCCTAGAATGAGTAATCCTTAAGATATCCGTTTGAATGCCTCAGTAAGTTCTCTTACTATCTACTGATAGTGAGTATGAGTGCAAGAAGAGAACGAGATAGAGGGCAGGGAAATACGACTATAATTGGTCGATACTCTGTAACAATAGTGGAAACATCTTTCTTATCAATTTTCTTTGATTCGTTTCTAAATTCTTTTGAATTCTTCGCGACAGCTCCAGAAAGAAGTTTCGATGTGATGGTGGCCTTACGAATCGTTGCAGAAAATTATTACTTCGTACTTCATCGATTTCTTATCGGCTTTTCGATTTAAACTCTAATAAATGAATTAGAAATTGAAAATTTTAATTGAATTAAATTGATTAATAGAATATGAAGAATGATTAGAATTGTATCGATAAAATGATTTTGTTTAAAACCAAAATTTGAAATTTTAATTATAATTTCCTGTATCTATTATTGATATTCTGATTTGGTGAGCCAATTGCAGAACTGATATCCAGTTTGATCTGAAAAGATATTTCTTTATCTTTCATCCATCTGTGTTGTTTTCGTGCCTGCGAATTTCGGGGACGAAATTCTTTTAAGGGGGGAAGTCTGTAACGACCCCGGATTTTATAAATATTTAAATTGATAATTAATTGAATTTTCGAATTTAAAATTGTTAAGTAATTTCATTTTGAATAAAATTTGTGAAATTAATTGATTAAGTGATGCGAGTTTCCCCGGATCCAAGTATATTCTGTATAAATCATTTACATTTAAAATACTGTAAATATGAGTATATATTGAATGTATATATATTTGGGTATATATGAGCAAATTTTATATAATATATATATGTATATATTGAACTTGAGTTAAAATCTCAAGTAAATGGTTTAAAAATAATCATAAAATACAGATATTTGACATGAGTATAAAATAAATAAATAAGTAATAATAAATATTTGAATTGATGGTTAATAATGATTTGAGTTTATAAAATAACATAAGATAATAAATTTGAAATAAAATAATAATAATTATTATTTCTTCTAAAAATAGAAAGTAGAACATTTGCCAAATGTAAACAAGAATTTTAAAATAGAAGTTTATTTGTAAAGTAAAATAATTCATACTTAAGCTATGAATAAAAATAAGAACATTGATATATAAAAATATAATCAATAAGGATTTAAAACAAATAAAATTAAAACAAAGTATGAATCAAAACAAAGTACAAATATGCATGAACAAGTAAGTGAGAACTGTACATAACATAACAAACAAGATAACATTAACTTGTACAAATAATAATATCTATGTATATAGTATCACCTCCAACACAAGATCACTTCAGCTGAAGCAAGAAAAAGGATAGAATGAGGTAGGTATGGAGACACATATCTTGGCATTAAATGCAATACACCTCTAGCATTGAATGCAAGAATCTTCAGCATGCTTATTTTACAAATATATATCACCCTGTTGTACTAACTACACCTATAGCTTCACATATACATCACCACCAGTAAACTTCTTTTCTCATTTATATCAAGCATCTTCAGTTCGTCCATAAGCTATGCAAAACTGAAATGAATGTTATTTCAAAAACAAAATTATCAAAACAATGAATCAAATCAGAAATCTAGAAGATTTCAGCAAGCAATTTCAAAACTGAGTCAACATGAAGAAGCCTTTGTTCTCCTTTCCAAGTGAGTAATATCACTCTAAAAACAAATTTAAAAGTAAAATTTTGTTGCAAGTATGTATGTGGATGAGTATGTTTAAATTTATATACATATAAATGCCTGTGAATATTGAAAGCTTATATGTACAGGCTGTTATTTTCTCTGCTCTTTGTTTGGAGTTTTCAAAACAAAACTTTGATTTAAAATCCATTTCTACTTGATCTATTAAACATTTGAACTCGAGATCAAAACAAATTTCGTTTGTTATGGTACGATTTATCATCTAAAAATGATTGTGTGAAAGATAAAGGTATGTGGAGTGAAAGAACGAGTTTTACAGTAAAAAAACTTAAGTCTCTGGAAATTTCGAATATCATGAATTATGGATTAAATCATATAGCTTGAAGTAACAGCCCAAGATAAGATTTTTAAAAGAAGTATGGTGATTTTTAGTTGTGGGGATCATGAGAAATTAACAGTAGGACAAAATTTGCATTTAAATCAATTCCTCGTGATTGGGTGATTCGTGTTTTGTGGGGTTGCTCGGGGTGGTAGACGAACCTACGGAGTGGCTAGGAAAATTGGCCGGAGTTGGTGGAAGTGATGGTGGCGTTGGCGGTAGCGAGGCAAAGTTTTTAACCCTAGTTTTTAGGTGGGGCAAAATCTTGGTTTCGTTCGACACCACGATGCATCGAGTGGCACGCGACTTCGGGAGGTGGTAAAGAAGAGGTTGACGAAGCTATGGCCGGAAGCGGAGCGTTTCTGGTGGTCGGTGGAGGAAGCGGTGGCTGTTGACAGGTTTTGGAATGGTGGTGTGGTTTTCGTTTCCAGGTTTTGTTCCTGGAACCTAAATCGAGCTTGAATGCTCGATTTCGTTTAGATGAGGTAATCATCGATCTGATGATCGAAATGGCTATGAGGGGAGATAGCTGATGGGGGAGGATGGACAGCGTTGGCCGAAGGTGGCTCTGGTGGAGGAGCACGTGCACCGTGCACTAGTGCACGAGTTGGAGATTCTGAAAATGGGTATAACAGAGAAGAAGCTGGGTGATTCGCGTATGTTGACTCGAAGCATACTCGGGAGATTTGAGTAGTTTACTCGGAGCAAAAAAATTTAAACAAGTACGCGTGAAATTTTGTTATCAGGTCTTTAAACCTGAACTTGTTTTCTGGGTCAGGTTTTTAAATTTAATTTTAAACTTATAAATCCAGGTTTTGAATTGAGTTGTAAACCAAAATATAAATATAATTCAAGTTTGAATTAAAATTTAGTTTGAACATAAATAAAGTTTAAAAGTTTAAATTGGTTTAAATAACTCAAAAGCAATTAAATGTTTGAAGAAAATTGAATTTAAAAATAGATTTGAAATTTGTAGATGAAGAATTTATAGCAAGATAAACTTTAAAGTTTAAACCTAAAATAAATTCCCAGATTTTGAAGTAAATAAATTATTACTTTAACTTGTAAATTTAAAGGTTTTAAAAGTTAGTTTTTATTTTAAAACTTGAATATTTAGAATGAAGTTCAAAAGTAAATTTAAAATAAATGGTTTCAAAAATATTTGTAAGTGATAAAAAAAAAAAAAATTATGAATGCTACTGTAAGTTAATGAAAATTTAAAAAAAAAAAAAAAAAAAAATTAAAATGGATAGTTTATTAATTTGAATAAGTAATTAAAAGTTTAAATTAAGTAAGGAATAATTAATTTGTAAATTAAGGGTTACTAATCAAATATAAATTAATGATAAAAAAACTGATTAATCAAGTGATTAAGCAATAATTAATTTAAGGATAGCGTAATAAATTAATTATTGCAATTAATTAAGAATAATTAATTTATTGAGGGTTAATTATTTAAAAAAATTTAAGGTTGATTAATTTGAATAAATAAATGATTAAAGGACAATTTATCAAATGATTTGGAATTGATTGGTGTTAATTAACCACATTGATGACCCATCTGATTACCCATCTGATTTAAGTTTATTAGATCATTATATAATTGAGTTCACTTATAGAGATCTGAATTCTATTGATAGTTGAACTGTTCGATATCTCTGATATGCTATGTTTTGTGCTATGAATTGATTTAGCGTGATCTATGATGAATGTAATTATTTATGATGCATTCATATTTTATATCTGTGAATCTGTGAATGTATGATAAGCGTTATAGTTTATATCGCTTATCAATCATATTTCTGTGTTTTGATCTGTGATAATTGTATGATGTTGCCCTACTGTGTATAACCCTGAACCACACTCATACACACACAATTATGGATTTCACGAGGAAATCGATTAAGTCGCAGATTTTTGAAATAGTTAAACTTGAATTTTTAAATTCAAATGTTTTGGAAATGGAATCGAAATAAATGTGAAAAGCTTTTAGAATGAAATTTCAAAATAAAATTTATTATTTTTAAATTACTTGATTAAGTTTTGGGATTTAAATAATTTGATTTAAATTTAAATTCAATATTGAAATTGAATTCTGTAATTTGAAACTAGGGATTAACGATATTATACTAGTTATATATGAGTTAAACCATTTTTAAAGTATTGTTTTGGGAATTTGAATTTAACCCAAGGATTTCAACTCGTATAAATAAATCAGATTTCCAAAATGAAAACTGTTGTTTTCAAATGATAAACACTTTTAGATAAGAACTGAGATTCCAGTTAATTAGGGGAATTTCAAGATTGAATAGAGAAGGATTTTCCTAAGTTATAGATGATTCTTTTTCAAAGCTATGAATTAAATCTGTTTATTTTTAACAGATTTAAATGATGATTTGTTTAAATCAAATTGAAATGGAATTGTTTTGAAGGCTATAAGTTAAATCTTTGATTTAAAGATTTAACGAGTTAATCAAATTGAAATGAAAATTTATTTGAAAAAATCGGTGAATGAATCTTTTGTGTAAAAGATAAAAATGTGAAAATTGCTTAAACCGTTAAAGGTTGTGAAAATGAATCTTTTTGTTTAAAGATCGAAATGGTAATTGGATTAAAACCATTTGAAAGAAAGTTTTGAATTATTAAGTTGTGACTTAATTGAAATCCCATTATCCATTGTTTTTGAAATATTTTCGCTCACTATTCGGTTTAGCCGGGAGAGGACCTTTGTGTCATATATCCCATTCCGAATATGTGATATGTCGTTATGGATAGCATTGAAGACCGGTGTTGAAGACCGGGTATTTGCGAAAGCGATAGGATGACCTATCGATTGTTTCTGCACCGAGTCGCGCCGGTATAGAAACTCCATATGTGATGGGAAGTCCGAACGTGATTAGTGAATATTCGGATTGCAAGGACTTCTTTGGAAGTGCCTTCGGTTCTGTTCGAACCCAGAACAGACTTGTATGGATTGTATGCCTGACATTACAAGTTGAGATATAAAGCCGATCTCTTTCAAATATATTTCTGTTGGTGGCGGAGAATTTATTCTTTGCTTAACACCCTTCTTTGAGACGTATGTGCTCAAAGGTTATATAGTTGAAGTTATCAGCGATATATTCCCAATTTGGTAATGTGACATGCCAAGTGTTGCTGAAATGATCATTGTGTTGATTATTTGTGATAGGATCATTTATTTGATCGTCTATCTTAGTGATCATTGTGTTGATCATTTGTTGACCCAAAGCATGGCTTTTGTATAAAGTATGTTTTTGTGGACGTGAATTCATCGAGCCTCACATCCCGGAAATGGTCAAAACAGGAAAGATGCGGCAAGGTTATTAGGGGTTGCTGTAGCTCCCCTTAGGGTATGTACATTTCCTTCTGGATAGAGGTGATATCATGGTATGGAGCCCAGATATTTAACCTATGTGGTTACTACGAATTTATTACTTTGTGGTTGTTGGTTTTCGGGATCCCGAGAGAAAGGTCGTTTACGATCGGGGAATGGCGTGCTCGTGTCAGTAGTTACCCAGTTAGGGGTAACCCGGCCTTGTGTTGGTAGAGTTCCGGTTTGGTTCTCGGGGATGTCCATCCAGAGGCATTCTCATGTGGCAATGGGAAGTTCCTTGGCCTGACCATTTGTTGGAAATCCAAAGAAACAATACGAAACTTGTACGGTTTTAGTTGTAGGACCTATCATTCACTTATGGTGTCGCAACACTGTTTGGAGGGTAGCTATAGTAGGCATAAATGCGAAATGCCTATGCTGGCTAAGATTTATATCTTTATTTTCGAAATGATTTTTCCTACACTATGCACTAGTAATAATATCAAATGTTTCTTTTAATGCGTATCAAGCATCTTTGACTATCATAAGGAGAAATCTCCTCCGATTCTGCGTTTGCATTGTGTGTGTGTGCGGGAGGCCTTATGGTAGTCTCATTTTTCAAAAGCATTTCGAATTGACTTTAAAATCTTATGTTGATTGTTTAAAGATAAACTGTTTTTGTTGCTCACACCAGTCCCACGACTGACTCGGAGTTTATTGTTTTCTTTCCTAAACTCTGGGTGCTCATTATTCTCTACACGAGCAGTCTAGAGTTGGGTTTTTCAGATAGCTAGATTTAACAGATTATCTAGAGTTAGTTCAGTCTTTGGATCGCACCAGTCTTGGTTATCTTGGTGCATTGTTATTGGGAGTTCTTGCTATTTCTGGATTGATTCTTGGAAATGGAGTTACAGTTATTTTTAGAGTTCTTCCTTGAAGACTATCTTAGAGTTATTTGTTCCGCTGCTATTTTATTGTATCATCTCTGATGTATATTGATATCTACTGGATCATCTGTTGTATCAGATATTGTATTAAAGCTGTATATCAATGTATTATTCTTTTATTCCGCTGTGTTATTTACTTAATGATTGTTATAAGCTCCGGCGAATCGGATTTGAACGGTCGAATCTATGGCATTCGAATACGTTTTGAAGTATGGATGTCGATTTTCGAGCGGGCAAAATCCGAAACGTTACAATTTACTATGTAGTAATATACGCTGTATACAGTAGTGTCTAATCAGTAAAGTATAATCATATAGAAAATAGCGTTAAGGGGATGGTGAACCTTAACGCGGTCGGATCTTTAAAACCAAAATCGTAGTGGGCTCGATATAAGGATATGACACGGCACGCGAGGTAATGCCAGGGTGGATACACCGTTTGCACTCCCGGACCGGTGGTGACGGCAAGCCAGCAGCTTCCGCCCACCTCGAACAATACCCCCGAATCAAAGTGGCGCCACGTATCAAATCAAAAAAGTAATAGAATGGTTTCCGATGGAGCATGCTCGATGAAAGGGTGCGACCCTTTGTGTGGCCCGGTATAGCTCCTATTTTAGTCATATATGCCAACTCACGGGAGTTGGGTCCACGTAATATACCTCGAGAACGTCGCCAACATCCTACTTCATTCTGGAATCTCCACCGCGTACACAGTTGTTAAAGTGGTTTTCGGTATTGGCCGGCTATAAGACAATATCCGATCCCGGTCTGTTTAACAACCAATCGTTATTATAACCCGTAGTTATAACTTTAAAACAATATTTTATACTTCAAAATAAAATATCATTTAAACCTAAATCTTTATCAAAATAAAGATTAAATCGCTTCCAAACCATTTCAATATATCATCATACCATATCTTTCAATTCAAATATTTATCAAAATAAATATCAAGTCATTTCTAACCATTTCAATATATTAAATTATCATATCCTTTCAAAACTTCCTTTCAAATCATTTTAATATCTCAAAATATCATAACCTTTCAAAGCTTCATTTCCAAAATATCATATCTTTCAGGACTTCTTTTCAAATCATTTTAATATCAAGATATCACAACTTTCAAAACTCCATTTTTCAAATCATTTAATATCAAAATATCATATCTTTCAAAACTCCATTTTTCAAATCATTTTAATATATCAAAATATCATATCTTCCAAAACTCCATTTTTCAAATCATTTAATATCAAAATCTCATATCTTTCAAAACTCCATTTTTCTAATCATTTAATATCAAAATGTCATATCTTTCAAAACTCCATTTTTCAAATCATTTAATATCAAATTATCATATCTTTCAAAACTCCATTTTTCAAATCATTTAATATCAAAATATCTTATCTTTCAAAACTTCCTTTCAAATCATTTTAATATATCAAAATATCATATCTTTCGAAACCACATTTCAATCATTTTAATATATCAAGATATCATATCTTTCGAAACCACATTTCAAACATTTTAATATATCAAAATATCATATCTTTCGAAACCACATTTCAATCATTTTAATATATCAAAATATCATATCTTTCGAAACCACATTTCAATCATTTTAATATATCAAATAGTTATATTTCAAAACAAATTACTTCATTATTAAATCATAAAAATGAAGTTATTACATTTAATAATTAAATTATTAAATGCCAAAAGTTTAAACTTTTCAATGTTCATTTATGCACTTAAATTTATTAAAACAATGAAAATTCAAGTTTCGCAGCATTTAGAAAATGCTACAGAAAGTTACATTCAAAAATACAATTAAATTTAACAAAAGACAGTATTAAAAATGTTGTTAATTAACTTCAAATATTCAATAGAATTTCACAAACACTTATATTTTTATTTAAATCATTTTTAACTTATAAAATCATACATTTTCACATTTATAAGCATCATTTAATTTTCCTTGAATTCATGATTTTATAAAGTTAAGTTTCCTTCCAAAAATCAATATTTATTAATAATTCACTTATTAAATTTCAACATTCAAATTTAAATTCATTACATTAAATTTCAACTTAACACTTAAGTTTAAAATTTCAAATATAACTTGATTCCATTTTATTTAACTTAACTTAAAATTTCACTTTTAAACCAAATTCATAAATTCCAATTTAAGTTATATTTCCAAATTCAACTCAATATCCACTCATTAACATTTTAACTTTATTCAAAAATCATTAATATGTTATACAAATCATTTTAAATTAATTTAAAATTCAAAATATCATAAATTTATCATATTTTCAAAGTTAATTTAAATTCCATTAAAAATTAAATCAAAATTTCCAAAATAACTTACATTCAGATTTTCTAACTTTTCCATAATTTATTTAACTTATAGATTTCCAGAAAATCAATAATACTTTACAAAAATTATATTTTTATTTAATTTTAAATCAAAATATTATAATAATTACATTTCTAAAATATTTTAAAATTTTTAGAAAACATATTTTAACTACGGGCCTGTATATAATTTTCTACGCTAGGTAAAGTGATACGGGTAATATATCATTTCAACCCGTAATTTACAAAGAAAAATCCGGGTTTTATCATTTCAACCCCGCGGTCCCAAGTAAATAAAATAAGTTGAAAATCATTCAGGCCTATCATTTCAGCCCATAACGATTTTCCCCTATTCTAAAGTCCGTTCGGGTATGTATCATTTCAACACATAGTGATTCTAATCCAAAGGGAACTTGCAGTGTGATAAACTGATAAAATAGCAGAACAACATAATATAACAGTAACAGATGTTATAACAGGTGTTTAAGCATGGGTAAACATCATAAAATCTTAATATAGCAGGTGTAACATGATAATGCATTTTACAGATTCAAAAGGGGCCAATTTACTAGTTATATATGTACATATTGTCTGGTGAGAATAACTCACATGTTCAAAGCTGGAGATATCCACCAAAGCACACAACGCAACACAATGAAGGCACGATGACATGGATATGACTTGAGAGTGGAGAGCCAAAGCAATTTGACTTGTTCAAACATTTACACAAAACAATACAAATATATGTAAGTTTCAACACGATTTAAACATCAAATAACATTAGAATTCAAAGCCCAAAACAATCTCGAATGAATTGCACCTGTTCTCAACCTCATGTACTTCAGTTAGGCAGTGATTCGGCTCAGCTAACTCAGGGAATTAGGTCAGGTTTGGGTGTGCAAGGGTCGGCCTACACATGGGTTTGAAGGTGGGTTGTGATCTAGGTGCATAAATCTACCACTACAAAGCAAAGTTCATCATTTTCTAGGCTACAACTAGGTTCGGTCATGGGTTATGTGGGCCCAACCAGAGGTGCAGGTGGTGGTGGGTGATGGGGTAGGGGGTAGTGGTCAGATCAGAGGTGGTGGTGGTGGAGGTAGTGGCGGCTAATGGTGGTAGAAGGAGGAGATGATAAACTAGGCTAGGCTAGTGCAATAGGTGATGGTTTTTGGTGGATTTTGTGGTGGTCTTTCCCATGGATGGTCTCGACCTGAAATGGAGAGGTAGTAGGATGGGTGATGGTCAGAGGAATGGGGTGGTAGAGGTCAGGTCAGATCTGGTTGAGGAGGAGCCAAGGTATGAAGGTGAGAACAAGTACAAAATTCAAATAGAAAAGTAGAAAAACAAAGGAAGAAGAAGATGAAATGGAAGCCATTACCTTCAATACTTCTACCCGTGAGTTTGACAATGGAAAGTGAGAAGTTTCTCACGTGAATAGGAAGGAAAATACACGGCTATTCAATAGAAAAAGAAAAAAAAACGGTCAAAGAGTAAATGAGGAAACGGTAAAAGAAACGACTTAGGAGGTGAAACGACTTTACGTTTCACAACTTTTAAAACCTTTCAAATTTCCTTAATTTTGTTTATATAACTTGATATTTCTGGAAAAAATAATAATCCCAGATAAAATTTCGAAAATTTGTCAAAATTTAAAAATATATATAATATTTATTAATTATATAAAGTTAAATTAAGGAAAATAGCTAAAAATAGTAAACTAGTCTAGAAAATTTGAAATTACATGAAATAAATTTTAGAAAATTCATATGAGCTTGTAATATATTTTTAAACATAAATAATAATAATAAATAAAAGTACATTCACAATATAAAAAAATTAAATATGATTTTAATGAAGAAAATAGCAGAAAATAAGAAAACAGCCTTTTTAAAAAAAGAAGAAATCAACACGGTAAACTTTGGAAAAATTATAACATCACTTTAAAAAAAATATTAAAAGACAAAATATACTTAAAATAACCCATTAACACATAAGAAAAAAAAATTAAATTTAAAGAAAATAGAAAAAGATTTAAAGAAATTTCTTAAAAATCCAAAACAGTGTCCAGAAATTACAAATAAATCACCATTGACTTTGGAAAATTTTTACTTCATTTTAAATTATTATAATACAAAAATATACATACAATAACATATGACAACGAAAATAAGATTTATATAATTTAAAATAGACAAAATTGTTAAATAAATCAAATTACACTCAAAATTGAAATGTACATAACTTTTACAGTTTAACTCTGTTTTCAACGAAACGAAAAGCAGTGTTCAAGTTATTACATCTATTTTCATAATAAAAGATAAAATTCAAGATTTAAAAATTATTTAAATTTTAATTTTAAAAGTCAAAGTTTAAACAGTTTGAGTAGAAATTCACTTTTTAGTAAAATGTCCAATTTATACTATTTTGAACTATAGATCACTTAACAGTCAGCATTTATAGATAAAATGTTTGAAATAAAAATAAATTTAAAATAATCAAAATAAAAATAAAGTCAAATTTAAAATATATAGGCAAAAATCTAGGGTTGTTACAGTAGTTCATTCTTCTCACAAGTTTAAGACACAAAGAGGACTCGAATATCAATGTCACCAGTGAAACAAAAGGAACACAATGTCACATATACATATGTATTCAAGGCAACCAGACAATATGCAAACAAAGTATCCAGTGATAGCAGTAGCGCAGCCTCAACATGTAGTTCAACAGCAAAAAAGCTACAGACTACAAGCATATAAAACTTCACAATATCTATGCAACAGTACAGACAATCTGAGAAGTTATAATTCATATGAACTCATGTGGATAGTGCAACCAAAGAATGTAATAGCAGAACACATATGAAGCCGTGAATGAACAAGTCAGAGGGTCAAGCACTTTTCAAAGTCAAAGCTAACAAGTCATACATAACAGTTCAAATGGCCGAGCATAAAAATTGAATAAATCAAAACCGTGGTGGGCAAGGATTCAAACCAATCAAATATTACAAATTTCAAATGGTTGAAGTCAATTTCCAAAACAATTAAAGCCGTGTGGTTAAGAAATCGAAGAGTTCAAAATCAAAGCCATGTCAATCAAGTAAATAGAAAATTATACGAATTGAAGAAGTCAAAAAAATTGTATACACTCAAGCAAAATTGAACGGCTAAGCTACAATATCAGACGATTTCAATCGAACAAAATTTTAGGGAATTGAACCCTATTCAACCCGTTAACATCATCGACATTTAAATCAATCGAGTTCAAGCAGATCATCCAGAAAAGCAAAAAGGAAATTATGTATGGAAGTCAAATCGAACCGACGAAATTGAATTAGTCGTATGCAAATTGAAGAATTGATCAATTGATGAAACAATCGACTCTAAACAATTATTCGATTGATCAACTTGTATCAGCAATATTCAATTTCCAGAAGCCCTAATTTTATCAAGAGGAACAAACGAGCAGAATAAAGCATCCATTCTTTTTAGCGCAAAGGATACAAGGCTAGGCCGAAGAAATAAAGAGATAAAGGGATTTTTTTTACTATATTTTGGGCTGGCCTTTATAATTGGGCTTTAATTTTTAAATTAGGGCTTTGTCTTTGAAATTGTTTTTAAATTTGTATTTTCTCTTTTAGACTTTTGTAAATTCTGGTCATGTGACTAGGGGACGAACAAAGGTGGTGCAGTTCAAGAATTCACAACTCAGTGGCTGAGTTGTGGAAGAGTTTTGAGCGAAGAGCTAGGTTAGTCGATAGTGGGTGTCATGAGTTTACGTGTCTAAGCTTCTGACTGTTTAATTTCTAGTAGGAACCTTGAGGATAACATGTAGGCAGTGTTTTGCCGAAGCTGGGTAAATCTGTGTGTTCTATTTTCTGTTTTTAATATTCTGCTATTATCTGTGCTGCTATTTTTCTGCTATTATCAGTACTGCAACTATTTTATATACTTCCGCATTAAAAATTTATAGTTGATAGTATTATCCTATTCACCCCCCTCTAGGGTGAAATCTATCCTATAGGTCCCTCTGGGATGAATCGTAAATTTGGACCGATGACATTCTCTAAAAACTTCCTTCCTTAAGTCCTCAACATTGGAAACACACAATCGTCCCTTCTTTCTCAGCCATCCTCTCCGGTCAAGGCTAAAATTCTTTAAATCATCGATCTCATCTCCAATCTCAAGCCTTATAATCTCCTCGATTAATATTGGATCCTTTTTCTGCTTAGAAGCAATCCACTCAATCAACACTAGTCAAACTTCTAAACATGACAACATGGCGTTACTCTGACAGGAACTACCAGTCGACCGTAACTGTACACCACAACTTGCCAAAGCTTCTAAATCCTTCCACTCCGCCAACATAGCTAACATCACATTCGGACATCTTTTGCAAAGAACATCCGCTAACTTATTATCGTTCCCTGGTGTATACTCTATTCCAAAATCATAAGCAGCCAAAAACTCTAACCACCTCTACTGTCTCATATTTAAATCCTTCTGAGAGAGTGAATACTTTAAAGACATATGATCGGTATAAAGCTCAAATATCTCTCCTAAGAGATAATGTCTCCAAATCTTCATTGCAGAGATCACCGCAGACGACTCCAAATCATGAGTAGGATATCTCACTTCATGCGGTCTGAGCTGTCGTGAAGCGTAGGCAATAACTTTGCTGTTCTACATCAACACAACTCCCAATATAGTTCCACATGCATTAGTACACACCACCAACCCCTGGTTTTTGTCTGGAACTACTTAAACTGTGCATTGGTCAACAAATGCTTTAACTTAAGGAATGCCTTCTCACATTTTTCGGACTAGACAAACTTCACCCCCTTCCTGGTTAGCTTAGCCAAAGGTGCTGCTATCCATGAGAAATCCTTAATGAATTTCTGATAGTAGCAAGTAAGTTCAACAAAACTTCTAATCTCAATCACCACTCTGGTCTCTTTTAATTTTACACCGTTACGATCTTATCTGGATCGACTGACAAACCTTTCTCTGGAACCACATGACCAAGAAACTTAACCTCTTTCTTCCAAAAATGGCACTTGGTAAACTTTTCCTTTAGCTGATTCTGCCTCAGTGTCTCAAGTACCATCTAAGATGAAATTCATGCTCCCTCTCATTCTTAGAGTATACTAAATTGTCATCTATAAAAACTAGCACAAACCTATCTAAGTTTTCTCGAAAAACTCGGTTCATCAAATACACAAATAAAGCAGGTGCATTCGTCAATCCAAATGGCATTACTAATCATTAATACGAATCATACCTAGTCTGAAATGCTATCAACGGAATACCGTCGTCTGCCACTCTTGACTGATGAAAACATGTCGCCTAATTCAATTGGGAAAACACTTTGGCTCCAATCAATTTGTCAAATGGATCGTCTATTCTTGGTAACAGATACTTATTCTTAATCGTCCTTTCATTTAACTTACGATGGTCGATACACATTCTCAACGACCCATATAGTTTCTTCACGAACACTGCCAGTGATCCCTAAGGCGAACTGCTTGGCCTAATAAAATTCCTTCCTTCTAGATCCATTAGTTGCACATTCAATTCCTTCATCTCAGTCGGTGTCATCCTACTAGGTGGTCTACTCACAGGTTCAACTATGGGCACAATATCTATACAAAACTTAACTACTTGTTTTCGGTGGTAATCATGTGACTGGCTCAAAAACATCTGCAAACTCTCTTGCTACTCGAACCTGACTTAACTCATCTCCCACCTCCATAACACTAAGCATAGTACTAACACTCTGGTCAAAATTCTCTACTTAGAATATTACTCGGTTATGGCTATCAGGGTGTCTCAATGATATCTCCCTATCCTGGCAAAATATTCTAGCCTCATACATACCAAACCAATCTATACCTAAAATGATTCCGAAATCTACAAAATCAATAACATACAAACTGCATGCAAACTTATGACCTAACATGTCAAGTTCTAACTGGTCGCATCTCAACCATAGAGTTCCATACCCTCCTATTTAATTCGCAACCCTTGAGAAAGTAACAAGGTAGGTGGGTTCTAAGCATAATCTAAACCAAATTTTGAGATATAAATGAATGTGATGCACCGATATCAATAGTATCATAACTGGTATACTCTGAAACAAAAGCTTACCTTCCACCACATTCTTCCCTTTATCGGCTGTAGTAGGCCTAGTTGGTCCAATAGCTAAAACCTTTCCTTTGTCCTCCCTAACATGCTCTAGACACTGGTTCTTGTAATGCCCAATTTGATCACAGTTGAAGCATATCACATTCTTCTTATTTGCAGTCTTCTTCCCGTTTCCTAACTGACACTCATTTGCTACTCTTCTTGTCACACTTTAAGCAAACTAACTCAACCATTGCCTTCTTGGCAGTCTATCCCTTCTGGGCTCCTTTTTTTAAAGAATTTTCTCTTCTTCCTCCGAGAACCCGGAATTTCCATTGGCTTATCTCTAGCACAACAAGCAAGCATTTCCTTATGGCTAATAGCCATCTCCATAACCAAATTACTAGGATCACGGAGATGTGGAAGGGTTGCCCTAGCAATTTCGAGCCTCAATCCCCTAATGATCTTCTCGTTCCTTCTAATGACGGTGTTTATAGCATTATGTCCATAACGGGACAACTCCTCAAACTTAGTGGCATACTCAACAACCGACATTTACCCCTGCTCCATATATGTAATCTTCCTCAACAGTTCTGACTTGGCAAACTCTAATGTAAATTTTTGCTCAAATCTCTTTCTAAACTCAGCCCAAGTCAATGTTCTTCTAGAACTCTAGCAGTAACATGATTCCACCAGGGAATCACTTATCCTTGCAACTCTCTAGAGGCCAAACTTCTCTTTTACGCATCATCTAAACCCAAATAAGCAAATATACGTTCATAATGCAACAACCAATTCTCAACTTCAATAGCATCCTCTGTCCCCAAAAATGGCCTCCCACCGAGACTGGTGTAGTCCCTGCTCAACCTAGCATAATTATTTCCAACCGGAGCAATAGGATTAGCTCCCCAAATTTTTTCAACAATTCCGACAGTAGCTCCTTCTTGCGTCATATTGATAAAGAACTGATACATTGCCCCTATATCTATTAGTGGATTTCTAGCACCCATATTGGCATCAGCATTTTTGTTATTATCATTAGCCGATCAACCTGGGTTCCTTCTGGTGGTGGGTCGAGCATTTCCATTAGTTGTGTTGCTTCCTCCACCGATATGTCCTTTTCCATTTCTTACTTCCATATCGCCTTTCTTGTGAATCTCACATGAGCCATAGTAATACATAGAAGAACGTTCTAAGAGAGCGACGAATACGTACTTATATATATATATATATATATATATATATATATATATATAACTATATATCAAATACAAATACGTTACTATAGCATTAACCCAAACCCCAATCATGTTATCTGATTAATTGCATTATGTTTGAAAGATCTTGTTTGTTCAAGTTTCTTTTAAAGTTTCATAAACCTATGCTCTGATACCAACTTGTAACATCCCCTACTTAGAAGCCAAAAACTAATAGCTGTGGAATCTGTAGTCAGCCATAGTAATTAATCCTTGACTGCCGAATATGGCAATGTTAAATACATTGGTACACAAAAACACAAGAATATGGAAAAAAAATTAAAACTGAAAACGAAGTCCACATTCCATTTCAAAATATTTCAAACTCATTACATAATCCCGGTGCGTAAAAAAGCATTCAAATAAAACATACTTATTACAAAATATGCCAAGAGCAACATATGAAGATGCTCTCTTGGAAGATCAGAGTATATAATAAGGCAATAAAACAAGTTTGCCTTTACAACCAACGCAAAGGAAATAAAAGAACACTAAGTAGCTAGCATGCCTCTCGTACGTCACATGAAGCTTTATTCATCTAAAAGCACACCTGAAAACCCTAAACCTCGAACTACTCAAAATCAATTAAGTACCCGAGAGTTTAAGGGAAATAAAAACTTTGAGTCAAACAGAAGCCTGGTATGAACAATAATCTACCATCTCAAACCGTTTAGATATCTAGTGAGACCACACCACTTAAAGGAATAGGTTTTTCCCTCATTAATATCTTAAAATATTTATAAAACCATATACTATGCTCCTGCATCCATAATGGTTAAAATAAATCAAAATAATATGATGATATGCAAACAAGTAAGTTAATTCTGGATTCCCATCCTCATTCATTCTGATTATCTATCTCAATTATAGTTTTTAGGATTAGTATTAACCTGTTTAATACATATAGACTACCTATCTGATTTCATATTTTTTATGGGATTACTAAGAATCTATTGGTAACTCCAATATCTTTATCTTTATCCTAGTTTTCATGGGATGACTAGGAACCTATTGACTGACTATCAATATCCTAATCTATATATAGTTTTCATGGGCTAACTATAAACCTATTGGCGCCTGCCAATATCAAATCATAGTTTTCATATGCTGACTATGAACTTATTGGGATCTACCAATATCTTTCTCTTTACACAGTTTTCAAGGGCTTACTATGAACCTATTGGCCCCTGCCAATATCTTTAATTAAGAATTTAACATTTCTTAAGTTATATTCACTACTGGGTCAACCTGTCTGGTTGCTCCGCCCTTCCCTATAGTACCATTATGGGTTAATTATAACGTGAACCAATATAGGAAGAAGCAATCCTAACAACAAATAATAATCTCAAAAATCTTTATTTATGCCTTGGTTTTTCCTTTAAAACGAGAATGGGCTATTTGTTTAGAAATCTTAAACATCGCTTTCGAAACCACTGGATGACCTCCTTTGAAAGATAAGAAAACCTCTTTTCAAAGCTCTAAGTATATACCTTTTGAAGCTATATAAATCAACCCTTTCCAAATTATTCCTTTCAACTGCATCAAAACATTACTAAATAACCTTTAGAAATATAACTTCAAAACCAATTAAAGTACCCCTTTTAAAAATAATGGGTTTTACTCTTCAAAATCATCTTTTGGGTCAAAGTGGTTACACATAAAAGTATCTCTTTTGAAACCTCTAATATAACATTTTTGGGGAAAAATTGATGGTTTAAATTTATGGTAGCGGAACCATCTATTCTTCAAAATCTTGGAGTAAAACTTTGAAGAATAGCATCGAAACCTCATTTCGACACAATTGCCTTCGAAACCTCTGAAACCCTTCAAAAGTATTTAGGAAGCGGCTTAGCTTAAGTTTAAAACAAGGAGAACCATTTGAAAGCATTGATGGTTGCAATACATCCAAATGGTAAAAGAATAGTGGCTGGGTTTCGACTAGGACTGAACCACCACTTTCAAAAGCATTATATGAAAACAAAGGAACCCATTCAAAAGCTCCTACTTAAATCATTATATGGCAACCTACAAAGAAAGCTATATAGAAAAACCCCTTTCGAAAACATAGGTTTCGACTACATCAAAATCTTTAGGTAAAACAGAGCAGACACACGAAAATAGAACTAAGGTTTTGACCCTATCAGAAGTATTGCTACTTCTGACACCTTGGCTTCCACCTTTCCTCCAATCCACCATGTACCATCTAACTGATACCTAGTGTATTGGTTTCGATTAGGTGGGTTTCAGCAGGGTTGGTTTCGACTGAGTCTAGGCAGAAGCATTAGGTCGAAGGCCACTTCCAAAAGAGGCGGAACTAACATTTTATTTAAAAGGCTGAAACTGTGCTAAGTTTAGTAATTGCTTTATAACTAACCTACATATTTGTAAACACCTGGTTGGTTGCCTTAAATCTTTTCAAATACTTTACAAAATAAATGCCGCATTTATCAAATCTAAATCATAGGAAAAATAACATTTAAGCCCTTCCATTAAGTAAAACCAGTATTGTAAATAAGTCCTTCTCTTAAAATAATTTATTTTCCCCACCAAATCAATTAGGAAAAATCCCCAAAAATCCTAAAAATTCAATTTCATCATGTAGTCTAACATATTAAAATTTTAGAACCAATTTCTTCATGAAATAATCGAAATTTGATTTAAACCCAATATTTTCATATTTTCATTTATAAATCCATGGTAAATATTCCATAGCATGGAAATTTACAAAAATTGAAACCCATCCCTAAAATCATGATTTACATAAATATAATTTTTTCCATTGCATTTTAAAATCAATAGTTTTGAATGTGAAAACATGTTAAAGACAATAATTATGAGGACGGAGATCTTTACAATATCGGGTTGCATGTCACTAACCTTTGGGGAAATTCCCTTATCATATACATGGTGGCAGTGGTTCCTTCAATTCGAAATCTTCGATGTAAGGACTACTCGCTACTGCTCCTAAGAGTGATTCCCAAATAGGATATAGTAGAAGAAGTGCCTTTGGTTTGTCCTATGCATGGACAACTTGTATGGACTAGTGTCTGACATTGCATTTCTAAGACCATGTATATTGGTTTTTACTAATGTACATCTATTTGGTAGTATAGGAGGTAACCCCTCTTATGCTTAACACCCTTTTCTGAGACATACGAGCTTAGAGGTTGTACTTTGTGGAACTCAATTAGTGTTTCGTTGGAAATGGCAATGTCGCATTCGAAGTGGGATTTATCATGTGAAAGGTAAAACTAAGCCTCCCACATCGGTAATGGAAAAAACATGGTAGATGCGGCAGGGCTAAGTGGTCGCTCCTACTAGGATACAGTCATCACCACTCTGGATTACTCTCTATAATCCAGATTTTTTGTGTATGATGTGTCCATGGATAGGTCGAGAATGATCGGAATGATGGCGTATTCGATACTATTTATGGAAGAGGTATGCCTATTTTGTGTTAGTAGAGGTTGAAGCCGAGGTGCATCCCTCTAGGGATGTAATGTCTTAAGGTAGTCCCTTACCTTGTCATTGTATGGAATCCATTCTCTAATACGACCATTCTTGGTTTTAGTTGTAAAACTATTATGCTGGAATTTAATAAATGTAACAATTTCAGCTAAAATTATATATATTTGTTTGAAAGAGTTTTCAAATAATGCAATTAAAAGTAATATCTTTGGTTTTGCAAAGTAAATGGATTGTGTCATAAGATAAAACACGTCCATGTTTATATCGATGTGATCTTATGAGTACTCTTTGTTTTCAAAAATATCCGTGTTTTGAGTTTTCTCACACCAATCCCACGACTGACCCAGACTTTATTTTCTTTTCCCTTGAACTTTGGGTGCCCTATTTTTCTGGTTAGCCAAGTAGTTCAAGTCTAGTTTAGAACATTTTGGAGGAGCTTGGAGAAGGAGTTAGAGTTTCCTCTGTAGATGGTTATCCATTTCCATTTCCACTGCATTTGTTACTGTTTGTATTTAGCACTAGTAGGGACAGAGATTTATGACTGTCCATGCAGAGATTAGGATAAACTCTGATATATGTAATTAAAATTTCCATTGTAAAGATTATATATTGAAGTAATATATGTTATTCCGATCATCATAGCTCTGATACCATTGTTGCTGGGCCACCATGCAGCGGAAGTAATGGGTGAATTTCAATTTTTTTTACCATTTTGGATCTTTATTGTGCCTATGAAGTCTAATTTATTTAGAACATTTCTAAATTTCTTTTTTAAAAAAAAATCTTTACTCTATTTAAATTTATAAAATGATATAGTATCATTTTATTTATATTATATATATACTTGCATCATATACATGGAGACTTAAAAACGACGACCGCTCCTGACACTATAGGAAACCCTAGGGGCGAAAAAAAGCAACTGAAGAAGACGATGACACAAGCTGGCAGAGGTCAAATACAAAAATAAAGGAAAGCATCAAATTGGGGATAATCTACAGCAGCAAAGGAGAGAGCCTCCTATTCGGCGTGAAGTTCCAACAGGCCTTAGATTTAAAAAACCAGATTTCAAGGAAGGAATAAGAACATGGGCAGATGCAATTGCAGGAAACACGTGTTTCGATGGTGGGGTAAACAAATTTGATTCTGTAGAAGATGTAGATAGAGTCTATGCAGATCTAGATGAAAAGGTTTTTAATTCAGCTAAAAGCATGTGGGGTACTTCTATTTATATTTATGTAGCTGGGAAAAGACCTTATTACATACATTTCAATGCCTACATTAAAAGAGAGTGGAAACCGACTGGTAATGGGGAGGTTTTTCTAGAAAAAATGGCTTTATCTTATTAAATTTAGTAACGAATTGGATTGCAAAAGGGTTCTGGAAGGAGGCCCTTGGTTCTATATAGCAAACTTATTTTACCAAGAAATGGGAACCAAATCTAAGACTTGAAAGGGATATGCTAGAAACACATCTTGTTTGGGTTAAACTGATGAATCTCAATCTGTCCCTATGAAACGCTCATGGATTTAGTAAAATAGCTAGTCTTATTGGGACTCCCTTAGCTATGGATGACTATACCAAACATGTTAAAAGATTAAAATATGCTAGAGTTCTAGTAGAGATCAAAGCTAGTGATACAATCAAAAATTAGGTACGTGCCAAAGATAGAAGTGGTAATATATACATACAGGAGGTAGAGTATGATCATATTCCACCTGTCTGCACCAAATGCAATTGTTTTAGCCATTCTACAGACCAATGTGAAATTGTTATTAGTCCCATTATACAAAAAATGTGGGGACAAAAACCTACGGTAGAGACTAGTCAAACTGGGTCTAAGCAAAATATACAACAAAATGAGGTACAGCCTAAGCCCAGCTCTGATGTGAGACATATATACACATAACATTCAAACATAGAAGCTAATAACCAAAAGGAAACACTTGCTGTCCTGAAGGATGTAGAAAAGACAGCTGGCCCATCACTGGAAATAAATGCTGCGAAAATTGCATCTGTCCATAATTCAGTTGGGTATTTATCAGAACCAGTGCATGTCACATTAGAAGAAGAACATGAGATTAATAAAGTTGTACTGGATAAATTGGACTCAGACACGGACATAGAGGAAAGTAGCCCTAACAAGTTCACAAAGACTAATCTGGAGTATACTAAACAATTTAATAATCCAGAGGCCAAAGGTAAGACGAGATTAAATCGTGAGGTCTCTCCTATGAAACTGAGGAGTAGACCTTCAAACTCCAAATGTCAATAATTAGTTGGAATGTAGGAGGTCTAAACAATGATATTAGACGTATAGACCTCTTAAATCTTAGGAGAGCCTACTCTCCTTCTATTATAAGCATTTCAGAAAATAAATTCAATAATGAAAATTTAACCTTTTTTACTGACTCTTTGGGAGATGAATGGAATTTCATTCATAATAATGATGTAGGAGGCAAAGGTCATATTATATTATTATGGAATAAAGAAAATTGAAAACCAATCTCCAGAAGAAGGATGACCAACACATAACTGTTGAAGCTACTAAGGTGGGTGGTCTAAACTTGACTTTAAGCTGTGTCTATGCTAGTAATTTGGCCTCCCAAAGAACTTAGCTATGGAAACCAATTAAAGACATAGGTAAAACTATCAACAACCCTTGGATTGTGCTTGGAGATTTCAACTCTGCGCATAGAGCAGAGGAGAAAAAAGGTGGCCTTACCATGAGAGTTTCCCAATTAGAGGAATTCAATAATTGCATCATAGAAGTAGGGCTTCTTGAACCCATCCACAGTGGCCTGAAATATACATGGAGAAGTGGAGAAAATAAGAAAATATCATATAGACTAGAAAGAGTACTTGTAAATGTGAAATGTATTACTCTATTTTCTAATATCAGGACCAACATTCTTTCTCCATCTACTAGTGATCATTGTCCTATTCTTGTTGACTTAGTAGGCAAAGGATTGGTTAACAAAGGCAAAACCTTTTGATATGGGAATCATTGGCATGAAATAGAGGGTTACAAAGAGGCTATTAACTTCAATAATATTCCTCGGGTTGAGGTTCACAATGCTACAAACTAATCTAAATTATCAAAAAAGCTAAAAATGACATTCAGAATTAGAACAGATGCAGATCTAAGGAAGGAGACCAAATTTCCAACTTGCGGAAACAATGCGAAGTACTTCTGGCTATGACAGACAATGGAACAGACAATGATGACACATGGGGTAATTACTATCAAATTCAGAGTAAATTAAAAGAAGCACTCAGAATTAAAGCTGCTGAACTTAAACAAAAAGCCAAGGAGAAATGGATAACTGAAGGGGATGAATGTACAAAATTCTATTATGCAAAAATGGCAATTCGCAGTAATAATAATAATAACTTTCATCTAATAACCAAGAAGGAAATATAACAACCAATGCAGCAGATATTGAAAAGCAAGCAATCAAATATTATAATGACATGTTTAATAGGGAATTTTGTACCAACTTACCAATCGTTCAATGTAGGAGGCAGGTGAATTCCAAGGGCAGAAGGATGCTGACCAGGCAAATCACCGAGGTTGAAGTGTTGGAGGTTCTAAACTCCATCCATGTCGACTCCAGCCTAGGTCTCGATGGACTCGGCTCCAAATTCTACATTCTCCATTGGACTGCTTGAAAGATTATATCATATCAGCTATGCAAGATATTTTTCAAAGTGGAAAGTTTGTCAAAGAAATTAATCACACCTTTATCTGTCTAATCGTTAAAAAAGAAAATACATCAAAAATTGAGGATTATCATCCTATTGCTTGCTGCAATGTGATATACAAAATTCTAAGCAAGATCTAATGCAACAGAATGAAGATTATCTTACCCGATCTCATTTCTGAATGTCAAAGTGCTTTCATTAAGGGTAGAAGCATCTCCAAAAACTCGCTTACGGCACATGAATTAGTTAGGAATTTTAATAAACCAGGTACGGACAAATTTAGTCTAAAAGTCGAACTCCACAAAGCATATGATAAAATTAATAGACACTTTATTATTTATATGCTCACTGTTATGGGGTTCCTAACAAAATTTGTGAATCTCATAAAAGAATGCATAGCTACACTTACCTTCTCTATCCTAATCAATGGCATACCTAAAGGTTTCATAGGATCCAATAGAGGTATTCGGCAAGGTGATCCATTATACCCTTACACGTTCGCAATTTCCATGGAATACTTTTCGCTGCAAATGGAGTTGGCTATGCATCACAAGCTTATTCAGTCTTTTTTTAACATCCAGCCTACTGTGAGTCATTTACTTTATGCTGACGACTTGCTCATCTATATAAAATCCATCCATGAATCAGCGAAATCAACTAAAGACATTTTCATTAACTTAGAAAAATATACTGGTCTAAAACTGAATGAACAGAAAACCAAATGCTACTTCAACAAAACATGTATCAGAAAAAAAGAGATGCTAGATCTCTTAAATGTGAAGGAAGGAAATCTACCAATAAAATACTTGGGAGTTCCATTTTCCTCAAACAAAATCACAGACAGAGAATACGCAGCCCTCATATCCTCCATTAGAGATAGACTGCAGGGTTGGAGCTCCAAACTGCTATCTCTTGCAGGTCGTATTTGACTGGTGCATACTGTCCTACACTCTAAAGTTAATTCCTGGCTGCAAACTTTTCAACTGCCTGATGCTTCAATCCAATAAATTGAAAAGGTTTGTGTGGATTTCATATGGAAGGGTGGTATTCATAAGATCAAATATGACAAACTATGCAGACCCAAAGATGGAGGAGGTGTGGGACATTGAAGACTCAAAGATATGAGAACTGTTTACACTCTAAAACAAGAATGGAGAATTGTTAATGAAAAAGGTTTATGGGGTAAATGGATGAGGCAAAGGTACATCAAAGGAAATTTTTTGCAAATGCATATAGACAATAATGCCTCAGCCAATTGGAAGGGAATTATGAAGGTAAGAAACATCTTAGCAACTCTTTGTACTCATGAAATAGCTGCATGAAGGGATACTGACCTATGGAGAGACCCTTGGATTCAAGGAGAATCTTTGATTGATATTTTAGGACTCAATACCTTCTCTGATTTCGGCTGTCCAGATAAAAGAGCCCAAGATGTGATCAGCAATAATAGGTGGAATTGTTCCACCTTGCCAGCAAATCAAGATAAAAAAGAAGCAATCCAATTTATGCCTATTTATAATGGCAGAGAGACTGACATATGGGTATGGAAGTCTACTAGAAATGAGTTTACCGCTAAGTCTGCTTGGAACGAAATCAGACAAAAAGACAGCAAAGCTGCATGGAGTAAAATTATATGGGATCAGGTTAATAATCCGAAAATGGCATTCACTGCTTACAAAGCAATATTGAGAAGATTACCTACCAGAGATAGGCTATCGAAATAGGGAATGATAAATGAAACTGTTGCATCTTATGTAATCAGAACATAGAAACTCATGAGCACCTTTTTTTTGAATATTTTTACTCGAATATGGTATGAAACTCGTGTAATAATATCTTAAATTCTCTACTACACTCAAATAATCTAGAAGAACATATCAATTACCTGATTCAGTGCCGTCACAGCAAAGATCGGGAATCCAAATTGCACAAAATTGTCATCACTGTAGCTGTTTGGAACATTTGGAAGGAGAGGAATCGTAGAATTTTTCAAAGCAAACAAAGAAACCATTTTGAGGTCAGTAAGCTTGCGATTGGAGATATGCAGCTAATACTAAAGAGAACTAAGAATTAACCCCTTACCATACTGGAACAAGGTGCAATTCGAACTGTAGGAGTGGATCTGAACTCTTCATTGTAGGAAACCCAAGTATGAGCTATCAGTATTGGCCGCCATGACTTCGCGATGGTCATTTGAGGAAGAAGTATTTGTTTTAATATGGAAAGGGTTTAGTTGTTTTACTTATATTTTAGTTTGTCTGCACTTTGTACTGTGCCAGAATTGGATTAACGTTATAGGCTGAAACGCCTTAATAAAATTGTTACCCATTTACAAAAAAAATGCATCATATATACACATATGCGTGTGTGCACATGTAACATTTCAATCCGTGTAAGGTATAACATGCTCGTGTATAGATTATGGGATTTACATCACAATGAACATGTTAGCTCATCCAACATACAAATATATTGTCTAAATGTATGTCTATATACTTTTACTTATATATAAACCAGAATTTTAATTAATCTTGTGTGTTTGTATATAATCATAAGTACGAAATATTAACAATATATACAACTATATAAATATTTTTGATCATTTACAACATATACTAAATATAGTATATATTTTTTTGTAACCAGAAAACAGTGCTTGGATAAATATAGTGTTTTTAAACATATATGTTTAAATATATATATATTTATATATGTAATATATATATATATTGATACAAATAAAAACCAAAAATAATTTATATTAAATATATGTATAAAAACCTGGTTACGTGCATGGCTTAGATTTATTTTCTAATTTTAAAATTTAAAATATATTTATTATAATAAAAATCATATGAACATTACTAAAATTATTAAAAAATTCTTTTTTGAGTCTATATTTGAATTTTGAATTCCCATAAATATTTGATTTTCTGTAATTTGAAAATTTATTATATAAATTTATAATTTAAAACAATTTAAATATCTAATTTCTAATTTTTTTTATATTCGAATGTTTTAAAATGTAAAGAGACTGGTTTTTTATTTTTGTCGAGAGTGTAATATGTATTAGTCTAATTTTATAAAATATAAAATGTAATTTATAATACATATATGTATTTATATCACTATTTGTATAATTAACAGACTTAAATATTATTTAAAAATAATATATAAATATATAAAATATTTTGTTAATGCCAAAAATATTATACCTATTAAAAATTATATTTCCATAGTTTACATATGCATAAAGAAGTATTTAAATTATAAATTATGTATGTATATATAGTTATTATATATATTAAATCATTTAAATAATAAAAAACTGGTTTTTTTCAAAGTTGAGCCGTGCTGCATATAGGTGTGTTTACATAAAAAATTTATTAGTATAAAATATATATACACATACAAACAACCAATCAAAATTGTGATAATATATGCAACAATCCAGAATTTTACCGCTTTGGTTTTAGAATAATTAAAAAAATTCAATTAATGGATTTTAATAAATATTAATAGTAAACTCGGTTTGGAAGGGTTTAGAGGGTAATTTTGAAATGTGGTTAAGGACTATTTGGTGTCTTTTTCCACTTTTTCTCAAGTTTATAAATCACTGTTTCAAATCTTATCTCACTTGAGATCTCGCTCAAGATCTCATTTTCGAACTTGAGCGAGATGGGATTTAGCGAAATGAGACATTAAATTTTGTTCATATTTTTTTTAACACTCAACTCATCTAAGATATTAAGATCTCAAGTGGAATTTGAGATAAATCTCAATAGACGGTCTCATTCGAAGACATTAAATTTTGCTATATCTTTTATGATACTCATTTTATCCAAGATATTAAGAACTTAAGTAGAATTTGAGATAAATCTCAATTGAACTCATTCAAAGATGATATTCATTTACATATTATTTTAAATTGTTAAATGGGTCTAGAACAAGTTATACTCTAATGATTTATTTACTAGCTCTCTAATTTTATTTTTATTTGTTAACGACTGAGAAAAAATAGATGACCTTTTGTTTATTTTTTATTTTTAATATTTAAATTGGTAGAATCCATTTAATCAATACCAAATCAATTGTATAATCTCTTCTCTAAAAAGAAAAATTACCACTATTATTTTCTATGAATTATTCATGTTAATAAGTTTATATTTAGATATCAATTATCATAAAAAAAATTCAAATGTAAATTTTGGACCTTAACTTACTCCGAGATAGTCCGATATGGACTTTAAAATCCGAGGTGTACACCCGAGATACACTCATCTTACCTGAGATCTCGTTTGATACGAGATACTGTATGTAGGGTTCCCGAGACGAGATTGAAATCTGAGATTTAAAACCCTATTATAAATACATACCACACTTTCACAAATTCATTTTTCTCATTTCCTTTTTTCTTCTTCTTCTTCCACTTCTTCTATTTCTTTTTCAACTTATGTTTTTATATGTAAATCCATATTAAAACACCTCATTTTCTCCTAAAAATTCTTATATAAACTTGTAGTAGCCTAGCCATCACCATCACAACCCCAAGATCCAAATATTAGCACCCAAAATCCTAAAATAGGCTTAGGCCATGAGCAATGAGGAAAGTAGGGAAGGTGTTTTCAAGCACTAAGCAAGGTGTTGTGTCGGTTGTTGGAGTGTAGGATGGATTTGTAGCTTTTTTTTTGAAGTTTGGTTTGAATTAAAGTAAGATTTCTCACTTTAAATTTGGTTTTAAAATTAAAAAAAAAGTTGTAGTAATTTAGTGCTAACCTGTAGTATGGTATACACTATATGTGATGTGTTACGGGTCAAGGTTTGGGAGGTAATGATACCCCAATTTGAATGGTTTCGTTTTTAATTGATGAAAATTACTAGTTTGAAATTAAAGACTAAAAATAAGTTTATGGAGTTGGTTTTTCCTATTGTTTCAAAATGAATTTGTTATATGCAAGGGATTTTCTTTGTTAGTACCATTAAGTAACACAAAAAAAAATATGATGAAGTAGTGCTAAAATGTTGATATGTTTATAGAAAGTAAGTCATCATTTATTTAGCACTAATAGACGATGAGTAAATTTTCCTCTATTTATGAGATCTAAAGTCATATTGTTTTAACTAAGGCAAGACAGGAAAAACCAATGCTTTGACTTAACTGACTTCGATTCTGGGCGAGGGATGGAGAATTAATATGTTGGAAATATGATAAGTATAAGCGGGTTAGTTTCGATCAGTCATGATAAATTAAGAATATGGAAGGTCCTTCATCTTATACTTAACATTATATTTCAAGGTATGGAAGCCAATTTCTATCTATGAGAGTTTAAGAGTGTACGTCGAGGCAAGGGTAGTATGCTAAATTGTTCGACTTCATTGTAAATCAAAGGATATTATGAGGTTAAAAACAAAAAGTGGTGATAAGTATATGATGTCCAATTTTCCATATGCAAACAGTATAATCGCACTAGATAGTTGTTTGTCCACTGTCGATAACTTGACTTATTTTGACTTTAGAAGTATATGAAATCTTTGCAATTTCATATTGTTTGAGATTCCCTTTGGATAACTCATTCGGGTGAAATGTCTCCCGCTTTAAGGGTGGATATTTGAGATCCCTTTGGGACTCTTATATAGTCTGCTTACTTCTGAAAGAACCAAGATTGAATCAACCGAGAAACTATTGATTATATGTTAAAAGAGATAGGGATCAAATAAGCACGAGTTATCCAAAAACCACTTTAAACTGGCATAAGCATTTAAATTGAAGACAACTTGAAGATAATGGAAATCAGAGGAGGAGTTCTTTAAAGTGCAAAGGCTACTTGCTAATGATCCTGAGGGTAATTCCAAAAAAAATGTAGTTGAAGTAGTACCTTTGGTTTGTTCGTATCCTGAACAACTTGTATGGATAAATGCTGGTAATGCATTGGTGTCTTAAGAGCGGTGTTAGCATTCCAAATGAGATTTGCTATAAAGGTAAAACATAGCATCGAGCCTCACAGCCGGTAATGACTAAAACATAGGATATGCAACATGCCTATGTGGGTTGCACCTATCAGAGTATGGCCATCACACTTCTAGATCACTATTTATTTATTTATTTGGTATGTGCATAAGAGCTTTCAAGGAAAAGGATGCAAAGCATCCTGGGTGATGACGTGTTCAGTACTACCCAGGAAGAAGTAGGCTGGTTCTCTATTGGCAGGAGTTGCAAGGTTTGTGACCTGGGTACATTTTCTAGAGATGTACTGTGGCTAGCCGTACCCCAGTAGCCTTTACATTGTATGGAATCCATTTTCTAGTATGTGATTTGCGGAATTAGTTGTATACTAATTATGATGTTGAATGTAATTAATGTAACCGTTACAGCTATGATTCAATACATACTTTAAACCCTAGATATTATTATAATATCATTGGATTTTCTATTTGAAATGGTTTGGTTATCGTAAGGTAAAACCCCATCCATGTTTATGTACAGCGTGGTCTTATGAGAGACCTTTATTTTTGAAACTTTTTTATCAATATAAGATTCCACATGACTTGAGTTTCTCATGCTGGTTTCCCAGACTAATCCGAGTGTTATTTTCTTATAATGCTCGAGTCAGACTCGAGAATTTTCCCAGAGTTAGCGTTGGATACGTTGGAGCTTTAAAAGATGAATTGGATGCCTTCAAGACGTATTCTTGTACTTTTATTTTTCCACTGCATTACTTATTTGTATTTATCAGCATTTGTAAGAACATGATGTTTTAACTGTCTGGGCCGACGTAGGTTGGACTATGATTGTTGTATAAATATTAAAATTTTATTTTGTAAATATCATTTGGATATTATATATTACTCGTCACCATGTGAGATTATGTTCTGTCTGTTCTTTTTAGTTATTCCAACAATCTATCTTTTCGACACTCGGATGTTCGACACGTGAATACCGTGGATATATTAGTATCGATTTTTAAGGGTCGAAAAGGCAGGTCATTATAGTTGGTATCAGAGCTGAAGGTTAAGGGAGAACCTTGGCCATGAAGGGGTTAACTCATTAGAGATAGGGCAAGTGATACCCTAAAATAAGTTTGAGTGCATATATGAGAGCGGGTATTTGTTAATGCTATAAAAATGTTTTATTTTATTTTAAAATTGGTAAATGAAATAATTTTACCTAGATTTTATATTTTATACATCAAAGAATAATTTTATCAAAGGGGTATAGTTATTTTGATGTGTTTGTCTGTTACAAAACGATAATATTCAATATTATCATTTATTGTTTGGTTAGTCATGCTCGTTTAGTTTAGGAGCATGACTATTGTTTGCTGATTAAGTATTTATGCTCGTTTAGATTGTGAGCATTTTGTTTGTCTGATTGAGATTAAATATGAATTCCTTGTGTATTAAGTTTCATAGTTTGACCATAAGACGTTCGATAGTAATGTTGTTACAAAGCTTATTTTGATACAAACAGAAATGATTTTATATAAAGAGGATTTTATTGATTGAGTGTATAAAATGTGTCTTATAAAATAAATTGGATTTTTGAGAATTTAAATCCCAATGTCTTTGAAAAGATTCCAAATGATTTTTTGAAAACGGTAATAATAGTATTACTTGAAAGTATTTATATGTATAAATATTTTGGGAAGTATAGAACATTTCCTTGGATTGTTCAGTGAACGAGTCTTGATTTTTTATGGCGATCTTAAAAATCTTCCAAGTAATGATCAGATGTTTTCTTAAGCGAATATTGTTGTGTACTTAGTAAATTATACCCTTTATTATTGCACAATCATAATGAGTTCGAACCAAATGAACCCAAAGCCAGTTGGTAATAGAAATTTTGGAAATATATATAGTAATGTTTCAAAAACAAATTCGAAAAAGAAGATGTGTTTTTATGTTAAGTAGTTCGAGTGGTTCAAAAATGACTAAAAATGGGCAAGAGTTGTATTCGAATGGTACACACTTCTTTTAAGTATTGCCCTTATTGGTAAAGGGATGTGTGATACTACTTGGTAGGACCCAGTCCCTTGGTATCATTTTTGCATTACTTGATCTATATGTATATTTTCTATGGATTAAAATATGTAATATCATTTCAAAAAGTTTTGAAATAAAAATCGGTTATTTTGTTCTTAAGTTTCCCTAAAGAAAGTAGATTCAAAAAAAGGTGTTAAAAAACCTTTTCCTATTAATCCTGTCTTATGATTTTAATATTAATGGTATGAAAGAGTATTCGATGTTATTGGACCGGCTGATAAATTTGTTTACCTTAGAGATGTCTAATGAAAAGTAGACCGTAGGAATAAGTTTGGATACCAGTATCCTACTCTTCTTAGCTACTTATTAGACCGGACGAGTGAAGAGGTCGACTCAATTTTATTCATTTTAGGTCGTACATCAGAATAAGGAAAAAGTAGAAGATCAAATTAGATAGTTGTATGTACTCTCAGGATATAGCGCGATATTATACAAATTCAAAACTTAAGTTGAATTTTTATGAAATATTTTCATAAATAATTTTAGAAGTAAAAAGGCATTGGTATAATTAATAACCAACAAGTATAAGTATGTAAGTTTTATGTAGATCATTGTTTTGCATGGTACTTGATCAATGATTCGAGTATACGACTTTGAGTTGATCCACACCAGTCTGGATTAGGATTTTTCACTCGATTCTTGGTGGTGAACACTTGATGGGGGTTTTTAATATGGTACCTAGGTTTTCCATCATAGTATATGGATATGCAAGGAGAACAGAGATTTCTAATTAAGGATCCTGATCGGAGTCCGCGCTAGGAAAGTCGGTCGAGCAATGCTAAATCAGAAGAAAAACTTATGTATTGAGTAAGTGATCAAATAAAATATTATGTATCGATGATCTATATACATCGTTCAGGCTTAAATATATTTTCCTTCAATGTTTTATGGAGTTAGGTAGATGACTCTTCAATTTGCTATAAGATAGTGTGAATAATCAATTAGGTAATAACCTATGGTCGTTGAGCATGAGATATGCTCAGTGGATTGTTTATCATTCTTAAGTGATGAGAAGATTGTAAATCTGGATAAACTCTAAGTGATGAGAAGGTTGTAAATCTGGATAAACTCTAAGTTGGTTTTTAGTCATTTAATAATTTTTGATATGTTAAGAATTAGTATGGCTTGTTTCTAAGTTGTTTATTTGTGACGAAATTTTAATGTCGAAACCTTTAAGCGAGAATAATGTAATGACCCAAAATTTTAGCACTTTGATTTGTCAATATTTAATAAATTTTAAGTATTCAATTAACATTTTAAAAAAATAAATATCTCTCCTTTAATTAATAAATATTGATAGTAAACTCATTTTGGAAGTTTGTTAAAAAATAGGTAGTTCAATAAAAAGTAGAAAATGTGATCGAAAATCATTTTTCAGATTTTCTACTTTTTATTGAACAAAAGTTGTTGTAGCATTGTTGCACACATATGCACACACATTTATAGCATTTCCTATTTGCTAATATAGGCATTTATGAACTTTAGTTACTATTTGGAAATTCAAAGTACAAATTACATAAAGTAAGGTTTGGTAAAAGAGAACACTTTTTTGTATTATTTTTTGTACATCAGTACATGGAAAAGAAGTTCACATGGCATCTGTTACTTTAGCACATGGAGTTAGCTTAGCATTGAATGGTTTGGAGGATAATTGTGTAATTTGGCTATGGGGTATTTGGTGTCATTTTCAACTTTTTCTCAAGTTTATAAATATACACCACAGTCTCACAAATTCATTTTTCTCATTTCCACTTTCTTCTTCTTATTTCACCTTTTCCATTTCCTTTTCCACTTAAGTTTTTGTAAGTAAATCCATATCAAAACACCTTCTTTTCTCCTCCAACTTCTTATATAAACTTGTAGTAGCCTAGCCATCACCATAACAACCCCAAGATCTATACTTTAGCGCCCAATATCCCAAAATGGGCTTGGGCCATCAGCAATGAAGAGAGTAGGGGAGGTGTATTCAAGTGCAAAGTAAAGCGTTATGTTGTTTGTTGGAGTGTGGGATGGAGTTATGGCTTTTGTCCGATGTTTGGTTTGAATTAAAGTGAGATTTCTCACTTTAGAATTGGTTTTAAAATTGATTAAATGTTGTAATAATTTAGTGTTAGCCTATAGTGTTGTATGTATGTATTTGTGATGTGTATATATTATTATTGTTGATTCCCACTTGGAAGCGGATAACATAAGTAACTATTGTGTTGCAAGAGACAAGATGAATGAATGTCGAAGTTTCTTCATAGCGAATATGCCGCCATAGAAGCACTTTGAAGAATGGATATTTTATAAAGGGGTCCTAGAAGATTCCTCATCTTGTTGATATTTGTTTATATATATTACTAGTTATGTAAATGTTTGTGTATATGGAAGTAAGTGTTGCTTAGTTATACTTAATTTATTAGTTGTTGGATTTATCACAACATTAAAATCCAATGTTCATTTTTAAGAGATTTACCGCTTGTTTTTTAATCTGTTTTGAAATGATTTTTAAACTTGACTTTTGTTTTCAAACCTTTTTGCTAAGTTATTAATGTGATTTAAAATTTAAAGAGAAAAAAGAGTTTAAGATTTATTTGATTTACAAAACTAGTTTTAAAGTTGCGGTCCATATAGGTAGTCATTATGGATGCAGTTTGGAAATCGATTTGATTTTTGTTAAGTAAAAAGGGTTGACTTTTTAGATATTTTGAAAATTCTTTTCAAATCTGTTTATAAGTATTTAAAAGGAATTTTGGACTTTTAAATATATTTTAAATAATTTACTTAGTTATTAGAACAAGACGTTTAAGTTATACTCCTTTGTTTCAAAGTTATGTTTTAGTTAAAAGCAACCGTCTTTAAAATGGATATTTTAAATACAAGTTTCAAACATCTTTTAAAGAGTTTTAAAAGTAATTTGAAAAATAAGAAGGAAGCATGGATTTCAACACTATTGTTGTAATAATTTTTTTCGAGAAAAGGAAAGAGATTATGGACTATAACATTTTTGTTATAGTAAACGGTTTCGGGAAATTAGAATGGAAATTGATTTATAACCCTTTGTTATTATTAAATAATTTTTTTACTTGTGTAAATAGAAGATGTTTTAGAGTGGTTTGGAATTTATTAATCAAAATGTGTTTACTTTATAAAGGAAATGTTGTTGCCTTTTTAATCAAACTTTTGTTTAAATAAGTGATTTTGGAAAATATTTTTAAGAAAAAATAAATTGAAACTCTCAGATCCTATTTTAATTTCTAGATCTCATGGTATGAAACATGTTTCTATTTTGAAAGTTAGAAGTGTTGTCGAGTCAAGGATCACGAGGTAATGATACCCCAACTTTTTTTTTCCGATTGATTCAAAAAGACTTTGTTTTATGCAAGGGATTTTCTTTATCAGTATCATTAAGTAACATAAAAAACATATGATAAAGTAGTGGTAAAATGTTGACGCGTTTATGGGAAGTAAGTCATCTTATATTTATCACTAAAAGCCAATGAGTGAATTATCCTTTATCTATGAGATCTAGAATTATAGTATTTAACTAAGGCAAGGCCGAAGCTACTAATGCTCTAAGTAGCTTGACTTTTTTTCTAGGCAAGGGATAGATAAATTAAAATGTCGAAAACGTGAAAAGTATAAGAGCATTAATTTCAATAAATGGTTTGTGATTAATTAAGTATATGGAAGGTACTTTATCTTACACTTGACATTAAATTTCAAGGTATGGAAGCCCGCTTATCTGTGAGAGTTTAAGAATGTACATCGGGGCAAGGATAGTACACTAACTTGTCCGACTTCATTATTAATTAAGGGATAGTACGTGCTAAAAACCGAAAAGTAGTGGTAAATATATGATGTCCAATTTTCCATATGCAAACTATATATTACACCATACAGTGGTTTGTCCACAATCGATAGCTTGACCTATTTTGACTTAGGAAGTATATGAAAGCTTCAAGATTTCATACGGTTTAAGATTCCCTTGGGAGAACTCATTCTAGTGAAACATCTCTTGAATTAAGGGCATAGATTTGAGATCCCTTTGGGACTCTTATATACTTCACTTACTTCTGAAAGAACCAGGATTGTGTATCTTGGAAAGTTATTAATTTGTGGTTTAGAAAGACCTGGAACGGATAAGCATGAGTTCTATAAAAATCACTTCAAACCGTCATAAGCGTTTGAATCGAAAACATCTTAAAGATAATGGAAATTGAAAAGGGCTCCTTGCTACTAACCCTAAAGGTGATTCCAAAGAGGATGTAGTAGAAAAGTGCCTTCGGTTTGTTCATATTCTGAACAACTTGTGTTGATGAATGTTGGCATTGCATTGTCGCTTAGAGGGTAGTGTTAGCATTTCAAGTGGGATTTACTAAACGGTAAAGCAAAGCCTCGAGCCTGTAACGACCCGTAAAATTCGATGATTTTTTTTGAGTTAATGTAATAGGATTTCTAATTTAATTTAGAAAGAAATAAAAGTCTTAAAGTTATATTGGAGCGAATGTAGAAATTAGATGAAGCAATTGTACTTAAAATTTATATGGCAATAAATTGAAATAATGTAAATTGACATACTAGTTATAAGTTTAATATAAGAAACCAATAGAAATGTTGAATTTGTGAAATATTAACTAGAATGGAATTCATTAATATAATAATGAATAGTGAAATTTGTTACATTTGGTTTAAAATAGACTTAATTAAAAAGGATTGAATTGAATAAATCCTATGTATTGGAACCTTGTTTATTTATAAGCAAAGATATAATAAATGAGTTATTGCAAGAAATGGAAAGTTGAATAGAATTCTAATGAATGTTAATAGTGGAAAGATCATACCCGTGTATAAATTAAATATAAGAGAACTAATATAAATATTGAATAAATATTGGAATAGTTTGTAATAAATGTTAATTTAGTAAAACCAGTGTTATGTAAGTAATTACAATATTGGGTGTAAATAATGAACCTCTAAAAGTGTGATAAAGAGTTAATGACAATATTTATTGTACGCTACTTATTTTATTAGGTTGTTAAGTTTAATTTATAATCAATTTCAATTAATTCACTAAATTATTGCAGTTAATGTGGAATAAATTGGTAAGTGAGAAATGTTGGATTCAATAAAATGTAACCAAGGTAAAATTCCATTCATAATAGGATAATTGATGTAATAAAAAGGCGTGAAACCAAGTGAATCAATTTATTTAGAATAGTTAATCGTAATTAATGGATATACTTTGCTAACATATAATAAATGGAAATAGGAAGGTTATTAACTAAGGAAGAAATATGTAGTAATTGCATTTATTTGTAAGTGGATGAAATTTATTTCTATATTAATTGAATATTGGAATAAGATGATAATTGTTAATGTAATAAGAGTAGGCCAATAATAATTCTTTCCATAAATTGATAATGTAATACTATCCATAATAGGGGAATTAGATTTATAATAGAATGGAAAGTCAATTAAATGGAAATATTGAAAATAAAATTTGTAATTTCTAAATTTTGGAAATTTGAAGCAAGGGTAGTAATTATTGTAATAATTAAATGGGAGTCAATTAGAACTTAATAAACCTTAATGTATATTAGTGAGAATTATGGCAATAGTGCAAAACTTTAATCATTTACCCATTCATTAATGCATTGAGTTAGGTCTCAATCAATTATCAACATTTGGCTTGTTATTAATAGCTTTTAAGGGGAAATAAAACGTTAATGATAACAAGTATTTTAAGATTAACCATCTATTTAGTATATTAAATTATAACTGATAATCAATTGCAATTAAATGGAAACTTAATATTTGAAATATTGCATTAATGAAAATGTAGATGAAATCTAAGAAAATAAATTTAAATGTCAATGCAATAACAATTAATGGATTGAATGTGATTACGAAATTGGAATTAGATAAATGCAGTAAATAATTCAGGGCAAATAAATTTATGGAACAAATATTAAGATCTTAACTGATGGTAATTAATAATTGAAGATAATGTAAATTCCATTTATAATATGACTATGAGTAAATGAAAAGATTGTAAATCGAGATTTGTTTATTTATTTGAATATAAAAAATTAAGGTAATTGAGTTTTTGCAATTAAGTAAAAGTTAAGCATTTATTTTTACGTTAATTGAAAATTTAGTTGAAACTGAAAAATATTTATGTATGTTAATTTCATCCATTTGGCTATAATGGATTGAATAATAAGAATGAATATTTAATTCAATGAAATTTTTGGAAACTTAATTGATAACTTATAAATTTAATAAAAAATAAAAATTTGACATTGAAATGGGAAGTTAATCAACTTTAAATTGACTTTTAAATTGTTTAAAACATTGTAATTTGATTGAGAAATATAAAGGTAATAAAATTTGTTAAATTTCAGATTTAAAAAAATGGATTTTATTAATGAATTTTAAATTTATTTAATTAATATAAAATTAGCCATTTTGGCCACTGAAACGGATTTCGACGAAACCCGTTTCATCGGATCCGTAATGGTGAACTTTAATAGTGTTTCAAGTTTCGTAGCGATCGGACTTGTCGTTTGATCGTACAGACTCGAAACGTCTTGAAATTTACGCAATTGAAATCAATGGAAATCAATTTGGAAAATATTGTTTTTAGCATAACTTCTTCATACGATGCAATTTGAACCTGAAACTTTTTCCATTGCGTTTAGAATATTTTAAAATACCTATTTTGATATATGAGTTTACTCAACTTTGATTCGGGGTCAGAACGGGCTTTTCGGGCCATAGATTGTTCAGCACGTTTATTTATCTGGTCCATCTACTCTATTTCAACCCTACCTATAAATACCCTGTTATAAACCCTAATTTCTTCTCATTCTCATTTGTCTGTACGAACCTTCTTTCTCAACTCCTCAACCCAATGGCAGACAAAACCTAATTCCCAAATTCCAAAAAATGATTTCAATTTCAAAAAAAAAAAAAAAAATTGCGGATCTGCAGCAGCTTCTGGTCGCGCTTCGGGTTTCAGAGGAGAAAACCCTAGAGCAACTTTGGGTCAGGAAGAAAATGACTCAGGTCGCTCTGGGTCGTTTTGGTGAAAACTCCAAGCAAGCACAAGCGAATTGAGGCGGCGCACCGAAGTCGAACTCGAAGTCGACCCAGGACCAGAATTTTTCATTCTTCAAATTTTCATAACTTTTGCAACCGAGCTCGAATTCACGCGCGATTGGTTTTGCTGGGATCGTATCGGAATTTCTGACGTTTTGGAACTGGTTTGGATGAATTTGGAGACTGTCCAATTTTTGTGTTTAAATTGGATTTGAATTCAATTTAAATTCAAAAAGGTGAGTGTTTTAAACTACTCACAACTTCTAAACTTTGTTATGTTTGTTAAATTGATTTTAGATATGAGTAGAAATTTATTTATGACTGTTTGGCTTGTTTTATTCCTTATCTCTGTTAAATCGCATTTATTTAGTATAACTGTTCATAAATTTTACTATTTCATATGAATTGACAGTTAAAACTTATTTATCTGCATATAAACTGATAGTTAAATAGTTAATAAATTTATTTTGAATATAAACTGTTAGTTAAACTATCATTTATTTCCTGTTATATTGTATATGTTATATATTGATGTTCGTTTAAATTGATGATGATTGTAATAAATTGATGATGATTGAAAGAAAAAAAATTGGTTGATGATTGATATTGGGTGAATGGATGATATGTTCTATTTTATATAATCTGCAAGTTATCATGCATTTTCATTTCATTCGGGATTGCGGTTTGAAATGATATACAACCGCATATTTATTTTTAAATTGCGGATTGAAATGATAAATATCTGTATCACTAGACCATAGGATAGAAAATTATATACAGGCACCGCGGTATATATATATATATAAATTATTTTTGAAATAATTTTATGGTTTGGATATGATACGGTTTAATAAATATTAATTTTTGATATTATATAAATATTATTATATATATATATAGTTAAATTACTGAATTTAAGCTATGTATAAATTTGTCAAATAAAAATAAATAAGTTGAATAATGGAGTTGATTTTTTTTTATTAAATGGTTAAGCACATGTTTAAGATATTATATATATATATAGAGAGAGAGTTTTAATGATTTAAACTAATTAAAATTTGAAGGTAAATTAGAAATTTAATTGGAATTGAGCGTATTAAGGAAGTTAACTCTATTAGTGGATGTAGAACCTTATTTAAACTTGGAAATTTTAAAGAGTGATATTTATAACTGGATTTTTTATTCAAGATAAATTTATGATCATTTCTAGTATAAATAAATCGAAGGAAATGTTTAGTAGTTAGTAATGTGAGTTTAATTTAAATGATTTTGGATTCATCATGTAAATATTTCAAAACTAACAATAAGACAATAAATTTGTGAATAGAAATTTTCAAATCTTCGTTTTGAAATTCATTAAATACTCAAAGTTTGAAAAATATTGAAATTGAAGTAGTTTTATTTAACTGAAAGTGAATCTAAAAGTTATGGGTTTAGACTGAATTTAAAGTGAATAAAAATTGTGAAGGTGTGGGAATTATTTACTTTTAAAGAAATTTTAAATTCAATTGTTTTATTTTATATACTGTTGAATATCCAAACCATTTAAGTTGTGAAAGTTATGGTTTTAAAACTATGGATTTCGATGTATTATGTTGAAAGTTAAAAATTCAAATACTTGGTTTCGAGGTATTATAAATTTTAAAAGTGTCATGATTATGGAAAAGAAATGTATTCGAAATAAAATGATATCATATTTATTGGGTTTTAAAAGGAAATGATATCGTATCTATGGGTTTTGAAATGGCTAATTATATTCTGGTTTTAAAGTACAAACTATTTTTGAAGACCGCGGTGTTATAATAACGTTTGGTTGTTGAAGACACCGGGATCGGAAGTTGTCATACTCTCTGCCAACTCCGAAAACCACTTTAACAACCGTGTACGCGATGGAGATTCCAGAATGAAGTAGGTTGGTGACGGCGTTTCCTATAAGGTAATTACGTGGACCCAACTCCCATGAGTTGGCATAAGGTGGCTAAAACAGGAGCGATTCTCGGGCCAATGAGGTCATTCCTCTGATCGAACGCACTCCTTCGATACTATACTCTGACTTTGGATTGATTCGGTGGCCACTATTGATTTCTTTGATTTGGGGGTTTTAGTTCGAGGTGGGCGGTAGCTGCGGCTACGCGTTACCACCAGCCCGGATGCGTAATTGGTATATCTACCCTGGCATTGCCTAGTTGTGCCGTGTCACCTACCCTAGCGCGCCTTATACGATTTTGATTTTGTACCATACCTATAGAGTGCCCTCTGAAGACGCCCAGTACGGGGGAGATTACGGTACTGTATAGACTATGGGAATATATAACTGTGTTAAGGTGGATAATGTAAAGCCTTAACGCTATTTAAAAGTAAGTTTATTTTACAAATAGACATTATTATAATAGCGCAATATACTACACGGTAAATAGTTTAACGGATCCTTAGGAGATGTAAATCCCGAGCATCTCTTGAGTTACTGCACTTATATTTATTTCTGTTAATTTAACTCACATAAGATCTTTTAGTTCCGACTCGAGTGTTTTTGTCTTTTCAAATTCGCTCGGGTCAGTCCGAGCGGTTCAGGATTGGAAGATTTAGCTCTGGAGGACGAAGACGAAGATGTATATTATTATTATTTATACTAGTGCACTATACACTATTCCGCTGCATTGTTATTGGTATGTGTAACTCTGATATGTATTATATAGATAAAATCAAATGTTTTGTAAAACAGCTTCATGAACTGTATATTTGATCATTATATTTTATCCTTTCGCTGTGAGATTCTATTTTGTTTTATTTCTTTCTTGTTTTTCTTATTTACCCCATAACAATCCGCCCTTTTGTATGGTTTGAATTGGCATATGTGTCGATTTAAAGTGTGCGATAAGGCGGGATGTTACAGTTGGTATCAGAGCTTTAGTTTAGCGATAAACCTTAGCTTTGTGGGGTCTGACTCTTTATTAATGGGTAGTAATATACTATGGGAGTCGCTGAGTGTATATATATGAGAGAGCGTATTTGTTATTGTTATGAAAAGGTTTTAATATTGTGTAAATCCATTCCATTTTGTATTTATAAATTTTGGTTGGTGCATGGGACGCTATGACATCAATAGGGATTTCTAAACACTTAATAGGACAGACCGACACAATATTTGTTTTTAATATGGGTAAATGAAATAATTTTGCCTATTATATTTTTATATATATAAAGTAAAATTTTATAAATGAGATATATATTTGGTTGCTATATATTGGTTGTTAGGTAATGAAAATATAAATAATAGTTGAAATAAAGTTGAAAATAAAATAAATGAAAATTTGGAAATTTAGAACTTAAGTTCCGGGGTTTTGAAAATTTCTTTCAATTGATTTTGGAATATAATAATAATATTTTAGAAGTATTTTCCAATATAAATATTTCAATATAATTAGAAAAAATTGTTTTAAAAAGAAACTTTGAAAAGAAATAAATTTTGTGCTCCCCTCTCTGTCGCTGGAAAATAATTTCGGTAATGAGTGCACGCATCATCGACATTCATTTTCGAGTTTCGAAGTAGGAAGGCCACTGTAGTAGTTTACTGCAGATTTGATTGAGAATTTTTTTATCGTTTTAGTTATAATGGGATATATATATTTTAAGTGTATACATCTATCTATTATTTTAAATGATTTCAAATTAAACTCGGTATTTGATTATTAAATTTTCGTTAATTAATAGTTTTAATTGAGTGTAGAAAAATGGAATACAACTAATTAATAAATTGGAACCTTTAATTAAAATAAGTGATTTAATGCTAAGTTATAAATAGTGAAATTGTAATCTTATAAAAAGATATAATTATTGAACCATAAATTAATTAAAATGAAATAGAGATTAACTTGTGTAACTTCTATTACATCCTTAAAAGCATGTATATAACTTACCAACTATAAAAAGTTAGAATGTTAAAAGAAATTGTAATGGATATTATGCAAGTAATTAATGAAATTGCTTATAATAAAATATAATAGAAAGATAAGGAATATAAATAAAAGATTATAAGCTTAAGAACATAAAATTAAGCAGTAAATAAATGAATGTAATAAAATAAAAGGAATTTTTTTTCATGAAATGAATAAGTGAAAATGAGACTTTGTTAGAAATTAATAAAAATAAATGAAAATTTGCAAGAAATAAATGAAAATAAAAAAATAAATCATTATATGAAAGAAAAGAAATCGAACAATTAATGTATGAAAGGAAATTGATAAGAATGAATGTAGCAATAAATAGAATTTGGCATTATATAGATAGATAAAAATTGAATCGGTAAGTAATGAATAGAAATAGATGGAAAAAGGGTAATGAATAGAAATAGATAAAAATAAATAATGAATGAATAAGAAATCAAACAAAAAATGTATGAAATAGAATTTAATAATAAGTAAAGTTGATTTGTTGCTTGGATTTGTTGTTGTTTAGTTTATGGTTGTTTGGGCAAGGATACTTTAAAAATTGGATTGGATGAATGAATAATCTATTTGTTTTTATCTAAGGCTATTGAGTAAATGATGCACTAGTAGTTTATTCTTCATTCTGTACAATTTAAAAGTTTTTAACCCGAACAACTATTTGTTTGTTTGATTGAATGGTTGTTTTGAGTTTGTTGTGTATGCTGTTTGTTGAAATTAATGGTTGTTGTATTGATTTGTTGTTAGTGATTGAAACCGCTTAAATATTTCATTTTATATAATTGTTAAACCTTTGGATTATATAAGTGAAATGCAGGATATGGAAGAAATTGCTACTGCATTTGATTTCATAATTAAGCGTATATTGCCCGACAAATAGGTACGTTTTCGGATTACATTTTATAGCGCTATTATATTTTTTCCGTGTTGGGATATATATTATTTTGGGAAATATATGTTATATATTGTTATTTTTATATTATATCTTCTCCCGAACCTCTCCGTACAAAGGAGACTCTGCCGAAATTTTTCGTAAATTTTGGACTTGGAAAATTTTTGAAAATATTTTTCAAACTTTATTGATTTAAGTATAAAAAAAATATAATGATTGTAAATTTGTTACTTAAATAAAATATACAAATTAAATTTAATTGTTTATAAAAAAAATTTATGTTTTGAATAAAATATATTGATTTCTTAACTCTTCTTTTTCCTTCTTTACCTTTTCGGGGACGAAAAGTTTTAAGTGGGGGAGAGTGTAACGACCCGTAAAATTCGATGATTTTTTTTTTATGAGTTAATGTAATAGGATTTCTAATTTAATTTAGAAAGAAATAAAAGTCTTAAAGTTATATTGGAGCGAATGTAGAAATTAGATGAAGCAATTGTACTTAAAATTTATATGGAAATAAATTGAAATAATGTAAATTGACATACTAGTTATAAGTTTAATATAAGAAACCAATAGAAATGTTGAATTTGTGAAATATTAACTAGAATGGAATTCATTAATATAGTAATGAATAGTGAAATTTGTTACATTTGGTTTAAAATAGACTTAATTAAAAAGGATTGAATTGAATAAATCCTATGTATTGGAACCTTGTTTATTTATAAGCAAAGATATAATAAATGAGTTATTGCAAGAAATGGAAAGTTGAATAGAATTCTAATCAATGTTAATAGTGGAAAGATCATACCTGTGTATAAATTAAATATAAGAGAACTAATATAAATATTGAATAAATTTTGGAATAGTTTGTAATAAATGTTAATTTAGTAAAACCAGTGTTATGTAAGTAATTACAATATTGGGGTGGAAATAATGAACCTCTAAAAGTGTGATAAAGAGTTAATGACAATATTTATTGTACGCTACTTATTTTATTAGGTTGTTAAGTTTAATTTGTAATCAATTTCAATTAATTCACTAAATTATTGCAGTTAATGTGGAATAAATTGGTAAGTGAGAAATGTTGGATTCAATAAGACGTAACCAAGGTAAAATTCCATTCATAATAGGATAATTGATGTAAAAAAAGGCGTGAAACTAAGTGAATCAATTTATTTAGAATAGTTAATCGTAATTAATGTATATACTTTGCTAAGATATAATAAATGGAAATAGGAAGGTTATTAACTAAGGAAGAAATATGTAGTAATTGCATTTATTTGTAAGTGGATGAAATTTATTTCTATATTAATTGAATATTGGAATAAGATGATAATTGTTAATGTAATAAGAGTAGGCCAATAATAATTCTTTCCATAAGTTGATAATGTATCCATAATAGGGTAATTAGATTTATGATAGAATGGAAAGTCTATTAAATGGAAATATTGAAAATAAAATTTGTAATTTCTAAATTTTGGAAATTTGAAGCAAAGGTAGTAATTATTGTAATAATTAAACGGGAGTCAATTAGAACTTAATAAATTTTAATGTATATTAATGAGAATTGTGGCAATAGTGCAAAACTTTAATCATTTACCCATTCATTAATGCATTGAGTTAGGTCTCAATCAATTAGCAACATTTGGCTTGTTATTAATAGCTTTTAAGGGGAAATAAAACGTTAATGATAACAAGTATTTTAAGATTAACCATCTATTTAGTATATTAAATTATAACTGATCATCAATTGCAATTAAATGGAAACTTAATATTTGAAATATTGCATAAATGAAAATGTAGATGAAATCTAAGAAAATAAATTTAAATGTCAATGCAATAACAATTAATGGATTGAATGTGATTACGAAATTGGAATTAGATAAATGCAGTAAATAATTCAGGGCAAATAAATTTATGGAACAAATGTTAAGATCTTAACTGATGGTAATTAATAATTGAAGATAATGTAAATTCCATTTATAATATGACTATGAGTAAATGAAAAGATTGTAAATCGAGATTTGTTTATTTATTTGAATATAAAGATTTAAGGTAATTGAGTTTTTGCAATTAACTAAAAGTTAAGCATTTATTTTTACGTTAATTGAAAATTTAGTTGAAACTGAAAAATATTTATGTATGTTAATTTCATCCATTTGGCTATAATGGATTGAATAATAAGAATGAATATTTAATTCAATGAAATTTTTGGAAACTTAATTGATAACTTCTAAATTTAATAAAAAATGAAAATTTGACATTGAGATGGGAAGTTAATCAACTTTAAATTGACTTTTAAATTGTTTAAAACATTGTAATTTGATTGAGAAATATAAAGGTAATAAAATTTGTCAAATTTAAGATTAAAAAAAATGGATTTTATTAATGAATTTTAAATTTATTTAATTAATATAAAATTAGCCATTTTGGCCACTGACTCGGATTTCGACGAAACCGGTTTCATCGGATCCGTAACGGTGAATTTTAATCGTGTTTCAAGTTTCGTAACGATCGGACTTGTCGTTTGATCATACGGACTCGAAACGTCTTGAAATTTATGCAATTGAAATCAATTGAAATCAATTTGGAAAATATTGTTTTTAGCATAACTTCTTCATACGATGCAATTTGAACCTGAAACTTTTTCCATTGCGTTTAGAATATTTTAAAATACCTATTTCGATATATGGGTTTACCCAACTTTGTTTCGGGGTCAGAACGGGCTTTCGGGCCATAGATTGATCAGCACGTTTATTTATCTGGTCCATCTACTCTATTTCAACCCTACCTATAAATACCCTGTTATAAACCCTAATATCTTCTCATTCTCATTTGTCTGTACATACCTTCTTTCTCAACTCCTCATCCCAATGGCAGACAAAACCTAATTCCCAAATTCCAAAAAATAATTTCAATTTAAAAAAAAAAAATTGTGGATCTGCAGCAGCTTCTGGTCGCGCTTCGGGTTTCAGAGGAGAAAACCCTAGAGCAACTTCGGGTCAGGAAGAAAATGACTCGGGTCGCTCCGGGTCGTTTTGGCGAAAACTCCAAGCAGGTACCCGGGAATTGAGGCGGCGCACCGAAGTCGACCCAGGACCAGAATTTTCCATTTTTCAAATTTTCATAACTTTTGCAACCGAGCTCGGATTCACGCGCGGTTTGTTTTGCTGGGATCGTATCGGAATTTCTGACGTTTTGGAAGTGGTTTGGATGAATTTGAAGACTGTCCAATTTTTGGGTTTAAATTGGATTTGAATTCAATTTAAATTCAAAAAGGTGAGTGTTTTAACCCACTCACAACTTCTAAACTTTCTTATGTTTGTTAAATTGATTTTAGATATGAGTAGAAATTTATTTATGATTGTTTGGCATGTTTTATTCCTTATCTCTGTTAAATCGCATTTATTTAATAGAACTATTCATAAATTTTATTATTTCATATAAACTGACAGTTAAAACTTATTTATCTGCATATAAACTGACAGTTAAACAGTTAACAAATTTATTTTGAATATAAACTGTTAGTTAATAACTGTCATTTATTTCCTGTTATATTGTATATGTTATATATTGATGTTTGTTTAAATTGATGATGATTGCAATAAATTGATGATGATTGAAAAAAAAAATTGGTTGATGATTGATATTGGGTGAATGGATGATGTATTCTATTTTATATAATCTGCAAGTTATCATGCATTTTCATTTCATTCGGGATTGCGGTTTGAAATGATATACAACTGCATTTTTATTTTTAAATTGCGGATTGAAATGATAAATATCCGTATCACTTGACCATAGGATAGAAAATTATATACAGGCACCGCGGTATATATATATATATAAAAATTATTTTTGAAATAATTTTATGGTTTGGATATGATACGGTTTAATAAATATTAATTTTTGATATTATATAAATATTATTATATATATATATATATGTATAGTTAAATTACTGAATTTAAGATATGTATAAATTTGTCAAATAAAAATAAATAAGTTGAATAATGGAGTTATTTTTTTTTTATTAAATGGTTAAGCACATGTTTAAGATATTATATATATAGAGAGAGAGTTTTAATGATTTAAACTAATTAAAATTTGAAGGTAAATTAGAAATTTAATTGGAATTGAGCGTATTAAGGAAGTTAACTCTATTAGTGGATGTAGAACCTTATTTAAACTTGGAAATTTTAAAGAGTGATATTTATAACTGGATTTTTTATTCAAGATAAATTTAATGATCATTTCTAGTATAAATAAATCGAAGGAAATGTTTAGTAGTTAGTAATGTGAGTTTAATTTAAATAATTTTGGATTCATCATGTAAATATTTCAAAACTAACAATAAGACAATAAATTTGTGAATAGAAATTTTCAAATCTTAGTTTTGAAATTCATTAAATACTCAAAGTTTGAAAAATATTGAAATTGAAGTAGTTTTATTTAACTGAAAGTGAATCTAAAAGTTATGGGTTTAGACTGAATTTAAAGTGAATAAAAATTGTGAAGGTGTGGGAATTATTTACTTTTAAAGAAATTTTAAATTCAACTGTTTTATTTTATATACTGTTGAATATCCAAACCATTTAAGTTGTGAAAGTTATGGTTTTAAAACTATGGATTTCGATGTATTATGTTGAAAGTTAAAAATTCAAATACTTGGTTTCGAGGTATTATAAATTTTAAAAGTGTCATGATTATGGAAAAGAAATGTATTCGAAATAAAATGATATCATATTTATTGGGTTTTAAAAGGAAATGATATCGTATCTATGGGTTTTGAAATGGCTAATTATATTCTGGTTTTAAAGTACAAACTATTTTTGAAGACCGCGGTGTTATAATAACGTTTGGTTGTTGAAGAGACCGGGATCGGAAGTTGTCATACTCTCTGCCAACTCCGAAAACCACTTTAACAACCATGTACGCGGTGGAGATTCCAGAATGAAGTAGGTTGGTGACGGCATTTCCTATAAGGTAATTACTTGGACCCAACTCCCGTGAGTTGGCATAAGGTGGCTAAAACAGGAGCGATTCTTGGGCTAATGAGGTCATTCCTCTGATCGAACGCACTCCTTCGATACTATACTCTGACTTTGGATTGATTCGGTGGCCACTATTGATTTCTTTGATTTGGGGGTCTTAGTTCGAGGTGGGCGGTAGCTGCGGCTACGCGTTACCACCAGCCCGGATGCGTAATTGGTATATCTACCATGGCATTGCCTAGTTGTGCCGTGTCACCTACCCTAGCGCGCCTTATACGATTTTGGTTTTGTACCATACCTATGGAGTGCCCTCTGACGACACCCAGTACGGGGGAGATTACGGTATTGTATAGACTATGGGAATATATAATTGTGTTAAGGTGGAAAATGTAAAGCCTTAACGCTATTTAAAAGTAAGTTTATTTTACAAATAGACACTATTATAATAGCGCAATATACTACATAGTAAATAGTTTAACGGATCCTTAGGTGATGTAAATCCCGAGCATCTCTTGAGTTACTGCACTCATATTTATTTCTGTTAATTTAACTCACATAAGATCTTTTAGTTCTGACTCGAGTGTTTTTGTCTTTTCAAATTCGATCGGGTCAGTCCGAGCGTTTCAGGATTTGAAGATTTAGCTCTGGAGGACGAAGACGAAGATGTATATTATTATTATTTATACTAGTGCACTACACACTGTTCCGCTGCATTGTTATTGGTATGTGTAACTCTGATATGTATTATATAGATAAATCAAATGTTTTGTAAAACAGCTTCATGAACTGTATATTTGATTATTATATTTTATCCTTTCGCTGTGAAATTCTATTTTGTTTTATTTCTTTCTTGTTTTTCTTATTTACCCCATAACAATCCTCCCTTCCGTATGGTTTGAATTGGCATGTGTGTCGATTTAAAGTGTGCGATAAGGCGGGATGTTACAGAGCCTCACTCCCGGTAATGACTAAAACAAGGGATATGCAATTGGCTATGTGAGTTGCACCATTAGGGTCTGACCATCACCCTTCTTAGTCCCTATTTATGGATTTGGTATGTGCATGAGGGCTCTCAAGAAAAAGGTTGCAAAGCAACTAAGGTGATGAAATGTTCGGTACTGTCTAGGAAGTGTTAGGTCGGTTCTGTGTTGGCAGAGGTTTCAACCTTGGTACGTTTTCTAGAGGTTTATTGTGGCTGACGGTATCCAAGTAGCCTTGTTATTGTATAGAATCCATTTTCCAATATGTGCTTTATGGAATTAGTTATATGTTGAATATGTTGTTAAATGTAATTAATGTAATCATTCCGGTTGTGGTTCAATATTTACTTTAAACCCTATACATTATTAAAATATCACCAGATTTTCTATTTAAAATGGTTTGGTTATTGTAAGATAAAATACCATCCATGTTTATTTGGGGTATGGTCTTATGAGATACCTTTTTTAAAGGTTTTATAAATATAAGAGCCCATATGACTTGAGTTCCTCACATTGGTTTATCAGACTGATCCAAATGTCATTTTCTTATAATGCTCGGGTCAGACCGAGTATTTTTCCAAAGTTAGCTTTGGATGCTTTGGAGCTTCAAAAGACATGTTAGATGCCTCTAAGGCATATTCCTATGCTTTTATTTTTCCATTGCATTACTTGTTTGTATTTATCAATATTTGTAAGGACGGGCTGTTATAACTATCCAGGCTGATGATAGGTTGAACTCTTATTGTTATATGAATATTAAAGTTTCTTTTGTAAAGATAATCTGGATATTATATATTACTCATTAGTTATGAGATTCTACTTTGAATTTTCTTTTCTTTCACTCTTACAATTTATCTTTCTGGTACTTGGATGTTCGTATGTTAATACTGTGGATGTATTAGCATCAACTTTTGAAGGTCTAAAACGCGGGTTGTTACAATATATTTATATATTGGAATCATCACCTAACTAATAATATAATATATGAAATAGACATCATATAAGGATTAATATTTATAAAAATGTTAGGAATATACGTTATAACCAAAGCATGTATGTTCACCTTAAAACGATGAGATTAGATCCTCGAACTGATTTCTAATTCAAAAGAGTGCTAGTCCTAGAACTGTTGACCATTAGATATCGAATAGCACTTGATATGGTTTGATTTGCATTTGAACTAATAGAGGACGGTTGGTATAGAGCACGACCATTAATGAATAAGAATGGAGGCTCCACAAGTTACCATAACAAATGAACGTAGAGTTCCTTATGTAGAGGAGAATTAAGAAATAGTTTAGGATTGAGATCCTACAGTATCTCTTACCATTTCTCTTTCACCTTAGCCCTCCATCTCAATGCCTCTTTAGCACCATCACATGGCTGCCTATTGCCATTTTTGTGGCTGAACATACCAGCCAGCTTTTTGGGCCTTAAACCCATCTATGGCCCTAACTGATATTTTGCATTTAAATCTAATTTAAACGATTATCAATATCGTATATCAATTAATATATTTTTAACTATTATATATATATATATATATTTGATAATATTCGTCTATGAAATAAAAATCAAAATTATAACTAATATTTCATAAATATTAATTAATTTACAACCATTACAGATTAATTAAATCGTTTGGTCAAAGGAGAATTCATCGTATCGGTTGTGTGACTCATTAGGTGTAAATGTGGTCAGCAATTAATATCGAACAATTCGATATTAGCATTCACAGCTCACTTAGCAGGTAGTGTCACAATTTAGATAAATTTATCTCTTACTTAGTTTCGATAAAATCAAATTTACTTTTGTAACTCCTCGAAAATTTAGCGGAAAATTAATAAGAAAAATAAATTTAAAAAAAGGACTAAAATGAAATTGTCATAGATGTTTGAATTTGCCTACAAAGCTTGCACCATTGACCATTTTCAAATGCACCATTTTTTGTAAAGATCATTTGAAATTTTCAAATGCACCATTGTGTTCATAATGATTTTTTGACAATTTTCATATATTACACTTCGAACGCAGTTAATACGGAGAAGTTACGAGTGTTTGAAAATAAAATAAATAAATTTAAAACTTCTCAAAAACACACCATAACCGGTTGACCAAGGGGTCACGATGGTAGATTGGTAGCGGTCTACCTAGGTCGACATAAGTGGTGAAGTAATCGACCATTTAAGCTGTTAATTCAAGATTCTGGAGCTACTTCGAATGATTAAAATGCGTTGCATCATGGCTAAGTTGTGATGACCAAAAGAGACGATATTAAAGATTCTCCTGACCCAATATAACCTCCAAAACTAAATTCCAAACGCTCTAATTCAAACCTATGCTAACTTAAAATTAGTAGAAAAACTTACCGTACTGAAACTCTGCCTCAGTCCTCTCCTTTAATACTAAAATTTCTTCAAAATCAAGTTAAAAAGTAAATTAGAACTAATACAACAAATAAATCTAGAATTGAAAGCTTAAAAAGGGTGACTCACTAGAAAGGGGCGAAGTTAAAGCTTGGATATTAGGTGAGTAGGAATAGGTTTGATAAGATGATTTATTACAGTTAAATTCGATATATTCTAATTGATCTAGGGTGTTGGTAATTTAAAATAAAAATTATAAACCCAAATTTTATAACCTAGAATCTAGATTAGATATTGGAGTTACTATAATTGATAAACCTCTAAACCCTTAATTTTAATTAAAACCATAAAAATCTATTAACTATTAGCATATAGCCTGCTAAATGCATGGATATCAAATCGGCGAAAAAGTATGTAAATCTGTGAAATAGACTGGTCGTTATATTTGCTAGTGTTCACCGTGAAACGCTGTAATTGATAAAAATTAATAATAATTAAAACCTTAATCAAAATTTGGATGAACCTAAAATTTTGTATGTGACTAGTCGACCCTTACCCTAAGCGGTCGACCGCAAGCAGTCGACCAATAGGGTGTAGCGGCCAACCTTTTATTACTTGAAACACAGAGCTTAAACCTCACCCTAAGGCCTAGGTTAATAATTAAAATAAATATAAACAATACTTATTGTGTCAGCCTATTAGAGGATGTGTGAATGTATGTTAGAAGCTGTAGGTATGCTTGTTCCCTATGAGATGACGGTAGGACATTGCGGTGTTGGGTAAATGTTCTTTACCCAATGGGAGGTTGATTATTTGACCGGAGGCAATTTTTATCGCAAATTAGCACTCACATGAGGTTCTAATGTGGACACGCAACACTAACTGATTCCTGATGGAATGTGTAGGCTGGCATAATGTGAGTCTTGTATGCACAGATACTGGCGTGCGTAGTACAGTTTAGAATTTGCAACTCGACACGTGCAATGAAAAGCACAGACTACGTTTGGAAAGAAAAAACAGATTGGAAACAATGAGGTACTTCAACGAGTCAGTATTTCAGATCTACCTCTTGTAACGAAGCGGATTTTGCCCGTTCGAAAATCGACATCCATACTTTACATCGTACTCGAATGCCGCAGATTCGACCGTTCAAATCCGAGTCGCCGGAGCTTATAACACCATTAAGTAAACAACACAGCGGAAGAAAATAATGAATATCAATATACAACATCTGATACAACATCCTGATACAACAGATGATACAATAGATATCGATATACATCAGAGACATGATACAATAAAATAGCAGCGGAAAAGAAAATAGATAACACTAGCAGCGGAACAAATAACTCTAAGATAGTCTTCAAGGGAGAACTCCAATAGCAGCTCGAACCAACATCACATTTCACCAAGACAAGCAAGACTGGTGTGCATCCAAAGATTAAACTAGCTCCAGATGATCAACTGAACCTAACTATCTGAAAACCCAACTCTAGACTGCTCGTGTGGAAAATAGTGAGCACCCAGAGTTTAGGAAAAGGAACAATAAACTCCGAGTCAGTCATGGGACTGGTGTGAGTAACAAAAACAGTTTATCTTTGAAAACAAACAAAAAGAGAATTTTAAAGTAAATTCGCAATGCTTTTAGAAAATGAAACTACCATAAGACCTCCCGCCACACACACAATGCAAACGCAGAATTGGAGGAGATTTCTTCTTATGATAGTCAAACATGCTTGATACGTAGAAAGTTCTTTTGATATTATTAATATAAGTGCACAGTGCAGAAAACATTTCGAAAGTAGAATATTAATCTTAGCCAGCATAGACATTCCGAACTATGCCTACTATAGCTACCATCCAAACAGTGGGGCGCCACCATAAGTGAATGGCAGGTTCTACAACTAAAACCGTACAGGGTTTCGTATTGGATGAATGGATTTCCAACAAATGGTCAGGCTAAGGAACTTCCTACTGCCACATGGGATCGCCTCTGGTGGGACGTCCCGAGAACCTAACCGGATCTCTGCCAACACAAGGCCGGGTTACCTCTGTAACTAGGTAACTACTACTCGAGCAAGCCACTCCCCGGTCCTTTGGGACCTTTATCCGAGGCGCCTCTAAAGCAACAACCACACAGTAAATGAGATTGGAGCTACCACATAGGTAAATATCTGGGCTCCATACCATGATACCACCCTTTACCAGAAGGGAATGACACACCCTAAAGGGCGCGACCCTCATAACCTTGCCGCATCTTTCCTGTTTTGACCATTTCCGGGGTGTGAGGTCCTGATGCAGTCTCGCCCACAAAGCTACGCTTTGGTACAAAGCCATGCTTTGGGTCAACAAATGATCAAAGTAATGATCACAAAGATAAATGATCAAACGAATGATCATATCACAAATGATCAAACAATGATCATCAACAGACAGCAGCACTCAGCATGCCACACTACCAAATTGGGAGTATATCGCTGATAACCTTCAACTACATAACCTCTGAGCTCGTACGTCTCAGAGAAGGGTGTTAAGCTAAGAGAATAAATTCTCCGCCACCAACAGATATGTATTTGAAATAAATCTGCTTTATCTCTCAAAGTGTAGTGTCAGACATGCAACCATACAAGTCTGTTCCGGGTTCGAACAGAACCGAAGGCACTTCCAAAGAAGCCCTTGCAATCCGGGTATTCGCAATCCGGATCGGACTTCCCATCACTTAGGGAATCTCTATACCGTAGCTACTTGGTGCAGAGACAATCGATAGGTTATCCTATCGTTCTCACAAATACCCGGTCTTCACCACCGGTCTTCAAATGCTATCCATAACGACGTATCACATATTCGGGATGGGTTATACGACACAAAGGTCCTCTCCCGGCTAAACCGAATAGTGAGCGCAATATTTAAAATATATGGATATGAGATTTCAATTAAGTCACAACTTAATAATTCAAAACTTTCTTTCAAATGGTTTAAACCAATTAATATTTTCAAATCTTTTAAATAAAAGATTTATTTCAAAAACCTTCAATGGTTTAAATAATTTCCATACTTTAAATCTTTTAAACAAAAGATTTAATTCACAAAGTTCACCCCATTCACAAAGATCCATTTATGGATTTCAAATCAATTCCCATTTTAATTGGATTAACTCGTTAAATATTTAAATTAAAAATTTAACTTATAGCTTTCAAACCGTTTCCATGACTTGGAAAATCTTTTTCATTTTTAACTTGAAATCCCTTTTAACACAAATTGGACGTTCATTATTTAAGTGAAAGCTTTTATCATTTGAAAACAATTAGTCTTCATTTCAGAAAGATCCAATTAAATTTACACGAGTTAAAACCTTTGAATTTAAATTCAAATTCCCAAATCAGTACCTTTAAATAGTTTAACCCCTATAAACTGGTATAACATCTTCAGTCCCTAATTTCCAAATCATAGAATTCAATTTCGAATATTGAATTTAAATTTAAATCAAAATATTTAAATTACAAAATTCAATCAAGTTATTCAAAATAAATTTCATCTTTGAAATTCCATTTCAAAAGCTTTTCACTTTAATTTCATTTCTAAAACATTTGAATTTAAATATTCAACTTTGAAAAAAATCATTTCAAAATCTGTGACTTAATCGATTTCCTCGTGAAATCCATATTTGTGTGTGTATAAGTGTGGTCCAGGGGTTTAACACAATAGTGCAACAACATTCAATCATCACAGATTAAAATATAGAAATATAGTTGATAAGCGGTATAAACTATAATGCTTATCGTCCATTCACAAATTTACAAATAATATACGAATGTAAATAAATGAATAAATCATTCACGGCATAACCCACATAACCAAATATCACAGTTCAGACAGGACAATCAATTCAAGGTATCACATATAATGCAATCATTCATAAGTAAGACCAGGCATTTAACAATGATTTATAAGCAGGATTCCTTCTTTTTTTTCCTAATTAATTCAATTTATTTCCAATTAATTTAATTACTTATGAATTAATTATCCAATTCTGATTTATTAATTACAAATCGTTTGTTAAGAAATTAAACCTTTATTACTTAGTTTATTAATTATTTATTCTTATTTAAATTACCTAAGTTAACTATTGATCACATATTAGTTAACTTTACATTAGTTACTTTAAAAACTCTTAGTTACAAATTAATTAAACTCTTCATTATTAATTAATTCATCTTTAATAACAAATTTATAAATCTCAATTTACTCAGTAGATTCCTATTATCAAATTTATGAACATTCTTGATTACCTTGCAATATAATTCAATTAAATCATTTATCTTTTATTTGAGAAATCTTTCTTTCATAACTATAAAAAAATGTGTTACTAACTTACAACAAAACGTTAATTTAAAGTGAAAAAAAATCAAAACATTAATTAAGATTAATACTTAACTGTTCAAAGTGATTAACCAAAATTTTCAAATATTTAAACCAGTTGCAAACGATTCACAGACTATAACATTTCAGTTTAAAATTTAAGATTTAAAATAACTTTAACAGTTTCAAACAATTCAAAACCCTTTGTTTTTTTTTTTCAAGTTAAAGAATTATTCATCTTACACTAGAAGTCGAGAGAATTTAAAGTCCAATTCCATTTAAATTCAAATCAATATACAAATTCATTTTATCGTTTAAACTATTTGAAACAATTTAAATCTGAAAACTTTATTATTCTTTTTACTAACTTCCAATTCAAACTTGATTTATATTTATATCTTGATTTAAGATTCAGTTTAAAATTTATTTAAAATTTCCAGATTTGGATTCAAAAGACTTGAATTCATATTGAAATTTGGCTTTAAATTTTTAATTTGAAAATCCAAATTTCTTTTTACAACTTTAAGATTAAAAGTTCCATTTGAATCTAACTTCACACTAGTTTTAACTTTCGGTTACAACTAGCTCACAATTTAAATTTATTTAGATTTGGCTTAAATTTAAACTACAGGCAGTTTTGTACAACCTGTAGCAAGCCAGCTCAACCCGAGACCAAAGCAAAGTGCTTCAGGTCAAACCCTTCCATGCTTCGAGTAAACCAACAGTTTACTCGAAAATCACTCGAGTTACCTCCAACCCAAACACAAAACAACAGGAAACGCAAAGGTACACCGTGCACATGCACAATGACCCCGATCGATTCCGATCAAGTTCGACGGCCTTTCCACATCGAAGAACGTCCCCAAACACTGACCCAATCACCCGATGTCTCTAACTCAACTCGAATTTTGGATTCGAGTTTCAAATTGAACCTGGAACAAACAAAAGAAAAAGAACAGCCGGAACTCTTAAACCTGGAACTGCCGCCGTTCTCGCCACCGTGACAACCAGCGAACCTCAAACTTCGGCCATCTATCCGTCGCTACTCCACTTACCATTTCCAAGAACCACATGACACTCGATCAAGCAATGGTGTCGAACGAAACAAAAATTTGCGACCCCCTCGAAACTAGGTTACCGGAGTTCAAACGCCACCCGCCGCCACCATAAGGCTTTGTTCAACCTCCGAGTATTTTTCCCAGACCCCTCGATCACCCCCGCACCTCCAGCCTCAGCCCTGACCTCTCCCATCATCGCGATCGCCCAAGACAACTCGCAATGCAAAAACCGAACTAACCCAAACTGCTCTCGTACCACACCATTAAAAATCATCAAATTAGGTTTAAAAATCTTGTTATTGTATGGGGATTCAGTTTAGATACTTGAATTTGTAAATTAAGAGATTCGAATTTTTGATAAATTTGAGTTGTGCTCAGACATATTTCTTTCCAGAGGTGATAACAAGTTATTTTAATTTGAATCTATTTTTAAAATTCAATTCAGGGTTAGGCAGACAATATCTATTTTGACTCTAAATCCAAATATCGAATAGATTGGGAAGAAATGATTTTTGAAATCAAATTCTGGTGTTCAGAGTCATAACAGTGAGCCTATACACACTTCCAATTCTCAATTTCACTCAGAGGATCCATACATGTATATAAACAAACTTATTCATAGATATATTTATATATAAGCAACAGTTTTATACTTTGAACATTTTAAGAAAATAAGTTACTCACTTTAAACATCTTGTTTTCCAGAAGTTTTGAAGTTTGAAAAGTTGAAAACTGGTTTTGAAGTTGATACTGGAAATCTTCTCCTTTGTTTCTCTGGTTTGGTTGAATTTGAGGTGTTGTTTAAATTGAATCTTTGTTTAAGTTTTCAAATAAAGTTTCTCAGCTCGAACTCAAATGTGGAGAAGTTGATATATAGGAGATGAACTCTACAGGTGATTATTTCTGTTTGTACACAGGGTGACATATTTTGTACTAAGATTGTTTTTGTCAAAAATTTTCAGAGATTTTTGTTTTCCAATGGTGGCTGATAGGATATTAGTATATACTAACATTAATTAGTTTTGGCTTATATAGGAAGCTTATACTTATCATCTTTTTTTTTTTTTTTTTACTAGTGATACAACCTGCTATGTGTAATATCAAAATATTTGGTGGCTAAGATATTGCATTAATTGTTTTGCTGTTCAAATGTTTTAGTTTGTATTTAGTCAAAGATTTTGTTGATTGAAATCTTGATTTTTTTGTATGCTAGTATTAATTGTATTGTACCATATACTTATAATTTGTGTTCATTTGATTTCGGCTGTACATACTTATGTATATTTCATGTTTGCTTCTTTTGCAAGCCTTTGTACTGTTTGTACATATTTTGTTCAATGTGTTAAACTTATATTTTATAGTTCATCTTGTATGGATTTATTTACATTGTATTATTTGGTAAGTATATTTTGTTTGTTTATTTGTAAATACTTGAATATGCTTTTATCATTTCTTTTGTCTTTGCTTTGCAATACTTCCATATGTATGTTTCATATTTACTTTGCTTTATTTTATCTTTGTTTATGTTTAATAGACTTTGTTTTATATTCTTGCTTGCATACCTAAGCTACTTGGCTAGGTTGCTTTTGATTATGTTATATAGATATAAAGTTGTTATTGTTATTTGTTAACATTTGAACGTATTTCTTTATTTTATTTAAAGCTTTACTTTGTTAGTTTGTACATATTTCTTTTGCTTTTATATATATATTTTATGTCTTCCTTTCATATATCTGTTTTGCTTATGTTTGATATATATTCCTTTTACTTTATGTACAAATTGTAAAAGTTGTTTTAGTGTGTTTGTTCCTTAACAAATTTGTTTAATGCGTTTTATTCTATGTTTCATTTATTCTTAAAACTCCATGTTTAAGATTTTATTTCAAATCCAATATATACATATATATTCACATATATACGAATTTTCAAATTCATATGACTTAACATATTTTCTATAATAATCGGGGAAACTCGCTGCCATTTATAATCAATTTTACAATTTAAATCAAAAAATTCTTTTAATTATCAATTTAAATTCATAAAAATAAAAAAATAAAATCTGGGGTCGTTATAGACTTCCCCCCTTAAAAGAATTTCGTCCTCGAAATTGTACAGCTCGTCTCCCGAATTATACACACACAAAATAGACTAATGGTAATTCAAATTATACTAGTAACACATGGATATTTTCAGGCCATTCATAATATATTTTATATTAAACACTACTCAAAATATTAGTACATGAGTTATAGTCATACATAATCTACTAACATCCAACCTTTACTATGATCTCAAGTCCAAAATACCTATATAATACCCCAAAATAAGTCAAACCGACCAACTACTAATCCTCACTGTCAGAACTCTCCCTCTCAGGCCCTGACAGGTCTATCACTTCAACCTCATCGTCTGTCTCAAAAATCTCCTCCGGATCAGATTCTTCCAGAATAAGGTACCCACCATTTAACTCCTCGTCCTCAATGGGATCATCATCATCCACGGCATTATCCAAATCCCAATGAATTGCTTCGTCACCTTCGGACTCTTCTTCCACTTCAGGTTCTTCTTCCGCCTCAACCTCTTCCTCGAATTCCTCTTCAACTTCTTCTTCGAATTCTTCCTCGAACTCTTCTTCGAATTCCTCTTCGAATTCCTCCTCATCTTCTTCTTCTTCCACTGGTGGTTGGGGCTGCACTACAGGCTCCACTGGGAATTCCCTATGAACTGATGACTCACCTTCATCATCTCGTACCCTACTGGATGAAGCATAATCACCCACTCTCCTGACCTTTCCTCCTTGGATAACGCTATTTGTTCTCTACAATTAAAATCAAAATCCAAATATTAAGATCTTAATTTTTAGAATTTTATAGGCTGAGAAATACATCAAAGTTTATATTTCATATTTTATTTTACCCAAGAAGTTATAACAGAAATTCAAAATTTGTTTTCAACCAAAATCGTTTTATCAATACAATTCAAAGTTAGCTTCATATCCTATTAATCAAGTTAACTCAATTTAAAATTTTCAATTTATTTCAAAGTTCAGTTCCAAATTTCCAATTAATATTAATTAAGGTTTAAATCAAACTCTAATAAGAAACGATGAAAATACGAAGTAAGAATTTCCTACAACGATTCGTAGGGCCACCATCACACTGAAACTTCTTCTGGAGCTATCATGAAGAAATCAAAAGAATTCGGAAACGAATCAAAGAAGATCGATAGAGAAAAATTACTTCCACTATTGCAGGGCATTGACATAGTCGTATTTCCCTGTCCCCTATCTCGTTCTCTTCTTGCACTCATACTTACTATCACTGGATAGTAAAAGAATTTACTGAGGCATACGAACGGATATCTTAGGGATATACTCATTCTAGGGATACTTCACCCTATCTCTAATGAGTTACTTAATGTGTTATACTCCTGAGCTAAAGTTCAACCTTAGCTCTGATACCAAATGTAACGAAGCGGATTTTGCCCGTTCGAAAATCGACATCCATACTTTACATCGTACTCGAATGCCGCAGATTCGACCGTTCAAATCCGAGTCGCCGGAGCTTATAACACCATTAAGTAAACAACACAGCGGAAGAAAATAATGAATATCAATATACAACATCTGATACAACATCCTGATACAACAGATGATACAATAGATATCGATATACATCAGAGACATGATACAATAAAATAGCAGCGGAAAAGAAAATAGATAACACTAGCAACGGAACAAATAACTCTAAGATAGTCTTCAAGGGAGAACTCCAATAGCAGCTCGAACCAACATCACATTTCACCAAGACAAGCAAGACTGGTGTGCATCCAAAGATTGAAACTAGCTCCAGATGATCAACTGAACCTAACTATCTGAAAACCCAACTCTAGACTGCTCGTGTGGAAAATAGTGAGCACCCAGAGTTTAGGAAAAGGAACAATAAACTCCGAGTCAGTCATGGGACTGGTGTGAGTAACAAAAACAGTTTATCTTTGAAAACAAACAAAAAGAGAATTTTAAAGTAAATTCGCAATGCTTTTAGAAAATGAAACTACCATAAGACCTCCCGCCACACACACAATGCAAACGCAGAATTGGAGGAGATTTCTTCTTATGATAGTCAAACATGCTTGATACGTAGAAAGTTCTTTTGATATTATTAATATAAGTGCACAGTGCAGAAAACATTTCGAAAGTAGAATATTAATCTTAGCCAGCATAGACATTCCGAACTATGCCTACTATAGCTACCATCCAAATAGTGGGGCGCCACCATAAGTGAATGGCAGGTTCTACAACTAAAACCGTACAGGGTTTCGTATTGGATGAATGGATTTCCAACAAATGGTCAGGCTAAGGAACTTCCTACTGCCACATGGGATCGCCTCTGGTGGGACGTCCCGAGAATCTAACCGGATCTCTGCCAACACAAGGCCGGGTTACCTCTGTAACTAGGTAACTACTACTCGAGCAAGCCACTCCCCGGTCCTTTGGGACCTTTATCCGAGGCGCCTCTAAAGCAACAACCACACAGTAAATGAGATTGAAGCTACCACATAGGTCAATATCTGGGCTCCATACCATGATACCACCCTTTACCAGAAGGGAATGACACACCCTAAAGGGCGCGACCCTCATAACCTTGCCGCATCTTTCCTGTTTTGACCATTTCCGGGGTGTGAGGTCCTGATGCAGTCTCGCCCACAAAGCTACGCTTTGGTACAAAGCCATGCTTTGGGTCAACAAATGATCAAAGTAATGATCACAAAGATAAATGATCAAACGAATGATCATATCACAAATGATCAAACAATGATCATCAACAGACAGCAGCACTCAGCATGCCACACTACCAAACTGGGAGTATATCGCTGATAACCTTCAACTACATAACCTCTGAGCTCGTACGTCTCAGAGAAGGGTGTTAAGCTAAGAGAATAAATTCTCCGCCACCAACAGATATGTATTTGAAAGAAATCTGCTTTATCTCTCAAAGTGTAGTGTCAGACATGCAACCATACAAGTCTGTTCTGGGTTCGAACAGAACCGAAGGCACTTCTAAAGAAGCCCTTGTAATCCGGGTATTCGCAATCCTGATCGGACTTCCCATCACTTAGGGAATCTCTATACCGTAGCTACTCGGTGCAGAGACAATCGATAGGTTATCCTATCGTTCTCACAAATACCCGGTCTTCACCACCGGTCTTCAAATGCTATCCATAACGACGTATCACATATTCGGGATGGGTTATACGACACAAAGGTCCTCTCCCGGCTAAACCGAATAGTGAGCGCAATATTTAAAATATATGGATATGAGATTTCAATTAAGTCACAACTTAATAATTCAAAACTTTCTTTCAAATGGTTTAAACCAATTAACATTTTCAAATCTTTTAAATAAAAGATTTATTTCAAAAACCTTCAATGGTTTAAATAATTTCCATACTTTAAATCTTTTAAACAAAAGATTTAATTCACAAAGTTCACCCCATTCACAAAGATCCATTTATGGATTTCAAATCAATTCCCATTTTAATTGGATTAACTCGTTAAATATTTAAACTAAAAATTTAACTTATAGCTTTCAAACCGTTTCCATGACTTGGAAAATCTTTTTCATTTTTAACTTGAAATCCCTTTTAACACAAATTGGACGTTCATTATTTAAGTGAAAGCTTTTATCATTTGAAAACAATTAGTCTTCATTTCAGAAAGATCCAATTAAATTTACACGAGTTAAAACCTTTGAATTTAAATTCAAATTCCCAAATCAGTACCTTTAAATAGTTTAACCCCTATAAACTGGTATAACATCTTCAGTCCCTAATTTCCAAATCATAGAATTCAATTTCGAATATTGAATTTAAATTTAAATCAAAATATTTAAATTACAAAATTCAATCAAGTTATTCAAAATAAATTTCATCTTTGAAATTCCATTTCAAAAGCTTTTCACTTTAATTTCATTTCTAAAACATTTGAATTTAAATATTCAACTTTGAAAAAATCATTTCAAAATCTGTGACTTAATCGATTTCCTCGTGAAATCCATATTTGTGTGTGTATAAGTGTGGTCCAGGGGTTTAACACAATAGTGCAACAACATTCAATCATCACAGATTAAAATATAGAAATATAGTTGATAAGCGGTATAAACTATAATGCTTATCGTCCATTCACAAATTTACAAATAATATACGAATGTAAATAAATGGATAAATCATTCACGGCATAACCCACATAACCAAATATCACAGTTCAGACAGGACAATCAATTCAAGGTATCACATATAATGCAATCATTCATAAGTAAGACCAGGCATTTAACAATGATTTATAAGCAGGATTCCTTCTTTTTTTTCCTAATTAATTCAATTTATTTCCAATTAATTTAATTACTTATGAATTAATTATCCAATTCTGATTTATTAATTACAAATCGTTTGTTAAGAAATTAAACCTTTATTACTTAGTTTATTAATTATTTATTCTTATTTAAATTACCTAAGTTAACTATTGATCACATATTAGTTAACTTTACATTAGTTACTTTAAAAACTCTTAGTTACAAATTAATTAAACTCTTCATTATTAATTAATTCATCTTTAATAACAAATTTATAAATCTCAATTTACTCAGTAGATTCCTATTATCAAATTTATGAACATTCTTGATTACCTTGCAATATAATTCAATTAAATCATTTATCTTTTATTTGAGAAATCTTTCTTTCATAACTATAAAAAAATGTGTTACTAACTTACAACAAAACGTTAATTTAAAGTGGAAAAAAATCAAAACATTAATTAAGATTAATACTTAACTGTTCAAAGTGATTAACCAAAATTTTCAAATATTTAAACCAGTTGCAAACGATTCACAGACTATAACATTTCAGTTTAAAATTTAAGATTTAAAATAACTTTAACAGTTTCAAACAATTCAAAACCCTTTGTTTTTTTTTTCAAGTTAAAGAATTATTCATCTTACACTAGAAGTCGAGAGAATTTAAAATCCAATTCCATTTAAATTCAAATCAATATACAAATTCATTTTATCGTTTAAACTATTTGAAACAATTTAAATCTGAAAACTTTATTATTCTTTTTACTAACTTCCAATTCAAACTTGATTTATATTTATATCTTGATTTAAGATTCAGTTTAAAATTTATTTAAAATTTCCAGATTTGGATTCAAAAGACTTGAATTCATATTGAAATTTGGCTTTAAATTTTTAATTTGAAAATCCAAATTTCTTTTTACAACTTTAAGATTAAAAGTTCCATTTGAATCTAACTTCACACTAGTTTTAACTTTCGGTTACAACTAGCTCACAATTTAAATTTATTTAGATTTGGCTTAAATTTAAACTACAGGCAGTTTTGTACAACCTGTAGCAAGCCAGCTCAACCCGAGACCAAAGCAAAGTGCTTCAGGTCAAACCCTTCCATGCTTCGAGTAAACCAACAGTTTACTCGAGAATCACTCGAGTTACCTCCAACCCAAACACAAAACAACAGGAAACGCAAAGGTACACCGTGCACATGCACAATGACCCCGATCGATTCCGATCAAGTTCGACGGCCTTTCCACATCGAAGAACGTCCCCAAACACTGACCCAATCACCCGATGTCTCTAACTCAACTCGAATTTTGGATTCGAGTTTCAAATTGAACCTGGAACAAACAAAAGAAAAAGAACAGCCGGAACTCTTAAACCTGGAACTGCCGCCGTTCTCGCCACCGTGACAACCAGCGAACCTCAAACTTCGGCCATCTATCCGTCGCTACTCCACTTACCATTTCCAAGAACCACATGACACTCGATCGAGCAATGGTGTCGAACGAAACAAAAATTTGCGACCCCCTCGAAACTAGGTCACCGGAGTTCAAACGCCACCCGCCGCCACCATAAGGCTTTGTTCAACCTCCGAGTATTTTTCCCAGACCCCTCGATTACCCCCGCACCTCCAACCTCAGCCCTGACCTCTCCCATCATCGCGATCGCCCAAGGCAACTCGCAATGCAAAAACCGAACTAACCCAAACTGCTCTCGTACCACACCATTAAAAATCATCAAATTAGGTTTAAAAATCTTGTTATTGTATGGGGATTCAGTTTAGATACTTGAATTTGTAAATTAAGAGATTCGAATTTTTGATAAATTTGAGTTGTGCTCAGACATATTTCTTTCCAGAGGTGATAACAAGTTATTTTAATTTGAATCTATTTTTAAAATTCAATTCAGGGTTAGGCAGACAATATCTATTTTGACTCTAAATCCAAATATCGAATAGATTGGGAAGAAATGATTTTTGAAATCAAATTCTGGTGTTCAGAGTCATAACAGTGAGCCTATACACACTTCCAATTCTCAATTTCACTCAGAGGATCCATACATGTATATAAACAAACTTATTCATAGATATATTTATATATAAGCAACAGTTTTATACTTTGAACATTTTAAGAAAATAAGTTACTCACTTTAAACATCTTGTTTTCCAGAAGTTTTGAAGTTTGAAAAGTTGAAAACTGGTTTTGAAGTTGATACTGGAAATCTTCTCCTTTGTTTCTCTGGTTTGGTTGAATTTGAGGTGTTGTTTAAATTGAATCTTTGTTTAAGTTTTCAAATAAAGTTTCTCAGCTCGAACTCAAATGTGGAGAAGTTGATATATAGGAGATGAACTCTACAGGTGATTATTTCTGTTTGTACACAGGGTGACATATTTTGTACTAAGATTGTTTTTGTCAAAAAATTTCAGAGATTTTTGTTTTCCAATGGTGGCTGATAGGATATTAGTATATACTAACATTAATTAGTTTTGGCTTATATAGGAAGCTTATACTTATCATCTTTTTTTTCTTTTTTTACTAGTGATACAACCTGCTATGTGTAATATCAAAATATTTGGTGGCTAAGATATTGCATTAATTGTTTTGCTGTTCAAATGTTTTAGTTTGTATTTAGTCAAAGATTTTGTTGACTGAAATCTTGATTTTTTTGTATGCTAGTATTAATTGTATTGTACCATATACTTATAATTTGTGTTCATTTGATTTCGGCTGTACATACTTATGTATATTTCATGTTTGCTTCTTTTGCAAGCCTTTGTACTGTTTGTACATATTTTGTTCAATGTGTTAAACTTATATTTTATAGTTCATCTTGTATGGATTTATTTACATTGTATTATTTGGTAAGTATATTTTGTTTGTTTATTTGTAAATACTTGAATATGCTTTTATCATTTCTTTTGTCTTTGCTTTGCAATACTTCCATATGTATGTTTCATATTTACTTTGCTTTATTTTATCTTTGTTTATGTTTAATAGACTTTGTTTTATATTCTTGCTTGCATACCTAAGCTACTTGGCTAGGTTGCTTTTGATTATGTTATATAGATATAAAGTTGTTATTGTTATTTGTTAACATTTGAACGTATTTCTTTATTTTATTTAAAGCTTTACTTTGTTAGTTTGTACATATTTCTTTTGCTTTTATATATATATTTTATGTCTTCCTTTCATATATCTGTTTTGCTTATGTTTGATATATATTCCTTTTACTTTATGTACAAATTGTAAAAGTTGTTTTAGTGTGTTTGTTCCTTAACAAATTTGTTTAATGCGTTTTATTCTATGTTTCATTTATTCTTAAAACTCCATGTTTAAGATTTTATTTCAAATCCAATATATACATATATATTCACATATATACGAATTTTCAAATTCATATGACTTAACATATTTTCTATAATAATCGGGGAAACTCGCTGCCATTTATAATCAATTTTACAATTTGAATCCAAAAATTCTTTTAATTATCAATTTAAATTCATAAAAATAAAAAAATAAAATCTGGGGTCGTTACACCTCTTCAACTGGTAGTGGGTTTACGTGTAGTCATAATTAGGGAAAGATTCATTCCCAATAACCTAGGGTGGCAGGGGTGGTAGTGGGAATTTAGTTCCACGTTAGCCTAGGGACGTTGTTTCCATGACTCATAGCTCCATGGGCGGTGCTCGATCATCATACTTTGAGGTTTGATCCGTAGTTCGACCCTTGTAGTAGCCTACCCAATTAGTAGTGTAGGTATGCGTTGGACCAAAACCCTTAAGAAATGGATCCTAGGAATACACGGAGACTTGTTATACATACTATGTCACTTAGTTTAGAGTTAAAATTAGCTATACGTGATAGCCATGTATTAAACTTGTACTCATTTACTAGACTTTTTTCATGCTATGCATTGGTCATAATTACTACTTGCCCTTGGTAATGGAGTGTTGGCCCTTAAGTGACATTTGGAAAATGGGTCCAATGAGAGAAATAACTCCCAACCTACAAACATAATAATGTGACATCATGGATCCGAGACGCGACCCTATAATCAAGACTGCTAGGATGGATAACTAGCCTATTTGGTAGGTCCAATTTATGCGCTCTCGATAGTGGTGTAAACCATATAATATTGATTCCCAACAAATACTTTTGACTATATAAGTCCTCATGAGAGTAAGAACTAGTACTCTCGACTCAAGGAGTCCTGCTGAGAGTAACAACAACTGCTCTTGGCTCAATAAGTTATATTGAAAGTGATAAATAAACTCTCGATTCGATGAGCCCTAACGAGAGTGATAACTGATACTCTCAACATGATGAGTCCTAATGTGAGCTATGCCAAATACTCTCAACTCCAAAAGTCTCAATGAGAGCATCACAACATAATAATTCCTCAATAACTAGCCCTGAGAGTAAATAATAATAATACTCGACAAGTTAGTCCTAGGAAGATGTAATGATATACTTCAGACGAGATGAGTCTTAATGAGAGTAATAATTACATTCCATAACAAATGTCCTAATGAGAACGTCCCAACATAATAATTCCTCCATTACTAGTCTTAAGGGTGAATAATTATATAAATTGGTTAGTTAGTCCTAATAAGATAATTTTAAATCCCAACATATCTCCAGCTTATAGCCCTCGAAGAGGAATATAACTCTCGACTACTAAGTTCTAAGGAGTCACATATAGACGATATCACAAATTCCTAACCCATCTCCAAAATATAAATGATGTAAACTAACCAATAGTAATCGAAAAAGTATAAATTGAACAACTCATACCACTCAATATTACTCGAAAGTTTAATAGAAGCTAGTAGGCTACACTCACTAAATCAGAAAATATTCTATAATACGAGTCAATAAAATAATCAGAAAATATTACCTCTTCAACCTGATATTACTTATCCTATCGTTCAACATATTCATTATATAGAATCGAAACCATAAATAAAGCGGATTATCATTAAAAACTCTCAAAATACATTAAAATATTTCACAATTTAGCTTATCTTCAAAATAAGCTTATATATCGAAATCCCTGCATGAAAATATTTGTTAGAACATTTTATTAAATATACACTTTACAAAAGAATTTCCCAAACGAAAATATTATTAAAACCCCTTGTTTGTACTTATAAAAATTCCATACATTAAATTACTCTTGAAAATCACTATTTTTATTTTTAAAACAACTTTTATATCCAAATTTTTTTTCGATAATTACGTTAATTCTAATCCCCTTTATTAATTTATAAGCACACTTCAACGTAATTTTAAAACCCCATAATTAATTTTTCAAAGCTTTTGAAATTCTTCAAAATCATTATCCGATCATCAATATAAATTTTTATCGTGTGGCTCGAGTTGAATTACATCGAATTTCGGACATCAATACAGTGTACAAAAATTGTATAATTAAACTATCCAAATCAAAATGCAATCAGACGGCTTCTCTTTTGCATTTTGATGATCTAACACACACAAAACTCAACATCGAATCTAAAATCATATCCAGTATCACAATAATCAATCTAATATCATAAACAAACATTTTAACCTAGCAATTTAACCAATATATAGTATAATTATTTAACAAGCAATAGAAAATAAATATAGTTTTGAGTTTAGAAATTCGCCAAAACAATGCTTAAGCTACCCAAATAGCAACTAAACGATGACAATACTAATGCCATCCGCTTTTTCTGGCTCTGCCCATCGTTGTTATTGGCAACCTTTATTGGAACCCTCCTTTGTTGCAACCAAACCCATGCTTTGTGGCTCCTACTTTAATCGCAAATATCAACGACACAAGCCCTATGCAATCAATGCTTCCTCATCATCTGAAGCTGCCACATCCACACAACATGTACCTCCACTTCGCCAGCTTCACACACTTGCTCTAATCGTGAAACCAAGTCATGGCTCCCTACATTGCATCACACCAGCCGCCTCGATCACGACTTCCATCTAACCAGGCCATTACTAACAATGCGTTTGCATGTTTATTTTAAATAGTCATAATTTGGGCGTCGAGAATAATCTCGAGGGAGTTAGGGAAATGATATGAATATGTTATTTTGGTACCTAGGTCAAGTTTAGAAAAAAGTAGGATGGGTTTTGAAATTGGGCTTGGGATGGAATTTTGGGCTCTTTTAATTTAATCTTTCATAACTCTTTAAATTGGTTTGCAAATTTGTTTCAATTTAATTTATACTTCATTTTACAAGATATTATTCATAATTGGACAATTTTATTCAATTCAATGCTAGCTTATTTTTCACTATTTTAGTCACGTAACAATTATTTACCCTTTAAAAAATTTCATACTCAATTAAAACAATTTATTCGATTTCAATAAATTATCCAAAAAAATTATTAATTTAATTCAGTTATTAAAAATAAATAAACTTTTATAAATGCCTTCAATTAAATAAATATTTGCTGTCAAAAATAATAATTATCAAAATTCAAATTCAGTTATTTCTATTTCAATTAAATTTATTTATTTTACGACATAGAAAGAGGGTTGTGGTATACTTACATCATTATAAATTAAAATAAATTAACAAATTAATTTTAGCTAAATTATTAATAAATCTATTTTAAACATGAATAATAAATAAATATTTTAATCAATAAAATTAAACATTGATTTATTGTAAATAAATTTTTAATTACACAAACACAGAATAAAGATATTGTGCAAATTTAATAAAAGAAATTTCTTTTGAAATTCACTCTTTTAACCTCGTTGTTAGTGCATCTGATCCAATAATGGTATCAAAGCCCAAATTATGCATGTGTAAATAAATTACCAACACTAAGGATAACGCCTTTAGAAAAGTGATAGTAGATGGGTGTCAAGAAAATGGTGCTTAAACTAAGAAAAAGTTTACTATAATTAAGGACTATTATAGGTAGAAAGCCTCTCGATCTCTTAGCCCTTACCTAACTTATCAAAGTGGTCTATTTCTAAGGTATGCCTTAAAGAAGACTTAGAAACATTCCGAGTCTTAGGTTAATTCAAATAGCGAACTTGGATATTATGGAATTAAATAGTTAGTTACTTAATTTTATAAACGTTATAAAATGCAATTTTTTAAATTAACTAATTAACAAAATAATTTATAAAGGATTATAAAACATAAATTTAAATTATTTTAAATTTAAACAACTAAATATTATGTTATATTTATAAATTAATTAAAATGTTAAACTAACAAAAGAAAATACACATGAATATATACATATATAGTACAGAACTAAAAAAATTATAATGTTATAAATAAATATATGCGTGTATATTTATATTTATTATGTATGAGTAAAAATGAGATCAAAATTATATAAAACATATGAGAGTTAAGAGAACATACATTAGATGCATATAGAAAATATTTGATAATACTCCGCGAAATTAATTTAAATTATGAAATTAGCAGTGCACTTCGTCATTTATAATATAAATATAGTGCCTTACATGTATATGGTTGTTGGGAAAACTCAAGCTATAGAATATTTAAGGTGATGTTTATATTATCTCTAGATAAGTACAAATGTTATGTAACGTTATTGAGAAAACTCAAGGGTTACATTAAGTGCCCTTAGGATATCAGAAAATGATAGGTCTAGAGTGTCTAATATACTTCATGGTTTATGGAACAAACACATGGTCATGAAGATGATTAGGATCATAGTAAAAATCACGTTGGGAGTTGTATGAGATATAATTAGTACAGAGTTACTTATCATTTATGGGAACTATGATTTGTTAAGCAAACTTAAGGTCATAGTAACATGATAAATGGATCTTAATACCTACTGAAGGAATTTATGAAATTATTGTACTCTTTTAGGACTTTGTGGAGAGACAGAACTCAGTGGAGCCTTATTAGATAAATATAATTAATCATTCTAATAACTATTAGAATATATGCAACGATATCTAATTTACTCTAATGAATTTGCATAGTAAATGACAAATATGAAGCTATTATCCAAAAAGAACACGCTAACTGGAAAAAATTACAAAGACTGGATAAGGAACGTTAAAACTTCACTCACATGTGAAAAGATTTGGTACGTGATCGCCAATGAACCTTTAACTAAGCCTGACAAAGGTTTGGCCAATGGATTTGAACTAGCTCATTCTTACGTGTCATCTACTATGAGCATCAAGCTCCAATGACAACATGTAAGAATGAATGTTTATGCAATATTCAGTCACCTATGAATGTTATATGGTGATCAATCTCGTATATAAAATACGAAGTCACGTGGAATCTACTCCATGGAAAGATGAGAAAAGGTTCCTTAGTCCAACACTATGTACTCAATATGATTTGGTATATTGAGCGGTTGGCCAAGGTGGGTACTATTCTAGATATTGAACTATGGACCGACTTAATTCTTTGGTCACTAACTCAATTGTTTGACTCATTGATATTGAATTTCAATTTGAATTCATTAAATTGTGTTGTCATTGATTTCCTTAATATTTTAATGGATACTAAGAGTATGTTCACGAAAGAACCAAGTGTAGTGCTTGCTGTCAAGTGTGGCACTTTATCGAAAGGTTCGAAGAAGAGAAAATGTAAGTCAAATGGTGGCATTGGGAAGTCAAAGGCGCAATAGAAAGGCGATTGTCACTTTTTCTTGGAAAAAAATATTGAAGGAGGAATTGTCCAGGGTAATTGAAGACATTGAAGGGAAAAGAATACGTCTCTACTCCTTTAGTTATTTTCCATATAGAAAGTTGTTTATCTATATGTGCTTTTAGTTGGGTTTTAGATACTAGATCTATAAATCATTCTTTAATTATTTATGTGGACTTAGGACCAAGAGGCTTATCGTTGGAAGGAGCATCGAATTCCAAGTTGCAAATGAGGCTAGTGTAGCTGTAGCCACAATGGGAGGATATCATTTAAAACTAATGAGTGGACATGATTTAATTTTGAAGAACTATTACTATGAACATAATTTTATTTATGGAATAATATCCTTCCCTCGTGGACGAATACAGTTTTATTTGTAAAGATAATATTACGAAAATTTGTGAAATAAAATAGTTGGATTTGTTGCATTTAATATGGAAATTTATTTTATATTTTAAATATTGTATTTTTTTGTTGAAATTAATTCTGCTTTTGAAGTTAATGTATTTTATCTTTGACCTTATAAATTGGGTCATATTAGTAAGAAATGACTTGCGAGTTAAGAACCAACTGTTTCAATCATTATTGATTTTGAATCGTTGGATACCAATGATTCATGCCTTAACTTTAAAATGGTCAAGCATCCATTTAGTGGGAGAAATGAAAGAATTGATGAACTCTAAGGACTCATATATACTAATGTGTGGTTCGATGTCTACAACATCCAAAGGTAGCGCCTTATACTTTGTTACCCTTACCGACGAATTTTTTGGATAGGATATGTATATCTTAAACAAAAATCAGATGTTTATGAGAAATTCGTTGAATATAAAAACAAAGTTGAATACTAAAATAGGAAGAAAAATAAAATTCTACAATCCAATCGAGGAGGTGAATACATTAGATCCAAACTTCAATGGTATCTGAAGAGAAAGGGATTCACTCTTAAGTCACTCCATATACTCCATAATAGAATAGTGTTTTAAAGGAGAAATCGAACCTTCTTAGAGATGGTTCAATCAATAATGAGTGATACTAAGTTACCTCTTTTATTTTTTGGATATGTGCTAGAAAAATAGCATATATGTTGAATAAAGCACCGTCTAAATTTGTGAAAAATACTCCCTATAAGTTAAGGACTGGGAAGAAACCTCATCTTAATCACCTTAAGATTTAGGGTTGTTCGACTTACATTAAAAATGTAAATCATAGTAAGTTAGAGGAATGATCAGTCTTATGTAAGTATATAGGATATCCAAGAAATTCTTTTGATATAAATTCTATTATATTGAGGAATAAAAGGTTTGTTTCACAAGATGCCACCATTTTCAAAAGTTATTTCTCTCATAAGAAATTAGTGCAATTGAAAAACTTACGCAGTGATTGAATACATAGTCAGTTAACTCCTATACAAAATACACAACTAATTAGAAGGTCTAATAGGGAATCTCGAGCACCAGAGATGTACTATGGGTTTCTCGTTAATGTTAATAATGTGAGTCACATTATTCACGACAACTCTCCCCTTACGTACCGACAAGCCTTAGGGAGTAAAGACTCTGCCTTATGGCTTGATGCAAAGAAATCCTAGATGGATTCTATATACAAGAATAAAGTTTGGACTTTGGAAAATGTACTTGAAGGTATAAAACACATTAACAATAAATAGATCCTTAAAAGAGATCAGTGCAGATGGAATGTTTCAGACCACTTTTTCATTTCATCATATTGAAGCCAGCCGTCTATAAAGTAGGGTTAGCCATGAAAGTTTTTCATCAAATTCAAGGTGTTGATTATGGTGAAATATTTTTATCGGTCGCTATGCTTAAATCCATTCAGATTCTAATTGGTCCCCACATTCCACAACTATGAAATTTTGCAAATGGATGTTAATTAGCTTTTATAAATAGTGATTTAGAAGAGATAGTTTATATAGTGTAGCTAGTGGGTTTCGAATTCAGTGGGAGAGGCTATAACGCTTATTGTAATGACAGCCTTGAAACTACGTTGCAAAATGGTTGTTAATGAAAAGAAAAGAAGAGGAAATAAAAGAGAAGAGAGTGGAAAATAAGAAAATGGAAAACATCAAATAACCAAATTAACCTATCTTATATCTTACATCGCATAATATAGTAGTCAATACAAATACAAAACAGTCGAGACACTAATAATAATGCGAATAATCATCGGAGTATAAGATCCACTGAGTTATACAACACAGTAATTACAAATGAAAATAAACTCAACTGATACACTGTCTCTAATAATAGTAACTCAAATACTATCAAGACTCCACAGTGTCCAATAGTAGAATATACAATAACAATATCAAATATAAGTATAAGTAAACGTTAGCTTATGCTAGTCCCTCTGCAGAACTCCATATGTCATCCAAACCTGCTATGCGGTCTACTCATTTAGGAGTACCTTAGATAATAAGAAGCAAAGCATAAAACCTTGGGTTATAAAAAAGTCTGGTACGAGTGATAAACAATCTCAAAATATTATAGAAGCAGATATGGTGTACGGAATAGAGGGTACATGAATCAGACCTGACATGCCCCTGCAAAAAAAGAGTCAGTACATAACATTGTTAATATGCTACTCTAAAACATCATAAAAGGGTACTCCATACTCAATAAAATATCGGGGTGCCAAGGTATCTCCATCTATAATACCTACTCCATACTACGCAAACTATCGAGGTGTCAAGGTATCCCTATGCACAATACCTATCTCGTGTAACATCCCTAGGTGACAGGTGGCAAGTGAAGCAACCATAAAAAATATAGCACCCATTAAACAAAACTAACTATCATCTTGTGTACTTTAGATATATGATAACTCGTATGAACCCCAAGTCAGGGACTAGAGGAAGTCCCGATCCTTCGTTATACTCTCGTATCTTGCAGCCCAAAGCAAGATACGTGTCTCGCAGCCCAAAGTTAGACACGAGATCTAAATCCATAGGTCTAGGGTATATGGATCCCCGTTACCAATCCATGGGCGTCTCTACTATACAATACCCCCTCTTTGAGTACAACAGGAAACTCTCTGAGTCATCAACTATCCTTAGCACATGCATATCCATCAGATCCATACTAGCTCGATACAATTTCTACTGTTTGAAATCCACCACGTTCCTCAATTCCATGACTCCCTCCATAAGCCTCTACGGTACTTACTCCCTTCTCGATTCACAAATCGAAGAAACAGAGTGTTTAATCTTCAGCACCGACTAACCCCATGAGTCACAAACCAAAGATATAAAGCTTTTCATCATTTTGTACATCGCCATCCTCTAATGATGCGAATGAGCCAACACCTCCATCCTAATATACAAATTCCTGGAACTACCTACCTCAGAACCTACTCTATACACCTTCGAGTATAATCCGAGGTACTAACTTACATGTCGAAACTTCACATCATCGCCTCACCATCTAAATCGCTCGCCCTAGAGCAATAACATCAAGACTCTAAGTCGATCGCACGAACAAACTATTAAATCATGCATCATGAAATCTCCCCAATGTCCAAGCTAGCCCAATTGCCAATCAAAAAAAGAGATGGACATAAAATAATCAATACCAACCACCTTGTTCTTGTACTCAACCAAAATGGATAAGTACAAACCAAACGAAAATGTCTGACATCCATCCTGAAGTTTAAAGCCTCGTCTTTCACCTTTAGATCAGTCGGCATGTATCCTAACACTACTCTACAACTTATCTCGTTCATTAGGTTTCCACGTGTACAAAACACCAACGTATAGGATCCTTCCCTAACACCTGACCACCACTAATCGGCGTTTTCAACCAAAAACAACCAAATAAGCCAAACGGCCAAACAAGCAACCATGTAACCAACAATCATGCATATATCCAAAATAGCACACATACAACATGTATAATCCATCCATATCAACCAATGAGGAAACTATATCAAAAATTGCTTAAATCTAATTGTTCTCTAAAAATGTCATGTCAATGGAAAAATATAATATCTGATATAAATCATTTTAAAATACTTTTATATTCTTTTATAAAATATAGTGGTGTATAAGAAGAAAATCATATTTTAACACCAAAAAGCATTCCAGAACATTGATCTAATAGTATACAACCAATCATTGTATGGTACGAGACAATGTTAATCACCTCCATAAAATCTATCCTAACCAGTGCCAAAGCATAGATCTCTCCATATCAAGTGCAATGCAAGAAATAGCATTCAAAATGGACCTCATATGCAAAAGATATAACCAATATAAGAATCGAGATAAACTAAAACAATTAACTAACTAATCAAATAATTAATTACCTTAATCCTTCTTCCCAAACTTTAAGTTTTCCATTCCTTGTACATACACGTTACCCCTGAATCCAAGGCAGTGCACCATTTCCCACTAATACAGAGCTATGGTTGATGACGGTTGATGAAAAAAACGCCTTCGGCACCATTGAAATACTCAACGAGTACCCGACCTATCGACGCCAAAGCCACCACGTCCGGCGCCACCATGTGATTCGCTTTCTTGAAATCCATGACTTCTGCTCCCAAAGTCTGACACTCAGTTCAAGGTTAATCGATCCAAAATTCACGATGGAGAAAGAGATCGGCAAGAGAAAGTCGATGCGATCTACGTTTCGCCTATTGTCGCCCATAGCTTTAACGATCTTTAACCATAGCTATGGCCTTTAACATAGAGATTCACCAATCACCATCAATCAAAATTCTGCTATGGCTATCATGAAGCTTTCGTCAGTAAGAACTCATCGGATCTGGTTTCGTGATTTTTAATAGAGCGGTTCTCCTGATTTTATTTTCGAATGGATCTAAGGAATAGGCAATCTTCTGGAATGGAACAGTGGTTTGGGAAAACGGGAGTAGAGAGGAAAAGAGGATCTTAGTGATGTTTATAGTAATATTTTAATCTATTTATTTGTTCTCTCAAATAAATGGTCGTACGTTTCGAGACAGTATGACCACATGACGCGTCCGACGCAACGAAACTCATCTGCATACATCACCACATTTTTTCGGATCCAATGGTATAAATTTCATCGCCATCTAAGACTGTTCTTAGAGATGCCAATTTCATCGTTGCGGACATCGGACCGTTCGATCTCCAAATATAGTGATCCTTATCCTCATTTTAATTCGCAATGTCAATCTGAACTCAGTAGAAGTAGTCTCAAGTCTTGATTATCGTATGCTAAAAATCACATTTTAGGCCTTCATTTATTTAATGATTAAATATTTAAATCAAATATATAAGTATCTTATCATTGAAACTATACCTTGTCGCATTCTCCCATCCTTAAGGGATTTCACCCTTAAAATCACAAAATAAGTAGAATGTCTCCTCATCCATCGACCCTTAACAACCTCTCATATTCCATAAAAATTTGGCAGCACCTCCTTTGTGTGGCTAGGTCTAAAAAAATCCCAAGAAACAACAAGATATATATACATGTTATATTTAAACATACTAGATCGTATATATCAATCTTCTCAAATAAATATACCATATCAAACCATAACTATCATGCATGCCTAACAATCGCATATGCATAAGCTACCATATCAAATGCTAACAATCTAACATCAAACATGCACACATGAGATCTATCATCAAAATGTAACATCCATGCCTATCCTAGCATGAGAAATACTAAACCATCTAGTATAAAACATGAAATATGATATCTAATATGAAAGTTGATGATAAAAATGAAATCTCACCAAATGAAGAGCACCAAGCAAGCGGTCCTCATGCTCTTCTCAGTCTCCCATATCCTATCACCTTCCCTTTCATTCCACTAAACTTTTATTACTCCATTGTCCTCCTTCTAACCTGTTTCATATCACATCTATTGATATGAATAGGCCAATAAGGTCTCGAAGTCTCTGGTTTAGTATAAATATCATAACCGATTCGGTGCCAAATTCCTAAATGCCTCTTATTAGTTCTCCCAGAACCCACTATCGTACAACGAGCTTTGGCCACTTACAATGCTCTTGGCACACATTGGAAGAACACTATATATGGCATCCCAGATTTTTGATAACATTATTTAGAAGATTTAGTTAGATAAACTAAATAAAATAATGTGTTGATAAGGGGATTGAGATTTGATTTAGTTAAGGTAGTCGTGCCTTTTAACTAATATATTAAATGAAGGGTTTAAAAATGAATTGGAGGAGGGGTATTATGGGAAAGAGGTCATTCCTATATCATCTTCCTTAGGTCGTGTATTTCAAAACACACATTCATTCCCATTTTCAAAAATTAAAAGCTTGGCCGGCCACCATTAACGAAGGAAGAAGAAGAGGAAACAGAAGAAAAGCTTAAGGAAAGCAAATTCAGATCAAACTCATTCAAAACTCAACCTCTTAATCATTAAAGCAAAAGGTGAATAATGTTTGCATCTCTAAAACTTTTATGGTTTGCCTTTAAGATTAAATCTGAATTATTTTGCAAAGGTTTGCCATGTTTTTGAGTGATAAAATGATATATACATATATATATATATACATGTTGATGATTTATGTATACTCATATAGATTTTATGACATGTTTTGAGATAAAACCCTATTAAATGACATCTTTTAGCCTTGCAAATTTTTATAATGATCTAAAAGGTTATTTTAGAGATGGGTTTTGATTTTCAAAATTTACAAAATTTTTGTGGAATTATTATGAATTTTATAAGGAATAAAAGGTTAATTTGGATTATAAAATTATTTATGGGAAAAATAATTATAGTTTGGATTCAAAAAAATTATGTGTTGAAAAAAATATATTATTTGATTTTCTGGACTTTTTCAAGGTGTTTTAATAGTTATATAAAATTATTTCAGGTATGAGACTTAAATATTTTATATAATTATAAAGAAGAAAGGGGCTTTTTTAAAATTATTCAAACTTCCAAATCAGGAAAGTCAGTAGTACTTTTGAATATAAAATTCCAGCAGCCAATCAAATTTAGACAAACAAAGCAGGTGGGATACAAAAGAACTGTTTTAAAGTATAAATAAATAGTTTCTTCTATTTCAACCCTTTCGCTAGGGCTTCCGCCTTCATTCCAGACCTTCCGGTAAGGTCTAAAGATATCAAACCTTTCGACTAGGTCAAATATTAAGGCACAAGGTATCAGGCACTTGGTATGTAGTGCATTGAAAGAGGTCGAAAGGTTAAGGGATGAAAGGTTATAGATTTCGAAAGAGATGGAGTTTTGTTTTGGTATAAATAAAATACGCCCGCTAACTTTTGACAAAGAGCTTTCGAAATTATCAAAAGGTTTAAAAGAAAAAGATTTCGATTATTTTTCTTCCTTATTTTAGATGAAACCTTTCGACAAGGTCGAAAGGTATAACTTTCGACAAGGCTGAAAGCTTAGTTGCCGCTTCCTAACCTTTTGACATAGATGGAGTCAAAGGTTATCTTCTATTTTCTAAACCTTGCCACCTCTCTCCTTTGATTTCGAAGGGTTGGTTCCAACACCAACACTTTATTGTTTTTTAAAGGTTTTATAAAGGTTTTGAAGTAGTTGCTTTCGACTCCAATTTTTTTTTGATCCTTTTGCATATTCCAAATGTTTAAAGTCGAAACGTTTTAAAGGTTTCAAAGTAGTTAACTTTGAAGGGTTTCGAAAGGTTTCCAGTATTTTTAGGTTGAACCCAATATCTTTGAAAGTTTTTGACTTACATTGCTTTTGAAAGGTTTATTATGCGAAGGAAGGAAGGTAACCCAGGCTTTCAACAAAGTCCAAAGGTGAAACCTTTTGACTAGGTCAAAAAGAAACCTTCCGACAAGGTCGAATGGTAGGACCTTTCGACAAGGTCGAATGGTAGGACCTTACAATAAGGTCGGGAGGTATAGTTTTTCAACGTTCTCGAAAAGCTAACATTTAAAGGATTTAAAGGTAGATGTCATATGTTTTAAAGCTTATGAAAGGAAGGCTTTTAAAAGATTTAGAAGGAGTTACCTTCAGTGATTTCGAAAGATATATTAAAGGATAAGGAGGAGTTATCTTCAATACTATCAAAGGGTTTTATAAATGGGTTAGAAGGAGTTACCTTATATGTCTTCGAAAGGTTTTTTAAAGATTTTAAACAAAGGTTTGGAATATAAGAACTAGGCAGACAACCTAAGTATTTTAATTATAAGGACATTAACTTATTTTAAAGGATAGACAATCCATATTGAACATCGTTAACTTTATTTTGAGTAAAGTATATGTTTGCGCCAAAATTGGCCACAAACCCCAAATACCGTGAAAGCACCAGTGTATGAATACAAATCAGCAATATTCAAACACAAATCACAGATCTCAGCAAATTAGTTGATTTTATGTTGTTCGTTCTGAGTGGTTTATGCAAATACGTAAAAAGTAGGGACTACACTGTAAAAGACACACAGATTTATAGTGGTTCGACCAGAATGTGCCTACGTCCACTTTATATGTTATTCTCCTTTTCCGATCAGATTACAAGTACAAAGCCTTTAGTACAAGTGTATGAAAGTTGTTTGAAAGTTCCTTCCGTGCTTGAGCTCTCAAACTTGTCTGTCATTGTTGTACCCCTTCCCCTCTATTTATAGAGTGAGGCTGGGGGCAGGGGTCTTGGATGTATATAGCTGCTGGTGGGCCTGGGCTGAAGCAATCTGGCCTGGCAGTACTGGTTCGGCAAGGCTTTGGTTCGGCGGTGAGTGGCTTGGATTGGCATGGAGTTGGTCCGGTAGTAGTTAGTCCGGTAGTGCATGGAGTTGGTTCGGTAGGGTTGGTTCGGCAGTTGGAGGGAAGTAGGGTGGTTCGGCAGTGGAGGGAAGTAGGTTGGTTCGGTAGTGGCACTTTGGGTTTGATTCGGCAGTGGAGTGGTGAGGTCTGGTTCGGCTATGCTTTGGAGAGGGTTTGGATCGGTGGTACTTTGGTTCGGTCTCGGTACTACCGAATGGATGTTACACTGAGAATGCCGAATGATCCCTTGTGTTGGGAATGTCGAATGAGCCATGTGGAGTTCGAATAGTATGTCCCTCCTACCTTGCATCGATCATATCTCCTTCATACGAACTCTGATTAACCTGAAATTTGAAACATAGCCTCTCCTAATCCTCATCATCATCTCCAATCAATTTCGTCCTGATCGGAGCTTAACCCCGATATCCAACATTCCTTACCAATTTGTTGATATTCCAGTTTTGACCAAAAAATGGGATAACACTTTGCCTCCCAAAACATGCCTTGTGATAACAAGGCGTGTTTTGAATAATTCCGAGTCCAATATCCAAAGTCCATAATCATATTGCCTGAGTATGTTATCTTTGACTGCTCCGAGTCAATGTCCAATTCCAAATCCAATAACCAAAGCTTGATCCAATTCCATGTCCATCCGAACTCGGCAACCGAATCCCAAATCATCCTTATCCAATAGCCGATAACCGAATCCAGGACCTCTCCGGGTCGATATCCAAATCCATAATCTCTCCGGGCTCTTGCCAAGTGCAATCTACACCTGACGGTCGTGATCCAGTGTCCCTGGATGTTAAGCTAGCCTCATCGTGTTCTTGTCGAGCGTAATCCACACTTGATGATCTTGGTCCAGTGTCCCTGGATGTTGAGCTAACCTCTCCGGGTTCTTGCCAAGCGTAATCCACACTTGACGACCTTGGTCCAGTGTCCCTGGACGTTGAGCTAACCTCTCCGGGTTCTTGCCAAGTGTAATCCACACTTGACGACCTTGGTCCAGTGTCCCTGGACGTTGAGCTAACCTCTCCGGGTTCTTGCCAAGCGTAATCCACACTTGACGACCTTGGTCCAGTGTCCCTGGACGTTGCACGATGCCATGGCTTAAGTCCTAAGCCGAATCCAGGTCTCTCCGGACCCTTGCCGAGCATAGTCCATACTCGACGACCTGAAAATAACAATTGATAATATAGGGCCTAAGTCCTAGGCCGAATCCTGGTCACTCCGGACCCTTGCCGAGCATAGTCCATACTCGACGACCTGAATGAATCAATTTACCACGTTCGGGCAAAGCGACTCACCCCTTTCCAGGCATAATCCATACCCGACGACCGTTTATCAAAAATAAGATAAAAATTCAATCCAAATTCAATCCAAAATCCAAATCCAAAATCCAAATCCAAATCCAAAATCCAAATCCAAAATCCAAATCCAGAATCCAAATCCAAAATCCAAATCCAAAACCAGAAAACCAGAAATCCAAACCAGCATCCAAAACCGAAAACAATCATCCAAAGGAAAATCCAAATCAAGAAGCAAGAAAAACCAGGAGCTCAATCCAAGCTCCAAAACCGAAAATCAAAAAGAAAAGCAGTGTCCAATCCAAAAGCAAGAGATAAATTTCGCAAACCATAGCATTGCAGTTTATCATCATTCAGAGCATGCCTAGGGGCTATCTCCGTCCCCGTACATGTGTAAATGACTTGGTTGCTTGCCAATAGTTCGCTACTTATTTCATATTAACCTGGTCAATGGATGATCAACCGACCATCATTCCTGGGTCTCCCACCATCGTAGCTTGAGGTGGGTGGTGGTTGCTCCTGCCCCGCCGTTGCATTCCGAGGTCCAACATATTGTGGCAGCCGTCCATTCCTTACATGCTCCTCAATTATGTCATTTAAGTGCCTGCAGCTGTTGGTGTCGTGTCCATCCAAATCATGGAAGAGACAGTGCCTTCCTGATGTCCTTTCCCGTTCTGTTGGTTCTCTCCTAGCCGGCCTCCAGTAGGGAAGGCGATTCCAAGTATCCAGGTATATCCGCTCCAGCGTCTCGTTCAATCCTGTGTATGTGGAAAACTTTGGATCCTTCCATTGCTTCCTAGCATTTCCAGAACCATCGTCCAACTTCCTTTTTCCTTTGTCTTTATCCAAACCTTTGCTGGATGGTCCTCCAACCTCAACTGCATTAACCTTTTTCAACTTTAAATCCGTACTCGCATCTTCTTGCCGAAGGAACCTTTCTGCCTCGTGAAAGAATTCGTCGAGATCCCGTAGGGGATCTCGTATCAGAGATACCTTGAAATCCGAATTCTCCTTGACCCCTGATAATGCTGCCATTAAAACCATCGATGGATCGGGCCGATCCACCGAAGCAACTGTGGCACTGAATCGAGTTAGAAAAGCTCTAAGCGATTCATCCATCCTTTGCTTTACCGATGTCAATGTCATCACATTCTTTGGTCTCTTGACATGAACCCGAAACTGTCCCAAAAACCTTTCCACCAATTCCCTCCAAGTCCTGATAGATCCCTCTTCCAGCTGCCTAAACCACATCGCAGCTAAGTCCGTCAAGTATAAGGGGAAGCATCGGGCCATCACTACCTCCGATGCCCCCAGCACCTCCATGTGTCTGGTGTACCTCATCAAGTGATCCGTAGGGTCTGCCTTGCCATCATATACCTCCACGCTATGTAGCTTGAACTTAGGTGGATTCTGAGCCATCCTTATTTCCCTTGTGAACGGACTCCTGTTCACTCATTCCAAGTCTCCGTTGGTCAAACCACCTCGCACAGTCTTCCTGATTATATCTACCAATCCAGCGTTGTCTGTCGGGGGTGGCCCCCGAGGGAATTCCGGTACATACTCTTCATGTGGCTCGCTAGCAGCAACGTTGGTTCTAGCCTGTTGAACTCCTTCCAAAGGTCCTCCTGTGTTGGATCCTGCGGGCCTGCCCCCAAGCCCTTGTCGATTGCCCTCTGGCTCTGCATCCCGTCCTCCATTGGGTTCCATAACCCTAGCTCCTTGTCCTGCATCCACAGCCGCTGTAGCTGTTCCTAAGTTTTGCATCCCTACTGCTCTCATTTCCTCCAAGAAAGTATGCATCATTTCCTGTTGACTCTTCAACAACCTCTCTTGTAGTGAATTTGTTATGGCTTCCATTTCATCCCGGGTTATGTAGATCGAAGCTGGTACATCCTCACCTCCGGAGGATGCTTGTTGACTTCCTTCCTGCTGGCTTCTCTCAGCCCTTGGCCTTTTACTGTTTTGCCTAACCATTGTCTTCCAAATCCAAACTTCTATCCGATATAGCGGGCGCTAGTCCCTCTCAGTGAAAGCACCAAAATGTTTGCGCCAAAATTGGCCACAAACCCCTAATACCGTGAAAGCACCAGTGTATGAATACAAATCAGCAATCTTCAAACACAAATCACAGATCTTAGCAAATTAGTTGATTTTATATTGTTCGTAGTGAGTGGTTTATGCAAATACGTAAAAAGCAGGGACTAAACTGTAAAAGACACACAGATTTATAGTGGTTCGGCCAGAATGTGCCTACGTCCACTTTATATGTTATTCTCCTTTTCCGATCAGATTACAAGTACAAAGCCTTTAGTACAAGTGTATGAAAGTTGTTTGAAAGTTCCTTCCATGCTTGAGCTCTCAAACTTGTCTGCCATTATTGTACCCCTGCCCCTCTATTTATAGAGTGAGGCTGGGGGCAGGGGTCTTGGATGTATATAACTGCTGGTGGGCCTGGGCTGAAGCAATCTGGCCTGGCAGTACTGGTTCGGCAAGGCTTTGGTTCGGCGGTGAGTGGCTTGGCTTGGCATGGAGTTGGTCCGGTAGTAGTTAGTCCGGTAGTGCATGGAGTTGGTTCGGTAGGGTTGGTTCGGCAGTAGGAGGGAAGTAGGGTGGTTCGGCAGTGGAGGGAAATAGGTTGGTTCGGCAGTGGCACTTTGGGTTTGATTCGGCAGTGGAGTGGTGAGGTCTGGTTCGGCCTATGCTTTGGAGAGGGTTTGGATCGGTGGTACTTTGGTTCGGTCTCGGTACTACCGAATGGATGCTACACTGAGAATGTCGAATGATCCCTTGTGTTGGGAATGCCGAATGAGCCATGTGGAGTTCGAATAGTATGTCCCTCCTACCTTGCATCGATCATATCTCCTTCATACGAACTCTGATTAACCTGAAATTTGAAAAATAGCCTCTCCTAATCCTCATCGTCATCTCCAATCAATTTCGTCCTGATCGGAGCTTAACCCCGATATCCAACATTCCTTACCAATTTGTTGATATTCCAGTTTTGACCAAAAAATGGGATAACAGTATATATAACATGGAAAAAAATATCTTAGAGCAAAGCTAAAGATATATTTTCCTTGTATATATATATGACTCGGTGGACTAAATCATTTTGAAAAGCGTTTCAAGGAAAATTTAAAGAGCAGCTAGCTCAGACATTTTGTACAGTGGTTAGCTAAGATATTTTGAAGGGTAGTTAACCCAAAAGAAAATTCGGGCAGTCAGCTCATTTTAAATTCGAACAGTCAGTCCATTTTAAGGGCATTCAGGCCAGAGGACAGTTAGTCCAGGAAGATCAGTCAGCTCTAATATGAACAGATAGTTCATTTATTAGCATAACGGATCTTGCTAAATTTTTAAGGATAGTCAGTCCATCCTTTTTACCTGTTTTGGGCAGATAGCCCATTGTCTAGCATAAAAGACATTGTTATAATCAATTTTTGGGCAAATAGTCGGGGAAAGAGCAGATAGCTCAGAATTTAGAACAGATAGTTTAGATTTTAGACATATAGCCTATTTCATTTTCTATTTTATCATAATGGATATTGCTATATTATTATTATAATCAATTGATTAACATGTTTGGTTGCAGGAAGAATTTGCAACATATATGTTTTGAAAAGAGATATTAGTGAGAGGAAACTCGTTTCACCAAGCGGCGTGGTCTCACTATTTATCAGTAAAATGAGATGTAACAGATGTTATTAATACGCGGCTTTAAGTCTGACTTGAATTTTTGTTCCCCTTTAACTCTCGGGTGCTCAGAATTTGATTTGAGTAGGCTAAGGGTTTAGGTTTTCAGGTTTAAGCAGATTTTGGCGAATAGACCATCCGAAGATGAACAGTTGGCTAACGGATATCTAATTAAGGAATTCTATTTTAAAACTATTTCCTCTATGTATTAAGACAGTTATGTCTATATTGCTTTGATCATCCATAGGGCATCTTTATATGTCGCTCTTGGCATATTATTGTAAACTATATTTGATCAATGCTTGGGATTACGTTCGCTGATTTTGTTCATATTTAAATACTTCTGACATTATTGATACCATTAGCACTGTCGTATTTTGTCACCAGAAGTTAATACTGTGGATAACTGCAGCATCTATAGCGCTTAGCTTTTGGCCTCTGGATACAGGATGTTACAGCTTTGTATCAGACATAGGTTTATGGAAAATTTAACTAAAAATTGGTTTTGAAAACAAAAATCTGAGGAAATTAGAGTAAGATTTGGAGTGGTGTTAATGCTATAATAACGTACTTGTATTTGCTATATATAAGTATGTGCTTTATCTCTATCCATCTATCTTTGATTAGGTAATTTTTCTGTATCTCATGAGGTTTGAATACAGATATGGATGGTTGAAGAAGTAGAGTTAACCAAGTAGGGGGAAGCACCAAAAGGAATGTTGGATTTAATGCAGGGAGGGGCCAAGGTCAGGCAGAGAATGTTGGTGCTGATGTCTCGTAGGTCAAAATGGAAGCCATGTATCAGTTTTTCAAGAATATGATGCAGGCAAGAGTTGAAGCCTGAGTGGTAGAAGGAAGTGCCGCAGGAGCATGGGTTCCACAAGTTCCAATAGTTAATCATTTCACTATGATGAGCGGTGATTATGTGAAGCTAGAAGGGAAGGCGTTTATAGGAATGGAGGATGCCATTGAAATGGAGAAATATTGTTTCACTATGAAAGGATTTTTGTAGATTGACGACTCAATGACGAGCAGAAGAGGAGGTCGGCGTCTAAACAGCTTCAGGGGACTGCATTATTTTGGTAGAACAGTGTATCAGCAATATTTGATGAGGAGAAAGTAACCTGGGAGGATTTCTATAGGAGATTTCAGGAGAGGTTTATGTCAGTAATGGCACAGTCAGCTTTGATCAGGTAGTTTGTTGACCTGGTGCAGGGCAAGATGTCTGTTGCTGAGTATGCCAGGAAGTTCGAAGAGTTGGCCTGGTATGGATATGCTTCTATAAATACCATATTGAAGCAGAATAGAAGTTTATCAGAGGATTGAAGCCAGAATTGGTTAGTGATACTTTGTTTCATCTTAGAGATCCTTCTGATATTGTTATAAAGATGGCTTTGAGGCAGGAAGAAACCCTTGAGTCTCTAGAGAAGAGCAAGGAAAAAGTGGTCCAGGTTGGGAAGGGCCAGAAGAGTAAGTTCATTTCCAAGAAATGTGCTCAAAAGGGTGGAGCAGCCAAGAAAGCAAAGTCCAAAGTTGTCTGCTATAAATGCGAGAAGAAAGGGCACTTTGCTAATGAGTGTCGCTCAGGGAAAGCTAAGGAGGTGGCTAAGGGGAAGAATGTCAGTTGTTTTATCTCTAACTAGATAGGCCATTATAAGAACCAGTGGATAGAGCCTATTAGAGATGGTAAGGGCAAGGCGTATGCAGTGGATCCTGCCACTTCCAAACCAACCGCCCAGGAGAAGGGAAAGTCGGTTCTTAGAGGAACGCTTCAAATTCATGGTATGTCTGTTAGCATTTTATTTGATATTGGTACATCGCATTCTTTTATATCTAGATGTTTGATAGATAAGCTTAACCTAGAACCCACATATTTAATTACATCCTTACGGATTGCGAATCCAATAGGAGGGTATACAACTCTAGGGTTGAGATGTGACCAGTTTAAGTTTGACTTGTTAGGTCATACTTTTGAGTGCAGTTTACATTGAAAGAAATGCGGATTACGGATCTTAAGGCTAGGATTAACACTAGAGGGGGATGAATAGTGTTTATGAAGAATTACTAAATCTTTTTGAGTTTATGTTAATTTAGACACAGATGTATGCAATCTACAGATACAGGGATAATCACAGAAACAAACACAGATGCAGAAATAAAATAAAAGCAGTAAAGGAAAGAACACACCGGATTATATACTGGTTCGGATTAACCATATATCCAGTCCCGCAACACAAGTACAGATTTCCTTTCAAAAGCAATTGTACAATTACACCCTCGATTTCAAGGCTATGAGGTACACCCTCCAGAATTTCAATCCTTTGGGTAGAGATACTTGATTTCTGGGCCACAAGTTTACCCAATTGATTTACCAAGGCTACAGTCACACCTTTTCTCGCTTGATTGATTTTCAAGGCCACAATCACACCTTTTCTCGCTTAATAGATTACAAAGAAGTCTATAACTCTGAATAGCACTGAGAACCTTTGTTGAGATAGTGATAGAGAATCAAACTAGAAGTAATCGAGTATGATTCAATATTGATTTCGGCAGAGTAATGGTAAGAGTATGTATTAAGAAATGTGGAAGAAGAAGAGGAGTGAAAAACCAGAAAATCTGATGTAAAATTCATTGAAACTAACCCCTATTTATAGAAGAACAACAGCCATGTCCATTCATGAAGAGTTGTGGCGAATAAACACTTCTTTTGAAATTTAAATTTTGAACTCAACTGACACCATGTCGACATGGTCACCATAGGCATGTCGACATCCCAAAGCAATTTTTGATGATTTGATTTTCTTTGAAAATAACCTTTATCTTATCTTAAAACTATTTTAAACTTTTCTAATATACTTGACTATAGTTAAAATTCATAAGTAAATATAGAGAATAATATATATATAATTTAACTATAATTTTATATTTAAATCTTAGGTATAAATATTTAAAAGTTAAATATATTATTTTAAAAGATAGTTTAAAATCAGGAGTAATTTTGACTTTTGAAATAAAAGATAATTTTGAGGCTAAAATTATTTAAAATCAGGATAGAGGTTTTTGATATTTTTAAAAGGAAGGTTTTGAAAACATTTTGAAAACAGGATATAATTTTGAAAAATTATTTTGAATAAAAAGTTAGAGGATACAAAACAACGTTCCACTATATTTTTCGTAGGTTCCATCCTACTTAGGGTTCCATCCCTTTAACAGGCTCGAAGTGGATTCCATTCCATGAATAAATTGGATTTTCAGATGCCATAGCTTTTCTATGAGTTTTAACAAAATTTCGAATTAAAGAATAAATTATTTCAATTCTTGAACTCTTGATATTCTTGATACTCATGAGTATTCAATCTTGATATCTTGAATCTCTATACCATACAGTCTTCATTCTTGGTACCTACATGGTTAAAACCTGCATATACATATATATCTAAACTTGTAATGTTAGTATTTATATTTTATAATCTATTCTAAGGTTGTTGTCATCAAAACCACCATCTCACAGACTAACAATCTCCCTCTTTTTGATGATGACAACCTTTTTTTATAAAATATTACTTCTATCCTAATAACTCCCCCTTAATCTATAACTCCCCCTTAATTTATGCCTAACTAACATATTTTATATTTCTCGCCCTTTGTCATCAACAAAAACTAACTCCCCATCATTCTTGGACTAGAGTGTCTGTAATAATAAACTATACAATGGATATATAATAGACTAAGAAATAATTATCCTTATGAACATGATAATTAATCAAGGATTATATACATTTCAATGTGTGTGTATATATACATTTTTTATGTAGCAACCATCAAACCAATTTCAGAAATCAATTCATACCGATTATCAATCCAAACAAAATCAAATTAATTCAAACAAACAATTCAAATAAAGTAAACAAAATAAAAATCAAACGACACATGGAACTTCCACCCATCCTTCTTCTCCAAAGATTGGATCTGCCTTAATAGCATCCCAATTATCATTGTCGTTGGTGAGAGAGACTGAAGGATGTGCTTCATTATCATCATTGTGTAGGGAGGAAATCATCCATCGTATTGCATCGAAATGCCTCTCTTGCTCCTTGATCATCTGCATTTGACTCAATTCTAAGTGTCGCTGGTTACGAAGAATGATCGAGAGAATACTCTTGAACGAATTAAGAGTTTCTTCAAGATTTTCGGATAAATTGTGAATTGGATTAGCCATAGTTGAATTTGTGAAAGAAATGAAGAATTAGAAGGTAGGAAATAATTTTCAGTGAAGAATTCTGGAAGAAATAGGTATATATATAGGTGTAGAAATTCGTTTGAAATGAATAGACATATGGTTTTTATTCAAGTTTCAAATTCAAAATCAATTGTCATTTCTGACCAGTACATGTCGACATGGTCATAGAGGGGATGTCGACATGGGTTAGTGAAAACTTATGACTAATTTGATTTTGTGAATAAATTTTTTTGTGTGTGTGTGTCTATATATCTATATTTGTATACTATACTAACATTTATTCTGGAGATAAGATAAGGTAGATAACAGAAAAGAAATTTCATTTCATTGCATACGAAGATTTTACAATGATTAAACACACACCAAACTACATAAACTTTCGAATTAAAAAAACTAAAACACATACAACAAGATACAAAAAGATAAAACTAGTTAGAGGATGATGATGATGAAGAAAGTCCAAGTTTCTTGCTGACTTTGGAAATGAATTTGTTCATCTTGGATGAAATTTTGTCCAACTTCTTACTAACGGATCGTTTAAGAATCCGTTGATTCTCAACAATCGTCTTTTGATTTTTGAGAAGAGTTTTGGTGGATGGATTAGGAGGATAGTCAATGCTTTCCAAAGAGGTTTTGCCTTCTTCTTCTTCAATTTCCATTTCATCCCCTTCTTCTTCCTCCTCCTCTTCCTCTTCTTCCATTTCCTCATGAGCCAGACGCTCTTCCATTTCTGCAAGGGTCTCATAAGGTTAAAAAACAAATGGAATTTTCATAAGCGAAATGTTGGAACGATTGAAAACTTTTCTAGAAACAAATTCTTCGCCTTTGAAATCCACTCAAAAATAGTTAAAAATCCGAGTGAGATAAATTCCATGATATAAAGTATTCTCACCCATTTCAAGATTTTTAGGACGAAGTTCATCCAAAATAACTTGCGCCCAATTTATGTCATAATTTTAAAAAATAGAAAAAAGAGCGTTGCAAACTTTTGAATTAGGATTGTTAAAATTCCCCGATCTTGGGGTCAAAGTATGTTGCAAAAGAAGATTGACAATCCTTGCCTTTGGGCGAAAATTTCGATTTTTGAATTCAAAATTATCATTCCCTTCGAAAATGTGATGAAGTGTCTCACGATCATTTTCATCGATTTTAAAAATAGAAATATCCATTCCCGTGCACTTGCAATTGATAATGGTACCCAAAAGATCACAATTCAAAACAATTCTAGTGCCTTTGACACTACTCCAAATTTCATCCTCATTTTCGTGATAAAATCCTCGGTTTAAATTAGCATAGAAAATTTTGACAAGATTTGGATAGCAAACAAAATCATTTTGAAAGCATCAATAAGACTAAGAACTGCATTGTTTACAAAAAGAGAATCAAGTTCATAAGAAGAGAAATCTTAAAAAATAGCAAACTTTCTGGGTTGGACTTTGGCATAATTAGCATAATTGATGTATGCTTTTATTGCCTCCGGATCATTGAATAATTTTTCTTTTATTTTTCTAGAAATTCTCATGGTGGAGAGGTTGCTTGAAGAAGCCATTAAAGTAGAGAGTAGAGAGCTTGAAGTTTTGAAGAGAGAGTTTGAATTTGAAAAGGTAAGTGAAAAGATATGATAAAAGACAGTGAATAAATAGATTCTCAAAGAACATATTCTCTGGTCAAAAGGTAGCTTTTAAGAGAATTGAATGAAGTGAAAAGGTGGAGGAAAATTGAAATATTTGAATTCAAATTCCGGTACCCATGTCGACATCATGGTAGGGACCATGTCGACATGTGCCAGTGAATTTTGATAATTTATTTTTCCTAAGTTCTCTAAAATATATATATATATAAATACACTTATTATTTTTAATGTCTATATATATATATATATATCTGAAATATTTATAGTATATTTCAGAAAATTATACTATTAAAAAATAATAAAATAATAAGATAATAATAAAAAATTAAAATTCAAACAACACACCAATTCAAAATCAATCTATCAAGCAATCAAGCAACTAATTCTAAGCAAGCAATTTCAACCAATTGTATTGTAAACGTGTACCTTTTTCTGAGTCCGTTTCTTTGAATTCTTCGAAGTCGTGAACAACTGTGAAGCAAAAATTCGAATTATCTGTCTTCTGATCATCATCACTTGAGGACGAGTCTGAGCATCTAGAGTAGCATTAAATGCACGCTTCCGTTTCTTTGCTGGATCATTATTCATAGGAGGATTTTGCCTATCTGGATACAGACAGTCTCTTTTGAAATGGCCTGGTTCATCACAGTTGTAACATTTGACATTATTTGGCACTACATTCTGGTTTCCAGAGTTGTTATAGTTGTTTTTCTTGAGATTATTCATCTTTTTTTATTTCAGGAATTTCCTAAAATTTCTGGTCATAAAGGCTATCTCTTCATCATTATCGTTGTTTGAGTCTAATCCATCGGTCAACGCATTGAATGCCATTGATTTCTTTTCAGATGCTTTGTTTTCTCTTCTCCCGATCATTTGAACTTCATACGACATTAGATTTCCAATTAATTTTTCTATCTTTAAAGTACTGATGTCATTTGCCTCTTCGATAGCAAGTGTCTGTTGATCCTATTCTGGAGTAAGAGAATTTAAAATCTTCCTGACTTGATCTTCTTTAGAAAATTCCTTTCCCAAAGATACTAGAGAATGCACAATATCCTGAAATCTACTATACATATCTGAAATAGACTCATTAGGATTCATTTTAAATAATTGAAACTGATTTGTGAGCATAGAAATTTTGGTCTGTTTAACTTTGCTTGTTCCTTCGTGAGTAAATTGCAAAGTTTTCCAGATTTCGTATGCAGACTTACAAACTGACACTCTATTGAATTCATTTCTGTCTAGTGAACAAAACAAAATATTCATTGCCTTAGAATTATTTTGTGCAACGGTCTTTTGCTCAGCAGTCCACTGTGCAAAATCAGTTGTGGGTTCAGAATATTCAGTTTGTGTAATATTCCAAGTGTCTAATCCTATAGATTGAAAGTATATTTTCATCCTACACGCCCAATATGCATAGTTACTGCCATTAAAAAGTGGCGGTCTGACAGTAGACTGACCTTCTATAAATGAACTAGTGACAGGAATACTAGTGTTAGTAACAGTACCAGTGTTGGTAGCCATTTTGAAAACTTTTCAAAAATCAGACTATGAAACTTTAAAAACCTCGCCCGGATACCAATTGAAAGAAATGCGGATTACGGATCTTAAGGCTAGGATTAACACTAGAGGGGGGTGAATAGTGCTTATAAAGAATTAATAAATCTTTTTGAGTTTATGTTAATTTAGACACAGATGTATGCAATCTACAGATATGGGGATAATCACAGAAACAAACACAGATGCAGAAATAAAATAAAAGCAGTAAAGGAAAGAACACACCGGATTTTATACTGGTTCGGAGTTACCTTACATCCAGTCCCGCAACATAAGTACAGATTTCCTTTCAAAAGCAATTGTACAATTACACCCTCGATTACAAGGCTACGAGGTACACCCTTCAGAATTTCAATCCTCTGGGTAGAGATACTTGATTTCTGCGCCACAAGTTTACCCAATTGATTTACCAAGGCTACAATCACACCTTTTCTCGCTTGATTGATTTTCAAGGCCATAATCACACCTTTTCTCGCTTAATAGATTACAAAGAAGTCTATAACTCTGAATAGCTCGGAGAACCTTGTTGAGATAGTGATAGAGAATCAAACTAGAAGTAATCGAGTATGATTCAATATTGATTTCGGCAGAGTAATGGTAAGAAAAGGAGTGAAAAACCAGAAAATCTGATGTAAAATTCGTTGAAACTAACCCCTATTTATAGAAGAACAACAGCCATGTCCATTCATGAAGAGAATCAAACTAGAAGTAATCGAGTATGATTCAATATTGATTTCGGCAGAGTAATGGTAAGAAAAGGAGTGAAAAACCAGAAAATCTGATGTAAAATTCGTTGAAACTAACCCCTATTTATAGAAGAACAACAGCCATGTCCATTCATGAAGAGTTTTGGCAAATAGACACTTCTTTTAAAATTTAAATTTTGAACTCAACTGACACCATGTCGACATGGTCACCATAGGCATGTCGACATCCCAAAGCAATTTTTAATGATTTGATTTTCTTTGAAAATAACCTTTATCTTATATTAAAACTATTTTAAACTTTTCTAATACACTTGGCTATAGTTAAAATTCATAAGTAAATATAGGGAATAATATATATATAATTTAACTATAATTTTATATTTAAATCTTAAGTATAAATATTTAAAAGTTAAATATATTATTTTAAAAGATAGTTTAAAATCAGGAGTAATTTTGACTTTTGAAATTAAAGATAATTTTGAGGCTAAAATTATTTAAAATCAGGATAGAGGTTTTTGATATTTTTAAAAGGAAGGTTTTGAAAACATTTTGAAAACAGGATATAACTTTGAAAAATCATTTTGAATAAAAAGTTAGCGGATACAAAACAATGTTCCACTAGATTTTTCGTAGGTTCCATCCTACTTAGGGTTTCATCCCTTTAACAGGCTCGAAGTGGATTCCATTCTACATATAAATTGGATTTTAAGATGCCAGTGCTTTTCTATGAGTTTTAACAAAAATTCTAATTAAAGAATAAATTACTTCAATTATTGAACTCTTGATATTCTTGATACTCATGAGTCTTCAATCCTGATATCTTGAATTTCTATACTGTACAGTCTTCATTCTTGGTACCAGCATGGTTAAACCTACATATACATATATATATATCTAAACTTATAATGTTAGTATTTATATTTTATAATCTATTCTAAGGTTATTGTCATCAAAACCATCATCTCACGGACTAATATACATGTGTTTGATTTTGTGGGGTTTGGGATTATCCTAGGTATGGATTGGTTAAGTGAGTATGATGCTAAAATATTCTACCAGGGTAGGAAGATATCTCTTAGTCACCTGGATTGTAGCGATCGGATTGTTTTCACCGTAGAAGGTTCTAGCGGTGCAGTATTTGCATTGTTGGGTGCATTGGATTTAGATGATGAGTTGAGCTGAGTTTACATGGTTAGGGAATTCGCAAATGTGTTTGAGCCTGTAGTTGTATTGCCGCCGAAACGAGGCATTGAGTTTCAGATAGATTTGGTTCCGGGAGCAGAACCAGTGAGTAGACCGCCAAGCAGGATGACCCCTTTAGAGATGAGGGAGTTGTAGGTGCAATTGGTGGATTTAGAGGGCAATAGTTTTGTCAGGATGAGCAGTTCGCCATGAGGTGCAACAGAAATGTTTGCTAAGAAGCTGGACGAATCTTTGAGGCTATGTATTGATTATGATATCCATTTCCCTGGATTGATGAGTTGTTCGACTAACTAAGTGGAGCAAAGGTATTTTATCTATTGGACTTGGCAACGGGTTTCCATTAACTCAGAGTAGTAGAGGATAGTATACCTTTGATAGCATTCAGGACCAGATATGGATCGTACGAATGGTTGGTTATGCCGTTCGTACTAACGAATGCTCTAGCTTTCTTTGTGGATTTGATGAACCGAATTTTTCAGGAGCGCTTGAATAGGTTCGTGCTAGTTTTCGTAGATTATATCTTGATTTACACTAAGGATGAAAGGGAGCATGAAGTTCATCTTAGAGTTGTGCTTGAAACGCTTAGGCAGCATCCGCTGAAAACAAAGTTGAGAAAGAAAGGAATATTATCTGTTTCGAGTGTAGGAAACATATGAAAGGAAGGCTTAGATGAATGGCATCGTTCAAAGTTCACTATACATCCCGAAGGTACCAAGATATATCAGAATATGAAGAGAAGTTTCTTCTGGGAAGGAATGAAGCGGGATATTCCTTTCTATATAAGGAAGTGCTTGAATTGCCAATAGGCAAAGGCCGAACACCAAAAACTGAATGGTTTGCTTCAGCCGTTAGATATTCCTGTGTGGAAGTGGGATTCTATTTCTATGGATTTTATAGATGGGTTGTCAAGGTCGAACATGGGAAATGAAGATATATGGGTTACAATGGACAGATTACCAAGAGTGTCCATTTCATTCTAGTTAAGTCAACCAGGATGGCACCTGTTTTAGCAAGATTGTTCATGAAGATTGTAATTAGACCGCATGGAGTTCCTTGCAGCATAGTTAGTGATAGAGATTCCTTGTTCACTAGAAAATTTTGGAAAAGTCTGCTAGAAGTTTTGGGAACCAAGCTTATGATGGGTACCGCTTTCCATCCACATACAGATGAGGAAACAGAAAGAGTTAAGAAGATCTTGGAAGATGCATTGAGAGCCTATGTTCTATACTTTGGGGGATCATGGGAGGACCATCTACATCTAGTCTAGTTTTCATACAACAACAGTTATCAGACAAGTATTGGGATGACACCATTTGAAGCTTTGTATGGAAGGCTATGCAAATCTCCTATTTGTTGGTTGGAGACGGGGATAGGTTGATTCTTGCTCCGGATTTGGTTAGAGAAACTGTAGAAAAGATCGAGGTCATTCGATAGGATGAAGGAGGCTCAGTCTAGGCAGAAAAGTTATGCAGATAAGAGACGGTAAGAGTTGGAGCTCTCAGTTAGGGACCAGGTTTTCGTTAAAGTATCACCTATGAAGGATATGCTTAGATTTTGGAAGTCAGGGAAATTATCTCCTAGGTTCATAGGACACTTTCCTATTCTTGAAAGGACCGGGAAGCTTGCGTATATACTTGAGTTACCGAGAAGTTTGGTAGGTGTCCATGATGTTTTTTATATTCCTCATCTCAAAAAGTGTGTTAGAGACCCGAAGATTGCTATTGCACTAACAGTGCTAGATAATTTAGTGGTGAACTGGACTTGACCATGGTAAGGAAGTCAGTTCGTATTGCTGCGAGAGATGAGAAGAGGAATAGAATCAAGACAATCAGAATAGTCAAAGTCCAGTGGAGCGACGATGACAGAGACTGTACTTGGAAAGTTGAGAGAAGGATTAGAGATACTTATCCTGACTTGTTTTGATTCTATGTTTTACCTTCTTGTTTGTTTTGAGACTTATTGTAATTTCGAGGATGAAATTCTTAAGGAGGAGAGTCTGTAATAACCCAGATTTTTGATAACATTATTCAGGAGATATAGTTAGATAAACTAAATAAAATAATGTGTCAATAAGGGGATTGAGATTTGATTCAACTAAGGTAGTCATGACTTTTAACCAATAAATGAAATGAAAGGTTTAAAAATGAATTGGACGAGCGGTATTGTGCGAAAAAAGCCATTCCAATATCATCTTTCTTAGGTCGTGTATTTCAAAACACATGTTCGTTCTCATTTTCAAAAATTAAAAGCTTGGCCGACCACCATTAATAAAAGAAGAAGAAGAGGAAACAAAAGAAAAGCTTAAGGAGGGCAAATTCAAATCAAACTCATTCAAATCTCAAGCTCCTTAATCATTAAAGCAAAAGGTGAATAATGTTTACATCTCTAAAACGTTTATGGTTTCAGCTTTAAGATTAAACCCGAATTATTTTGCAAAGGTTTGCCATATTTTTGAGTGATAAAATGATATATATATATAAACATGTTGAAAATTTACGTTTGCTCATATAGATTTTATGAAGAGTTTTGAGATAAAACCCTATTAAATGACATCCATTAGCCTTGCAAATTTTTATGATGATCTATAAAGTTATTTTAAAGATGGGTTTTGATTTTTAGAATTTTCATAATTTTTGCAGAATTGTTATGAATTTTCTAAGGAAGGAAAGGTTAATTTGGATTATAAAATTATTTATGGGAAAAATAATTACAGTTTGGATTCGAAAATTTTATGTGTTGAAGAGAACATATTATTTGATTTTCTGAAATTTTTCCAGAATTTGTCAGGTGTTTTAGTAGCTATATAAAATTATTTAAGGTATGGGAGTTAAATGTTCTATACAATTATAAAGGAGAAAGGAGCTTTTTCAAAATTATTCAAACTTCGAAATAAGGAAAGTCGGCTTTTGAATATAAAATTATGGCAAACAATCAAATTTAGACAAACAAGGCAGGTAGGGTACAAAAGAACTGTTTTAAAGTATAAATAAATAGTCTTTCTTCTATTTCAACGCTTTTGACAGAGCTTCTGCCTTCATTCCAGACCTTTCGACAAGGTCGAAAGGTATCAAACCTTTCGGCCAGGTCAAATATCAAGGCACAAGATATCAGGCAACCGATACGTAGTGCATTGAAAGAGGTCGAAAGGTTTAGAGACGAAAGGTTATAGCTTTCGAAAGAAATGAAGTTTTGTTTTGGTTTAAGGAAAATATGCCTGCTGACTTCTGACAAAGAGCTTTCGAAATTATCGAAAGGTTTAAAAGAAAATGGTTTCAATTGGTTTTTTTATTGTTTTAAATGAAACCATCCGACAAGGTTGAAAGGTATAGCTTTCGACAAGGCCAAAAGCTTAGTTGCCGCTTCTTAACCTTTCGACATAGATGGAGTCAAAGTTTATATTTTTTGAACCTGCCACCTCACTCCATTGATTTCGAAGGGTTGGTTCCAATACCAACACTTTATTGTTTTTGAAAGGTTTTATAAAGGTTTCGAAGCAGTTGCTTTTGACTCCAATGTTTTTCTGATCCTTTTGCATAATCCAAATGTCTAAGTCGAAACGTATTAAAAGTTTCAAAGTTTTTAACTTTGAAGGGTTTCGAAAGATATCCTCTATTTTTAAATTGAACCCAATATCTTCGAAAGGTTTTGAGTTACAATGCTTTCGAAATGTTTATTATATAGGAGAGGTACTCTTGGCTTTTGACTAGGTCGAAAAGAAACCTTTTGACAAGGTCGAGAGTTATAGTTATTCAATATTTTCGAAAGGCTAAGTTTAAAGGATTTAAAGGCGGGTGTCATATGTTTTAAAGCTTATTGAAGGAAGGCTTTAAAAATTTTAGAAGGAGTTGCCTTCAATGATTTGGAAAGGTTTATTAAAGGATATGGAGGAGTTACCTTCAATATTTTCGAAGGGTTTTATAAATGGGTTTGAAGGAGTTACCTTCTATGTTCTCAAAAGGTTGTTTAAAGGTTTTAGTTTCAAATATAAGAACTAGGCAGACAGCCTAAGTGTTTTAAGTTATAAAGGACATTAACTTATTTTAAAGGTTAGACAATCCTTATTGAACATCATTAACTTTATTATGAGTAAAGTATATATAACATGGAAAAGAATAGCTTAGAGTAAAGCTAAAGATATATTTTCTTGTATATATACATGATTTGACGGACTAAATCATTTTGAAAAGGGTTTCAAGGAAAATTTAAAGAGCAGCTAGCTTAGACGTTTTTTACAGCAGTTAGCTCAGATATTTTGAAGGGTAGTTAACCCAAAATAAAATTCGGGCAGTCGGCTTATTTTAAGTTCGGACAGTCAGTCCATTTTAAGGGCATTCAGGCCAAAGGATAGTTAGTCCAGGAAGAGCAGTCAGCTCTGATATGAACAAATAGTTCATTTATTAGCATAATGGATTTAGCTAAATTTTTAAGGACGGTTAGTCCACCCTTTTTACCTGTTTTAGACAGATAGCCCATTATCTAGCATAAAAGATATTGCTATAATCAAGTTATTGCAAATAGTCCAGAAAAGAGGAGACAACTCAGAATTTAGAATAGATAGTTCAGATTTTAGATAGATAGTCTATTTCATTTCGTGTTTTAGCATAATGGATATTGTTAGATTATTATTATAATCAGTTGCTCAACCATTTTGGTTAAAGGAAGAATTTGCAATACATGTTTTGAACAGATTTGAAAAGAGATATTAGTGAGGGGAAACTCATTCTGCTAAGCAGCACGGTCTCACTATTTATCGGTAAAATGAGATGTAACAAATATTATTCAAACCAGGTTTTAAGTCTGACTTGAAGTTTTTGTTTCCCCGTAAACTCTCGAGTGCTCAAAATTTAATTTGAGTAGGCTGAGGGTTTAGGTTTATAGGTTTTAGCAGATTTTGGCGTATAAAGCATCCGAAGATGAATAGATGGCTAACGGATAGCTAATTTAGGAATTCAGTTTTAAAATTGTTTCCCCTGTGTATTAAGACAATTATGTCTGTAATGCTTTGATTGTCCAAGGAGGCATCTTCATATGTTGCTCTTGGCATATTGTTGTAAATTATATTTGATCAATGCTTAGGATTACGTTTGGGATTTTTGTAACTTGGATATGATTTATTAGAAATGTGATCACTGAAATTATTGTTTTTGGAAATCTGTGATTTTGTTCATATTCAAGTGCTTATGATATTATTGATACCATTAACACTGCCGTATTTCGTCATCAGAAGTTAATACTGTGGATAACTGCAGTATCCATAGCGCTTAGCTTTTGGCCTCCAGATACGGGATGTTACCTTATCCATCTCATATATAACTGAAAAATACGGATGTCGTTCTACTAGACTTAAGGAATACAAAACTAGCATGATTTATCAACTAATCGACTATAACCCAAATGCTACCATACTATCCTCAATCATCAACAATCCATCGATGTAGTCTATAAATATGTGTTCCACTACTCGAGAACAAACAATCTCTCATTCCTACAGAACCAACAGCCTCTTTTTGGTCCACACTACGTCACCTATACAGACACTACTCGTTCTTTTAATTTTGCTATGATCCCCACTAGTCTAGCATAATGCCTCTGACTAGTACCAACCGATTAAATCAAATTAAGTCTGATGGCCAAACTAGCCATCACTCTTAGCCATATCTCATCAAGTTTTGAAGTCATAACCAGTGATAAACTCGAGCAATGCTCGCTTTAGGAATGTTGTTCCCAAACTATTATGTCTTCCACACAAAGCATCAACTACATTTCCCTTACCGATATATAGGAAATTGTCATATCCACAAGAGACTAAGAACTCTAACTATCGCTACTAACAAAGGCCAAGATCCTTCTCGGAGAAGAGATACTTCAATGATATGAAATCATCGAACAACTCGAACTCCTCTCCTAATAGATAATAACTCCAAATCCCCAAAATGAACTCTGTCGCCTCCAACTCTAATCAAGAGTCAGATACTTCCTCTCATGCGGTTTCAGTTATCAACTAACATGTGACAATCTTACCTTTCGGTATCAATACCGCATCCAATTAAGTACCACATGCATGTGTGTACTATTGTCTCCTCATTCCCGCTCAGAATGAGTAATATCAGCGCACTCATCAAGCTCTCAGTCAGATTCATTAACATGTGCATGTACCTCACACCTCAAATAAAAGTCTGATCCTCTCTCATCAAATAGGTTAACGATGCTGCTAACATAGGTCAATTCAAATTTGGGATTATCATTACCATAGGATTTACAATGATGTCCTACTTTGAAACATAGTGACCCAAGCATCTCACTTCCTTCCTCCAAAAGTGATACCACCAAAACCTCATCATCAATCAGCGTCTTTTCAACGCCTATAGCACAATCACTAATTGTGCCATGTGCTCTTCTTCCATCTATGAGTAAACAAAAATATAATTCATGAAGACAAGCACAATTACTCAAGTTACCTCTCGAAACGCCATCCATAAGTTCAACAAGGCATGCTGATGCATCGGTTAGCTTAAATGGCATAACCAACCAATCAAAAAACAAAGTAGCATATGAAACACTATAATCGAAACAATCTCTCTAAATACTCTTAGTTGGTGAAAACCCCATTGGAAGGTCCAACTAAGAGAACATCCTCGTACTATAGAGCTGATCGAACAAGCCATAAATAAAGAGGAGTGGATGCATGTTCATCATTTCATTTAGCTCACGACAACCAACAAATAGCCCCAAAGAGCCATCTGCCCTAATGGCAAACACTCTAGGTGCATCCTACCTGGATATGCTCCTATGAATGAGTCATTATCTCAATAGGTCATCTGCTCGCACCTTTAACTTCCTATAATTTTTAGGCATCGTATGCCTTAAAGGCATTACTACTAGTCTAGCACCTATAACCAAATTAATACTGAACTCTGTACCTATATGGTGGTAATCCGGTCACCTCATTGAATATGTCTGGACACTCTAACTACAGGCACAAATGACAACTCATCATGTGGAATATCGAGCGAATATAGAAAGCTAACCATAATCCCATCCTCTACAGGTAGCCAATCACTACTATTCACTCCTCTACAACCCCAATCATCACCAACGGCCTCTCACAATCCACCACTATACCATACCCCTTCAGCCAGTCCATTCCTAAATTATAATACCAAACCCAACTAAACCAAAAACAAATTAATAAACAACAAACAAACATCCATGACTCAATAACACAAGGTCTCAACAAACCATGTATAGGTTGGTTGAGCCTCTAACTACATCCGTCATAATTAATGGTCGATTAAACATCCTAAGTCTTAATCCCACGATCTATCTATCAAATCACAAGACTTGAAGGAATATGAAACCTCAACGTCAAATAAAATACATATAGAAGCACCCTGATTGGAAAGCATATCTCAAATGCTATAACATTTCCCTTCTCTTTCATTAATGGAGCACTTAATGAAATCGAAACAACAATCAATACATATACTTCCATGGTTTATCCCTACTTAGCTTGTTCGGGACAACCCTTCTACACTAGGTATAGGCTCTCACATCATAAAGCCTTCTCGATTATCTTCTCGAATCTCTCGTCAATAGGAAAAATCTATTGCTTCCTAAGATGATCACTCGACCAAATGTTAAACTTTTTGTTCTTTCTATGTAGGGTATGAATGGAAAATAGACCGTACTTCAATATCATATCGAATTCGGACATATACTCCGAAACAGACATATCACCTTACTTCAACTCGACGAACTCCCTAATCAACACTAACTTTGGAAAAGTTGAAATAAATCTTCTTCAAAATGAACTATGAACTAATCCTAAGTATAGCGATTGTCGAGATCGAAGCTACAAAGGCACTTCACTAGTTCATTGTTCATCCCTGGAATTATCTACGATTAGCTTGTACCTCATGGCATCATCTAAATTAAAGTCATTGAATATCCTCTTGCAAGTAACCATCCATCCAACTCCATTCCAAGGAAAGGTCTGCCCCTATACTCTCATAGTCTCTATAGAGTTCAGCAAAGTCGACTTTAGCCATTTGCACTTGAGCATCATAATCATCTAAAACAACTTGGGCATTCCAAAAAATGATCTGCACCATCTCTACGAACATATCCTATCTTTCAGGGTTAGTGACCTCGATCCTACCGACTCCTCAACTCTAAAAATAGAGTTAATAATAGCATTTCTCATATGCCAGATCATTCCTACTCTATAACAAGGATGATCAGTCTCTCATAAAGAAAACTGCTTCAAAAGTGCTCAAGTGTGCAATACAATTATATATACTATATACTACTATATAGTTTTAAAACCATAAAATATAACAATATGTACTCTCTCATGCACATATATATTCTAGATCCAGTCTAAGGCGATAAATCCAACCCCGTCTCTACTGGACCATGATACCAACTTAAGTTAATCATATGATCTATGCTCTGATATGAAACATAATGACTGCCATGCAGATACGATGCAATATGGTTGTCAAAGGATATAAAATAAATAAAGAAGAGGAAATAAAAGAGAAGGGAATGAGAAAAAAGAAAAAGGAAACCTAAGATAATGAAAAAACATGTCGGATATCTCACATTGCATAAGATAAAATATAATAGCCAGCAAAATTCAAAATAGTCAAGACAGTAATAACAATGTGAGCTAATCATCGGATTATAAAATCCAAAGAGTTATACAATATAGTAACAGAGTTTATACAACTAGAAAATAAACTCAACTTATACGTTGTCTATAATAATAGTAAGTCAAATACTGTCGAGGGTCCATAGTGTCACAAAGGGGAATATACAATAACAAAATCAAATATAAGTATGAGTAAACATCACCTCCTGCTTGTCCATTTATGGAACTCCATGTGCCATCCACACCTGCTCTCTAGTATACTCATTTAAGCATACCCGAGATAATAAGAAGCAAAGCATAAAACCCCAGGTCATACAATAGTCTAGTGTGAGCGATAAACAATCTTAAAATACTATAAAAGTTGATATAGTATATGGAACAGAGAGTACATGAATCATATCTAACCTGTCCCTATAACCAAAGGTCGGCACATAACACGATAATATGCTACTCTACAACATCATAAAAGGGTACTCCATATCCAGTAAACTGTTAAGGTGCCTAGGTATCTCCATCTACAATTCCTACTCTATATTAAGTAAACTATCGGGGTTTCTAGGTATCCCCATGCATAATACCTACCTCGTGTGACATCGCTAGGGTGACAAGTGGATAGTGAAGAAACCATAACAAACATAGCATCCATCTAACAATACTAACTGTCACCCTGTGTGCTCTAGATATATGATAACTCATATGACCCTCAAGCCAGGGACTAGTGGAAGTCCTAGTTCTCTATCGTGCTTTGGTATCTCATAGCCCAAAGCCGGATACATGTCTCGCAGCCCAAAGCTGGACAGTAGACCCAAAGCCATAGGTCTAGGGCATACGGATCCTCGCTACCAATATATGGACGTCTCTACTATATAATACCTCTGCTTTGAGCACAATAGAAAACTCTATGAGTCATCAATGATCCCTTAGCACATGCATATCCATCCAAGCCCTACTAGCTATTTATAATTTCCACTATTTGGAACCCACAATGTTCTTCCACTCTACGACTCCCACCACGAGTCTCTTTGCTACCTAATCCCTACTCGAGTTACAAACCAAAGATACGGAGTTTCTGATCTTCAGCATCGACTACCCCTATGAGACAAACCGAAGATACAAGGTTATTCATTATGCAATACATCGCCATCCTCAAATGAAACGAATGAGACAACACCTCCAACAAGATCTACAGAGTCCCGAAACTATCTACCTCAGAACCTACTCCATAGACCATCGAGTCATAATCCAAAGTACTAACTCTCATGTCGAAGGTTCACATCATCGCCTCTCCATCTAAATTTCTCGCCCTATAGCAATAACATCAAGACTCTAAGTTAGTCGTATAGACAAACTATCAATCGCACATCATGAAATCTCCTCGATGTCCAAGCCAAAGATCGGTCAAATCAATAATCAACGATGGCGACGGACATTGGCCACTTTACAAAAATCAATACCAACCACCTTAGTCTTGTACTTAACCAAAACGGATAAGTACAAACTAAACGAAAATGTCCAGCATCCGTACTGAAGTCTAAACCCTCGTCTTCCACTTTCAGATAAGTTGGCACGTATCTTAACACTACTCTATCACTTATCTCATTTGTCAGGTTTCCACGTGCACGAAAACCCAACATACAAGATGTCTCCTAACACTAGATCTCCGCTAATCGGCGTTTTCAACCAAAACCAAAACAAACCAAACAACCAAACAAGCAACCATGCAACCAATAACTATACATACATCCAGAATAGCATACATAAAATATGTAAAATCCATCCATATCAACTAATGGGGAAATCATATCAAAAATAGCTTAAATCTAACAATTCCCTAAAAATGGCACGTCGATGGAAAAATATTATATTCGACATAAATCATTTTAAAATACTTTAATTTTCTTTTATAAAAATCTATAGGCGTATAAGTATAAGAAAACTATATTATAAAACCAAAAATAATTCTAGAATGTCGATCTAATATTGTACAGTCAATTATAGTTTTTTTGAGAGACAATATCATTTACCTCTATAAAATCTGTCAAAACTAGTGACAAAGCATAGATCTCTCCATCATGAGTGCAATGCAAGAAACTGCATCCAAAACGGATCTCGCATGCAAAAGATATGGCCAACATAAGAATCGAGATTAACTAAAACAATTAATTAACTAATCAAATAATTAATTACCTTAATCCTTCTTCCTAAACTCAAAATTTTCCATTCCTTGCACATGCACGTTTCCCCCAAACCCACAGGTCGTGCACCATTTTGTATTGATACATAGCTACGGTTGATGAAGACGAACGTCCTTTGCGCCATTGCAGTCCTCGACGAACACCCGGCTTATCGATGCTGAAGCCACCGCATCCACCACCACCATGAAATTCGCATTCTCCAAATCCATGACTATTGCTTCCAACATTGTGACACTTAATCCAAGGTCAGTCAATCCAAAATTCACGGCGGAGATAGAGATTGACAAGAGAAAATCGATAGAGATCTATGTTTCGTCTATTGTCGCTCGTATCTTCGGCAATCTCAAACCCTAGCCATGGCCTTTGATATCGAGATTCGCCAATCACCATTAATCAAAACTCCACCATGGTCATTGCGAAGCTCTAGTCGATATGAACTCATTGGATATGGTTTCATGATTTTTAGTTGAGTCGATATGAACTCATTGGAATGGAACGATGATTTGGGAAAATGAGATTTGAGAGGGAAAGTGGATTTGAATGATATTTATAACAATATTTTATTCCATTCATTTATTCCCTCAAATAAATAGTCATATGTTTCGAGTCCGTATGATCATGCGACGCGTTCGATCGCAATGAAACTCATATGCAAAAATCACCTCATTTTTCCAGATCCAATAGTATAAATTTTGTTGCCATCTAAAACTGTGCCCCAGGATGCTAATTTCTCACATTTCGAGATCGATTCTACCGTCTGATCTTCTGATTTTCAAATATAGTGATCCTTATATCCATTTTAATTTATAACGTTAATCCGTACTCAATGGAAGTGATCTCGAATCTTGATTCGATCATATGCAAAAGTCACATTTTTGGACCTTTATTCAATCAATGATTAAATATTTAAATCAATTATTTAAATATCTCATAGTTAAATATATGGGTCATTACACTAGTAGACTCTTAAGATCAATTTACGGTCTTAAGCAAGCATTTCACAGTTGGAACAAATATTTTGATAAGGTAATCTACCATCTTGATTTCTTTCAAGACATGGAGGAAGCATGCGTATACAAGAAACAATGGAATGGTCTCGTAACGTTCTTAGTTCTACACGTCAATGGTTTTCTACTAATTGGTAACGATGTATCAATGTTACAATCGGTGAAGGCATAGATGTCTAATAACTTCTCGATGAAAGATTTTGGTGAAGAATCCTACATACTAGATATTAAGATATATAGAGATAGATCGAAGAGGATATTGGATTATCTCAATCTATGTACATAGATACCATACTAAGATGATATAGAATGGATAATTTCAAGTGCGGAAATGTTCTAGTGCAACATGGAATTGTCCTTTTAAGAAGGACTTCTTATCTTCAAATGAGGAAAGGCAACACATGAGTTTGATTTCTTATGCACTGTCGATAGGAATGTTATGCTATGTACTAGACCAGATTTCGCTTTTGTACTATGTGTAGTAAGTCGATATCAATCTAATCTTGGAGAAAACAATTGGACGATGTTCAAAATCCTCCATAAGTATTTGAGAAATACCAAGAATTTGTTATTGATTTATGAAAGCGACAAACTCCTAATGAAGGGGTATTCAAACTCGAGCTTTCGAAGTAATATCTATGACAATAAGTCAGCCTTAGGGTTTTTCTTTACTCCCAACGGAGGGGCTGTTAATTGAAAAAGTTTCAAAAAGGAAGTTGTGGCAGATTCTACCATGGAGAATGAGTATATCGCCTTGAACAATGGCGCAAAAGAAGCAGTTTGGATGCATAAATTCATTAGGGAGCTAAGGGTGATCCCAACCATAGAAGGTGCAATGCTTATGTATTATGACATGTGGCAATTCAGATTGCACAGGAACCATGAGCACACAGTATGTCAAGACATATCCTCCATAAATTCCATATGATATGGAAATTTATCAATAACAGAGACATCGTGATCAAGCGAGTAGATACAAAAGATAACATTGCATATTCATTCACTAAGGCACTCTCCTAGTCTGTTTTAGGAAGATTAATCAAAGTCATGGGGATGAAAACCCATAATTGGTACCATGTGCAAGTGGGAGATTGCTAGAATTAAGAGGGAGCCCTATAGAAAATTATGTAATTGTTATATTATCTTAATTCTATAAACGATATTGTTTGAAGTAAAATACATGTTGATTTTGATTTCTATTATATGTGTTTTTATATTATGACATAAGTAATGAGTTAATAACATTAAACATATATATATATATATATATATATATATATATATTGATAGAAAAATCTTTAGGAGTAGTTTTTTATTGATTACAATTATGAAATGTTCATAACCATGAATACTGAATCGATACAAACAAAACACAACTTGTTAAATGTTCCTAGTCGAGAAGTATTGAGAAAAGGACATGGATACGTCTGTTGAGACTGGTATATGTAACACTTTCCCTGCGATGGACGATGGTTTACTCATGACCATTTGAGTGACAAGGGGTTACGCACCTATGGTTGTTGGGAATAATCACAAAATGACTCAATAAGAGTCTTCTATAAATATGACATGCAATAGTCTTCTAACTTGAGAGTACCATCGATCTAGAGTACGTAGACTGTACTTTGACAACTGTTATCCATATGGCATGACGATCGTGTTATGGCCATAATTAGGTGCACTTTTAACTGCTTGAAGTGAAATATTACCGAAGATAGGATTTGTCTTTTACGTTATAGAAGTTTAGTATCACTGTAATTACGTTATAGAAGTTCAGTGAAACACTAACCAAGATGACACGGACTTTAAGATTGCACTAGTACAAGATCTACCAATGGATCTCAGGGAATTTTACCACGAAACGGAGAGATTCCTGTGGCAAGAGGACGCGTGAACCGACAAACAGAAAATAAACGCTACGAGGGATGAAGGACCATCTACAGAAGGGTCTAGAAATGATAAGGGCAAATGAAAAATGGATGATGGTCATAATGGATCAAAAAGGCAAAGGACGAAACGAGTGCCGAAGTTCTCCTCTTACTCGGATTTGACGGAAACTTGGAATGGATTCATCTGGACACAAGGGGGCAACTCCTCTATCAGGAACCGAAAAGGAGAGAACCTACGGTGCAGGAACGTAGGTCTAACAGTATTGCCTATTCCACAAATTGGATGAGCATACTATAGATGAATGCAGGAACTTACAGGATATGGTTGAGGAACATATTGGGAATGATAGGCTATTGCAATATGTAAGGACTCGAGCTGCGGCGGTGGGACAAAAGCAGCCATCTTCCACGTCAAATGAAAATCGCCTTGGATCGAGGTCACAGATCGTCATCTCCTGATTGGGATAACATGTACTAAATAAATAATAAACTTCACAATAAAACAACTAAGTCACTTACATATGTACAAGATCAATGTCGGTCCCTGGGCATGCTCTGGATGATGGTGAACCATTATGCCTAGAGAGGAAATGTTTGGTTTTCCTTATTTTTAGGTTTTATGGCTGTAAGAACTTAAATTTAATAATTTAATCTAAATTTGCATTAATGCGATGAACAAACAGGTCACGGTCGTCCCGACCGTAGAGACGAGCCAATAACCGTAAGGCACGATTGCTAGAAAGCGACAAGATGGACTCATACATCATGGATTAAGCCCTTGACCAAAGAGTTGAGGCCGGAGAAAGGAAGTCAGTACGGAATTGATCACGTTAAGTCCTTCACCGGAGATTCAGGAACCGGACTTCAAGAAGTGAGTCGCTTCGTTTGAAAGCGATAGGATCGACGTACTTATTGATGTTCCCCTTTTCATCGAAGAGTGAGTGGATGAAGTCTGACAAGGGGCCGGAGAGACCCTGATCGGCCTACGAAGGCCAGGACATCGCTTTATGTTCAGGGACACTGAACCATAGTGCATGAAGTAATACCGCTTTGTCAGAGAGCGAAAGGATTGGCTTACTAGTCATTGTTCCTCCTTCATCGAAGAGTGACAAGACGGGGCCCGGTTAGAGCTTCGAGAAACCATGATCGGCATAAGAGGATCAATATGTTGTTATATTCCCTCAACAAGGCCAAAGTGTAGGGAGTGAGTCGCTTCAACGGAGAGCGACACGATCGACTCACGCACCATTAAATCCCCTCGTCGGAGAGCAAATGAATCGGTATTAGCAAGGATCTAGAAAGACCATCGAATGATCCGGAGAAACCATGAACTTGGATAATGATCCGAAGAGATCATGAATTAGCTTACCGACTTTCAGGATTTTAAACGGTTATGGATTTGGATACTGACCCAGAGAGGTCACGGATTTGGATAAACAATTCGGTGAGGTCGAGAATATGGAAAACGATCTGGTGAGATTGCGAATTTGGTTACTGCCTTTAAAAGAATATGGATATGGTTACGGATTTGGAATGGCTTCGAAATTGGCTATCAACTTAAAGCGGTCGTGGATTTTACTAATGAGAGATTGAGGCTTCATCTTAGCAACCGATTGGATTATGGACTGGGAAAATTTGGCTATCAATGGATTATGGATTGGAAGGCTATCGATAGATTTTGGATTTATGGAAATTCAAAACACACTTTCCTATAGCAATGCGTGTTTTGGAAGGCAAATGTTATCCTGCCTTTTGGCAAGGCCATGATACCATGGATTTGACGAAACGAATTTCGTGATCGTTAAGGCAGAAAGCTTGGAGAGACGGTTATCAGGTTCGAGATTGGTTCTAAGCAAGGCTATGGATGATAATCGAGCGGATTCAAGCGAATGGCACCCAAAAATTGGCTAAGTATGGTTTGGTACTTCCCTTAGGCATGCGGTCGGATCGCATCACTATGGATATAAATACTAAACTTAGCAGATCAACTCAACGGAATTCGGTCAATGTCTTAATAAACACTGGGGGAGCTATGCAATCGACTATGGAAACACGAAGAAGAAGTACAGAGGGACCTGCCATGGGGATCCATGACCCCATCTCAATGATCTTCACCAATCGGTACTGATCCCCCTATAGGGATCAGAGCTGATCGATCAAAACGTCCTAGATGGGTCCTCTTTTTTCTAGGTCGGTTCGTCTTGATCTCGGGCTTATACATGCGGATTTTCAGCTAGATATTTCATCGTCTTCTCCTATAAATACCAGATCATTGGCTTAAGGAAAGGGATCTTCTTTTTTGGTTAGAATGATCTTCTTTCTGGGTCTTCTTCTTCTCTATTGGCTACACTCTTCCATTTTTATTACTCAGATTTAAATCATTCCATGTAATTTATAGTATAAATAAAAGGAAAATCTTTGAAGTGGATGTAAGCCGGAGTACGCCGAACCACTGTAAAACATTCGGTATTCATTTCTTTATGTATTAATTTGCTTTTCTTCATATTTTATTCTAAACTTCATTCTGTTTGGACGTGGTTGTTGGATTATTCGTGCTTTCATACTATTTTGGTGTTGGCGGCCATTTTTGATGCCAACAATAGCTAATAATTTTTCCAATAAATGAAAATATTTTATAATTATTTATATTTTTTTAATATTATTTATTTATTTATATTAAATGTAAAATGCTATTCAAAATATTTTGGCCAAAAATATTTATTAATTACTTAATATATTTTTATTGATACTTTACTTATATGTTTTGTATTATTAAATATATTATATATGTTACACACACACATATGTGTGTATGTTTATATGTATGTATGTATATGTATATATGTGTGCACGCGCGCATATGTTTATATCACACTTGGCTAACTTATTGACCACATGACAAATCGGTTAATTTCCCCATGAACCTTTAGTTTAGGTTATATATATATTGTTGTGAAATTTGTATTGTGAATATGCATGCCATGATATATCTTATATAAATTAAAGTAAATTAATAAATTAATTTTAATTAAATTATTATTGAATGTATTTTAACCATCAATAGTAAATAATTATTTTAATTAATAAAATTAAATTAAAATATTACAAACCCCATCCGTTAATCAAAATACTAAATTTGATGTAGTAGAGGAAAATATTTTTTCAAAACATAGAACAAAGATCTTGTGCGAATCAATAAAAGATTTTTTTTTTTTTAATTTCACCCTTTTAGTCATACTATTAGTGCATCTAATCTAACATTATCATAGGTAGAGCCTTTCCGATCAGACATTACAATACTAAATGTTAAATCAGAATTAACAACGGCAAAAATGTTTTACGTTTGAAGACTACGTTTTACCTATAAATGTCGATAATTCCTTTTTACTATCCTCGTAGGAGAATGTATTTTGTAGCTCCAATAGCATTTCGAAAATGGGGTTGGTAACGTGTAATCACACGTAATTCCATCAGGAACCACATTTAATTTTTAGGTTTAATATTATCTTTGACAACAAGTAACATTGCATAAGACCTTAAAAAAATAAGTACTAATGTTGCCAATAGCTTGATTAAAATTTTCACCTAACAACGTTTGTGATGTTTCATGCATTATCGTGTAGCAAAATATTCCTATCATTTCAAGAATCTCCATAGGTTTACAGGAAATTAAGTTATACCTAATATCTAGGACGTGTGAAAACATACAGAAGTGACACTTTTCGTTAGAATAAGATCCTGACTTCTATTCTCATATTCATTAAGAACATCCGCCATCTAAATTCGACCTATGTACGAATAATTATGATGTAGAGTAGAAATTAATTGAAATAGTTTTACCATCAATTCAGCAATAATTTCGAGATCATTGTCGTACTCATCTGAACTGTTGTAATAGTATAAATTATCATTATTAATTAAGTCATCCGTGCTTTGCGAATCATCTTTAGAATTATTATAGATGAAACCATATTGCACATGGTTAGAAAGAAGTTGTACAAAGAGATTGACAAACTAGTGTGGTAGATATATATGAGCATGACTTCTTAAATAGTTTAAAACTAGACGTAATATTTACATCCAACGTAAAGGTTTTACTTCGTGCATAAACTCTTCAATTTGAAGAGTCCAAACGCTCTGAGTTAACCCCTTCCATTCTTGCTGTGGACCGCACCCTTAATATTAGTTAAAAAGATACATTAATAGATTTAGCAGATGAATAGGTTTATAAAAAAGGATTTATTTTCGATTTAGCCTCGTTTTAAAAGTAATTATCGCAAATAGCTCAGTTTTAAAACTAATATCAAATATAGCCCTGTTTTGGACACCTCAGCGGTAAGTGGTCAAAATGCACTGGCGACTTTTGAAAAGTCGCAAGTGTTTTTTTTTTAAAAATAAAATTACACTGGCTCCTTTTCAAAAGTCGCCAATGTATTTTTTGAAGAAAAAAAAATTTACACTGGCGACTTTTGAAAAGTCGCCGGTGCATTTTGGCCAGCTCAGCGCTGAGCTGGTCAAAACAGGGCTATATTTGATAGAGGTTTTTAGGCTCAAGGAAAAAGTTCGAGAAAAATTTAGTTTCAGGGACAAGATGTTTGCTTTTTAGGCTGAAGGACGCTTTTTAGTGTAAATCACAGAATGAAAGTTGTAACTATCATTTTCAGTTTACACTAAAAAGTGTTCTTCAGACTAAAAAAATAAACTTATTGTCCCTGAGACTAAATTTTTTTGTAACTTCTTCTTTGTGTCTATTTACCTGTATTTGATATTAGTTTTAAAACTGGGCTATTTGCGATAATTACTTTTAAAACGAGGCCAAATCGAAAATAAATCCCATAAAAAATGAAGTCACATGCCAAACAATGACAGCTCAAAAGCAACAGCACCCAAACAAGAGCTCCCAACCGAAATATGATATTAAAAGTCCACACGCGTACAACCAACGTAATTAATACTAACAACAGTGCATAAATGTATACAGTTATGTCTACTATCTTATTATTTTTCAGTGAACAAAAGGAAAAATAATAAAGTAAAATTTTGTCATGGACACTAACTGTTTAGATATAGAAAATAACAACAAAATTAAAAATTTCAGCACTCCCAATCTTTGACCGAAATTCAGTGCAGAAAATTGAATTCAGTAGCCCTTTTATAAATTAAAAAAAAAGAAAAAAAAGAAAAGAATAATACATTCATACAGTAGATGTCTATGAAAGATGATTCCGCCAGAAACATCCAGTGGAGTCCTTGATTCTTTTATTGCATATCCTAACATTATTAGACTGGGAGACATGATTAACATTTGTGTAAAGTATTAGTATAAGTTGACAGAATCTTTGCTGTGGTTACCAGCAGCACAATGGAGATGGAGAAACGCAGTAGGTAAGAAGAGAATATCAACTACTTGCATTTGATTTAAGCTTTTCAGCTCAATTTTCAAAACAACGAAGGCATCCTTATCCGTTTTCTACTGTTTTAGGTACGGCTCAATTGTTAAAAAAATATTACATAATATATGCCAATATTCAACAATGATCTTTAGAAACCACACATATGCACATATTAAGACCACTGGTCCCACGACACAACTAAAAATAAACAAAGGCATAGACAAATGACTCCAAATGAAATAAACATTCGAACTCTACCATTACCACCAGCACCATGAACAAAATTGAAATGACTGATGTACGTCTTTTGTAGAAGAAAAAGGCCTAGAATTCAGCATTAAAATCTTCTAAAGCTTCTGCAAGTAAATCATCCAACGCAAGTTTGCCGATTTCTTCACTAATTTCATCAATTTCTGAGTTCCATTCACTTCTTGCCAACTCTTTTCTCAACAATGTATCCACCAGCACACTACCATTATTACTTTCACATGTCTTTGACTCGTCTTCGAAACAAAACCAGTCTTTCAATATCAACAGCACTTCATCCTCAATTTTCTTAATTTTTTTCGATTTTTTAAGTGAACCGATACAAGACTTGCCGATATCTATAAGAGCAGCATTGACTGAATCAAACACAAGCCTCTGATTTGATCTTCTCTCTCTGCTCTTGGCGTTTTCTTCTTTTGGGTCTAAGAATTCGTTTAGCAAATTCAAGCCTAAAGGGCTATCCGCTGACTGCCATATCGAAAAAATCATGTCCAATCCCTTATCGTCTATTCCAGCAATTGTGAGTATGTCATGAACATGCAAATGCAATGTTTCAAGTGATGATACATCAAGATCGATGTCATCGAATGAAAATTTACGAGTAACAGACTTTATTGGTGCCACTGAAACATAAGATACATTTGAAATGTTAAGTAACTTTTATTATTCAGCTTAGTGCTATATAGTTTACAATAGCAAGACTTACATGGAAGTTGAGCATTATAAATCTTCGAAGAATCCGGTGTATTGTTTTCAAACAAAGCATCCAGTACTGATGTGGGGCTTGTCTGATTTTGGTTCATAACAGTTTTATCCGATGAAGTTGGTTCATTCATTTTCTCAAGAGAAAGAAAATCCTGCAAAAATATATGATGCATTTCAAATAAATTCAAGGCCGCAAAGGTACACACATATTCAAGATTTGATACTGATAACGTGATTGAGGATAATAATTCATGTTACAACATATTCAATGAAAATTTATGATGAGAAATTTACGAACAAATATGCAAAATTTTGAACAGGAAATAGGAGAAAGGAAAATTTGTAGTTTAAAAGGCGCATACCCTGAAAGATATACTTTTATGTATTGCTGAAGAAGAGGCATTGCTCGATTCTTCTTTAAAAGCTTCATTTGGCACAGTGGCTTTATCTTTAGCACCCTTCTTATTCCTGGAAAACAACAAACTAGCAAATTTTCCCTTCAACGAAGATTTTCCTGTTTTAGGCTTTGACCCAATATTTTCATATGACAAAGATGCTTCTTTGGCTAACTGTGAAGGCGGTTGACAGTTAATGAATGAATCCTCCTCATTTATATGACTATCATCTGCTCTACTACTCGAAACATTATGATTTTCAGTGTTAGCTTCCTTCTTCATTTCAGAAACAGCAAGCATCTCGCCTAATGTACTGGAACTTTTTAGTTCTTCTACTAGAGTTCTATTATCTGCATCACAGGCCACTAAAGACCATCTCTCTGAAAGCCTTTTCTTAGCTTCTCTTATCATTGAAGAATCCGGCGACTCCGATGCACGGCTGAATGATGAAAATGAAATAGGACTGCCATATATATTAGAGGTGTCAAAAGAATGTCTTGAAATCGGAGTTGTAATTTCTGAATCATCGAACTTTAAATGATTTTCTGTTATATCAAATGAGCTCCTGTCTCCAACATAGCCATTTGATAAAGAGGAAGATATGAAAGATTCATCTCTACTAATACTGCTATTACTAGAACTAGACCATGATGAAGATAGTTTGGGCATAGTAGGCTTTAACACCACTATCCTAGTTGGTTGGCTAATTGAATGCTCGTTTTTCTTACTCTCTGACTCTACTTCTCTTGACGGCTTCAATAAGGTTATTTTATGCATTTGTATAGGTACATTTAGCAAAGATTTAGGTTCCTCCACAAATTTCAGAAACAAATCAGTGTTAGAATTTAGAATGTCAAGTGCATTTTGAAATTCTCTAGATTGCAATAGATTTCCATTTGTGGCTAACCTCTTTGCTTCCACAAATTTTCCCCTAACAAGGGCCATCTTCCTCTCATATTCATATCTCGGATCTAAATCAGACTCATTTTGCATTGAATTATAAAAACAATCATCGTCATCTTCTCGAGCATTCTTAAGTGATTTAGCTAAAGTAGGCCGTGAAGAATTGACATGATTTCCAAATTTTTTGCCATTGTTTATATCTGATTTATTAGTAGGTGGTGGTTCATCAAGACCCATTAGTCTAGCAACTACATTGCTTTGCTTCCTTTTCAACTTGATTTCTTTGGACATTTCTTGAGATAGAAGTGTCTTCATTGGCCTAGCTCTTGATTTTTTATATGAATCAATGATTATCTGCAGTGATCAAGAAAAGAAACAATTTGCATACCAATATCATCAACTATTACATCCTTAAGAAGTAAATCAATACAAAGTCAAACTTACATGGTTGTCTTTGGTATGATCCACGTATTTCTTCATTCCAGAGTAATTACTATGACTTTGCAAACCTGAAGGGAAAATGTATTCTTTGCTCATATCCAATCTGATGAAGTGAAAATGGCTGAAAAGGTTGTTTCATTTATGAAATCTTACAATAATGTTTGAGATAACAGTGCTGGCAAATAAAAGCAATGTACTGTAACCCGAAAACAAATAGTAATGACAAACATACCTCTTTTATTACATAGAAATTTAGTTCCTGCCATTTATGCAACGATATTTATGTAGATGTAGATCTTGACTCTTATACTGAAAAACATCAAAGATGACAACAAAATTAACAACAGCAGCTCGCATTTCTCTAGCTCAAGCAAAACTAATTTCTCAGCATTCACGAGCAAGTGAATATATAGTAAACAATCAAGGTTCTGCATTTACAACACAAATATTTGAAACACGGATTTAAACCCGTAAATACCCATACTGACATTAATATTTTGCAGTAATTATAAGCAAATAGGTCCTAAACGAACAGAACAATTGCTTATTCCAAGAGAATAACAATCAACTAACAGAGCTCAAAAATCAAAACTTGAGCAGATAGCAACAAAAATTGAAATGACAAAGCTAACAAAAAGCCTGCATTCATTCAGAATTATTCTCCAAAAAGGAATCAAAACAAAAAAATAAATAAAAGAAAGGAAAAAAGTAGTAGATTACAGATAGAGCAAAGCTCTAAAAAAAATGAGAGAGAAAACTGGAAATTTGGCAATAGAAATCAGATGTGCTTACTTTGCAATGCAGCATTAAGAGAGTGGGTTTAATTGGTAAAAGAGAGAGGAAGGAAAGGGATTTGATTTATCATTTGTGGGTTTCGTGGGCAGTTCACACATGCGCTCACACCAACTACTGAATAGAGAGAGAGAAAGAGGTACGTTCTGGTCCTCTGCTTATTTACCTTCTATGATTGATATGATCAAGGGCCTACTTGGAACCATTTTCAGAAGGAGGTAAAAAGTAATTTCCTATAAATGATTCTAATTCAGAATAAAATAAAAATTTACATGACAATCAAGGATTGTCCATTAATACTCCAAAAATAAGAAATCGCTTTGCATATTAGAAAATAATATCTGCATTTTGTTGATTTGATTTTTAATCATAGTCACGTACCTAAGAATAAAAAATAAATAAAAAACTGTCCCTCTATCTTGGTGTTCATATTTGTGAATTCAAAAACATATTTGTAAACTCGGCAATAGCTGCTAATAATTGTAGTAAAAGAAGTTTGACTATGTGACCGGATGTTTTTTTGGCAGAATTCTTCAAAACATATATCACTGTCAGGTTAAAAAGGCATATGACAAAATTTCAAGAAGGATAATTTGAAATTAGTTTTTATAGTGTTTTAAACTAAAATTTGTTAGCGGTTGCATTTTTACTACCGGTTTTATACTTTTTACGATTTGCATTGAAAATCCCTAAAACATTTTCTTTCTGAAAAAAAAAATTGAAATTTTATATAATTTTCCATGAATATTTGAAAACTCAATATTCGTTTTATATCCATAGTTTCATATATTTGATTCTCGAATAAGCAATCACTGCGATATTGAAATGAACAACCGCATATTCAAAAGCAATCATGGGTCAAAGTTTTGCATTTTAACTCCGCGTATCTCTCCAAAGATCAAGTGTATAAAAATAATATTATTATCTTCATAGTTTTGAGTAATTAATCAAAAGTTACTCATAAAATTTCAAATTTCAAAATTTTATATGAACAAAATAAATAAAAGTAATTTTCTGCAAACGCTAGAAAAATATTTTAAGTTCCAAAATGTTATTAACGTTACAAATTTTAGTAAACGAACATTAAGTTATAACCTTTATAAGTAATTCAAAATTTAAAGTAAATTCAACAGCATAAGGAATTTTTGGGTTTTAAGAAACATTCAGAAAAGTCGTTGGGAAAATGAATTCAAAAGCATAAAAAGAACAAAATCTTAAAACCTCGACGTGGGAATAGAATATGGGAATAGATGAAATAATTCAAAAAATCCATGAAAACTCGGAGAACTAAAATGTTCAAACATATTCATAAAATGCAAACACTTTATTATTAAAATAAAAAAGTTTATCAAATTCAAAGAAAGTAAAATTCAACAAAAAATTAAAATATTTTAAAAAAATTCAGTACATACTAAAAAAAATCAAATATCAAGAAACAAAGATTATAATGTTTTTATTAAAAATCCAAAATTGTCATTTAATATAGAAACTTAAAATTTAAATCAAAAAATGTTTTGAATGATGTTCAAGTTGAATATCAATAATCAAACTAAGATTCAAAATTAAATGTTAGAGGTATAAATAAAACATATCTAATGTTTACTAAAATGCATTTCCAAAAATTTTGTAGGACGTTCTAATTATTTTTGAAACTCGAAAATTAAACTTGATGCAAATAATAAACTAAATATATTAAATAGTATATTGTTTCATAAGTGTTACTGGTAAATTTTCAGCAGTTTTAGAATTTATTCAAACCGGTGCCAAAACGTTCCTAATGGAAAATGGCCGTGTTTAACCGATTTTTGGCCTAACTCTAAAATATTTTAAAAGGGATAAAATTTAGATACAATTCCAAATATATACTCATAATCAAAATAATATAGACCAAAAGATGTCCTAAGTGGTCTAAATGCCCAAAGTTCAAGTTATTCTTCTCTTATATGCAATTGATATGAAATTCGAGTACATATGCAATATTAATTGCCAAATGGTCAATATGCCAAAAATACAAGTCATCTCTTTTGTTGTAGTCCAAAAATACAGGACGAATTCAGGATGCAAATTCCTATTTCTAAAGGTCATTATGTTTAAAAGTTCAATTCATCTTCTTCTTTGTTGGCCATTAAATGAGGTCTCAAGCTCTCAAGGGATCTTAGAAATATTAAGTCTCAAATAATAATTTATGACAGGCCCTTCTTAAGTGGGGGTTGGGTCTCTATTTATAGTGGCTGAAGAGTAGCATGACTTGTTTGGATTAGTCATTGAAGTTGATGTGGATTGATGACTTAGCAAGATGGATAATCTTGATGATGTCATTTGCCATCATTTTAGGACTACATTAATTCAAGCAGATCACTATCTTGACAATGGTATCAACGGTGACATGAATCTATAGTAGTGCTTTGAAGCTTTTTTATATAGAATTTCCTTCATATTAATATACCACTTCTTCACATGGCTCATTGCTAGAATATCACCGTCATGTGATGGCTTGGAATTCTTAATCATGCGATGGCTCATAACTTCAACTTGTGATGGCTTATAACATCAATCTGCGATGTTTATTGTACCAAATTACGATAGCTCTACTTCCCTGTATGTGACAGCTTGTTCTCATCAAAGTGCGATGGCTAAGCAAACTTAACCTTTGATAGCTCAACCAATGAATATGCGATAACTTTATTTGTGAACCTTTGACGGCTAAATTATAAACCTTCGATGGCATCAATTATCAACCATCGATGGCATCAATTATCAACCTTCAATACTTCATTTATCAATCTTAATGGCCTCAATTATTAACCCTCAATAGAACCAGCGTTCGATAGCTTCATTTATCAACCCATGGCGGCTTCAATTACCAACCTTCGATAGCTTAAATTATCAACCTTCGATGGCTTCTATTATCAACCTTCGATGGCTTCAATTATCAACATTCGATGGCTTCAATGATCAATCTTCTATATCTTCATAACACCAAGCTTCAATAGCTTCTACTTTTCATCTTTCTACAGCTTCAATTATCAACCTTCGATGGATTCAATTATCAACCTTCGATGGCTTCAATTGGCAACCTTCGATGGCTTTAATTAGCAACCTTTGATAGCTTTATACCACTAACATTTGATAGCTTCATTTATCAACCTTCCATGACGTCACACTATTTTATCCTTGGGAATTTTAGGTTTAACACTTGCCCCGCATAAGAAGTTTTCTTATATTTTAGTTTGTAAAACTTCAACTCTTGCTTTGTTTTTTCTCCTTTCAAGTTGTCATTCTTTATTGTCGTATTTCTCATCGTTAATCATTTTTGCTTCTTGACCCACAATAGCTTTTGTTTTAAAAAAAAACCGTGACTTTCTTGCTGACTGTTTCATTAAAAAAACATTTTTCAAAACATACATTTCTCTGCAATCCTTTGAAAATGTTTCGTTCGCGGTGGCTTTTTTTTGCTGAAAATGTTCCTTTTGGTAAAAATTTCCCATTAATTTATTTGAAGATATCCTTAGAAATATAAAAGATTTCATAATTTTATTCGGATGGTTACTTTCGAAGATCATATTTGATCATCAGAGTTTTCGTTGACCATCTCCTTTGGATGAGTGCTTTGACTAGGCCCGACGATAGGATCAATGGCTCAGTTGATCATCATTTTTTTGGATAATTACCTCGGCCAGGCCTCGTGGTGGAATTGAAAGCTTCCCATCCACCTTCCTTGGATGGATGCTTTAACCATGCCCGATGGAAGGATCAAATGCTTAATTGACAATAACTCTTTGGATTGTTGCCTCAACTAGGACTTACAGGGACTAAAGGCTTCTCGTCCATATCCATTGCACGGGTTCTTTAACCAGGCCTGGCAGTGGGATCAAATGCTTAATTGACCATCACTCTTTGGATTGGTGCTTCGGGCATGCTTAGGCAAAACCAAAGGCTTCTCGTCCATCTTCCTTGGATGGATGCTTTGACCAGATTTGACAGCTGGATCAAAAGCTTAATTGACCATCACTGTGACGCCCCATCCCGAGACCCACGTTAACAAAAATTATTACTGGGTAATACTGTCTGCTAATGTAGAGAATATGGCTAGATAGGAGCCACCATCTTTAGCCTTGTCTTAAATATCTATTGAGTACATCGACAATTGCCATATTTTTCTATCTCAAGTGGATCGACATATCCAATAAATACTTAATACAAAGCCATAGGTGGCTATAGGATCTATCAGAATAAAATACAATAACTCAACGCAAAACACATCACAGAACAACAGATAATCCCTTATACACACACACATAAAGATACATCATAGAGTTTACAAAATGGTACATCACATATGTGGTATGATAACCACAATACAAACACGAGTCAAAATAATATACATATCAAAGTAACAAACCAAAAGGGACTACACAAAAAGCATAACAAAAAGAGCTAGCAGAAAAGAGTCCATGCAGAAGCAGAATAGGCTAAGTCCAAATGTACCTAACCTGAAGCACCTCGGTTTGACCCGAGTATAAAATACACGGGTCAGTCTAGCTAAACAAATCAGTTAACAGAGATAAGCGATAATATGAGCATAAGGATAATGTGATAATATTCTCGAGTGAGAAGGGACAACTGAAATGTATGATTATATCAAGTGATAATATGGTATTATTACATAAACATATAATATCAAAAGAGATAAGATAACACATAAAAAGCTAAAAGTAGCGAGCCTCATATCATCGGCATTTTTAAAACATCAAATATGGTTTAGGGGAAAACCTAAACAAGCCATCTTGGCAAACCCAAAACATGCATAAAGAAATTTATCTCAAACACGCCATAAGGCAAATATATCTCCAAAGAGGAGAATAAAATCTCAAGTAAACACTAAAAGGCAAATCTCATATAACACAGTGTATGCAATTCAAATCTAAAATAAATAGAACTTCCAAGAGTTCAAATTCCCAAAAGGTAATCGCCATAAATACATATCGAATGTTTCAAAGGACCAATTTCGAAAAGGGCGATACACTAGGGAAAATAGTCAAAGAAACCATCTCAAAAGTGTTTCACGTGCATGTGGCCGAAGCCCTGCCAAGTATTGTTATCTCAAATTGGTACTTCGCCTGAAGGCAAAACATCACAATGACAAATACACCACTGTGCCAAATACGCCACAATGGAGAATAAATCGCAATGGAAAACGTCTCGAAGACAAATGCACCGCAATAGAAAATACGCCGCAATGGTAATGACCAAAAAGGTCCAGTACTGGCATGCCGCGATGGCAAATGTATCACAAACTCTCGAATAGGAACCAAATAGTGTTAACGTGTGTCTCATACCACACGTTCGCACTAAAAGGTTTACTAATCGCTAGTAAATTTCATACTCAAAGAAGTAAAAAGTTTACCTCATCTCATCGGTAAACTCGACCCGAAGGTCAAAACAATCAAACAGACAAGTCAGGATTAACCGATAAGATAAACACACGTGTCTCATACCACGTGTTTTACCAAACCATTTAATTCTCCTTCTCATTCGCTCATATAGTGCAAAAACGTGTATTTTATATATAAAATAATTTTTTGAGAAAACAAGCTTTTAAAACCATTTTCCGAAATCAATCTTGAAGATAATATTTGAAAATTCCCTTATTATAAAGAATAAATAGATTTTATTGGTTAAAATAATTAAAAAATATTACATAATAATTATTTTAAACGCCAACTTATTTTAAAAATTATTTCAAAATTGTTTGGAAAAATCTGTGCTCGAAATCAAAGAAATCACTCAAACCTGTCATTCAAATTCAATTTAAATTTGAATTTCAAATTCATCAAAACTTGGCTAGCCTATTGGTAGGCATCATAGCCCTCAAAACATTTCTGAAACATTACAAAATATGAAGTAAAAGTCAAAAAAAGGTCGGAATATGAACATAAAAACACTTGGACAAAATAATATCTAGGTCTGAAATCTTCTCTGTGTTCAACTTTCGGATACAAAGCAGATGGCCGAACGATCTTTGATTGAACTAAAAATTGGTGTGCATAAAATAGAAAAGTTCATCTTTCAAAGGAAAAAAGAATCAATGAATTCCAAAAGAAAATAAAAAGTTACGCTGTCTCAAACATGGACTCAGACCATGTCTGTAACAGTTCAACAAGAATGTGCCCAGGCCTAAAAAACCATTCTGGATTCAACTTCCGGGCATAAAACAGAGCAGCAAATGGTATCGGATTGAGCTCAAAATTGGTGTTCTCATAGTAGGAGACTTTATCTTTCAAAAAAAAAGAATTATGCAATTTGGATAAAGTATTAGAAATTTATGATGTCTCAAAATTGAACCCAGGCAGTGTTTTCACTGTAAAAATCTGAGCAAAAACATGCTCCGAGTCAAAGTTCGGCAGCATATTTCTATAAGCTCTATAGGTCAAAATCACTTGAAATTTGGTATTATTATAGTAAAAATCTTTATCTTTCAAAAAAAAAAAGAATCACGCAATTTCAGTAAGAAATGAAAGAGTTATGCTATCTCAAATATGGACTAAGGGCATGTTTGCAGCAACTCAAAAACACAATTTCTACAGGCAGGAAAACTGTGTTTTATTGATTTTGAAGCAACAGTTCGGAAACTTAAATGACAATATTTTTCAACCAAATTTTGTAAAAACAAAGTTCAACATATAAATTGACTCAAAAAAAGATCTAGCAGCATTTCGTTGCCGGAGATAAAAGTTATGGACAACCAATGTTGACGCTTGAGGCCAGAAATGAAAATAAGAACAACAATGAACAAAAACTTGTACAACCAACGAATTTAGCTACTGATTTAATATTTTTGGCCAGTAGATGTGAGATTTTAATCTCACCTTGCTGATTTGTTGCGAAAGCTCGGATATTGACAGAAAGTTTGAAGCTTGGAGATGAATATAGACCTCTAAGAAACTGCAGAGGAGGTAAACAATGCATGCAAGAACAAGCAAACAACAAATTAGAAAAATATTCGCTATAACAAGAAATTATTTGATGAAATTAGGTGATCTGGAGTTCATTACCTTTGATTTATCTCTAGATTACAAAAAAACTTTAGTTTAGTGAATTTTAATTGAGAATTTGGTTGAATTTTGCAATTTAGAGGAAGGATTTTTTTTTTACTGGTGGAAGAGGAAGATGAGTTGAGAAAAAGAAGAACGTACTGTTGATTAGTCTCTCGATTCTTACCAATTCAAGGGATCATGGGCCAAATGGGTTTAAGAATAAAAGAAAATAAATTGGTCGAAGGTTTAATTGATCACCACTTAATAATATATGTGCATATATCACACATATACAAACAAAATGCATTTTCTCCATATTTACACATAAGAAAAATATGAAAACTTATTTACATACAAAATAAAATATTTTCTATCATATAAAAAGATTAATTTTTACCTTTAAAATATTTTTATTATTAAATTCCTTTATTTTACAATAATATACAAATTTTCACAATTAAATGAATAAATCCTTGTTTATAACTTCTAAAATTCAACAAAAATTATTATCTTACTTAGAAAAATATAATGAACCATTTTAAACTCAAATTTATAATTAATACACATTTTTTAACCAATTTCCACCTTTTAATTTGATTAAACAATCTTTAAAATCACGTACTTCTTTTAAAAATTATTAGAGGAAGTAATTGGCAATATTTAATAAAATTATTGCCTTTTTTCTAAATAAAAAATCATTTTCCATTCATTATTAACCCAACAAACAAAATAAAGTTTCCAAACTTTATTTTCACATTTTATTTACAAAAATTCATTGTTTATTCTAAATAAACAATTTAAAATCTCCAATTTTAATTTTAATTCACAATATTAAATCATAACTACCATTATAATTTAATTTTTATAGGTAATCTCCAAAACTAGGTTGTTACAATCACTCTTTAGATGGTTGCTTTGGCCAGGCCTTGTGGTGGGACAAAAGTTTCTCATCCATCTCCCTTAAATGGGTGTTTTGACCATGCCTGGAGCCAAGATCAAAGGCTTCATAGACCATCACTCTTTAGATGGCTGCTTCAGCCAAACTTTACGACAAGACCAAAGGCTTCTCACTCGTCTCCCTTTGATAGATGCTTTGACCAGACTCGATAGTAGGATCAAAGGATTAATTGACCATCATTCTTTGGATGGTTATTTTGATTGGCCAGGTCTTGCGGTAGGACAGAAATCTTGTCCTTCTTCCTTAAATGGGTGCTTTGTCCAGGCCCGACAGCGGGATCAAAGGCTTAATTGTTCTCTTTCAGATGTGAAGTGTGCTTCTGCTTAACAAATCTCGCTAAACTCATCAAGGTTATGAGATAAATCTAACATATCAAATATCAGTCTAGGGGCTATTTGTTAGAATGAATCTCTCATAATTTTTTTTTGTCTTTTCCTAAACTATAGGGGTTTTATATCCTTGATGTTGCATGTTCGCTTAACTAATAGGAGTCTAGAAATAATGAGTCTTTCCGATATGGACTTTGGAGGTTACTTGCCTTGTTTTTTTATTATTGCCCTTACCTTTTGAACACTAAAGAATTCTCGTTGTAAGTTTTCTTGAACTGGGACACTTGGAATTTTTATGTTGATACTCCATGGGTCAAAACATGGTTTTGGCTAAACCCAAGGACTTCTTTGTAGGTTCTTAGTTTGGTTTTCAAGCATATGTGATTTATTAGCATGGTGGAACCGTTACTTTGTTTGGTAACCTTACTTCAAATTCTTATGTTGATGAAAAAATTGTATGTTCAACAGCTACTATTGTTTGGGTTTTACATGGCTACAAATCAGAGATATTCCCTTCTTTCATTTGGTAAAATAGTTAATTGCTTTTGTTTGCGAATCTGACATCTATGTTGGGATAGATAGAGTTCTTATAAACCGATTCTCACCAGTCTAAAAGGCTAAGTATTGGTGAAAGCTAAATAGATTAGGGGCAACTAATGCCTTCATTTCGTTGCTTTTCTTTGTTATCTTCGTATTATTGGCATACTCTTCTATGAAATCCTTTATTGAGTATTAGTTAATAGTCATATCTATTTCATTCATACTTGATCCTTTTATATATGAGATTGACTAATTCAAATTCTCGTTGGTTGACTAATCCAAACTTCCATAGATTTATGCCTTTAATTGATGGAATCTTAGGTATCGAATAACACATAATTTTTACTTACTTGGAAATGTCTATAAAAGAGAACCAAGGTTACAACTTTCCTAACTAACCTTGTTGATCATTATGTTTGGAGTGGTATGCCTTCATAAAATATGATTTCCATTTAAAAATTCATTTTAATGGATGATTCAATTCTTACTATCGAAATGGAAAATCGGATCTCTTGTCAGATTAAATGAAAAAATGATACTTTTGTGCCTTGTTAGATTGGAACCTATGTTTGGTAAGAATACCGAATGGAAAACCGGATCTCTTGTCAGATTAAACCAAAAAATGATACTTTCAAACCTTGTTAGATTGGGATCTATGTTTTGTAGGAAAACCTTACTTGATGATTGTGCGAAGTTGGATTATTTCTTTTATCATGAGTACTATCATAATCTGAGAGGAGTTATGATTTAAATTTCATCGTTGAGTAATATTTATTTCCAATTAAAGAATATAGAAATTTATGCAGTCTTATTTATTGGAGATGCGCTCTCTACAAATAATTCCTATAGAGCTTGCTTAACCCAAAAATCTCAATACCCATTTATATGAAATGAGTATTCGTACCCTGATGATGGGATTTGCAAGTTCAGATAAATAATCATTTATGCTTCTTTCACACTTCTGCTTCTTTCACACTTCTGGGAGTTTGCCCGAAATAGGAGGTATTATCGATATTCTATAAACTCTGTTTGTCAAAATGCTTTGTCACATGAATTTTAATGGTAGAAGCTTTGTCATCCTAGGAACAATAAATAATGCCATAAACTCATTCGATAAATAGATTTTTCACTACTTACTATGAAACTCAAGCTCTTATTCAAAAATCATAATTTGAGACCTTATTTTCCTGACAACTAGAAGGATGATATCTCGAGCTTCATTATTAAACAACAATCAGCGCTTAATAAGATAATTGGAACTTCGTAGGTCCACCATTTTGATGACAAGGTATATGGTTTTAGATAACTGGTATTCCTTGCCTTTGCTTTTTTCAGAAATTTCATCGGTACGAGTTTTATAAGTACAGGAAAGCCTGAAGTTCAATAAGAAATATATTATTGCTTAATAAGAAATCCATACCCATATTTGTGAGTTGAAGATTTCTAGAATTAGAGATTATAACATAACTTATCCCGAAAATCCCGTTGATCACAATGAATTAAAATTAACATATTCCAATAATAGAAGTCTTGTAGTTCAAATAATAATGATAAGAAAACTAGATGTTCGTATGGTAAAAAAACACATCATCACATAGGAGAGAGCTCAGACTCAAGTTTTGTAGGAGACCACAACAATGTTTTATGTTGAGAAACCTGTTAATTGTGAATAAAGAGGGAACTCTTCAATAATGAGAGTTTTGTCATCCAAAAAATAATAAGAAATCTAGAAATCCATAACTAATCATATTTTCATACAGAAGAGAGTTTGAATCCAAGCCTTAATAAATAAAGACTCTCATTTGATAACGAGAATAATGATATCATAATTTGTCTTTGATAATAAGACCCGTTGTCCAGGATAATAATGGAGCTAGCTAAGTTTGGATTGAGTTTGATTAACACCCCCTAAAGAAGGTTCTGAAATTTGTTAAATGCCTGAATACTCCATTTAGGGAGCTATTTTTGGTCCAAGTACCCACAAGCGTCACTTATGAGATGATAGTTGAAATGGTCCTGCTGTAGCCCGCTAGCACTGAGGAGAAAGAGAAGGTTGGGCCACTGAGGAAAAATTAAAGTGGAGCTAAAAAAGGAGGATTTTTGGCAAACAAAAAGGCCAAGGGGAAGATTAAGAATGAAAGTATAACTTGCCGAAGGTGCCGGAGGTGTGGAATAGTGGCAATTATCTATCTATTTATGTTTTGTTATGTTTTGATGTACCAATTTTAATACATGATGTTGCTGTTTTGAGATATTGTATTTTAGATATTAGGATGTTACGATGTATTCATGAAATTAGGATTTTCTCTGAGATGGGTACACGAGATTTTGATAGCGTAGATAGATAGCTATGTATATAATTCATTATATTGGTTTTATCAACCAACAGCCATATTTAGAATGTGTTTAAGGTTCGATGGGCTTTTATCGGATCAAAAGGCAACCTCGTTTCGAGACGGGTTGTGACATTATGTACCAACAAGTAGCAGATGATTTCTTATAAGAGCAGCAAATAGTGCAAACTAATTACAATAACGATGGATAGAAAACTGGCTATACATGTAATTATAAAAGAATCAATTTGTTAACTACAAGTTGACAAGAAGCAGCAAAGAGGTACTTGGCAAATGTCAGACATCTGCATGATTAAATGTTTGGGTCACATGAGTCTGGAGTCTGGAGCATTAACAAACAAACTTTGATTTAATTTAATGTTGATTCACGTGCTGTTTTATGATTCGTGCTGCATCACTGGAACCGGGATTACACTTTTCATGATGCCATTCAAGACCGTACCATGATTGCATTCGGGGTTGTGCCCATCTCATCCGTCGCATATTTGATTAATTTACGTTTTAACCCTTTCTTTTGAGCTAAAAGGCTCCAATCCTAACATAAACGTTATTCTCTTCGCTAACTAGTTTTTTATACACGCGCGCGCGCGCACAGCTTGGTTTGTTTATCATAACAAATATCATTGCTCCTCCAAAGTGAATATTTTTAGTCAAATACCACTGAAGAAGATGTTTAATAAAGTGGTAATACTGCAAAGTTACAAATATGACAGTAAATTAAAAGATAGAATAAATCAAATCCTAAAGAAGATGTAATGTTTTTAACAAATCAGAAGCGTATATCATGAAATCAGTGTTCAATCCCTTGTCATCAGTCACATAATGCTATTTTTCAATTTAATTCACTGCTGGAAAATCCTTAATATTTGTAAAAAATTCATATATGAATAGACCGAATCCTTAAAAAAAACAAATAGTTCTTCGATCATTTCTTATTCATTTTTCTATAAGACTGAAATAAAAATTACCAATTGATATATAGGTATAGATAAACTAAAAAAAAGAATTAAAAATCGTTTTTCTTTTAATTTTCAGGTATCAATGAGCGAAGAAACGAAGACACTTTCAATGCTCTATCCGTTTCCAAATATGAATAAACTGAGAAAATAGAAAGAAAAACATAACTGCATAAGTTTCACAATAAATAAAACATTGTTTTCAAAAGAATTTTAAATACCATCTTCATTTTTTAATGGGGCATTTTCACTCAAGTTTTTCTTAACAAAAATCTTGGTAATGCACCCTTCCATGAAAACGGAAACAGTATAAACCAAGTCCATATTGTTGAGGATAATTGGAGATTTTATTTATTAAATACATGAATATCTTATTACTACTGGATAATATTGTACAATTCATGACCAACTATTTATAGCCACGTTGCTTAGAATCTAAGTAATTGTACAACAGAAAAACTGTTGTTGTTACCTAAAATTTTGGATAAATAAAAACTTCCCGAAGAAGCTCCCAAAGTCGGTCCGTCCGTTAGGATTCTCGCTCAGCCAGCTGGTTACCCTCACCAGCGACGACCAATCCGTCATCCTCAGCGGCCAACCGTGTCTACTCCGTATCCGAGACACCATGGATGGAAGCTCAGCCCTCAGCCCTCACCACTTCATTTAGGAACCCGAAAGAATAAGGGACTACGAAGCACATCACCCGAGTCAACATGACCTCCTGCCGCATCCTCTCCATAGGTCTCGTGCGCGGCTCCCCCGGTGTCATTCCCGCACATTGGGACGATCGCCTCCTTAAACGTCCACTCCTCTTCCACGCGGAACTCCCCGACGGAGACCTCAAGCAACTCGCCTTCCTCAACAATGCACCGAGCGCTCTCAACATTCTGACGATCTTTTGAAGCCAATTATGCAAATCTCTCCTAGAAGCATAAGCCCAAGGGCGGACTCTTCTAATACTCCTTGATGTCCCTCCGGTCTAGCCAATCTCGACCACTCCTTATGGCATAAGTCTAAGGTTATGCCCCCAGGCCTTCCTTGACATCCTTTCCTTAAGCAGTCAGAGCCGCCCGTCGGCCTCTTTGGCGCCCGCTTGATCTGGTCCTTCATCCCAATCGATGCGCCAAGTACCACACTTTCGGTACAATGACATTCCTTAGAGCCTTCCTCCCTCTCTAAGGTCGGGATTGCCCTCAGCACGATACCAGTATCAAAAATAGCTCCACTCTCACATGATCGTCCGTCAACTTCGCTCTTTACACGGCTACAATTGAGCCCTACATGTCCGCCCTCCGATGGACGCCCGTGTCGTTTAAAGCCGACACCGGACTGGTTATCTTGTGCAGCCCAACTACTACAAAGGGGTCCGTGAAACCTTGGTGGACCGACCACCTTATGTCCTTACCAATCCTAAACCTACAGCTAGGACCGCCTGCTTAACCCGAGACAGCTTATTGCGAAGTACCCTAATCATTTCCAGTCCAACTGCTCTGAAGTACACACCATCAGATAAAAGTACTGTTCCTCTGCCTACAGTACTCGACGCCCATCCCTTTCCTCTATCCTAACTTTCCAATAGTTAATCAGAATGCCCACACCCCTACCCACTAAAGCTTACCGCCTTTCCTAGGTATGCCATAGATCCTTCTTTTCAACCGGTAAGCAATTCGATCCATGGGCTCGAATTACCATTCCAACTGGTTCCTATCCTACGTCTCCTCTAATCTACGGACCAAAGCCTCTCTAGCACTGTTGCTCTACAATCTCGACCTTCTATTAACACCCCACATCTTGTATATATACTCGATGTGATACCATATGGCAAAAGGATAGACATAACGATTTCTCCAACCCATCTATCTCACAACTTTCTCCTCCACCAAAGCCCCACTAATGGCGGGTTTGCCTGGCTTCCATTGAAGAGAGCCTCCATCAAGCTTTACCACTCAATATACCGCGCTCCACCCACTAAGCTCTACCACCATCATCGCCTCCAACGGCAAGCTTATCACTCCAGCTAACGGCACCTCCTTCTAGCACCTACCTTTCGACCACTGCCAGCCGCCCTACCTTCAAGAAATCTACTGTCTCCGAGACTCCTCAGTGGAAGGCCCTCCATGTGGGGTCTTCCCTCGGGTCTCATCCCCACAAGACCCTTAAACTAGAATATTATGCTCTTGTAATATTTAGTCTAGTCTCCTTTACTATTCTCTTCTAACAATCTGCAAATTGTAAGAGGTCAATATAGTAAAGGAACATCACAGTGGACGTAAGCCAAACTGGGCTAAACCACTATATATCGTTGTGTATTTACTTTCTATACTTAGTTTTCCCTTGGATCATTCTCTACCATCTCTCGCCATGGGGAAGTCTTACTCCACTCCATCCCGCCATACTCTTTACCATGGGCAAGCACCTCCGTCCGCTCCTGCCCATCTCAATCCACATTCCCCCAAGCTTGGGCCCCGTAGTAAAGGGCCCATAAGTCCGCCCTTCGCCTGGGGGTGGTCGGCCCGCAACTAACCTTATGGCTCAAATAGGTTCGCGCCCTCCACCAATGGCGAGCCTTCTCTCCAGGGTCGAATCGTCCAAAAAGTAAGCCTAGCATTGATGTAGCGGTATCCTCGCCGACGCAATCACATTTCGAGGTTTGGCCGGGTTTCCTACTCGTAACGACAAATCGGGTCAATATGCTGATGCCCAACGTGGGGGAAACAACCTATGACCATAAGGTTGAAAGCCTCGCAGCAGTGACCTTGTCCCGTATCAGTCAATATCCCAGCTTTTGTCGAAAAATTCTCTTAGTCCTCTTCCTCCCTCCAACCAAGAAAAAGGAAGACCGACCAAAAGAGAGAGGAATTAAGTTTCTGTTATACAATCTCGTGTTCTCTCGAAAAAGCGGCCATAGTCTCGTGTTTCCCCAGGATGTGGTCCCTTCTACGTCCTTCAGCCCTCCTACATACTCATAGTGCGCTCCATGGACCTCCGAGTACTACACTAGTCAACAAAGCGCTCCCCACTCTCCTTCCTTCACCCTTGCAGTACCCGCAGGTGACCTATGGGTGGTACCTCTCTACCTCAAGGACGGGACATGGAGTGCAAAGATGAGGAGCTTCTTCCCTGTACCACTAGCAGTAGCCTCGAATTCCAACCCTTGGCCTCCTCACGAGACCATTGGTAGCGAATTTGAGCACCAAAGGGAAACCTTGAAAAATCCCCTGGGTTTGCAAGCATCTCCTGCTCGGTCTCACGCGACACTCACCAATAGTGGCATGGCGAGCAGTAGGGCTGTCAATGGGTCGGATCGGGTCGGGTTTGGGACGGGTCAAGTTTGGGTCGGGTCAAGTCGGGTTTGGGTTGATTTTAAATGGGTCAGGTCAACCCGTTTATTAAATAGGTCGGAAATAGCTCAACCCGAACTTGACCCGATTATAAACGGGTTGACCCCGACCTGTGTAACCCGATTATAATCGAGTCGGGTCGAGTCGTAAACGGGTTGGGTCAACCCGTATAAGGTATAAACAGGTCGTAAATGGGTTGTAAATGGGTCAAATTTGGGTTCACGGGTCATAACCGGGTCAGGTCAACCCATATAAGTATAAACAGGTTATAAACGGGTCTAATTCGAGTTTGCAGGTCATAATCGGATCGGGTCAACCCACATAAGTATAAACGGGTTTTAAACGGGTCAAATTCGGCTTCACATGTCAACCCGAAACCCACCCGTTTATAAATGGGTCAAATTTGGTTTGACTCGCAAATGACCCACCAACTTAATCGGGTCGGATTAACCTGCTAATTTCTGTGTAATCTTCGGGCCGTGTTTCGGGTCATGCTGGAAATTGATAGCCCTAGCGAGCAGCAGCTTCTTCACCCTCTTTGACAGGCCGCCACGGCCTCCCTCCAAAGCAGGTCTACACACCTATGCAACCCGCAACATTCTAGTGTCTGCAGTCGCACATCCTACTTCAATCAAAGCTAGAGTCCTAAAGCAGAATAACTTCTTCCCCCATTTCATATAAGAAATTCTACAGTACCAACATTTTTCACGCCCCCTTAATGTCCTCCTCAGTCCCGGATTCATCCACCATTGCCTAGGAGAGCCTCGAAAGTAAGTCATAGCACATCTGGTGTCTCATGAGGACCGCCTGAGATTATATAATGCATCCAATCACAATCATCCTATTCACCCAGAATAGTACTTGGCACAACGCTATAGTTCGGCATGGGTTCGACTCAAGCTCAGGGTTATATCTCCATTCAATCGGTGGTGTGTCTTGTAGACCCCCGAGGTGGCTACGCGCTGCAACTCATGTCAGGAGGCTCCAAACTAGTGAGGCACTCGCAACGTGCATTCGGACTGCTAACCGATGTTTACTTGGAGCCGGCATGACATGGATCTTCCCATATAGGTTCTCCTCTAACACTCCTGCATTTGTCTCCATTTACGCCCGTCCTTCGTCAGCTCTCCACATGTCGCAGCACTAGGACATCAGAACCCACCTGGAGAAACCGGTGACTTTAATGAACTACATTGTTCACTCCCACCGAATCACGAAATGCCTCAACTACTCCGGAGCGGGTAAGGAATGTCCTCTTGGTGTCCACCCCCAACATGTAGTTAGCAAGAAGGCGGACACATCAACTAGCCTCTCAATAAGCAAGCCAACGAGTAACACCCAATATTTTTAGTAATATTATTTAGGATATTTAGTTAGTTAAATTAAATAAAATAATGTGTTGATTAATGGATTGAGATTTGTGATTAAATTAAGGGGTAGCCGTGCCATATTAATGAATAGATAAATGAAGTAAAATGGACCCAAGCGTTAGGAAATAAGGGTGGGAAAAATAGGAAAATGGTTAAACTTATACTCTAAACCCTTAGGAAAATAAATACACCCTTATTTTCAGTTTATCACAAACAAAAATAACCACACTAAGGCCGACCATCATTAGCAAAGGAGAAGAGGAGGAAAGCTAAAGTTCTTAAGAGGAAAATCAAATCAACTTAATCAAGATCAAATCTCACATCCTAATCACAAAGCTAAGGTAAATAATTACTACATCTCATTTTCTTATGTTTTTGGATTCAAAGGGTAATCCGGAGTATTTTTGCATGTTTATGCCATGTTTTGAATGATTAAAAGTTTATATATACATGTTGATGATTTATGCGTATTATTATTGATTTTTATGATATGTTTGACATAAAAACCCTATTAAATGACATCCAAATACCTTACGAATTTAAACGTAATCAGAAAGAATATTTTAGAGGATGGTTTCAATTTTCGTAATTTTTTGAATTAATGTGGATTTTATATTAATTTTCTAGTGAAGAAAATGATAATTTGGGTTTTAAATTATTTACAGCAAAATAAATAATTATTTGAGTCTAAAATTTATATATGTTAGAAAATATATTAGAAATGATTTTATAGAATTTTTATAGAATTTTTCTAAGTGTTTTAATGAATATATAAAATCATTTAAGGTATGAGACTTTAGTGTTTTATATATTTAATTAGGGAGAAGGGGCACTTTGTAAAATAAAATTATAGTTTATTTCTGAAAATATTGGCAGCACTTTTGGAAAAGGTATTTAGCAACTAATTGAAATTTGACAACTAATAGCAGGTTAGTTAAAAGTATTTCTCTGTTAAGTTAAAAACAAAAATAACATGTTTTTAGCATGTTACGCCACTTTCAGCACAAGGGTTCCGACTAGGACGTTTCACCACCATGCTTTCAAAACTAATGCGCATGGTATAAAGTTACTTGGTACGTAGCGTATTGGATAGAGGCGGAAGGTACGTAGTTGAAACGTTGGGTCCGTAAGGGGTTAAAGTATGCTTTGTTTTGAAAACGAAGGTAGCGCCTGCTTCGCTTTTGAAAGGTTAGCTCTCGACTTAGTTGGCCAGAGTCAGCCAAAGGTTAATAGTTAGCCAAAAAAAACTAAAGTGTTTGAACTGATAGTTCTTTTATTACCTTATATGTATGCTTACATAATATGCTTTATAGTATTTAACCAGTTTTGGTTGTAAGAAAAGATTTGCAAAGGATATGTTCTAAAAGAATGTTAGTAAGAGGAAACCCATTCTGCTAAACGGTGTGGTCTCACGTAACATTAATAACCGAGATGTATATTATTGCTCACACCAGGATTTATGTTTGACTCGAAATTTATGTTTTCCCCTTAAATCTCGGGTGCTCAAAAATTGATTCTTATAGACTGAGGGTTGAGGCTTTTTAGGTTTGTAGCAACCCTGTATTTTGTAATTATTTTAATTGTATATTTTAATTATTTTGATTTAAATTTTGATTTAAAAACTTATTTTACTTATTGAAATGATTAAATTTTATTATTTAAATATAAATCTTGATTTTTATATGAATTATAGTTCCAAAACTTGTGTAAGTTGAATATTTCCATAAAAGGTGAATTTTTGGTCAAATAGTCAAACTTTGACTTCTAACTTAAAATTTAAAAGTTTGAAATTATAAATTTTATCTTTTATTATGAACATAGATTTAATAACGTGAATACTACTTTTCGTTTCGTTGGAAACGGAGTTAAATTGTGAAAGTTATGAACATTTCAATTTTTAGTATAATTGGTTTTTTTGTGCAATTTTTCCTATTTTAAATTTTATAAATCATATTTTATTTCTTATATTTTATTTTAATATGTGTAAATATGTTAATTTATGTATATTTTCATCTCTAAATATTTTAAAAATAATAATAGAATTTTTCTAAAATCTACTATGATGATTTCCTATTTTTGAAGGCTGTTTTCCTATTTTCTGCTATTTTCTTCATAAAAAATTATATGTAAATTAAATTTTAAATATTTATTTTGTGAATATATTTTTATTTTATGTTATTATTTATGTTTAAAAATATATTACAAGCTCATATGAATTTTATAAAATTTATTGTATTAAATTTCAAATTTTCCAGACTAGTTTACTATTTTTAGCTATTTTCTTAATTTAACTTTATATTATTGATAAATGTTTATATAAATTATTACATTTTGATAAATTTCGAAATTTTATCTGGTATTAGTATTATTACCAGAAATATAAAGTTATAAAAAAATTAAATAAAGAAATATGAAAGGTTTCTGAAACCCTTTACATTCCTAAGTCTTTTAATCTTCTGCCTTTTCATTTCTTAACCTACATCTTTATTGTTTTTTTCTTTGGCCGTACAATTCCTTCTCATTTCAGCTGCCTCCTTCATTCTTTTTCACGTGAACTCAAAAATATTTCTCACACAAAAAAAGGTGCGGCCATAGTTGATCAAAAAGATTGGGTAGAAACTTCTTCCTTTCTCTTGTTTTTCTATTGATTTCTATTGATTGTTTGCATTTGTTCTCACTTGATTTGATAGGATGCACCAACTCTAGCCCTTAGCCGACCTCCACCACCTCATTCTCTGATCATCACCCCCTCCAGTCCACCACCCCATCAGGCCGAGCAACGCCAAGGCAAGCCTCACCACCAAAATGCACAAATCCATCACCTAGCATTCAAGCCTAGCCTAGTTTGCATCTAACACCTTCATCTCCCTTTAGCCGCCACCTACACCACCACCACCACCTCCAACCTGACATAACACCTCTACCACGTCATCCCCTGACCCCACCAGAGATGGCCGTGCCCACCTGTGCTTTGGCCGAGCCCAATGCTTGCTTGAATCCATGTATGTTGCCTTGTTAGTGTAGTTTCCATCACCACCACTTTTGCACCAACTTTTTACCACCTAGACCGACCAACCACCATCACCACTGACCTGATCTCGAACTAACATACCTCTACACACCCTCACCTGACCATACCTAAAGTGTCCATGCCCTCCTTGGCCTTGGCCGAGCCTTGTAGTTGCATAGAATCCTTGCTATTGCCTTCTAATGTTAGATTTTGCATCACCAAATGTTGCACCACTTTCTCTAGGCTAGGCCGACCCATTCCAATCCATGACCTGATCCAACTACATTCTTTGGCCGTGCAAACCTGATCCATAGTTGAAGCATAGATGGTAGGAAGCAAGTGCAAACACTTTGGCTTTGTTTATGCATCCATTTCTAGCTTTGTTTAGTGGTATTTTGTTGTGTAACTTATGTGTTGTTATGCTTGTTTTGTTGAATGTATCCAAGGAGATTTATCTTTGGCTCTCCCACTCAAATCATATTCGTGTTGTCGTGCCTTCAAGATTCGGTGTTGTGTGTTTTGGTAGCGATCTCTAGCTTGAACAAGTGAGTTATCCTCACCAGACAATATGTACATATATAACTAGTAAATTGACCCCTTTTGAATCTGTAAAATGCATTAACATGTTACATATGCTATATTATGATTATATGATGTTCACCCATGCTTAAACACCTATTATAACATCTGTTACTGTTATATTATGTTGTTCTGTTATTTTTATCAGCTTATCACACTGCAAGTTCCCTTTAGATTAGAATCACTATGGGTTGAAATGATACATACCCGAACGGACTTTAGAATAGGGGAAAATCGTTATGGGCTGAAATGATAGGCCTAAGCGATTTTCATTTTATTTCATTTACTTGGGACTGCGGGTTTGAAATGATAAAACCCGGATTTTCTTTGTAAATTACGGGTTGAAATGATACATTACCCGTATCACTTTACCTAGGCTAGAAAATTATATACAGACCCGTAGTTAAAATATATTTTTCTAAAATTTTTAAAAATATGTTTGAAATGTAAATATTATAATATTTTGATTTAAAACATAATTAAAAATGATTTTTGTAAAGTATTATTGATTTTTTGGAAATTTATAGGTTAAATAAATTATGGAAAAGTTAGAAAATTTAAATGTAAGTTATTTTGGAAATTTTGATTTAATTATAATTGGAAATTAAATTAAATATGAAATTATGATAAATTTATGATAATTTGAATTTAAAATGAATTTAAATGATTTTATAATATATTAATGATTTTTGAGTAAAGTTAAAAAAATGAAAGGGATGATTATTTAAGTTGAAATTTTGAAATATAACCAAATGGGAATTTGTGAATTTGGCTTAAAAGTGAATTATAAGTTAAGTGAATAAAATTGAAACTAAGTTATATTTTGAAATTTAAACTTAAGTGTTAAGTTGAAATTTAAAATAATGAATTTAAATTTGAATGTTGAAATTGAATAAGTGAATTATTATTAAATCTTGATTTTTGAATGGAAATTTAACTTTATAAAATCATGAACTTAAGGAAAATTAAATAATGTTTATAAATGTGAAAATGTATGGTTTTATTAGTTAAAAATGTTTTAAATAAAAATATAATTGGTTGTGAAATTATATTGAATATTTGAAGTTAATTAACTGCATTTTTGAAATGCTATTAATTGCAATTTAAATGATATTACAGCATTTGTAAATGATGTAGTTGATGATAATGAACTAAAAAGCTAAATTGAATTAAAGGCTATTATAGCAATCTTTTTAAGTGCTATAATTGTTGAATTTAACTAAGTTTATTTGAAATATTAAGTAAACCCTATTACAACATTTTTAAAAATGCTGTCTTTTGTTAAATTGAACTGTTTTGAATGTAACTTTCCGTAGCGTTTTCTAAATGCTGCGAAAAGTGAATTTTCACTGTTTTGATAAACTTAAGTGAATAAATGAACTTTGGAAGTTGAAATTTTTTAATATAATAACTTCATTTTAATGATTTAAAATGATTTTTGAAATATAAACTATTTGGAAATGTAAATTGAAATGGTATTTTAAATTGAATAAAATGAATAATGATTTGAAATGAATGTGGTTTTGAAAAGATATGATATTTTGGTTTATTAAAATGATTTGAAATGAAGTTTTGGAAAGATATGATATTTTTGATATATTAAAATGATTGAAATGACTTGAAATGGATATGATATTTTTGATATATTAAAATGATTGAAATGAGGTTTTGAAATGATATGATATTTTGATATATTAAAATGATTTGAAATGTGGTTTTGAAATGATATGATATTTTGATATATTAAAATGATTTGAAATGTGGTTTTGAAAAGATATGATATTTTGATATATTAAAATGATTTGACAAGAATTTCTGGAAAGATATGATGTTTTAAAATGGTTTGGAATTAATTTAATCATTATTTTGATAAAGATTTGGATTTGAAATGATATCCTATTTTGAAGTATAAACATTATTTTAAAAGTTATAACTACGGGTTATAATAACGATTGGTTGGCAAAGAGACCGGGATCGGATATCTGGCATACTCTCTGTCGATACCGAAAACCACTTTGACAACCGTGTACGCGGTGGAGATTCCAGAATGAAGTAGGATGGTGGCGACGTTCTTGAGGTATATTACGTGGACCCAACTCCCGTGAGTTGGCATAAGGTGGCTAAAACAGGAGCGATCTCGGGCCAAGTGAGGTCATTCCTCCGATCGGACACATTCCTTCGATACTATACTCTTACTTGTGATTGATTAGATGGCCATCCTCCGATTTTGATTGGGAGTGTGTTCCGAGGTGGGAGTATGTGGCTGCTGCGTTACCACCAGCCCGTGTGCGTAATTGGTATATCTACCCTGGCATTGCCTTGTGTGCCGTGTCACCTACCATACCGAGCCTTTACTACGAGTTTGTTTTTCTCCCATAGTCCGTGTGGTATCCTCTGACAGTCACCCGGAGTGGAGATGGCATGATATTGGATGGACTACTGGGACTATTATGTGTGAAGGGTGATATGGGTAGCCCGGAACGCTATTTAAAAGTAAGTTTATTTTACTGTAGACATTATTATAATAGCGAAATATTACTACATAGTAAATAGTTTAACGGATCCTTAAAGGATGGACGGTCTCAGGCATCCTTTAAGTTACTTGTACCTTATTACAGTTCATTTGAGTTGGTTTACATTATATAAGTATATATTGTCCCGACTCGAGTGTTCGTATTTTTATTTACGCTCGGGTCAGCCTAAGTTATTCACAGATTTGGATTCCACTTTCTGGAGATTGAAATCGCTGGAGATTATCTGCTTATCTAGTTTTATCTATTCCAGTTCTGTTGTTCTATTCAGCTTGTACTTGGTTATCATCTTAAGAGTTCTGTTGTACTTTATTTAGTCTGTTGTATTTTATTTAACTCTGATATATTTATATAGTGGCTTCATGAACTACTATTTCTTTTACTTCCGCTGCATTATTAAATACTCTGTGTCTGTGATCTGTGATTTTATTTATTGTATATTCTAAGATTTGCCAAATTTTATTTATAATGCGGTATTTTGAGCAATTCAAGTCCAACATGTGCGGATGCGAATGGTTGAAAATATCGGGTTGTTACAAGGTTTTAGTATGATGACAAATAAAGCTACCATAGGCGAGTAGGTGGCTAAAGGATAGCTATTTAGAAGTTGTAGTTCTATGTTTTGTATTTATTTCCACTGTGTATGCATTAATTCATTTATGACTATATGACTCTAATCATCCAAGGGGCATCTTGATATGTCTCTCTTAGCGTATTTTATAATAAGTATATTTTATCATTACCTGGGAAACGTTTTGGGATTATGTATTATGAATATGGAACATGTGTTTTGAAATGAAGTGGAAAATCCTATTTTGGAAATCTATGACTTGTTTCATATTCAAATGCTTCTGATATTATATATACCATTAACATAGCTATATTTAGTCATTGGAAGTTAATACTACAGACGACCCCAGCATCTGTAGCACTTAGCTTTGGACCTCTAGATAGGAGATGTAACAGCTTAGTATTATGGCAAAAGTTAATGAAACACTTTAACTAAAAATGATTTTTGAAAACATCATCCTTAGGAATTAGAGTTAGGATTGGGGTATGGGATAACGCTATAGTAATATACTTGTATTTGCTATATATAAGTATACGCTTTATCTCTAGACTCCTATCTTTGTTAGGCTATTCTTTTGTAGCTCATGGGGCTTGAATACAGATATGGATGGAAGAAGCGGCAGAATTAATCTAGGAGGAGACAGCACCACCACAAATGGAAATACTCGACCGAATGTTAAAAGAACTCAAAATCAGGCTCAGCCTGAGAATGTTTGTGCTAGAGTCCCATAGCTAAATATGGGGGCTATGTATCAGTTCTTCGTAAACATGATGCAAGCTGAGATCGCTGTTGGGGTCGTTGGAGGAAATACTACGGGAGTAGTTCAAGAAGCTCTAGTAGACAACCAGTATGCTAATTTGAGTAGAGATTATGCTAGGCTTAGGGGAAAGCTGTTTATTGGAACTGAGGCTGCTATCGAGGTGGAAATTGGCTCCTACACTGTGAAAGGATTTTTGCTGACTTAGGGCTCAATGATGAGAAGAAAAGGAGACTTGCTTCAAGAAAGCTTTAGGGAGCTGCTTTGTTTTGGTGGAATACTATCGCTGGTGCATATTAGGAAACCATGACGTGGGCAGAATTGAGGAGGTTTCAAGAAAGGTTCATGTCAGTAATGGCATAGTCTGTGTTGGTTAGAAAGTTTGTTGAGCTGGAATAAGGGAAAATATCTGTTCTAGAGTATGGTGGAAGGTTCGAAGAGTTAGCCCGGTATGGGTATGTCATTGTTGACACGGTGTTGAAAAGGAATGAAAAGTTTATTAGAGTTTGAAGTCGGAGTTGGCTTGGGCTATTTACTGCACATAAGAGACCCATGCGATGTAGTTGCGGAAATGATGTTGAGACATGAGGAAATGTTAGCTTGTTTGAAGAAGAAGAAGGAAAAGGAGGTCCAGCTTGGACAAGGCCAAAAGAGGAAGTTTCTCTATAAGAAGAATGCTCAGAAAGTAGGAGTAGCAAAGAAAGGAAAGTCTGAGGTGGTCTGCTATAAGTGCGACAAGAAAGGACATTATATTCATGAGTGCCATATTGGAAAAGGAAAGGAGGCGATTGGAAAGAAGAATATCATGTGCTTTAATTGTGATCAGATCAGCCACTATAAGAATTAATGCAAGTAACCTGCAAAGGATGGAAATTGGAGCCCGTTGCTTCGAGGTCGTGGTGCAGGAGAAGGGAAAGGCTGTGTTAGGAGGTACGCTTCAGATTCATGGTATGTCTGTTAGCGTTTTGTTTGATACTAGTGCATTACATTCTTTTATATCTCGATGTTTGGTAGATAAACTTAACCAAGAACCCACACATTTAGTTACTTCCTTATGAGTTGCAAATCCGATAGGAGGATATACGCCGCTTGGGATGAAGTGTGACCACTTAGAGTTTGACTTACTTGGTTGCACCGTTGTTTGCAGTTTTCATGTATTCTTCCTCATTCTGATTTTGATTTTTGTTGACTTTGTAGGGTTCAGAATTATATTAGGCATGGATTGGTTAAGTAAATACGATGCAAGGATATTTTGCCAGGATAGGAAAATATCACTTAGACACCTGGATTGCAGTGATCAGATAGTTTATACCTTAGAAAATCCTTGCTGAGAGGTGAATGCTTTTTTGGGTGTTATGGAGTTAGAAGATGAGTTGAATTGTATTTTGGTAGTTATAGAATTCATAGATGTGTTTGATCCTGTAGTTGGATTTCCGCCGAATGAGCCATTGAGTTTCAGATAGTTTTTGGTACTTGCAGCAGAACTGGTAAGTAGGCCGCCAAGCAGAATGACACCTACCGAGATGAAGGAACTGAAGGTGCAGTTGGTGAATTTGGAAGGCAAGAGTTTTATTAGACCAAGTAGTTTGCCTTGGGGAGAAGCTACTATATTTTTTAAGAAGCCGGACGGATCGTTAAGGCTATGTATCAATTATCGCAAGTTGAATGAGAAGACGACAAAGTATCGATAAACATTGCCAAGAATCGATGATTTATTCGATCAATTGAGTGGAGCCAAGGTATTATGTCAGTTAGATTTGGCGACAAGATTTCATTATCTTAGAATAGCGGTACCTTTGATGGCGTTTAGGATGAGATATGGATTGTATGAATGGTTAGTTATGCCGTTCGGACGGACTAATGCGTCAGCTTTCTTTGTGGATTTAATGAATCGGATTTTCCAAGGGCACTTGGACAGGTTCGTATTAGTCTTCATAGATGATATTCTGATATACTCTAAGGATGAGAAGGAGCATAAAGTTCATCTTACTATGGTGCTTGAGACATTAAGGCGCATCAGCTTAAGGCGAATTTGTCAAAGTGTCATTTTTGGAAGAAGGAAGTGAAGTTTCTTGGTCATGTAGTCTCAGAAAAAGGGTTGTCTTTACATCCGACAAAGATTGAAGCGGTAAATAATTAGAAGAGACCCGAGACAGTGACTGAGATAAAGAGTTTCCTTGGATTTTTCGAATAATATCGAAGGTTTATAAAGGATTTTTAGCGAATAGCAGCGCAAATGACCAAGCTAACATGGAAGGATGTAAAGTTTGTGTGGACGGATAAGTATGAGGAAGCATTCCAGAGCTTGAAACACTTGTTGACCCATGCACCTGTGTTGGTGGTTCCTGAGGGGAATCAAGATTTAGTTGTTTATATTGATGCGTGTGGAACATGATTGGAAGCAATGTTGATGCAGAGAGGTAAAGTGATTGCCTATGCATTTCGACAACTCAGACCGCATGAGGTTAGATATTCGACGCATGATTTGGAGTTAGCTGCAGTATATTTGCCTTGAAGGTGTGGAGGCATTACCTTTTGAGAGATATGTTCGAGACATATACAGATCATAATTCGTTGAAGTATTTATTCTCTCAGAAGGAGCTGAACATGAACCACAAAGATGGTTAGAGTTTATTGCTGCTTATAATTTTGGAATTGAGTATACACTCGGAAAAGGAAATAAGGTGGCAAATGCACTTAGCTGGAAACATCAGAATGCAGTTTTAGCATTAATTGCGGAGCAGAAGGATTCATAAACATTACCATCTTGTTAAGTGCTGTATAGATCCGAGGCTAGGTCTAGTAGAGAAGGTGCTATTTGTCTTGTTTAGAAGTCCGACCAATAATGATTGAGAAGATTGCTTCTAAACAAGAGGAGGATCCAATATTAGCTAAACGGATCAGGAAGATAAGGGAAGGAACAGAGAGCGACGACTTGAAGGATTGCAGTCTCGACCAGAACGGGTGGTTGAGAAAGAAGGGTAGATTATGTGTTCTAAATGTGGAAGACATAAGAAAGGAAATTTTAAAAGAATGCCATCGTTCGAAGTTCACTATTCATCCAGGAGGAACGAAGATGTATCAAGATATGAAGAGAAGCATCTTCTGGGAAGGAATGAAGAGGGATGTTGGCTTATGGGTGAAATAGTGCTTGAACTGTGCAGGTAAAAGCCGAACATCAAAAGTCGAGTGTATTGGTTCAGTCATTGGATATTCTGGTGTGGAAGTGGGATTCTATTTCTATGGATTTCATTGATGGGTTGCCAAGATCTAGTAGGGAAAATGAAAGCATATGGATCATAGTGGATAGATTGACCAAGATTTCCCATTTCATCCTAATTAAGTCAACTAGGACGACACCATTTTATGTCGCACTTGGTGTATTTTGTAATAAGTATATTTTATCATTGCTTGGGAAACATTTTGGGATTATGTATTATGAATATGGAACATGTGTTTTGAAGTGAAGTGAAAAATTTTCTTTTGGAAATCTGTGATTTGTTTCATATTCAAGTGCTTATGATATTATAGATATCGTTAACATAGCTGTATTTAGTCACCGGAAGTTAATACTATGGATGGCTGTAGCATCGTATCGCTTAGCTTTGGGCCTCTGGATAGGGGATGTTAGACAACGGCTCAGGGGCATACCTTCTTCGATCCAAAAAAATGCAAAGAATGCCCCTTGAGCCGCCTTCTAGTTCCGAACTGCTCAGTTTATCGATAAGCCACAGTCATTCTTCCTCACCATCCCAGGATATAGCCAGAAGCAGACAGTGTCGCCTCTAGCGACCATCTCCCAATTATAGTCGGATAACACCGCCTTTTGCATGAGCTCTCGTCAAAGCCTCTTCTAGGGACGTCCCTCCCGCTGGCTCTTCCCTTAGACTTGGATCAACTCGAAGCATTAAAGTCCTCCCTTGTGTTACCCAAAATTTTGGGTAAACAAAAACTTCATGGAGAAGCTCTCAAAGTCCGTCCGTCTGCCGGATCCTCGCTCTTCCAGATGGCTATCCCCATCAATGGGCAATCGGTTTGTCGTCTTCAGCGGCCAACCATGCATACTCCGCATCTAGAGACACCAAGGATGGACAAAACCATCAATACTTCCTTCAAAATCTTGAAAGAACGGCGGGCGCCGAAGCACATCTGCTCGATTCAACATGGCCTCTTGCTGCATCCCCTTTAGAATCGTGCGGCTCCTCCGTTGTCATTCTCACATACCAAAATGACCGAATCGTCAAACTTCTCCTCCTCTTCCATGTGGAATGGCCGGACGATGCCCTTAGCTGACCTGCTTTCCTTAACAAGGCACCAAGCACCCCAACATTCTGACTATCCTCCGAAGCCGGTCAGCTAGTCTCTCCAAGAAGCATAAGCATAAGGGCGCACTCTCTTGGTACTCCTTGGCATCCCTTCGATATGGCTAGCCTCGACCACACCTCAAGGCATAAGCCCAAGGTTGCGCCCTCGGCCTTCCTTGGCATCCATTTCCTTTGCTGCCAGAGCCGCCTCCGGCATTTCTGGTACCCGCCCAATATGGTCCTTCATCCCAATCCATGGGTCATGTACTACACTTACAGCGCAATGCCATTGCTTAGCAGCCTTTCTTGCCCTCTAAGGCCCAGGTCCACCCTTGGGAAGATCCTAGTATCAGAAGTAGCTTTGCTATCATATGACCGTCCGTCGACTTCGCTCTCCTTATATCACATGTCCGATTCAAAGTAAATTTTGTTTTGGAAATCTTTGAATTTTCTAAGGTTGGAAAATGAGATATTTTGGGTTTTAAATATTAAAAATATTTAAAATATGTTTTCAGTTTGAAACTTTTATATGTTAAATGATATAATAAACTGGATATATTATGATTTTTGGGTATTTTTCTCAAATGTTGTGATTTATTGTGAATCATTTGAGGTGGAAAAGATTAATTATTGTAATAAATATTAATATAAAAGGTGTTTTTTGAATATTATTCTAGAAATACAAAATCTTCTCTACAACAGTTTTTTACAAAAGATTTTGGTAAAAGAAGTGTTCACAAATAAGAATTGGACAAATATTTAGAGTTAGTGAAAAAAATTACTTTAATTAGCAAATAAACAGTTTTCTGTTATTTACGGCTTTTGCCACGCTGAAGTCATGATGTCGCTCCTTATCTCGCCGCGTCTATGGTCTCCAAAGTCAATCACAAGTGATACATATGATATCAACTTCAGTTCATATGGAATGGATCGGTGTGGTTGAAGTAGGAAGCAAAGTATCGAAGCCGACATCATGGTCTTCGACGTTGTCATTGTCGCATGGCTTAAATGCCACGTTTTATATAAAATGGCACAGTCTCGATTGTGTTTCAACATCGCTGACCCCAATGTATTTGAAGTAACCTATTGATTTGATAATGAGGCCGCATATTTTATTAATAACTTCGAAGGGAAAGGAAGCTATTCCGAACATATTCCTTGCCACATGCCTTTAGACGGCAATGATATCGCGTATTATCACTTCAACTTCAATGATTTTCAAATCTAATCCTTATCACCTATTTTCACAGAAGGCAATGTAGCTTCCTGTTATCACTTCAACCCTAATGATTCCTTTTGTTTTCTTTATGGCTTTGATATCGAAAACCCACCAAGGTTGCCACCCCTTAGTCTTAAGTTTAAAAGCTTTTATGGTTTGCAACTTTATGAAACTCCATAATATAATATATGAAGTGGTTGACTTCGACTATATACCCTTGCTGTGTTTTACCAATATAAGGTTTCATATTGTTTTGGTTCTGTGGCCTCTGATTTCGAAGTGAGTTAACTTCCAAGTGATTTAGAGATTCACCAATACTATTTTATAAAAGCATTTATCATGACATAATTATTTTGGACAAAGTAAAGAGATATATTTTCCTTGTTTTGAGAGTATGATTTCAAAGGTTAAATCATTTAGTAAGAAAGTGTTTCCAAGGAAACAGAAAAGGGTATTTAGCCTAGCAAAACTATGAGATTGACTAGTAGTCAGGGGAACACAAGGATAAGTGTATTTGTGTAGACCGTCCAGTTTTCTTCTAACGGCCAGTTAGAAAATTTGGTATATCTGGTAGGCTAGAGTCAACTATGTAGGTTAGTCGTCACCCTATGAAAGCTAAGCATTAGGATGGATAATTCACTAATTTGACGGATAGTCAAGATTACCCATGTAGCACGCATGCACATTATTATTCATATTTTTTATTATGACCAGTTTGGTTGCAGGATTTTGATTTGCAAAAGATATATTTTTAAAGGATAGCGTGAGGGGAAAATCCATTCCACTCGGTGGCGTAGTTTTGCTAGATATTAATTAACTGGCATATTATTATTCATACTAGGCTTTTTTTTCTAACTCAAAGTATATGTTTTCCCCTTAAACTCTCAGGTGCCCAAATTTGATTTGAGTAGGTCGAGAGTAAGGGCTTTACCGGTTAAGCAGGGTTTTGGCGAATAAAGCTCTCGGAGACGTGCAAGAGGCAAAGCTAGCATGTAGGGGTCTATCTATTACTATTATCTGCTGTATTATGTTAGTTATTGTATGAATATACTAACTGTAGATGTATTTAATTTATCTATTTATTAACTCTGATCAACCACTGGGGCATCTTCATATGTCACTCTTGGAGTATTTATAATAATTATATTTTATCTGAACCCGACAACATTTATTATGTACTGAATATGAAATTATGAATTTGAAATAAAATGTGAAGGTTTGCTTGTATTTCATATTTTTTTTGCTTCTGCTATTTTGGATACCATTAACACGACCACATTTTTTCATCGGAAATTAATACTATAGATGATTGTAGCATCTGTAGCGCTTAGTTTCAGGCCTCAAAATGAGGGATGTTACAACTTGGTATCAGAGCATAGGTTTATGTAGAAACTAAAAGGATTTTTGAACTTAAAAATGTTTTTATAACATAATCCAAATGAATTAGAGAATCAAATTGGAGTATGGGTTAAAACTACAGTAATGTACTTATATTTTCTATATATAAGTATACACTTTATCTCTATTCTCCCTTTCACAAGGGCCATTCTTGTCACGATCCAAATTCCAGCGTTCGAAAATCGACATCCGTACTCCACTGTACTTGAATGCCGCAGATTCAAACGTCGAAATTCGAGTCGTGCCGGAGCTTATAACACATTAAGTAAATAACATAGCGGAAGGAAAAGAATATGCATATCAATATACAACATTTGATACAATAACTGATACAACATGAATGATACAATAGAATGGTACAATAGATATCAACATTATCAGAGATACAAAGAATAGCAGCGGAAATAAAAGATAACACCAGCAGCGGAGCAAATCTCCAAAATAGTCTTCAAGGAAGAACTCCAGTATCGGTAATCTCCAAAGCACCAATCCAGAATAGCTCGAACTCCCAAATCAAAATGAAGAGAAGCAACTCGATCCAAATGCGATTGCCAAATCCTAAGGCTGAAAGCTATCGAATCTACACCTATTACTGATTATCTGAAAACCCCAACTCTAGACTGCCCGTGTGGGAAATAGTGGGCACCCAGAGTTTAGGAAAGGAACAATAAACTCCAGGTCAGTCATGGGACTGGTATGAGCAAACAAAAGCATTTGGTCTTTGAAACAAACAAGAGAATTTAAATTTGAAATCCGCAATGCTTTTTTGGAAAATGAAACTACCATAAGGCCTCCCGGCACACACACACAATGCAAACGCACACATGGGGGAGATTTCTCCTTATGATAGTCAAACATGCTTACTACGAGAAAAATTCTTTGATATTATTACTAGTGCATAGTGGAAAATCTTTCGAAAGTATAATATAAACCCTAGCCAGCATAGGTACCATGATGCTATGCCTACTATAGCTGCCATGTTAAATGGCAGGTTCTACAACTAAAACCGTACAAGGCGCGTATTGGATGAATGAATTTCCAACAAATGGTCAGGCTAAGGAACTTCCTACTGCCACATGGGATCGCCTCTGGCGGGACGTCCCGAGAACTAACGTTACGGTTAGATCTCTGCCAACACAAGGCCGGGTTACCTCTGTAACTAGGTAACTACTACACGAATATGTCATCCCCCGGTCCTTTGGGACCTTTATCCGAGCGCTCGCAACAACAACCACAAAGTATCACAAAGTAATAGATCTGCAGTATCCACATAGGTAAGTATCTGGGCTCCATACCATGATACCACCCTTTACCAGAAGGGAATGACACACCCTAAAGGGAGCGACCCTCATAACCTTGCCGCATCTTTCCTGTTTCGACCATTTTCGGGGTGTGAGGTCCTGATGCAGTCTCGTCCACAAAGCTACGCTTTGTGCAACAAAGCCATGCTTTGGGTCAACAGATGACCAAAGCAATGATCACAAAGATAAATGATCAAACAAATGATCATATCACAAATGATCAACCAATGATCATCAACAGCAGCACTTAGCATGCCACATTACCAAATTGGGAATATCACTGATAAATATCAACTACATAACCTCTGAGCTCGTACGTCTCAGAGAAGGGTGTTAAACTAAGAGAATAAATTCTCCGCCACCAAGCAGAAATGTATTTGATAGAGATCAGTTAACATCTCAAAGTGTAATGTCGGACATACAACCATACAAGTCTGTTCCGGGTTCGAACAGAACCGAAGGCACTTCCGAAGAAGCCCTTGCAAATCCGGGTATCCACAATCCCGATCGGACTTCCCATCACTTAGGGAGAACTCTATACCGGAGCAACTCAGTGCAGAGTCAATCGACAGGTTATCCTATCGTTCTCACAAATACCCGGTCTTCACCACCGGTCTTCAAATGCTATCCATAACGTCGTATCACTATTCGGAATGGGCTATATGACACAAGGTCCTCTCCCGGCTAAACCGAATAATGAGCGCAATATTTTAAAACATATGGATATGGGATTTTAGCTAAGTCACAACTTATAAAATCCAAAACTTTCTTTCGAATGGTTAAACAAATTACCATTTTAAATCTTTAAAACGAAAAGATTTATTTCACAAAGTTTCACCAAATTTCACAAAGATCTATCCATAGATTTCAAAACAATTCTCATTCGATTTGGATTAACCAAATTTAATCTTTAAATTAAAGATTTATAGCTTTCAAAACACATTTCCAAAGATTTATCTAAAACTTGGAAAATTATTTTCATTTTTAGACTCGAAACCCTTTATCACAAATTGGAAATTCATTCTTATGTGAAAGCTTCAATCGTTTGAAAACAAATAGTTTTCTTTTTGGAAAAATCCGACTTCATTAATACAAGTTAAGATCTTCGGGTTAAATTTAAATTCCAAAACATCACTTTTGAAATGATTTTTTTTTTAAAACCCATATAAACCCATCTATAAGTTGAATAACTTTTTAAACCCTAGTTCCCAAATTATAGAATTCAATTTCAAATATTGAATTCAAATTTAAATCCAATTATTTAAATTTCAAAACTCAATCAAGTTATTTAAAAATAACCATTTTTCAAAAACTTCAATTCTAGTTCAAAAACTATTTTGGATTTAAAAATTTAATTTTAAAACAATTTCAAAATCCGTGACTTAACTAATTTCCACGTGCAATCCATATTTGTGTGTGTATAAGTGTGGTCCAGGGGTTTTACACAATAAGAGTGCCACATTATCAATCAGCACAGATTCAATTATTAGAATTCGATGTGGGTTTCGGATAACCAAATGGAATCCGACTCCCTGTCGCATCGAAATCCAAATGTCGTTTTACAAGTAAAGAGGTTTGCATATCCATATAACAATATATACATCACAGATATAACAGCTCAGTATAAAGCATCACATAGCATCACATATCAAATATATCAATCCATCACACAACATTCATTAACAATTAAACATCTTTAATTAAGATGAATAAACCGTGTGGTTATAAATTTATTACCCACATAATTACTTCTATTTGTAATCTTTAAATCAATGATTAATTATCACTAACTATAATTAATTAAGTCTTAACCATCTTCATTTATTAATCATTTACTAAATTAATTATCTTAATTAATTATCCTTTAATTGTGATTAATTAATCTTAATTACATATTCCTCAATTAATTACTTTAAATAATAAACTTTTAATTATTGATTAATTAAATCTTAGTTAAAATTAATTGTCCTTAATAAATAGATTTATTATTCCTCTAATTAATTTCAATAATTAATTATTCCCTAATTAATAATGATTTCTTAATCACTTTAAGTTAATTAACCTTAATCGATTTAGTTCTCTTAATTAATTAACCACATTAATTAATTATTCTTTAAAGTAATTAATCTCAAATATTTGATAAATCAATCCTTAACCTTTAATTATCTTCTCTTAATTATTTTCACTAAGTATTTATTATTTTCATTTGATCATTCATTAATTATTTGATTTATCGACTTAATAATTTAATGAGTCTAAATCATTAAATTCTATTTATTTATTTTTAAGATAAAACATCTCTTACTTGAATAAAGCATTTAAAAACAAATTCAAAAATTTCCTTAACTTCAAAACTGAAATACAGATTGAATCTTTTATTTTAAATTTAAACTTAATTCTTTAAAATTTTACTTACATTTTTCATCTTCATGTCAAAACTCAAATTATCAACCATTTCTAAAATAGTTAAAACTAATTAAATTTAAAAACTTATTTCATTTTAAAACTGAAATTCAAACCCAATTCCAAATTTTTAAAATCCTAAATTCAAACTTGTTTTAGAGCATATAGTTTACAATTTTAAAATTCCAATTTAATTTCAAAACCAATATTCTTTTTATATTTTAAAAGGTTATTAAAACTAAATTTAAAATATTTTAAAATCAGATTCAAATTTCTTGAATTCAGATTTAAATTCAGATTTAAACTTAGTTTAAATTTTTAGTTTACACTTTTTAAAACTTGTTTTTAAAACTTAATCTTTTATACTTTAAAAGTTGTTAAAACTAGATTCAAATTTCAAAATTTAAATTATTACAAATCCTAGGTTTAAACTTACTTAAAGTCAGATTCAAACTTGGTTTAAAGCTTAGTTCAAAATTTTGAATTCCATAAAAAACTTCAGTTTAAATTTTAAAAACCAACCTTCAGGTTTCTGGAAAGTAAAAAAAAAAAAAAACTGTAACATTGTTCCAACCCGAGGCAATTTCACTTTACTTCGAGTAAAAACATCCCATACTTCGAGTCATAACGAGATTTACCCGAGTACAAAACTAATACCACATGCACGTTGAACATGGTCGTGCACCTGCACGTTGCCGCTAGTGTTCTGACCACCCCCCGAGACCTCCCGCATGTCACCTTCAACCCCCTAAATAACTCCAACCACCCAGATGATCTCGTATGGCACGAATCGAAACCGAGCTGTTGGACTTCAAACCTGGAACCGAACTTGGCACACTTCAACAAAACCTGGAACAGATAACAGGTATCTTCCCAAACCTGTCAATGCCACATCCACACGCCTCCGTCCACCGTTGTCCCTGAAACTTTGGCAAAGACCTCGTCAACCCACCACCTTCCAGTACCCGAGACCCCAAGCAACTCGATCAACAGAGGAAATCGCACTCAAGCAAAAATTGCAACCCAGTAAAACTAGGGTTGTGGACAAAAACTCATCACCGCAACCACTACGATGAACTTCATCGCCACCCAATATTTTTCCAGGCTTCACTGAACACTCCTCTGCCTACTGGAAGAAACTCATCCTTCCCCATCACTGGAATCACCTGTGATCTCCTAAAACCCAAAAACAAGGCAGTACAAAACTACACCCACAATCCTGCCTTAAAAATTTTGATTTTAGTGTTATAAATCATGATTTGGTTTGTGTTTTCACTTTATAATACTGAATTCATAATTTACAAAGTTCAAGTTTTCACTTTGTATAACATCCACTGTTGTTTCTTTATACTTCCAGTGAGATTTTGAAATTTATTTTAACTTAAATAAATTTAAACTTACTTTATCAATAAACAAACAAATTTTATTTACATTCCAAACCCTAACAGTGATTTAATTCAAGGGGTACTGAATTTTGAAACAAACTTGAGCCTTAGAACTAAGATAGAGATATTCAGAGGGAAAACAAACATGCACAAGCAAATTCATGCAAACATACTAACATAGTCATCACTAAACTCATATATTTCAAGCATCAACTCACATATCAAAGCACAAGAATGTGTTCAAGTGTGTTTGCTCACCTGGACTTCAGAAGACAGAGAGGAACAGAGGCAGTTGCAAAGCCTGTTTTTTTTTTCTTTTCCTTTTAATTTGTTCAAGTGCTTTGAAACTTTGGATTTCCTTCTGTTAACTGATCAAACATGATTGTTTAAATCTTTGTTTTAATACTGATTAACAGTATTTAGTTCAAATTAAAAAAAATGTTACTTGCCTCAAATTGTTTTTTCCAGATTTTCAACTTGCTTCAGGTTGAATTACACTTGAATGCTTGAATGCTTTTCAGGTTGTTTGATCCTTGCTTTTGATTCAACTTGTTTCTGTTTTGACATTTAGTTTGCTGGTTTGAAAACTTGATCATATTTGGACATTGAAATTTGGTTTTGAAGATGATCTGTTGTTGCCTTTGAAATTGTTTCTAGAAAGCTTTGCATTTGATTTCCAGTAACTGCAAACTTGCATTTGCTTCCAGATTTTAGAACTGCATAAGGATGTTGCTTTAAATCTTGATTACTTTGCTGAATTTTAATTTGCTCGGGTTATGGCTTTGAACCCAGACTTGCTTTTACCAGGTTGATATTTCTTCTTCTTCTTTTTTTCTGATTTATCCTTTTTTTCTTTGTTGAGATTTGAAATGCAAAATCTTTTATTACTTGTTTGTTCAGATTTGCTGAGATGTTTTATGATTGTGCATAGGAAAATGAAGAGTTTTGTAATTTTTTAATCTTATTATTATATTTTATTAGATATGGTGAATGCCATTTGTATAAAATCATTATAACCTTTTGATTTTGTTAACTCTTACACTCCATCTCTCATGTGCATGTATACTTCCTTATGTATATATTCACATTTAAAATTTTCAAAGACAAAAGATTTTTTTTTTTTTTTATATTTATATTTTCAAAACAAAATTTTATTTCAATTATTGCTTACACTTAATTTTTTTTTTTTCATAATGTTCATATACTTATGTATTTTTACAATTTTCATTCATACATTTATTTATTTATTTATTTTGTACAACCTTTAAAAGGAAAGAAGAATGTAAAATTTTTGATTTCATATTAACAAAGGTCACATTTGTTTAGATAAGAGAATTAAATCCTAAAAATAAATCCTTTTCTGAAATTTATTATATCTTCCAAATAAAATTAATATTTTAGAAAACAACTATCTCTATCATTTTATTAATCTCAAGATTTTAAATTCTATTTTTTATTTTTTAATACATCTTATTTTGAAACTCAATATTTATTTTATAAATCACTTATCCTTAAATTTCAAATATAAATTTCTATTTATAATCAAATTTTTTTACTTATTCTAGAAAATTTTCTAATTAAATCACAATTTATTTCCAAAAATTAATTTAATTGCCAATTTAAACTTGATAAATTTTCAGGAATGTTACAGATTTCCCCCCTTAAAAGAATTTCGTCCTCGAAATTGCAAAGAAGACAACAAAGAAAGGATAAAAGATATAGAGATATTTTTCCGAATCAAACCGGATATCAAGTCTGTATTTGGCTTATCAAATAAGAATATTGATAATATGAGAACAAACTCATATAATATTACACAAGGTATTTGGGTCCACCGGTCTACGAATATACAAGGGCATTGATTAGTTCGAAGGGATAACTAATCGTTCGTAGACTATATCGGATCCCAGAGAATAAATAGATAGATTAAATCTTCATATTAGTTAACCAGTTTACTTAATTTAAAATTTCCAATTTATTTAATTTTTCAATTTCAAATTCATTAGAGTTTAGATCGAAAAGCTGATAAGAAATCGATGAAGATACAAAGTAAGAATTTTCTACAACGATACGTATGGCCATCATCACACCGAAACTTCTTTCTGGAGCTGCTACGAAGCAATCAAAAAGAATTCGAAATCGAATCAAAGGAGATTGATAGAGAAAAGTTGTTTCCGCTATTGCAGGGTATTGACCATTCGTAGTGGTACTCCCCTGTCCCCTATCTCGTCCCCTTCTCGCACTCATACTCACTATCAGTGGATAGTAAGAGAATTTACTGAGGCGTTCGAACAGATATCTTAGGGATATACTCATTCTAGGGTTTACTTCACCCTATCTCTAATGAGTTACTTAATGTGTTATACTCCTGAGCTAAGGTTTTAACCATCAGCTCTGATACCAAAATGTCACGATCCAAATTCCAGCGTTCGAAAATCGACATCCGTACTCCACTGTACTTGAATGCCGCAGATTCAAACGTCGAAATTCGAGTCGTGCCGGAGCTTATAACACATTAAGTAAATAACATAGCGGAAGGAAAAGAATATGCATATCAATATACAACATTTGATACAATAACTGATACAACATGAATGATACAATAGAATGGTACAATAGATATCAACATTATCAGAGATACAAAGAATAGCAGCGGAAATAAAAGATAACACCAGCAGCGGAGCAAATCTCCAAAATAGTCTTCAAGGAAGAACTCCAGTATCGGTAATCTCCAAAGCACCAATCCAGAATAGCTCGAACTCCCAAATCAAAATGAAGAGAAGCAACTCGATCCAAATGCGATTGCCAAATCCTAAGGCTGAAAGCTATCGAATCTACACCTATTACTGATTATCTGAAAACCCCAACTCTAGACTGCCCGTGTGGGAAATAGTGGGCACCCAGAGTTTAGGAAAGGAACAATAAACTCCAGGTCAGTCATGGGACTGGTATGAGCAAACAAAAGCATTTGGTCTTTGAAACAAACAAGAGAATTTAAATTTGAAATCCGCAATGCTTTTTTGGAAAATGAAACTACCATAAGGCCTCCCGGCACACACACACAATGCAAACGCACACATGGGGGAGATTTCTCCTTATGATAGTCAAACATGCTTACTACGAGAAAAATTCTTTGATATTATTACTAGTGCATAGTGGAAAATCTTTCGAAAGTATAATATAAACCCTAGCCAGCATAGGTACCATGATGCTATGCCTACTATAGCTGCCATGTTAAATGGCAGGTTCTACAACTAAAACCGTACAAGGCGCGTATTGGATGAATGAATTTCCAACAAATGGTCAGGCTAAGGAACTTCCTACTGCCACATGGGATCGCCTCTGGCGGGACGTCCCGAGAACTAACGTTACGGTTAGATCTCTGCCAACACAAGGCCGGGTTACCTCTGTAACTAGGTAACTACTACACGAATATGTCATCCCCCGGTCCTTTGGGACCTTTATCCGAGCGCTCGCAACAACAACCACAAAGTATCACAAAGTAATAGATCTGCAGTATCCACATAGGTAAGTATCTGGGCTCCATACCATGATACCACCCTTTACCAGAAGGGAATGACACACCCTAAAGGGAGCGACCCTCATAACCTTGCCGCATCTTTCCTGTTTCGACCATTTTCGGGGTGTGAGGTCCTGATGCAGTCTCGTCCACAAAGCTACGCTTTGTGCAACAAAGCCATGCTTTGGGTCAACAGATGACCAAAGCAATGATCACAAAGATAAATGATCAAACAAATGATCATATCACAAATGATCAACCAATGATCATCAACAGCAGCACTTAGCATGCCACATTACCAAATTGGGAATATCACTGATAAATATCAACTACATAACCTCTGAGCTCGTACGTCTCAGAGAAGGGTGTTAAACTAAGAGAATAAATTCTCCGCCACCAAGCAGAAATGTATTTGATAGAGATCAGTTAACATCTCAAAGTGTAATGTCGGACATACAACCATACAAGTCTGTTCCGGGTTCGAACAGAACCGAAGGCACTTCCGAAGAAGCCCTTGCAAATCCGGGTATCCACAATCCCGATCGGACTTCCCATCACTTAGGGAGAACTCTATACCGGAGCAACTCAGTGCAGAGTCAATCGACAGGTTATCCTATCGTTCTCACAAATACCCGGTCTTCACCACCGGTCTTCAAATGCTATCCATAACGTCGTATCACTATTCGGAATGGGCTATATGACACAAGGTCCTCTCCCGGCTAAACCGAATAATGAGCGCAATATTTTAAAACATATGGATATGGGATTTTAGCTAAGTCACAACTTATAAAATCCAAAACTTTCTTTCGAATGGTTAAACAAATTACCATTTTAAATCTTTAAAACGAAAAGATTTATTTCACAAAGTTTCACCAAATTTCACAAAGATCTATCCATAGATTTCAAAACAATTCTCATTCGATTTGGATTAACCAAATTTAATCTTTAAATTAAAGATTTATAGCTTTCAAAACACATTTCCAAAGATTTATCTAAAACTTGGAAAATTATTTTCATTTTTAGACTCGAAACCCTTTATCACAAATTGGAAATTCATTCTTATGTGAAAGCTTCAATCGTTTGAAAACAAATAGTTTTCTTTTTGGAAAAATCCGACTTCATTAATACAAGTTAAGATCTTCGGGTTAAATTTAAATTCCAAAACATCACTTTTGAAATGATTTTTTTTTTAAAACCCATATAAACCCATCTATAAGTTGAATAACTTTTTAAACCCTAGTTCCCAAATTATAGAATTCAATTTCAAATATTGAATTCAAATTTAAATCCAATTATTTAAATTTCAAAACTCAATCAAGTTATTTAAAAATAACCATTTTTCAAAAACTTCAATTCTAGTTCAAAAACTATTTTGGATTTAAAAATTTAATTTTAAAACAATTTCAAAATCTGTGACTTAACTAATTTCCACGTGCAATCCATATTTGTGTGTGTATAAGTGTGGTCCAGGGGTTTTACACAATAAGAGTGCCACATTATCAATCAGCACAGATTCAATTATTAGAATTCGATGTGGGTTTCGGATAACCAAATGGAATCCGACTCCCTGTCGCATCGAAATCCAAATGTCGTTTTACAAGTAAAGAGGTTTGCATATTCATATAACAATATATACATCACAGATATAACAGCTCAGTATAAAGCATCACATAGCATCACATATCAAATATATCAATCCATCACACAACATTCATTAACAATTAAACATCTTTAATTAAGATGAATAAACCGTGTGGTTATAAATTTATTACCCACATAATTACTTCTATTTGTAATCTTTAAATCAATGATTAATTATCACTAACTATAATTAATTAAGTCTTAACCATCTTCATTTATTAATCATTTACTAAATTAATTATCTTAATTAATTATCCTTTAATTGTGATTAATTAATCTTAATTACATATTCCTCAATTAATTACTTTAAATAATAAACTTTTAATTATTGATTAATTAAATCTTAGTTAAAATTAATTGTCCTTAATAAATAGATTTATTATTCCTCTAATTAATTTCAATAATTAATTATTCCCTAATTAATAATGATTTCTTAATCACTTTAAGTTAATTAACCTTAATCGATTTAGTTCTCTTAATTAATTAACCACATTAATTAATTATTCTTTAAAGTAATTAATCTCAAATATTTGATAAATCAATCCTTAACCTTTAATTATCTTCTCTTAATTATTTTCACTAAGTATTTATTATTTTCATTTGATCATTCATTAATTATTTGATTTATCGACTTAATAATTTAATGAGTCTAAATCATTAAATTCTATTTATTTATTTTTAAGATAAAACATCTCTTACTTGAATAAAGCATTTAAAAACAAATTCAAAAATTTCCTTAACTTCAAAACTGAAATACAGATTGAATCTTTTATTTTAAATTTAAACTTAATTCTTTAAAATTTTACTTACATTTTTCATCTTCATGTCAAAACTCAAATTATCAACCATTTCTAAAATAGTTAAAACTAATTAAATTTAAAAACTTATTTCATTTTAAAACTGAAATTCAAACCCAATTCCAAATTTTTAAAATCCTAAATTCAAACTTGTTTTAGAGCATATAGTTTACAATTTTAAAATTCCAATTTAATTTCAAAACCAATATTCTTTTTATATTTTAAAAGGTTATTAAAACTAAATTTAAAATATTTTAAAATCAGATTCAAATTTCTTGAATTCAGATTTAAATTCAGATTTAAACTTAGTTTAAATTTTTAGTTTACACTTTTTAAAACTTGTTTTTAAAACTTAATCTTTTATACTTTAAAAGTTGTTAAAACTAGATTCAAATTTCAAAATTTAAATTATTACAAATCCTAGGTTTAAACTTACTTAAAGTCAGATTCAAACTTGGTTTAAAGCTTAGTTCAAAATTTTGAATTCCATAAAAAACTTCAGTTTAAATTTTAAAAACCAACCTTCAGGTTTCTGGAAAGTAAAAAAAAAAAAAAACTGTAACATTGTTCCAACCCGAGGCAATTTCACTTTACTTCGAGTAAAAACATCCCATACTTCGAGTCATAACGAGATTTACCCGAGTACAAAACTAATACCACATGCACGTTGAACATGGTCGTGCACCTGCACGTTGCCGCTAGTGTTCTGACCACCCCCCGAGACCTCCCGCATGTCACCTTCAACCCCCTAAATAACTCCAACCACCCAGATGATCTCGTATGGCACGAATCGAAACCGAGCTGTTGGACTTCAAACCTGGAACCGAACTTGGCACACTTCAACAAAACCTGGAACAGATAACAGGTATCTTCCCAAACCTGTCAATGCCACATCCACACGCCTCCGTCCACCGTTGTCCCTGAAACTTTGGCAAAGACCTCGTCAACCCACCACCTTCCAGTACCCGAGACCCCAAGCAACTCGATCAACAGAGGAAATCGCACTCAAGCAAAAATTGCAACCCAGTAAAACTAGGGTTGTGGACAAAAACTCATCACCGCAACCACTACGATGAACTTCATCGCCACCCAATATTTTTCCAGGCTTCACTGAACACTCCTCTGCCTACTGGAAGAAACTCATCCTTCCCCATCACTGGAATCACCTGTGATCTCCTAAAACCCAAAAACAAGGCAGTACAAAACTACACCCACAATCCTGCCTTAAAAATTTTGATTTTAGTGTTATAAATCATGATTTGGTTTGTGTTTTCACTTTATAATACTGAATTCATAATTTACAAAGTTCAAGTTTTCACTTTGTATAACATCCACTGTTGTTTCTTTATACTTCCAGTGAGATTTTGAAATTTATTTTAACTTAAATAAATTTAAACTTACTTTATCAATAAACAAACAAATTTTATTTACATTCCAAACCCTAACAGTGATTTAATTCAAGGGGTACTGAATTTTGAAACAAACTTGAGCCTTAGAACTAAGATAGAGATATTCAGAGGGAAAACAAACATGCACAAGCAAATTCATGCAAACATACTAACATAGTCATCACTAAACTCATATATTTCAAGCATCAACTCACATATCAAAGCACAAGAATGTGTTCAAGTGTGTTTGCTCACCTGGACTTCAGAAGACAGAGAGGAACAGAGGCAGTTGCAAAGCCTGTTTTTTTTTTCTTTTCCTTTTAATTTGTTCAAGTGCTTTGAAACTTTGGATTTCCTTCTGTTAACTGATCAAACATGATTGTTTAAATCTTTGTTTTAATACTGATTAACAGTATTTAGTTCAAATTAAAAAAAATGTTACTTGCCTCAAATTGTTTTTTCCAGATTTTCAACTTGCTTCAGGTTGAATTACACTTGAATGCTTGAATGCTTTTCAGGTTGTTTGATCCTTGCTTTTGATTCAACTTGTTTCTGTTTTGACATTTAGTTTGCTGGTTTGAAAACTTGATCATATTTGGACATTGAAATTTGGTTTTGAAGATGATCTGTTGTTGCCTTTGAAATTGTTTCTAGAAAGCTTTGCATTTGATTTCCAGTAACTGCAAACTTGCATTTGCTTCCAGATTTTAGAACTGCATAAGGATGTTGCTTTAAATCTTGATTACTTTGCTGAATTTTAATTTGCTCGGGTTATGGCTTTGAACCCAGACTTGCTTTTACCAGGTTGATATTTCTTCTTCTTCTTTTTTTCTGATTTATCCTTTTTTTCTTTGTTGAGATTTGAAATGCAAAATCTTTTATTACTTGTTTGTTCAGATTTGCTGAGATGTTTTATGATTGTGCATAGGAAAATGAAGAGTTTTGTAATTTTTTAATCTTATTATTATATTTTATTAGATATGGTGAATGCCATTTGTATAAAATCATTATAACCTTTTGATTTTGTTAACTCTTACACTCCATCTCTCATGTGCATGTATACTTCCTTATGTATATATTCACATTTAAAATTTTCAAAGACAAAAGATTTTTTTTTTATTTTTATATTTATATTTTCAAAACAAAATTTTATTTCAATTATTGCTTACACTTAATTTTTTTTTTTTCATAATGTTCATATACTTATGTATTTTTACAATTTTCATTCATACATTTATTTATTTATTTATTTTGTACAACCTTTAAAAGGAAAGAAGAATGTAAAATTTTTGATTTCATATTAACAAAGGTCACATTTGTTTAGATAAGAGAATTAAATCCTAAAAATAAATCCTTTTCTGAAATTTATTATATCTTCCAAATAAAATTAATATTTTAGAAAACAACTATCTCTATCATTTTATTAATCTCAAGATTTTAAATTCTATTTTTTATTTTTTAATACATCTTATTTTGAAACTCAATATTTATTTTATAAATCACTTATCCTTAAATTTCAAATATAAATTTCTATTTATAATCAAATTTTTTTACTTATTCTAGAAAATTTTCTAATTAAATCACAATTTATTTCCAAAAATTAATTTAATTGCCAATTTAAACTTGATAAATTTTCAGGAATGTTACAATTCTTTTGTTTCTTACTTAGATTCAAAAAGATTTAAGGAAGTAAGATATGAAGGCAAGAAAAGGAAGAGTGAATCTCGGTGGGGGAGACACCACTACTAATAGAAATGTCAGGCCCAACACTAGAAGGAACCCAGGTTGACAAACAAATGCTAATGTAGGTGCAGGAACACTACCTGTTGATATGGTAGCAATGTATTAGTTCTTTGTCAACATGATGCAAGCAAGAGTTGCTACTGGATTAGTTGGTAGAAATGCTAGAGGAGCTACTCACGAAGTTCCAGTTATCAAAAATTATGTTGTTTTAAGTAGAGACTACGCATGACCTTGAGGGAAACCATTTATTGGAATGGATGACGCAATTGAAGTGGAGAATTGGTTGTTTCTTTATTAAAGGACCTTCACTAATCTTGGTTTTAACGATGAGAAAAAGAGGAGATTAACATCTAGGAAATTGCAAGGAGATGCATTTTATTGGTGGAACAGTGTTACTGTCGGAGTGCCAAAGGAGAATTTGACTTGGGCACAGTTCAAGAGGAGGTTCGTGGAAAGGTTTGTATATGAGATTGTCTAGTCAACTTTGCTTAGAAAGTCTGTCGAGTTTGTGCGAGGTGATATGACAGTGCTTGAGTACACAACCAAATTTGAGGAGCTGTCCCGATATGGGTATGCTAACTGGATACTGTGATAAAAAGGAATGAGAAGTTCATTCGTGGACTGAGACCTGAGCTTCCAGGGCAACTTTACCCCATCTCAGGGATCAATGCGATGTGGTAGTGGAGATGACTTTGAGAAATGAGAAAATGCTTGCTTTATTTAGGAATAACAAACCAATAGAGGCTTAGGGTGGACCGATCTAGAAGAGGAAGCTCTATCAAAAAAGGAACTCGGAAAGGCAGAGTTGCCAAGAAGGGAAAAGTTGAAGTTGTGCGCTATAAATGCGACTAGAAGAGATACTATGCTAATGAATGCCGGACCAGAAAAAGGAAGGAAGTCATTGGAAAGAACATAATTTGTTTTAATTGTGACCAATTGGGGGCATTATATGAACAAATGTCCAGAGGCACCTAAGGTGGAGAAAGGGAAAGTGTTTGCTTTGGAACCAGCTATTAGAAATGCGGATTATGGATCTTAAGGCTAGAATAACACAGGGGGGTGAAAATAGTGTTTTGTGGATTTACTTAATCTTTTTGAAACTTAAATAATTAATCACCAACAAATGCAATACACAGACACAGATATAATCACAGAATCAGACACTGATGCAAATAATAAATAAAAGCTGTGAAGAAAAGAACACATCAGGATTTTATACTGGTTTGGAGTTACCCTACATCCAGTCCCGCACAATTGTACGGATTTCTTTTCAAAATAATCTCCCAGATTACACCCTCGATTTCAAGGCCACGAGGTACACCCTCCTCTATTCGAGTATGAAGCAAACTCTCTTGATTTACCAGGCCACAAGATCACCTAATCGATTTCCGAGGCAATAATCACATCTAATTGATTTCAAGGCTCAACCGCACCTTTTACTCAACAGTTTGATTTACAAATAATCCTATAACTCTGAATAGCACTAAGATCATATGGAGAGAGTGGCAGAGAATCAAACAAGAGATAATCAAGTTCGATTCACTTGGTATTTCGGCAGAGTATGGTTTAGGATTCTTTAGAATAAATGTGGAAGATGAAGAGGAGAGAAAATGAATGAAAATCTGGTAAAAATTCGTTTAGAACTTACTAGTATTTATAGAGATCAACAGCCATATCTATTCGTGAAAGGATACGACGAATAGACAGTTCTTTTGAAAATTAACGGGCACCATGTCGACATAAGGGGTAGAATTATGCCAACATGCTCTAGGCGAAAATGGTGATTTTGATTTTCTTATTAAAATTGGTTTCTATCATTTTTCAAAACAATTTCTAAACTTTTATAAACATACTTGAATATAGTTAAACATATAAAAGAGTTTAGAAAGTAATTTTTTAATATACAGTCTAATTCTATAAAGTGATTTAAAATCTGAGTATATAAATATTTAAAAGCTATTAAAATCAAGGACAATTTTGAAATCGAAAATATTAAAAATTATGATGTCCCGGAAATTTAGACAATATTTATTTAATAATTTCCATTAATAATTATTTTAAAATGTGTAATATCGATTTAATAATCTAATTTAACAGAATTTATCTCCAGTTGTTTAATTTGATAAATGTTATCTTTTCAAAATCTATAATGACAATAATTTAATTTGAAAATTTTATGCTTTTCAAAGTTAAAAATACTTAAATGATAAAATTTATCTTTCTAAGCTAATTAAAAAGATTTTCTATTTATAATGTATATATATGTGTATACATTGTAAATAGGGAGTTTGATTTTAATTTAAATTAATAAGAAATGTTTTGTAATATATATATATATATATGTATGTATGTATGTATGTATGTATGTATGTATATTGTAAATTGGAAAACTTGATTGGATTTAATATAGAAACTTTTCAATAGCCTATTTTAAATATATCAATGAACTAAGCATAGTTTATAATTAATAAAAATAATTTGTATATTGAAACATTGAAGGCTATTTGAAAGAAACATGAGAACATGTTAAAAAGATAAGGAATTAATTTAATAATGAAATTCAACACTCGTAAATTATAATTAAAATTTTAATTAGGAGATAAACACAAATTTTCTTGTTTTTACATTTGTAAAACATTTAAACTATGCAAATAACACTTGGAGTCATTTTAATAATCTAAGTAACATGTGGCATTGTTTTAAGTAAATTTTGAAAACATTTATAAAAAATAGATAAGAGAAAACTTGGCAATTCATTTTAGTTCAAAACCCTTTTTCCTCTTCTAATAAAAAAAATGAATGAAAACTAGATTCTTGAGAAAAGTTCAAAGCTAAAATCAAAATGTAAAATCTGTTCAAAAATCTAGCAAAACTCATCAACATCTTTGCAAGGATCTATGGATCTACAGCTAGTAAATTCAACAACTAATCATTTGCAAGAAACAGGAATCAAAACCGCAACCAGTCAACAAACTCCAGATTCAAAATGCAAATTAAAATAGTTCTAGGAAACAATGTTCTCTGAAAGGTGAGTAAATTGCTCTTTAAGTATTTCAAAAATCCAACTGCATCTTGACTTATATGGAATGATTATCAAACTTTGGATGAAAACTATGCTTGCATGATTGTTTGAAAATGAAAGAATGTATTTGTAGGTTAAAAATTTTGTGCATATTTGAACAACAAGCTTTCAGAAAAATATAAATCAAGCATTTCTTTCCAGATTTTCAAAATATGATATTTCAGTATAAAAAATCTCTGCATCATCAAGAGAGGAGAGTAAATTAAACTTTAAATCTGATTAAACTCTGAATTCATGTAGAAAACTGATTTTAAATTTGTGATTATTATTTGCTTGATTAATTCATGTGGTTATATGTAAAGATATATGGATGTATTCATATGCATGTCAGTATTTCAATATTGTGCTCTGTTTCTAGAAACGACTGAATACAAATATAATTCAAAAATCAATGGTTCTTCCTCTAATCAGATTTATGTTACGATGTTTGAGTAAAATTCGTTTAAAACAACGAGATTTAAATTTTAAAAATATCTGTAGTAAGAATAGGAGGCAGCATCAACCAGGATGTTCTCATTACAGTAAAAACTTGATTTCTATAAAATTTTCAACATAAATAATTTGAATATTCAAGTTTATAATCTGATATATCTATCAAATATAGGATTTTAAAAATGGAATTCATGATTTTTAGATGAGTTTTGGGATGAGAATTTTGAAGTTAGTCAAAAATTGGGTTTTATGCTTTTCTGATGATTGGTAAACTTTTGGTGGTCGAGATGTGTGTCGAAGCTAGTATGAGAATCGGGGAGGCCGGGAAAAATGTTCGGTGGAGGGATAGCTCATCATGGCCACGGCGGTGGATCGAATTAGGGTTTAAGGAGGCTTCGAAGACGAGGTCGAAAATAGGTCGCTGCTTCGTCATAGGGGATTCGAGTCAGGCCGGACATGGGTGAAGCGGCGCTTGGGTGGTGGACGAAGGTGAGAGCAGAATTCCAGAGATTCTGGTGGACGGTGTCGGTGGATGAGGAAGCTTTTAGGCGAGGATGGATTTTCCAGTTCGACAGAAGAGGCTTGATTTTGATTTGGGTTTGGTAGGGTTGAATCGATTGTCAGAATTGGATGTGGGAGGGATCGTCGACAAGTAGGAAGTGTTTATGATTGCCACGGCGGCATTGAACGTTGGTGCATGTGTACGAGTACGATCGATGTATCAGTGGATTGTTGGGTTGCTGATGTTTTGTGGGATGAGTAGTTTTCTTGGGTTAGACCTAAGGTAGAACGAGGGATTGCTCGAAGACGAGTTGATGCGCGCATGTTAATATAGCAGTTTTTAAATATTATGTGAAGACTCGAGTTTAGCTCGAGGAAACTGTAGATTGACTCAAGAATTGTGTTTTGGTTCGGGTTCCTTGACCTGGAGTTAATTAAGAAAATTTTAATAAGTTTAAACAAATACAGGAAACAGGTTTTGGAAATTTTTAATGCAAATGAATGGTCGAAGGAATGTAAAGCAAGTTTTGCTTAGATGATAGATAAATCAAGTTTTAAAAAGATTAACAAAGGAAATAAGTTTTCAAAAAGAAGTATAAACCAAGTTCTAAACAATGCATTGGTAAGTTTTTAAACAAAATTTTCCAAAGTTAAAATAAATTAAAATTGGTTGTTTAAAATAAATTTTAGTAGATTAAACCGTTTTAGTTTTTAAAGATGATTTAAATGATGTTATTAAATTAAGTATAATTTATTTAGTGTGATAAGGATGTTAATTAATGAAATCAGTTAAGAAATTAATTAATTAAATTATTAGTTTGTGTAATCAAATTTAAAGGATTAATTTTTAATGTGATCCATTAATTAAGTTATTAATTAAAAGATAATTATTTTGTTTAGAGTTAATCACTTAATGAAAGTAATTAATGATAATTACTTAATGAAGTAATTATAGAATAATACTTACTGTCATTAATTAAGATAGTAATTAATGGACAATTTCTAAATGTGATTTATTAAAAGGTAATTACTTGACATAAGTAAATAAAAGGAGATTACTTAATGGAAGTAATTAAGGATTAATTACTTAGTGTAATAACTTAAAGGATTGGTTAATTAAGGAATTAATAAAAAGGTTAGTTAATTGATGAAGATGATTAATTAAAGGATAATTAATCAATGTAAGTAATTATAGAATAATTACTTTGAGTAATTAATTATGGACCAATGTGATCAATGTGTAAAGGTAAGGTTAATTAATTTGTATAATTAATTTAAAGTGATTAATTATAGTTAATTAATCAAGTTTAATTATTTAAAGGAAATCATTTGATGATGGGTTAAGTATAATTATTCAAGGTAATTAATGAGGTATAATTACTTAGTGAAGTAATTAGTGGATAATTACTAGTTGTAACTAGTTAAAGTAAATTACTTGATGGGAAGTGATTAAAGGATAATTTCTTGGTGGAAGAAATTATGTGATAATTACTTAATGTAATTAAGGGATTAATTAATACAATTAATCAAGGAGTTGGAATTGATGGAATAATTAAGAAAAATTAATTTCTGATTGTGAATAATCAAGGCTGATTTATGAATGTAATTAAGTTAAAGGTTAATTATTAAATGAAATTTTCGAATAATTAACTAATGAGAGTAATTAGAAGATCATTAATTAATGTAATTAATGGAAGTGATCAGTCTTGCTCTTGAATGATTGAATGATGATAAGTGCTTTGGATGGGATGATATATCTGATATGAATTGCTCTGTGATATGATATGTTGGATGGACAAGAATAATGTGATTATCTATCAATTATGAATTGCTGTGTAAAAGGTTTGTCCGGTAATTAAAATTAAGTTATATTAATTGAATAACTTGGGTTTAGATGACATTGAATTCGAAGAGATCGGAGTCGGGTATTAGTTAATACCCGAAACCACTTCGATTCTTTATAGATTGATATGTGAAATCAATAGGCTGAAATGGAATGATTTAAGTGAATTGAACCATTTAATCTAAGTTTTGGTACTTGGAAATTGATGTGTAAAATAAGTGATGTCTATAACAAATTGTGAATTTGTAAATTGATATGAGTTACCCTGGGTTTTATGTAAGTTTCATGCTGATGTATTCCATATTAGATGGGTTTACTCACGCCCGGGTGTTACTTTGATGTAATGCTCGGGTCAGACTGAGTATTACAGATTTCCAGGAAAGGACGTTCTGGAGCTCAGGAGACGAGCTGGATGGCAGGAACGTTTGGAGTATTTCCGCAGTGATATATTGTTGCATATCTGGGACATGTTGATTGTATATGTCCACTGTTTGTATATATGATGTAACTCCGTTGTATTTAAAATGTAATTGTCTGATACAGTTTCCTTTGTGTAAAGAATATTATTTGATATTATATTTTGATCCGCTGCGAATGTGAGGTTTCTATGACTTGGTTCTGTTTCTCCTTCTTCTCTTTCTTTCTTTTCCTTAACTATCCGGAATTTTCTGGATAGGAAATTTCAGGTCGTTACATTTGGTATCAGAGTAGAAGGTCAAGGGAAAACCTTGGCTCTGGTGGGATTACTCATTAAGGATAGTGTCAATGGTGCACTAGAATGAGTTGAGTATATATATGAGAGCGTACTTGTTATTTTCTTATATAAAGATTTTAAATGATTTTATAAAAGAATATATTTTGATATATATAGCAATATTTCTTTCTAATAAATATTAAGGTAATTAGTTGTTAAATTTTTGGAATTAAATTAAGTGGTAATAGAAAACAACCAAATTGAAATTAAATTAAAGATAAGTTTGAAATGGATTCAAACAGAAATTAAATCTTGAAGTTGGGAAAGAATTTCAAAATAAGATGAATTAGAATTGGTTTCAAACCGGAGAAATAGAATGGTTATTGTGTTTAATAATGGATGATTGTTTTCCAATAAACAATAAAATGTTTTAAGGAAGTATCCATTTAAAGAGAGTAACTTGTAAATTTGAAAGGATGTAAATTAAAGTTGGTTTAAATTGTGAAGTTCTGAATTCTAAATTTAAACATTTTAATTGGTTTCAAAATGTTAAAGGAAATAATATTATTCAAACTATTTTGAATATGAACTTATTTTAAAATAAGAGAAGTTATTTAATATATTTGAATGAAAGGGTCCTATTTGAAACATGGGTTGTTTAAAATTTTAAAGGAATTTGTTTGAATTTAAAACCAATGGTGGTTTAAAATTTAAAAGTAACCAGGTGTGTAAAGGAAATAAACTCTAAGGTTGAGTTTTGAATTTTCCTTGGAATGTGATGTGAAACCCAAAGTGAAGTAGGTTTTAAACTTAAGTGGGAAGGATATTATTCTGAAGTTTAAAATTTGAATGGGAATTCAAATTGTGTAAATTAGACTGGATTAAGTAAATTGAATTTAACTTGAAAGAAGTTAAATAAGTTTGAATGATCAACCTGATTTGGAAATTTCAAGATGAAATTAAGATTTAACTTGGGAAGTTAAATGGTTAATTGGAATTGAGAGTTTGAGTGATCTCAAATTGCTGGAAATTGGAAATGGATGGACGTTTTAAAATAATCTGAATGATACCATCCTGTTGTTATTAATAATCTTTAAGCTAAAATTGGATTTTTTTCAAATAAATAAAGTGTGGTAATATATCCATTATTGAGATAAAAGGGAAATTAAGCTTTAATTTGAAATTAAGGATATGGAATCACTTTGAACTGAAGATTTGAATGTTAAGGATGGAGTTTGTAAATTAAAATTGTTTTGAACTCTTACTTGAACCTTGTAATGAGTTAAGTAAAGATAAGTTAAAACTAGAATTTGAATTCTGAATTAAATGGTTTAAAAATATAAGCTGATTGGATTTAAAGTATTAAATCAACATTAAAAAAAACACAAATTTATATAATTCGGGATGGTTTAAATTTGGAATTTGAATTGAATTAGTTCAAATTGAATTTGATTTGAATCAATTGGAATTATGAATGAAGATGGATAAGTTAAAAAAAATTCAAATGGAAAATTTGAATTGGATTAATTTGAAATGAAATAGAAGTTGAATAAGTTCAAATTCAAATAGAAAGTTAATTGGAATTGGCAATTGAATGGAATAGGGATCAATTCAAATTGGAATTGAATCAATTTAAATTGAATTGATGGGAATGGAGATTGGGAATTGAACAGTTTGACTCTGGATTATTTTTAAAATAAATTGTTTTAATATAAATCTATTTTTCCAAGCTATTTACTATATACAATCTTTCTTTTAAAAGCCCAAACAATTTTATACTTATTTTACAATTATTTTGGAACTATTTAACTATTTTCAACTGTTTTATAAGCTAATTATTGTTTTTTAACTATTTTGCAATTGTTTAAAATTTCTATAACTATTTGACTATTTTCTAACTATTTTACAATTATTTAACTATTTTACAAATATTTTACAAACTAATAATTATTTTTCAACTACTTATCTATTTTAAACTTTTAAGCTATTTTCTAAATCTAAGCTGGACAGAGTTCAAACTATTTATGATTAAATACCTAATTAGAATTGAAGTGATAATCCAAATGAGGTTTTAAGCAGTTGTTAGTAAGTGAATGAAAATCAAAGTGAATGTGAGTAGAAAGGATTGATTTGGCTAATAACCAATAAGCATAAATACGTAGGATGTACGTATATTATTCTATTCGCATAGTGATTTGATCCAGATTCGAACACAGAATTTCGAGATAGTATATCGATCCGAGTTGGGATTTTTCACTCGATTTTCGACGGCGAACCTGGATATGGATTGTTAATTGGTTCTGGATATTCTTTATCGTAGCTAGGCTATGCAAAGAGAATGACGGTTTCTGATCAAGAAACCAGATCTGAGTCCGCACTAGAAGTTCGGTGGACGATACTAGTTCGGAAGGGAAATTGTATGATCGAATGAGCGATCAGATTGATATTGCGTACGAATGATATGTGTACATCGTATGGATTGGAATGAAATTGATATTGAAGTTTGTGGATAAGAAATGTGAAATGGTTTTTGAAGTGAAATTATATTTTGTGAAATATATGAGGAAATAAATTAGAAATCGGGTATTTCTATGGTAGTAATCTACTTTATGGAAGTAAGTAATATGGTTAATGACTTTATAGAGTAATCAAATTTGAATATTTGATTTGGAGTAAATAAAGTTATATATCTTTGTTATATAAGGTAAATCTTCCCATGTTGAATCTATTACTAGAAGAAAAGGATTTTGAAGTATAAAAGGAGTTTTATACAAGTTTGAAATGATCCAAAGTTTAAAAATTAGATATATCTGTATATATATATATATATATATATATATATATATATAAAGAATCTTGTGAGGATTTTGGAAAAGGTTTTGGGAACCTTTGGATTTGGAAAGGCTTTTGATTTTTGGGTAAAATCAATATTGAAATTTGGAAAGCCTAGTTTGAGAATTATCGATTTTGGGATAATCGATTTTGAGAAAGGAGATTTATTTGAGATTCATACTAGGTGTATGATTTGGAAGATACTATATGTGTATAGTATAAAGTATTTTGAAAATGGATCTGGAGAAAAAGGCGCTCCCTTAGGATGAACTTCTCAGGAGTACCATAGGTTGGTACTGCCTTGAGTCTCTAAGGGGGAGGTTCTAAAGTTGATGAGGAGTCCGGACAAACTAGTTCCTGAGGATTATTGGGTAGCGAAAGTCGAGGGCGCTGATGCCTACAGAGGCATTTGGGTTGTGCTGTGACGACAGTGTAACTCGATGTCGCTGCGATCTACTATGTGGACCATAGCGGAAATCGTGTGGAGGTGAGTGTCAACGGTCTACGCTTGATTTTGCCGGGAAGGCAACGTAACATCGGTAGACTGCGACCTATGGTCAAGTGGAGTGGAGAAGTTTCATTCTTTTGGCAGCGAAATTCGAGGGCGCTGAGGCCTACAGTTATATGGGTTTTTGCGGTGATAGCAAAGTAACCCCAGTTGTAGCTACGATCTGTAGCGGGTTCCATGGTGTAATCGAGGGGCACAGAGGCCTACAGTTATATATGGATTTTGTCGGGATGGCAACGTAAGCATCGGGTTAACTACGACCATGGATGGGGGTGATGATTTCCAGAGCATTCTCACCAAAGATATTTCCTCTATTTTCAAAAATGTTTTCTATATTTTCAATAAAAAAAATTATTTTTCAAGTATTTTCACTGGGTGTTGAAAACGGGTTTACCATGTACTTGTAGATTTTCAGTCTTACGCCTGATCAACGTATGACTGAATTTCTGTAAGAACAAGGATGGACTTGTTGAAACAACAAGTTATAAAAGTATTTTTATAAAACTATTTTAGCAAAATTATATAGATTTTCAAAGTGTTTTAAAAATGGTCAAAGAATAATTTATCTGATTTTAAGCATTTTAATAATTCTGGCTTCGTCCCTTTTCGAGGACGAAAAGATTCAAAGGGGGAAGGAATGTGATGTCCCGGAAATTTAGACAATATTTATTTAATAATTTCCATTAATAATTATTTTAAAACGTGTAATATCGATTTAATAATCTAATTTAACATAATTTATCCCTAATTGTTTAATTTGATAAATGTTATCTTTTCAAAACCTATAATGATAATAATTTAATTTGGAAATTTTATTCCTTTCAAAGCTAAAAATATTTAAATGATAAAATTTATCTTTCAAAGCTAATTAAAAAGATTTTCTATTTATAATGTATATATATGTGTATACATTGTAAATAGGGAGTTTGATTTTAATTTAAATTAATAAGAAATGTTTTCAAATTTATATTTATATATGTAAATTAGAAAACTTGATTGGATTTAATATAAAAACTTTTCAATAGCTTATTTTAAATATATCAATGAACTAAGCATAGTTTATAATTAATAAAAATAATTTGTATATGGAAACATTGAAGGCTATTTGAAATAAACATGAGAACATGTTAAAATAGATAAGGAATTAATTTAATAATGAAATTCAACACTTGTAAATTATAATTAAATTTTAATAAGGAGATAAACACAAATTTTCTTGTTTTTACATTTGTAAAACATTTAAACTATGCAAATAACACTTGGAGTCATTTTAATAATCTAAGTAACATGTGGCATTGTTTTAAGTAAATTTTGAAAACATTTATTAAAAATAGATAAGAGAAAACTTGGCAATTCATTTTAGTTCAAAACCCTTTTTCCTCTTCTAATAGAAAAAAAAGAATGAAATCCAGATTTTTGAGAAAACTTCAAAGCTAAAATCAAAAAGTAAAATCTGTTCAAAAATCTACAGTAAAACTCATCAGCATCTTTGCAAGGATCTATGGATGTACAGCTAGTAAATTCAAAAACTTATCATTTGCAAGACACAGGAATCAAAACTGCAACCAATCAACAAACTTTCAAAATGCAAACTAAAATAGTTCCAAGAAACAATGTTCTTTGAAAGGTGAGTAAACTGCTCTCTAAGTATTTCAAAAATCCAACTGCATCTTGACTTGTATGGAATGATTATCGAAGTTTGGATGAAAACTATGCTTGCGTGATTGTTTAAAAATGAAAGAATGTATATGTATGTAAAAATTTTTGTGCATACTTGAACAACAAGCTTTCGGAAAAATATAAATCAAGCATTTCTTTCCATATTTTCAAAATATGATATTTCAGTATAAAAAATCTCTGAATCATCAAGAGAGGAGAGTAAACTAAACTTTAAATCTGATTAAACTCTGAATTTATGCAGAAAACTGATTTTAAATTATTGATTATGATTTGCTTGATTACTTCATGTGGTTATATGTAAAGATATATGGATGTATTCATGTGCATGTCAGTATTTCAATATTGTGCTCTGTTTCTTGAAACTACTGAATACAAATATAATTCAAAAATCAATGGTTCTTCCTCTGATCAGATTTATGTTACAATGTTTGAGTAAAATTTGTTTAAAACAATGATATTTAAATTTTAAAAATATTTATAGTAAGAATAGGAGGCAGTATCAACCTGGATGTTCTCATTACAGTAAAATCTTGATTTGTATAAAATTTTCAACATAAATAATTTGAAGATTCAAGTTTATAATCTGATATATCTATCAGAAATAGGATTTTAAAAATGGAATTCATGATTTTTTGATGAGTTTTGGGATGAGAATTTTGAAGTTAGTCAGAAATTGGGTTTTATGCTTTTCTGATGATCGGTAAACTTTTGGTGGTCGAGATGTGTGTCGAAGCTAGTATGAGAATCGGGAAGGCTGGGAAAAATGTTCGGTGGAGGGATAGCTCATCATGGCCACGGCGGTGGATCGAATTAGGGTTTAAGGAAGCTTCAAAGACAAGGTCAAAAATGGGTCGCTGCTTCGTCGTAGGAGATTCGAGTCAGGCCGGACATGGGTGAAGCGGCGCTTGGGTGGTGGACGAAGGTGAGGGCAGAATTCCAGATATTCTGGTGGACGGTGTCGGTGGATGAGGGAGCTTTTATGCGAGGATGGGATTTCCAGTTCGACAGAAGAGGCTCGATTTTGATTTTGCTTTGGTAGGGTTGAATCGATGGTCGGAATTGGATGCAGGAGGGATCAACGATAAGTAGGAAGTGTTGATGATGGTCACGGCGGCATTGAACGTTGGTGCATGTGCACGAGTACAGTCGGTGTATCAGTGGATTGTTGGGTTGCTGATGTTTTGTGGGATGAGTAGTTTTCTCGGGTTAGACCTAAGGTAGAACGAGGGATTGCTCGAAGACGAGTTGATGCGCGCATGTTAATATATCAGTTTTTAAATACTATGTGAAGACTCGAGTTTAGCTTGAGGAAACTGTAGATTGACTCAAGAATTGTGTTTTGGTTCGGGTTCCTTGACCTGGAGTTAATTAAGAAAATTTGAATAAGTTTAAACAAATACAGGAAACAGATTTTGGAAAGTTTTAATGCAAATGAATGGTCGAAGGAATGTAAAGCAAGTACGTTTTGCTTAGATGATTAATAAATCAAGTTTTAAAAAGATTAACAAAGGAAATAAGTTTTCAAAAAGAAGTATAAACCAAGTTCTAAACAATGCATTGGTAAGTTTTTAAACAAAATTTTCCAAAGTTAAAATAAATTAAAATTGGTTGTTTAAAATAAATTTTAGTAGATTAATCCCTTTTTGTTTTTAAAGATGATTTAAATGATGTTATTAAATTAAGTATAATTTATTTAATGTGATAAGGATGTTAATTAATGAAATCAGTTAAGAAATTAATTAATTAAATTATTAGTTTGTGTAATCAAATTTAAAGGATTAATTTTTAATGTGATCAATTAATCAAGTTATTAATTAAAAGATAATTATTTTTTTTAGAGTTAATCACTTAATGAAAGTAATTAATGATAATTACTTAATGAAGTAATTACCGAATAATACTTACTATCATTAATTAAGATAGTAATTAATGGACAATTTCTAAATGTGATTTATTAAAAGGTAATAACTTGACATAAGGAAATAAAAGGAGATTACTTAATGGAAGTAATTAAGGTTAATTACATAGTGTAATAAATTAAAGGATTGGTTAATTAAGGGAATTAATAAAAAGGTTAGTTAATTGATGAAGATGATTAATTAAAGGATAATTAATCAATGTAAGTAATTATAGAATAACTAATTCGAGTAATTAATTATGGACAAATGTGATCAATGTGTATTGGTAAGGTTAATTAATTTGTATAATTAATTTAAAGTGATTAATTATAGTTAATTAATCAAGTTTAATTATTTAAAGGAAATCATTTGATGATGGGTAAAGTATAATTATTCAAGGTAATTAATGAGGTATAATTACTTAGTGAAGTAATTAATGGATAATTACTGGATGTAACTAATTAAAGTAAATTACTTGAAGGGAAGTGATTAAAGGATAATTTCTTGGTGGAAGAAATTATGTGATAATTACTCAATGTAATTAAGGGATTAGTTAATATAATTAATCAAGGAGTTGGAATTGATGGAATAATTAAGAAAATTTAATTCCTGATTGTGATGAATCAAGGCTGATTTGTGAATGTAATTAAGTTAAAGGTTATTTATTAAATGAAATTTAAGAATAATTAACTAATGAGTAATTAGAAGATCATTAATTAATGTAATTAATGGAAGTGATCAGTCTTGCTCTTGAATGATTGAATGATGATAAGTGCTTTGGATGGGATGATATCTCTGATATGAATTGCTGTGTGATATGATATGTTGGATGGACAAGAATAATGTGATTATCTATCAATTATGAATTGCTGTGTAAAAGGTTTGTCCGGTAATTAAAATTGAGTTGTATTAATTGAATAACTTGGGCTTAGATGACATTGAATTCGAAGAGTCTGGAGTCGGGTATTAGTTAATACCCGAAACCACTTCGATTCTTTATAGATTGATATGTGAAATCAATAGGCTGAAATGGAATGATTTAAGTGAATTGAACCATTTAATCTAAGTTTTGGTACTTGAAAATTGATGTGTAAAATAAGTGATGTCTATAACAAATTGTGAATTTGTAAATTGATATGAGTTACCCCGGGTTTTATGTAAGTTTCATGCTGATGTATTCCATATTAGATGGGTTTACTCACGCTGGTTTCCAGCCTGACCTGGGTATTACTTTGATGTAATGCTCGGGTCAGACTGAGTATTACAGATTTCCAGGTAAGGACGTTCTGGAGATCAGGAGACGAGCTGGATGGCAGGAACGTTTGGAGTATTTCCGCAGTGATATATTGTTGCATATCTGGGACATGTTGATTGTATATGTTCACTGTTTGTATATATGTTGTATCTCCGTTGTATTTAAAATGTAATTGTCTGATATAGTTTCCTTTGTGTAAAGAATATTATTTGATATTATATTTTGATCCGCTGCGAATGTGAGGTTTCTATGACTTGTTACTGTTTCTCCTTCTTCTCTTTCTTTCTTTTCCTTAACTATCCGAAATTTTATGGATCGGAAATTTCGGGTCGTTACAAAAATGATAAAGATAATTTTGAGGCTAAAATATTTAAAAACAAAGCGAGATGTTCTTTATGAAAAGAAAGTTTTGAAAACATTTTTTGAAAACAAGAGATATATTTTTGAAACTCATTTTTACAAAATTAGTGGATATCAAATTAGGACCACTATATGTTCCACTAGATATTGTCGTGAGTTCCATCCCACTAGGGTTCCATCCCTTTAACAGGCTCGAAGTGGATTCCATTCCACGAATAAACTTTAAATAAAGATTAAGTGCTTTGAAGAACTTTTAACATAATTCTAGACTCAATACTTATCTTGTACTTTGAAATATTGAACTCTTGATATCTTGATACTCATGAGTTTTCAATCATGATATCTTCGATCTTTAAATTCATCAGTCTTGTATCTCTATACTGTACAGTCTTCATTGTTGGTACCTGCATGTTTCTATCCTGTGTATACATATATATCTAAACTATAATGTTAGTATTTATATTTTATAATAAGTCCTAAGGTTGTTGTCATCAAAACCATCCTTCTCAAGGACTAACAATCTCCCCCTTTTTGATGATGACAACCTATGTTTATAAAATATACTTCACCTTTACTATAACTCCCCTTAAAACTAATAACTCCCTCTTAATCTAAGCCTAACTACTCTATTTTATAATTCTCCTCATTTGTCATCAACAAAAACTAATCCTATAATAATATAACTCCCCCTTAATCTAATACTATCTAAACTAAATAGTAATAAGAAAGTATAATAAACGAAATAGTAACTGTTATACACCATGTTATATTTACACACAAATATATTTAAGTACATAAATTATAGAAATATACTTCTAATAAAGGTTTTTGACAATTGAAGATTTGTGAATTGAACAATTTGGATAATGAAAACAAAAGTTTCCATGTTGTTTAACCAAATTTCCATCTTTGTCAAAATACACTTCGTCTATGCATACCACCTTGTCGTCTTCTTTCATAGGTGCTTCTTCATCTTCTTCTTCCTCTTCGTCCTCTTCTTCTTCTTCGATGTGATCTAAATGGTTATGCACTTGAATGTTGGGAGAATCTTCTTCAATCACAATTGGATTTTCATGATTATCCATTAGGAAATTTTGCAAATTCCGAAGAATTTTGCCTTACTTTTCTTGTTCTTTTTCCATCCTTATTCGCACAATTCGAAGTTCAGTTAACATTTGTATGACATCCTTCATAGACTCTTCAATCTTTATCACATGTGCCAATGTAATGCGTTGGAATGAACCAGAACGAGGAGAAAGAAAAGAAATGGTATCATTTTGTTTGATTTTGTGGAGGAGGCCATTAATTTTCATTTTTAGAAGTGTAATACAAATAAAGAGAAGTGAGAAGATAGAAAAATTCGAAATACATAGGTTTATATAACTACCAAATTATTTTTAGAGGGAAAATATAAATTTCAAAATATACCGTTGTATGTCGACATGGGTAGTAGGGGTATGTCAACATACCTATGAAAAAATTTGGTTTTCTTTTATACCTTTGTTTAAATGATGGTATGTCCAAATTATATAACTCAGTTATTGAACAAATGCCTAGTTCTCTTCTTAATTTAGTAAATATAGATTGATTAAGGGTTTGGTTAAAATATCAGCAACTTGATTCACGAAGTTGATAAATTCAAGAGATATAATCTCTTTACTTATATTATCTCTGAGAAAATGATGTCTGATATCAATATGTTTAGTCCTAGCATGATGAGTAGGATTTTTAGATAAATTTATTGCACCAGTATTATCACAATAAATTGGTGATTTTGAAATTGTTAATCCAAAATCTTTTAAGGTTTGTTGCGTACAAATGACTTGAGAGCAAGCCAAAGCAGAAGAGATATATTCTGCTTCAGTTATTGATAAAGAAACATTATTTTGCTTTTTACTAAACCTTGAAACAAGCGAATGCCCCAAGAAGTGACACGTTCCACTTGTACTTTTTCGATCAGATTTGCAACTAGCATAGTCAGCATCACAATAAGAGATTAAATCTAATGAATCATTTTTAGGGTAAAATAAACCATAGTCAAAAGTATGCTTAACATATCTTATGATACGTTTCACAACTTTTAAATGAGTCTCTTTGGGTTGGGATCGATATCTTGCACAGAGACAAATGCTATGCATGATATCAAGTCTACTCGCAGTGATATATAGTAGTGATCCAATCATTCCCCTATATAGTTTTTGATTTACATCTTTTGAAAGATCTTCTTTATTTAAATCTTCATTGATTGCCATAGGAGTGGGTTTTTCACTTGCAATAGTCATACCAAATTTACTAACTAGACCCCTAGCATATTTTTCTTAACTAATAAAAATACCGTTATGTAATTGTCTTATTTATAAACCTAAAAAGAAAATAAGTTCACCCATATGACTCATCTCAAACTCTTTTGTCATTATTTCAGAAAATTATTTATTCATTTCATGATTACTTGATCCAAAAATAATATCATCTATATAAATTTGTATTAGTTGGATATCGTTTTTATTTCTTTTAATGAGAAGAGTATTATCTACTTTACCAATTTCAAAATTTGATTATAATAAAAAAGATCTTTTTCTATCATACCATGCTCTAGAAGCTCATTTCAGACCATATAGAGCTTTCTTAAGTTTGAAAACATGGTTCGGAAATTTTTTATCTCCAAAGAGTGGGGTTTGTTCAACATAAACTTCCTCTTTAACAAATCCATTTAGAAAAGCACTTTTAACAACCATTTGAAATAATTTGAAATTATTATAATTTACGAAAGCATGTAGAATTCTAATTGCTTCTAATCTTGCTATGAGTGTAAAGGTTTCATCAAAATCTATTCCTTCTTCTTAACAATAACCTTGTGCGACTAATTAAGCTTTATTTCTAATGACCTCACCTAATTCATTCATTTTATTTTCATAAACCCATTCAATTCCTATTATAGTTTTATCCTCTGGTTTAGGAACAAGTTCCCAAACATCATTTCTAGTGAATTGATTCAATTCTTCTTGCACAAGCAGAATTCATGAATCATCAAATGATGCTTCCTTTGGATTTTTAGGTTCAATAGATGATATGAAAGCTACATTACTCATGTTATTTAGTTGATTTCTAGTTCTAACAACAGATTCAATATTTTCTAGTATATTTTCTATAGGATGATCTTTTAAAAGCTTAACCTTTTTATTTGGATGAATGAGTTCGTTATTTGTTTCAATTGATTCATTATTTAAGATAGCAAAATCTTCTTCATCATTAATTTGTTCAACATCTTTGAAATTTTCATCAAACGAAACATGCATTGTTTCTTCAATGGTATTAGTTTTTAAATTGAAAACTTTATATGCTTTACTTCTATTAGAATATCCGATAAAGATTCCTTTATCGGATTTATGATCAAATTTATCTAAATTATCTTTTGTATTTAGAATAAAACATTTACTTCCAAAGATTCTAAAATAAGATACCTTTGATTTCTTTATGTAAAGAAGTTCATAAGGTGTTTTATTAGTTAATGGTCTAATTAATATTATATTCAAAATGTAGCAAGCTGTAGCAACTGCTTTAGCCCAAAAATGTTTTGGTAAATTACTATATGAAAGCATTGTTCTAGCACACTCTTGAATCGTCCTATTTTTTCATTCTACCACTCCTTTTTGTTGTCGAGTTCTTGGAAAAGAGAAATTATGAGTTATTCCCTTTTTATTGCAGAATCTCTCAAAAATTTCATTTTCAAATTCCCCATCGCGATCACTGTGAATAGATATAATTTTAAAGAAAGTTGGTTTTGAAGTCTTTTTGTAAATTTTTTAAAAGAATCAAAAGTATCACTTTTATGTTTCATAAAAATTGTCCATGTAAACCTAGAATAATTATCTACAATTACAAAGACATATTTGTTGTGATTTATTGATTGAATTTGAGATGGACCAAATAAATCTAAATGAAGTAACTCAAATAAATCTAAATGAAGTAACTCAAGGGGTTTTGAAGTCGAGATCATATCTTTCAATTTGAAAGAACTCTTCCTAAATTTTCCTAATTGACAAGCATCACATATACTATCTATCTTAAAATTCATTCTAGGGAGACCTCTTACTATATCAAGTTTAGAAATTTTAGATAAGAGTTTAAAATTCAAATGTCCAAATCTTTTATGCCAAATCCAAGGGTCACTTGTATTAGCCAAAATACATAGATTATCGTTTGACATTTTCATACAAAGAATATAAATATTTTTCATCCTAATTCTTTCAAATATAATATTTGAATTATTTTCTTCGATGTGACACTTATCTTTTTAAAATTTAATTTTATATCCTTTATCGCAAAGTTGACTAATACTAAGAAGATTGTGTTTCAGATTTTTAACTAATAAAACACTCGAAATAGTAGGATTTTTAGAGTTACGGATATTGTCGATGCCAATCACATATCCTTTTGAGTTGTTTCCAAAATTAACCAATTCTCCATCTTTATAGATAATATCATTCAGCATATCTGGATTACCGATCATGTGTCTTGAACATCCACTATCAAGTATCCACTTATTCTTCCTAATTTGTACAATTTGTCCATTGAGAGTTGATTCTTCAAGGGCCATATAACATTCTTCTTGCACAGAATACAAACTTGGTAGAAAATTTGATTTTATATAATAACTATATGCAAACTTATGAGACAATGATGATTTGAGCAGATTTAAATTAGAATTAACAAAAATCACAAAAATAGCCATTTCTTAATTTTGAAAAATTTAGGTTATGAAAACTTTGAAAACCTTGCTCTTATACCAAATGTTAGAAATGCGGATTATGGATCTTAAGGCTAGAATAACACTAGAGGAGGGGGGGGGGGGTGAATAATGTTTTCTAGATTTACTTAATCTTTTTGAAACTTAAGTAATTTAATCAACAATAAATGCAATACACAAACACAGATATAATCATATAATCAAACACAGACTGAAATAATAAATAAAAGAAGTAAATGAAAGAACATACCAGGATTTTACACTGGTTCGGAGTTACCTTACATCCAGTCCCGCACAATTGTACGGATTTCTTTTCAAAATAATCTCCTAGGTTACACCCTCGATTTCAAGGCCACGAGGTACTCCCTCCTGTATTCGAGTCCTGGGCAAACTCTCTTGATTTACCAGGCCACAAGATCACCTAATCAATTTCCGGGGCAACAATCACACCCAATTGATTTCAAGGCTCAACCGCACCATTTACTCAGCACTTTGATTTACAAATAATCCTAGCACTGAGATCTTATGGAGAGAGTGGTAGAGAATCAAACAAGAGATAATCAAGTTCGATTCACTTGGTATTTCGATAGAGTATGGTTTGAGATTCTTTAGAATAAATGTGGAAGATGAAGATGAGAGAATGAATGAAAACCCGGTAAAAATTCGTTTAGAACTTACTGGTATTTATAGAGATCAACAGCCATATCTATTCATGAAAGGATACGACGAATAGACACTTCTTTTGAAAATTCAAAATTTGAAAATTAACGGGCACAATGTCGACATAGGGGGTAGGAGTATGTCGACATGCTCGAGGCAAAGATGGTGATTTTGATTTTCTTATTAAAATTGGTTTCTATAATTTTTCAAAACAATTTCTAAACTTTTATAAACATACATGAATATACTTTAAACATATAAAAGAGTTTAGAAAGTAATTTTTTAATATATAATCTTATTCTATAAAGTGATTTAAAATCCGAGTATATAAATATTTAAAAGCTAAATATTAAAACAAGAGACAGTTTAAAATCAAGGACAATTTTGAAATCAAAAATATTAAAAATGATAGAGGTAATTTTGAGGCTAAAATATTTTAAAACCAAGAGAGATGTTCTTTTTGAAAAGAAAGTTTTGAAAACATTTTTTAAAAACAAGAGATATATTTTTGAAACTCATTTTTATAAAATGTGGATATCAAAATAGGACCACTATATTTTCTACTAAATATTGTCATGGGTTCCGTCCCATTAGGATTCCATCCCTTTAACAGGCTTGAAGTGGATTCCATTTCACAAATAAATTTCGAACGAAGATGTAGGTTCTTTCAAGAGGTTTTAACATAATTCTAGACTCAATACTTATCTTGTACTTTGAAATCTTGAACTCTTGATATCTTGATACTCATGAGTCTTCAATCATGATACCTTCGATCTTTAAATTCATCAATCTTGTATCTCTATATTGTACAATCTTTACTGTTGGTAATTGCATGTTTATATCTTGCATATACATATATATCTAAACTATAATGTTAGTATTTATATATTATAGTAAGTCCTAAGATTGTTGTCATCAAAACCATCCTTCTCAAGGACTAACACCAGCTACCACGAGACCTATAGTAGAGGAGAAAGAAAAAGCTATGATAGGAGGTATGCTTTTGATTCATGACTTATCTATTAAAGTATTGTTTGATACCGGTGCATCATATTCTTTCATATCTCATGGTTTGGTAGATAAGCTTAACCTAGAACCCTTATATCTAATTACTTCCCTAAGAGTTGCGAACCTAATAGGATGGTATGCAACTCTAAGGATGAGATGTGACCACTTAGACTATGAATTATTAGGTCATATATTTGCCTACAGTATGCATGTATTTGATTTTGTAGGCTTTGGAATTATTTTGGGTATGGACGGGCTAAGTAAATATGAAGCTATGATATTTTTCCAAGATAGGAAAATATCACTAAAACACCCTAATAGTAGTGACTGCATTATATACTCGGTAGAGAATCCAAGTTTGGATGTTTGTGCTTTGTTGGGTGTAATAGAGGAGGATGATGACTTAAATCAGGTTTTCGTTGTTCGAAAATTTGTAGATGTCTTTTAGCCAGTTACGGGACTACCATAGAAATGAGCTATTGGGTTCCAAATAAGTCTTGTACCTGAAATAAAATCTATAAGTAGACCGCTTAGTAGAATGACTCCTACTGAGATGAAGGAGTTAAAGGTGCAGTTGGTCGACTTAGATTAAAAGAATTTTATTAGACCAACTAGTTTGCCTTGGGAAGCAGCTGGTGTGTTCGTGAAGAAACTAGATGGGTCGTTAAGATTGTGTACCGATTATTGTAAGTTCAATGAAAAGACGATAAAGAACTGATATCCCCTATTGAGAATTGACGATTTATTTGGTCAGTTGAGTGGAGCCAAAGTGTTTTCCCAGTTAGATTTAGCGATAGGGTTCCATCAACTAAGGGTGGCGGAAGGCAGTATTCCGCTGACAGTGTTTCAAACAAGATATGGTTCATACGAGTGGTTAGTGATGCCATTCGGATTAACTAATGCACCTTCTTTCTTCGTACATTTAATGAACTGGATCTTTCAAGAGAATTTGGATATATTCATGTTAGTATTTATAGATGACATTCTAATATATTCTAGGGAAGAGTGAGTCCATGAGACTCATCTTAGAATAGTGCTTGAGATATTGAGATAGCATAAGCTAAAGGCAAAATTTTCAAAGTGTCATTTTTTGAAGAAGGAAGCGAAGTTCCTTGGTCATATAGTCTTAGAGAAAGGGTTTTTTAGCAGATCCAACTAAGATAGAAGATGTAAATAGCTGGAAGAGACCCGGGACAATGACTTAGATAAAGAGTTTTCTTTGATTAGCTATCTGCTACTGGAGATTATTCATGGATTTTTTCGTATAGCATTACCGATGATTATACTAACAAGGAAGGGCATGAAGTATGCCTAGATCGATAAATGTGTGGAGGCATTCCATAAACTGAAACATTTATTGACCAACGCGCCCGTATTAGTCATTCTGGATGGAAGTCAAGATTTGGTGATGTATACTGATGCGTGAGGAATATGATTAGCAGCTATGCTAATGTAGAGGGGTAAAGTGATTGCCTATGCTTTGTGATAGCTTAGACCGCACGAAGTTAGATATCTGACCCATGACTTAGAGCTGGCTACCATAATATTTGCTTTGAAGTTGTGGAGACATCATCGTTGCAGAGAATGATTTGAGTTGTATATCGATCACAAGTCCTTAAGGTGCTTATTCTCTCAGAATGAGTTGATTGTAAGATAACATAGATGGTTGGAGTTTTTAGCTGCTTTTGATTTTGGAATTGAGTTGAAATAACCCTAATTTTGACTAACATTATCAAGAATATTTAATGGGTTAAATGAAATAAAATGTGGATAATTAAGAGATTGAGATTTGTTAATTAAGAAGGAGCCATGCCTTAGTGAATGTATTAGCAAAAGAGAATTAAAAATAAGTAAGATAGAGGAAAATGGTAAGGGTAAAATGGAAATAACCTTTGTCCTTATACCCTAAACCTTCTTATCCTTCATTCCTTATTCATTTTAACTTTCACAAACAAAACTAAACCCTATTGAACTCGGCCAGCCACCATTAAGAGGATTCAAGGAAAAGAAAAGCTAGGATTCAAGTAGAAACCTAAAGCAAATCACTCTAAGGGTATGACTCAACTTTCTCAACACAAAATCAAGGTGAATAATTAGTTTACATATCTATTTTGGTGAATAGCTTCGGTTTAAAGAGTAAACCTGTTTTCTTTTGCAAGTATATGCCATGTTATAGTGATTTAATGATTATATGCTTTAGTTGATAATGTAGATGGTTTCAATGGATATTATGACATGTTTAGATTAGAAAACCTATTAAATGACATCCCAATGAGTTGCATTTTTGATATATGGTCAAGAACATTATTTTAGGAATGGGTTTCAAGTTTCATAATTTTCTAAGTGAAAGTGGATTTATTATGAATTTTCTATGAGAGAAAATAGTTACTATTGGGTTCAAATTATTTAAGACAATTAAACATTAGTTTTGGATTTGAAATTTATATATGTTAGAAAGCATATTTAAATTAAATTATCATGATTTTTTGGGATTTTTCCTAAGTGTTTTACCATGGGTATTAAATTATTTAAGTTAGAGGACTTAAATGTTTTAAATGTTTTGTTAAGGGGAAGAGCATAATTGTTAAAATATTTTCAATTATTAATTATTGAATTCGGTTGCCTTTTTATAAAAGAATTTTGATAAAGAATTGAAAACCAATCATATTTTGACAAATTGGGCAAGTTAGGTGAAATGGAATTACTTAAAAAGGCATAAAACCAGTTTTATTTCAAATTACAACTTCGCCACTTTCATTTCTTGCTTTCATCACCATGCCCAGAAAGCCTTTTGCACCTATTTGAAACTAACACACATGGTATCAAGCAATTGGTATGTAGTATATTGGAGAAAGGCAGAGGGGACTATGACGAAGGCCTGCTTTCGAAGGAGGTTGAAGCCAATTTTATTAGCTTTCAAATCAATCAACTTGCCTTTGTTTTTAAAAAGAAGCTTTCGAAAGAGTTGCCGCTTTTGAATCTCTTCGAAACCTGGCTGCCACATTCATACCTTTCGGATTGGTTTTGAGCCATTTTCTTATAACCTTCAGATAATGTATTCGAAAGGGGAGCTTTCGTCTTTTAAATTTTGAAGACGCCTTCCCAATGCTTTCGAAATGGTCCTTTTGGCCGCTTTTATCAATGGATTCGGAGTCAATGGTTTCGAAGCTATTGTAACATCACTTATCTTGATGCCTGAAGCTACCTGCCACAGAAGCTGCAATCATCCATAATATTAACTTCTGGTGGCAAAATACGACAATGTTAATGGTATCCATAATATCATAAGTACTTAAATGAAATGAAATCAACACAGATTTTAAACAAATTTTCTGATTACATTTCAAATCAATAATTCATATTCAGATACATAATCCCAAAATGATTCCCAGGTTTTGATCAAATATAATTTTTACAAAATACGCCAAGAGCATACGTGAAGATGCCCCCTTGGATGATTAGAGTACAAAATAGACTTATCAGCCTTAATACATTATAGCGGAAATAAAAACAACAACTCCTAAATAGCTATCCATGACTCCTGCACGCCTTCAAAAGCTTTATTCGTCCACCTACTAAACCTATAAATCCTTAACTCTCAATCTAGTTCGATTAATTTTGAGCACCTAAGAGTTTAAGGGGAAAACATAAACTACGATTCAGACACAAAGCCTGGTGTGAATAATATTATTACATCTCGGTTTACTGATATTAAGTGAGACCACGCCACTTAGTGGAATGTGATTCCTCTTACTAATATCCTTTTAAAACATATCTTTTTGCAAATCATAATCCTACAATCAAACTGATTAAAACAATAATTGCAATATTATATATGCTCATACATCAGGTATTAAATGGACTATCTATCCGAACAATATAGTTTTGTTTGGCTAACTACTAACCATTGGCTGATACTCGGGCCTACCGGATAGAATAAATAATCTAACATCTATTTGACAAACTTCTGGACGGTCCGTCCTTACTTTACTTCTCCAGGGTCACTTGATCCTAACGGTTTTGCGGGCTCACCAATAAAATATCCTTCTTCTCTGTATATATTCCTTTCTGTGTGTATATCAGTTAAGTCTTATCTTTGACTAAGCCCTACACACTAAAACTTAGGACTAAATTAGCTAGGGGCTATAGCTAACGTATAAGGCGCGACCCTATAACAGTCACATCTGGTATTCAAATATTCGAGTCATTTTACTTAGGGTTAACTACCCTTCAAATTTTCCTTGAAAACATCTTTCAAATTGATTTAAACCTTTAAATCATACTTAACAAATAAACATACTGTTTGCTTTACTCAAATCTCTTTGCCATGATATATGCTTTACTTAAAACATTGTTGATGAAAACCATCGAAATCCTTGTTTAAAACCTTTAGACATTCTCTTTCAAAACCTTCGAAAGTACCCCTTTTCAAACTATTGAAAGTACCCCTTTCAAAACAAGTTAACTACTTTACTTTGTAATGTTAAGCCAAAAAGTCCAAAACATATCTTTCGAAATCATTTCAATTAGACATTTCGAAACCATTGAAAGCATTCCCTTGAGGGCTTTATAAAACCTTAGACATCCTCTTTTGAAAATACTTCAAACTTGCCTTTCGAAAACATGAGAAACCTTCCATTCAAATACTAAAGGTAAAAAACATTGGAAAATCACCCATTCAAAACCTTTATCATATAACTTTTGAAAACATTGGGGAACCTACCTTTCGAAACTTTCTTTAAATACCTTTCGAAAGGGTTGAAGTCCTTTATATAAAACAAACCTTTCGAAAGCATTGGGCTTAAGTAAAAATATGTAGAAAATAGTTTCGAAATCTTTAAAACCATTCCTTCCAAAACCTTTGGGTTTAGCTTCCAAAACATCAAAAGGGTCTTAAAAGAACTAGGACGAAAGCAACTCTTTCGAAAGCATTTTCCTGAATAATAGAATTGGATGGTGTCAAAAACCAACCTCTTCGAAAGCATTAGAGAAGTGGCTTAGGGTTTAAAGCGAAAGAATCCTTTCGAATGCATTGCTTCGGATGGTAACATGCGACAGCAGGGTTTTGACCACTTCGAAAGCATATTCTTAAATCAAAGACAACAACCTCTTTCGAAAGCCCTTTTTTTAGAACACTTGACTTAGTCGAAAGCTATCTCATTCGAAAGCATTCTTTTGAATGCAAAGTAAGTGGCATTTCCTTTGAAAGCAAAACAAGGCCTCGACCCCTTCGTAGGCACGTTTCGACTCTATACCTTTGGCCTATCTCCAATCCACTACGTACCTAGTCTTTGATACCATGTGCATTGGTTTCAATTAGGATGGAAGCGGTAATATTGTGTCAAAAGGTGGCTTCCGAAAGTGGCGAACAGAATGCTTCTACAAAACCGATTTTTAACTTTATAAAGAAATATCTTTCCAACAAACTTGCTTATTTGTCATCATATAACTAGTTGCTAATTTCTTTTCCAAAATCTTTTCTAGAAGTACTGCCGAATTTCAAATATTAACAATTTGAAGCATTTACAAAGTGCCCCATCTCCTTTTATAAACATATAAAACATTTAATCCCATACTAAATCTAAGTGATATTTTCCTATCGTGGCAAAACATCTTAGCATCATATTTACTTAACCAATCCATACCCAAAATAATTCCAAACTCTACAAATTAAAACACATGCAAATTGCAAACAAATGTATGACCTAACAATTCAAACTCTAGGCGGTTACATCTCATTCAAAGGGCCGCATAACCTCCTATCGTATTTGCAACCCTTAAGGAAGTAACTAGGTATGAGAGAGATTAAGCTTATCTATAAAAAACAACAAGATATATAAAAGAATGTGATGCATCAGTATCAAATAGAACTCTAATTGATACACCATGAATCAAAAGCGCACCTCCCAACATAGCTTTCCCTTTCTCGTCTGTTTTTGGTCTCAAGGTAACTGGTTAAAATGCAAACATCTTAACTTTCCCATCCTTCGCTGGCTCCTTGCATTGGTTCTTATAGTGTCCAATCAGATCACAGTTAAAACAACATACTGCTTTCTTCTCAGTAGCTTTCTTCCCTTTGCCTGTCCAGCGCTCATGCACATAGTGTCCTTTCTTATCACACTTATAATAGACAGCTTCTACCTTCCCTTTCTTAGCAGCTCCACTTTTCCGAGCTCCTTTCATATGGAAAAACTTCCTCTTCTGACTTTGCCCTCCTTGAGTTTCCTTGGCCTTGTTACCTACAAGAAAAGCAAGCATCTCTTCCTGCCTCAAAGCCATCTCAACAACAACATCACGTAGATCTATAATATGCGATAACATAGCCTTAGCAAGCTCAGGCTTCAACCCACGAATGAATTTCTCATTCCTTTTAATGATAGTATCAATCGCAGCGTATCCGTACATTGCTAACTCCTCAAGTCTGGTTGCATACGCAAGTATTTTCATATCTCCTTGCTCCAACTTAGGAAACTTCCTAAGCACAGTAGACTTAGCAATCTTCGACATAAACCTTTCTTCAAATCTCCTCCTGAACTCAGCCTCAGTTATAGTCTCCTCATTGACTCCAGCCTCAGTTAAGAGAAGCAACATAAAAGATTGAGATGATTCAGACTAGAATGACGAAAGCGCAATATAGGTAGAAAATGTAGATAAGAGATGGAAGGACTTGGAATTCTCAGTTGGAGATCCTGTTTTCATCAAAGTGCCACCTATGAAAGATGTGGTAAGATTTTCGAAGTCAAGGAAATGGACACCTATATTCGTTGGACCATTTCCTATCATCGAAAGGATCGGGAAACTCGCTTATAGGACAGAGTTACCGAATAGTTTGGTAGGAGTACACAATGTTTTCCATATTTCTCATTAAAGAAAGCACATTCAAGATCTGGAGACTACTGTCACTCCGACTGCATTGGAAGATTTAGTAATGGAGCTGAACATGATTATAGCAAGATATCCAGTTCGTATTCTAGCTAAGGATGAGAAAAAGCTAAGGAACAGGACAGTCAAACTAGTAAAAATCCAGCGGAGTGATGATAAGAGACACTGTACTTGGGAAATGATGATCAAAACTAGGGACACATATCATGACTTGTTTGATGGTATGCTTTACATCTATGCTTATATGTTTGATGTTTGTCCCTTATCGTAATTTCGAGTATGAAATTCTTTAAGGAGGGGAGTCTGTAACAACCCTAAATTTGATTAGTTTTAAATTAGATAAATAAAATAAAATAATGTTAAATGGTAAGGAGATTGAAATTTGATAATTAGTATGGGACGAGCCTTAATTAATGACCAAATGGAATTAATCAGAACGTTAATAGGAAGGAGGAATTCATTAGAAGGGTAAACTAGGAAGAGGGTTACCATTCGTAATACAAACCCCCACCTCTTTTCTCACTCATTCATTTTACACTTATACAAATGAAATTAAAGGTAAGGCCGTCTGTTACTAGAGGATTCAAGAGGAAGAAAAGTTAAGAAAATAAGTAGAAAGCACAGGGGAATAAAATCAAATTCAAATATCAATCTTCTTTAACAATTCAAGATGAATAATAGTTATGCATGTCATGTTTTAAGAACCATTCTCAGTTTTAAGTATAAATCCGATTCTTTTGCTTGTATTTTGCCATATTATGATAGTTTGAATGATTATATGCTTATTGGTAAATTTATATAATTTAATTATAAAATTATTTGATTAAGTTTGAGTTAGAAAACCTATCATACGATACCTAAATGACTTGAGATTTTGATATGATGTTAAAAACAATATTTTAGATGTGTGTTTTTAATTTCAAAATTTTCCGACTTAATGAGAATATTTGGTGAATTTTACAATGTTGAAATAAAAGGTATTTTGGGTTTTAATTATTTAAAATAATTAAATTATGTTTTTAATCTCGAAATGTTTATATGTTAAAGGATATAATAAATTGTATTTATTATTATTTTTGAGGATTTTTTCAAAAGTGTTATGATTTATGATGAATTATTTGAGCTAGAAAAGCTTAATAATAAATATTAATATAAAAGGTGTGGTTGGAAAATTATTTTGGAAATTTAAAATTTGCTCTACAGAAGTTTTTAGGAAATATTTTGGTAAAAGAAGTGTAAACCAATAAGAATTTGACAAAATTTTAGAGTTGATGAAAAGAAATTACTTTAATTAACAAATAAACAGTTTCCAATTATTTATTGCTTTGCCATGCCGAAGTCATGATGCCGCTCCTCATCTCACCACGTCGATGGTCTTCGAAGTCAATCACAGGTGATATATGATATCAAATTTAGTTGTTTATGATATTTATCAGTGTGGTTGCAGTAGGAAGCGCAGTATCGAAGTCGACATCATGGTTTTCGACGTTGTCATTGATGCATGGCTTACGTGCTATGTTTTATATAAAATGGCATAGTGCCACTTATTTCTTCAACGTCGCTGACCCTAATGTTTTTGAAGTAACTTATAGCTGTGACAACAAAGCTGCATATTTTATTAATGACTTCGAAAGGCAAGGAAGCCACCCCGAACCTATTACTTTCCATATGTTTTTTGATGGCAATGATGTCACATGTTATCGCTTTGACTTTAATGATCCCCGACTCTAATCCTTATCTGTTATTTTCGTAGAAGGCAATATAGCCGTCTATTATCACTTTGGCCCTAACGATGTTATTTGTTTTCTTTAAGGCTTTGATGTTGAAGACCCACCAAGGTCGCCACTCCTTAGTATTAAGTTTAAAAGCTTTTATACTTTACAAATTTATAAAACTCTATAATATGATATACGAAGTGGCTAACTTCGACTGTGTGCCCTTCTGTTTTATAAATAGGGGACTTTAACATATTTTAAAGGGCGAAGACCCTCATCGGCTATATATCGTTGCCTTGTTTTACTAATATAAAGGTTTCAAAGTGAGTTAACTTCCAGGTGATTTAGAGATTCACCACTACTATTTTATAAAAGCATATATCATGGCATAATTATTTTGGATAAAGTAAAGGGTTATATTTTCCTTGTTTTTAAAGTATGATTCCAAGGGTTAAATCATTTATTAGAAAGTGTTTCCAAGGAAATAGAAAAAGGGATATACTTCAGCTGTTAGCCCCTAGCTGATATTAGTCTAAAATTCCAGTGCATAGGGCTTTGTCACTTGTAAGACTAAAAGTATTTTTATACACAGTAAGCAATAGATAAAGATAAGATAGGTTATAGGTTGGCCTGCAAAACCTTTAGGCTCATAGTAACCCTAGCAAAACTACGAGATTGATAGGTAATCGAGCAAACACTAGGATAAGTGTACTTGGATAGACCATCTAGTTTTCTTCCAATAGTCAGTTAGAAAATGTATGTCTGGTAGGCCTGAGCCAACCATGTAGGTTGGTAGTTACCCAATGAAAACTAAGTATTAGGATGGATGGTCCACTGATTTGACTGATATTCATGGTTACCCACGTAGCATGCATGCACATTATTGTTTATTATAACCAATTTGGTTGCACGACTACGATTTGCAAAAGAATATTTTTAAAGGATATCAATGTGGGGAAAAACTGTTTCGCTCAGCAGTGTGATCTCACTAGATATCAATTAACTAAGATGGCATATTATATTAACACTAGACTTTTTGTCTAACTTGAATTTATATTTTCCCCTTAAACTGTTGGGTTGTCAAAATTTAATTTGAGTAGGTCGATGGTAAGGGCATTACAGGTTAAGTAGGTTTTGGCGAATAAAACTTCTAGAGACATGTAGGAGGCAAAGCTAGCTATGTTGGAGTCTATTTATTACTATTATTTGTTGTGTTATGTCAGTTGTTGTATGAATATACTGACAGTAGATGTATCTGTCTATTAAGTAACTCTGATCAACCAATGTGGCATCTTTATATGTCCACTTAGGGTATTTTGTGTTAATTATATTTTACCTGAAATTAGGCAATGTTTGGGATTATATACTAAATATGAAATTATGAATGTGAGATGAAATGTGAAGGTTTGCTTGTATTTCATTTTTTTTCTTATGATATTTTGGTTACCATTAATATAATTGCATTTTGTCATCGGATATTTATATTATAGGTGACCGTAGCATCTATAGCACTTAGTTTCAGGCCTTAAAATAGAGGATGTTACACATCCCAAGGTCGCGAGCATCAAGGGAGGATATTGCTTAGGCCATGAGCTGAAGCAATGGTGCAGTATGAAGTTTTTGTATTTGAAAAGGTTGAGGTAGGAGGTGGAAGCTTGTACTTGGTTTTTTTTCTTATTGAAGGGTAAGTTAACTCACCATTTAAATAAATTTGAAGTGTATATAATGTTGTTGAAATTATTGTATATGTGTTTAAATTTATATTGTGACATGTGTTGTTGATACTTGCTTTGGAAAGAAAATGGCATATGTAGATGATGGATATGGAATTTTATGACTTTTTATGGCTTGTTACATAGCCTTAAAGCAAAGTACATAGGGTTGGGTTAACCGTAAGCTGAATCGGACCTAAGTTCGAAAGTGATTTTATAGCGATAGTCACTATAGAATTACTTTTGAAATGCCTTGTGTTCATTATTTTCTACAGAAATTTACAGAGAGATCCTAAGGGTTTTCTCATTATAATTTTGATGTATTATGTGTATCTTAGTTGCTGTAAAAAAATTGGATGCTAAAAAGTTTGTTTTTGTATTGAAAATTGATCAAACATTCAAGATATCACAACAAACCTAGTTTATAGCCTTTTATAACAAGCAGCCGCAACACATTAAAATGCCGCTATTCTCTAAACCACTTTTATAGCATTCTTTAAATGCCATCTTTTCCATTTAAGAGTTTAAATTGCTTTGAAATGAATTTAAACTTAAGTTTCTCTTCAATCTTTTTAATAGTCTTTATGCGTCACAACTTGGAAAACTTTCAATTGTTGAATTTTGAGATTTGTTTATGAAGATAATGGATTTGAAAACTCTTAGAACATTTGATTAGTAAAAGAATGTATAAAATCCATTCCTTGTGTTTGACTCGCCTTAGCGCAATTAGTTGTGACTTGCCTTTACGCAGTCTTATGATTTGGTGGTATTTGGGGAGACCATCTACCTCCTGTTGAGTTCTCTCATAACAATTGTTGTCAATCTAGTATCGGTATCGATTCTTTCATAGCCTATTCGAAAGGCCATGTCAATCACATTCTGATTGGAGGCAGTCAGGGTTAAAGTTGTGCTAAGCCCCAACTCCATTCATAGAGCTTCTGGAACGACCAATCTCATTTGTCAAAGAATGATAGAGGCACAAAACAGACAAAAATCGTTCGCGAGCAACCGTAGGAAGACTGTAGAATTCTCTATTAGTGATCTTGTGTTCCTTCGAGTTTTTTCGTTAGAAGGGGCAATAGGTCTCATTCTGTCCAAGGAAGTTAGCCCCTTGATATAGGACCATTCCCAACCACTGAACGTATTGGCCGAGTTGCTCATCGTGAATCACTTCCCCCTTAGTTTTCTGGTATTCACGATGTATTTCATGAATCTCAACTCCTTAAATGTCTTCGTGATTCTAATTTAGTTGTTGATGCTCATATTTGGCAAGAGCTTGAGATGTCACTCGACTTATCTATTATGCAAAATCCTATTCGTGTGCTTACATCGGATGTTAAGTGCCTTCCAAATAAAGATGTTCCGCTTGTGAAAATTCGATGGTCTGCTAATCCCAAGGATTGTACTTGAGAAACCAGAGAATTTATCGTGCAGTCTTATCCTAGTTTTCTATCTTCTAGTGTTGAGGGTGAGAATTCTAACTCAAGCGTATCTATTTTCCTTTGCTAGATGAAATAAATTATGTTGGTTACTGCACTTGTCTAGGAAATTGCGGGGACACAATTTTTATAAGGGGAGAGTCTGTAACAACTCTAGTTTTGTGATTACCTGTAAAAATATATTATAACAATGGTTATAATTTAAAATGGAGAAAATGAAATAAATTTTGAGATGTAAAATTTGCTAAAATTGGTTGTTTTGAATAAGCAATAGGTTTTGGTGTAATAAAAAAGGAGTTAAGATGGTTTGGTTGCAAATTAATTGAGAATAAAAGAAATATGTTAATCTGGTGGTGAATTAATTAAATAAGACTAATAAAAGAATTTTATTCAATATTTATCTGTTGAAATAAATATAAAATAAAGAAAAAAAGTTATAAAAACTTTATTATGCTATTTTCGGGTAATAACGAGCATTAAATGGTTTTAATTTGATAAATTGCAGTAATTGTGGAATAATGTCGAATAGTGATTTTTTTAATTTAATAACATGCTAAAAATTAAATATGGTTGATATTGAAAAACAAAAATAAGAAATATTGGTTAAAATCAATATTTGGGTGTAAAAATATTTTTAACATGGTATGTTATGTTAATGTAAACAAGAAAATTAATTTTTATGTAATTTTGTTGTTAAAAATACGGATTTGTGTAAATTAATGTATTTATGTATTTAATTATTGAAATTGATTTTTATAGCTAAAATAGCTTTTATATATTGATACAACATTTGATTAAACATAAAATATGTTAGTTTGATTTTTTATAAAGTTGAAAATATAAAGAATGTAATTAGTTTGGTAAATTATGTGTTGAAATAGTGAAATTTGTTAAATATATGTTAATTAATAACATATTTATCATATTATAAGTTAAAATAAGCTTAGTGGTTAGGATCAGACCCAAGTCTAGAAGGAGGCAGAAGTTTTTCTTGTACGTACATCATTTCTCTTCTCCTTCATTCACATTTCCTTCTTCTGGAAAATTCATAATGGACTCTTTGTAAATTGCTAAATCATCCTCCATCTCAAACTAAAAATAAATGGAAAAAATAGTAGATTAAACATCTCCTGTAGGTAATCTCTCTAAAACTAAAAGCTATTTCATCTTATTTCTAATTTTATGAGATTTGTTGTCTGTAACTTTTTCTTTCTGCTTTGCATGACTGTTCCTCATACGTCTACAGGTTTCTATCTCTGAATCAAGGGCAAAGCTTCAGTTTTTTCTTGCCAAATCCGCTAATTTACTGCGAATAATACTTAAGGTGAGATGAAAACTCACTTTTCTAGCTTAGATTGAGATTTCAAGGTAAGAAATCTCAATTCTATTTGTTGCATGTCCATTTGGGAATCGCTATTAGTAAATTGGGCATACTCTTCCGTTTTAAATCGGATTGGAAAGCTTAAAAAGAGTGTGTTAAATTTCATGTGAAACATTTTCAAAAAATCTGATCATAAAGGGTCAAAAAATATGATGAAAACTCGATGCCCTGTCATTGTAAAACTGTAATTTTCTATGCTAAATGTCGTTGGTAATTCCAGTATATCTTTCTCGTTTGATGTCCAAATTTGAGATTCTTGATGTTTCGGAAATCCTAGATTGTCTGTTATAACTTCTTTATTTTTTTTTTTTAAGTTTTGATTTTTACATGGTCAAAAGTTCATTCTAGTGTCGTTGTCTCGAGACTAAAACCACAGCAGTAGTGAACTTCAGATCTGAAAATTGTTTTAGTCATAACTTATTCACTCCTTATCAGAATTTGATAATTTTTTATTTTTTAAAAATATTAGGATATCTTTTACAACTTTCATGTTTTTCTCAAATTTTGGGTTTATAAGGGGCGAACCGGCTAAACAAGCCGCACGCCTGAGTTCTTTTGTAAAGTTTGGGCAGTTTCCATTAATTTTTTTGGATTCGATGATTTTGAGCATGGTTTCGAGATGATTTTGAAAGACTAACTCCTACTAATAGGAAAACAAACATTAACCTTGATTCGTACTATGAATTGACTATATCATTTGGGTTTTTGTCGTATGTTAATTTCATTGAATTTTCATTGATTTTTGCTGTTTCCATGCACGTGTTTTCTAAACCGTTTTCGAATTGGTTTTTAAAATGAAAAGGCTTTCAAAATAAATGTTTTACGGAGTTTATAATTATTTTTGAAGCCATATATATATATATATATATATATATGTGTGTGTGTGTGTGTGTTCTCTATAATAAAGAGAATTTCAAAGCAACAATTTTTAAATAATTTCCAAAATCGTTTAAAAACCCATTTTTTTGAAGTAAATATTTTTATATAAAACGCATGTTTTTGCACTCTTCAAGAGAACGAGAAAGAGATTTAAATGATTTAGTAAAACAAGTGGTATGGGACACATGCATTTACTTTTTTGGTTGATTTCGGACTTGTTCGATGGAGGTCATATATGAGAGTGAAATTAACTACCTTATAGTAAACGATTAAGTGAGAGTGTGGATGGGACGCACTGTTGTCGCTGATTTGGTTACTCTCTGAAGTTGATGACACTTTATGTTGGGCCTTCGAGCATGTTGATATTGCCAACACATGGACTGTTGGGTCCTATATAAATATATAAGGCTGTAGGGTGACTTATTGGACTGTTGGGTCCTTTCTACGTATATAGCTGTTGGGATAATATTTGAGACTGTAGGGTCTCCTATTATAGTACTTGGCAAGGCCGGGGGCCACTTATTATATGCACTTGCAATTGTTGTTGTTGTTATGGATCCATACCGTTGTTTTTGCTATTTCTAAATTTCATTCTTATTGATTTCTAGATTTTGTTGTTTTCTATACGTTTCACCATATTGTTGTTATTGGAGTTATATATATAGCCTATATGCTATTCGAAGATTTTTATATGGTGAATGCGTTATGTTGTTGTTTGGACCTTTGAGTCCTATTTGGTGTTATGATGCTGTTTCCATCTTGTTATTTTGTTGTTGATTGAGATTATATATATACGACTTAGCCATGGAGCCTAGCTGCCAGTTGTTAATAGAAGCCTTTTATTATGTTGATGTTGGTGCCGATGATTTGAGGCATTTATACTTGTTTAGTTGATGTTGTTGTTGATGTTGCCCTTTACATGGGACCTTCTTATGGTGATTGAGTTGTTACCAACTCATGTATTATGAATCGACATTGATGTTGTTGCCTCTTCTCTATTGAGAAGAATTATCCTCTAATATCCTTATACTTCACTTATCATATTCTAATTAGTTTATTTAAGCTAGACTGAACCGTTTATTTTATATACCCGAGTCAGACCGAGTTATTTCAGGTTAGCTACCTACTATAGATTCCTGCTTAACTGCTTCCGCAGTGGTCCACCTATCGACTTACGATATTCGGTCTTGTTTTGTATAGATTTGAGGTCTTTTGTGTACTCTGATATGTATATATTCCTTTGGGCTCGCTGTATATATGTGGTCTGTGTAACCACTACTTGTGTATCACTATGTATTGTACCGATGATGTATCTGTATATGTATGTATATGTGTCCGCTGTTCTGTGATATGTTATATGTTTGTTATTGTTATATTTTGTTTTGAATAGATACATTAGCCGCCATAGTTTTGTGTCAAACATTTATTGAGTATGTCGATCCACATAAAAGAGGTAAAATAAAAAAATAGTGCACCCAATTGACGTATTCAATACTTATTTAAGAAAAAGCTTATGGATGGTCGCTCCTAACAAGCCCTTTCTCTACACTGACAGACGTATTACTCCGCAACACCCTTTGTCAGTGTGGATCTCGGGTGGGGATATATTAGAGTACTTGAAGGTGATATGGAATTTTTATATATGTTTTGATAATTAATTATGAATTATTAAAGTAAGAGGTTTACTTTTATTTTTTCAACAACACCAGCAAGGTTGACGGGGCCCTTACTAGATTTATTAAACAAAGGAAAAACAAGCTTAATCCTATGAATCAAAATAAAAAAGGGAATACAAGGGTAGAACAAGAGGTACGCGAACCTGCAAACTTAAAAAAAGGAAAAAAAAAACACATAGGCAGCACTATAAATCAAGCCCATTTTTGAGAATCTTCATACTAAATTAGCACTCCATGCATGCATGCTTCGATATACTTTATGATTAACTTCATTGCTCAAAAAAATAGCAGCTTTGCTTTTATGATTAAATACCCTTGCATTTCTTTCTCTCCACATTTCAGCAATCATTTTTTTTAAACCACAAGCCATTCCAAAGTCTTTTGATCTCTCCATTTATGGCCTCATATGTTCTTATCCATTTATCAACACTGATATTGGAACGCTGTTGCATATCTCCCTTGCTTAGCACCTCTTTCCACAATTCAAAGATGAATTGAAAGCTAAAATTTAAGTGAATGGTTTCTTCTTCATTGTTACAGCAAAAAGGATAGAGGCTTACTACATCAAAGCCTCTGCCCTGCAGATTTGACATTGTAGGCAAACCATTCCTTAATAGTTTCTGAAGAAAAAAATTATTCCCCTTAGAGCAGTAACTACTCCATTCCCTTATCCCACCAAAATCTTGACCGAGGAATGGCCTTATTTAAGACTTTATAGATAGTTGAAATTGAGTGAAATTTTAGCTTAGCTGTCCAAACATAATTATCAATTTCTCCCTTCAATCTATCACCTTGAATTAAGTTCCAAACTGCTTAAAAATGCCATTACTTGAATAAGGTAGTGATGCACTGCCATAAGCACATAATCACTAGCTTTAGCATTCATTGGGATTCTTAAAAGTACTCTTTCTTCAAAATTCAGAATACTAGCCAAGATTAAGCGTTTCCTGGCCCAAGGAATAAACTAGAATTTAGTGAAATGTGTGGAGCCATATTGATTTGAACATGAGATGGTAGAAAATCCTTAAGCTCCAGGATTGATCTCCAGACCCCAACCACACAAAGCAGCCAACTCCATTAACAATTTTTTTTGTTACCAAGATGAAATTTCCTTACCCTTACCCGCTAACTCAGAGACCATCATATTTGTTGAGCACATTATCAAAATGTTTAGAGAAAGATGCCTGGTTCCAGAGCTTCATGTTCCTTATTCCTAAACCACCATTTGCTTATGTTTGTTTAAACTTGTAGAAATCCAAAGGAACTAGCTTTCTAGAATACATATTTCCAGTCTATATGAAGTGATTCATAGCTTGTATGATCCGATTAATTAACCAGGATGGAAAAATAAAGTGTTTGAACCAATATACTGTCATAGCATGAATAATAGCTTTTATAATAATTAATCTACCTGCTTGTGACAAGAACCTATTAACCCAAGAATTCATAGTTCTGGTGATCTTTTCATAGAGAGGCAGGCAATCTGAGTCGCCAATTTTCCTGGTTATTAGTGGGATACCTAAATGGGTTGTACTTTCATCCAAGGAAGGCAATGAAACAAGCTCATGAAGATGAATCCTCAGAAGGTGAAAAACTCCTGCTAATGTTATGAAAGATTTAATGCATTAGAAAGTGTTCAACGTCTCGGTGAAGCTAAGCAAAGAGCCTTCAGTTAATTTGGTGAAAATTATTGCATCATCAGCAAAAAGAAGTGTAGAAATATGTGGCTTCTTACATTTAGGATGAACCACAGACTCCTTCTTTAAAATAGCCTTATTTACTAGCTGCGTCTAAAACTCCATTGCTATTATGAATAAGCAGGATGACATTGGGTCACCCTAGCGTATACCTTTCTTGCCTTTGAAATAACCCACATTTTTGTCATTATATATAAGAGAATAAATGACAACAGAAATACATGTACATATCCACATAACAAAATGTTAAGGAAAGTTCATTCTAGCCATCACTGCTACAATTGCCTACCACTCAGTAGGATCATAGGCCTTTTAATATCAATTTGATCATAGCTCTAAGAGAATTATAACTTCTGTTATATCCATTCAGGAGTTCAAGGGTTAATAAAACATTATCAAGGATACTCCTATTGGGTAGAAAGATGACTGATTAGAAGAGATGACTTTGGAAATACACCTATATATTACATTGCAACAAGCTATTGGTCTAAAGGCCACGAAAGTGGATGCCTGATTGGATTTGGGTGTCAAAGTTAATTTGGTAGCATTAAGACTACTGACGATTTTGCTATGGTAAAAACAGTTATGAACCTACTTCAACAAATCATGAGATATAATTGGCTAACTTTAACAGCCCGCAAATCCGTACCCCTTGAGTCAACACTATTCTACAACAATCAACTCAAGTTGCACAGAAATACGAACCATTTGGGTTAAAGAAGAAGAGGTAGAAGAAGAATATCGAATTCAACATCAGAATCTAACCATCGCAGCGGAATAAAATATAATAGATAATAATGATCTTTACATAAAACAAAACTATATTTGTTTATATATACATCATCAGAGTACATCAATCACAGCACAATATCAATATCATACAAATGGAAACACAACAATTCAACACAGGGCATATATATATAAACAAGTACAAGAGTACGTGTCGTCACCCTGCTCGTCTCCTGAGCTCCACAACAACATGTCCTGTATTCTATAATACTTGGTCTGACCCGAGAATTACAGTTAAATAACACCCGAGTCAGTCTGGAATACCAGCGTGAGAAAATCACACCCAATTGATTATTAAAGTTTCAAAAATCCTTTGAAAACAAAAGCATCTCGTAAGACCACGCCACAAATAAACATGTCGGGTTTTTACCTTACGATAGCTAAAACAATTTTTATAGAAATCCTATGATATTATAATAGTGTCTATAGAAAGTAAATAGAATCTAGCTGAAATGCTTGCATCTCACGTTTCAGCAATAGTTGGGCACAATCAAAACCGTACGGGCGCGTAGGGAAAATGGATTCCAACTAATGGCTAGGCACTGGGGTACCACCTGTCACAGTACCTGGTCTAGATCAGCGTACCGAGGAGCCACCCTAACTCCCCTGCAACACAAGACCGGAACCATCCCTTACTGGACAGTCCCGAGCAAGATCACCCCGCGGTTGGGATCAACAACCGCCCACTAAGCCGAAATAAAGGGACATCTAGACAGGGATGACCTCACCCTCCAGTGGGGGCTACCCACGAAGCCTTGCTGCATATCCCCTGATTTTCAGCCATTCCCATTTGATGAGGCTTGAGGTTAAGCGTTACCTTTTTAGAATATATTCCTTAGAATGCCCATCGTCCACCTGACGATGTTTCGCAAGCATTCATCCATACAAGTCCGTCCCGGGTTCTAACGGAACCGAAGGCACTATTCCTACTACATCCATTTTGGAAATATCCTCAGGATTAGTAGCGACTAGCCCTTGCACTTCACTGCTCCATCTTCGAATCCAAAATCGTTTACACGAAACGTACAAACCGGATCGAAGTGGTTTTCGAGAAATTAATCTCGATCCTGGACTCTTCGAAACGATCAACGCATTTGGCCAATATTGATAGTCGGTTATTTAACTATCAATTTCTATTCACAACCATCCATCAAACAATAGTTTTCCAAATTATTTATTAATCCCAAAAATATCTTCAGATATATTCCTATTCTCAACCCTTTGAAGACAGTTTCACAACCATCCTTCTTTTCAATATGAATAAACTTTCCCAAATATTTTCTATCTCCACTGAAATTACCAAGCACAAAACTAGATTTTAAGAATAATTTAAAACACTTTACTTTGAAATATATACCTTCAAAACATTTAAATTAAAATTATTTCAATAATTTGTTAAAAACACATATTAAATGAATAACTGAAAATAAGGTTACTTAATAAATATAAAACTAGATTTATACTTTTTAAAACATAATATTAAGATTTTTTTTTTAAATAATTACTACTATAATAGATAAAGAGAAAATACTTGCTTAAGAACTTAAATATTAGAAATAAGAAATTTTCCAACACTTGCTTTTAAACAACTTTTAATGTTTTAACTTATATTTAAAAATTTACTTTGAAAACGTACTTGGTTATCCAGGGAGAATTCCAACTTCAACCACTTAAATCAATTTCCCAAATTGATTTCCAATTTGTTTCCTTTTAATTTAGAATCTATTAATTTCAGATTTCATTTCTTGATTAGAATTTAAAAATACTTTAACTAAAAATTCCAATTTTAAATTTCTCAATTACTTCTTTATTCTTTTAAATAAATTTAAACTTTGAATTTTAAAATAATCCTTTATTCCTTTAATTGATATAACTTAAGTTTACAATTCATCTATTTCATTTTATTAACAATTACATTTCTCTTCATACTCGAAGTTATTTATTATTATTTTCATATTACTTCTATTTCTTTTCAATTCATTCTTAATTTATTCAAACTTTCTATAATTATTTCGCTTACAAATTTACTTCCTTTCAATTTCCTTCAACAATCCAATTCATATATTTTGGTAATTCATGATACCCGAATGTTCAATCAAACCATACATTCAATATTCCAATATAACTCATCATAGGATATCACATAATCAAAACAGAGAATATTGAATAATTTAAATAAATGTGAGGGGTCCAGTTGGATCCCTCCAACCTGTTTTCCCTGCATCCACAGACGTTAGCACAATATAAAATATCTTCACTATAGAATGAGGGAAATTAATCATTTCAAGGTGTAGTGTATACTACTATATAACACAACAATCAATTAAACCATTCAAACAATTATTTGAATATAATCATTTAAATTTTAAACTTAACTGAGTGAGATTAACTCACCTTTGATTATTGAAATCCCAATCCAAATCTCGAATTGTTTCTCTTCGCGATATTTTAACCTTGTATAAATATTCATATGATTAATATTTGAACTAAGCGAAAAATTAATTTCCATTTAATAAAATTTTATTTAATCTAATAATTTAAATTTAAACTAATCTTTTTATAAAAATCTTTTAGTAACCGGAATAAATTAAATAAGCTAATTAATTACCAAATCATTATTTTATTTCTAAAAACTTTCTTTTTATAAAAATGCTTTCGACTAAAATAAATTGATAGGCTTATTAAATCAATTTATCTCCTCTTATTTTCCCTATTAAAGTCTTCCAGTAATTAAAATAATCATATAGGTTAATTAATAAACAAAAACTTGTCTTACTGAAAACAATTATTCCTGTTTACATACTATATATATACAATTAATTTTAGTTAACAAAATTTAAATTTATACTTACTGTCGAATATCAGCCCCTCCAAGCTACCCACGCAATTGCCACCCTCTGTGCACATGCGACCCAACGCGATCCATCATCCCCAAAAATCGCGGCCTCGAACTCGTGAACCTCGTTGCGGCCTCGCTACATCATCTCCCAATCGACGCGCAGCCCCAAACCTAACCCCCCTTCTCGCGAGTCATCATCATTCGCGACGCTCGACGTCACCCCTTGCTCTCTGATTGATGTCGAACCCAACCCCCAAATCCATACGCTTGCCCGCGAATTCTAAAGCAGATTTGAGCTCGACCCTAAATCGCGACGAAGTTCGATCGCTTGCAAGTGCTAGGCGCATGCGATTTGAATCGAAATCGAACTCGACTTCGATGCAAAATTTTTTTTTTTTCAAAACTGAGATCGAAAGAGGTAGGGAGGGGAAAGGAAATTCGGTCATGACTTATTTGGTTTTTTTCCCCCTTTTTTTCTCTACGCATTTGGTTTAGAAGGAGGCTTCGGCATTTTTTTTAGTTCGATTTCCACTAAGAAGTAAGAATGGGCGAAGAATAAATATCGATCAGGAAAATAGCTTTCTGCGTACGCTTGTTAAAAAAAATATCTCTGACTAAACGTACTTCGAAATTTATTATATTATAGAATATTGAAAATATCTTGCATTGTATAACGCGAAATACCGAACCCGAATCAGACATGTCGACAGACGTTTATAAGGTTTTACCCGCATTTCGAACACAATGGAACGTGTTTCGAAGGCTAATTTGGTCGTATGTGGAAGTTAGCTTTATAAATCGATATAAAATATTAAATTATCGATTTTAATTTCCACGCTTTTCTCACCCGTACGAGCAAACAGTAAATCCAAACACTATGCAAATTGAAATCTGATAATAACTAACTATTACGGATCCAATGAAACTGGTTTCATCGAATTCCGAGACTGCGCCTTGGAAAGCTATTTTTAAATTCAAATTAAACGATATAATTTTAAAACTGAACAAACCTCTGTTAATTTCCATTTTACAACTTCTATTATCTTCAGTGTTATCAATATAAATTTTACAGGCTTTCAAATTATATTTTTAACAGACTTAAAATCTCAGGTTTCATATTTTATCCAATTCAAGTTATTTAATTCAACAATCTAATTGTCAAATAAATTATGATATTCGTAATTTAAGTTGATAATTAACCTTTAAATAATTAAAATCAATTAAATGTCCCGCTTTTAGATGCTCAAAAATTACGGGTCGTCACATTCCTTCCCCCTTAAAAGAATTTCGTCCCCGAAATTACTAGTTAGGAAGAATGACCCAATTCCCGTTTATTATTTCCCTAAAACTAAACAGTTTCTAGCAATTCAACATCACACCAACTATCTTCTTATAAAAGACTCATTATTACTCTTATTAACCTTCCAATCTTCTCCATAGTTTCAAACTATATTATTGGTTTAACCATTTAAGTTTCAATTTAAAACCAAATTTTGAATTATCAAAAATTTTCTAACTCTCTAAATTTCCGAATTTTTTTGCCAGCGTCTCCTTTGCGTGACTAGCTCGGCACAACTACAAAAATGGCTCTACGGCCTCCCAAATCCAAAAAGAAAACAAAAAGCCAAGTGGCTCAATCCAAATTCAAATCCAAATCCCAATCAAATTCCATATCAAATTTAAATACGTATCTTTTGTCGGGCAATTCAAATTTATCTCTTGAAATCAAATCCAATTTCCTTTTCCTTTTTATAATACCTGCATATCCTGCTTAGCACTTATATCCATTCACAACATTCCAAAACATTTTATACGTTTCTTATATTTATTTTCACTGTACTACTTTAGTTTATATCTATTTCTATTTAAATCGATCCTTTCATTTCCATATGAATTCAATTTATCTATAACTCTTAATATATAAATTCTATTTGTCATTTATTACTAATCCATATCATTACTTTTATTAGTTTCAGTCACTAATTTATTTTAGTTGCCAATTTTTAAATTCGTTTTGTCATTAACAAAATTTCTCCAAATTTTTTCAAAAAGTTTTCTAACTCCCAAAATTTTCTGAAATTTTTTGGCAGAGTCTCCTTTGTACGGAGGAGCTTTTGCAATTTGACAAAAGAGATAAATATATATATATATATCGACCCACACGGTCGGAAAAACCAAAAACAGTTCATATTTCCTATTTTTATTGCGTAGGCGTACCTTATTTAGCATTTTAAGCAAGCGGCTTATTATTTTTAGCATATAGCACAACCCAATCCAGCCTCACGGCTTCCAGGTACCCGTACTTACTCAGTTTAAACTTGTAAGTGCCAAATATAAGAAGTTTAACACATTTCACTTACTTGCAATAGTTATAACATATGAATTCTAAAAGAAATTCACACCAAACATTTTTCCATAAGCAACTTCCACAATTTCCATGTTAATTCAACTGTTCCAATTTATTTATAAACCATTTTCATTCAATTCGAATGGTTTTCAATCCATTCGTATACATCTTTATCAAATTTGAATGGTTTAAAACCCAATCGCTACCTTCAATTTATTTTTAAGCAAACCGAGCACATATTTAATTCAATTGCTCTCAAACTCAATTTATTTTATTCCTATCAATACATAGAATTTTAATTACTTCCATTCACATCCAACGACAATTTATTCCATGCAATTCGACGAGATTTATGTGGATAAATAAGTATTTATGCTTTATAACCAATTTAAATTGATTTCAACTCAATTTACGCTTAATTCTATTCCATTTTGGATTTATTTACAATCCATATATTCTCAGTTTCATTGCATTTCAATTTTATTAACCAAACTAGTCCATTCAAAACCATTAACAACTTAGGTTCCATCTCCATTATCAATTAAATTTTCTTTTTATTTTAATTCATTCACAGTCATTTATTTAGCTTGACACATTCCATTTAAATTTCATTTACAATCCATTTATTTACATTTCATTCTAGTTTATTCCAGACTATTTTATTTAGCTTGGAAACAATCCAAGCTATTTTATTCAATAACCATTTCAATTTTTCTTATAGTCTCCAAGTTATTACAATTCCTTAATAATTTAAATGGTTTACAATTATTTATTTAAGAATTTTCATTCCATTAAATATTATCGGCAAATCACTGAATTTTTATTTCGATTAAAAAAAATTATTTTCACTTGATTTAAAACCAATCCAATTATTATTAAACTTCGTTTGAGTTGAATTCAATTCAACTCTCCTTCATTCATTTAGCTTAAGTTGATTTACTTCAACTTATTCAAATTTTACACTTAAGCTCATTCTCATTTTGCAAACAAAGTTCTCTTCCATTTAAATCTCATTTTAAATCTGCAATCTCATTTGATTGGTTATTATCAAAGTTAACTTTCAGATTCAACTCATTTAATTGATTGCATGACCATTCCTAATTTATTTCCGCTTATTTGGATTTTATTCGCAATTCAAACCATTACTATTTTAATCTATTTCATTTTCCTTTATTCGACACATTTTAATTACATCTAATTTGTTAATACTTCAAGTCGAATTTTAATTAATAGCTCAAGTTCTGATTCCACCATTCACTTTTAAATTACCATCCAATTTTATTAACTTACATTGCCATTTCATTCTCAATTACTTTTACTTCATCAACAATTTAAATCGAATCTAATTTATAACTTGAGTTTATTTCCAAACTTCATCATAAACTCACAATTCAGCTTCTATTTAACTATAATAGGTTCCATTTACATATTTCATTAACCAATTTATTAACAAATTAGTTCTTCCTTTATTTATAATCCAACATTTGAATTTTTAATTCCAAATATCACCCCATTAAATTTTCTTAGTTCAATTTAGTTTATAATTCAAGTTTTGATTTTTATTTTATTCTCCAATTCATCAAACAATGTTTATTTTGGATTTTCTATCCCACTTTCAAAATTTATAAGCCACAGCTTATTATTTACACAATTCCATCCATTATAGGCTTGAATATATTCATCTTTTATTTTTAACTCAAGCTTTCTATTTATTTATAGCCCAAGCACATTTTATTTCTATGGATCTTTAATTCTCTTACAAATTATTCTAATTTATTTATTTCAATCCCAATCCTTATTCAAATCATTTTTCATTTCTTTAAGTAAGAATACAATTCCATCCATAGTTCAATTGAATTCTTATTCCAATTCAATTTTACTTTCTCTCAAATTTATTCAACTCAATTCAATTTCTACTTGATTCGAATACAACTGGATATTATTTTCAGCTTATCCAATTAATTTCAATCCGGTTAAATTTTATTTTCCAATCCAAGTTAAATTCCATTTTTAACTTTTCACTTTAGATTTATATTCCATTATCCAAAGCTTAAATTTCTTCCTGATTTACAAATCATTTTCATTTATAAGCTTACAACTTACTTTATCCGGATTTTTAAACACCCATCTTTGGTTTCAAATCCTTTTGAAATCTTCAACATCTCAAATCACATTTCTCAAAAGCCAAACCAATCCTGGTTTTATTCCCCACAAATTTCCTTGAGGTTTTCAAAAACAACTAGCTTTTCTGAATAAATCAATTTGGCAGCAATCCATCACTTAGAAATTCGAAAATGAATACTGATGATGCGGCCGTCATCATCAGAATTATTTTCCAATAATCCGAGTGATTTCAATGCTATATCATTTCCAAAATCCATTTAAAACTAATTTCTTTTCAGAAATACCTCCATAACAATTGTGCTATAATTTATCTTCCATACTTCCAAATTTCCAAATCTCCGGGATTTAAAATTTCTAAAGCCTATTTAAATAAATTTTGAATTTCCAAATCCTGCTTAAATCAATTTTAACTATACTTCATTTGCATAGTTTCCCATTTGATTATAATTCAATTTATAATGTACATTTACAATTCATATTTATAAATTTCATTTTATAATGAATTTATTCTCTTAACCTTTGATTATATTTCAATTTCTAGTTAAATTTTTACCCATGATGATAATAATTTAATATTATTCTTCCTAACATCCAAACAACCATATATTAACTAAAATAGTTTACAAAAACTTTTATTTATATCAAAATATATTTTGGGTAAAATTATTTCATTTACCCACATTTAAAACAATACCGTGTCGATTGTTCTATTCAAGTGTTTAGAAACCCCTTCAATACAGTTGCACAGACTGTGTCGACGAAGGTTCATATGCCACTCAATAAACCAATCAACACAATATTAAAACATTTTATATTCACTAACAAATACGCTCTCATATCTATTAATACGCTCAAATTCATTCTAGAGTACTATAGACTCTATTAATAATGAGTAATCCCCACCAGAGCCAAGGTTATCTCAAACCTATGCTCTGATACCAAGTGTAACAGCCCGCAAATCCGTACCCCTTGAGTCAACACTATTCTACAACAATCAACTCAAGTTGCACAGAAATACGAACCATTTGGGTTAAAGAAGAAGAGGTAGAAGAAGAATATCGAAGTCAACATCAGAATCTAACCATCGCAGCGGAATAAAATATAATAGATAATAATGATCTTTACATAAAACAAAACTATATTTGTTTATATATACATCATCAGAGTACATCAATCACAGCACAATATCAATATCATACAAATGGATACACAACAACTCAACACAGCGGCATATATATATAAACAAGTACGAGAGTACGTGTCGTCACCCTGCTCATCTCCTGAGCTCCACAACAACATGTCCTGTATTCTATAATACTTGGTTTGACCCGAGCATTACAGTTAAATAACACCCGAGTCAGTCTGGAATACCAACGTGAGAAAATCACACCAAATTGATTATTAAAGTTTGAAAAATCCTTTGAAAACAAAAGCATCTCGTAAGACCACGCCACAAATAAACATGTCGGGTTTTTACCTTACGATAGCTAAAACAATTTTTATAGAAATCCTCTGATATTATAATAGTGTCTATAGAAAGTAAATAGAATCTAGCTGAAATGCTTGCATCTCACGTTTCAGCAATAGTTGGGCACAATCAAAACCGTACGGGCGCGTAGGGAAAATGGATTCCAACTAATGGCTAGGCACTGGGGTACCACCTGTCACGGTACCTGGTCTAGATCAGCGTACCGAGGAGCCACCCTAACTCCCATGCAACACAAGACCGGAACCATCCCTTACTGGACAGTCCCGAGCAAGATCACCCCGCGGTTGGGATCAGCAACCGCCCACTAAGCCGAAATAAAGGGACATCTAGACAGGGATGACCTCACCCTCCAGTGGGGGCTACCCACGAAGCCTTGCTGCATATCCCCTGATTTTCAGCCATTCCCATTTGATGAGGCTTGAGGTTAAGCGTTACCTTTTTAGAATATATTCCTTAGAATGCCCATCGTCCACCTGACGATGTTTCGCAAGCATTCATCCATACAAGTCCGTCCCGGGTTCGAACGGAACCGAAGGCACTATTCATACTACATCCATTTTGGAAATATCCTCAGGATTAGTAGCGACTAGCCCTTGCACTTCACTGCTCCATCTTCGAATCCAAAATCGTTTACACGAAACGTACAAACCGGATCGAAGTGGTTTTCGAGAAATTAATCTCGATCCTGGACTCTTCGAAACGATCAACGCATTTGGCCAATATTGATAGTCGGTTATTTAACTATCAATTTCCATTCACAACCATCCATCAAACAATAATTTTTCAAATTATTTATTAATCCCAAAAATATCTTCAGATATATTCCTATTCTCAACCATTTGAAGACAGTTTCACAACCATCCTTCTTTTCAATCAGAATAAACTTTCCCAAATATTTTCTATCTCCACTGAAATTACCAAGCACAAAACTAGATTTTAAGAATAATTTAAAACACTTTACTTTGAAATATATACCTTCAAAACATTTAAATTAAAATTATTTCAATAATTTGTTAAAAACACATATTAAATGAATAATTGAAAATAAGGTTACTTAATAAATATAAAACTAGATTTATACTTTTTAAAACATAATATTAAGATTTTTTTTAAATAATTACTACTATAATAGATAAAGAGAAAATACTTGCTTAAGAACTTAAATATTAGAAATAAGAAATTTTCCAACACTTGCTTTTAAACAACTTTTAATGTTTTAACTTATATTTAAAAATTTACTTTGAAAACATACTTGGTTATCCAAGGAGAATTCCAACTTCAACCACTTAAATCAATTTCCCAAATTGATTTCCAATTTATTTCCTTTTAATTCAGAATCTATTAATTTCAGATTTCATTTCTTGATTAGAATTTAAAAATACTTTAACTAAAAATTCCAATTTTTAGATTTCTCAATTACTTCTTTATTCTTTTAAATAAATTTAAACTTTAAATTTTAAAATAATCCTTTATTCCTTTAATTGATATAACTTAAGTTTACAATTCATCAATTTCATTTTATTAACAATTACATTTCTCTTCATACTCGAAGTTATTTATTATTATTTTCATATTACTTCTATTTCTTTTCAATTCATTCTTAATTTATTCAAACTTTCTATAATTATTTCGCTTACAAATTTACTTCCTTTCAATTTCCTTCAACAATCCAATTCATATATTTTGGTAATTCATGATACCCGAATATTCAATCAAACCATACATTCAATATTCCAATATAACTCATCATAGGATATCACATAATCAAAACAGAGAATATTGAATAATTTAAATAAATGTGAGGGGTCCAGTTGGATCCCTCCAACCTGTTTTCCCTACATCCATAGACGTTAGCACAATATAAAATATCTTCACTATAGAATGAGGGAAATTAATCATTTCAAGGTGTAGTGTATACTACTATATAACACAACAATCAATTCAACCATTCAAACAATTATTTGAATTTAATCATTTAAATTTTAAACTTAACTGAGTGATTAACTCACATTTGATTATTGAAATCCCAATCCAAATCTCGAATTGTTTCTCTTCGCGATCTTTTAACCTTGTATAAATATTCATATGATTAATATTTGAACTAAGCGAAAAATTAATTTCCATTTAATAAAATTTTATTTAATCTAATAATTTAAATTTAAACTAATCTTTCTATAAAAATCTTTTAGTAACTGGAATAAATTAAATAAGCTAATTAATTACCAAATCATTATTTTATTTCTAAAAACTTTCTTTTTATAAAAATGCTTTCGACTAAAATAAATTGATAGGCTTATTAAATCAATTTATCTCCTCTTATTTTCCCTATTAAAGTCTTCCAGTAACTAAAATAATCATATAGGTTAATTAATAAACAAAAACTTGTCTTACTGAAAACAATTATTCCTGTTTACATACTATATATATATACAATTAATTTTAATTAACAAAATTTAAATTTATACTTACTGTCGAATATCAGCCCCTCCAAGCTACCCATGCAATTGCCACCCTCTGTGCACACGCAACCCAACGCGATCCATCATCCCCAAAAATCACGGCCTCCACCTCGAACTCGTGAACCTCGTTGCGGCCTCGCTACGTCATCTCCCAATCGACGCGCAGCCCCAAACCTACCCCCCCTTCTCGCGAGTCATCATCATTCGCGACGCTCGACGTCACCCCTTGCTCTCTGATTGATGTCGAACCCAACCCCCAAATCCATACGCTTGCCAGCGAATTCTAAAGAAGATTTGAGCTCGACCCTAAATCGCGACGAAGTTCGATCGCTTGCAAGTGCTAGGCGCATGCGATTTGAATCGAAATCGAACTCGACTTCGATGCATAATTTTTTTTTTAAAACTGAGATCGAAAGAGGTAGGGAGGGGAAAGGAAATTCGGTCATGACTTATTTGGTTTTCCCCCCCTTTTTTTCTCTGCGCATTTGGTTTAGAAGGAGGCTTCGGCATTTTTTTTAGTTCGATTTCCACTGAGAAGAAAGAAAGGGCGAAGAATAAATATCGATCAGGAAAATAGCTTTTCTGCGTACGCTTGTTAAAAAAATATCTCTGACTAAACGTACTTCGAAATTTATTATATTATAGAATATTGAAAATATCTTGCATTGTATAACGTCAAATCCCGAACCCGAATCAGACATGTCGACAGACGTTTATAAGGTTTTACTCGCGTTCCGAACACAATGGAATGTGTTTCGAAGGCTAATTTGGTCGTATGTGGAAGTTAGCTTTATAAATCGATATAAAATATTAAATTATCGATTTTAATTTCCACGCTTTTCTCACCCGTACGAGCAAACAGTAAATCCAAACACTATGCAAATTGAAATCTGATAATAACTAACTATTACGGATCCAATGAAACTGGTTTCGTCGAATTCCGAGACTGCGCCTTGGAAAGCTATTTTTAAATTCAAATTAAACGATATAATTTTAAAACTAAACAAACCTCTGTTAATTTCAATTTTATAACTTCTATTATCTTCATGTTATCAATATAAATTTTACAGGCTTTCAAATTTTATTTTTAACAGACTTAAAATCCCAGGTTTCATATTTTATCCAATTCAAGTTATTTAATTCAACAATCTAATTGTCAAATAAATCATGATATTCGTAATTTAAGTTGATAATTAACCTTTAAATAATTAAAATCAATTAAATATCCCGCTTTTAGATGCTCAAAAATTTCGGGTCGTCACACTAACTATGAGTGTAGAATGTAACATTAAAACCATCAGGGCCCCCACGTGATGTTTTATCCATACAAAAAACTACAAATTTTATTTCCTCATCAGTAACTTTAGCTGATAGAGTTGTAACATCTTGATTGCTAATGGTTGGGAGGTTGGTATCAATCAGATCCTCTAGATTTGGGTTTTGAAAATTAGAGGCGCCTAGCGAGTTTGTATAATAATATAGGAAATTTTTATCGATAGACTCATGGGTTTCATGAAGCTTGCCATGCTCATCAGCGATGTTGTATATGATGCTTTTAGCTTTCTTTAACTTAAGAGAAATGTGGAAAGGCTTTTATGTTTCTATCGCCTTAAACGTTCCACTCCTTCCTTAGCTTTTGATGCTTCGTTTGAAGCTCAATGCTTAGAGAATCTGTAGCAATCTGCACTTTAATAAGCCAAAATTTCGACAAGAATCAAAACTTAAGTCCATCAAAGAATATATCATTGGATTATTACCTGAAAATAAGCATGAGCATTATCAGAGATTGATAAAAATCTAAATTCACAGAGGAAACAATAATAGAATATAAATATCGCCTATGGCTACTACCTTGGAATCAATAGTATTCCTTGGACATCAAGTTTCCACATCAGTATCGAGCATGAGAGAACAAAAGTCTTCTTTAACAACAAATCACTTTCAGCTCCAACGACCTATTCCTCTAAATCTATCATATAGGTCGTAATGATGAGGGTGTTAGAACAACGTTCCAGCGCTTGGAAAATCTATACCGTGTTCATGACATAAATTTATACCGATTGGTTTCCATTTAATTGTTATGTCTACTAGTCTAAGGTTAACCAAATTAACTTAATATTGGACACACGATGCTCCTATTTAGCACAATTCATCAACCTAACCTTCCGAAGGTACATAATACCGACTTAAGTTTGTCAACTACTTAATACTTCCAAATATGAAGCGAGCTCCTATCATCGTCATCGTTGCTTTATTGGTCCTAGCTACAGAGTCCTTTGACCACTATTTATGGCCCTAATATATATATATATATATATATATATATATTTATAGCCATACTACTAATGCATCTATCATCATTAAAGTCTTAGCCATGTGAGAGACAATACCCAAGCTACTTAATACCTTATTAATAAGGACTAGGTAGACTTTTGACCATTTAATACTTCTATTCTAGGTAGACCTTTGTAATTTAATACCTAACCCCAAAGGAAAACTCCTTACTAGTACTATCTAGCTGACATTGTTTAGAATCTCACTGGGACACTTAATACTTCTTTATGGAAGAAAGGCGAACCCTAAATCAGTCCCTTAATACCTCAAACCCAAAGCGGACCCTTTCCAGGATATCCACTATTGCTTCTAATCGATAATTCAGACCATTTAATACTTTTTAATTAGGAAAGAGGATGACCTTAGAAAAATCCATTATTTCCATAATTGTTTCCTACGGGTCCTATGATTGATGATGTTCCACATCACTAATAAGTGTACATAACTGCTGGTAGCCTCTGAGTGAAGGAAAGACTTCCGTTATGTCACTTTACTGACTTCGCATCCCAATCTTCTAAGCCCAATTAATTATTCTATGAGTCCCATGGTTAAAGATGTCTTACATTAATAGGAAGTGCACGCAACTGTTGGTAGCCACAAAGTGAAGGGCAGATTTTTGTCCTGTAACTTTACTGACCTCGCATCCCAACTTACTAAGTCCAATTAATTATGCTAGGCTTTACAAACTTAAGCCATATTATCCTAGGCTTTACTATTATTAACCTTTATCATCATAAACTGGATATTGGACTTAGTTTACCAACTTCCTTTCATTTATTTAAGGCTATATAAATTTCCTTAAATATTCATACCCATAATTCCCTTTTATTTGCTTCCTCCATAAATGTCAATTTGTTCATGATAAAGAATATCATCCTAACTGACATTTCCTAAGACATTTATGTATATTGACTAATCTCCAATTTGTAACCTTTCCTAACTATTCCATAGTTATTAACCTAACTTCTTATTTATCAGTCCTATTAATCCATTTTACATATTAATGATTTATAACTCCCACCACTAATTGGAGCTACAAACTTTCCACTTACTTCCTCTTCGCAAATCAACATTATTACTGCATATAACTAATATCCTATATGAGCATTATGCATAAATTGTTATACTTATTAGTGCGTATAAATACCTATAAATACCTACTTCTACCAAATATATTCTAGTCATAAATCTTTAACTGGAATATTCTTCCCATATTTAATGTGCTTAAATTATATTTCTTAAAAAGATTTTCTATTGCAATTTTCAAAAATTAGTTTAAAGCAAAGATCAAGAATAAAAGAAGAGATTTGCCTCATTTGAAATTACAAGGAATAATCTTTTTATTGGAATAAACGGTGTAAACTATGTGAATAAATCTATAATTTACACATCTCTTCCTTTTTATTTTCCTATATTCCTTGTTAAATCAAACATCTGTAACATTCCTGAAATTTATCAAGTTTAATTGGCAATTAAATTTATTTTGGAAAATAAATTGTGAAGTATTTAAAGATTTTTAGAATAAATAAATAATTTTGATTGTAAATAGAAATTTATATTAGGAATTTAAGGGTAAGTGATTTATAAAATAAATAATAAGATTAAAGAAAGAAAAAAAATGTACATGCTCCAAATGCTCCTCTGTTCAAACTTCCAGTTTCCAAACATCAAGTTCTTGTCTCTGCTGCCAATTTCTTCTTCAATTCAAACTAAAAACTGAAGTGATTTCTAAAGCCTCAAAACTGTAGTGTGCTCTCAGGTAAGTTTTTGAAATTTTATAGTTAATAAAATATGACTTCTGTACTTTCTAGACAATTTGCAAACACAAATAAATTTATAAAAATCAAATGGACGTTCTTTCCATAAATCTAACTGTGGAAAATCTCCAATTCAACGTAATTAGGGTAATAATCAAAATCATACTAATAATCTACAACCCAGTTTAAATTTGGAATAAATTTCACATTTAATGAATATTCATATCTATAACTTTTGGGATTGATTTCCAAATCAAGTTGTAACAATAATGCCTATCAGATCTCTTAAGAATATGTAGGAGATGTTTATTACATTAAAATTTTATCCTACAACTCATATATGTTTATTAATTTAGGCATAAAAATCAAACGTATGCCAACGGAATAGATTCAAAATCTTAATCAATATATAAATTTCCCACTTACCTTCAAAAAGCGTTCCAAATCTCTAGATCTGGAGTAGAACCTTTGATTCAACTTCGTTTCCTTCTTTTTCTAAGAAATATGTAAATGCGTATATACATATATAAGAACTTCAGATCTAAGAAAAGATAAGGGATTGTAGGGTAATATATATATATATATATATATATATATATATATATATATATATGAGTGTGTGTGTGCGTGTATTACCTCATTATCACGTAGTACCTCGTTATCGCGTAGTGTAGATCTGCTTCTCTTCTTCACTTATTTTAGTTCTATTCTTCTTCAATTTGTATATATACAAATATAAATATTATATTTTATAATTTAGATAATATTGGAGGAAATAAAATGGTAGAGCTTCGCTACTACTTACAGGAAAATATGAGAAGAGAGGTTAGACTTGAATTTATGGGCACCCGAATCAACCACAAATGTTAGAGTTAATTAAATAAAATCCGGGCATTTGGCCAAGGCAAACCCTAGTAGCCACTGCTAGGACCGATCGACCACTCCATGTCGACCTGCTTAATAAAGGGTTCGATTAGTGAGCCCCGGTATTTAATATATGAAAGTTAAATTTTCTATTCTAATTATATTTGTTTTGAATTTTTTTTCATCTGTAATTTCTTCATTTGGACCCCGATTGCCAAAACTTCAAATATGAAAGTTGCTAAAATTTTCGCCACAAACACAATGGTGCAAGTTTCATGGTCAAATTCCATCGTATGCACAAATTCCATTTTTGGAGCCTAATTAACTAATTAACTAATTAAATAGCTAGCGCCAAATTTACTGGGTATTACAACATCAACTAGCTTTAATGAGAGATCATGCTCCTTCTTTGATAAATAAATGCTTCCTGATTGCTCAGCATGCTCAATTAAACCTTCAGAAGTTGATAGGCCATGCTTTTGGAAAGTCCATCCACTTGACCATATTTAGCTTTAGCCTAAACCCTGAGATCTTCCCTAGTGATGCTAACTTTCTGTTGAAAAATATGCATGTTTGTACCCTAAAAGTAAGATTACCAAACATTAGAAAAAGTTGGTAAAAATTCAAGATCCTCCATGCATTGAAAATTTAAAATTGATTTATTTTCAATGGCACTAATCCTATACTTAATAATGATAGGGAGTGAACAGATAGCATAAGTGAGATGACTTGAGATACGAGGTTGGGCCATTTGATGAGAGTAATTGAGTTGATAAAGGAAAGATCAATTCGACTCATAGTTCTAATGTCAGACCGACTTTTGTTATTCCAAGTGAACATTGGTCCAGTAAAACTTGTTTCATGTAAATTTGAATGATTTATGGCTTCATTAAAGTGGATTATATCTCCTAGGGTCAAAGGAGATCCATCAATTCAGTTAGAAGTGGCTAGCATGTAGTTAAAGTCACCAAGAATGAACCAAGGATGAGATTCCTATCTTAGACAGGGAAGGTAATCGAGCACTATTTTCCTTGAAAGAACTTGGTTATCAGCATAAACAAAAGTCATGTAAAAAGAAGTAGAGGAAGGGAGTTTTTGAACTTGGGAATAAATGAATTTCCTATAAGATAAGATAGGGTTGAGAGTGCAAATTGAAGAATCAGAGAGGATCATGATGCGACTATAAGACACTTGATCTAAATTATGATGTAGAATCCATGATGGGTTGATGATGTTGGCAGCTGTATTAGTCAGAATTAATTCAATTTTGCCTCAACTATTGCTAAAATACATAGTTTATTTTTAATTATTATCTGCTTTGCTTGCACCAATTTGATTTCCTTGTATTCTCTTCTTATGTTCTAACTTCCAAAGGTGTGAAACATCGATTAAACTAATGTAGAGGGGTTGCTAGTCCTAATCTTTCTACCAGATGAAGAGGTTGCAACATTTGTCTCAAGCAGAATTTGTTGGTAATTAATTAATTTCCCACTATCACGATCAAGGCCCTTTTTCTTCTTCAATTTGTGTTTATTCTTGTTCTTTGGAGCTTTGATATTTGATTTACATACTGCTAGATTCAATTCAACAAAGGGTAGACCGGGTGGAATTGATTGATTGATGGAATTTAAAACGGGAGATACCCAGTTAGGTGGAGGGGGATGTGGGAATAAGGGGAAACATCAAGAACATTCAGCACAATGTCATCAAAAATCGATACAATGTTGTTGGAGGTGAAGTGGGAATTGAATTATCATGCTTAAGTAGTTTGGGAATAGAGAGAGTAGTTTGGGAGTTTGAGGTTATTTTTAAGTAAAGGAAAATATGTAATTTTTGAAGTTTTAGACATGTAAAATAGATCTTTTAAGTAATACATTAAAGAAATGTTTTAGACCATATTATAAGTATTTTAAAGTACATTTTATTCAATATATTGTTTTTATAAAATTAGTTAATTATTTTATTAAAGTAACCGCCGACGACAAAAATGGATCAACATCCAAAAGTATGTTTAGGGAACCTGTGAGACATAGATCTACCAGATAAGAGTAAAAGTAGGAGAAAAGGAAGAGCAAGACATACGATTTTTATAATGGTTCGATAATCTCTAGCCTACGTATACTTTATTTCTTTATTTATTGTTGATCATAGAGAGTTAGAGAGTACAAAAGCCACTAGTACAAGGGCTTGATAGGTTCTATAGCCTAGAACTACCAACAGTAGCCGCCTAGGTGACTCTTGTAAGGGAGATAGGAGATGAAGAAATAACAGAGTCTATGCCAGCAGAGAATTAGATCTCTCTTTAGTTGCAGTAGAGTTGGTATTTATAGGGAAACAAATGTACAAGGTCAGGAGCCTTCTTGCACTAAAGTCTAAAAGATAGTTTGATGTTATACAAGTAAGAACGAAGGCCCATGACCTAAAAAAATGACTTGGTACCAACTTAAATAACTTGGAACCGATCTATTTTTCTTAAAGTAAGTTAAACTATTTCACTTGTTTTGCTCTTCCACCTTCGATTCGATGTGTTTATAGCACTTTTCCATCGAATTTGAGTTAATTCTAATGTTCCGTCTGATAGCACCTGAATTATCATACTCTTTTCCCTTTCTTCTCATCAATCCTTGGAATTGCTCGTCCGAACTTGGGAAAATCACTTATCCACAAGTGGGTGGAGTAGTGCATAAGGTGTATGGAGTTTAGGAGACAAGATGAAGAGGATAAACAACTTGTCACCGAACTAAATGACTCACGACCAAGTTGTACCCTTAATTCCATTTCGATTGAAAATTTTCTCAATTGTTTCTCTACTCCGTCTAAGTATACTTTCAAGTTTTTAAGTCATTTTGTCTTCGACTTTACATTCCAGCTTCCAATGACTTCTACTAGGTTAAAAACCCGGTTAACATTTGCCCTAAGAGTATGCTTTCACTGAAAACAAAGTGTGCACTGAATAAAGACAAGTCCCGAACTACTATTCTGCAAATTCTAGTTGATCGTTCAGGTGTCGTTCCAAAACTTCGCCTTCAATTGGTGGATATTTCTTCAACCGCTCTTCATGGTTAGAATCATATTCTTCATTCTTCATGTGAAAGATAAGACATATGTTCTAGACATATGATCTTTGTTTTGGAGATCGTTCCATGCCTTAGATGAGCACGCTCTCTCTTTGTTGTGTATTGTTTTCACTTTTGCTTTTTTATTGCCCAAGAGAGCTTTTGGACTCTGCCATCGAGTGAGAATCATCTAAGGTTGGAGGAATGGCGTTTTCTAATGCGATGGTGATGATGGTGGTGGTGCGGCCAATTGCTTCCTAGTAGGAGATAGTCGGAGATTGAGTTGTGCTTGTCCTGTGGTAGATCTTAAGCTTGTCCAAGCTCATATTTATACCGCTTGGGAGATACGTCCTAATCACTGTCTTTCGATAACCCCCATCAATGCATGACTATTATTATATTGACCGCAATAAGGCGGTTCACTCTAGGAACGGTCATTTTGGATGATTTCATTGCCACGCTTTTCCTATCGCTGCACTCCTTATGCTTCTGAAATAGAAAAACTTTCCGCTCGCTGCGGACAACAACTTCGTTATCGATTATTCAATGATAACGGGTAAGTTTTGACAAGTGATATCATTGTACGAAATAGGATGATCCGTTTGTCACATATAGGACAAAAGACTCATACTACATAGATTGACACTTATCACTTACCCTGGTCAATGCTCGTAATTTGATTGGTCAACATACATCGACATCCTTTGGAATCTGGACGTTGGTCACACCGGTTTTAATTCTAAAAATAAAACATACTTGATCATGTTGAATGTTAGTTTTCCTTTCTAAAATGACTTGTCGATCACCTCGAGTCAAGTCTAATGATGGTATTTCTACTCCTCCTGAAGCTGGATCCTCTATAGCTCAGGCTTTATCTTCTTATGCCTGGACGATCAATCATGAATGGATTACAAGGCATAAATGCTCTTACAAAGCTATTGCTAATTTTTTCTCCTCTTCTGAATAAGTACATAGCCTTAAGAGTCTTGGACAAAGAGAAAGAGTAAGTGGAGATCTCCCAAAGCTTTCTGCCCTGTCGGTCTTCCTTTTGGTCGTATAGGCTGTACTCTTTGTTTTCGCTTTAAATAGGTCATGTTACTTTCGACCAACTATTAGTCGCGAAGTAACCCAGTTTCATGCCACCCTTGACTATCTTGGAGCAGCAGATTTTATGTTCATTCTCTCTTTGTATGGTCTTTGCTACGAACTAAATCCTATTTGTGAAAACTATCTTCTTTCAAAAGGTATGTCGCAGGGCACGAACAATAGCCAAATGATGCGCGAAAAATTATCCAACTTTCACCTGTCTAAGTGTGTTTTCCCTATCCTAATCCTGGAACAAGAAAGTCAAACGATACCTTCCTTAGATTTTCGATGATTAATCTTTCTTATTTTCTACCAAGCGTGTCCCACTTAGTCATTAGCATTGTTATGGGAGTTCAATCGTGCACTTGTTTCGATCTCTGGAAATTAGTGCACGAATTGTTCGATTTTGAGCATCCTTTACATTGCCTACTTCTAGGCAATAGTCGATTATAGCAAGCTGGGTTTTAACTATCCGATCAACTATAATATGTTGATACCTTCTCGACATTGCCTATCTCTGGGCAACAGTAGGTCCCTAATTATTTAGGTCGAGTTTCCTTTGGCCGACTTTCGTTGCACATAGTCCAAATTCTGACTTACTCCTTATCCTTGAGGAACAGAATATGTAATATTTACTCTTCATTGATGTGTTTTTGTTGTGAACTGTATTATATTCATGGAGTTTCTCTATCGCAAGTTCAAGCGATCAAGTGAGTTAAACATGCGGGCAAATTATTCACTTGCCTTTAGTCCGATTGCGCATCCATAATCTTCGTCTTAGATTAGTAAAGTCGAATAATGCTCACTTTTGATTCGCCGTGACTATACTTGCCCATCCTCGATCGAGCATGTCCTGCTTAGTCCCCACACTTGATGTCTGGTTAGGCAGTAGCTTTAATCCTTGGGAAAATAAAGCACGAATTACCTAATTTCGATTATCCTTACTTAAAAGATGTCTATTTCAAAGAAAGAGTGAAATTCAAAACAACTATGGTCGACACTCCAGCCATGTTCTAGTTTCTATCTCTATAAACTTACATATCAATGAATTAATTCGGAGCCTTTCGATACCAAGAGGTTCCTCTCGATATCGAGGCTCTTTTATTCACTGCTTCCATTGGTCCATTTGCATTTTTTGTCGTGATTGTAGCAAGCGGTTCCAGTTCACCATTGGTAGTGACTGCAATGATAGCATACTTAGCTTCTCCCTTCACCTTTTGTTGTACACTAGTAATGTTGATTCCTCAAATTACAAATGACAGTGGGCTGACCATGTGCATAAGTTCCATTGATGGGACTCCCGATATCTTTGCAAATTTCTGGCATCAGTGGTACCATTTGACATAGTTAGTGGCATTTCAATTTATCATCATCTAGAAATATCCATTGAGAAACACCTTTTTTGCTAATGTTAGCCTCTCGGTGTGGTCTCCACAGCTGCCCTCATGAACTTCCATGAGGATCTATTTACACTCCGAAGCGAGGGTGGAGAATCTTTACTTGTATAGCGCTCCGTTTGTATCATGAACCATGCCGTTTCCCAAAGAAATTTCTTCTGCTCATTCCTATCGCTTGGAAGAATCCCATTGAGAAAATAGTCCTTTGTGGGAATCATTCATGATTCTACTCCGTTTGCGATTTCTAGAATCCAACCTACACATTATTCCTTGCTTCTGGGAACCAACGATTTAATCGCTCAATTTTGACCATTCCTTTCTTGATGCTACCTTGCTCTGGGTAACGATTGAGTTCCTGAAGTTTGAGGTTGGAAATTAGGTTATGCATCAATTCCTATCTTCGAAATCTAGCACACCGGTGATTCAATTCTGAATATTCCTTCTTGTTGTTGTTAATCTTTGGGTAGTAGCTGATATCTCTAGGTTAGAGCCGAATAACTTAATCGGCTTGAAAGCAAATACTCCTTCCTAACGTTGCTAGTCTCTGGGCAACATCATATTCATGAAGATTTTACGATTACACCATTCCGACATCTTGCCTATCTTTAGGTGATGCCAAAACTTTGAATGTTATAAGATGGTACCGTCCCAATGTTGCCAATCTTTGAAGAGCATCAGTTTCTAGACGGTTGGGCTGAAGATTCGATCGAGCTCCCACTTCTGCCTCTAAAAGCCAGTGTACCAATAGTTCCATTCTAGGGTTTCCCCTTAGCATCGCTAATCTTCAGGCCATGGCACATTCCTGAAGGTGCAAGTTTTCCTTCCTAACATTGCCTGTCTTTGGGTAATGCCAGATCCCTAAGAGTTTTAATTGAAAATTCAATCGAGCACTTTTTTCCATCTCCAAAAGTAAGTGTATCGATGATTTTATTCTAGAACTGCCTTATGTCATCGCTATCTTCGGGCGATACTATGATCCTACCGGTCTTCGAGTAGCAATAATTTCCTTACAGCCGGTTTCTATTTTTGATGTTTCTAGGACAATGCCGGTTCTCAAAATGGTGGGGATCATTATGACCGTCGATCTATCAGTTTGGACCTTCCCGACGTTGCCACTGCAATACCAATTCTCAGAAGTCAGGTTTCAATTTGGCCGTCGACCCATCGATTTTGGGACTTCCTAACGTTAACTGAGCTACGTCAGTTCTCAGATGGTGAGGGGTCGATGTGACAATTAACTCGATGGTTCAGAGCTTCTCGACGTAGCTAGTATTTAGGCAAAGCAGATACTTAGTAAGTTGGGGATCGATATGCCCTATCGATTCGGCAGTCTATACCATCTAACATTGCTATTCTTGGGACAACATTGGTTCTTAGAAGGTTAGAGATTAATATGACCCATTGATTTAGTGGTTTAGACCTTTCCAACATTGTTAGTCTTGGGAAAAAGATGGTTCTTAAAAGGTTGGAGATCGATACAACCCGTCAATCCGTTAGTTTCGACCTTCCCAACATCGACAGTCATGGGACGATGCCAGTCTTAGAAAGCAAAGGGTCGATGTGACCGCCGACTTGGTAGTTACATCCTTTTCGACTTTGCCGGTTTTTAGGAAATGTTGGTATTCGGAAGGTTTGTGCCCGAATTGACATCAATCCGACGGTTTTAGGCCTTCTCGACGTTGCTAGAGCAATGCCGATTCTCAGAAGGTGAACGGTCGATTTAACCATTGACCCTAGTGGTTTTGGACCTTCCTGACATTGTCAGAGTAATATCGATTCTCAAAAGGAGGGGTCAATTTGATTATCGACCCGGTCGTTTTGACCTTCTAGCATTGCCAGTCTTGGGAAATGCCAGTTTTTAGAAGGTTGATGATCGATATGACCCAGCGATCTAGCAATTTTGACTTTCCTGATGTTGCCAGTCTTAGGGCCACACCACTTTCCAAAAGGTTAGGGATCGAAACGACTCTTCGATCTGATGGTTTAAACCTTCTCGACGTTGCTAGTCTAGGCGTAACGCTGGTTCTTAGAAAGCGAGGAGTCAATGTAACCATAGACCCAACAGTAAGACCTATTGACGTCGTCGATCTTTAAAAAATACAGTATTCGAAAAGTCAGGGGCCAATTTGACCATCAACCCAAGGGTTTGGGCCTTCCTAATGTTGCAAGAGCAACACCGATTCTTAAAAGGCCATGGTTGATTTGACCATTGACCTGGTAGTTTTGTTCCCGGCATTGCCAGTCTTGGGACAATGCCAGTTCTTAAAAGGTTATGGATCGACACGCCAGGTCGACCTATCTTCCCGACGTTGCCAGCGTTCGGACAACGCCGGTTCGTATAAGGTTAAGGATAAATACGATCCGTTGATCCGGTGGTTTTGACCTTTTCAATGTTGCTAGACTCAAGACAATGCCAATTCTTAGAAGGTTGAGGATTGATACGACCTGTTAATCCGAAGTTTTGTGAGTCCACCCTCCTCGTTCGTCATTCGAGGATAGAGGAGTGTTTTCTCAGCTATGCTGCCTACCGTGTAGCATAAGAGTTTTGCATGCAAGAACATGGTTCCATTGGTTGAAGAAGCGGATTGTAACGACCCGATATTTTCAACCATTCGCATCCATTATAAGTGTATAGGTAGACACTCATGCCAGAATTGAATTGCTCAAAATACCGCGTTGTAAATGAAAATTTGGCAAACCTCAGAATATACAGTAAATAAAAATCACAGATCACAGACACAGAGTTTTAAAATGCAGCGGAAGTAAAAGAATAGTTGTTCATGAAGCTACTATATAAATATATCAGAGTTGCATAAGATACAATAGAAGAAATAAAGTACAACAGAAGTTTAAATATGATAACCAAGTACAAGCTGAATAGAACAACCGAACTGAAAAGATGAAACTTGACAAGTAGATAATCTCCAGCGATTCCAATCTCCAGAAAGTGGAAATCCAAATCTGTGAATAACTCAGGCTGACCCGAGCGTAAATAAAAATACAAACACTCGAGTTAGGACATACATACTTATACAATGTAAACCAACTCAAGTGAACTGTAGCAAAGGTACAAGTAACTTAGAAGATGCTTGGGACCGCCCATCCTCTAAGGATCCGTTAAACTATTTACTATGTAGTAATATACGCTATATACAGTAGTGTCTAATCAGTAAAGTATAATCATATAGGAAATAGCGTTAAGGGGATGGTGAACCTTAACGCGGTCGGATCTTTAAAACCAAAATCGTAGTGGGCTCGCTATAAGGAGATGACACGGCACGCGAGGCAATGCCAGGGTGGAACATCGTTTGCACTCCCGGACCGGTGGTGACGGCAAGCCAGCAGCTTCCGCCCACCTCGAACAATACCCCCGAATCAAAGTGGCGCCACATATCAAATCGCAAAAGTAATAGAATGGTTTCCGATGGAGCATGCTCGATGAAAGGGTGCGACCCTTTGTGTAGCCCGGTATAGCTCCTGTTTTAGTCATTTATGCCAACTCACGGGAGTTGGGTCCACGTAATATACCTCGAGAACGTTGCCACCATCCTACTTCATTCTGGAATCTCCACCGCGTACACAGTTGTTAAAGTGGTTTTGGGTATTGGCCGGCTATAAGACAATATCCGATCCCGGTCTCTTTAACAACCAATCGTTATTATAACCCGTAGTTATAACTTTTAAAACAATATCTTATACTTCAAAATAAAATATCATTTCAAGCCAAATCTTTATCAAAATATAGATTAAATCATTTCCAAACCATTTCAATATATCATCATACCATATCTTTCACTTCAAATATTTATCAAAATAAATATCAAGTCATTTCTAACCATTTCAATATTTTAAATTATCACATCCTTTAAAAACTTCCTTTCAAATCATTTTAATACATCAAAATATCATAACCTTTCAAAGCTTCATTTTTCAAATCATTTAATATCAAAATATCATATCTTTCAAAACTTCGTTTCAAATCATTTTAATATATCAAAATATCATATCTTTCAATACCACATTTCAAATCATTTTAATATATCAAAATATCATATCTTTTCAAAACCACATTTCAAATCATTTTAATATATCAAAATATCATATCTTACGAAACCACATTTCAAATCATTATTCATTTTATTCAATTTAAAATACCATTTCAATTCATATTTCAAAACAGTTTATATTCCAAAAAAATCATTTTTAATCATAAAAATGAAGTTATTATGTTAAAAATTAAATTATTAAATTTCCAAAATTTTCAACTTCCAAAGTTCATTTATTCACTTACGTTTATCAAAACAGTGAAATTCCACTTTTCGCAGCATTTAGAAAACGCTACGGAAAGTTACATTCAAAACAGTTCAATTTAACAAAAGACAACATTTTAAAAATGTTGTAATAGGGTTTAATTAAATTCCAAATAAACTTAGTTAAATTCAAAAATTATAGCACTTACAAAATTGCTATAATAGTTTTTAATTCAATTTAGCTTTTTAGTTCATTATCATCAACTACAGCATTTACAAATACTGTAATATCATTTACATTGTAATTAACAGCATTTCAAAAATGCAGTCAATTACCTCCAAATATTCAATATAATTTCTCAACAAATTATATTTTTATTTAAAACATTTTTAACTCATAAAATCATACATTTTCACATTTATAAACATCATTTAATTTTCCTCAAGTTCATGATTTTATAAAGTTAAATTTCCATTCAAAAATCAAGATTTAATAATAATTCACTTATTAAATTGCAATGTTCAATTTTAAATTCCTTGCATTAAATTTGAACTTAACACTTAAGTTCAAATTTTCAAATATAACTTATTTTTATTTTTATTTTCTTAACTAAAAGTTCACTTTTAAGTCAATTTCATAAATTTCCAATTTTAGTTATATTTCAAAATTTCAACTTAAATATTCATTCATTTCACATTCAACTTTATCAAAAATCATTAATATGATATAAAATCACTTTAAATTAATTTAAATTCAAAATATCATAAATTCATCATATTTTCAAAGTTAATTTAAATTCCATTAAAAATTAAATCAAAATTTCCAAAATAACTTACATTCATATTTTCTAACTTTTCCATAATTTATTTAACTTATAGATTTCCAGAAAATAAATAATACTTTACAAAAGTTATATTTTTATTAAATTTCAAATCAAATATTATAATAATTAAATTTCGAAAATATTTTAAATTTTTTAGAAAACGTATTTTAACTATGGGCCTGTATATAATTTTCTACGCTAGGTAAAGTTATACGGGTAATATATCATTTCAACCCGTAATTTACAAATTAAATCCGGGTTTTATCATTTCGAACCCGCAATCCCAAGTTAAAATAAATTAAATAAAAACCGTTTAAGCCTATCATTTCAGCCCATAACGATTTTTCTCTATTCTAAAGTCCTACCATAGTGATTCTAATCTAAAGGAAACTCGCAGTGTGATGAACAGATAAAATAAACAGAATAGCATGAAATAACAGTAACATATAATATAATAAGTGTAATAACAGGTGTGAACATCATATGATAATAATATAAGCATATATAACATGATAATATAGTTCTACAGATTCACAGGGTGTCAATTCACATTTGTATAAGTATAAACATCTGGTGAGATTTACTCACTTGTATTAGCTGGAGATGACAAACAACTACACACAACAAAGATCTTCGAAGGCATGAAAGCATGAATATGATTTGAGAGTGGAGAGCCAAAGATTTATAGCCTTGGATACATTCAAACAAAACAAATATATGAAACATAAGTTTCAAAAACAAGATATACTTAACAATGTTAGAAATAGATGTATAAAACAAAACCAAAGACTTTGCACTTGCTTCCTATGCTTGTTTGCATGGCTTAGGGGATTAATAAGGTCAGGTTTGAGCATGGTTTGGATCAGGTATGGGTAGGAAAATGCGCGGTTACAAGGTGATGAAGTGGGTAGGAGTTAAATGTAGAGAATATAAAAGGTTAAGGCATATATAAGAGTTTTGGTGAACTTTTTGGGCTCGGCTAAGGCATGTTTGGGCTCACCCTTTCAGGTTTCAGATCTGGACAGTAGCTTAGGTGATGGGTGGTGGTCATATCAAGGTGGTGGTGGTGGCCTAAGGTGGTGGACTTGGTGGTGGATGAAGGTAGTGAAGCAACTAGGCTAGGCTAACATGTTTTTAAGGAGTTTTCAAGGCTTTTGTGTGGAGTTTTGTCAAGGGGGAGGGTGCGGCCTGGTCAATTCAGAGGAGGGGATGATGTTAAGTGGTGGGTGGTGAAGAGGAGAAGGTGGTGGAGGTGATGGCCAAGGCTTGCTAGTGGTGGCCGAGTAAAACAAACAAAGAAAACAAGGCAAAAACAAGCAAAAAAGAAAGAGAAAAAGTAGAAAAATATAGAGAAGCCATTACCAAATTTTCTCTAGCCGTGAAAATGATATGAGGAAGATGTTTTCACGTGAAAATGAAGAAAAAGAAGTAAGCTGAAGATAGTATAAGGAATGGCCAAAATAACAGATGTATTGATTGAAAAAGAAACAGTAAAAGAAACGGTGAAACGACTTTACGTTGCTTAGCTTTTAAAACCTTCCATACTTCCTTTTCTTTTAAATAAAATAAAACAAAATAAAATTCAGAAAGTACATCTAAAAACCGAAACAAAGTGAAAAAAAATAAAAATATATAAATAAATTTAAAGAAAATATAAAAAGAATTAAGGAAATTGCTTAAAGATTGAAAACAGGGTTCAAAAATTATAATTAAAACATTGATGGCTTTGGAAAAATATCTACTTCATTTTAAAAATATTCTAAAGAAAAATTTTAAAGTAAAATAATTTATTTATCATTTCTAAAATAAAATAAATAATTAAATTTTAATTAAATAGAATTTAAATTAAGAAAATGGCTTAAAATTGCGAAGTAGACTTTAAAATTAGAAATAAATTCAATGCACTTTGGAAAATTATTATATACTTGAATAATATTTATAAATAAAGATAAGTACACAAAATAAAAATGAATTCACAAAATAAATATATAAAATTAAATTTAAATAAAATTTTAATGAAGAAAATAGCAGAAAATAAGAAAACAACCAAAAAAAAGAAATCAACACGGTAAACTTTGGAAAAATTATAACATCACAAAAAAATGTTTTTTTTAAGAAAAAATATATATCTAACACGTCATATAACACATATTAGAATATTATTCGACAATTAAAAAATATAATTTATAAAATTTAACATAAAGAAAATTGTTAAATAATTCAATGTACACACAATATTAAAAACAGTTTAACTTTCACAAATTAAATCCGTTTTCAACGAAACAAAAAGCAACGTTCTTAAAACTTTATGTACTTTCATAATAAAAGATAAAATTTAAATTTTCAAACTTTTAAAAATTTAAATTAAAAGTCAAAGTTTGATTATTTTGACCAAAAATTCACTTTTTGGAAAATATTCTTTTTAGTCATGCTTTGGAATGATAATTCATATCAAAACTAAAGTTTATATTTAAAAGAACAAAATTAATCATTCAAAATAAATAAAATAAGTTTTTAAATCAAAATTTAATTAAAATAATTAAAATATACAATTAAAATAAATCACAAAATACAGGGTTGTTACACTCTCCCCCACTCAAAACTTTTCGTCCCCGAAATGGAATGAAGTACGGGAAAGCAATGAAAAAAATAGAAATGAAATAAGATTAAGACAAGATGACAAAGAGCTTGGAATTATACATGATGGCTATTGTTATAGGTAAATTTTACATGGTGGAGATGATCTTTCCAAGATTCTCCAAAATTAAGAACACAAGCACGAAAAGGTGGATTCAAAATGATTACCAAAGATCTATCAAAGATTATAGAAAGATGCCTATACCAATCTATAGCAAGATAAGGATGATAAGGACAACCAAAAGATAGTTTGGAAAACAAAATAAGGAAATAAATTTGAAAGCATGAAAATTTCAACTTAAATAGAGAATAAATCTGTACACAAGTTAAATAAATCTTAACTATCTCAAATTCAATTATCTTATTATCCAATCATCTTAAATTAATAATTTTTAAAACCAAAGGGTTTGAAAAATAATCATTTATTATACTCATAATGTACTTAGTACATTTAATTCTTCTTTATTCCTAATTAAAATTAAAATTATTCCTTTCAATATATTTAATACTTATGTTAAATATACTTACACTTATTATAACTGCTTTGTTTTATTCTTAGTTCTTTTAATATATTTTTTATTGTAAGTTATTCAATTACCCTTTATTATATTTACCTCTGTTAATCATTTTATAATTAAAATTTAAGTGTATAACATTTATTATAACCACTCAAATTTTATTTATAAATTTTTTTTATATTGTATATTATCCAATTACATTGTTAACTTTTGAAAAATTTAGGTAAGTTATATTGAATGCAATTGTATTATACAATTAAATCATTTCATGCTTGAATATTCATCCCAATTTTGATTTTCTCTTTATAATTGAAATTATTCTTTAAAAATAAAATTTTAGAATTAAATTTCCGATTTCTTCAACCCATTTAGAGATAAATAAATGTATGTACATAATTTATCAAACAAAATTTAACTCATATGTCTATATATATTATAGATCAAGTCATATTTTAGAAATTCAAATCAAATTGATTTCCAAAACAAAGCTGTAGCAAGACTACAGAGGAGTCACTTCACTTCGAAACTTGAAAATGAACGTCGATGATGCTGCAGTCATCACTGTAGTTATTTTCCAGCGACAAAGAGAAGAGCACTAATTTTTTTTTTAAACTTTAAAATTCTTTGGAAACAAATTTCTATTTGAAAATACTTTAAATAATATAACCTTTTAAAACTTTAAACACAAGGTTTGAAACCATTGAAAATTAAATTCTCAAATTTCTTGTTCTAAATTCATTTCAGTTCCCAAATCAATTTATAAACAACTATTTATAAATTCATTTATAGAACAATAAATGATAAATTAAGTATTATCACTTCAAACAATCAATTTAAATCAGTTTATTAAGTTCCATAAATTTACTTATATATCAAAATTTATTTTATTAACCCAGTTTTAAAATAATATTGTGTCAGTTTGTTCTGTCAAAGTGTTTTAGAAATCCTATCGATAGCGTTGATCAGACGAATCGATCGAAAACCCAAATCAACATCAACAACTCAGACAACACAATATATAAAACATAGATATACAAGTATAGTTCAAAATGTTTGGAGATAGGTTAGAAAAAAAAGACAAGATGATTAAATAACAAAATAGGGAGGTGGATAAGCTTAAGTGAATCACGAGCAACCTTAACCGGGTCAACCGTGACTTAAAGAATAAGATCAATGTGGATTTTTCTAGGGTAAATCTACATTCGATCTTAATAAATAAAGTTTGGAATAACAAAAGATATTAGCATCTAAACCAAGGATAGATATAAATCTCTGGTGAATCGATGCTAATTGTAAATGAGTTTTTCCCCGTTTTCAATTCAATTTGAAATTGGCGTGACCGCCGACTCACTAGAAAGATCATTCGAAGCGGAGTTATGGAATACTCCAGGGTCAAAAAGAAGATGAATAGTGAGGGATACGAATGGATTTTGGAACCGTAGGGAATGTTACAAAAATCAAAGGAATCGAGTCAATAGGAAGAGATTCAAACTCGAATGAAAGTGGTTCTGTAAATACTTTCACTCCATATGCTGATTTTTTGCCTAGAGCTACCAGAGCTCTGATACCAACTGTAACGACCCGATATTTTCAACCATTCGCATCCATTATAAGTGTATAGGTAGACACTCATGCCAGAATTGAATTGCTCAAAATACCGCGTTGTAAATAAAAATTTGGCAAACCACAGAAAACACAGTAAATAAAAATCACAGATCACAGACACAGAGTATTTAAAATGCAGCGGAAGTAAAAGAGATAGTAGTTCATGAAGCTACTATATAAATATATCAGAGTTACATAAGATACAATAGAAGAAATAAAGTATATTAGAAGTTTAAATATGATAACCAAGTATAAGCTGAATAGAACAACCGAACTGAAAAGATGAAACTTGACAAGTAGATAATCTCCAGTGATTCCAATCTCCAGAAAGTGGAAATCCAAATCTGTGAATAACTCAGGCTGACCCTAGCGTAAATAAAAATACAAACACTCGAGTCAGGACATACATACTTATACAATGTAAACCAACTCAAGTGAACTGTAGCAAAGGTACAAGTAACTTAGAAGATGCTTGGGACCGCCCATCCTCTAAGGATGCGTTAAACTATTTACTATGTAGTAATATGCGCTATATACAGTAGTGTCTAATCAGTAAAGTATAATCATATAGGAAATAGCGTTAAGGGGATGGTGAAACTTAACGCGGTCGGATCTTTAAAACCAAAATCGTAGTGGGCTCGCTATAAGGAGATGACACGGCACGCGAGGCAATGCCAGGGTGGATACACCGTTTGCACTCCCGGACCGGTGGTGACGGCAAGCCAGCAGCTTCCGCCCACCTCGAACAATACCCCCGAATCAAAGTGGCGCCACATATCGAATCACAAAAGTAATAGAATGGTTTCCGATGGAGCATGCTCGATGAAAGGGTGCGACACTTTGTGTAGCCCGGTATAGCTCCTGTTTTAGTCATTTATGCCAACTCACGGGAGTTGGGTCCACGTAATATACCTCGAGAACGTCGCCACCATCCTACTTCATTCTGGAATCTCCACCGCGTACACAGTTGTTAAAGTGGTTTTGGGTATTGGCCGGCTATAAGACAATATCCGATCCCGGTCTCTTTAACAACCAATCGTTATTATAATCCGTAGTTATAAATTTTAAAACAATATCTTATACTTCAAAATAAAATATCATTTCAATCCAAATCTTTATCAAAATATAGATTAAATCATTTCCAAACCATTTCAATATATCATCATACCATATCTTTCACTTCAAATATTTATCAAAATAAATATCAAGTCATTTCTAACCATTTCAATATTTTAAATTATCATATCCTTTAAAAACTTCCTTTCAAATCATTTTAATACATCAAAATATCATAAACTTTCAAAGCTTCATTTTTCAAATCATTTAGCTTTTTAGTTCATTATCATCAACTACAGCATTTACAAATACTGTAATATCATTTACATTGTAATTAACAGCATTTCAAAAATGCAGTCAATTACCTCCAAATATTCAATATAATTTCTCAACAAATTATATTTTTATTTAAAACATTTTTAACTCATAAAATCATACATTTTCACATTTATAAACATCATTTAATTTTCCTCAAGTTCATGATTTTATAAAGTTAAATTTCCATTCAAAAATCAAGATTTAATAATAATTCACTTATTAAATTGCAATGTTCAATTTTAAATTCCTTGCATTAAATTTCAACTTAATACTTAAGTTCAAATTTTCAAATATAACTTAGTTTTATTTTTATTTGCTTAACTAAAAGTTCACTTTTAAGTCAATTTCATAAATTTCCAATTTTAGTTATATTTCAAAATTTCAACTTAAATATTCATTCATTTCACATTCAACTTTATCAAAAATCATTAATATGATATAAAATCACTTTAAGTTAATTTAAATTCAAAATATCATAAATTCATCATATTTTCAAAGTTAATTTAAATTCCATTAAAAATTAAATCAAAATTTCCAAAATAACTTACATTCATATTTTCTAACTTTTCCATAATTTATTTAACTTATAGATTTCCAGAAAATAAATAATACTTTACAAAAGTTATATTTTTATTAAATTTCAAATCAAATATTATAATAATTAAATTTCTAGAATATTTTAAATTTTTTAGAAAAACATATTTTAACTACGGGCCTGTATATAATTTTCTACGCTAGGTAAAGTGATACGTGTAATATATCATTTCAACCCGTAATTTACAAAGAAAATCCGGGTTTTATCATTTCAAACCCGCAATCCCAAGTTAAAATAAATCAAATAAAAACCGTTCAAGCCTATCATTTCAGCCCATAACGATTTTTCGCTATTCTAAAGTCTGTTCGGGTATGTATCATTTCAACCCATAGTGATTCTAATCTAAAGGGAACTTGCAGTGTGATGAACAGATAAAATAAAAACAATAGCATGAAATAACAGTAACATATAATAAAATAAGTGTAATAATAGGTGTGAACATCATATGATAATAATATAAGCATATATAACATGATAATATAGTTCTACATATTCACAGGGTGTCAATTCACATTTGTATAATTATAAACATCTGGTGAGATTTACTCACTTGTATTAGCTGGAGATGACAAACAACTACACACAACAAAGATCTTCGAAGGCATGAAAGCATGAATATGATTTGAGAGTGGAGAGCCAAAGATTTATAGCCTTGGATACATTCAAACAAAACAAATATATGAAACATAAATTCCAAAAACAAGATATACTTAACAATGTTAGAAATAGATGTATAAAACAAAACCAAAGACTTTGCACTTGCTTCCTATGCTTGTTTGCATGGCCTAGGGGATTAATAAGGTCAGGTTTGAGCATGGTTTGGATCAGGTATGGGTAGGAAAAGGCGCGGTTACAAGGTGATGAAGTGGGTAGGAGTTTAAATGTAGAGAATATAAAAGGTTAAGGCATATATAAGAGTTTTGGTGAACTTTTTGGGCTCGGCTAAGGCATGTTTGGGCTCACCCTTTCAGGTTTCAGATCTAGACAGTAGCTTAGGTGATGGGTGATTGTCATATCAAGGTGGTGGTGGTGGCCTTTGTGGTGGATGAAGGTAGTGAAGCTACTAGGCTAGGCTAACATGTTTTTAAGGAGTTTTCAAGGCTTTTCTGTGGAGTTTTGTCAAGGGAGAGGGTGCGCCCTGGTCAAGTCAGAGGAGGGGATGATGTTAAGTGGTGGATGGTGAAGAGTATAAGGTGGTGGAGGTGATGGCCAAGGCCAGCTAGTGGTGGCCGAGTAAAACAAACAAAGAAAACAAGGCAAAAACAAGCAAAAAAGAAGGAGAAAAAGTAGAAAAATATAGAGAAGCCATTACCAATTTTTCTCTAGCCGTTAAAATGAGATGAGGAAGATGTTTTCACGTGAAAATTAAGAAAAATAATTCAGCTGAAGATAGTATAAGGAATGGCCAAAATAACTGATGTATTGATTGAAAAAGAAACGGTGAAACGACTTTACGTTTCTTAGCTTTTAAAACCTTCCATACTTCCTTTTCTTTTAAATTAAATAAAACAAAATAAAATTCAGCAAGTACATCTAAAAACCGAAACAAAGTGAAAAAATAAAAATATATAATTGAATTTAAAGAAAATATAAAAAGAATTAAGGAAATTGCTTAAAAATTGAAAAAAGGGTTCAAAATTTATAATTAAAACATCGATGGCTTTGGAAAAATATCTACTTCATTTTAAAAATGTTCTAAAGCAAAATTTTGAAATAAGATAATTTATTTATCATTTCTAAAATAAAATAAATAATTAAATTTTTATTAAGTAGAATTTAAATTAAGAAAATGGCTTAAAATTGCGAAGTAGACTTTAAAATTAGAAATAAATTCAATGCACTTTGGAAAATTTTTATATACTTGAAAAATATTTATAAATAAAGATAAGTACACAAAATAAAAATTAATTCACAAAATAAATATATAAAATTAAATTTAAATAAAATTTTAATGAAGAAAATAGTAGAAAAATAAGAAAACAACCCTAAAAAAAAAGAAATCAACATGGTAAACTTTGGAAAAATTATAACATCACAAAAAAAATGTTTTTTTAAAAAAATATATATATCTAACATGTCATGCAACACACATTGTAACATTATTTGACAATTAAAAAATATAATTTATAAAATTTAACATAAAGAAAATTGTTAAATAATTCAATGTACACACAATATTGAAAACAATATAACTTTCACAAATTAAATCCGTTTTCAACGAAACAAAAAGCAATGTTCTTAAAATTTTATGCACTTTCATAATAAAAGATAAAATTTAAATTTTCAAACTTTTAAAAAATTTAAATTTAAATTCAAAGTTTGATTATTTTGACCAAAAATTCACTTTTTGGAAAATATTCTTTTTAGTCACGCTTTGGAATGATAATTCATATCAAAACTAAAGTTTATAGTTAAAAGAACAAAATTAATCATTCAAAATAAATAAAATAAGTTTTTAAATCAAAATTCAATTAAAATAATTAAAATATACAATTAAAATAAATCACAAAATACAGGGTTGTTACACTATTAATGAGTAGAAGAAATGGCAAGTCCTGCCTATTTACAATACCCCTAATGTCCCCAAGAGGCTTATTTGCGAAAGGAAATTATATATGGATGAATGAAATAATATTGTTTTAGGTTGCTGCGTTATTCCTTGGTGACTAGCTAACTTGAAGATTATTTGAAGACAAGTCTTTCATCAACCTATTCGGGTCCCCTCTCCGTTAGGTCCAAGTAGTTTACCTTGAGCATGTAGACCTTAGGGTCTTGCCGTTTCTCTGCCGTTTCATGGTTCCTTAACATATTGCTGGTGCTTTTTTTCCTTATCAGCACCTCGATCAAAATTTCAAATATCGACATTTAGTAATGTTATACCCATGGGTTTTGTGGAAGCGACAATACTTCCCAAAATGTTTATCTTGCTCAGTCGCTTCCCCCCTTGGCGGCTTCTTATATTGCTCACTTCCTTGAAGGAAAGATATATATTCTCCGATGTGTCATTCAAAGGCATGTAATCTTCTAACCTGAAGTTCTTCGGACGTTTCGCATCAACGTCATGCCCGTTACCATAGCTTTGACTTCTTTTCTTCTGACTACCATAGTTTCCAACACTTATTGCGATGTTGCTCTAGATTACTTCTTTCGATTGTTCATCACCAAACTTTCTTTCGGCTAGTCCTGCTTTTTCGTAGGAATTGTTTTGCCTTTTGGTGAAATTCTTTCATGGTAGTGGGTTGCTTATCTATAACCATCTACCGAAATCCATATCCGGGTGAATGCCCCATACCAAGGCTATAAACAACAAGTTTTCTTTCAGATTGTTGACTTTAGTGACAACGATGTTGAACTGATTCAGGAATTCCTTCAAAGTTTCATTTGGTCCTTGAGACAAGTTAGGCAGAGACATAATACCCTTTGGTCTAACAGCGTGGTGCCTGCACTATTCTGGATTTTCTTAGCCAACTCGTCAATGGTCGATATGAACTTCAGCATGAGCCTTATGAACCATATTGTGGCAACTCCTTCCAATAAAATGGAAAAACATTTGCAATGAACAATGTCTATAGCTCTTGCTCCATTTATATGCCATTCTTACTTAAACAGATGCTGTCTAGGATCAATTATCCCATTATATGGCGCCATGGTCGACATTGTGAATTTGCGGGGGTACCCATCTCTTAAGATATTCTCAGTAAACGAAATTCAGCTTGGTGAAAAACCCAAATCTTCATCCTTTCAATCCCTATTTTCCTCCATCAATCGTTTGACCATGTCAGCGATGCACTCCTTACTGGCATGGTAAACTGAAGGTCGGTTATCAGTGGTTGCACCGTGTATTTGATTCTACAAATGGTTTTGATTTACCGGCCATTGGTTAGGTCCTTCGATATCTGGGAGAACCACTCCTTCAACATTCCATGGGTTTGCATTTGGTTGAGTTGCAGCTATCTGAATTCTATGTCAATTTACACCGGCATCCAATTTGAAATCATCATCATCTAGCTACGTATCCTCTTCTTCATCAAAGATTAACATAGCATCACCTTCTCGGGGGCCACCCCCTTTTAAATTTCTCTTGGTAATGAAAGGATTTCTCTCGGTACCTGTTGGTTTTCTTGTGAGGGTAGCAATCCTGCTTCTTCCTGCAAGTCCTACAACCGCTCTAAAGTTTTCAACTTTTTGTTTTTTCTTTCCATCTCTTCTATTTTGGCCAAAAACTAAAGAGTTTTCTTACTCTATCATTGGGGGAAGTTCCTCTTCAAATTCTCTGGGTTCTTGGTGGTTGCAAGATTAGTAAGGCATCCATCTTTTCCATTAGAGCTTTCTGGGTTTCTAGCATTTTCTAGTTAAGTTACTGCATCATCATATCCAGCTCTCCTCTGGTAACTACATCCTATTGAGCAGTGAATTCTAGGACCTCCTATTGACTACTAACTTCAACCTGGTGAGTATTCCTGTCTTCACCTCCAGCCATGGCTCCTAAGGACCATCCAGATCTCTTTGATGCCATGCCTTCAAAGCATCAGACCTTTAAGTTTTTCAAGTAGATTTTCTAGATCAAACCACTAGATCAATCCAAATCCAAAATAGCAAGCTAGATCCACGCTTGGGGTTCAGTTTTTCAGTGAAAGCACCAAAATATTGACGTCAAAAATTGATCAACACCCAAAAGTATGTTGTAGGGAACCTATGAGACCTATATCTAGGAGATAATAGTAAAAATAGTAGAAAAGGAAGAGCAAGACACAAGATTTTATAGTGGCTCAACAATCTCTGCTCAACGTCTACTTTATTTTTTTATTGATTGTTAACTATAGAAAATTAGAGAGTACAGGTCACTAGTACAAGGGCTTGACAGGTTTTATGGCCTAGAACTGCGAAAAGTAGATGCCTAGGTGATTATTGTGAAGGAGGTAGGAGATGAAGAAATGGAAGAGTCTATGCCAGCAGAGAATTAGATCCCTTTTTCGATGTAGAAAGGTTGGTATTTATAGGGAGATAGAGGTACATAGTCAGAAGACTACTTGCATTAAAGTTTAGAAGATAGCCCAATGTTATACAAATGAGCATGGAAGCCCATAACCCAAGAAAATGACTCAGTACCGACCTAATGACTCAATATTGATCTATTTTTCTTGATGTAAGTTGAACTATTTCACTTGTTTTTCTCTTCTACCTTCTATTCGATGTGTTCCAAGCCACTTTCATCGACTTTGAGTCGATTATAATGATCTTCTCAATAGCACTTGAATTATCATACTCTTTTCACTTTCTTCTTATCAATTCTTGGAATAGCTGGTCCAATCTCAAGGAAAATCACTTGTCCTTGAGTAGTTGGAGCAGTGTATGAAATGTATAGGTGTAGGACGTAGGATGAAGAGGATAAACAAGTGGTCTTCGAACTAAATTACCCGGCATAGAATTGCACCCTTAACTTCATTTCCATTTATATTTCTCTTAATTGTTTCTCTACCCCGCCTAAATATATTTCCAAGTTTTTGAATCATTTCATCTTCGTCTTAACATTCCAGTTTCATTGACTTCTACTAGGTTAAAAACCTTGTTAGTAATAACATAGTGCTTTTATAATATAACATCTTTTGAATTATTTTTAAATATCATATCTTATAAATATATTATTTACATACATCTTCGTCATTTTTAAGGAAGTTTTAAATTATAAACAAATGTTTTATAAAAGAGGTTTAAGAGACGCTTAAGTGGCTTAATTATATATTTTTTTACTTGTTTATAGAAAGCTACTAACAACACTTAATACTAAAAGCGGATGAAGTAGACTTGTCTATCCATGAGAGTTAAGAATGTTGTTCAAATACGGTTTAGAAGAAATTATGCTCTAACCTACCGACTTCATTCTTGACCGAGGGATAGTAAGTTGAGACGGTCAGAAATGTGTAAAGTATATGAAACTTGATTTCCATAAGCAAATGTTTTTGGAACTAGATAGTTGTTTAGTCGACTAATTGAACTTGACTGTTTAACTAATGAAGCATATGAAAGCTTCACGACTTCGTAGGTTTGGGATCCTCTAGGGAGGACTCATTAGTATGAAACGTCTATAGTTTTAAGAATGGTATATATATGACATGCCCCAGGAGGAATCCTTCATATAATGTTTGCTTACTTCTAAAAGAAGCAAAATTGAATTGCCGTAAATTAATTGATTTAGTTTTAAACAGCTAGAGATCATTAAGTGTTTTACTTGTTGAATACCACTTCAAAAGTAGTATACGAGTCTACATTTTGGAAGCAGATGTGATGTTGAATGTTATAGAGTTGACTCCAGGAAAGAGGTCAGCATTAACATTTCAGACTAATGTTATGGAGTTGAACTGTCTGTCTTAAGGCTAAGTCCAAGGAAGAGGCCATCATTAGCATTTATCGTTCGACTTGTGCTGGAATCCATGGAAAGGATTGATGTACTCATGTGAGAGAGGTCGAACGTGACCTCGACATTAGAAACGGATAAATATAGAGTAGGCTACATAACCTTGGGTTTATCTAACCCGCGATAGTGTATACAAACTCCATATCTGAAGTTTGCGTATCGATGTTACTAGCAGGAATTAGTGATACTTGATTCCACATGTTAGGGTGTGGGACAATTGTGTTTATCTTATGATATATTTTATCTAAAGATATGCCATGCTAGGATGGTAGTTTCTAATCCTTGTGCATGGAGGTCGGACTGGACTTGACTGAAGAGGTCTCCGTGGAAAATCCATATGCGAACATGCCTTAGCAGTTTTAGATGTACTTCTAATAATTATTAAGTTATGAAATGCAAGCAGCACAACTATTTTTTGATTTATATTCTGCACCCTAAGCATTATCTATTACATTGCTGGATAGTTTAGTTTCTTTTGAGTGGAAAACCGTTACAGTAACCCATATCGTCTTAAAAGTTACTATTACATATATGCATATATCTTGAGTTTTTCATACCAAAGTTATGTCTATCATGTGGTTTTTATTTTTTCTAAATTCCTCGTATACTCTTTCAAGTGGGTTGAGTAAAGAAAGTTTTACTTTGGACGCTTGAGAGTCCAAGAAACGAGATGGAGGCTTCCGTATATTTATCTATTTCTATTTCACTTGCACTATTATTATGTATGTATCAACATTATAAGGATAGGTAGTTATAACTATTCAGGTTGATGGTAGTACTTAGGTTTAGAAACTTTGAAATAACTTTGTATTTTGGAGTAACCCTTTGTACCATCGTTTTGGATATTGTATATTACCGTTCTGCTATGAGATTCTCATATTGTGTCCGTTCTCCCTTGTTTTGTTTCTTTTTATACTTCACCCTAAATATCTGTATTTCTAGTACTTAAGTACTCGGCACACGAATACTATACTGTATTAATGTCGACAATTTAGGATCGAAAAGTTAGGTCGTTACATTTGGTATCTGAGCGAAGGTTTTGCGAATACATGGGCTGTGGTAATCGCCTTACACCACCGACACTAGTAGTATATAAATAGTGCATTATCCATCCGATCGATATAGGATGATCATTTAGGTTGAAATAAACCAACATACCAAATAACCTAAAATATCCCATAGCGCACGGATAAAATACAATATCGCAGATATAACAAAAGTGACAGTAATAACCGTGTGAAACAAATTATTAGAGCGTAACATCCATAAAGTTATACATCAATAGTGAAGTTTATATAATGGATTCAAACTCAACAACCATCTCAAATACAAATAGTAAGCAATCACTACTGAGGCTCCCCATTGTTGCGTAGCGGAATAAGCGTAGACTCAATATATGTATATAATATGAGATAGCTCCATCCAAGTCGTCCTTCGAACAGCGATAGCGTCGCCTAGACCTGTTATTTCATCTACTCATCTAAGAGTATCCAAGATAATAAAAGGAAAAACATAAAATCTTAGATCAGACAATAGTCTGATGTGATCGGTAAATAAGTCTCAAAATACTATATAGGTAAATATTGTAGGGAACAAGAGTACAAAAACCATACCTGACCTACCCCTACAACTAAAGAGTTAGCATATAACACCATAATATTATACTCTACAATATCATAAAGATATACCACAAACCGAATAAAGGATGTCAGTCTTCCAGGTATTCCGATCTCCAATACCTACTTCCCTTGATACCTATGAGTGATAGACTACTAAAAAAAGCAACCAAAGAAACTATAGAATCCATCAGACAATCCTAACTATCACTCTATATGCTCTGCATATATGATAACACATATGACCCTCAACCCCGAAACTAATAGAAATCCCGGTTCTCTACTATACTCTCATATCCTACAGCCCAAAGCTGGAAACGTGTCTCACAACCTAAAGCTGGACACTAGACCTAAAGCTATAGGTCCAAGGTATATACAGGTCCTTCAATTGACCTATGGACGTCACCTCTTACAATATCCCTGCTTCGAGTACAACTAAGAACTCTCCAAGTCATCAACGATTCCTTAGCACATACACCCTTCTTCGCTACTCTCAACTGGTGAAATCCCATCACCAAATCCGTTTAGGAGAACATCTTCGCACCATGCAACTAATCGATCAAGTAATCAATGCATGAAAGTGGAAAATCGTTCTTCTTTATCACTTTATTCAGCTCACAATAATCCACTCGCAACCACAAAGAGCCTTCCGCCTTCATCGTGAATCCTACAGGTGCACCTTACTGAGATATGTTCCTTTGAATGAACCCTTTCCTCAATAGGTCATTCACTTGCACCTCCAATTCCTTTTACTCTCTGGGTGCCATACGCCTCAATGGCCAAACTACTGATCTGGCTTCCTTCACTAAGTCTATCCGAAACTCGATCTCTCTATGTGCTAGCAATCCAGTCACTTCCTTGAAAACATCTGGATACTCTCTAGCAATAGGCATAGATGACAATCCCTCATATGGAACCTCAAGCGAATGTAGAAAGCTTCTCGCAATCCACCATCGTTCGCGCATCCACATCTCTGATTGTCACTAATAGCTTCTTGCAATCCACTATGGCTGCATACTTCCTAAGCCAGTCCATACCTAAGATAACCCTAAACCAAACAAAGTTCAAAACAAAACTATCACAAACCAAAGAACATGCATGACTCGATAAAACTTGGCGACGAAAACCCATGCAAAGACCAGTAGAGCCTCCAGTAAGGTTTGTCATGATTAAGGTTCGATCTACTATCTCAAGTTTCCAATCTGAATCTACCTACTAGGTCACTACAAATGATTGAATGAGAAGCACCGGTATCAAACAAAACTCTAACGGGAACATCACCAATATAAAGCATATCTCTATTGATGACTCCCTTCCCCTTCTCCTTTACCGAAGGAGCACTCGACGAAGTTGGGATTGTGTCCAAAGCATACGCTTTCACTACCTGCTTATCTTTTACTAGTACTGAATAATTCTTCTTCAAATGCCCATGCTTGTCATAGTTGTAACATTTCCTTTTCTCATACACCTTGCAATCTCTAATCCAGTGACCTTTTTTGTTGCTTCCAAGGCAAGTAGGTTCCCATTTACCCTTTTTCATGCCACCCTTTCCTTGAGGCTGTTTCCTCTTCCCATTCCACTTCTTCCTGCCTTCACCGCTTTGCGCGGCTTTGGCTCTTCTTTCTCAGAAAAATCAACAATAGCAGTCTTAACCTTAGGGTACACGTTCTCATGGAAAAGCGCCTTCTCCACCAACTTCTCAAACTACTCATCTATATGGTCCACTAGCTTTTCTCCCAAGTAGTAATCCAAACCAATGATAAATTTATTATTCTTCCTCAATGGAGTTTCAATGAACGTCATCCCGTACTTAGACAAAGCATCAAATTCTGCCATATATTAAGAAACCGTCATCTCTCAGTGCTTGAAATCAGTAAATTTTTGGAACAGAATCAATTTTTGAGCAGTCAGAATAAACTTCTCCTCAAACCTCATCTTAAAATGATCCTAAGAAAGATGATCTTATGGTGTAGCAATAGTGATGGTATTCCACTAATTCATAGCTCAGCCTTGAGCTGACATAAAGCCAACTTCCTCTTCATAGCATCTTCCACCTCCATATCTCACAAGTATTTAACCAATCTTGCACTTCTATAGATGACTCCGTCCCATGAAAAGGCTGGACTCCATGAGTAAAATAATCTTTATTCAGCTTGGCGAAATCCACCATAGGTGCTTGCATGGGAGCACATCACCTATCACCACTCCAGGAGCATTCTTGATCATATTAGCCATTATAGCATTGAACATGGCTTGGACCTCATGGCATAGTAGCCCCTAATCCTACTCCTTCCTCAACTCTTAAGGAAGAATTCCTTATTGCATTCCTTATATGCCCTCTCATTCTTATCTATAACAAGAATGACTAGTCTCTCATAAAGAAAACCGTGTCCATAATGCTCAGGTGCATGCGAATTATACTATATAAAATATTATAACATAGTTTTGAAAACCAAACTTATAACAAGTACACACTCTTTCATACACACACACACAAGCACTAGTCTAAAGCGATAACTCCTTCCCTATCTCTACTAGATCATGGTATTAACTCCTGTTAATTGTGTAACCAAACCACTGATACCAAATCTTACAACCGCCTAATACCACTGGAACTAATAGCATATGAATAGTGCGCCAAATACCACTGGACTAATAGCAGATGAATAGTGCATTGTCCAAGCCTGGCCAATATTGGACGATCATCAAGGTTGAAATAAACCAATATAACATATAACCTGTCATATCTCATAAAGCATGGATAAAATATAACATTACAGATATAATAGAAGAGACGACAATAACTATGTGAACAAATTATCAGAGAATAATATGCATGGACTTATACATCAATATTAGAGTTTATACAATGGAAGTAAACTCAACAACTATCTCAAATACAAATAGTAAGTAGTCACTGCTAAGGCTCCCTAGTGCTGCACAGTGGAATAAGTGTAGACTCCATATATGTATATAATACGAGATAGCTTCATCCAAATCATCCTTCGATCAAACTACTATTTACCTAGACCTGTTATCTAGTCTACTTATGTAAGAGTACTTAAGATAATGAAAGGCAAAGCATAAAACCTTGGATCAGACAACAGTTTAGTGTAAGTAGTAAATGAGTCTCAAAATACTATACAGGTAAATATGGTAAGGAACGGAGTACATGAACCATACCTGACCTGTCCCTGTAGCCACAGAATTAACATATAACACCATAAAATGCTACTCTACATTCATCATAAGGATATACCACAAACCAAAGAAATGATGTTAGTCTTCCAGGCATTGTTATCTCTAATACCTACTTCCCTTGATACCTACTAGTGATAGCCTATTAAAGAAAGCCACCAAAGCAACCATAATATCCACAAAACAATCCTAACTATCACTCCATGTGCTCTGAATATATGATAATAGGTCTAGGTGACGTAGTAGTTATTCGAAGGACGAGTTGAATGAAGCTATCTCGTATTATATATATATATAGTCTATACTTATTCCACTGTGCAGCACTAGGGAGCCTTAGCAGCGACTACTTACTATTTGTATTTGAGATAGTTGTTGAGTTTAGTTCCATCGTATAAACTCTACTATTGATGTATAAGCCCATGGATATTATTCTTTGATAATTTGTTCACATAGTTATTACCATCTCTTCTATTATATCCGTAATGTTATATTTTATCCATGCTCTGTGAGATATGACAGGTTATATGTTATATTGGTTTATTAACCTTGATGCTCGTCCAATATCGGCCACGCATGGACAACGCACTATTCATATGCTATTAGTTCCAGTGGTAGTAGGCAGATGTAGGATTTAGTATCAGAGTTTTGGTTACACAACTAACATGAGTTGATATCATGATCCAGAAGAGATAGGGAAGGAGTTATCGCCTTTGACAAGATCTTGAGTGTGTGTATATATGAAAGAGTGCGTACTTTTTATAAGTTTGGTTTTCAAAACTATGTCATACTATTTTATATAGTATAAGTCGCATGCACCTGAGCACAATGGACACGATTTTCTTTATGAGAGACTGGTTATTCTTATTACACATAAGAATGAGACGACATATAAGGAATGCTATAAGGAATTCTGCCTTACGAGTAGAGGAAGGAGTGGGATTAGGAGCTGCTATGCCTACTCATGTAAGAGTACTTAAGATAATGAAAGGAAAAGCATAAAACCTTAGATCAGACGACAGTATGGTATAAGCGGTAAATGAGTCTCAAAATACTGTATAGGTAAATATAGTAAGGAACAGAGCACACGAACCATACCTGACCTGTCCCTGCAACCAAAGAGTTAACATTTAACACCATAATATGCTACTCTACATTCATCATAAGGATATACCACAAACCAAATAAAGGATACCTATGAGTGATAGTCTACTAAAGAAAGCAAACAAAGAAACCATAACATCCACCAAACAATCCAAACTATCACTCCGTGCGCTCTTAATATATGATAACTTGTATGATCACCAATCCAGGGACTAATGGAAATTCTGGTTCTATGTTGTACTCTCATATCTCGCAGTCCAAATCTAGATACATTTCTCACAGCCCAAAGATGGACACTAAACCTAATGCTACGGGTTAAAGGTATGCAGTCCCTTAATTAACCCATGTGAGTCCTTACTTACAATACCTCTGCTTCGAGTACAACTGAAAACTCTCTCAGTCATCAATGATTCCTTGGCACATACACTCGAGCCCACCTTTGATCCATTTGTATGCCGCGCCCTTTTTTCTCAACCCAGTTTCCATTATTCATGAGGAACCCTTCCATATTCTCTGATCATATGGCTCCTTCCTTTACAAGCTGCCATCTTTGGAAACTACTCCCAATGGAAGCCAACATCCGAAGACCATAGTTTTTCATTATGCTGTTATATCGTCATCCAACATAATATGAATGAGCCAACACCTCCAACACGATCTGCAGAACCTCAAACCAGTCCCTAGAAGTTCCACTACCATATCAGTCACCATGATAACTCGATACCGAGTTATGCGCTTAGCCAACAAATGGCTAATTTTGTCTTCCATGACACAAGTACCCTTTCCTATGGCTTGGACCCTGATTTGTCCACCTTCGATAGCTTGACCCCTAATTCAAAGCTTCACTTCAAAGTTCTAGAGATAACTCGCAATAGAATCCAATACTTAGCTAAATTCCCTCCACCATGCTATGGAACATCTCCTTTAGCTAAGCTCTATCCATCCATGTCAACCACCAAGTTACAGCCTTCTTCCCCATAACTCGATATCGAGTTATAGGCTTAACTTGATGCTGAGTTATGTACGTAACCCCATGTGAGTTATGAATCATCATGCCTCTTCCTACGTACTCCATTTTTTCCAATTTCGACCAGCTTAGCTTTCGATTTGTTCAATTCTCCAACCTATCTTCCTATGCAATCACAACACTAGCAAACAACATCAAGTCATATCATCCAAATATCGAATAACAAGCAATTTCATCCAATGAAACTTGCAATCCATCAAAATAAGATAAACAAGGAAATTTCTAACATAGATCATCATATAACATGAATATATAAACATAAATCAAGGCAATTTTTATTAATCCATATCATATACCTGGATTAACATATCTTTAAAATTAGAAAAAAAATTTATGGCAAAAAATCAATTAAAAAAAACGTTGAATCCTATAATTCTACCATGTAAACATGCAAAGTATAGTGAGAATGCATAAACCACTCACCAATTACCAAAATAATCCAATTTGTGTGTAGAACTAATCCGAACATTGCAGAGAAGAACTCTAAATTAATCAAAACATGATCCCTATCTTCTAATTGAGGATCCAATCTCTAATCCGCAATCTTGTTTGATTTGGAGAGCTATTGGGTGATTTTGGATGAAATTTGGATGGATCTAGGGCTAATTAGGGTTTAGACCTGATTTAGAATGAGAGGAAAAGTTTTCATTTGAATACTATAGCCCTTATTTATATTGATTCTCTAATTAGACTAATGGGCAACCTATCGGGCTTCACTAATTACACACTAATTCTGACCAACGGTTGTCAAAACTTAAAACTGGCATAACTCCCTAACTGTTAGTCCATTTTTCTATTATGACCACTCTATGAAATGGGAAACCATCATCCTGAAGCCTTGGAACTAGTGTAAGACCATGACTCAAGTTATAATCTGAACAAGATTTTCACGTCAAAATTGTCATAAAGAAATTCGAAAAAAATCATAAGTGTGTAAAATGCCCCTAAAAGTTATATCCTTATCATATGATATAATACAAATAAAATAAAATTATTTTGTGATCCTTCTATACGTAAAATACGGGTCGTTACATAGGCTTTGGTTGTGTATGGCTCATTAGAGATGGGTAAATGATACGTCAGAATGAGTTGAGTATATTATATATACAAAAGCATATTGTATTTTTCTATTAACCTATTTCCGTTTATAATATTTCCTTTGGAATGGCTCTTTCTTTGAAATAACTCTATCCTCAAGTATTCTAAAGCTGTTTTCCCATGTTCCGGTGGTAAAAACTATGATTACCTGAGCTGCTAATGCTAGAGGAGATAGATGTAGAGGTGGACGGGGTTGTACTTTCACGAATGGTGAGAATCAGGCACCGAGGAATGCTGCTTCAATCGAGGAACCAATGGTAAATGTTATGGAGGAGGTCATATAGGTTTGGAAACATATGAATTTTGCTTCGATTTACCATGATTATCAGAGGTTGGGAGGTAAGAGATTCAACAAAATGAAGTCCATCATCGAGGTTCATACTTGGCTTACTTTGCGTGATAGGATTTTCAGAGATATGAAGTTAGATTATGCGATGAAGCATCGTTTGGCATCGCGACATCTGGCCAATGCTGCTATGGATTGGTGGGGTTCGATTGCTGTAGATGTCCAAGTGAATTACTTTTCTTAGACCCAATTCAAGGAGATGTTTAAGATGAAGTTTGTTCTAGAAGCGGGAAAAACTTTGTTGTTTTGAAGCTTTCTAGATTTGGAGGGGGGCCTATGTAACGACCCGTAAACTTTCGATAATTAAGATAGCTAATTTAATAAGATTTCGTGATTTAGTGTTAGAAAAAAAATTGTAAGTCGTTTGGAATAATAATAAATGTTGAATTCATTGGGTATAATAGAGTAATTGATTGATAAGTAAAATCTATTCAAATCAAATATCGAATATTGAACAGGCAGATTGTTTAAATTAAATATTTAAAACTTATGGAATTTATTGAATAATTTAATAACGGGGATTGAATAACCGTATAATGGAAATGGTTGTTCTATAATTTTAATTCGTTTCAAAAGTTAAATTTTTAAGTTCGTTTTGAATATCTCAAAAGACAGTGACTCAAGAATAATAAAAATTGTTTAAATTTAATATTACAAATATTTGAATAATTAAATTCCGAATTTGATATGATTAATTTGATATTGAAATTTAATATATGGAAATAGAGTGAACAATTGAAATTTGATTTAATATGATTCAAATTGGTTTCCAAAGTGAATATAAGTTATATCGGGATTATAATAGAGTTAATAAGATTTTAAAATTGGAATTTATTGGATAATTGAATAACGGGTTTAATATGACTAAAAATGATTTATAAAATTTTATTTTATCATATTAAAGTTAGAATGATGTTGTAGAACTTTTAAAATCGAATTAAAAGTAAATTTGTGAAAATTGAATATTTTAATATTTAATTATCGACTGAAAAATAGCCAATTTTCGAACAGTCTCAGAATTGGACGAAACTAGTTCCATTAGATCCGTAGTAGTTAGTTATTATCGGATTTCAATTTTCGTAGCAATCGGAGTTGCCGTTTGACCGTGGCAGCTCGAAACGCGTTGAAATTGTTTTAATATTAATTTGGCGAGTTAAAATAGTCATTTTTCAAACAGTCTCGGATTTCGACGAAACGAGTTTCATCGGATCCGTAATGTAATATTATTGTAAGATTTCAAATTTCGTGCCAATCAGATTTACCGTTTGTCTGGGGCACGCTAAAACGTACAGAAATTAGTTTAAATCGATTTAATTTAAATCGATCGTTTATTTCCGTAACTCGCGCAGACGATCGAATTAGCTTCCGAAACCTGCTCCATTGTGTCCGGAACATGGGGTAAACCCTAGAAACGCCGGTCACCGCGCTTCATTTGGAGTTCGAAATTTTTCGGATGAATAGTATTTCGAAAATTTTCTATAAAAGCCCTCGATTTTGTTCATTTGCACTCAAACCCTAGCCACTTTCTTCAACCGGCCCTAATTCATTTTAATGGCCAAAAATCTCCTATCTTCTCCCTTAATTTTCTTGAAATCCACTCAATAATTCTGAAAAGCTTCAACTACAAAGTTGAAGAGCTTCACGAGCTCTACGATGTGAACGGCTATGATTCATTTTTATTGAGGGGATTGACGACAAATCGGCCCCAAACACCCGAAGTTCGTGCACGCGTTTCGAGCGCAGGGGAGGGCCGAGTTCGATGCTATGCTGACCGAAGGTAGAGTTCGACTTGGGCTTTTGAATGGTGGTAGTTTGATGGGATCTGGACGTCAGTAGGTGGTGCGGCCATCGAGATTGGGCACGTGCGTATGGGTTTCTTCGGTTGCGTGATAATCTGGAGGGAGGGAGAAGGAAAGAAGAGCGGCCCAGATGTTGCAAGAAGAAAATGGACGGATCTGATGTGAGTTTGGGTAAAAAAATAAAATAAAAGTTGAATTTAATTTGTATTTAAATTTGTATTAACTTCAAAATATCATAACTCTTTCATACGAGGCCCGTTTTGGACGAAACTTTTTGCGTTGGAATCGTATCAACGAGCACTACGCTACGGAATTGGATTGGAGTCATTTGGAGCTAGAGAAAATTTTGGGTTAAATCGAACGTCGTTCAATTTGATTTAAAATCGTAAAATCAAGGAAAGTGTTTTATAACGCTCACAACGTACTAAATATCTTTATGCTAGTTAAATTTGACATTATGAAGTGATATGAATTTTTTTTTCATTGTTTGATAGAATTTAATTGTCATTTGAATTAACCGTCGAAAATTAAATTGAAAGTTAAATTTGAAATTAAAATTGAAATTGAATTGCGATTTAATTACCTGACATCGATAACTATGAAATTGCCATGAATTGTATTGCCTATTGGATGATGTATTTCGATGGATGCTATTGGTTGATATTTGAATGTTTGGATGTTTATTTGCTTATATATATCCTGTTATGCATACATATGATACTGTGATTTAATTTAAGTAACATATACTCATCCCTGACATTCAATTGAAATAAATAACTACTTGGCCATAGGATAGAAAATTATATACGGACACCGAATTGGCTAAATTAATAATTTTTGAAATCGTCGATTTGAAATTTATTTAAATGTTTTGATTTAAAGGTTATAAATAGAAATCGATTTATAGAAATTGAATTCATCGAAAAAAATTGAGTTTGGAATGTTGAAATAAATTTTGGTTAAAGGAATTTTGTTAAATAATTAAGTTGAGACTTTGAAATTTGAAATTGGATATGATTGAATGTCGAAAATTGATTTGTTTAAAGATTTAACCTTAATTCGTGCTTTGAATATTACTAAGTAAAAGTGATATAAAAAAAATGATATTTTGAAATCGAGTTTGGAATTGAATCATATTTGGAATTTGGATTTAAACTTGAATATTGTTGGAAATTTTTGTTAAGTGTTATAAATTGATATTTTGAGAAATCAAGCTCCAAATCGATATAAATTGAAATTGAATAAATTAAAGGTGAATGAAAAATTGAATTAATTCGAAGTAAAAATTGACGTTGATTGAATTGAAATCGAAATTGAATCGGTAGAATGGAAATTGGAATTGATTTGAATTGGGAAGTTATAATTGAAATGGATTGATTTTGAAGCTGTTTTATTTTGTTTTCCAAATTACTCGGTTATATAAACCATTTTGAATACTTAAACTATTTTAATCTATTTTAAATCTACTTAACCCAATTTAAATTATTTTAAACTAAATTTATCTATTTCAAATCCATTTTAAGATTTTAAAGTGTTTTAACTATTTTAATTATTTAAACTACTTTTAAACTACTTAAAACTATTTTCTAAAAATTTCAAGCTGGTTAATAAGGTGAAATGTTTATGTTTAAATCTTGAATTTAAATACGAATTAGGTTAAATGAAGTTGCAACCTAAATTGAAATTCGGAATGATTTTGAAATCCGAATGAGATATTGAGACGAAAAATGATTTTTGAAAAGGAACCTTATATTTTGAATGGCTATGTCGATATTTGAAATGGATTTGGTTTTTGAAGTGAATATGATACTTTGATATAAATTATGAATCGATTTGAAATATAAAAGAGCCAACGGTGTAATAATACGTAGTTATTAAAGAGACCGGGATCGGATATGGACATACTCTCTGTCAATACCGAACACCACTTTAATAACTATTATACGCGGAGTGTTGATCTAGAATGAAGTGGATGGTTTGGTGAACGCGTTGACTAAAGAAAGAGAACGATATTGGATGACCCTTGACATGACTAAAACAGGAGCCGCGCCGGGCCATTAAGGTTCGCCACCTCTAGCGAACACACTTCTTCGATACCATATCTATTACATTTGCGATGCGATTTGGGTGCACCCTTTGATTTGGGAGTGTTGTTTCACGGTGTTGGGGTAGCTGCTGGCTATGCCCAACATCAGTCCGGATCACGCAACTACTAGTATCCTAGTTGGTATCGCCTCATGTACCTTGTCATACTGATTATCCTATTCGCGACCACTACGTTATGCTTTGTGTTATACCTATGGGGTACGCTCTGATAACCACCAGTTTACAGTGGGGCTTACGGTGTTGTATAGACTATGGCATTATAAAATGTGTTAAGGGGGATTATGGTAACGCCTTAACGCTATTTTGATACTTTATATTACTGATAGGCATTATCTACTTAGCGTATATTACTACATAGTAGATAGTTTCACGGATCCTTGAGAGATGGAAAATCCCGTAACATCTCTTGAGTTATTGCACGCACGTTGACACTGGATAGGAGATGTCAAACCCCGTAAACATCCTTGACGCCGTTACACTCATATTTATTTACGATTGATTTAACTTTCATAAGGATATTTTAGTCCTGACTCGAGTGTTTTGTCTTTTCATTACGCTCGGGTCAGTCCTGAGTTTTTTTCCAGATTTTGAAGATCTATTCTGGAGGACGAAGACGAAGATTTGGTATACTATTACTATTATTACCCTTGCATCATGCTATCTGCTACATTATTTAATTGTTATGTTGTATATGTATAACTCTGATAAATGTTGTATAAATAATTGTCAAAGTATAGTAAACAACTTCATGAACTGTTTATTTGACTATTATATTTTATCGTTCCGCTGCGAGATTCTGTGTTGTTTCATTTCCTTTATTTCTCTTTCTTTTCTTTTCTTATTTACCCCAATAACCATCTGCCCTTTTGAATGGTTTAGAATCGACATGTGTATTTGATCGTCGGTTTAAACTGTCCAAAAAGGTGGGTCGTTACAGCCTATGTTAGTGGCTAAGTATGAGAATATGTTTAATGCATTATCTCGGTTTGGGTTGGGTTTAGTAGACACATTACTGAAGAAGAACGCGATGTTCGTTATAGGCATGCATCCAGTGTTTCAGAGGGATATGACTAATCATATTCAGGGTTCTTTTGTGAATCTGATAGGAATGGGTTTGTGGTTCGAGAGTTTGGCTCCAAAGTCGTCTATATTTGCATAAACTGGGGATAACAAGCACAAGTTTCAGCCATCAAGGGATATTTTTGGTTTAGCTTGCCATAAGTTAAGAAAGACGGGGCATTTTGCTTAGAGCTGTAGGTCTGGCAGGGCGGGTAAAGTAGATAAAGTGTCGATTGCTAAGATATCAAAGCTAGAACCACAAGCAGTCCATGATCAGTTCGCACCGAGGAGTTTCTACAACTGCCATCAGCCATGTCATTTTGTTAAAGATTGTCCAATGATTCAAAAGTGACAACAACCTATGGTTTCTGCACATGGTTTACAACCTTATGTTTCTACAGCCGCAAAGGGAAAGCGTGTTCTGGAAGGTATTCTATCTATTTATTGCATTGCTATTCGTATTTTATTTGATAATGGTGCTTCATAGCTATATTTCTAGCAACCTTATTGATAGATTGCGACTGGAGCCGGTTATGGCTTCTAATTCTATTTGTGTATCGAACCCTGTGAAGGGCTCGACCAATCTTAGCATGATTTGTTTGGAGTTCTAGTTGCTTTTTGACCACATATTTCCATGCGATATATATGTTCTTGGTTTCTAGGGTTTGATGTTTTGCTTGGGATGGATTGGTTATTTCAGAATAATGCAGTCTTCGATTGTAATAAGTAAACTGTAGTTTTGAAGAAAGGAAAGGAGGTTCTAGCAGTGTCTTGTAAGGAATCAATCTTTCTTATTATAAGTATCTTTATTCTCTTAATATAGCAAAAGAGGAGTTGAGTTCGATCTTTGTTGTGCAGGGGTTTACTGATGTGTTTGTGAAGAGGAGTTTACTATAAACCTATTAATCTCCGTCAATAACATATTCCGGACATAGTTTTCATGGGATCACTAAGAACTTATTGGCCCCTGCCAATAATATTTATCATGGTATACTTTTCATGGGCTATAACTTTTTATAGGTGTAGAATTAGGATCTCTAATCTATTTCATTGCTTTCAAATGATGGTTTCTCTTTCCATAGAGTAGTCATAATAGAGAAATGGACTTACGGTTAAAAAGGCAAACATGTTTTAAATTTTGGGAACAAAGCCGGCATTACTATCACATCACTATGAAAGCTGAAGTAATGTAGCATTGCTTCGAAAGCATTGGCACTGTAGCTTGGCTTCAAACGCTAACGTTACTGTAGCATAGCTATGAAAGCATTGGTACGGTAGCATGGCATCGAAAGCTAAAGGTACTGTATTATGGCTATGAAAGCACTGGTACTGTAGCATAGCTTCCAAACTAGTCGTACTATAGCATGGCTTCAAAAGAAATGGTACTGTAGCGCGGCTTCGAAAGCAGTGGTACTGTAGCTTGGCTACGAAAGTAGTGGTACCGTAGTATGGCTTCGAAAGCAGTGGTATCGTAGCATGGGTTCGAAAGCTAAAAGGTATTGTAGCATGGCTACGAAAGCATTGATATTGTAGCATGTCTTCGAAAGCACTGGTATTGTAGCATGGTTTTGTAAGCTTATAGGTACTATAGAATGGCTACGAAAGTATTAGGTACTGTAGCAATACGAATGCAAATGACCATTGTAGCAATACGAAAGCAATTATGTGTAGTAGCAAAACTAAAGCAAATAGCTACTATAGCAGTACGAAAGCAACTGGGTACTGTAGCAATACGAAAGCAAAAATGACGAAGGGATATAGTGGCAGATTCATAATTAATGTAAAAACAGCTATTTTGCTAAATAAAGTATATTCTTTTCACCAACTCTTATGGTTAGTCAAATTTCTATTGGATAGAGATATACTTTATCAATTTATTTGCAAAAAAACTGCTTTAATCAGATTTCATAATTTCCAAAATTATTTTCAAACAGTTAAATTATATTAATACTTTAATATAGGTATTATGCCTTTATATATTAGAAAATTCATAGTAAATCAGAAGCACCGGAGAAAAATCAAAAATATTCATCAAAAATCTAAAATAGCATTTTCTTACGATATAAAAATTTCAGAGCAAAATACTTTATTTTATTATTTTTAATAATTAAAACCCGAAATAAATGAATTTTCACCTTACAAAATTAATAAAATATTCTTATTAATTCCGAAGTATATGAAATTTAAAACCTATATCCAAAATTTGGTATTACACAATATATCCAAAATCAAGTTGTTTGGAGGTCATTCACTCAGGGTTTTCCCTTGAAACCTATCATAATTATTTTATAAAAATTCTAATAAATAACCATTCATGCGAACAATGGTAAAATCAACCATGTCATCATTAAACAATGTGGAATACATCAAAAATCTAAAATTTAACACATATGAATGAGGTGGATACTATCATTCATCTTATTTTGAGACAAAGAGTAGAGATTTGAGTTGTTGATTTGATTCACCTTAACTTTAACTTGATTCTCTAATTTTTCTTCCTTTAAAAACTTTAGCAATGGCCTTTACTTTATTTGTATTTTCTATTAATGTAAAAATGAATGAGGATACGAGGGTGGAAGGGTTTATGTTTTAGGAATGAAGCTCTTTTCTATTTTGCCCCTATCATAAATCCTCCAACTTAGGGTTAAGTTAAAACAATCTTATATATTGATTAGTTAAGGATTAACCCAATTAATTATCAAATCTCATATCCTTTTCATGCCACACATTATTCTATTTAATTAATCTATTTAAATCTCATGAATAATGTTAAAGAAAAATTAGGGGTGCTACATGCTTCCTCAAAGAATTTCATCCCCGAAATTCAGTAAAGACTACAATAAGCATATCAATCATGTCAACAAAGCTAGTATACCTTGAAAATAACCAATGTGGCTAACACGGTTAGCTATTACTTACGATCGTGTAATATGGAATATAATTAAATCTAAATGCGGTAACAGATGATAATAGCAAAGTAAATAAAAAATAAGTAAAATAAAACACGCACACCAGGAATTTTTATACTGGTTCGAACTTGCCGTTCTACGTCCAGTCCCAGACTCCTTCTGGAATTTCAACTACAACAACCCTCACTTAACCCAGAGGAACAGGTTTACACTGCCTGAGCAATCGAACAGGGCTTCACCCGCCTAAGCAACCGAATAGGACTTCAATACAAATAACAAAGGTATCTGACTATGGTGTGTTCTTAAATAACACTGATAAGTCAATTGAGTACAAGCTTCCTATAATCTTCTCCTTAATGATATGTAGTGATGTGCTTTGAGAATTATGGAAGATAAAGTGATCAAAGATCAAAGTATGTAAATGATTTGAGTGCAATTTGAAAGTTTGAGAATAGATGAGAATTCAAGAGTGCTAAAAGTAAATTCGGTAATTTGTTTGTTGAATTCTGTAATCTATCTTTAGTATATAAAGAGTTGCATCTTTAAATGTGAAGTTATGTTGAAAAGAACGGATGCAACTGTTGATTTAAAAGAATGTTTCTCTTAGTGAAGAGAAGTGTCTTTTAAGGAAAATAGCAGCTGGGATATTCAGACGTCTGAATAAAAAAATTCAGACTTCTGAATTAGATTGAAACGCAAACAACAAAGAAATAGTTTATTTCTGACCTTAGTCAGACGTCTGAATATTTTTGTTCAGACGTCTGAATATTGTGAAAACAATATTTTCATCTTAGCACTCAGACGTCTGAATATTGGTTTCAGACGTTTGAGTTTGCTCTTTTGTGTATTTATGAGAATGTGTGTGCATGTTGTGTATATATATCGTTTAAGGAGAGATTTTAACAAAATTTCTAAGTAAAGTACAGACTGTAGAACACAATATACAACTTTAAACATCTATAGATGAATCAGCAATAAATCTCTTGCAAATATGGTTAGTATACGTATATCATTTTATATAGGTTGTTATAATCAAAATCGAGATTCTAACATTCTCCCCCTTTTTGATGATGACAGCTATATAAAATTAAAGACTAGTAAAGTATTGTTGCTCCCCCTGTCAATATGCACAATTTAAATTTCTCCCCCTTTGTCATCGACAAAAAGAAAGAATATGAATGATAATAGATAATTCATTCCATTAAGGCAAACAAAGTAGATAATAATACATAAAGATATACTAATTTAGAAATTTCTTATACAACTAGACAATAATGTTGATAAGCAAAACATAAGAAAAATTCTGATATAATTAGACTAAGATAATTAAAATTGGCTTGAAAGAGATGGATCATGGTGATTAGAACTTGAGCTTGAGGAAGACCACTCAAATGGAGATGGATTGTAGGCTTGAGTGGATGAAGAATCGGAACAAGAAATTCGATCCCATATTTTATTGGGAAAGCCTTTGATAGAGTTGAATTTTCTTTCCGTCTTCTTCTCAAGTGCCTTTATGTCCCGATGAATTTTTGATTGATTTCGGGAGAGAGTTATGATGGCTTGTCTTGAAGAAGTATTCGGGCCAATTTCTTGGATGGTGTCATCGTCCTCCTCTTCTTCTTGTTCTTCTTCATGTTGAGTATGAGAAGAAGAAGCAATACTAGTGTCTCAAGGTTGAGGAACACCTTGTCGAATATTTTGTGACCTTTGTTGGAAGGAAATAATTTGTTGAGAAGGAGGTCGTATAGGAAGACCCATCAACCCTATAGTTTTATCGCGTAACTCACTAATACTTGTAAAATCGGAGTAAATCATTGGTACACCGATATTTAGGAGAATGTGCATAATATAGGCACCATAATGAATGGTTCTATACTTCCTTCGGATTGTGATGTCTTGGAATTCATCCAAAATAATTTTCCCCCAATTCACTTGTTGATTGGAGCAGATAGAATAAAGTGATTGGAAGTTTTCTTTATACACTTTTTCATAGCTACCCGTCCTTGGTTGGAGAGAATGAATAAAAGCACGGTGAATTAGCCTAGCTCATGGCCTTAAAAAGGCAGATTTTAAATTTCCCATATTTATAAGTTGATCGGACAAAAATTGATGTGAAACTTCATCCCGATGTTCCATATCAACTTCTATTTCATTAACATCAATTTCTTGATAAGGGCAATTTAAAATATGACCTAGTCCTTGTAAAGGTAAGAAGATTCTAACGCCACAAACTAACGACAAAACACAATCTTGACGGTTTTGAGGATTTTGATGATCCAAATTAAAGTTAGCAAGAAAAAGTTTAATCATAAGATGATTAATCTTAACATTGTTAGGAATATACCCAATCAAGCTATCGAAGTGAAATTGCTCCGCTAACTCTCTAATATGATAAGCTGCGAAATCCGAAAATTTCATGAATGCTTCTTCGAAGATGTTGGAGTTCTTCATAGAATTAAATCGAGAAACAACAACATCGTTCCATAGCTATTGCCGGATTTGGTCTTCGGATGGTCCGGATGCTGATTCTCTAGTTCTCTTTGATCTTAATGCCATTAAAGACTTGAAGAAAGGTTAAAAGCTTTGAGGAAGATAAAAAATGGGGGCTAGGTTTCTGAAGTAAGAAGAAAGTAGTGAAAAAGGTATTATATAGAGGGTGAAAAGGCAGGGGTAAAAAGGTAATAAAAAATAAGAAAGATGTAAAAATTTGCTCAGAAGAGATTCATACATCTGAGTCACTTGATTCAGATGTCTGAGTTGAGTTAAATTGCAACTCGCAAGGAATTAGTTAAAAAATGGTCTAATTCAAACGTCTGTTATATTTGATTCAGACGTCTGAATCTGGGGTAAAAAAATTTCTGTTATGAAGATTCAAACATCTGATTATACTAATTTAGACGTCTGAATTTTGTACAGAAGCACATATAGCCCTTTTTGAGAATAAAAACAATATATATTATTGAATAATATTATATATTTTAGAATAAACAAAATCAAATAAACATATTATGTAAACAACAAAAGATAATTAAATAGATTTTGAAGAAGAGGATGGAGTATGATATGATTCTTCTTCAACTTTGGTGTTCTCTGCAAATGGTCGAAGTGGAGACCATCTGTTACCATGTTCCCAAGAATTTGGAGTTGTCGGTGGACGTTGTGGTGATGGTTCCCAAAGATTGCGGCGACTTAGAGAACGTGCTGAAGACGGTTGATGAACAATATCTTTTGATGAAGAGCCACAGAACTTTAGCTCTACTTGTTCCAGAAAGCTAAGCCGTTTGGCATTAACTTTTTGCTCATAGTATAATTCACGTTGTAAGTCTAATGTTTCTTTCTGATAGTGATGAATATCATCGATTTTTTCTTTTGTGGACGGTGATCCAAAAAAGAGAGACCGTCTTGTTCTTTTAGATGGAGGAGTATATCCAGTATGAGTTGAGGGAGGGACAATCGGAACTGGTTCATATATTGGAGTAGGAGTTGGTAGATTGTTCGATTTCGAGGAAGGAGAGGTGTAAGATAGCGTAGATGACTCAGAGTTATTGTTGGATGACATGATTAAGCAGAAATTTTTGAAGAAAAAGAGAGTTGAATAAATTCTTGGTAAAAAGAATTAAAAAATGCAGATTATATATAGGTAGAAACTAGTTAAATTTAGAGGAGACAATGTATGGTTAAAAGAAAAATGGCCATAGGAAAAAGAGGAGAGAATGGACGGCACATAAGAGTTCAATAATAACCTCACATTTCAGAAAACAATAGATAGTGAAGTGGTAGTGTAAAGGACTACCAAGTATGAAGTCTTGAGTTCGAGTGCTAGACGACACCTTTTTTTTTGAAAGAATCTATGAATAAAATACATACATACATACATACATACATACATACATACATACATATATATATATATATATATATATTTATATTTTTTAAAAACTCGAACTTATAAATCTTTAAAAGAGACGATTTCGAGTTCTGGTCTTAAATTGATGAAAGTATTTTCATTTAGTGGTTTTGTAAAGATATCTGCCAATTGTTTGTCAGAGGATACAAATTCTAGATTTATTAAATCTTTTTCAATATTATCACGAAGAAAATGATGACGAATGTCAATATGTTTTGTTCGTGAATGATTTACAGGATTTTTAGATAAATTTATAGAACTAGAATTATCACAATAGATAGTTGATTTACTTAAATTAAAACCAACATCTTGTAATGTTTGTTGCATATAGATGACTTGAGCACATGCCAAAGCTGCAGAAATATATTATGCTTCACATGTCGATAATGAAGCACAATTTTATTTCTTCGTAAACTAAGATACATAGATCGTCCAATGAAGTGACAAGTCCCACTTGTACTTTTTCTATCTGTCCGGCTTCCTCCAAAATCAGCAACACTATATGACACTAGTTCGGAAAGACATTCCTTTGGATAGAATAATCCAAAGTCCTTGGTTTTATTAAGATACCGTAGTATGCGGTTCACTGCTCGTAAGTGTGATTCTGTAGGATCTGGTTGAAATCGTGCACACAAGCAAACGCTCATCATTATGTCTGGTCTACTAGCTGTTAAATATAGTAACGATCCAATCATACTTCGATATAATTTTTGGTCAATACTTTTACCACTTTCATCTTTATCAAGACGTATGGTTGTACTCATAGGAGTTGGTTTGGTAGAAGTATTTTCCATGGCAAAGCGTTTAATTAAATTGTTACAATATTTTTCTTGATTTATAAAAGTATCATTTTCTAATTGTTTTATTTGTAAGCCAAGAAAATAATTTAACTCACCCATATATGACATTTCAAATTCTCTAGTCATTAAATTAGAAAAATCTTGACTTAATTTTTCATTTGTAGATCCAAAAATAATATCATCAACATATATTTGAACAATTAAAATATCATGCTTATTTTTTTAATAAAAAGAGTTTGATCAACCTTCCCAATTTCAAAACCAGAATCCATTAAATATCTTTTAAGACGATCGTACCAAGCACATGGTGCTTGTTTCAAACCGTATAAGGCCTTTTTAAGTTTATAGACATGGTTAGGAAATTGTTCGTGTACGAATAAGGGAGGTTGTTCAGCATAAACGTTTTCTTCTATAAAATCAATTAAGAAAGCACTTTTAACATCCATTTGATATAATTTAAAGTTATGAAAACATGCATATTCTAATAAGTTTCATATTGCTTCTAGTCTAGCGACTGGAGCAAACATTTCTTCATAGTCAATTCCTTCTTCTTGATTATATCATTGAGCAACTAATCGAGCTTTATTTCTAGTGATATTTCCTTGTTCATCTACTTTATTTTTAAAGATACATTTTGTACCGATAACTGATTGATCACTAGGCCGTGGAACTAAATCCCAAACGTCATTTCTTTCGCATTGGTTTAGCTCTTCTAGCATAGCGATTAACTAATTTTCATCGGTAGATGCTTCTTTAAATTTTTAGGTTCAATATTAGAGAGGAAAGCTACATGACCCATTTGATTTAATTGACTTCTTGTTCTAACAGATGAATTAAGTTCTCCAATTACATTATCAGGAGGTTGATCCCTTAATAATCTAGGTGGAGATCTTGTTTCATTGTTATTATTATCCACGAGTACATATGCACGCCCAGGTGGGCCTGCATTTAATCACAATGTGCATGCAATTATACTTCACTCCTCGAAGTAAATTTGATGGTATCATTACCAGCATAAACTGAACCTAAAACAGCGCCCGAGAAGACCGAAACAATTGAAGAACAGTCACAGAACCAATTTTTTTTTGTAATACTAAAGTTTTATCATTCGTTTCCTTTTGTTTTAGTTTATTTTATACTACTGAAAACGAAAATAATACTTGTACTTGTACATGCATATTCTCTTTTAGCTAATGTGGGCTGTGAGAAAAATCATTACTTCACAACATGGCTTCATCTCTGTTATTAATAGTGAGAATTCAAAGAAAGGATTTACAGCATGGCTTTTTGAAATTTCAAAGTTGAATGTGATCCTGATATACGACCATGTTTATATTTTTAAATTTGAAAGGTAGCTTCCAATAAATTATTGTTATGCCAGTTTGGGATGCATTACTTAAAAATATCATCAGAGTCATTGGCAGTTTTTATAACTGCAAATGTCTATGAAAGATCCAAGTAGTAACTTTTTGAAGCAATGAAACTGTTCATGACTTAATCTGACAATGTTTCCATCAGTTTATCAACATATTTTTAGGTTTGCAAATGATGGGTTACAGATTTAGGTAGCCTCATATTCGTATATTCTAAACCATTTTTGGATATCGGATATCTGTATTCGTGGATTTCATCAACTAATTCACAACTCATGTTTCTAAATAAACAAATAGAAAATTTGATTCATTATGAACCCATTTCAGTACTAAAAATATAAAAAATAATAAATATACCGAGAAATATAATTTTAAGCAGCAAATATTGATTTTTATTCACATATTAATTTTTTTACCTAGATAAAATGATAAATGATGATCATTTTCTATACTAAAATAAACAAAAAAATTATTATAATGTTGATAAACACGGGACGGATAATTATCGAATGCGGATATGGCTCTTATCTATTTTTCGAATATTGGATAATTTTTGGATTAAACAATTATTATAACACTATGCACATGCGCGGTAGAAATTTGTATTAAAAACGTTGTTATGAGGAATTTTGGATTTTCAAATGGACTTTGACGTACACGTAATGTTGGATTTTATTTTGCATGTGTATGCATAAATCAACCGTTTATCAAAATGTTGAGACTAAGTTACTTTGGAAAATAATCAAACATGTATAGAAAGTAATCAACTACTACATGAATATATAGAGAAATGTAACAAATATTAAAATGTGCACTTCCAGTAGTTTGAAACATAGAAAACCTGCATCATCTCTCTTTTAAAAAATATTAAACCACCATATTAATATATTGTTTTTGCTACTTTTACATCTATTTTGAAAAGAAAAAAAACACAATTGTTATAATATCATTAAACACGCATGAAACTGTAGTTCAGATAAGCTTAGGGTTTCAAACTATAAATGCATCAATTTTGGGTTATCAAGTGTACATGGAAATTAAAATATAAGCATTTCTAGTGAGCAAATAGTGTTGCTGAATTCTCGCTATTGAATTCCAAAACTTCATACCCTAATTAGGCATGCTATTATAAATGTAATTGTTATATAAGATGTCACATATACTAATAAATTTCACAAATGAAAACGCATATTAAAAAATTACAATAAAAATAACTGTAAAAATCAAAATCTTTTCCAGAACTCTTTCACTTCAATCAACTCCAGATTGACTTTTAACTTCTACATCCCTAGCTACCTTGACAGTCCCTCAATATCTTGACTTTCCCCATCTATCAATCACTATATATATTAGTATAATTGAAACGATAAATAAACTTAAATAAAATAAAATGAATTGCAACCATAAGCATATATGGTTTTGATATTCTCTAGGCCCTTCTCATTTGAAACATCACCTAGTTCAATCAGTGTAAGCTCAACCTGTTGGTCAAACAAACATTTGATCTTACTTGATCAAAACTGTCAACCTAAAATTAAAGCCTTTTAGTTTTAGGAGGCTAAAAGGTAAGTTAAGTGTGAAAGTTAGACCGCAAATCACTACTGGATAGATGTTGAGAATTACGTCAGTCATATTGTGTACAGTCGGTTAAGTTCAAAATTTACTATTTTAAGATAATGATTGAAAATAAGATGAAACAAATGGTATTACTGCCTTGACTCTTGGATGACTAATCTATTTCTTGGTATTAAAGTTTGCATTGAGGCCCTTTAAAATTTTTTGCTTCGTCCACCTTTACTGGGCTCTCTCAACAAATTCAAACCTTTAAATTTGTATAAAGTGGAGTTTGAAATTACAAAATCCGTTAAGCGAAAACTTTCACTAAATATGGACCGTGGATATTCAGATATGAAGATTTGATGTATATTTCAATTAAATATAGTTATCGTAAGTATAATGATATCATCAACTATAGCTTTTTAATAATGCCAATAATTATAATTGTGGTCTCACTCCAATAATCACAATAAGCATGGTCCCATAATGAAAAATCAGTTTGCTTCATAATACAGTATAACTTTATATCATTATGCGATCTAATAGATTTCAAATCCAAAGGTACTAAACAATATGTGATTCCATCTGTAACTCATAAATGAGAGTAACATGCATTAAAAAGTTATCATAATCAGGTGTACCATTCAAAGTCAAAAAACCAAAAATATACGTTTGATAATAAAGTTGAAAAATAACATTTTTGATTTTCTACATCTAAATTGACATTTGACTCTTGTTTATAAAATATGATTTTTATAAAAAAGGAAGAAGAAGCAAAACAAAAATACTATCCGGCTTCACATCAACAAAGTAATTGAGCCTTAATAATTAAGACAGGTGCACTCGTTGATATATTCCTAGGAAAACTCTGCATTTGGTTGTATTATGCTAATTTTATGAATTTGAAAAGTCTCAGCTGTTTTATAAAGCATATATGACTGAAGTATAATTTCTAACAAAATAGTACGAGTTCCATTCAACTTACATGTTATACTACCGCATATGAAGTACAAAAATAGCTTGAGGATCGAGACTACCAAATCAATTGAAACTGATTCAGAGTTCAAGAAAAAAGGTAATAAAACAAACATGCAATAAAATAAAACTCCAATTTTGCATTAAATACCAACATGTTACCTACGCATTTAGATATGAATAGCAGCTTCCTTGGTTGCAGCGCAATATGAGCAGCAGCCTTGCAGCCCAAGATGAGCAGCAGCAGTCCTTGGGCTTCTTGGTTGGTTGCAACCCAAGATTAACAGCAGCCTTGCAGCCCAAGATGAACAGCAACAGTCCTTGGACTTCTTGGTTGGTTGCAGCCCCTGATGAACAGCATCAGTCCTTGAGCTTCTTGATTGGTTAGAGCCCTTGGTTGGTTGCAGCCCAAGATGAACAACTACAGTCCTTAGGCTTCTTGGTTGGTTGCAACCCAAGATAAACAGCAGTCTTGCAGCCTAAGATGAATAGCAGCAGTCCTTGGTTGTAGCCCAGCAAAGGAGGTGGGGTGAAAGTTAATGGCGAGAAATGTATTAACCATTTCTTGGTTTGCGTTTGCAATTTGAAATTCCATCGGATGTTTATCAGAAGACAACTTATGTTCTTATTTCTTTTATTATATACGCTAACTATTAATAGTGAGAATTCCATGAATATAATTCAACCGCGTCATTTTGAATTTTCCAAAATACCCATCATGCTATCTACGCATTTAGAAATGAACAGCAGCTTCCTTGGTTGCAGCCCAAGATGAACAGCAGCTTTGCAGCCCAAGTTGAACAGTAGCAGTCCTTGGGCTTCTTGGTTGGCTGTAGCCCAGATGAACAGCAGCCTTGCAGCCCAAGATGAACAACAACAGTCTTGAGCATCTTGGTTGGTTGCAGCCCAATATGAACAGCAGCAGTCCTTGGGCTTCTTGGTTTGTTGCACTTATGATTGAAATGTTATATATTCAATAAATTTATTTTGATAGCAACAAATACATGGAAAACACAAATTTATTTTCATAGGAGACAAAGAGTAAGCACTGAATCGTGAAAATGGACACTATTTGTGATTGCGTAGACGTGAAGCATTAGTGGGGACGCTCTGCGAGAAATCACTCAACAGCCATATCGCATTGTTCAATCTGCAGGAGAATTAAAAATTTATTGTAGGTATAATAGCAAAATATAAGAAGTCGCTACTTTTTGGCATACCACTTCAGGAGTAAAAAAATCTTTCCAATTATCATGTTGAGTACAATGTGGAAAATATTGGGGTTCATCATCTTGTGACATGTGTAACTCATATTGGAAGAGTCTAATAATTTGTTACTGTTTTTCACGTTATTTTTGTTAATTGAAGGAAGATGAACAACATGGTTCAGCTTGTTAACATTTTCTGATTCAACCTGAGGCAGAGTAAGCTTTGGGACGTCGTATAAAGCATCCACTTTTTCATTATTAAGTGATTGAAGCTGTATTGTTAAACGTGCTTCTATGTTTCAGTTTCTCTTTGAAAGAGGATATAGTAGTTGTGTTACCTTCTACTACATATTTGTTATGCAAGATCAAAAATGTTTGTTAAGGTGGATAAAATACGAACTCATATTTGAAAAAATGACAAAAATGATAACATATTAGAAGCAGACAATGGAAGGATAAGAAAAATAGTGAAGTGTGAGTAAAAGAGAAGAGAGATCTACCTTTGTCACTTTATGGATGAAAAGTAATTTACAGTTTCATGAAATTTGAGTGTACTTTATAGGTATGAAAGCATTTATAGATGTGAGTTACTGTGCATAAGCAAATATGGGCATGGAGCTGGTCAATAGAGTGATGGCTATGATGTAAGATATCGTATTATAACGATCATTATTTTTGGTTGCAAAAGGATATATTAGCCGGGTCAGTAGCAAATTTGCAGCAACATTAATAGGGAGCATGGTGAAACGTGGCAGAGTATAGATGATGGACGAAAAAAGATATTTTTAATAAAAACAAATTAAATAAAAAAATATATATGTGTAGATTACCTGTAACGGAGATGACCGAATAAAAGAATAAAAGTATCTTCATAGATTAAGAATTGATATAGTAGATTATTACAAATATACAGTATGACATAAATAAGTGTTTAAGTGTTAGAGCCTATGTTGGTATATGTTTGCGTGTGGGTGGAGATCGATGTATTTGCAGCTTTGGGCTGTAAGGAAGGTGGTGTTTTGCATGTGCAGTGTTTGACTGAGAGTATACGGGCGTTTGTCCATAAGTGGGTGTTCAATTTTTTAGGTGTGCACCACTGAGACTATATGACACCTTTGTTGCATGTATGTGTATCTAAAATAGGATCTACTTTAGTTGACATGCATCATGAAGCATTCAGCAGGTTGCACAAATATTGAGTTGGTAAATCTGCATATTATAACAGGGACTTGTTTTTGTGATTGCTGAAGCGCGAAATTTTTGGTTGCAAAAGAATATATTAGCCGGGCCTGTAGCAAATATATAGTATAATATACAGTAGATTGTGACCGTATAAAAGAATAAAAGTGTCTTCATAGATTAAGAATTGACATAGTAGATTGTTACATATACAGTATGACATAAATAAGTGTTAGTGTTAAAGCCTATGTATGTATGTGTTTGCGTGTGGGTGGAGCTTGTTGTATTTGCAGCTTTGAGCAGTAAGGAAGGTTATGTGTTCGAAGCTTATACACACACATTCTTAAAGCAAATAAATTCATGGGACCTGATGCTTTTTTGAAACCACGAATAACCCAAAACTAAGTGAAAATTAAATCATATGTGGTCAAAAACTCATGTACGCAGAAGTTACATATAATAAACTGTATATGGACGGAAGCAAAATAGTTGACAGCTCAATAGGTGCGAAATCATTACACTCTCAAGTATCTGATAAAACTACATATATATATGTTAAAACCCAATATAAAAAACATATATGCACACATTGCATGACACGATATAAATGGATTTATGTATGAAGATTTATGTATAAAATATCTTGAACACATTGTTCTGTTGCGCACGTGGAGAGAATGGTCGTACATGTAATTACTGCATCTATCATAAACATGGAATAAAGAACCAAACTATTATATTGAACTGTTGATCATGTCCATAAAAGCTATTATAATAACTTCATGGGTCGTACTAACAGCTAATGTCAAAGAGTAAATATTTGTTGTACAGTCTTCCATTATTTCAGGACATATTCCATAATATTTCTGCTGTAGACATTGTAAAACCAAAAGAGAGGATCATTAGAAGCCAAACCAACAGCATGTGAAACTCCAGAGAAAATAAAAGGGGAAATAATGTAATATTAAGAACATATCTACGTAAAAAACTACAGAGAGAAAAGCTATTTTTTCAAAACAACGTAGAGCAACAATATTAATTCAAAGTTACAACCACCGAAGTCATACATGTTCCATCCAAAGAGGCTACCGTTATCCTCATCTGTGTATAAAGTTCTAACAAATAAAGTTCTCAAAATATTCAATTAGTCTAAATATTAGTATATTGCCCGTTCCAATATTTTTTTTTTGAAAAACAGCGTATTGTTGGGCATTCCATTCCTTCTAGAAGTCCGATAACTCATGATAGATTGTATTTTAGCGAAATGCTGCAGTTTGAATTTCCATTTTCATCCTTTGACTATTTCCAACCCCCATTTGATAGTTACTTAATGGACTTGTTGAATGCTGCATTGCTTCGAAGCTTTTTTGGGATGCGGTGCGAATGATATATTATGGTCGACTGGTTCCATTCCTTTAAGCTGAAAAAGAAAGAATGTCATATATATATGTTCTATCTAATTACATCAACATGGGGTGAAAGTTAATGGCGCGAAATGCTTCAACCATTTCTTGGTTTGCATTTGCAATTTGAAATTCCATGGGTGAAAGTTGCATGCAAGTTGCACTTCAGTAATTCGATTAGGTGTAATTTCGATATGATGCATAACTAACAAAATGTACAAATCAAACAAATATCTCACAACCAACTTTAACTTCTTGATTCAGACATTGAACTGGAAAAGATGATGTCAGGCTCTAACATTACTAATAGAGGCAAACTAAGCTAAACCAAACTAAAATGCAAATGATATAACAAAGGAAACTATAGTTATTATTACAACATACTAAAACATAAAAACTAAACTTAAACTAAATAATAAGGACCCCTAGTAATCCTCTGCAAGACAACAGTCCTAGTCCTCCTATTGTCCCTACAGCACCTATCAGCCTGCTCAACAATCTCCTCCACATTTTCCATAAACCCCTCTAACATTTTACTCATTTTACCCCCAGCAATCCCAACCCCTTCCTCCTCGTCCTCCTCTATTGCAAACTCCGCAGTTTGCAATAAATCCCCTATCCACACCTCCAACCTCTCAATCAGCACCCTCACACTTTCCAGGTCCTTTATCGCAATAAACGTTCCAGCCTGTATGGACGTCACCGCCTCCCTTTGACTTTTCAGGGTATTTTCATACCTTTTTCCATAGATTGTCGAACCATTTTCCCATAGACCCGAGAGGCACAGAAGTGGCTGTTGAGAAAGCGGCTGTGACTGCAGGAGCTGCCACTGCTGCTGCCACCACTGAGCATATTACAGCCACTGCGAAGGCCGATGCAAATATGACGCTCGAGATTATTCTCCATGCTTTGAGTTTCCTCAGACGTTTGTCGAGCTTGAGCTTCCGGAGATTGAGCTTCTCAATCATCAGCTGCTGCTGGCCGTAGACTGAGTTGAATGTTTCAAAGAACCCTTTGTCGAATGGGTTGCATGTCTCTTTGAATTGCTTTAGCTCTTCCAGCGTTCTTTCATACTTCTTCTGTTCAGTGTAAATGTGTGTATACATATCATGTTAAGTTTGTTTCATTTCATGCACTAAAAAATAGAAAAGAAAAATAACACATCCTTTGATTGTATATAGTTAGATATTTTGAGTTTGATTTCTTGACGATACATATCAAAATTGGGCTTTTAAAAAGTGATCATATATGACAGACATAAATTTAAAAGATAATTACCAATCAGGTAAAGAATAAAGCAAAAGGATAACAAAATTTTCAACTATTTTATTAACCTTACATTTGATTGAGTGATCTTAGGTATCACATGATATCAAATTAGTAATTTATGTCAAATTGAATTCTGAAAATAAAGTTAACAAAAAAAATAAACGCTTGCGTAATAATTGAACACACAAAAAAAAAATTTGGTATAGCCACACAGAGAATTATTACTTTTTTTTAACTGAAAATTTAAATTTAGTTGAATTGAATTCGAATTATCTTATATCACATGATATATTGATTTCAAATAAATATTGCTTGTATAACTAAATATCTCTTAACATAATAATATCCAAGTCAGAAAGAGAAATAAATTATTTATATCAAGAAATACAAACATAATGGCAAGACTTTTATGGAATAATTGAAAATTTTGGTTTTGAATTCTCCTGACATTAGTTATAATTTTCTGCACGTTCAAATGGAAAACTGTGATCCTCGTTTCCAATTATTAATAGCAATTAACTGCACTTTCAAAAAGATTATGTGCCACCTATGAAATTTTTTTGTTTGTTATTTGGAAATTAATCCAAATGCCTTTATGATGAATGCCCATTAATTTGTTCATGGCAAGTTAATATCAGAAGTTGTGACTCAGTTTCCTCTCTGTTTCAAGTTTGAAATCATGCATTCCCAGATAAGACTTGCTTCTCATTACTATTCACTATTTCGAAAAAGACATCTAAGAAAAAAGTTTAGTAGTCTAGCTAACAGTGAATTTTTTTGTTGTTCTGGGCATATTGAAGTTATTTAAATAAGGCATGAAGAAGATCTACTTTTTGAATAAGGTAAATGGTTAGGATTGAATAGGTGAATCTTTTCACTGATCTTTATGTATAGAAGGACTGAAGTCATGAAGTCAGCTTCTGTTGGGGGTCTAAAGCAATGAACACCAACTAATTCTTTCACGACAATTTAAAATACTTAGTTGTGAATACCAAGTAATTACAGATTTTCTTTGGTAACTGATTAATCAGGCCGTGATTGAAATGTATCAGACAGAAAGCCATGTAGCATAAAAAAACTTTAATATGATTATTCCACCTGGAAAATCATTAAATTGCTGCATCTAATCACAATGTGCATGCATTACTTCAACAACACGCTTCTAATCACAATATTTACTTAATTTTATAATCTATTAACAATTTAAATTCTGAACTAAGTATCAATGAAATTCCCCACTATTTAATATGTTAACTTCCTATCTCGGTCTTACATAGTTAAAGTTCCTTTTCTAACTGCTATACTAACTTACTTTGGAATCATGAGACACAAATATCGCAAGTAAAAATAGTCCAAATGCCAAATTTCATGCATCAGTCTAACACGGAAGCACACAACGTCAATGACATCAGAACATGTACCCATGAATCCGCAAACTCCTCCTCCTCCCAGATCTACAATAAATCTGCAATGCATAAGAGAAAAAAATGTTGGATCAATGAAAAAGTACCATTGTAAAAGAAGTCAACTACAGAGCTTAACCGTTCATTTAAGAAACAAAATACACTCTAGTCACTACAGGAATGTAACATGGTAGAATTCTATCAATAATCAATAATAATGGTAATAACAAAAAGTCATAGGTTAATTTACTCAACACACGTAAAATCCCAGTTTGAACATTACAGAAGCAAAAGTTCACACATATTTGATTCTCTTTGTTAACTTTTGCGTTTATACACTCTCATACTTTATCTAATAAATTAAAGGATAACTTTATCGGAAATATTTAATACTCTCGTGTACATTTTTGTACATTTCAATAAGGTAAAGAACAGTACACAATCAATGATTGCCTTTTTGAACATAAATAAAAAATATGAATCTAATAGTAATGCTTAGTGTGATAAAACTTACCGCTTTTATTCTAATTCATACATAATTACGTCAATGGATTATGAAATCACGTCAGTGTCGTAGGTCATTTTAGTATGTATTTTTACATGTAGTTCTAAAGTTTGAAAATGTAGTTAGCTTCTAATAATAGTAACTGGAAGCAATAAAAGGAATTGTATTGGGAGAAAATCGAAAAGCATTTAAGACTGGATCCCACTTAATCGGGCATAAATAGGAAACGATATATTTCGCATATATTTGCCATTTCTATGGGCAACTAAAATTTCTACAATTTGGATCCCAGGATTTTCTAGGTATATGCTAACAAACTTCAAGGTAGCCAAACTTCAGATCTGCCATTTTAAGTTCCTTGTTAAAATCTATATGCTACAAAGTTGATGAACATTTATTACAACATACAGCAACAAAAGTTATCCATCGAGATTAAATCTAACCAAAACAAAAGGATCAAAGGTATCAATCAATATCAGCAGAGAAGGAAATAAAAATAATCTTTTGATTATTTGATATCTTTATTGTGGAAACAATATCAGCAGATTAAGGAACAAAAAAAGACTAAACGTATCAATCAATAACAAAAAATTGTCAATCAATATATATCAGTAGAATGTAAGCAATCTGGTAGGAGAGAATAAACCACCAAAACAAAATTTGGTTGACATATTTGATATCTTTTTTTCATTCATAGACATGAGATGTATATAAACAATAAAAGCAAATATTTTATTCTTTTTGTTCTTATTAATTGAATTCTGATCGAAATCATTAATTGTGAAAAAAAGATATAAAATAGGCAACAAATAATAAATGTTATGGAATAGAGATAACATACCTTGAATATTAGGATACTATAGAAGAATAATTTGCGTAATAATTTATTTTATTTACGTTAATAATTACAACGCCAACATTGTGCATACTCTTTATGTTTCTCCATCCACATCTCCATACCACCAATACACACCTCCTCCTTCTGGTCCTTACATTAGACATCTTTTACTTGTTTTCCTTTCTAGAAAATATTACCCAAACATCTTCTATTTAATTTTAACCAACTATCAATTCATTTCACTAACTACTATAACAAAAGCATGTATTACTAATTTTTATGTTAGCCCCGCCTTTCTGTTCTTAGCCGTCCTGTGTACCACTTTCTTCAAAATAATTCAATGATCATACATAACAAAAAATAACCTATGTAACCATTATACAATAAATACATCACTCAATGCTTCATGCATATTTAAGAACGACTAAGTCATACATAGAGAACAATTTTTTTTTTACATTATCATAGTTCCGCTTATGCCAACTTTATGTTTGTGATCATTATTGCTGAATGTTTCCAAACTTTCAAATGGGTGAAAATTCTACTTCCATCTTATTTAATTTTTTCAACTCTGTTTCAAACTCTTTATTGGCGTGCTAAAATATTTTTCCAAAATCGTTATTTGTTCACTAATGAATTAAAACATGTGTGTGTTTAGTAATGATATAAACAACTTATTATCTATAAACAAACGAAAAAGCAATAATAATCTAGCAGTGTTTTTAATTGGTTTTATAATTATATTAAATACTGTAACAGAGTCCTCTTAAGTTAGTAGTACTACTCTTAACATAATCCAAAGCCCAGTTTATAATTATTTTCTGAATCTATCGGATTCTTTTCTCATATGTAACTAACTTTATTCTCATAATATTTTTGCTTTTAACTTCAATTGATTGAAGAAATGTTAACATTTTTTCAGATGGAAAAATAATTTTCATGTCATGATAAATGCAAGCAGTAAACCCTTAGAAATTTCACTAAATAAATGACAATGCTAAACATAGTTTTGAAAATGCTAAAATTAGCTTGTTAGGCTTTTTCTGGCTTATCCCAAACGTTGTGTTGCATAATTCGGTTAACTATGATATTTTATTGCATTATCTCGATATAAAATGATTTTTATTACCACAGCATCAACAGTTTCTGCCTAGCAAGCTTCCACTCAGTTTCTGCCTGCTAACCGTACCACTCAGCTGCTATCCCAATAGCCAATGTGGTGCAGCCTTTCATCTATCCTATCTAGCTTTTGCTACTTTTATTCATTTGACTACTTTTCCAAGCAGAAGCACCGGTTTCTGTTCCAATACTTGATGTTCCTACAGCTTTTCACAATTCAGCAGCCCAAGCACCAGTTCTATGGCTTCTATTCTGGGCTCGGTTTGGTGATTATGAAATAATCCTTCTTCCTCTTACTATTATGAAATAAAACATAATTAGTAAAAACGGGTCTAAACTTTAACATCAATTACTGAAAGCTAATTATCCTCGTTGATCACCTTATTGACGACCAACCTAGCCTTGCTCATGTCAATAATTGGTAGGAAGCATCATTCGGTTTGGTGATTGGTGATAATAACGATGCCGACTGATTCAATAATAAGAGACGTCGATCGATTTGGGGATTGCAATGGCACTTTGATTGATTTGTGAATTTGTGATGGGAGACTTCGATCAATCTGGTGAGTGTGGTCATATGTCGATCGATTTGGTGATTAATATTTTTTGGAGATTAGGTTTAGAAAAAGTGGAATAAAATGTGTGTCTGAGAGGAAGCGGAGAGGATGGGAATGAAAAGCGGACAAAATTGTGAACGAAAGGGGCATTTTCGGTATTGCATAAAGACACGGTCGAATTAAGAACAACGGACTCTTGTTATTAGTAGTAAAGATGTTTTCATTATTTTCAAAATTTGAAATTTCTGTGTTTGTGATATTATCAGGGAATTCTTCATCATCTCTTATACTTGGAATTTTTTGAAAATTTTCATCAAAAGATACATGAAGTGTTTCTTCGATGATATTTGTTCTTGTATTATAAATTCGATAAGCTTTGCTTCGATCCGAATATCCTAAAAAGATTCCTTCATCGGATTTTGGATCGAATCTACCATGCTGATCTTTTGTGTTTAAAACAAAACATTTTGAACCAAAAATTTAAAATAAGCAATATTTGGTTTTCGTCCACTAAGAAGTTCATAAGGTGTATTCTTGGTTAATGGTCGAATAGAAACACGATTCAAAACATAACAAGCTGTTGCAACTTCTTCAACCCAGAAATGTTTTGATAACGTACTTCCATTTAACAAAGTCCTAGCACATTCTTGTAAGGTTCTATTTTTACATTCTACAACTCCATTTTGTTGTGGAGTTCTAGGAAACGAAAAATTATGGAATATTCCCTTTTTCTTACAAAAATGTTCAAAGGCTTCGTTTTCGAATTCACCTCCATGATCACTTCTTATGTTTTTGATTTTCAAACCTTTAAAATTTTGAATTCTTTTGACAAAAGTTTTGAAATTATCAAAGGTATCACTTTTATTTTTCATAAAAATAGTCCAAGTATATCTAGAAAAATCATAAATAATTACAAACACATATCTACTATGATTAATGGATTGTACTTATGTTGGTCCAAATAAATCCATATGTAGTATTTCAATTGGTTGTAAAGTTGAAATAACCTTTTTAGATTTAAAAGATGACTTAGTTAACTTTCCTAACTGACATGCATCACAAATATGATCAATTTTAAAATTCATTTTTGGTAGACCTTTTACTAAATCATTTTTAGAAAGCTTGTTAATAGTTTTGAAGTTAATATGACAGAATCGTTTGTACCACAACCAAGGATCATTTTCTCTGGCTATTAAACATATATCTGAATTATGATTTATTTTCATATTCAGAACATAGATATTTCTGTCTCTATTTCCTTCAAAGATAAGATTTTGATTTTGATTAAAAATACTACATTTGTTTTCAGAAAAAGTGATTTTGAATCCTTTGTCACACAATTGGCTGATACTAAGTAAATTATTTTTTAAATTTTTGACAAGTGAAATATTTGAAATAAGAGGTAAATTTGAAATACCATTATTGCTCACATCGCCTTTGCCGATGATATAACCTTTGGAGTTGTCTCCAAAAGTGACGGAGCCTCCATCTAAGTAAGTAATATTTGATAGCATATCTTTGTCTTCTGTCATATGTTTTGAGCAACCACTGTCGAGTATCCATTTTCCTCTTTTCTTGAGTGAGACCTAAAAAAATATGATATAACATTGGTGTCCACTTTTTCAATAGTGTCCTAAGAGTTAAATCTTAGGAAACCAGACCCAAGAGGGCTCAGTATCCCATTTAAAAATGTAATCTTTGTTTTTATGAACAGTTTCTAAAAAAGTGTTTATATATTTCTTCCTAATCAAACTGTTGTTTGCTTTAGGAACCCAGACTTTTATGCATTTTGGATAAGAATTCTTTTTTGTCTTTAATGCAGGAGGATTAATATTTCTCCTAATTTTCTTTCTTGGTGAAGTCGTCGTTTTCTTAACATATCCTAATCCTTTTCTACTAGAAACAGATTGAGAGCTATCAATAATTTTAGATAAAGTTTTTCTTCCTTTATTAAAGTTTGAAACATTTTTGGTGATGCTTTCTAAATTAGTTATGAGACTACTATTATCCAACTCTATTAATTTTACCTTAATTTTGAGTTCATGATTTTCATAAACAAGAGCGTCATTCTTTTTTTTTAGTTTCGATTTCTTGACTCAAAAGAGTGAGTTGAGAATTAATATTAGAGAATGATTCTTGTAATTTTTCAAGTTCTTCCTCTTGTATTTTCTTCTCATCTTTGAGCATATCTCTTTCAAATTTTGCTTTGTTCTGAAGTTCACGAGTCTCCTTATGTTTGCTTTTAAAATTTTTTAGAGTGTCAACTAGCTCTGAGTTTATCTCTATCATATTATCAAAAGTAAACTCACTAACCTAGTTTTCATTAGCCATAAAGCAAACATTAGCTTGCTCGTTTTCATTGTCACTGCTGCTATCTGATGAAGAGGTATTTGAATCATCCCATGTAACAGAGAATGCTTTCTTTTTCTTATCTTTTTTGCCCTTATTGATGTATTTTTTCTTTAGTTCTAGACATTCTTTTTGCGTTTGACCTTTCTTATGACAATTAAAACATTCAAGAACTGAAGATGATGGTTTGTTTTGAGAGTTCCGTTTTCCATTGTTTTTGTTGTTTTTTTGGAATTTCAAGAACTTTTTGAAATTTTTGGCAATAAATGCAAGATCTTCTTCATCTGAATCTTCATCTTTTTCTTCTTCAGCATGGAAATCTATGTTCGTTTTGTCTTGTGCTTGTACTCGTTTTCCCTGCAAATCCACTTCATAGGACATTAGAATTCCTATTAACTCTTCAGGTTTGATGGTAGAGAGGTCATTAGCTTCTTCTATAGCCAAGACTTTTCTTTCCCATTCATCCGTTAAAGAGTTTAGGATTTTTGATACAATATCAAAATCAATGTACTTTTCTTCTAACCCTAATAGTGAATGATATATATCTTGAAATCTAGAGTACATATCATTGATGGATTCATCTTGTTTCATTCTAAAGTTTTGAAACTAATTTTTAAGCATGGAGATTTTGCTTTGCTTTGATTTGTTAGTTCCTTCATGAGTGATTTTAACCGTTCTCCATATTTCATATGTAGTTTGACACATGCTAACACGATTAAATTCATTTCTATCTAGTGCATAGAATAACATGTTCATAGCTTTAGCATTGGCAGTAGTATCTAATTTTTGTGTGTTTGACAAGTGAAGTATTCTCCGATAGGAAGAGTGTATTCATTTTGTGTAATATTCCATGATTCAAAGCTATTTGATTGCATATAGATTCTCAAACTAGTTGCCCAATAATTATAGTTCAGACCATTGAAAAATGGAGGTCGTGCAGTGGATTGACCTTCAATAAAACTAGTGTTAGTGATAGTGTTGGTGTTGTTTTCCATATTAGCAAAATATCAGACAATTGTGTAACGGTTATATGATGCCATGCTTTGATACCAATTGAAAATAACCAGTGTGGCTAACACGGTTAGCTATCACTTAGGATCGTGTAATATGGAATATAATTAAATCTAAATGCGGAAACAGATGATAATAGCAAAGTAAATAAAAAATAAGTAAAATAAAACAAGCACACCAAGAATTTTTATACTGGTTCGAACTTCCCATTCTATGTCCAGTCCCAGACTCCTTCTGGAATTTCAACTACAATAACCCTCACTTAACCCGGAAGAACAGGTTTACACTGCCTGAGCAATCGAACAGGACTTCACCCGCCTAAGCAACCGAATAGGACTTCAATACAAATAACGATGGTATTTGACTGTAGTGTGTTCTTAAATAACACCGATAAGTCAATTGAGTACAATCTTCCTATAATCTTCTCCTTAATGATATATAATGATGTGCTATGAGAATTGTGGAAAATAAAGTGATCAAAGATCAAAGTATGTAAGTGATTTGAGTGAAATTTGAAAGTTTGAGAATAGATGAGAATTCAAGAATGCTAAAAGTAAATTCGATAATTTGTTTGTTGAATTCTGTAATCTATTTATAGTATATAAAGAGTTGCATCTTTAAATGAAAAGTTATATTGAAAAGAGCGGATGCAACTGTTGATTTAAAAGAATTTTTCTCTTGGTGAAGAGAAGTGTCTTTTCAAGAAAATAGCAGTTGGGGATATTCAGACGTCTGAATAAAAAATCAGACTTCTGAATTAGATTGAAACGCAAACAGCAAAGAAATAGTTTATTTCTGACCTTATTCAGACGTCTGAATATTTATGTTCTGACGTCTGAATATTGTGAAAAAAATATTTTTATCTTAGCACTCAGACGTCTGAATATATGGTTTCAGACGTTAGAGTTTGCTCTTTTGTGCATATATGAGCATGTGTGTGCGTGTGTGTGTATATATATCGTTTAAGGAGAGATTTTAACAAAATTTCTAAGTAAAGTACAGACTCTAGACACACAATATACAACTTTAAACATCTATAGATGAATCTGCAATAAATCTCCTACAAAGATGGTTAGTATACATATATCATTTTATATAGGTAACATACCTCACCAGCTAAAAGTTGATATAAAACAAATATGGAACATACCCTCGTAACAGCGTAGGATAAGTATCCATAATCATGTCTTTTGTTTCCCAAGTATAGTCCTTCTCGTTGTCGCTCCACTAAACTTTTACCAACTTGACCGTCTTATTTCTTAACCTCTTCTCATCTCTCGCTACAACCATAACTAGTTGCCTAACAAAAGTCAGATCTGCTTCTACTATTAAGTCTTTCAATGTAGTCGGAAGGATAGTAGTCTCGGGATCATGTACATAATTACAAAGTTGAGACACATGAAACACGTTATGGACACCTGCCAAACTACTCGGTAAGTTTACTTTGTATGCGAGCTTTTCGATCCTCTCTATCACTGGGAATGGTCCAACATATCTCGGTGACAACTTCCTCGACTTTCTAAATCGTACCACACCCTTCATCGATGATACTTTAATGAAAACCATATCTCCAACCAAGAACTCTAGATCTTTATGCCTTTTATCTACGTAACACTTTTTCTAGACTGGGCTTTCTTCATCCTACCTCGGATCTACTCCATCTTCTATGTTGCTTATCTCAACATATCTAGACCAAGGACCAAACTATCTTTGGTCTCTAACCAACACGCTGGTGATTTGCACGGCCTTCCATATAAAGTTTCGAAAGGTGCCATATCTATACTAGCCTGGTAGCTATTATTATTGGAAAACTCAGCCAAGTGCAAATGGTCTTCCCACGACCCACCAAAATCTAATACACATGCTCTTAATAGAACCTCGAGCACCTTGTTGACTCTATCTGTCTGCCCATCCATGTGTGGGAAACAAGTGGTACTCATCTTAAGCTCGGTTTCCAACAATCCCGGTAGACTCTTTCAGAATTCACTAGTGAACAAGGTAACTTTGTCACTGACTATGCTAGGAATCCCATATAGTCTAACTATCTTCTTTATAAACAATTTACCCAGGACATGTGTCATCCTGGTTGATTTGACTTGAATGAAATGGGCACTTTTGGTCAACTTGTCCACTATGACCTATATACTTTCATTTCCCCGGTTCGACCTTGGCAACCCATCTATAAAATCCATGGATATCGAATCTCATTTTCAAACTGGGATCTCCAAAGTTTGAAGCAACCCACTCAGCTTCTGATGTTTGGTCTTCACTTGTTGAGAGTTCACACACTGCTTTACCAATAAACCAACATCCCACTTCATATCTTCCCAATAAAAACTCCTCTTCATATCCTGATACATCATGTTCCCTCTAGGATGAATCATAAATTTTAATCGATGACACTCTCTAAGGACTTCCTTCCTTAGGTTTTCTACATTCGGGACACACAATTGTCCCTTCTTTCTCAACCACCCTCAATGATCGTGATTCTGGCCTCTAGCCTTCTAATTTTTTCAACTAACATTAGATTATCTTTCTGCTTAGATGCAATCCTTTCAATCAATCTCGGTCGAACTTGCAAGCAAGAATACATGGCTGTACTCTGACTTGAACTAGCAGTAGATCTAACTGCACACTGCATGTAGTCGACGCCTCAATATCCTTCCATTCGGCCAACATGACTAAGACCACATTTTGATGTTTCCTACTAAGTGCATCTGCAATCTTGTTACCTTTTCCCGGTGTGTACTATATACCAAAGTCATAAGCTACTAAAAACTCCAACTGCCTCTGTTATCTCATATTTAACTTCTTTTGAGAGAATGGGTATCTTAAGGACTTATGATCTATATATAACTTGAATCTCACTCCCAAGGTATAGGGTATCCATATTTTCAATGTAAAGATTACCGCTTCCAACACTAAATCATGAGAAGGGTATCTCATTACATAGGGTCTAAGTTGTCGAGAAGCATACGAATTACATTACCCTTTTGCATAACATCTCCTAATCCGGTTCCACATGCATCGGTGTACATTACTAATCCTTGATTTTTGTATGGAACTACTAACATATGTGTATGGGTCAATAAATGCTTTAACATAAGGAACACTTCCTCACATTTGCCATTCCAAGTAAACTTCACATCCTTCCTGATGGCCTAGTCAAAGGCATTGCTATCCACAAGAAATCCTTAATAAACCTTTGATAGTAACCAACTAGCCCAAGGAAGCTTCTGATCTCAGTTTCCATCTCTGATCTCTTCCAGTTGCTAACAACTTTGATCATATCCGGATCAACTGACAAACCTTTCTCTATAACCACGTGACCAAGAAACTTAACTTCTTTCTTCCAGGAATGACACTTTGAAAACTTCCCTTTTAGTTGATGCTAGTTCGGTGTCTCAAGTACCACTCTAAGATGAACTTCATGCTCTCTTTCATCCTTAGAGTATATTAAGATGTCATATATGAATACCAATATGAACCTATCCAAGTGATCTTAGAAAACCTGGTTCATCAAATCCACGAAGAAGGCTGGCGCATTCGTTAACCCGAATGACATCATCAACCACTCATATGACTCGTATCTTGTCCTGAACGCTGTTAACGGAATACCATCCTCCACCACTCTTAGCTAATGGCACCCTGTTGCTAAATACAACTTGGAGAACACTTAGGCTCTATTCAACTGATCGAGCAAATCGTCGATTCTCGGCAAAGGATACTTATTCTTGATGTCCTTTCATTCAACCTGCGATAGTCAATACATAGCCTTAGAGATCTATCTGGCTTCTTCACGAATACCGTAGCTGCTCCCCAAGGAGAACTGCTTGGTCTAATAATGCTTATCCCTTCCAGATTCACCAGCTACACCTTTAGCTCTCTCATCTTAGTGAGCGTCATCCGGCTAGGTGATCTACTTATAGGTTCTGCCCTTGGCACAAGATCTATCCAAAATTCGATATCTTGCTTTGGCGGTAGCCTTTACACTGGCTCAAAAATATCTGAAGACTCTTTTGCTATCGATACCCGATCTAATTCTTCTTTCGCTTCCATTGCATTCATTAAAGCACAAGCACTTGAATCTGACTTCTCCACCGAGTTCACAATTCGATTATAGCTGTTAGGGCATCTTAAGGATATTTCCCTATCTCGAAAATATATTCTGGCGCCGTGTTTATCTAACCAATCCATACCCAATATGATCCTGAAACCTTGAAAATAAAAAACATACAAACTGCATGCAAACTTATGACCTAACAAGTCAAGTTCTAACTGATTACATCTTAGTTGCATACCCATCTTTTGGATTCACAGCCCTTAAGCAAGTAAGTGGGTATAATGGTTCTAAACATAATTTATCTACCAAACACTGAGATGTAAATGAATGCAATGCACCGGTATCAAATAGTACCCTAACTGGTATACTACGAATCAAAAGCATACCTTCCATCATGGATTTCCCCTTATCGGCTGTTGTTGGTCTGGAAGAAGATGATTCCAAGGTAAAAAACTTTTCCCTTGTATTCTCTAACCGGTTCTGGACGCTTATTCTTGTAATGCCCAATCTAGTCACAGTTGAAGCACTTCACCCCTTTCTTGTCTACAACCTTCTTCCCTTTTCTAGTTCGACATTCATGAGTAAAATGTCCGTTCTTATTGCACTTATAACAAACTACACCGCTTTCCATTTCCTGGATGCTCCTCCGTTCCTTTCCATTTAAAGAACTTTCCCTTCCTTCCCTAGGGATCTTGTACCTCAACTGATTTCCCCTTACTAAACGTAGAGAGCATCTCTTTGTTCCTGGTGGTCATCTCTACTACAACATTGCTTGGGTCATGGAGGTTAGGCATGGTTGCTTTGGCAATCTCCGGCTTCAGTTCTCGAATAAACTTTTCATTTCTCTTGATGACGATGTCAATCATGGCATATCCATTTCTGGACAGGTCATAAAATTCCATGGCATATTCGATTATAGACATTTCCCTTTGCTCTACATCCATAAACTTCGTCATCAATGTCAACTTGGCCAATTCAGATAGAAATCATTCTTCGAATCTCCTTCGAAACTTGGCCTAAGTTAATTCTTCTTCACATACTCTAATAGTAACCACATTCCAGTAGGATAATGATGCTCTCTACAACTGTTTGGTAGCAAGTCTTCTCTCATGTTCATCATCTAATCCTATATGAGCAAAAATTCTTCCATAGTGCAATAACCACTTTTCTACTTCGATAGCATCCTCTGTTCCTTAAAACGTCTTTCCACCAAGACTGGTGTAATCTCTATTCAACTTAGCATAGTTATTGTGAACTTAGGCCAAAGGATTTGCTCCCACATCATTCACAACATTTCCCCCGACTACTCCTGTAACTGCTCCAGCTTGCAACAGATTGTTATTGATGAAGAACTAATACATCACCCCTACCTATGTTGGCATTTGCATTTTGATTAGCATTTGTATGTCGACGGGGTTCCTCCTGGTATTGGGTTGTGCATTTCCATTAGTTGTGATGCTTCTTCCACTAAGATTTTCTCTTCCGTTTCCTGCCTCCATATCTTCCTTTCTCGTATATCTGCATACGAGCCTTAGTAAGATATAGAAGAATAGTCTAAGAGAAAAGGGGAATGCATACTTATAGGTGTGGGTGCGTGTGTGTCTATATATATATATATAACACAAATGCAAGTATGTTACTATAGCATTAACCAAAACCTTGGTCTCATTCTTTGATTCATTGGGTTATGTTTTAAAAATCTTTTAGATTCAATTTTTTTTAAGTTTACATAAACCTATGCTCTGATACCAACTTGTAACATCCCCCATTTAGAGGCCCAAAACTAACTGCTACGGATGCTGTAGTTATCTACAGTTATTAATTCTCGGTGACCAAATGTGGTAATGTTTGTTTGCACCAAAATTGGGCAACACCCTTCGGAAGTTTTTGAAGACACAATAAATGAAGAAATTAAATTTAAAATGAGTATTGTCTAACAAAAACTCCAAGTCACAGAAAAGTAAATTGCATGGAAGACAGTAATTTAGAGTGGTTCGACGTTTTGCCTACGTCTACTATGAAGTTTTATCACTTTATTGCTTAATACTTGAAGATTACAAGTGCTCTAGGGCGAAATACAGCAAATAATAGACTTAAATTCCAAAATCAATGGCAGTGATGACGATGTAGAGTGATTCTGGCAGCGTCCGGGCGTACTTTTTCACTAGAAATTCTCCCATCCCCTTTCTGAATGACCAGGGGCTCTATTTATAGGTGTAGGATGCTGATATTTCGCCTAAAATCCGGGGAGACCACTTCTGGCATGTGAGGGGGGCCTACATGCCCGGCCCCAGGAAATCTGGGCCCACTTTAGGATCGATTCGAACTCTAGTTCGAGTCAATCAAAAAAGTGTACAATCGAGGTGAAATTTGGAGTGGACATTCTTCAACATGCATGCAAGCTCCTGTGAAAATCTCATAGCATTTGGACTTGTAGATCTCGAGTTATGATCGATTCAAGTTGCATTCTTGGTTGGCGCGCTTAGTTCGAATCGATCCCTTCGAATCGATAGGGCCGAATCGATGACTCGAGCATGTGCCTGGTGACGTGGCGCGTGCGCTTCTCGGGTTGATCCATCTTTTTCGTCGTGTTTACTGGGTCGAACCCATGGTTTTAGCCGCCTTGACTTGGTGGATTCGAAGGAGTGGATTCGAAGACATGCTCCTTCGATTCGATCGAGTGGATGTCCCTTCGTATCGATCAAGGTATGCGATAGTTGATCGACACGAAGGCTTCTCAGCTGAAGGAATTCGAAGACGGTCGTGGGATGGAGTCGAAGTTCTTCAACTACGTGGATTCGAAGGTCTTCCCCTCGATGGATACGAAGTGAGGCCCTGTCCTTGTGGACTCGAACCATGTCTTACTCGATGGATTCGAACCAAGGTTATGTCTTTTGGATTCGATCTTATATGCTCTAATGGAGGCGAAGTGAAGCGACTTCACAGACTCGAAGGACTTCAACCTGATGGATACGAAGTGAAGTGATCCCATGGATTCGAAGTAAGAGGAACTTGATGGATTCGAAGTCATGCTCTTTTGATGGATTCGAACCTAGGGTTATTTCCTCCAACTTGCATCGATGATAGCTTGTGCATACGAACTCGGATTGACTTGAAATTTGAGATACTGACTTCTACGATCCTTCGTGTCATATCCTATCAATTGTAGCTCAATCTGGGCTCGGACAAAATTCAGTGATATCCATAGTGAAGCGAAGCATGACCAATCTCTGAGACGAACCATCCTTTTTTTGTCGATCGATCTTTTGGTATCGCGGCTTTGCCAAAAAGCGGGATAACATTTTTCCCCCCAAAGTACGTCTTGTGGGAACATGACGTGCTTTGAATAGCTGCAATTTCTCTCTGACAATCATTGTTCCTTTGTCGAAGGTCGTAACCTTGCGTTGATATGATTTATTGCTGCAGAACATTGCTTAACTTTTGATTGTTGTAATCGTAACAAGATGAATGTTTGATCCCTGTAAATTTTTAAAACCGAGTATTAATTTGACATATATGCACATACGTTAATTTGACTCTCATTAACATTGTGTGATCACGAGTCGTTGTCGGTTTTGTTTGTTATTGAATTTCGTATCGATTCTCTCCTGAACCGATTTGGAAATTTGAGTTCGGAACAATGTTTTGACAATTGTTTTTGATTACCCTCTTGTATCGATCCTCTCCTGAATCGATGTAAAAGGTTGACAAGTAGTTTTTCACGTTGGTGCGGGTTGGATTGATGGATACGAAGTGTTCACCCTTATCGATGGTTCTTGATGGATTCGTACTGATCATTCGTATCGATAGTCTTCGAATTGTTGTGAGCCGATGGTTGTGAAACTCATGCTTCGAATCGATAAGGTTTTGGCGATTTCAAGTCAGCACTCGTTAATCGCTTCGTATCGATGAAGTCCTGTGGTCACGTCGCTTTGATGGATTCGAAGTGCAATAGATTCGAACACGGTCGTTCGAATCCATTCTGTGTTCTGACCGGTAGTGATCGGTTGAAGTGACCAGAAGGCGAATCGCCTCGTTTCCTTTCTAGGATCCATATAAATACTTGGGACTCGGCTCATTTTCACTTTTTACTTTTCATCTTCGTTTTCCTGTGCCTTCGAATCCATCTCGGTCCTTCAAGAACAAGGCTGAACTACTCTTCCTTTCTTCGAGTCGAAGCAATATCCAACTCTTTCGGATCGATTCATACATTCAGGTAGTTGAAGCTTTATGGATCTTGAAGATTCAAGAACATGCCTTTCCATCGCATCTTGCTTGTTTCAATCTTGGATGAGTCCAAGTCGAAATCGAGTTGGCTGGTTGGAGAAGAAACAGGGTCGAGTTCTTCGTATCGATCTGGAGTTATATCGATGGAGATAATCTGCCCCTAGTGTTCATATCAATTGACGCTCCATCTGTGGGGATTTCGAGTCGAATCGATCGCGTGAGTGGGGTCATCGTATCAATCCTTTGCTATCGATACGATGGAACTATCTGCCTGCGATCGATTCGAACACCCTGCTTATGCAATCGATACGAACCTTGAGTCGATATCCCTATTGGCGATGGATGCGAAGCCTAAGTCGCTGATCGATACGAAGGGTTCCAGTTACCATCGATTCGAATTGTATCGATTCGAACGGAGTCGATTCGAAGCTTCGTCTGTCACGACCCGACTTTCCACTCCCAGAAAATCGCGTCATGAATTAAGAAAGATAGGGATAGAAAAGAGAATAGAAAGAAGACAAGAAAGAACAACACATCAGAATCTAACAGCGGAACGAATAAATTATATTAATAACATAAATATTACATAGTTTACAACCATTATCAGAGTACACAGATATACAACACATATACTAGACAGTTATAAACACCTGTCTAGTTATACAACTCAATACAACTCAAAGAACACACAGCGGAAAACTCTCTATATATATCTACTCGCAGAAGCCTCCTGCTCCATTGCTCCTCCATAATTCGTCAAAGCAAATCCGAATCCTAACCTGAATCCCTTGGCTACTCATAAAAATTTGAGTACCCAAGAGTTTATGAAAAACAAAAATAAACTCCAGGTCAGACATGGGTCTGGTGTGAGTAACAGGTTAAATTTGCTTAACTTTTAAAACCTTTTAAAAAGAAAGGTATCACGTAAGACTTCCCACACATAAACATGGAAAAGTTTTTACCTTACGCTAACCAAAACATTTGATAGGAAATCCGATGATATTATAATAGTGTCTAGGGTTTTCAAATAAATATGAAATAGCCGAAATTGTTACATTCATTAAATTCTAGCTACTAGCCACAAAAGTGGGTAATACAATCAAATCCGTTGGCACTTATTGGATTTTGGATTCCATACAATGGCAGGGCTACTGGGGTACCGCCCGTCACAGTACGTGGCCTAGATCAACGTACCGAGGATCACTCCCGACCCCCTGCAACACAAAGCCGGACCCATTCCTTACTGAACAGTTCCGAACAAGACAACCCCGTGGTTGTAGCTAGCAACCACCCACACAGCCGAATATAAAGGGACTTCTAGACAGGGATCAATCTTGCTCTCCAGTGGGTGCGACCCACGAAGCTTTGCTGGACCTCCCCTGTTTTAGCCATTCCCGGTTGATGAGGCTTGAGGCTACGATTACCTTTATAGGACATATCACTTAGAATGCTCATCGTCCACCTGACGATGTGCTGAAAGCATTCAATCCATACAAGTTCGTTCCGGGTTCGAACGAAACCGAAGGCATTATCTCGTTACACTCGTTTTGGAATCACCCTCAGAGTCAACGACAATAACCCTTGCACTCTAATTCTCCATCTCGAATCTATAAGGACTAATTCCGTCAACTCGTTACGGAATCACCCAAAGAGTTATACTGACTCATAGTCCTTACACCTCGAGTCTTCACAAAGCTCCATTTTGATTCACGACCTAACGTTATTTGGAATCGATGTGGTTTTCGGATATCCAAATATGGAAACCCGATCCCGGTCTCATCGAAAACCAAAGCGTGTCTTTTAAGGTCCAAGTTGTTTTAAAGGTTTTAAAACAATTTAATTACAGTATCTATATACACACAGAATAGATAACTCATAAATTACAACTGATAATCAACATTATCACATAACAGGTAATTCACAACATCAATATCAAATAGATATTCCATACATCACTATCACAACAGATAACCTATGTTATCATCACAATACAATCAAACTTCCATACCACACAATATCATACATCTCACTATTGAGATCACAAAGCATCCAAGTCGATCATTGACATCCATTCATACATAAGCCAAGATTAACTCATCATCCTATAATTAATTTAAAATGAATTAAATTAACTATCTCCAATTCTAATTAATTTAAAATGAATTAAATTAATTACCAAAATAAATTAAATTAATTACTTCATCAATACAAATCTTGCTATCTTAACCATTTAATTGATTTCAATCAATTAATAAATCATAAATTACTTTAATTAATCACTCTCGATTAATCACCCTTAATTACATTCATGTAATTATCCTTAATTAATTTCACAAATTAATTATTCTCAAACAAAACAGTAATTTAACCTTTAATTACTTCAATTAATTAATTAATCATAATTAATTCCATTAATCCTTAATTAATTAATTAATTACCTTAATTATTGATTAATTAATCATAATTATTCATCCTTAATTACATCATTAATTAAAATAATTAATGATCCTTAATTATTAATTACCTTAAGTAATTAACTAACTTAATTACTTTATTAAACAAACTAATTATCCTTTAATTAATTACTTAATTAATCCATTGATTAATTACTAAATAATTAAACCAAATTACTTCACACTTAACATCTCCACTTAATTACAATCATGTAATTATTAAACAATTACTTAACTAAGTAATTTCCAAATCATTACTTACATAAAGTAATTATTTATAAACTCAAGTGTTTATAATCAATTAAACTTAATTAATTAAAAATAAACAATCTTGCTAAAATTAAATTAATTACATTTAGTAATTAATTTCCTAATTACTTTATCAAGTAATTACACTAAAACCATTTATAATTGATTATTATTAAATTAATTAATCTAATTAATTATAAAAATTAACTACATTAATTAATTGTTAAATAATCATGGTTAATGACCTTCATTAACCATCCTCAAATTATTTTATAAGGTAATTAACTTAAATTAATCACCATTTGAATTATCTTTAATCATTTATTAATTAAAGTTAATCCTTAAATTAATTAACCTTAATTTAAAACTTAATTTCATAATTAATATTCATTTATCATTAATTAATATCTTAATTAATGATCTTAACTTAAAATTGATTAATCATTAATCAATTATAATTCCGAATTTAATTAATTAATTAATTAATCTTAATTACCTTATTATTTAATTCTAAACATAATTCTTAATCAAATTCCAAAATAAAACATAACTTAATTATGTTTAAAACAATTAGATTTAAAACAAAGTACTTTTTTTTGAACTTAACCTTAAATTTTAATTTAAATTCAAGTTTAAAATAGAATAATTTTAAACTTATCAAAGTTTTAAATATATTTAAAACTTTTTAAGTTGCAAATCAAACAAATGTTATATAAAATTTTTAAAGTTAAATTCACTTCAAAACTTTTGATAACTTAAATTTACTTTTAATTTAAAACTTCAATTTAAACCTTCTTTTAAAATTTAAACTGAAATTCAAATTAAACTTTTGAATTTCCAGATTTTAAATAATCTTCAAATCTATTCATATTTTAACAATCTTATTATTAAAAAGTTTAAACTATTTTATCAACATGATATAGTTAATTAAGTTAAATTTTGAAACTTTTATTTTATTTTAAAAAAATACTGGGTTTTGAATTTAATTCAGAATCTCAAACTTGCATTGAATTTAAACTTGAACCTTACCTTAACTCAAAACTACAGATTTTAAATTTCAAAAACCTAGATTTTCAAAAACAGTTTCTTTTTCGTGAAGCCTGTACATTATAGTTCAACCCGAGAAACCTATATTTTACTTCGGGTTAACAGCCTTCCTACTTCGAGTTTCATATTGACCTGCTTCGAGTTCTCTTTCTCTTTACTTCGAGCCATCTCTGCGACACCCCCATCCCCAAAACAGTTTGCCAGAAAACATGTCGCCGTGCATATGCACGGCGACCATCCCTTCTACCTATCATCTTCGGTGATCAAACCACAACCAACAACCCCTCAATACCCTAACACTATCTCCAGATCGAACAAGAATCCAAGAATTCAAAATTATAACCCCTGATTCCAAACCTGTAAACTTCAAACAGGTTTTATGACAAAACTTGTCAACGGTGAATTCGCCTCACTCCGATCACCTGAGGACCACTCATTTCAACCCCGAGCTCCTTCATTCACCTACTTCATATTCCCCAAGTACCAGAATACTCGGTCAACCCTCCACCTCAAACTGACTCAAAGCACAAACTCATTCAAAACTAGGGTTTAATTCTAAAAATCCAAAACTGCAATCAATCTAGTCAATTATAATTACTTCTCTGATTTTTCTAAGGATTCATGATCCTTACTTAATAACTCAAAAGAAATTTGAGTTTCCTTAAACTACAGATTGTAAGAATTTGCACAAATTCAAATTTTTGTTCCAGACCAAACTGCAAATGGAACATACACTTAGAAATCCTGATACTTAATTTAAAATTCAAGTTTCAGTTTATATGTTTGATTCTTATTACTGAATTACCATATTATTTTGATTGGGTTTGAAAAAAAAAATATACATGCAAGATGTTTTCTGCTTTTATAAAGGCAATTAAAAAGAAAAGAAAACAGCATGCATACATATATACAGAAATTTTATGATACTTATCAGTAAACAATTCAAGCAACTATATAAATTCAAATTAGTTTTTAAAATAAATTGTTACTCACCTATTAAATGCAGAGCCCGTTGATTCTTTGATTTTTGCAGAAAACAAAAATATGCAGAGCTCAGTTGATCACTTGAAATTTTGCAGAAAAATGAACATGCAGGCTTGACTCTGTTATACTTCAAGTTGTTTAAAAATCCTGATGAAATGTTGGCATGCAGAAAGAAGATGCAGTAGCTAATCCCCCCCCAAAGACATGCAGATGCTAATCACTTCCCGGTTTTAAAAACAGGATGCAGAAAAACAAAAGTGTGCAGGCTCATCTTGAATTTTGCAGATTTGAACATAGTTTTGGATATGCAGAAGTTGGATTTGAATATGCAGGTTTATGAAAGATTTATTTTTGATGAGGAGTTACAAGAATTTGCAGATTTGTGTATTTGAATATGCAGAGGTATGCAGTTTTTGATTAAGGATATGAAAATGAAGATGCAAGTTCAACTAAATGTATTTCAGATTTATGAAGTAAAAGAAAGATTAACACTAATTTTAACACTTGTCAAAAGTTAGACACTTGTCAATTTGTAAATGCTAATTTTGAACACTTGTTTTGCTTTAAAATAATAAGTACTAATTTATGAATCAATGTATATGTTAGCCTAAATTCACTTCTTAGTTTATATTTAAACATGTGTATAAATTTACAAGAGAAATAACAACAAATCATGTTTATAAATAGGCTTATACATATTAAAGATTAAAACAATCAAACAATTTAAAATTTATACTTTTGAACTTAAATTCAAACTAAATTCAAAACCAACAATTTCAAATTAAGTTATAAATAAAAATTCAATTTGAAATAAAAATTACAAATTCTATTCAACTTATTTAGAAAGACAATACAATATCAATATTGTTTAATAAAAATCATTTTTAAAAGAAATTATATTTTTATAAAATAAAATATCTATTTTATAAGCATGAAACCATTTTGCTAAATTTATTTAAAACTCAAATCTAATCAATTTAAACATTTTAATATTTTTCTTATCAATTTTAAAATCATATATTTATTTATGGAATAGTTTTCAAAAATTCAATACTAATTAAAATCACAATTTCCAATTTATAATGTATATATTAGAATTTTTAAAACATGAGTCATTTATTAAATTTAAACCAAAACCATTTATTTAACTTTGAAAAGCTTAAATATTAAATAAAACAAATTTCCCAAATTACAACAAATATTAAAACTAGAAAATATGCTTTATTTATTAAAATAAAAACAAATGCCAATCTATTTAAAATATAAACCAAATATTTATATTGTAAACAGAAATCAATTTATATTTTTAAAAGATAAAATAACCAAATTAAATAATTATTGAAGAAGATTATTAAATTTATCTGAATTATTATTGACAGAATATCAATATCAATTTAATTTTAACTACAGATTATTAAATTGATATTGTTGAAAATTCTGGGATATTACATCGTCCCTTCGGTCGATTCGAACAATTGTAACCTGACCCTGATCGATTCGAAGGATTGTCCCTTCGATCGATTCGAAGTGTCTTATATGGATACATAACTTGCGTATATTTAGCGGCATAATTCCAATGAGCTTTATCTCTGCATATCTGGACTGAACTTTTATTGTGCGTACTTGATTGCCATTCGAAGCTCGTCGATGGAACTATAACTTATCACTGTGACGACAAACTTTAACTTGAATCAACTCTCAACATCGGGATGGTTCAGTGACGGCGGTCAGCGATGACGGCCATCTCGACCGGATCTCTGATGTCTTCGCTGTCTGCAAATTTTCTCTAACTCTATTGAATTCTTTCAAGTAATGCACAACACTGCACTGCACCGCACACACTTTACACTGGGAGTGAACGGGTTTTTTACGTACTTAATGTTGCTTTCTGATGAGTTAGTTAGTTATGGAATTTTCGAGCTCTCAACAACAAGAAGTACAAAGTTCACCTCCTCCAGAAATACTTGAAATTCCTAACATTCCTCCCGAAGTAGTTGGGCCGGCTCCGGACGAAGTGCCGGAAGCCATATTTATCGATGATCCTATCGACTCCGTTTCGTCCAGTATTTCTGAAGCCTTACTGGGCCGGATCTGCTTGAAACATAACTTATCCCCGGACGACGTTTTGCTACTGGGCGTTGATGACAGACCTCACAATCCGCCCGAGGGGTATACTACTTTCTATCGTCATGCCTGTGCGGCTGGAACTCTCCCTCCATTTAATCAATATATCAGGGAGATGTTATCGTTCATTGGAATCGCCCCCTCACAACTTCATCCCAATGGACATGCATTGCTGAACAGTGTTTTTGTTCTATTTATGGATCATCTCTTTCGTCCGCCAAGGCCAACCGAGATTAGACGCATATTCAATTTCAAGAGCAGGGGCGATAACCCATCTTTCACCTTTTTGGAAGCAGTTAGAAACTGCCAGATTGTGATGGGAGCCTGGACCAGACTCAGTTATTTTAAAAACGAATGGTTTTTTGTTCGATGCCCCCCAGGGTTCGCTAGGCGATGGCTGTCTAGACGTAAGTGTTGTAGATCGCATAAGCCTTCTTTAACAGTCGTTATCAACACTTGAACTAATATCAGGCGTTTTTCTTGTAGCTATCATCTCAAGGCCAGACGGTGGACATTACAAAGGCATTGTCCGAAGTTTACAAGGGGTCCCGAGTGATTTGCGGCACATCGACTCGGTGTTAACTGATGATAACTTAAGGACGCTGGGTTTAATTAAGACGAACCAGAGTATTGTCATCGAGGGGTTGGCGAAACTGGCTTCGTAGACAAAGAAGAAGACGGTGAAAAGAAAACCCGGCATAGTGATAAGAGAAATGAGTGATGATGAGAGGACGCCTACTGATACCGAGTTAGCGGCTGATCTTTCCCGAGTAGAAGAAAAGCGGGAAGGCAAGGCTGTTGTCCCTGAACTTAAGAGACGGAAGTCTGTAGTCATATCTCGTTTGATCCCCGGAATTACTACTTCTGACGCTGCTCCTCGTCAATCGGGAAACATGTTTATAGGACTGGATGACATTCCCATCCCAGAATACGTATCTCTCCACCACGAATCTAGGTTGGATGAACTCCAGGAAGCTTTAGAAATAAGCGAGCCTTTACCTGTTAGTGCAGTCGACACTTCTGGTTGGTCGGGGGTTTTGCACATTTACATACACTTTCATAACACTACACGACTTCCGCACAAATCGCATTGCTTTCGCCTGGTATTTAACTGAATTGTTTCTCTTTTTCAGGTGCTATGTCTGGCCGTCAATCTACACTAGACAAACTCCGAAGAGTGCATCACCCTTCGTCTTATTATGAATCTCGTCATGGAGACTCCGATCGCGATCGTGAACGGAGGCATCATGGCCAGGAATATTATGCAAGGGATCATCATCGTAGTTACTCTAGTCAGGAGCGATCAGACAGAGATCGGAGATACCGCTCCCCTTCTCGTTCTCCTCCACCACCCCGAAGCCATATTCAGATATCTGAGCCTCTGCGACATCAACCGTCTTCGCAGGTTTCGAGGCTCGAGCCACATCGTTCTAGAACTGAGGTTGTTACGACTACGGCTGCAGAGGAAGCTCCTATTGAACTATCTGGTGAAGGGGCTATCAAACTTACTGAATTGAAGAGGGACTTCCCGGAGATTTGCTTCGATGCCTGTATTTTTCCTCCTAATCTCAAAAGAATTCCCGAAGACGCCGTGACCATAGCACTTAGCTATACCCGCGATTTCTATGCTCGGTACAAAGAATGGTATAAAGCGGCTGTTAAAGCTTTAAAAGCAGCCTTTGATCGAGCCAAAATTATCGAGAAACTGGAAGCCGACTTGGCTCAGCAGAATCGTATTATTGATATACTTCAATCTGAGGCTGAATCCTCCCATAAGGCCGTAGTTGAGTCGCTAAAGAAGGTTGATGAGACATTAGCTGAGATGGCAAAGATGTAGCAAGTACATTGCACTTTAGTTAAAGACTTGGGCCATCGATACAAAAATGTTGAGGCCGAGCTGGATGCGGCAGTCAAAGAACTAGAGGAGTTAAAGGATAAATTTGCCGATATAAACAAGGAAAAAGACGATGCTAATACGGCCGTGCAAGAAGCGTGTGAGCAAGCTGTGTCTCTCCGAGCTGAGCGTGACGCGGTAGTCGCAAGGGTTAAGGAGGTTGAAACGGAGGTGGAGGAGTGAGTCCAGGCACAGAGGTTCAATATGGAGGCCGAGTTTGACGAACTCTTGGACACATATAATGCCAACGTGTTAGAGCATAGAAATCTCTCCTGGCTAGGAGATTACTCGATGCTTCTCTATAATGCCTGGAAGAAATTATTGGAGAACAAGAGGATGTCTTGCCCGGATGGAGTATTAGATGAGTCTGAGCTCGAGCCACGTCTGCTTAGCGAGGATGAGAGGAGAACTCTTCACGAGGCGATAATTTCTGTTGAAAAAGAAAGACTTGGCATCCATCAAACGGAGATCGGCAAAGGTTCGGGTGTCGCGCATCATAGTAAGAATATCGAAGTCCCTATCCCGACTTCATCCGATGTTATCGCCGTGGTTGATCCACAAGTTATTCCTGCTTACAACCCGGACCAACCGGAGTTGTCTTCTGGCAAGACTGCTGTCCCCGAGCTTGTTCAAGCTCCAAGGCAAGGTAAAGAAGGTACTCTGATTATTTCCCTCATGTCTTAAAGTATCGATTCTCGAGAGAATTTTCTGGACTGGTTACTTTTGTTCTCCTTTGTTCAGTGACTGAGAGTGCCGCATTTGTGCCTCCAGTTCCTCCGGTTCTATATCCTACGCACGGAGTTATTGTTACCGAGGCGATCTCAACTGCTGCCATGGCCGGTGATATGGGCGAGGGGAGCTCGATGTCATTCGATGCTCAAATGATTGAAGAGCTACTTGGTCACTCTCTTGACCCTATTCCTGATCCTTCATTTGCGATGAGTGGAGCTGCCCCATTTTTCAGTTCTGTCGTGACGACCACCAGCGTATCCAGCGCAGCTCAGTTGTCTTGAGAAGAAGAGATTTTAGCTGAGATAAGTGCTGAGATGGCCACGATGGTAACGGTTGGTGGTCCTGGTAACGGCACTGCCCCTTCAAGCTTATCTTCTTTAATGGTGATCTCTCCTGGCGGCATGGTAACTGTCTCGAGCATTGCTGAACAAACACCTGTCGCTGCTCCCATGCCTTCAGTTCGTCCTCACAAAAGGATCTCTATCCCTTCCAGCTCTGAGGAAGACGTTGATATTATGCCAGATCCGGAGGACGTTCCAAAGAAGGGCAAAAAGCCTCGTAGGAAGCCGGGTAGTGGGTCCAGCGGCTCGACTCCGAAGAAGAAGCCCCGGAAGAAGAAGGAGTGAGCTTCTTGTTTTATCATGTGGTTGTGAATAGCAATTCTTTTACCTTTTCTTTTGTTCTTTTAGAGCCGTGTATATGTGTGGATTCGGCCTCCACTTAATTGAAACTTTTTGACTTGCCATGTAATCGAACCTGTTTTTGTTGATTGATGGAATGGGAAGCTGCTCTTTTCTTTTACTTAAGTGTTTTGCAGTGTCTGTTTTTTTTTATCTGCCAAGTATTTAAACATAACTTCGTGTCATGATTTGAAGAATGAGTTGAACTCTGGACATAGTATCACTTAGGTTAGTGATTAACACTTAGCTTTTTTGCCCCCTAGTCTTGGGGAACAACATTTGTATTTTGGTGGTTGATCGCATTTATTGCAAATCTTAAGCACATGTTCACATTCTGGGGACTTAGGATAATTTGAGATCGATAATCCGGTTCGCACTCTGGGAATTTGAGAGTTATCGATACTTGTAACACGGTTCGCGCTCCGGGAACCTGGAATTGATGTTTATACTCTGCTTCACGCTTTGGGAACTTGGAGTTAGTATTGATATTCCGGTTCGCACTTCGGGAACCTGTAATCTATGTTTATACTCCGTTCACGCTCTGGGAATTTGGAGTCCGTTCGCGCTCTGGGAACGAGTTGTTGAATGTTTATACTCCAATTCACGCTCTGGGAAGTTGGAGTCCGTTCGCACTCCGGGAAGGAATTGCTGAATGTTTATACTCTAATTTGCACTCTGGGAATTTGGAGTCCGTTCGCACTCCGGGAACGAATTGCTGAATGTTTATACTCCAATTCACACTCTGGGAAGTTGGAGTCCGTTCGCACTCCGGGAACGAATTGCAGAATGTTTATACTCCAATTCACACTCTGGGAAGTTGGAGTCCGTTCACACTCTGGGAACGAATTGCTGAATGCCTATACTCCAATTCACACTCTGGGAAGTTGGAGTCCGTTCGCACTCCGGGAACGAATTGCTGAATGTTTGTACTCCAATTCACACTCTAGGAAGTTGGAGTCCGTTCGCACTCCGGGAACGAATTGCTGAATGTTTGTACTCCAATTCACACTCTGGGAAGTTGGAGTCCGTTCGCACTCCGGGAACGAATTGCTGAATGTTTATACTCCAATTCACACTCTGGGAAGTTGGAGTAAGTAAAAGAATTGTCGTGTATCAATCCTTGTAAACGCTGGTGTAGTGTTCTGTCCCTGAGCTCGGGTTTCACTTAGTGAGTGACCGGTCGTATCACAGTCACTCCCTATTTGAATAAATCCCACCGCGTGATGGAATTTAGCTCTTCGTGCATCGTGATATTATGCGTCGTTTTCAGTGAATCACAACTTTTGGCTCGAAGAGATGGCATTTTATTGCTGAAATAAAAGAAATATGGCAAAATCAGTTGCCTTATTACAAGTTCAAACTTCAAAATGCAAAAATAAAATGCTAAGGAAGAAATTGACTAAAAATAGATAAATAAAGCCTGTCATGTGTAGTAGCGACAGAGACTTTCGCTATTCCAAGCTCTCGGTAAAGTAAGACCGTCAATGGTTGACAACTTGAATGTGCCATCTCCGAGCTTTTGTGAAATCACATACGGCCCTTCCCAATTTGGCTTCATGTGCGAAGGGACCGGATAAATTCTCTTGAGTACGAGATCGCCGGGTTTAAAGGTTCGCGGGCGGACCTTAGCATTGTTTCGAGCGACTCGACCCCGATATGCGGCTGCCCTCAAATCAGCTTCTTCACACTTCTCATCAAGTAGATCTAGAGATTCAGCAAGTAATATGGCATTCTTTTTCGGATCATAATATGTCACACGATGAGAGCGAACTTCCAATTCGACTGGAATAACGGCTTTAGAGACATAGGATAGAGAAAATGGAGTGTGTCCGGTTGTAGTCTTGTGAGTCGTTTGGTAAGCCCATAGAGCCATAGGCAGTTCATCAACCCACTTGCCCCCGGCTTTTTCCAGTCGTTTCTTCAAAATAGACTTGATAACCTTATTGACGGCTTCAACTTGACCATTTGCTTGAGGGTGTGCTACTGCAGAGAATTTCTTATGGATGTGAAATCGTTGACAGAAGTACTTGAATTCAACACTGTCGAACTGGGCTCCATTATTGGTGATAATACTATGCGGGAGACCAAACCGGTAGATGATGTTGCATACCACGAAGTTGATCACTTTCTTTGTTGTAATTGTTGCAGGAGGTTCAGCTTCAGCCCATTTGGTGAAGTAATCAACTGCGACGATGGCGTACTTCGCACCACCTTTAGCTAAAGGCAATGCACCAATTATATCAACTCGCCATATTGCAAATGGCCATGGGCTGACCATTTGGGTTATCTCAGTAGGTGGAGCTCTAGGAATTCGAGCGTGTTTTTGGCATTTATCACACCTTTTGGCGTAGTCCATAGCATCACGATTTACGGTAGGCCAATAATATCCATATCGAAGTATTTTCTTGGCAAGTGCTTGCCCCCCAGTGTGATCGCCACATTCTCCATCGTGCACATCGTGTAACACTCGTTTGACTTCGTCGTGTGCGATACACCGGAGAAGAGGAACAGAATATCCCCTTCGATACATAACTCCATTCGGAATGACAAACCGTGAAGCCTTTCGAAGAATTTGTCTTTTCTCACTTCGTCGTTCGGGCAATATGCCACGCTCAATGTTGTCTCGGTAGGGGGTCATCCACGAATCCCTATTGGAAGTAGCTTCAAATGTGAATTCATTCACTGCTCGATCAATGCTTGGAGAGGATAAAGTCTCGACAGGAACGAGTCCCAAGTGTTGAGCTTCGCCTGTACTTGCCAACTTTGCCAACGAATCGGCTTTCTGATTGTGCTCTCGGGGTACGTAGAAAATGGTATAATAATCAAACTGATCAAGTACTTCCTGGACCTGGGCTAGATAAGCGGCTAATCTTCGATCTTTGGCCTGATATTCACCCCGAACGTGGCATACTACCAACTGGGAATCATAGTAGATTTCCACAGCAATAATTCTTAGGTCACGGGTCAACTTCCACCCAGTAAGCAAAGCTTCATATTCGGCTTCATTGTTGGTTGCACGGAAATCAAACTTTAAAGTGTAGCATTTGGATCGGCCCTCGGGAGTTTCAAGCACTATCCCTGCGCCCGAGCACCGATCTTTGGTTGCACCATCAGTATATAGCTTCCATATGTATTCGGGGGATTTACTAGTTTCAGGTAAGTCTTCAGGAATAGTGAATTCGGCGATGAAATCCGCTAGGACTTGACCGCGTATGGCTCTTCTCGGAGTATATGTGATGTCGAATTGACTTAGTTCAATGTTCCATTTCAGTAACCTGCCAGACGTCTCAGGTCGAGTGAGGACTTGTCGTAACGGCTGGTCGGTATACACAGTGATGGGGTGAGCCTGAAAATATGGACGGAGCTTCCTCGAGGCGATGACTAGGCAGTATGCCAAGTTTTCTAACCTTGGATAATTTCTTTCAGCCCCGGTTAACCGTTTACTGACATAGTAGACTGGTTTCTGCACTCGGTCTTCCTCTCGAACTAACGCAGCACTGATTGCGTTTTCAGATACGGCCAGATAGAGGTATAATTGTTCGTGATCAACAGGTTTTGAAAGAATCGGTGGTGTGGAAAGATGCTGAATTAGTGATTGAAATGCGCCCTCACATTCCCTAGTCCATTCGAAGTTTCGTTTCCCCTTTCGGATCAGATCGAAGAAGGGTATGCATTTATCAGTTGATTTCGAGATGAACCTGCTCAGTGCTGCAACCTTCCCATTGAGATTCTGAACCCGCTTTATGGTCCTTGGAGTTTGAAGATTCCTGATCGCCCAGATCTTTTCAGGGTTGGCCTCTATTCCCCGGGCGTTGACGATGAACCTAAGGAATTTTCTGGAAGCGACTCCAAAATGACATTTTATCGGATTAAGCTTCATCCCATATCTCTGGAGGACATTGAACATTGACTCTAAGTCTTTGACATGATCAGTGGAGTATCGCGATTTTACCAACATGTCATCTACATAAACCTCCATAGTCTTTCCGATCTGGTCGGAAAACATTCGGTTGACTAAGCGTTGGTAAGTTGCTCCGGCATTCTTTAACCCAAAAGGCATGACCTTGTAGCAGTATAGTCCCAAGTCAGTTACGAAGCTCGTATGTTCTTGGTCGGGCACTTGCATGGGTATCTGATTGTAACCAGAATAAGCATCCATGAAAGATAGTGATTCATGTCCAGCCGTTGAGTCCACAAGTTGATCGATTCGGGGAAGTGGAAAGCTGTCTTTCGGGCAAGCCTTATTTAAGTCAGAGTAATCAATGCACGTTCTCCATTTCCCATTCGGTTTTCAGACAAGTACAGGGTTGGATACCCACTCCGGGTACAAAGCATCTCGGATAAACCCATTCGTCTTTAGCTTATCAACTTCTTCTTTGAGGGCGGCAGATCTCTCTGGATCCATACCTCGTCTCTTTTGCTCGACCGGGATATACCATGGGTCAATATTTAAGGTGTGGCTCGCGATATCCGGCGAGATTCCACACATATCAGAGTGCGTCCAGGCGAATACGTCTAGATTCGCTTGGAGAAATTCGACCAATTCCTTTTTTGCTTGCAGGTTTAGCTGAGACCCAATTTTTAACATTTTCGAATCATTATCATCATCAATTGGAACATCAATCGTCAGCTCGGCTGGGGAAGCTTGACTCTCTTTGGATTCATTATTATCTTCAATGTCTCTGGGATCAAGATCCTTCTGGAATTGGTCGTGGTGCCCGGGCCGAGGCCCAGGCACTAATTGTCAATCATCGACAAAACGGACGCAGAGAGATTCCTCCAAGCCCTTTCCTTTCTCCTCTCTCTGCGCTTCTCGCAGTTCGGCAACATAGCAGGCTCTCCCAACAGCCTGATCTCCTTAAATGACCCCAATCCCGTGATCAGTGGGGAATTTCAAAGTTAAGCACCATGGGGCGATTGCTGCCCTGAATTCAGCAAGGGCCGGTTGGCCCAAAAAAGCATTGTACGGAGAGTGGATATCTAGGACAACAAATTGTAACATTCGGACTCTTCGGCGTTCTCCAACTCCCAACTCCATTGGCAACACCACCACTCCAGTGGGTATATTAGCACTTCCATCAAAGCCTTGGATTCTAGACTGACAAGGCTTTAAATCTTTGGCTACCATCTTCATTTGATCATATGCTCTCTTAAACAAGATATTTACTGAACTCCCACTGTCCACCAGGATCCTCTTCATCCAAGCAGGACCAACCTGGGCGGATATGACTAGCGGGTCTACAGTTGGGGCTTCGACTTTATCAGCATCTCGGTTTCTAAATACGATGTCATCTTCCATCGTCCTCTGTTGTTTGGCCGGAGCCCCTTCATCAAGTGTACTGCAGCTTTTGAAAATCACATGCCTGATCGAATTGGCGTATGATTCCATTTCCCTCCAGCTTCAATCCGCTGGATGAGGACCACCACTAACTGTATTTATGACCAACCTCCCGCCTGTACGAGGGGGCTCCTCCTGTCTCTCTTGGTTTTGTGCACGATTTTTGTTTGACGGGCCCACACCACCAGCCTGCGGTGCCCGCACGAATTGATCTAACTTCCTTTCCCTGATCAATTTTTCAATAAGGTCTTGCAAATGCCTGCAATCATTGGTATTGTGTCCATAACTTTCGTGGAATCTACAGAACTTCCCCATTTGAATCTGTCTCTCCGACGATGGCTTCGGAGTTGGCTTCTTATACTGCATCGCATTACAAGTTTGTAGATACACATTTTCCAGTGTCGTATTCAGTGGTGTATAGCTTTCAAACATTTGCGCCCTATGCCGCGGGCCACGATTCTGATCCTGCTTTTTATTTCTATTATCGCCGTTTCTCGGCTGGGTTTGTTTGTTTTGAATATTCAATTGTACTTTTCCCGAGCTCTCCCCTGACTGTTTAACTGCCACATTGCTTTGAATTCCTTCATTGCTGGGCCTCGCATCGTCCTGCTTCCTAGATTGTTTCGCATCCTCACGCCTTAAGAATTGGGCGGCTTTGGAGTAGAAACGATCCAACGATGTGGGAGGTTTCCCAGCTAGCCAATTTCCAAATTCAGAGTCGGGGTCAATCCCCTTAGTTAAGGCCATCAAGATTGAATTATCGTTGGGGTTAGTGATTTCCGCACAAGCGGCATTGAATCTTTTCAAATATCGCCTGAGTGTCTCTCCTGGAGCTTGAGTGACACTAGATAAAGTATTTACGTCCTTAGGCCTGGCAATGTGCATACGAAACTGTTCAACAAACTTAGTAGCCAATTGGTCAAATGTAGAGATAGATCGCGGTGGTAATCGTGTAAACCACATCGTTGCAATTTCCCCAAAAGATATGGGAAAACTCGACCATTCGTATTTCAGAATATGTTGATTAGGGTCGGAACTTCCTTCATACATGGGCAGAGTCGGCATCCTAAATCGCCGAGGGGGTTCAGCATACAATATGTCATCGGTGAACGGAGTATGACTACGGGAAATTCCCCAATCGTCATTTGTTAAGCCCTGACTTTCGCGAATCATTCGGCGTACCATAGCTGAGAGATCAGGTGTTGCTATATTCAGAGGGTGGCGAGCCAAAGTGTGGTCGGGTTCCACAGTGCGAGGTAGGATCGGGCGCTGTCGACGATCCGTATCTTGCCTCCTTGGCTCGATGTCTTCTGGGACATATGGCCCTGGAACATGCTCCTGCTGGTGGTAGTTCTGGTTGGAGTGATTTCGGGTATCAACTCCTATGTCAACTGTAGTGGCGGTGGCTTGGTTATCCATAGTATGTTGTGGAATAGTGCCTCCTCGTGAGGAGGGTCCTGTGTGAAAACTGGCAGAAGGGCCAACTCTTATCTGTCCGACAGTTAATGCTTGCGGGTGACCAGCAACATGCGCATGACTTCCGTCTAGCCTGGGATGAGTGGATCTGCCGCTAGAATTAGACGAAGCAGAGCTTTCAGTGGAGGAATGAGGGGAGTGGTCCCTTCTGGATTTTCTACGCCTTTGGCTGTTTTGTTCATTAGTCAACTCAACATTGGCACGTAGTTGTTCAGTCAGCTGTTGTCGACTTTGGGTTAGTTCCTGGAGTAATGTCTGGAACTCTTGTCGAGTGACCGGTCTTGATGGATCTGAGTGCCCGGTATCATCTTGATTGGGTGGAGGGAGTTGCGGAGGATTTTGTCTATCTCGGCCTTCTTGGCCGGCGGCAGTAGAAGTGGTTATCGTGCTAACCATCTTGAGGTATAGAATCCTTTCCTAGATTTCGATAAATCTGAATAGTACGGAAGGAGTCTAAAATCGAAGTTTGGATCTCTCTCTTAGATTTATACAATCCGATATCGATGACAGATCCAATGAGCAGGAGAGAAACTGGGTTTTCTCGGTGAAAGCACCAACGTGTTTGCACCAAAATTGGGCAACACCCGTCGGAAGTTTTTGAAGAGACAATAAATGAAGAAATTAAATTTAAAATGAGTATTTTCTAACAAAAACTCCAAGTCATAGAAATGTAAATTGCACGGAAGACAGTAATTTAGAGTGGTTCGGCGTTTTGCCTACGTCCACTATGAAGTTTTATCACTTTATTTCTTAATACTTGAAGATTTTAAGTGCTCTAGGGCGAAATACAGCAAATAATAGACTTAAATTCCAAAATCAATGGCAGTGATGACGATGTAGAGTGATTCGGGCAGCGTCCCGGCTTACTTTTTCACTAGAAATTCTCCTATCCCTTTTCTGAATGACCAGGGGCTCTATTTATAGTTGTAGGAGGCTGATATTTTGCAGGGAGACCACTTCTGGCACGTAAGGGGGGCCTACATGCCCAACCCTAGGAAATCTGGGCCCACTTTAGGATCGATTCGAACTCTAGTTCGAGTCAATTAAAAAAGTGTCCAATCGAGGTGAAATTTGGTGTGGAAATTCTTCAACATGCATGCAAGCTCCTGTGAAAATTTCATGGCATTTGGACTTGTAGATCTCGAGTTATGATCGGTTCAAGGTTGCATTCTTGGTTGGCGCGCTTGGTTCGAATCGATCCCTTCGAATCGATGACTTGAGCATGTGCCTGGTGACGTGGCGCGTGCGCTTCTCGAGTTGATCCATCTTTTTCGTCGTGTTTACTGGGTCGAACCCATGGTTTTAGCTGCCTTGACTTGGTGGATTCGAAGGAGTGGATTCGAAGACATGCTCCTTCGATTCGATCGAATGGATGTCCCTTCGTATCGATCAAGGTATGCGATAGTTGATCGACACGAAGGCTTCTCAGCTGAAGGAATTCGAAGACGGTCGTGGGATGGAGTCGAAGTTCTTCAACTGCATGGATTCGAAGGTCTTCCCCTCGATGGATACGAAGTGAGGCCCTGTCCTTGTGGACTTGAACCATGGCTTGCTCGTTGGATTCGAACCAAGGTTATGTCTTTTGGATTCGATCTTAAATGCTCTGATGGAGGCGAAGTGAAGCGACTTCACGGACCCGAAGGACTTCAACCTGATGGATACGAAGTGAAGTGATCCTATGGATTCGAAGTAAGAGGGACTTGATGGATTTGAAGTCATGCTCTTTTGATGGATTCGAACCTAGGGTTATTTCCTCCAACTTGCATCGATGATAGCTTGAGCATACGAACTAGGATTGACTTGAAATTTGAGACACTGACTTCTACGATCCTTCGTGTCATATCCTATCAATTGTAGCTCAATCTGGGTCGGACAAAATTCAGTGATATCCATAGTGAAGCGAAGCATGACCAATCTCTGAGACGAACCGTCCTTTTTTTGTCGATCGATCTTTTGGTATCGCGACTTTGCCAAAAAGTGGGATAACAATGTTAGACACATGAATATGAAAAATATTAAACTAATTTAAAGCAAATTTCTCATTTCATTACAAATAGTACTTCCGATTCATTACATACTCCCATACGTAAGCTACGTTTAGAGAAACTACAATTTATTACAAAATATGCCAAGAGCGACATATGAAGACGCTCCTTAGTTGATCAGAGTCTAAATATAGGCAATTACAAAAATTTGCCCTTACATCCAAATAACACAGCGGACAATAAATAGAATCTCCTAAATAGCTAGCTTGCGTCCTGGACATCTTCGGTAACTTATTCGTCAATAACCTAAAAACCTTACCCATAGCCTACTTAAAATAATTTCTGAGCACCCGAGAGTTTAAGGGGAAAACATAAACTTCGAATCGGACAAAAAGTTTGGTGTAAGTAATAATATATCGTCTCAAACCAAATAGATATCCAGCGAGACCATGCCGATGAGAGGAATAGGTTTTCGCTTCGCTGGTACCTTAACCAAAATCTAATTAACTATATACTGTGCACTTGCATCCACAATGGTTAAAACATGACATAATATGATGATATTCAATTATACAATATATCCTGTATTTCCCATCCTCATTCATTGGATTATCTGTCTCAAGTTACAATTTCTAGGGTTACTATTAACCTACTAGTTTTCATGGGCTAACCGTTTCATTCTTACGGACGATCTTTTCGGTTTCGTCGTTTTTATGTGGTTACTAAAATCCTATCGGTGTCTACCAATAACATCATCCACTCATAGTTTTCATGGGCTGAATATGCACCTACTGGATTCTCCAATAACATCTCTAAGGTCATAGTTTTCATGGGCTGACTATGAACGTATCAATATCTATCAATAACCTATTTCAGACATAGTTTTCATGGGATCACTAAGAACCTATTAGCCCCTACCAATAACATTTCTTGAGGAATAGTTTTCATAGGCTATAACTTTTCATAGGTGTAGAATTAGGGATTCTAACCAATTTCATTGCTTCCGAATGATAGCTTTGAAAGCTTAAGGTTAAAAAGTTACGCATGTTTTAAATTTTGTAAACAAAGGCAGCATTACTATAGCATGGCTATGAAAGCTGAAGTTAAAGTAGAAAGCCAACTTACTGTAGCATGGTCACGAAAGCATTGGTACTGTAGCATGGGTTTGAAAGCTAAAGTTGCTGTAGCATGGCTACGAAAGTATTGGTACCATAACATGGCTTCGAAAGCAGTGGTACTGTAGCAAGTCATCTTCCAAATTAGGTATTATACAACATATCAAAAAATTAAGTCATTTGGAGGTCATTCACTAAGGCCGTTCCCTTGAAATCTACCATAATAATTTAATAAAAATTCCAATAAATCACCATTCATGCAAACAATGGTAAAATCAAACGATGAGGAATACATAAAAACTCCAAAATTTAACATATATGAACGAGATGGATACTATTATTCACCGTATTTTGAGAAGAAGAGTTTAGATTTGAGTTGATGATTTGATTCCACTTAGCTTTAACTTGATTCTCTAACTTTTCTTCCTTTAAAAGCTTTAGCAATGGCCTCTAATTTGTTTGTAATTTTTTGTGGGTGTAAAAATGAATGAGGATACGAGGGTGGAAGGGTTTATGGTTAGGAAATGAAGCTTATTCCTATTTTGCCCCTCTCATAAATCCTGCTACTTATGTTTAAGTTAAAACAATCTTACGTGTTGATTAGCTAAGCTTAACCCAATTAATTATCAAATCTCATCGCCTTTTCATGCCACACATTATTTTGTTTAATTAATCTAATTAAATCTCTTGAATAATGTTAAAGAAAACTTAAGGGTGTTATAATTTGTCTCTATTGTCTAACATGCCAAAAGATTAATGTAGCACCTTGCTTCTATACCCATACTACTAAGAGTACTATAAAGTACTATTGTTGGATAATAAGGAGAATAAGACGATATGGGATACACACATGAATATTCCCTTGGGCTGACATAAGTATGTATTTAAATATCGGATAAACAACTCTCCTTTACATACATAATATCGACATAAAGTAGTAAACAAGTATGTCACTAGGATAGAACACTATACAATATGTTGTATGTAACAGAGGTCACAGAGTCAATCGCATCTATAATATATAATACAAAACTATACTGCATATGTCCAATATACATTACAATAATATGCACTTAATATACTGTACAACATAGGATGATAATCTACAATACTGTATCTAGTCACCTATGAGCTCAGAAAATACAAGCTAGTCCCATAGTCCTTGTACTTGAAATGTCTTAGACTAGCCTAAGTATTATATAAATAACACAAAAGTTAGACTATATATAAATCAAAAGTCAATAAACATATAGAATTCTATATATAGTGGATGTGATAATAATATGATAACACCATCAGAATAATTCAAAACATTAATCACAATATCGATCATTAGCCATGTAGAAGAAAATTTTCATCACGCATATAAATCAAGTCAAACAATAAAATAAGGAAATAATTTCAAATGGATGAATCATCCGTGTGCAGAAATCATTATTAAAGTTCAGAAATTATCGAATATGCGATATTATCAATTGTAGTTGGGCTAGAAGATAGCAATGCCTAAATATATCTCTCAGTCTCATGTTATAAAATGTCATCATCAAATCTATGATATCAATATAAGGTCTGGACTAGTCCACAAATATGTTAAAGTAAAATCGATCATCGAATAGGCTATCCACCTGAAAAGAATAGGCCATTTCCTTGAATGGTATAGGCCGTCTGCGTGAAGATTATAGGTCATCTACTTGATTAGTAAAGGTCGTATGCCTATCAATCATATAAAGTTAAGACATAGAGATTTACCATATCTTGGACGTAGTCTCAAGTAGAAATATAAATAATATAGTTTATCTACCATACAAAGCGGAACCAGGTGGGAGACTGACAGCACATCCACCTGCTCTAGAAGCCTTACATATGTCCATTTGACATTGCTCATAAAGTTATCGGTTATCTTCCCTCGGTATCATGATATTATTCACGACATGTCATAAACACACTGCAGGACTATGCTCTTCATCCATCAAGACCCAACATATTGCCCTTATAGGTAACTAACTGTTGGCCTAGGTGACATTGGGAAAAACACACATATACCGACAAATAGCAAGAGGCCAACACATGACCAAGTATATAAAATGGTATCATAGATATAGGGTGTGACCACCGCAACTAGGCCATTGGGGTAGATACTAACCAATCTGGTTCACTTCTGAAACAGAAAGGAATTGGATAAGGTAGTTAAACGCATAGTATCTACACTCGATAACTAACACATAACTACTTAGAATTGCTAATACATGGCTCTATATAATGCTGCCACAGAGCTTGATACTATTGCGGACAAACAACTATAAATATTGCGGCCACACTGCTTGATAATGTTGCTAACACATAGCTAAACACATGACTCATCGCAGCAGGTCTCCACAAATCCCCGTCAAATGAGTGTTATCTACTTAAAATGAAAAACCGAATAAATATCACAAAAATGTCCCATAATATGCATGATACTCAAACATTTATTCAATTCTTATACATTTCACTCAATCACCATAATATTCTATATAACGAGAAAGAATAACCGAAGAAATATTACCGAATGCCCCATCCCAACGGTTTTATAACTCTGTTTATTCAATTCCTCATCATAGAAGAATTAAAATCGTTATAAACAGAAATATTCCACACATACAATATCGAGAATCCATATATAAGGATGTCATCACCTTATCACATCAAAAATACCCCTTAAATCAATGTCAATGGCGAGTCATTCATAACATCCAATTCAATATAAAAGACAAGAAAAAATAGAAAAGTATAACAAAATAAAATATTCAAATATATACTAAACAATCAATCACTGCTAAAAAATATATCATTCATAACATCAAAATTAGTGTAGGAAAATGGGAAATCATAAAATATAGAGATTATGCAAATATTCCATTTGATTCGGTAAGAGATGATAATAAAGTTTAACAAAATCTTTCTTTGACAATTGAATATAAGTAAAAGATTTAAATGTATATAAAGCATACTTTTCTAATTCATAAATAATGATATAAATTATAAAGTACACTTTAGAATACTTAAGCATTGATTAGAAATCATTATTCAAACCAAATAGCTCAACCTGAACCCGACCCGACCCGATCATAAACGGGTTGACCCGACCTGTGTAACCCGATTATAATCGAGTCGGGTCGAGTTGTAAACGGGTTGGGTCAACCCGTATAAGGTATAAACGGGTCGTAAATGGGTCGCAAATGGGTTATAAACGGGTCAAATTTGGGTTTACGGGTCATAATCGGGTCAGGTCAACCCATATAAGTATAAATGGGTTATAAACGGGTCAAATTCGGGTTCGCGAGTCATAATCGGATCGGGTCAAACCACATAAGTATAAACGGGTTTTAAACGGGTCAAATTCGGCTTCACAGGTCAAACCGAAACCCACCCATTTATAAACGGGTCAAATTTGGGTTGACTCGCAAATAACCCACCAACTTAACCGGGTCGGATTGACCTGCTAATTTCTGTGTAATCTTCGGGTCGTGTTTCGGGTCATGCTGGAAATTGATAGCCCTAGCGAGCAGCAACTACTTCACCCTCTCTGACAGGCCGCCACGGCCTCCCTCCAAAGCAGGTCTACACACCTATGCAACCCGCAACATTCTGGTGTCTGCAGTCGTACATCCTACTTCAATTAAAGCTAGAGTCCTAAACCAAAATAACTTCTTCCCTTATTTCATATAAGAAAATCTACAGCACCAACATTTTGCATGCCCCCTTAACGTCCTCCTCAGTCCCGGGGTCATCCACCACTGCCTAGGAGAGTCTCGAAAGTAAGTCATAGCACATCTGGGGTCTCACGAGGACCGCTTGAGATTATAGAATGCATCCAATCATAATGATCTTATTCACCCAGAATAGTACGCGGCACAATGCTACAATTCGGTATGGGTTCGACTTAGGCTCAGGGTTATAACTCCATTCAATCGGTGGTGTGTCCCCATTGTAGACCCCCAAGGTGGCTACGCGCTTCAACTCATGTCAGGAAGCTCCAAACCAGTGAGGCGCCTGCAACGTGCATTCCGACTGCTAACCAATGTTTACTTGGAGCCGGTATGACATAGATCTCCCCAGATAGGTTCTCCTCCAACACTCCAGCATTTGTCTCCATCTGCGCCCGTCCTTCGTCAGCTCTCCACATGTCGCAGCACCAGGACATCATAACCCACCTGGAGCAATCAGTGACTTTAATGGACTATATTGTTCACTCCCACCAAATCAAGAAATGCCTCAACTACTCCAGAGCAGGTAGGGAATGTCCTCTTGGTGTCCACCCCCAACATGTAGTTAGCAAGAAGGCAGACACACCAGCTAGCCTCTCAATAAGCAAGCCAATGGTAACACCCCATATTTTTAGTAATATTATTTAGGATATTTAATTAGTTAAATTGAATAAAATAATGTGTTGATTAATGGATTGAGATTTGTGATTAAATTAAGGGGTAGTCGTGCATATTAATGAATAGATAAATGAAGTAAAATGGACCCAAGCGTTCGAAAATAAGGGAGGACAAAATAGGAAAATGGTTAATCTTATACTCTAAATCCTTAGGAAAATAAATACATCCTCGTTTTCATTTTATCACAAACTAAAATAGCAACACTAAGGCCGACCATCATTAGAAAAGGAGAAGAGGAGGAAAGCTAAAGTTCTTAAGAGGAAAATCAAATCAACTTAATCAAGATCAAATCTCACATCCTAATCACAAAGCTAAGGTAAATAATTACTACATCTCATTTTCTTATATTTTTGGATTCGAAGGGTAATCCAAAGTATTTTTGCATGTTTATGCCATGTTTTGAATGATTAAAAGTTTATATATACATGTTGATGATTTATGCATATTATTATTGATTTTTATGATATGTTTGACATAAAAACCCTATTAAATGACATCCAAATACCTTACGAATTTAAATGTAATCAGAAACAATATTTTAGAGGAAGGTTTCAATTTTCGTAATTTTCTGAATTAATGTGGATTTTACATTAATTTTCTAGTGAAGAAAATGAATATTTGGGTTTTAAATTATTGACAGCAAAATAAATAATTATTTGGGTCTAAAATTTATATATGTTAGAAAATATATTGGAAATGATTTTCTAGAATTTTTATAGAATTTTCCTAAGTGTTTTAATGAATATGAAAAATCATTTAAGGTATGAGACTTAAATGTTTTATATATTTAATTAAGGAGAAGGGGTATTTTGTAAAATAAAATTATAGTTTATTTCTTAAAATATTGGCAGCACTTTTGAAAAAGGTATTTAGCAACTAATCGAAATTTGACAAATAATAGCAGGTTAGTTAAAAAGTATTTCTCTGTTAAAGTTGAAAACAAAAATAACATGTTTTTAGCATGTTCCTCCACTTTCAGCACAAGGGTTCCGACTAGGACGTTTCGCCACCATGCTTTCAAAACTAATGCGCATGGTATAAAGTTACTTGGTACGTAGCGAAGAGGTGGAAGGTACATAGTTGAAACGTTAGGTCCCTAAGGGGTTAGAGTATGCTTTGTTTTGAAATCGAAGGTAGCATCTGCTTTGCTTTCGAAAGGTAAGCTCTCGACTTAGTTGACCAGAGTCAGCCAAAGGTTAATAGTTAGCCAAAAAAACTAAAGTGTTTGAACAGATAGTTCTTTTATTACCTGATATGTATGCTTACCTAATATGCTTTATAGTATTTAACCAGTTTTGGTTGTAAGAAAAGATTTGCAAAAGATATTTTCTAAAAGAATGTTAGTGAGAGGAAACCCATTCTGCTAAACGACGTGGTCTCACTAAACATTAATAACCGAGATGTATAGTATTACTCACAACAGGATTTATGTTTGAATCAAAATTTATGTTTTCCCCTTAAATCTCGGGTGCTCAAAAATTGATTTTAGTAGGCTGAGGGTTGAGGCTTTTCAGGTTTTAGTATGATGACGAATAAAGCTACCAAAGTTGAGTAGGTGGCTAACAGATAGCTATTTAGAAGTTGTAGTTCTATGTTTTGTGTTTATTTCCACTGTGTGTGCATTAAGTCGTTTATGTCTATATGACTCTGATCATCCATGGGGCATCTTGATATGTCGCTCTTAACGTATTTTATAATAAGTATATTTTATCATTTCCTGGGAAGCGTTTTGGGATTATGTATTATGAATACGGAACATGTGTTTGAAATGAAGTGGAAAATTCTGTTTTGGAAATCTATGACTTGTTTCATATTCAAATTTCTTCTGATATTATACATACCATTAACATAGTCATATTTAGTCATTGGAAGTTAGTACTATAGACGACAGCAACATCTGTAGCACTTAGCTTTGGACCTCTAGATAGAAGATGTTACAACTTAGTATTAGGGCATAAGTTAATGAAATACTTTAACTAAAAATGAATTTTGAAAACATAATCCTTGGGAATTAGAGTTAGGATTGGGGTATGGGATAACGCTATAGTAATGTACTTGTATTTGCTATATATAAGTATACACCTTATCTCTAGACTCCTATCTTTGTTAGGCTATTCTTTTGTAGCTCATGGGGCTTGAATACAGATAAGGATGGAAGAAGTGGCAGAGTTAATCTAAGAGGGGACAACACCTCCATAAATGGAAATACTCGATCGAATGTTAAAAGAACTCAAAATCAGGCTCAGCCTGAGAATGTTGGTGCTAGAGTCCCATAGGTAAATATGGGGGCTATGTATCAGTTCTTCGTAAACATGATGCAAGCTGAGATTGCTGTTGGGGTCGTTGGAGAAAATACTACGGAAGCAGTTCAAGAAGCTCTAGTAGTCAACAGTATGCTAATTTGAGTAGAGATTATGCTAGGCTTGGGGGAAAGCTGTTTATTGGAACTGAGGCTTCTTTCGAGGTGGAAATTGGCTCTTACACTGTGAAAGAATTTTTGCTGACTTAGGGCTCAATGATGAGAACAAAAGGAGACTTGCTTCAAGACAGCTTTAGGGAGCTGCTTTGTTTTGGTGGAATACTGTCGCTGGTGCATATGAGGAAACCATGACATGGGCAGAATTGAGGAGGAGGTTTCAAAAAAGGTTCATGCCAGTAATGGCGTGGTCTGTGTTGGTTAGAAAGTTTTCTGAGCTGGAACAAGGGAAAATGTCTGTTCTAGAGTATGCTGGAAGGTTCGAAGAGTTAGCCTGGTATGGGTATGCCAATGTTGACACGGTGTTGAAAAGGAATGAAAAGTTTATTAGAGGTTTGAAGTCGGTGTTGGCTAGGGCTATTTACTGCACATAAGAGACCCATGCGATGTAGTTGCAGAAATGGTGTTGAGACATGAGGAAATGTTAGCTTGTTTGAAGAAGGAAAAGGAGGTCCAGCTTGGACAAGGCCAAAAGAGGAAGTTTCTCCATAAGAAGAATGCTCAGAAAGGAGGAGTAACAAAAAAAGGAAAGTCTGAGGTGGTCTGCTATAAGTGCGACAAGAAAGGACATTATGCTCATGAGTGCTATACTGGAAAGGGAAAGGAAAGGAGGCGATTGGAAAGAAGAATATCATGTGCTTTAATTGTGATCAGATCAGCTACTATAAGAATCAATGCAAGTAACCTGCAAAGGATGGAAAAGGCCAAGTGTATGCATTGGAGCCCGTTGCTTTGAAGTCATGGTGCAGGAGAAGGGAAAGGCTGTGTTAGGAGGTATGCTTCAGATTCATGGTATGTCTGTTAGCGTTTTGTTTGATACTGGTGCATCACATTCTTTTATATCTCGATGTTTGGTAGATAAACTTAACCAAGAACCCACATATTTAGTTACTTCCTTATGAGTTGCAAATCCGATAGGAGGATATGCTCCGCTTGGGATGAAGTGTGACCACTTAGAGTTTGACTTACTAGTTTGCACCGTTGTTTGCAGTTTTCATGTATTCTTCCTCATTCTGATTTTGGTTTTCGTTGACTTTGTAGGGTTCGTAATTATATTGGGCATGGATTGGTTAAGTAAATACGATGCTAGGATATTTTGCCAGGATAGGAAAATATCTCTTAGACACCTGGATTGCAGTGATCAGACAGTTTATACCTTAGAAAACCGTAGCTGAGCGATGAATGCTTTATTGGGTGTTATGGAGTTAGAAGGTGAGTTGAATTGCATTTTGGTAGTTAGAGAATTCGTAGATGTGTTTGATACTGTAGTTGGATTGCCGCCGAACGAGCCATTCAGTTTTAGATAGTTTTTGGTACTTGGAGCAGAACGGTAAGTAGGCCGCTAAGCAGAATGACACCTACGGAGATGAAGGAACTGAAGGTTCAGTTGGTGAATTTGGAAGGCAAGAGTTTTATTAGACCAAGTAGTTCACCTTGTGGAGCAGCTACTATATTTTTTAAGAAGCCGGACGGATCGTTAAGGCTATGTATCGGCTATCGTAAGTTGAATGAGAAGACGACAAAGTATCGATAAACATTGCCAAGAATCGATCATGTATTCGATCAGCTAAGTGGAGCCAAGGTATTATGTCAATTAGATTTCGCGACAAGATTTCATTATCTTAGAATAGCGGTAACTTTGACGGTGTTTAGGATGAGATATGGATTGTATGAATGGTTAGTTATGCCGTTCGGATGGACTAATGTGTCAGCTTTCTTTGTGGATTTGATGAATCGGATTTTCCGAGAGCACTTGGACAGGTTCGTATTAGTCTTCGTAGATGATATTATGATATACTCTAAGGATAAGAAGGAGCATAAAGTTCATCTTATTGTGGTGCTTGAGACATTAAGGCAACATCAGCTTAAGGCGAAGTTTTCAAAGTTCCATTTCTGAAAGAAGGAAGTGAAGTTTCTTGGTCATGTCGTCTCAGAAAAAGGGTTGTCTGTAGATCCGGCAAAGATTGAAGCGGTAAATAATTAGAAGAGACCCGAGACAGTGACAGAGATAAAGAGTTTCCTTGGATTTTACGAATAATATCGAAGGTTTATAAAGGATTTTTCACGAATAGTAGCGTCAGTGACCAAGCTAACATGGAAGGATGTAAAGTTTGTGTGGACGGATAAGTATGAGGAAGCATTCCAGAGCTTGAAACACTTGTTGACCCATGCACCTGTGCTGGTGGTTCCTGTGGGGAATCAAGATTTAGTTGTTTATACTGATGCGTGTGGAACATGATTGGAAGCTATGTTGATGCAAAGAGGTAAAGTGATTGCCTATGCGTTTCGACAGCTCAGACCGCATGAGGTTAGGTATTCGACGCATGATTTGGAGTCAGCTGCAGTAATATTTGCCTTGAAGGCGTGGGGGCATTACCTTTTGGGAGAGATGTTCGAGACATACACAGATCATAATTCGTTGAAGTATTTATTCTCTCAGAAGGAGCTGAACATGTGACAGCAAAGATGGTTAGAGTTTATTGCTGCTTATAATTTTGGAATTGAGTATACACTCGGAAAAGGAAATAATGTGGCAAATGCACTTAGCTGGAAACAATAGAATGCAGTTTTAGCATTAATTGTGGAGTGGAAGGATTTATAAACATTGCCATCTTGTTAAGTGCCGTATAGATCCGAGGCTAGGTCTAGTAGAGAAGGTGCTATTTGTCTTTTTAGAAGTCCGACCAATAATGATTGAGAAGATTGATTCTAAACAAGAGGAGGATCCAATATTAGCTAAACGGATCAGGAAGATAAGGGAAGGAATAGAGAGCGACGACTTGAAGGATTGCAGTCTCGACCAGAATGGGTGGTTGAGAAAGAAGGGTAGATTATGTGTTCTAAATATGGAAGACATCAGAAAGGAAATTTTGAAAGAATGCCATCGTTCGAAGTTCACTATTCATCCAGGAGGAATGAAGATGTATCAAGATATGAAGAGAAGTATCTTCTGGGAAGGAATGAAGAGGGATGTTGGCTTATGGGTGAAACCGTGATTGTACTGTGCGGGTAAAAGCCGAACATTAAAAGTTGAGTGGATTGGTTCAGTCATTGGATATTCTGGTGTGGAAGTGGGATTCTATTTCTATGGATTTTATTAATGGGTTGCCAAGATCTAGTAGGGAAAATGAAAGCATATGGATCATAGTGGATAGATTGATCAAGCATTCCCATTTCATCCTAATTAAGTCAATAGGACGACAACATTTTATGTCGCACTTAGTATATTTTGTAATAAGTATATTTGATCATTGCTTGGGAAACATTTTGGGATTATGTATTATGAATTTGGAACATGTGTTTTGAAGTGAAGTGGAAAGTTTTGTTTTGGAAATCTGTGATTTGTTTCATATTCAAGTACATCTGATATTATAGATACCGTTAACATAGCTGTATTTAGTCACCGAAAGTTAATACTATGGATGGCTGTAGCATCTGTATCGCTTAGCTTTGGGCCTATAGATAGGGGATGTTAGACAACGGCTCAAGGGCATCCCTTCTTTGATCTAGAAAACGACAAAGAATGCCTCTTGAGCCGCCTTCTAGTTCCGAACTGCTCAGTTTATCGGTAAGCCACAATCATTCTTCCTCATCATCCTAGGATATAGCCAGAAGTAGACAGTGTCGCCTCTAGCGACCATCTCCCAATTATAGTCGGATAACACCGCCTTTTACATGAGCTCTCATCAGAGCCTCTTCTAGGGACATCCCTCCCGGTGGCTCTTCCCTTAGATTTTGATCATCTCGAAGCATTAAAGTCCGCCCATGTGTTACCCAAAATTTTAGGTAAACAAAAACTTCCTGGAGAAGCTCTCAGAATCCGTCCGTCTGCCGGACCTCGCTCTTCCAGCTGGCTAACCCCATTCAGTGGGCAATCAGTTTGTCGTCTGTAGCGGCCAACCATGCGTACTCCGCATCTAGAGACACCAAGGATGGACAAAACCATCAATACTTCCTTCAAAATCCTGAAAAAATGGCGGGCGCCAAAGCACGTCTGCTCGATTCAACATGGCCTCTTGCTGCATCCCCTTTAGAATCGCGTGGCTCCTACATTGTCATTCTCGTATACCAAAATGACAAAATCATCAGACTTCTCCTCCTCTTCCATGTGGAATGGCCGAACGATGCCCTTAGGCGACCCGCTTTCCTTAACAAGGCACCAAGCACCCCAAAATTATGACTATCCTCCGAAGTCGGTCAGCCATTCTCTCCTAGAAGCATAAGCCTTAGGGCACACTCTCTTGGTACTCCTTGGCATCCCTTCGATATGGCCGGCTTCGACCACTCCTCAAGGCATAAACCCAAGGTTGTGCTCCCGGCCTTCCTTGGCATCCATTCCCTTAGCTGCCAGAGCCGCCTTCGGCATCTCTGGTACCCGCCCAATCTGGTCCTTCATCCCAATCCATGCGCCGCTATGTATTACACCTTAAGTGTAATGCCATTGCTTAGCGGCCTTCCTTGCCCTTTAAGGCCCAGGTTCACCCTTGGCATGATCAAAGTATCAGAAGTAGCTTTGCTATAATATGACCATCCGTCGACTTCGCTCTATTTATATCACATGCCCGATTCATAGTAAATTTTGTTTTGGAAACCTTTGAATTTTCTAAGGTTGGAAAATGAGATATTTTGGGTTTTAATTATTTAAAATATTTAAAGTATGTTTTCGGTTTCAAAATTTTTATATGTTAAATGATATAATAAACTGGATTTATTATGATTTTTGGGTATTTTTCTCAATTGTTGTGATTTATTATGAATCATTTGAGGTGGAAAAGATTAATTATTGTAATAAATATTAATATAAAAGGTGTTGTTTGAATATTATTCTAGAAATGTAAAATCTTCTCTACAACAGTTTTGTACAAAAGTTTGATAAAAGAAGTGTTCACAAATAAGAATTGGACAAATATTTAGAGTTAGTGAAAAAATTACTTTAATTAGCAAATAAACAGTTTTCTGTTATTTACGGCTTTTGCCACGCCGAAGTCATGATGTCGCTCCTTATTTCATCGCGTCTATGGTCTCCAAAGTCAATCATAAGTGATACATATGATGTCAACTTCAGTTAATATGGAATGGACCAGTGTGGTTGAAGTAGGAAGCAAAGTATCGAAGTCGACATCATGGTCTTCGACGTTGTCATTGTCGCATGGCTTAAATGCCACGTTTTATATAAAATGGCATAGTCTCGCTTGTGTTTCAACATCGCTAACCCCAATGTATTTGAAGTAACCTATTGCTCTGATAACGAAGCCGCATGTTTTATTAATGACTTCCAAGGTAAAGGAAGCTGTTTCGAACCTATTCCTTGCCACATGTTTTTAGAAGGCAATGATATCGCGTATTAATGATTTTCAAATCTAATCCTTATCACCTATTTTCACAGAAGGCAATGTAGCCGCCTGTTATCACTTCAACCCTAATGATTCCTTCTGTTTTCTTTATGGCTTTGATGTCGAAAACCCACCAAGGTTGCCACCCCTTAGTCTTAAGTTTAAAAGCTTTTATACTTTGCAACTTTATGAAACTCCATAAGGTAATATACGAAGTGGTTGACTTCGACTATATACCCTTGCCGTGTGTTACCAATATAAGTTTTCATATTGTTTTGGTTCTACGGCCTCTGGTTTCGAAGTGAGTTAACTTCCAAGTGATTTAGAGATTCACCAATATTATTTTATAAAAGCATATATCATGACATAATAATTTTGGATAAAGTAAAGGGATATATTTTCCTTTTTTTGAGGGTATGATTTCAAAGGTTAAATCATTTAGTAAGAAAGTGTTTCCAAGGAAATAGAAAAAGGTATTTAGCCTAGCAAAACTATGAGATTGACTAGTAGTCAGGTGAACACAAGGATAAGTGTATTTGGGTAGAACGTCCATTTTTCTTCTAACGGTCAGTTAGAAAATTTGGTATATCTGGTAGGCTAGAGACAACCATGTAGGTTGGTAGTTACCCTATGAAAGCTAAGCATTAGGACGGATAGTTCACTAATTTGACGGATTTTCAAGATTACCCATGTAACACGCATGCACATTATTATTCATATTGTTTATTATGACCAGTTTGGTTGCAGGACTTTGATTTGCAAAAGATATATTTTTAATGGATAGTAGTGAGGGGAAAATTCATTCCGCTCATTGACGTAGTTTTGCTAGATATTAATTAACTGGCATATTATTATTCATACTAGGCTTTTTTTCTAACTCGAAGTTTATGTTTTCCCCTTAAACTCTCGGGTGCCCAAATTTGATTTGAGTAGGTCGATAGTAAGGGCTTTACCGGTTAAGCAGGGTTTTGTCGAATAAAGCTCTTGGAGACGTGCAAGAGGCAAATCTAGCATGTAGGAGTCTATCTATTCCTATTATCTGCTGTATTATGTTAGTTATTGTATGAATATACTAACTGTAGATGTATTTATCTATTTATTAACGCTGATCAACCACCCGGGTATCTTCATATGTCACTCTTGGAGTATTTATAATAATTATATTTTATCTAAACCTGGCAACATTTATTATGTACTGAATATGAAATTATGAATTTGAAATAAAATGTGAAGGTATGCTTGTATTTCATATTTTTTTGCTTCTGCTACTTTGGATACCATTAACACGACCACATTTTGTCATCGTAAATTAATACTATAGATGATTATAGCATCTCTAACGCTTAGTTTCAGGCCTCAAAATGAGGGATGTTACAACTTGGTATCAGAGCATAGGTTTATATAGAAACTAAAAGGATTTTTGAACTTAAAACTGTTTTCATAACATAATCCAAGTGAATTAGAGAATCAAATTGGAGTATGGGTTAACACTACGGTAACGTACTTATATTTTCTGTATATAAGTATACACTTTATCTCTATTCTCCGTTTCACTAGGGCCATTCTTTTGTTTCTTACTTAGATTCAAGAAGATTTAGGGAAGTAAGATATGAAGGCAGGAAAAAGAAGAGTGAATCTCGATGGGGGAGACACCACTACCAATAGAAATGTCAGGCCCAACACTAGAAGGAACCTAGGTTGACAAACAAATGCTAATGTAGGTGCAGGAACACTACCGGTTGATATGGTAGCAATGTATTAGTTCTTTGTCAACATGATGCAAGTAGGAGTTGCTACTGGATTAGTTGGTGGAAATGCTAGAGGAGCAACTCACGAAGTTCCAGTTATCAAAAATTATATTGTTTTAAGTAGAGACTACGCATGACCTAGAGGGAAACCATTTATTGGAATGGATGATGCAATTGAAGTTGAGAATTGGTTGCTTCTTTATTAAAGGACCTTCACTAATCTTGGTTTGAACGATGAGCAAAAGAGGAGATTAACATCCAGGAAAATTGCAAGGAGATGCATTTTATTGGTGGAACAGTGTTACTGTTGGAGTGCCAAAGGAGAATTTGACTTGGACAGGGTTCAAGAGGAGGTTCGTGGAAAGTCTTATATCTGAGATTGTCAAGTCAACTTTGCTTACAAAGTCTACCGAGTTAGTGCAAGGTGATATGACAGTTTTTGAGTACACAACCAAATTTGAAGAGCTGTCTCGATATGTGTATGCTGACTGGACACTGTGATAAAAAGGAATGAGAAGTTCATCCGTGGACTGAGACCTGAGCTTCCAAGGTAACTTTACCCCATCTCAGGGATCAATGCGACGTGGTGGTGGAGATGACTTTGAGAAATGTGAAAATGCTTACTTTATTTAGGAATAACAAACCAATAGAGGCTTAGGGCGGACCGATCTAGAAGAGGAAGTTCTATCAGAAAAGAACTCAGAAGGGCGGAGTTGCCAAGAAGGGAAAAGCTGAAGTTGTGTGCTATAAATGCGACAAGAAGGGATACTATGCTAATGAATGTCGGACCAGAAAAAGGAAGGAAGTCATTGGAAAGAAAATAATTTGTTTTAATTGTGACCAATTGGGGCATCATATGAACAAATGTCCAGAGGCACCCAAGGTGGAGAAAGGGAAAGTGTTTGCTTTGGAACTAGCTGTTAGAAATGCAGATTATGGATTTTAAGGCTAGAATAACACTAGAAGGGGGTGAATAGTGTTTTGTGGATTTACTCAATCTTTTTGAAACTTAAATAATTTAATCACCAACAAATGCAATACACAGACACAGATATAATCACATAATCGGACATAGATGCAAATAATAAATAAAAGCAGTGAAGAAAAGAACACACCAGGATTTTATACTGGTTCGGAGTTACCCTACATCCAGTCCCGCACAATTGTACGAATTTCTTTTCAAAATAATCTCCCAAATTACGCCCTCGATTTCAAGGCCACGAGGTACACCCTCCTATATTCGAGTCTGGAGCAAACTCTCCTAATTTACCAAGCCACAAGATCACCTAATCGATTTCCGAGGCAACAATCACGCGCAACTGATTTCGAGGCTCAAACGCACCTTTTACTCAACAGTTTGATTTACAAATAATCCTATAACTCTGAGTGGCACTAAGATCTTATGGAGAGAGTGGCAGAGAATCAACCAAGAGATAATCAAGTTCGATTCACTTAGTATTTCGGCAGAGTATGGTTTGGGATTCTTTAGAACAAATATGGAAGATGAAGAGGAGAGAAAATGAATGAAAATCTGGTAAAAATTCGTTTAGAACATACTGATATTTATAGAGATCAACAGCCATATCAATTCGTGAAAGGATACGACGAATAGACAGTTCTTTTGAAAATTTGAAAATTAATGGGCACCATGTCGACATACGGTGTAGAAGCATGTCAACATGCTGTAGGCAAAAATGGTGATTTTGATTTTCTTATTAAAATTGGTTTCTATCATTTTTCAAAACAATTTCTAAACTTTTATAAACATACTTGAATATAGTTTAAACATATAAAAGAGTTTATAAAGTAAATTTTTAATATATAATCTTATTCTATAAAGTGATTTAAAATCTGAGTATATAAATATTTAAAAGCTAAATATTAAAACAAGAGATAGTCTAAAATCAAGGATAATTTTGAAATCAATATATTTAAAATGATAAAGATAATTTTGAGGCTAAAATATTTTAAAACCAAGAGAGATGTTCTTTTTGGAAAGAAAGTTTTGAAAACATTTTTTTAAAACAAGATATATATTTTTGAAACTCATTTTTATAAAATTAGTGGATATCAGAATAGGACCACTATATGTTCCACTAGATATTGTCGTGGGTTCCATCCCACTAGGGTTCCATCCCTTTAACAGGCTCGAAGCGGATTCCATTCCACGAATAAATTTCGAATAAAGATGTAAGTGCTTTCAAGAACTTTTAACATAATTCTAGACTCAATAATTATCTTGTACTTTGAAATATTGAACTCTTGATATCTTAATATTCATGAGTCTTCAATTTTGATATCTTCGATCTTTAAATTCATCAGACTTGTATCTCTGTACAGTACAGTCTTCATTGTTGGTACCTGCATGTTTACATCCTGCATATACATATATATCTAAACTATAATGTTAGTATTTATATTTTATAATAAGTCCTAAGGTTGTTATCATTAAAACCATCCTTCTCAAGGACTAACAATCTCCCCCTTTTTGATGATGACAACCTATGTTTATAAAATATACTTCACCTTTACTGTAACCCCCCCTTAAAACTAATTACTCCCACTTAATCTAAGCCTAACTACTCTATTTTATAATTCTCCCTATTGGTCATCAACAAAAACTAATCCTATACTAATATAACTCCCCCTTAATCTAATACTATCTAAACTAAATAGTAATAAGAAAGTATAATAAACGAAACAGAAATTATTATATACCGTGTTATATTTACATATTTCTATGGATTATAAACACACAAATATATTTAAGTACATAAATTATAGAAATATACTTCTAATAAAGGTTTTTGACAATCGGAGATTTGTGATTTGAACGATTTGGATAATGAAAACAAAAGTTTCCAAGTTGTTCTACCAAATTTCCATCTTTGTCAAAATACACTTTGCCTATGAAAACCACCTCGTCGTCTTCTTCCATAGATGTTTCTTCATGTTATTCTTCTTCCTCTTCGTCCTCTTCTTCTTCTTCGATGTGATCTAAAGGGTTATGCACTTGAATGTTGGGAGAATCTTCTTCAATCACAATTGGATTTTCATTATTATCCATTAGGAAATTTTGCAAATTCCGAAGAATTTTGCCTTACTTTTCTTGTTCTTTTTCCATCCTTATTTGCACAACTTGAAGTTCAGTTAATATTTGCATGGCATCCTTCATAGACTCTTCAATCTTTATCACATGTGCCAATGTAATGCATTGGAATGAATCGGAATGAGGAGAAAGAAAAGAAATGGTGTCGTTTTGGTTTGATTTTGTGGAGGAGGCCATTAATTTTAATTTTTAGAAGTGTAATACAGATAAAGAGAAGTGAGAAGACAGAAAAATTCGAAATACATAGGTTTATATAACTACCAAATTATTTTTAGAGGGAAAATATAATTTTCAAAATTTACCGTTGTATGTCGACATGGGTAGTAGGGGTATGTCAACATACCTATGAAAAAATTTGGTTTTCTTTAATACCTTTGTTTAAATGAGAGTATGTCTAAATTCTATAACTCGGTTATTGAAAAAATTCCTAGTTCTCTTCTTAATTTAGTAAATATAGATTGATTTATGGGTTTGGTTAAAATATCAGCAATTTGATTCACGAAGTTGATAAATTCAAGAGAAATAATCTCTTTACTTATATTATCTCGGAGAAAATGATGTCTGATATCAATATGTTTAGTCCTAGGACGATGAGTAGGATTTTTAGATAAATTTATTGCACCAGTATTATCACAATAAATTGGTGATTTTGAAATTGTTAATCTAAAATCTTTTAAGGTTTGTTGGATATAAATGACTTGAGAGCAAGCCAAAGCAGAAGAGATATATTCTGCATCAGTTGTTGATAAAGAAACATTATTTTGCTTTTTACTAAACCATGAAACAAGCGAATGCCCCAAGAAGTGACACGTTCCACTTGTACTTTTTCGGTCAGATTTGCAACTAGCATAGTCAGCATCAGAATAAGTGAATAAATCTAATGAATTATTTTTAGGGTAAAATAAACCGAAGTCAAAAGTATGCTTAACATATCTTATGATACGTTTCACAACTTTTAAATGAGCCTCTTTGGGTTGGGATCGATATCTTGCACAGAGACAAACACTATGCATGATATCAGGTATACTCGTAGTGATATATAGTAGTGATCCAATCATTCCCCTACATAGTTTTTGATTTACATCTTTTAAAAGATCTCCTTTATTTAAATCTTCATTGATTGCCGTAGGAGTGGGTATTTCACTCGCAGTAGTCATACCAAATTTACTAACTAGATCCCTAGCATATATTATTGACTAATAAAAATACTGTTATCTAATTGTTTTATTTGTAAACTTAAAAAGAAAATAAGTTCACCCATATCACTCATCTCAAACTCTTTTGTCATTATTTCAGAAAATTCTTTATTTATTTCATGATTAGTTGATCCAAAAATAATATCATATATATAAATTTGTACTAGTTGGATATCGTTTTTATTTCTTTTAATGAAAAGAGTATTATCTACTTTACCAATTTCAAATTTTGATTGTAACAAAAAAGATCTTATTCTATCATGCCATGCTCTAAGGGCTTATTTCAGACCATATAGAGCTTTCTTAAGTTTGAAAACATGATTTGGAAATTTTTCATCTTCAAAGAGTAGGGGTTGTTCAACATAAACTTCATCTTTAACAAATCCATTTAGAAAAGCACTTTTAACATCCATTTGAAATAATTTGAAATTATTATAATTTACGAAAGCATGTAGAATTCTAATTGCTTCTAATCTTGCTATGGGTGCAAAGGTTTCATCAAAATCTATTCCTTCTTCTTGACAATAACCTTATGTGACTAATTGAGCTTTATTTCTAACGACCTCACCTAGTTCATTCATTTAATTTTTATAAACCCATTCAGTTCCTATTATAGTTTTATCCTCTGGTCTAGGAACAAGTTCCCAAACATCATTTCTAGTGAATTGATTCAATTCTTCTTGCATAGCCAGAATGCATGAATCATCAAATGATGCTTTCTTTGAATTTTTAGGTTCAACAGATGATATGAAAGCTATATTCCTCATGTTATTTAGTTTATTTCTAGTTCTAACAACAGGTTCAATATTTTCTAGTATATTTTCTATACGATGATCTTCTAAAAGCTTAACCTTTTTATTTGGATGAATGAGTTCATTATTTGTTTCAATTGATTCATTATTTAAGATAGTAAAATCTTCTTCATCATTAATTTGTTCAATATCTTTGAAATTTTGATCAAACGAAACATGCATTGTTTCATCAATGGTATTAGTTTTTAAATTGAAAACTTTGTATGCTTTACTTCTATTAGAATATCCGATAAAGATTCCTTTGTCGGATTTATGATCAAATTTATCTAAATTATCTTTTGTATTTAGAATAAAACATTTACTTCCAAAGATTCTAAAATAAGATACCTTTGGTTTCTTCATGCAAAGAAGTTCATAGGGTGTTTTATTAGTTAATGGTCTAATTAATATTCTATTCAAAATGTAGCAAGCCGTAGCAACTGCTTTAGCCCAAAAATGTTTTGGTAAATTACCATCTGTAAGCATTGTTCTAGCACACTCTTGAATCGTCCTATTTTTTCGTTCTACCACTCCATTTTGTTGTGGAGTTCTTGGATAAGAGAAATGATGATTTATTCCCTTTTTATTGCAGAATCTTTCAAAATTTTCATTTTCAAATTCCCCATCATGATCACTATGAATAGATATAATTTTTAAAGAAAGTTGGTTTGAAGTCTTTTTGTAAATTTTTTAAAAATATCAAAAGTATCACTTTTATGTTTCATAAAAATTGTCCATGTAAACCTAGAATAATCATCTACAATTACAAAAACATACTTGTTGTGATTTATTGATTGAATTTGAGATAGACCAAATAAATCTAAATGAAGTAACTCAAGGGGTTTTGAAGTCGAGATCATATCTTTTAATTTGAAAGAACTCTTCCTAAATTTTCCTGATTGACAAGCATCACACATACTATCTATTTTAAAATTCATTCTATGGAGACCTCTTACTAGATCAAGTTTATAAATTTTAGATAAGAGTTTAAAATTCAAATGTCCAAATCTTTTATGCCAAGTCCAAGGGTCACTTGTATTAGCCAAAAGACATAGATTATCATTTGACGTTTTCATACAAAGAATATAAATATTTTTCTTCTTAATTCCTTCAAATATAATATTTGAATTATTATCTTCGATGTGACACTCATCTTTTCAAATTTAATTTCATATCCTTTATCGCAAGGTTGACTAATACTAAGTAGGTTGTGTTTCAGATTTTTAACTAATAGAACACTAGAAATAGTAGGAGTTTTAGAGGATTGTTTCCAAAATTAACCAATCCTCCATCTTCGTAGATAATATTATTTAGCATATCTAGATTACCAGTCATGTGTCTTGAACATCCACTATCAAGTATCCATTTATTCTTCTTAGTTTTTACAATTTATCCATTGAGAGTTGATTCTTCAAGTGCCATATAACATTCTTCTTCCTGCACAAAATACACACTTGGTAGAAAATTTGATTTTATATAATAACTATATGCAAACTTTCGAGATAATGATGATTTGAACAGATTTAAATTAGAATTAACAAAAATCCCAAAAATAGCCATTTCTTAACTTTGAAAAATTTAGGTTATGAAAACTTTGAAAACCTTTCTCTTATACCAAATGTTAGAAATGCGGATTACGGATCTTAAGGCTAGAATAACACTAGAGGGGGGGGGGGGGGGTGAAAATGTTTTCTGGATTTACTCAATCTTGTTGAAACTTAAGTAATTTAATCACCAACAAATGCAATACACAAGCACATATATAATCATAGAATCAGACACAGATGCAAATAATAAATAAAAGCAGTAAAGGAAAGAATACACTAGGATTTTATACTGGTTCGGAGTTACCCTACATCCAGTCCCACATAATTGTATGGATTTCTTTTCAAAATAATCTCCCAGATTACACCCTCGATTTCAAGGGCACGAGATACTCCCTCCTGTATTCGAGTTCGGGGCAAACTCTCTTGATTTACCAGGCCACAAGATCACCTAATCGATTTCCGGGGTAACAATCACACCCAATTGATTTCAAGGCTCAACCGCACTTTTTACTCAACAGTTTGATTTACAAATAATCCTATAACTCTGAATAGCACCGAGATCTTATGGAGAGAGTGGCAGAGAATCAAACAGGAGATAATCAAGTTCGCTTCACTTGGTATTTCGACAGAGTATGGTTTAGGATTCTTTAGAATAAATGTGGAAGTTGAAGAGGAGAGAAAATGAATGGAAACCTGGTAAAAATTCATTTAGAACTTACTAGTATTTAAAGAGATCAACAGCCATATCTATTCATGGAAGGATACGGCGAATAGACACTTCTTTTGAAAATTTGAAATTTGAAAATTAACGAGCACAATGTCGACATATGGGGTAGGTGTATGTCGACATCCTCGAGGCAATAATGGTGATTTTGATTTTCTTATTAAAATTGGTTTCTCTAATTTTTCAAAACAATTTCTAAACTTTTATAAACATACTTAAATATGCTTTAAACATATAAAAGAGTTTAGAAAGTAATTTTTTAATATTTAATCTTATTCTATAAAGTGATTTAAAATATAAGTATATAAATATTTAAAAGCTAAATATTAAAACAAAAGACAGTTTAAAATCAAGGACAATTTTGAAATCAAAAATATTAAAAATGATAGAGGTAATTTTGAGGCTAAAATATTTTAAAACCAAGAGAGATGTTCTTTTTGAAAAGAAAGTTTTGAAAACATTTTTTAAAAACAAGAGATATATTTTTGAAACTCATTTTTATAAAATTAGTGGATGTCAAAATAGGACCACTATGTGTTCTACTAGATATTGTCATGGGTTCCGTTCAGTTAGGGTTCCATCCCTTTAACAGGTTCCATTTCGCAAATAAATTTCGAACAAAGATGTATGTGCTTTCAAGAGGTTTTAACATAATTCTAGACTCAATACTTATCTTGTACTTTGAAATCTTGAACTCTTGATATCTTGATGCTCATGAGTCTTCAATCTTGATATCTTCGATCTTTAAATTCATCAGTCTTTTATCTCTATATTGTACAATCTTCATTGTTGGTAACTGCATGTTTATATCCTGCATATACATATATATCTAAACTATAATGTTAGTATTTATATTTTATAGTAATTCCTAAGATTGTTGTCATCAATACCATCCTTCTCAAGGACTAACACCAGCTACCACGAGACCTATAGTAGAGGGGAAAGGAAAAGCTATGATACGAGGTATGCTTTTGATTCATGACTTATCTATTAAAGTATTGTTTGATACCGATGCATCATATTCTTTCGTATCTCGTGGTTTGGTAAATAAGCTTAACCTAGAACCCTTATACCTAATTACTTCCCTAGGAGTTGTGAACCCAATAGGATGGTATGCAACTCTAAGGATTAGATGTGACCACTTAGACTTTGAATTATTAGGTCATATATTTGCCTTCAGTTTGCATGTATTTGATTTCGTAGGCTTTGAAATTATTTTGGGTATGTACTAGCTAAGTAAATATGAAGCTAAGATATTTTGCCAAGATAAGAAAATATCACTAAAACACCCTAATAGTAGTGACCGCATCATATACTCAGTAGAGAATCCAAGTTTGGATGTTTGTGCGTTGTTGGGTGTAATAGAGGAGGATGATGACTTAAATTGGGTTTTCGTTGTTTGAGAATTTGTAGACGTCTTTGAGCCAGTTACGGGACCACCATAGAAATGAGCTATTGGGTTTCAAATAGGTCCTGTACCTGAAATAGAATCTATAAGTAGACCGCTTAGTAGAATGACTCCTACTGAGATGATGGAGTTAAAGGTGCAGTTGGTGGACTTAGATTAAAAGAATTTTATTAGACCAAATAGTTTGCCATGGGGAGCAGCTGCCGTGTTTGTGAAGAAACTAGGCGGATCGTTAAGATTGTGTACCGATTATCGTAAGTTCAATGAAAGGACGATAAAGAACTGATATCCCCTGTTGAGAATTGACGATTTATTTGATCAACTGAGTGGAGACAAAGTGTTTTCCCAGTTAGATTTGGCGATAGGGTTCCATCAACTAAGGCGAAGGACAGTATTCCGCTGACAGTGTTTCAAACAAGATATGGTTCATATGAGTAGTTAGTAATGTCATTCGGATTAACTAATGCGCCTTCTTTCTTCGTACATTTAATAAATTGGATCTTCCAAGTGAATTTGGATAATTTCATGTTATTATTTATAGAAACATTTTGATATATTCTATGAATGAGTGAGACCATGAGACTCATCTTAGAATAGTGCTTGAGATATTGTGATAGCATCAGCTAAAGGCAAAATTTTCAAAGTGTCATTTTTTTGAAGAAGGAAGCGAAGTTCCTTGGTCATTTAGTCTTAGAGAAAGGGTTTTCAGCAGATCCAACTAATATAGAAGATGTAAATAGCTGGAAGAGACCCGAGACAATGACTTAGATAAAGAGTTTTCTTTGATTAGTTATCTGCTACTGGAGATTATTCATGGATTTTTTCGTATAGCATTACCGATGATTACACTAACAAGGAAGGACATGAAGTATGCCTAGATCGATAAATGTGTGGAGGCATTCTAGAAACTAAAACATTTATTGACCAACGCGCCCACCTTAGTTATTCTGGATGGAAATCAAGATTTGGTGATGTATACTGATGCATGAGGAATATGATTAGCAGCTATGCTAAGGTAGAGGGGTAAAGTGATTGCCTATGCTTTGTGATAGCTTAGACCGCACGAAGTTAGATATCTAACCCATGACTTATAGCTGGCTACCATAATATTTGCTTTGAAGTTGTTGAGACATCATTGTTGGGGAGAATGATTTGAGTTGTATATCGATCACAAGTCTTTAAGGTGCTTATTCTCTCAGAATGAGCTGTTTGTGAGATAGCATAGATGGTTGGAGTTTTTAGCTGCTTTTGATTTTGGAATTGAGTTGAAATAACCCAAATTTTGACTAACATTATTTAGAATATTCAATGGGATAAACGAAATAAAATATGGATAATTAAGAGATTGAGATTTGTTAATTAAGAAGGAGCCATGCCTTAATGAATGTATTAGCAAAAGAGAAATAAAAATAAGTAAGATAGAGGAAAAGGGTAAGGGTAAAATTGAAATAACCTTTGTCCTTATACCCTAAACCCTCTTATCCTTCATTCCTTATTCATTTTAACTTTCACAAACAAAACTAAAACCCTATTGAACTCAGCCAGCCACCATTAAGAGCATTCAAGGAAAAGAAAAGCTAGGATTCAAGTAGAAACCTAAAGCAAATCACTCCAAGTGTATGACTCAACTTTCTCAACCCAAAATCAAGGTGAATAATTAGTTTACATCTTTATTTTTGGTGAATAGCTTCGGTTTAAAGAGTAAACCTGTTTTCTTTTGCAAGTATGTGCCACATTATAGTGATTTAATGATTATATGCTTTAGTTGATAATGTAGATGGTTTCATATGGATATTACGACATGTTTAGATTAGAAAACCAATTAAATGACATCCAAATGAGTTGCATATTTGATATATGGTCAAGAACATTATTTTAGAAATGGGTTTCAAGTTTCATAATTTTCTAAGTGATTGTGGATTTATTATGAATTTTCTATGAGAGAAAATAGTTACTGTTGGGTTCAAATTATTTAAGACAATTAAACACTAGTTTTGGATTTGAAATTTATATATGTTAGAAAGCATATTTAAATTAAATTATCATGATTTTTTAGGATTTTTCCTAAGTGTTTTACCATGGGTATTAAATTATTTAAGTGAGAGGACTTAAATGTTTTAAATGTTTTGTTAAGGGGAAGGGCAAAATTGTTAAAATATTTTCAATTATTAATTATTGAATTCGGCTGCCTTTTTATAAAAGAATTTTGATAAAGAATTGGAAACCAATCATATTTTGACAAATTAGGCAAGTTAGGTGAAATGGAATTACTTTAAAAGGCATAAAACCAGTTTTATTTCAAATTACAACTTCGCCACTTCCATTTCTTGCTTTCATCACCTTGCCCAGAAGGCCTTTTGCACTATTCGAAACTAATGCACATGGTATCAAGCAATTGGTATGTAGTATATTGTAGAAAGGCGGAGGGGACTATGTCGAAAGCATGCTTTCGAAGGAGGTTGAAGCCAATTTAATTAGCTTTCAAATCAATCAACTTGCCTTTGTTTTTAAAAAGAAGCTTTTGAAAGAGTTGCCGCTTTTGAATCTCTTCGAAACCTGGCTGCCAAATTCATACCTTTCGGATTGGTTTCGAGCCGCTTTTCTTATAACCTTCAGATAATGTATTCGAAAGGGGAGCTTTCGTCTTTAAAATTTTGAATCTGCCTTCCCAATGCTTTCGAAATGGTCCTTTTGGCCGCTTTTATCAATGCGGGGTCAATGGTATCGAAGCTATTGTAACATCACTTATCTTGAGGCCCGAAGCTACTTGCTACAGAAGCTGCAATCATCCATAATATTAACTTCTGGTGGAAAAATACGGTAATGTTAATGGTATCCAAAATATCAGAAGTACTTGAATGAAATAAAATCAACACAGATTTAAAACAAATTTTCTGATTACATTTCAAATCAATAATTCATATTCAGATACATAATCCCAAAATGATTCGCAGGTTTTGATCAAATATAATTTTTACAAAATACGCCAAGAGCGACATGTGAAGATGTCCCCTTGGATGATTAGAGTACAACATAGACTTATCAGCCTTAATATATTACAGCGAAAATAAAAACAACAACTCCTAAATAGCTATCCATGACTCCTGCACGTCTTCAGAAGCTTTATTCGTCCACCTACTAAACCTATAAATCCTTAACTGTCAATCTACTTAGATTAATTTTGAGCACCTAAGAGTTTAAGAGGAAAACATAAACTTCGATTCAGACATAAAGCCTGGTGCGAATAATATTATTACATCTCGGTTTACTGATATTAGCGAGACCACGCCACTTAGTGGAATGTGATTCCTCTCGCTAATATCCTTTTAAAACATATCTTTTTGCAAATCAGAATCCTACAATCAAACTGTTTAAAACAATAATTGCAATATTATATATGCTCATACATCAGGTATTAAATGGACTATTTGTCCGAACAATATAGTTTCGTTTGGCTAACTACTAACCATTGGCTGACTCGGGCCTACCAGACAGAATAAATAATCTAACATTTATTTGACAAACTTCTGGACGATTCGTCCTTACCTTACTTCATCCAGGGTCACTTGATCCTAATGATTTTGCAGGCTCACCAATAACTTATCCTTCTTCTCTGTATATATTCCTTTCTGTGTGTAATATCATTTAAGTCTTATCTGTGACTAAGCCCTACACACTAAAACTTTGTACTAAATTAGCTAGGGCAATAGCTAACGTATAGGGCGCGACCCTATAGTAGTCCCATCTAGTATTCAAATATTCGAGTCATTTTACTTAGGGTTAACTACCTTTTAAATTTTCCTTGAAATCATCTTTCAAATTGATTTAAACCTTTAAATCATACTTAACAAATAAAAATACTATTTGCTTTACTCAAATCTCTTTGCCATGATATATGCTTTACTTAAAACATTGTTGATGAAAACCATCGAAAACCTTGTTTAAAACCTTTAGACATTCTCTTTCAAAACCTTTGAAACTACCCCTTTTCAAACTATTGAAATTACCCCTTTCAAAACAAGTTAACAACTTTACTTTGTAACGTTAAGCCAAAAAGTACGAAACATATCTTTCGAAACCATTTCAATTAGACCTTTCGAAACCATTGAAAGCATCCCCTCGAGGGCTTTATAAAACCTTAGACATCCACTTTTGAAAATACTTCAAAATTTCCTTTCAAAAACATTGGAAACCTTCCATTCAAATACTAAGGGTAAAAAACATTGGAAAATCAACCCTTCGAAACCTTTATCATATAACTTTTGAAAACATTGGGGAACCTCCCTTTCGAAACCTTCTTTAAATACCTTTCGAAAGCATTGAAGTCCTTTACATAAAACAAACCTTTCAAAAACATTGGGCTTAAGTAAAAATATATGGAAAATAGTTTCGAAAGCTTTAAAACCATTCCTTCCAAAACCTTTGGGTTTAGCTTCCAAAACATCAAAAGGGTCTTAAAAGAACTAGGACGAAAACAACTCTTTCAAAAGCATTTTCCTGAATAATAGAATTGGATGGTGTCGAAACCAACCTCTTCGAAAGCGTTAGAGAAGTGGCTTAGGGTTTAAAGCGAAAGAACCCTTTCAAATGCATTGCTTCGGAAGGTAACATGCAGCAGCAGGGTTTCGACCCCTTCGAAAGCATATTCTTAAATCAAAGGCAGCAACCTCTTTCGAAAGCCCTTTTTTAGAACACTTGACTTAGTCGAAAGCTATCTCATTCGAAAGCATTCTTTTGAATGCAAAGCAAGTGGCATTTCCTTTGAAAGAAAAACAAGGCCTCGACCCTTTCGTAGGCACGTTTCGACTCTATACCTTTGGCCTATCTCCAATCCACTACGTACCTAGTCTTTGATACCATGTGCATTGCTTTCAATTAGGATGGAAGCGGTAGTATTGTGTCAAAAGGTGGCTTCCAAAAGTGGCGAATAGAATGCTTCTACAAAACTGATTTTTAACTTTATAAAGCAATATCTTTCCAACTAACTTGCTTATTTGTCATCATATAACTGGTTGCCAATTTCTTTTCCAAAATCTTTTCTAGAAGTACTGCCGAATTTCAAAGATTAACAATTTAAAGCGTTTATAAAGTGCCCCATCTCCTTTTATAAACATATAAAACATTTAAGTCCCATACTAAATCTAAGTGATATTTTCCTATTGTGGCAAAATATCTTAGCATCATATTTACTTAACCAATCCATACCCAAAATAATTCTGAACTCTATAAATTAAAACACACGCAAATTGCAAACAAGTGTATGACCTAATAATTCAAACTCTGGGTGGTCACATCTCATCCAAAGGGCCGCATAACCTCCTATCGGATTTGCAACCCTTAAGGAAGTAACTAGGTATGAGGGAGGTTAAGCTTATCTACCAAACAACGAGATATAAAAGAATGTGATGCATCAGTATCAAATAGAACTCTAACCGATACACCATGAATCAAAAGCGTACCTCCCAACATAGCTTTCCCTTTCTCCTCTGTTATTGGTCTCAAGGTAACTGGATAAAATGCAAACATCTTAACTTTCCCATCCTTGGCTGGCTCCTTGCATTGGTTCTTATAGTGTCCAATCAGATCATAGTTAAAACAACTTATTGCTTTCTTCTCAGCAGCTTTCTTCCCTTTGCCTTTCTGGCACTCATGCACATAGTGTCCTTTCTTATCACACTTGTAATAGACAGCTTCTACCTTTCCTTTCTTAGCAGCTCCACTTTTCCGAGCTCCTTTCTTTTGGAAAAACCTCCTCTTCTGACTTTGCCCTCCTTGAGTTTCCTTGGCTTTATTACCTACATGAAAAGCAAGCATCTCTTCCTGCCTCAAAGCCATCTCAACAACAACATCACGTAGATCTCTAATATGCGATAACGTAGCCTTAGCAAGCTCAGGCTTCAACCCACGAATGAATTTCTCATTCCTTTTAATGGTAGTATCGATTGCAGCGTATTCGTACCTTGCTAACTCCTCAAGTCTGGTTGCATATGCAAGTATTTTCATATCTCCTTGCTCCAACTCAGCAAACTTCCTGAGCAGAGTATACTTAGCAATCTTCGACATAAGTCTTTCTTCAAATCTCCTCCTGAACTCAGCCAAAGTTATAGTCTCCTCATTGACTCCAACCTACACTGTTCCACCAATATAGTGCTGCCCCTTGTAGCTATCTAGAAGCGAGTCTTCTTTTCTGCTCATCATTAAGCCCTAAATCAGCAAAGATCCTCTCGCAATGAAGTAACCAATTGTCTACTTCAATTGCGTCTTCAATACCAATAAGCAGCTTTCCTCCCAATCGAGCATAATCTCTACTTAAAATAACATAGTTATTAACAACTGGAGCTTCTTGATTCCCCCCTTCAACATTTCCTTCAGCTAACCTCGCAGCCTATCCTGCTTGCATCAAGTTAACGAAAAACCTATACATTGCTCCCTTAACGACTTGCAGGACTCCAGCACCCACGCAGCTTGTGCCTGACCTGGATTCCTCCTGATACTTGGTTTGGCATTCCCATTAGTTGCAGTGCTTCCTCCAACAAGGTTAGCTCTTCCACTTCTAGCATCCATATTTACGTCCGTAAAATCTGCATTCCAACCTTTGTAAGGTACATAAGAGTAGCCTAAGAGAGGTGGGAAAATAGAGATAAAGCGTTTACTTATTTATAGCAAATAAAGCACGTAACTATAGCGTTATCCCATACCCCGACCTTTTCTCTAATTCCTTAGGATAATGTTTTCAAAATCATTTTAAGTTAAAAATTTCTTTTAAGTTTTTCACAAACCTATGCTCTGATACCAAGTTGTAACATCCCCTATCTTGAGGCCTGAAGCTAAGTACCACAGATGCTACAGTCATCCATAGTATTAACATCTGGTGACAGAATACAGTAATGTTAATGGTATCCATAATATCAGAAGCAGTTCAATGTGAAATAAAATCAACATAGATTTAAAACAGCTTTTTTGATTACATTTCAAATCAATATTTCATATACAAATACACAATCCCAAAACGTTTCCCCAGTTTTGATCAAATGTAATTATTACAAAAATATGCCTATGCTAAGATATGATGCTAAGATATTCAAATATTTAAGTCATTTTACTTAGGGTTAACTACCCTTCAAATTTTCCTTTAAAACATCATTCAAATTGATTTAAACTTTTAAAACATACTTAAAAAAAACATACTGTTTGCTTTACTCAAATCTCTTTGCCATGATATATCTTTACTCAAAACATTGTTGATGAAAACTTTCAAAACCTTTATTTAAAATCTTTAAACATTTTCTTTTGAAACCGTTGAAAGTGCCCCTTTCGATACTATTGAAAGCACTCCTTTCAAAACAAGTTAAATACTTTACTTGGTAACATTAGGCCAAAAGGCCAAAACTTACCTTTCGAAACCATTTCAATTGGACTTTCGAAACCGTTGAATGCATCCTTTCGAAAGCTTTATAAAACCTTAGACATTCTCTTTTAAAATACATCAAACTTGCCTTTCGAAAGCATTGGAAACCTTCCATTCAAATACTAAAGGTAAAACTTTTGAAAACACTTGAAATCACCCCTTCGAAACCTTTATCAAATATCTTTCGAAAACACTAGGGAATCTCCCCTTTGATACCTTCTTTAAATACCTTTCAAAAGCATTAAACTCCTTTACATAAAATAAACCTTTCGAAAGCATTGGGTTCATGTAAAAATATGTGGAACATAGTTTCGAAACCTTTAAAACCATTTCTTTTGAAACCTTTTGGTTTAGTTTCCAAAAAATTAAAAGGATCTTAGAAGTACTGGGACGAAAGAAACTCTTTCGAAAGCATTTTCCTAAATAAAAGAAGTGGTTGGTGTCGAAACCAACCCCTTCGAAAGCATTTTAGAAGCGGCTTAGGGTTTAAAGCGAAAGAACCCTTTCATGAGCTTTGCTTCGAAAGGTAACATGCAGCAGCGGGGTTTTGGCCCCTTCAAAAGCATATTCTTAAAAAAAAGGTGGTAACCGCTTTCGAAAGCTCTATTCTTTTAAACACTTAATTAAGTCAAAAGCTATCTCATTCGAAAGCATTCTTTTGAAAGCAAAGCAAGTGCCATTTCCTTTGAAAGCAAAACAAGACCTCGACCCCTTCGAAGGCACGTTTCAACTCTATACCTTTCGCCTATCTCTAATCCACTAAGTACCAAGTCTTTTATACCATGTGTATTGGTTTCTACTAGGATTGAAGTGGCAGTATTAGGTAGAAAAGTGGCTGCCGAAAGTGGTGAAATAGCATAGCTTCCACAAAACCGATTTTTAAGTTTATAAAGCAATATCTTTCCAACTAACTTGCTTATTTGTCAACATATAATTGGTTTCCAATTTTTTTCCCCAAATCTTTTCTAAAAGTAACTACCGAATTTCAAAGATTAAAAATTAAAAACATTTACAAACTACCCCTTCTTTTATAATCATATACAGCATTTAAGTCCCATACCTTAAATAATTTTATATACTTCTCAAAACACTTAGAAAAATTCTCCAAAAATTCTCATAAATCACTTTTAATATGTTTTCCAAAGCTAATGTATATAATAACCGTAATTAATTTCAAACCCAATTTAACCATTTTCTTCACTTGAAAATTCATAATAAATCCAAATTAATTTAGAAAACTTTGAAACTTGAAACCCATACCTAAGATATTATTTCTGACCATATACCAGAATTGAAGGTCATTGGATGTCATTTGATAGGTTTTTTAGATCAAATCTTATCATAAAATATATTTATGAAAAAGCAAAATTCATCAACAAGCATATATATCTATTTAACATTCAAAACTTGGCATAATACTTTGCAAAATAGGTTCTGATCTTATTTAGAAAACGAAATCATCAAAAATGAGATGTAAGATATTATTCATCTTGGCTTATGATTAAGGAGTTTGAGATTTGTTTCTTGATTGAATTTGATTAAGCTTCCTTCTCTTGATTCTTGCTTATCTTCCTCTTACTTCTTCTGTTGGTGGTCGATCAAGGTTGTATTTACTTTAGTTTATGAACGTTTATAAAATAAAAGTGGCATTAAGGGTTTAGGGGATAAGAATATAACCTTTTTCCTATTTTTCCCTTGTCTATTACCCTTATTTATTTCATTTTAATTACCCTTTTGTTCATTAGTTTAGGTCTGGCTACCCTTTAAGTAAACAAATTTCAATCCTTAACTGTTTACATAGTTTCACTTAATTTAACTAATTAAATGTCCTAAATAATGTTAATCAAAATTACAGTCGTTACACCTATCTCTTCTCCAATTCTTTTACTTGGGGTTAATGCTTTTGAAAGTAATGCTTTCGTTTCTATTCTCTTTGATCCTATAGTTATATTAAACATTAAACCCAATGGTTTCAAAAGGAATACGTTTAAATGGTTTCGAAGCTATGTTTCCACAAACACTTACTTGAACCCTATGCTTTCAAAAGGTAAGTTTTAAGTGTTTGAAGTGAATGATTCCAATGCTTTCATAAGGTAAGTTTTAAGTGTTTCGAAGGGAAAGTTTCCAATGCTTTTGAAAGGTATACTTTGAGTGTTTCAAAATGAATATTACAAAGAGTTTTGAAAGATATGTTTAAATGGTTTCGAAAGAGGATGTCTCAAGTCTTAAGTAATAATTTCGTAAGGGATACTTCCAATGATTTCGAAAAGGATACTTTCAATGATTTCAAAAGGGATTGTTTAAGGGTATAAACAATGGTTTAGAAAGTGTTGTTTTGGCTTTATAGCCTAAAGTTTTCGAAGTTAAAAAGTGCTTTAACTTATTTTCAAGGGATAGGTATTCCCTAGATTTAGATCTCATTAACATTGTTCTGTATAAAGCATATACCATGGCATAAATACTATAAGTAAAGCAAAAATCATATTTTCTTCATTTAAGTATGATTTAAAAGGGGTAAATCAATTTAAATGAAAGGTTAGATAGATAGTCCGCTGATGAAATGTTTTCAAGGAAAAATTTAATGGGACAGTTAAGGCTATGTTTATGACTCAGATATTAGAAGACCAGATGAGACTGATGTGGGGTCGTGCTTTTTTACTTTAGTTAGTAGCCCCTACTTAATATAAGTCCAAAATTCTAGTGCATAGGGCTTTGCCACAGATGGGACTAAAATGATGTTACACATAGAAGTGAATATACAGAGTAAAGATAGGTTATTGGTGAGCCCGCAAACCATTAGTTTCTATTCACCCTAAAGGAAACAGATCATCCAATATTGTATTTAACAGAAGTTAGAATATTCATTATGTATGGTAGGCCCAAGTCAACCATTGGGTAATAGTCAGCCTGATAAACTATATTGTTTGGACAAACAGTCAATTGATTACCTGATTTATATGCACATGTTTTACTGTTATTATTTTTATAGTCAGTTTGATTGTAGGATTTTGATTTACAAAAGATATGGTTTTAAAAAAACATTAGTGAGGTGAAACCCGTTCTGCTAAGCTGCATGGTCTCACTTAATATCAGTAAACCGAGATGTAATAGAATTATTCACAGCAGACTTTACGTCTAACTCGAAGTTTATGTTTTCTCCTTACTCTCAGGTGATCAAAATTTGATTTGAGTAGATTGACAGTTAAGGACTTTTCAGGTTTAGTAGGTTGGATGAATAAGCTTTCAAAAACATGCAGGAGCCAACGCTAGCTATGTAGGAGTTATTTAATATTATTTTCACTACGATGTATTATAACCGATATGTCTATCTGTCTAGTACTCTGATCATCCAAAGGGACATCTTTATATATTTCTCTTGGCGTAATTTATAATAATTATACTTGATCGAAACCTGAGAATCGTTTTGGAATTATGTTATTGAATATGAAATATTGATTTGAAATGAAATCAGAAAAGCTATTTTGGAATCTGTGATGATTTTATTTCATATTCATGTGTTTATGATATTATGTACACCGTTAACATTATTGCATTTCATCATCGAAAGTTAAACACTACAGATGACTACAACATCTGTAGCACTTAGCTTTACGCCTCAAGATACGGGATGTTACATGTGTACACACCAAAGAAAGGAAATAAAGTTTCTGATGCACTTAGGAGAAAACATTAGAATGTGGTGTTAGCTATGTTGGTTGAATGGAAAGATTTAGAGGCATTGACTACCTGTAATATGCAGCTACGGTCGGCTGCCAGTTCTAGTCAGAGTACTGCAATGTTATCTTGTTTGGAAGTTTGACTAGTATTAATCGATAGAATTGCTTCTAAACAAAGAGATGATCCATTGATAGCTAAAATAATTAGAATACTGAAAGGTGGAATTGGGATTGATGATTTGAAGGATTTTTATCTTAACCAGAATGGATGGTTGAGAAAGAAGAGATGATTGTGTATTCCCAATGTTGGTGACCTAAGGAAAGAAGTCCTTAGGAAATGTCATCAATTGAATTTTACTATTCACCCTAGAGAGGCTAAGATGTATCAGGATATGAAGAGAAGTTTCTTTTAGGTAGGTATGAAAAGGCATGTAGGCTTATACGTAGAATAGTCTCTAAATTGCTAGCAAGTGAAAGCCAAACATCAGAAGCCTAGTGGATTGCTTCAGCCTTTAGACATACCAATGTGGAAAAGGGATTCAATATCGATGCATTTCATACATGGGTTGCCAAGTTTGAATAAAGGAAATGAAAGTACTTAGGACACACTGGACAAGTTTGCTAAGAGTGCACACTTTATACCCGTTAAGTCAACAAGGATGTCACATGTTTTGGCTAAGTTATTCATGAAGAATATAGTTAGACTGCATGGGATTTCTAGTAGTACAGTTAGCGACAGAGATGCCTTGTTTACTAGTGAATTTTGGAAGAATCTACAAGAGGTTTTAGGTACCAGGCTTAAGATGAGTACTGCTTATCACCCACAGAAAGATGGATAAACAAAGAGAGTCAATAAGGTATCTGAAGATTTGTTAAGAGCTTATGCACTAGATTTTGATATGTTGTAGGAACACCATTGCACTGGGTCGAGTTTTTCTATAATAATAGATATCGGACAAGCATAGGAATGGCGCCTTTTGAAGCTTTATATGGAAGGCCATGTAAATCATCCATATATTGGTTAGAGACCGGAGATAGATTAGTTCTTGATCTGGGTATGTTAAGAGAAGCAGCATAAAAGATTGAGATGATTCAGAGTAGAATGAAGAAAGCCCAATCTAGGTAGAAAATGTAGATAAGAGATGGAAGGACTTGGAATTCTCAGTTGGAGATCATGTTTTCATCAAAATGTCACCGATGAAAGATGTGGTAAGATTTGCAAAGTCAGGGAAATGGACACCTAGATTCGTTAGACCATTTCCTATCATCGAAAGGATCGAGAAACTCGCTTATAGGACAGAGTTACCAAATAATTTGGCAGGAGTACACAATGTTTTCCATATTTCTCATTAAAGAAAGCACATTCAAGATCTGGAGACTATTGTCACTCCGACTGCATTGGAAGATTTAGTAATGGAGATGAACATTATTATAGCTAGATATCTAGTTCGTGTTCTAGCTAAGGATGAGAAAAAGCTAAGGAACAAGACAGTCAAACTAGTAAAAATCCAGCGGAGTGATGATAAGAGACACTGTACTTGGGAAATGCAGAGAAAAATTAGGGACATTTAACCTGACTTGTTTGATGGTATGCTTTACATCTATGCTTATATGTTTGATGTTTATCCCTTATCATAATTTCGAGTATGAAATTCTTTAAGGAGGGGAGTCTGTAACAACCCTTAATTTGATTAGTTTTAAATTAGATAAATGAAATAAAATAATGTGAAATGGTAAGGAGATTGAAATTTGATAATTAGTACGGGACGAGCGTTAATTAATGACCTAATGGAATTAATTAGAACATTAATAGGAAGGAGGAATTCATTAGAAGGGTAAACTATACAAACCCCCACCTCTTTTCTCACTCATTCATTTTGCACTTATACTAATGAAATTAAAGGTAAGGCTGTCTGTTACTAGAGGATTCAAGAGGAAGAAAAGCTAAGAAAATAAGTAGAAAGCATAGGGGAATAAAATCAAATTCAAATATCAATCTTCTTTAACAATTCAAGATGAATAATAGTTATGCATGTCATATTTTAAGAACTATTCTCGGTTTTAAGTACAAATCTGACTCTTTTGCTTATATTTTGCCATATTATGATAGTTTGAATAATTATATGCTTATTGGTGAATTTATTTAATTTAATTATAAAATTATTTGATTAAGTTTGAGTTAGAAAACCTATCATATGATACCTAAATGACTTGAGATTTTGATATGATGTTACAAACATTATTTTAGAAGTGTGTTTTAATTTCAATTTTTTTGATTTAATGAGAATATTTGGTGAATTTTACAATGTTGAAATAAGAGGTATTTTGGGTTTTAATTATTTAAAATAATTAAATTATTTTTTAATCTCGAAATGTTTATATGTTAAAGGATATAATAAATTGTATTTATTATTATTTTTGAGGATTTTTCCAAAAGTGTTGTGATTTATGATGAATTATTTGAGCTAGAAAAGCTTAATAATAAATATTAATATAAAAGGTGTGGTTGGAAAATTATTTTGGAAATTTAAAATTTGCTCTACAGTAGTTTTTAGGAAAGATTTTGGTAAAAGAAGTGTAAACCAATAAGAATTTGACAATTTTTTAGAGTTGATGAAAAGAAATTACTTTAATTAACAGATAAACAGTTTCCAATTATTTATTGCTTTGCCATGCCGAAGTCATGATGCCGCTCCTCATCTCACCACGTCGATGGTCTTCTAAGTCAATCACAGGTGATATATGATATCAAATTTAGTTGTTTATGATATTTATCAGTGTGGTTGAAGTAGGAAGCACAGTATCGAAGTCGACATCATGGTCTTCGACGTTGTCATTGCTGCATGGCTTAAGTGCTATGTTTTATAAAAAATGGCATAGTTCCACTTATTTCTTCGACGTCGCTGACCCTTTTGAAGTAACTTATAGCTGTGACAACAAAGCCGCATATTTTATTAGTGACTTCGAAAGGCAAGGAAGCCACCCCGAACCTATTACTTGCCACATGTTTTTTGAAGGCAATGATGTCACATGTTATCGCTTTGGCTTTAATGATCCCCGACCCTAATCCTTACCTCCTATTTTCGTAGAAGGTAATATAGCCGCCTATTATCACTTTGGCCCTAACGATGTCATTTGTTTTCTTTAAGGCTTTGATGTTGAAGACCCACCAAGGTCGCCACTCCTTATTATTAAATTTAAAAGCTTTTATACTTCACAAATTTATAAAACTCTATAATATGATATACGAAGTGGCTAACTTCGATTGTGTACCATTCTGTTTTATAAGTAGGGGACTTTAACATATTTTAAAGGGAGAAGACCCTCATCAGCTGTATGTCGTTGCCATGTTTTACAAATATAAAGGTTTCAAAGTGAGTTTACTTCCAGGTGATTTAAAGATTCACCACTACTATTTTATAAAAGCATATATCATGGCATAATTATTTTGGATAAAGTAAAGGGCAATATTTTCCTTGTTTTTAAAGTATGATTCCAAGGGTTAAATCATTTATTAAGAAAGTGTTTCCAAGGAAATAGAAAAAGGGATATATTTCAGCTGTTAGCCCCTAGCAGGTATTAGTCTAAAATTCCAGTGCATAGGGCTTTGTCACTTGTAAGACTAAAAGTATTTTTATACACAGTAAGCAATAGATAAAGGTAAGACAGGTTATAGGTTGTCCTGCAAAACCTTTAGGCTAACAGTAACCCTAGCAAAACTATGAGATTGATAGGTAATCGAGCAAATACTAGGATAAGTGTACTTGGATAGACCATCTTGTTTTCTTCCAACAGTCAGTTAGAAAATTTTGTATGTCTGATAAGCCCGAGCTAACCATATAGGTTGGTAGTTACCCAGTGAAAACTAAGCAATATGATGGATAGTCCACTAATTTGACCGATAGTCATGGTTACCCATGTAGCATGCATGCACATTATTGTTTATTATAACCAATTTGGTTGCAGCACTATGATTTGCAAAACAATATTTTTAAAGAATATCAATGAGGGGAAAAACCGTTCCGCTCAGCGGTGTGATCTCACTTGACATCAATTAACTGAGATGGCATATTATATTAACACCAGACTTTTTGACTAACTTGAATTTATATTTTCCCTTTAAACAATTGGGTTGTCAAAATTTAATTTGAGTAGGTCGATGGTAAGGGTATTACAAGTTAAGTAGGTTTTGGCGAATAAAACTTCTAGAGACATGTAGGAGGCAAAGCTAGCTATGTAGGAGTCTATTTATTACTATTATTTGCTGTGTTATGTCAGTTGTTGTATGAATATACTGACAATAGATGTATCTGTCTATTTAGTAACTCTGATCAACCAATGTGGCATCTTTATATGTCCTCTTAGAGTATTTTGTAATAATTATATTTTACCTGAAACTAGGCAACGTTTGGGATTATATACTAAAGATAAAATTATGAATTTGAGATGAAATGTGATGGTTTGCTTGTATTTCATTTTTCTTCTTATGATATTTTGTATACCATTAATATAACTGCATTTTGTCATCAGATATTTATATTATAGGTGACCGCAACATCTATAGCACTTAGTTTCGGGCCTTAAAATGGAGGATGTTACACATCCCAAGGCCGCGAGAATCAAGGGAGGATATTGCTTAGGCCATGAGCTGAAGCAATGGTGCAGTAGGAAGTTTTTGTATTTGAAAAGGTTGAGGTAGGAGGTGGAAGCTTGTACTTGGTTTATTTTCTTATTGAAGGGTAGGCTAACTCACCATTTAAATAAATTTGAAGTGTATATAATGTTGTTTAAATTATTGTATATGTGTTTAAATTTATATTGTGACATGTGTTGTTGATACTTTCTTTGGAAAGCAAATGGCATATGTAGATGATGGATATGGAATTTTATGACTTTTTATGGCTTATTGCATAGCCTTAAAGAAAAGTACATAGGGTTGGGTTAAACGTAAGCTGAATCGGACCTGAGTTTGAAAGTGGTTTTATAGCGATAGTTGCTATAGAAGTACTTTGGAAATGCCTTGTGTTCAGTATTTTCTACAGAAATTTATAGAGAGATCCTAAGGGTTTTTTCATTATAATTTTGATGTATTATGTGTATATTAGTTACTGTAAAAAAATTGAATGCTAAAAAGTTTGTTTTGTATTGAAAATTGATCAAACTTTCAAGATATCAGAACCAACCTAGTTTATAGCCTTTTATAACAAGCAGCCGCAACCCATTAAAATGCCGCTATTCTCCAAACTACTTTTATAGCATTCTTTAAATGCCATCTTTTCGATTTAAGAGTTTAAATTGCTTTGAAATGACTTTAAACTTAAGTTTCTCTTCAGTCTTTTTAATAGTCTTTTATGCGTCACAGCTTGGAAAACTTTCAATTATTGAATTTCGAGAATTGTTTATGAAGATAATGGATTTGAAAACACTAAGAACATTTGATTAGTAAAAGAACCTATAAAATCCATTCCTTGTGTCTGACTCTCCTTAGCGCAATTATTTGTGACTTGCGTTTACGTAGTCGTATGATTTGGTGGTATTTGGGGAGACCATCTACCTCCTGTTGAGTTCTCTCACAACAATTGTTGTCAATCTAGTATCGGCATCGATTCTTTCATAGCCTATTCTAAAGGTCATATCGATCACCTTCTGATTGGAGGGAGTCAGGGGTAAAGTTGTGCTAAGCCCCAACTCCATTCGTAGAGCTTCTGGAACGATCAATCTCATTTGTCAAAGAATGATAGAGGCACAGAACAGACTAAAATCGTATTTGGTGGTATTTGGGGAGACCATCTACCTCCTGTTGAGTTCTCTCACAACAATTGTTGTCAATCTAGTATCGGTATCGATTCTTTCATAGCCTATTCTAAAGGCCATATCGATCACCTTCTGATTTGGTGGTATTTGGGGAGACCATCTACCTCCTGTTGAGTTCTCTCACAACAATTGTTGTCAATCTAGTATCGGTATCGATTCTTTCATAGCCTATTCTAAAGGCCATATCGATCACCTTTTGATTAGAGGGAGTCAGGGGTAAAGTTGTGCTAAGCCCCAACTCCATTCGTAGAGCTTCTGGAACGATCAATCTCATTTGTCAAAGAATGATAGAGGCACAGAACAGACTAAAATCGTATAAGGGTAATCGTAGGAAGACTGTAGAATTCTCTGTTAGTGATCTTGTGTTCCTTCGAGTTTTTTTCGTTAGATGGGGTAATAGGTCTCATTCTGTCCAGGGAAGTTAGCCCCTTGATATAGGACCTATCCCAACCACTGAACATATTGGCCTAGTTTCTCATCATGAACCACTTCCCCCTTAGTTTTCTGGTATTCACGATGTATTTCATGAATATCAATGCCTTGAATGTCTTCGTGATTCTAATTTAGTTGTTGATCCTCATGTTTTGCAAGAGCTTGAGACATCACTCGACTTATCTATTGTGCAAAATCCTATTCGTGTGCTTACATCGGATGTTAGGTGCCTTCCAAATAAAGATGTTCCGCTTGTGATAATCCGATGGTCTGCTAATCCCAAGGATTGTACTTGGGAAACCAGAGAATTTATCGAGCAATCTTATCCTAGTTTCTATCTTCTAGTGTTGAGGGTGAGCATTCTAACTCAAGCGTATCTCTTTTCCTTTGCTAGATGAAATAAATTGTATTGAATATTGCTCTTTTCTAGGAAATTTCAGGGACACAATTTTTATAAGGGGAGAGTCTGTAACAACCCTAGTTTTGTGATAACCTATAAAAATATATTATAACGATGGTTATAATTTAAAATGGAGAAAATAAAATAAATTTTGAGATGTAAAATTTGCTAAAATTGGTTGTTTTGAATAAGCAATGGGTTTTGGTGTAATAAAAAATGAGTTAAGATGGTTTGGTTGTAAATTAATTGAGAATAAAAGAAATATGCTGATTTGGTGGTGAATTAATTAAATAAGACTAATAAAAGAATTTCATTCAATATTTATCTGTTGAAATAAATATATAAAATAAAGAAAATAAAGTTATAAAAACTTTGTTATGCTATTTTCGGGTAATAATGAGCATTAAATGGTTTTAATTTGATAAATTGCAATAGTTGTGGAATAATGTCGAATAGTGATTTTTTTAATTTAATAACATGTTAAATAATAAATATGGTTGATATTGAAAAACGAAAATAAGAAATATTGGTTAAAATCAATATTTGGGTGTAAAAATATTTTTAACGTGGCTTGTTATGTTAATATAAACAAGAGAAATAATTTTATGTAATTTTGTTGTTAAAAATACTAATTTGTGTAAATTAATGTATTTAAGTAAAAATATAATTTTTTAATGATGGAATTTGGTTTTTATAGCTTAAATAGATTTTATATGTTGATACAACATTTGATTAAACATAAAATATGTTAGTTCGATTTCTTATAAAGTTCAAAACATAAAGAATGTAATTAGTTTGGTAAATTATGTGTTGAAATAGTGAAATTTGTTAAATATATGTTAATTAATAACAAATTTATCATATTATAAGTTAAAATAAGCTTAGTGGTTAGGATCCAAATCCAAGACCCAAGTCTAGAAGGAGGCAGAAGTTTTTCCTATACGTACATCATTTCTCTTCTCCTTCATTCTCATTTCCTTCTTTCAGAAAATTCATAAGGGACTCCTTTGTAAATTGCTAAATCATCCTCCATCTCAAACTAAAAATAAGTGGAAAAAAATAATAGATTAAACATCTCCTGTAGGTAATCTCTCTAAAACTAAAAGCTATTTCATCTTATTTCTAATTTTATGATATTAGTTGTCTGTAACTTTTTCTTTCTGCTTTGCATGTCTGTTCCTCATACTTCTACAGGTTTCTAGCTTCGAATCAAGGCCAAAGCTTCAATTTTTGCTTGCCAAATCCGCTAATTTACTGCAAATAAAACCTAAGGTGAGATGAAAACTCACTTTTCTAGCTTGAATTGAGATTTCAAGGTAAGAAATCTCAATTCTGTTTGTTGCATGTCCATTTGGGAATCGCTATTAGTAAATTGGGCATACTCTTCCATTTTAAATTAGATTGGAAAGCTTAAAAAGAGTGTGTTAACTTTCATGTGAAACACTTTCAAAAACTCTGAGCATAAAGGGTCAAAAAATATGATGCAAACTTGCTGCCCTGTCACTGTAAAACTGTAATTTTCTATGCTAAATGTCGTTGGTAATTCAAATATATCTTTCTCGTTTGATGTCCAAATTTGAGATTCTTGATGTTTCGGAAATCCTAGATTGCCTGCTATAACTTCTTTATTTTGTTTTTTTTAAGTTCTGATTTTTACATGGTCAAAACTTCATTCTAGTGTCGTTGTCTCGAGACTAAAACCACAGCAGTAGTGAACTTCAGATCTAAAAATTGTTTTAGTGATAACTTATTCACTCCTCATAAGAATTGATAGTTTTTCTTTCTACAAATATTAGGATATCTTTTACAACTTTCATGTTTTATGTTTTTCTCAAATTTTGGATTTATAAGGGGTGAACCGGCTAAACAAGCCACATGCCTGAGTTCTTTTGCAAAGTTTGGGCAATTTCCATTAATTTTTTTTGGATTCGTTGATTTTGAGCATGGTTTTGAGATGATTTTAAAAGGCTAACTCCTACTAATAGGAAAACAAACAATAACCTCGATTCATACTACGAATTGATAATATCATTTGGGTATTGTCGTATGTTAATTTCATTGAATTTTCGTTGATTTTTGCTGTTTCCGTGCACGTGTTTTCTAAACCGTTTTTGAAATGGTTTTTAAAATGAAAAGGCTTTCCAAAAAAATGTTTTACGGAAGTTTATAATTATTTTTTAAGCTATTTATATATATGTGTGTTCTCTATAATAAAGAGAATTTCAAAGCAATAATTTTCAAATAATTTCCAAAATCGTTTAAAAGCCCATTTTTTCGAAGTAAGTATTTCTATATAGAACGCACGTTTTTGCACTCTTCAAGAGAATGAGGAAGAGATTTAAATGATTTAGTAAAACAAGTGGTATGGGACATATACATTTACTTTTTCGGTTAATTTCGACTTGTTCGATGGAGGTCATATATGAGAATGAAATTAACTACCTTATAGTAAACGGTTAAGTGAGAAAGTATGGTATGGGACGCATTGTTGTCGCTGATTTTGTTACTCTCTAAAGTTGGTGACACTTTATGTTGGGCCTTCGAGCATGTTGATATTGCCAACACATGGACTGTTGGGTCCTATATAAATATATAAGGTTGTAGGGTGACTTATTGGCCTGTTAGGTCCTTTCTACGTATATAGCTGTTGGGATAATATTTGAGATTGTTGGGTCTACTATTATAGCACTTGGCAAGGCCAGGGGGCCACTTATTATATGCACTTGTAATTGTTGTTGTTGTTGTTATGGATCCATACTGTTGTTTTTGCTATTTCTAAATTTCATTCTTATTGATTTCTAGATTTTGTTGTTTTCTATACGTTTCACCATATTTTTGTTATTGGAGTTATATATAACCTATATGCTATTCGAAGATTTTTATACGGTGAATACGTTATGTTGTTGTTTGGACCTTTGAGTCCTATTTGGTGTTATGATGCGGTTTCCATCTTGTTGTTTTGTTGTTGATTGAGATTATACATATACGACTTAGCCATGGAGCCTAGCTCCCAGTTGTTGATAGAAGCCTTTTATTATGTTGATGTTGGTGCCAATGATTTGAGGCATTTACACTTGATTTAGTTGATGTTGTTGTTGATGTTGCCCTTTACATGGGACCTTCTTATGGTGATTGAGTTGCTACCAACTCATGTATTATGAATCAACATTGATGTTGTTGCCTCTTCTCTATTGAGAAGAATTATCCTCTAATATCCTTATGCTTCACCTATCATATTCTAATTAGTTTATTTAAGCTAGACTGAACCGTTTATTTTATATACCCGGGTCAGACCGAGTTATTTCAGGTTAGGTACCTACTATAGATTCCTGCTTAACTACTTCCGCGGTGGTCCACCCATCGACTTATGATATTCGGTCTTGTTTTGTATAGATTTGAGGTCTTTTGTGTACTCTGATATGTATATATTCCTTTGTGCTCATTGTATATATGTGGTCTGTGTAACCACTACTTGTGCATCACTATGTATTGTACTGATGATTGTAAATCTATATGAATGGGTTGTATATGATATATATGCAAGTATGAACAACTAACTATATAATAAAACTAGATAGATAATAATAGCAACGTAAATTAAAATAATCACACCAGGATTTTATACTGGTTCGGACCTCCCGTCCTACGTCCAGTCTCGAAGCTCCTCTTCGGATTTTCCTTTCAACTAACCCTCACTTGACCCGGAGGAACAAGTTTACAATAACAGAGTTTCTTTGTCAAGAATGTGTTCTATAACACTGATGTTGACTATTGAGTACAAGTGTTTCCAATATATATATATATATATATATATATATATATATATATATATATATATATATATATATCTAGAGGATATTGAATGATGAATTCTGAATATATGGAAGTGTTAAATACAAGTAGTTGATTGCTAGAGAACAGGTATAAGTCAGAGTATAGGAAATAAGAGCATAAGTAAGCAAGGTGAGAAAACTATTTGCATTCCTGATGCTATTTATAATGATGAAGAGTTTTCTTATATAGTTGCATCTGTTGTAATCTTCCTAAAGTCGCTTCTGATGGCGATGAAGGGTTGCGGTAAAGAGAAGCAGATGTGTCCTTTCGAATTTGACAATTGCTCTTGAAATTTCTCAGTCGAGTTCAAATTCAGACATCTGGAGGAATGCTTCAAACATCTGGTCTTCATATGTTTTTTTGTGTCTGGTTGCTATTCAGACGTCTGAGTTTATAATTAGACGTCTGGTTTCTTCTGAATTGTGAACCAGAGAGTTTAACCAGACGTCTGAGCTTATTTCCAGATGTCTGTTTCCTTCTGAATTGTGAACTAGAAATTTTATCCAAACGTCTGAGCGTATGTACCAGACGTCTGATTTTCTCTGATTTGCAAACCAGAGAAAACATTCAGACGTCTGGCTATTGCACTCAGACGTCTGAAAATGTATATGATGCTTTATTTGCGTCTGTGCCATTTCTTTTCAACTTCTACCGATTTGACGTCTTTTGATACTTCCTTGAGTCTTGTTTTTGTCCCTTTGGTGATGTTACTCTATCATCTACCTGTAAATATAGATATATATACATTCTATTTCCATTGTATAGTTGTTATCATCGAAACCATAGAGTTGATTTCCTAACAATCTCCCCCTTTTTGATGATGACAACTATTCAATGTACTTATATATAGATTAAAAATCTCCCCCTAAATATGTGCTTATGTTTATTGTATTATGCTTATATTTAAATTTCTCCCCCTTTGACATTATCAAAAAGAATTCGTAATAATTAAGCTAATCGTCAAAAAAGAAAATTTTCGTTAATATCATAAAGGAGTTACATTCAAGGATGCGTACAAAAACATAAACAACTACGATTCCTAATTTTTAGAGTTTCTTTGGAGAAGATTGATTTGGATCATCCTCCTTTGGTGAAGCTTGATTTGTGTCACCCTCCTTTGGTGAAGCTTGATTTGTATCATCTTCCTTTGGTTCGTCTTTGGTAGAAGTGCTAGCTTTTGAAGGAGATGTTAAAGCTTCCTTTGGAGGTTCGTCCTCAAATAATTTAGAATGTTTTGCATGAGGAAAAGGTACAGGGGTTGCCCAATCGTCAGAAGGTGGAGTTGGACCACGAACCCTTTGTAACGCTTCTTTAAGAACCGATAGAACAGTTGAAAGAGAATCTTCAACTGTGGCTAGTCGTGTAGCTAACGAAGTTTCAAAGCTCTCAATTCGGTTAGCTAAATACTCTTGATTTAGAGATAGTATATGTTGGTTCCGGAGAGTGAGATCTCGAACACTTTCATTTGGATTTGTTTCTAGTCAAGTTTCTAAAATTTCATCTTGTCCCGGATAATCAAAAGGTTTAGGAGGAGGAGGAGTAATTTCTCGTTGTTGCTCTTCTTGTTGAGATGGAACAATGGGTAGTTGAGGAGGATTTTCAACTCTTCTACGTTGTCGATGATGCGTCCAATCTTCAAAGGATATGAATTCCGGAGGAATTTCAGGTAAGTGCATCAAGGAAAAGGATTTTATGGAAGCGTATTTTGGCGAAATTTCTTCGAACGTCGGGAGATAAGAAGGAATATTATGTGAACGAAGAAGTCTCGTAATATAGGTAGGATAGATGATCGACGACCTTGATCGAGTCTAAAAGTGTTTGAGCTCGTCGAAGATAAATTTTTCCCAATTTACCCTTGTCCTACTAAATATAGCATATAATGCTTTATGCTCCAATTCAGTAATTTGCTCATGACTACCCATTCTTGGAATAATTGTATTAATTAACATCCGTGTTAGGAGTCGAGCTTTCGGACGTAAATACTTTGAAGCAAACTTGGGCATTTCGTCTTCCCAGATTTGGTGAATAATAGTATTTCGAGGCTTGAATCTCATATCTGGTGTGTTGTGTAAGTCTTCCCCAGTGTCGGAGCAACCTAGGGTTCGTCCTATCAAACCAGGGGTCAATCGAATCGTATTCCCGTATATACTAGTCCAAAGCCAATTGTACTCGTCCTCAGTGTTCCATACTGAGGTACTATCTAGATTCACATAAAATAGAAAAATGTCTAATTGGTCTATTTGGATATCATTTGACGTAAAGTTAATTAGAGTCTCTAATCCGGCATCTTCACATAACTCATCCAATTCATACATAGGGAATTTTAAGAGATTGTAAAAAGGTCCTATGTGAAGTTTCTTTTTCTGGATATCTTCATACCTTTTTATAGAATGCGAAGCTCTATTCATCCACCATTCAATTTGATCGTCCGAGCAAACCTGGGGATTCGAAGATGTAGTCGGTTGATCTTACTTTCTTTTGGACATTTTAGGATTCTTAGTAAGAGGCGGCATCGTGGTAATATTTGGTGTAGGATAGTGAATTGGAGCAAAAAGTTTCTTTGAGAAAATCGTAGGAAGTAATAATGTTGAGATAAAAGAAAAAAGTGACGTTATTTGATCGATTTTAAATGGTTGATTGGGAATTAGATGTCTGGATTAGAAATCAGACGTCTGATTTGCCCTAATTTTTGTCCAGAGGATAAAATCAGACGTCTGCTTTGTGACCCAGACGTCTGGTTTTGAGCATAGTTATAAAATTGTAGATACAGTGAGATTTCTCAAACGTCCGGAATTGAAGACAGACGTCTGTTTTTGTTGAATTTTGAAACAGAAAACTAAGGCAGACGTCTGGATCTTATTTCAGACGTCTGGATTGTTCTGAATGTTATTTGGAGGAGACAGAACAACATTTCAAACGTCTGTAGGGTACATCAGACGTCTGAAATATGCATACTCCTAAATTTTGAATAGTATATCCTTGTGTCAGAAGTCTGGAAGATGTTGATAGAAGTCTGAAAATTGTAGATGGGCTAAAAATGACTTAAAGTGTGATGATTTCACTTATATATCGAATGTAGATAACAAATAACTTTATTGTTGTAAAAATATAATAACAAATAAGTTCAGATACATTCAATAATTAATACAATTTATTTATTTAGAAGGAGATGGAGTTTTTGGATTTTCTGACGCATTATCCTTTCATGGTCTAAGTGGAGACCATATATTCCCACATTCGTGAGTCCTTGGAGAGCCAGAAAATCGTCTTCGTGATAGATCTGAAGAAGTACGATACAAAGAAGTTGGATCCAATGAACCACAAGGTTTTGGTAGCGGTTCATGAACATCTTTCTTTCGGTACGAACAAAATTTCATCGCCACTTGCTCGAGAAAGCTTAACCTTCGTGCTGTAACTTTTTGTTTGAAATAAAGCTCTCGTTGAAGATCCATCTGTTGTTTTTGGTAATGATGGATTTCATCAATTTTCTCCTTTGTACTAGGAGAAATAAATAGAGAACTTTTAGTTTTCTTATTATCCGGAGTAAAACCCGTATGATACGAAGACCACCTATATGTTGGCTCTTGCTTTGGTGTAGTGTCGGAAGTCGTTATGGGGTGTCAACCGAGGTGTCCATTGTTGGTGTTGAGACGGAGATAGATATATAGGAATCTTCTGACGACATTGTTATTTTGTTTCTTCCTTTTTATTATTAAAAAATTTCAATTGTTTGAATGTAGTTTTTCTGTTTAGCTATATTTATATGCTGAAAATATTAAATATAGGCAAACTAATTTTCTAAAAGTTTAAAGGTGCAGAAATCAATGCTATAAATTGAGGTGTTTACTTTGGTGACTAATTTTGGCCTTTAAAAAAATATTTTAAATATATATATATATTTTTTATTAAGGAAGATGGTCGTTAAGTGAGCAAATACCTAAACTTCATCGGAGTTTAGAGAAAGTTTGTTCATTTAATGGTTTTGTAAAGATATCGGCTACTTGATTTTCGATATTTACGTATTCTAATGAAATGGTTGTTTTGTAGAAATATTATTTTTAGATTTAGACGAGCTTTTCTTTAGTTTTCCAATTTGACAATTATCACATAAATTTTCTACTTTGTAATTTATTTTAGGTAATCCTTTTACTAACTCATATTTTGCAAATTTATTAATACTTTTAAAATTGATATGACAAAACCGTTTATGCCATAACCATGGATCATCATGTTTGACGGTTGAACATAAGTTTGAATTTTTATTTATATTCATGTTTAATACATAAATATTTTTGTTTCTAAATCCTTCAAAAATGAGTTGTTTGTTATTATCTAAAATATTACATCTATCTTTTTCAAAATTTATTTGAAAACCTTTATCACATAATTGACTAATGCTTAGCAAGTTATGTTTTAAATTTTCTACTAATAAAACATTTGTAATAATAGGAGAGTTAGATATACCAGAGTTGATGACTTCTCCAATTCCTATGACATATCCTTTTGAATTGTCTCCAAAGGTTACCGTTCCACCATCGATGTATGCTATATTTGATAATATTTTTGAATTTCCGGTCATATGCTTGGAGAAACCGCTATCTAGTATCCATTTCTCCTTATTTTTTATTCTGTGTACCTGCAAAATAGAAAAAGTTTTAATTGGTACCCATATATTTTATTAGGGTCCTATTTGTTAGAGGAAGGTAGCCATACCCAAGATAGTTTGATACCTTTATAAATATAATTTTTATTATAGACTACATTTTCTAAGTAATTATTAATATGCTTTTGTCTAATCAAATTATTATTTGTTTTAGGAATCCAAATTTTCATATTATTGGTATTCAATTTAGTCTTAGACGAACTTCTAGCTTTTATATGTCTACTATTTTTAGCATTATTTTCTTTTTGTTTAAAAGAATCTTTGAATCCTATTCCATTTCTATTACCTGATGGTTTTGAGGTTTTGATAAGATTTTCCTAATCTTGTTTACCTTTATTAAATTTTGACACATTGTTGGTAATTTTATCTAATTTTTCTCTCAACTCTATATTTTCAATTTTCAACAACTCAATACTATTTTTAAAATCAATATTTTCTTTTAACAAATTTTCTTTTTCTAAAGAAATATTCTCACTTTCTATCATATTATTTTTGATTTTTTGTTGAGATATTTCAAGTTCTTCATCAAGAATAATTTTTTCATCTTTCAACATTCCTACCTCAAGTTCTAATCTATTTATTTTGACTATATATTCTTTGTTCAATTTTTTTATTTGTCTAAATTTATCGTCTAGTTCCATGCTAAGTTCTAATAGTTCATCATAACTAAGTTCAGGACATACCTCTTCAATTTGTGCCATAAAACATACATTAGCTTGTTCTCTGTCACTATCGCTATCACTTTCAGAAGATGAAGAATCCGAATCATCCCAAGTTACTTTGAAAGCCTTCTTCTTCTTGAATATCTGAATTTTGTTATTCTTTTTATCATTATTGAGTTTAGGGCAATCCTTCTTCATATGTCCGTATTGATCACATTCATAGCACTTGATTTGAGATATGTTTGTTTTGTTGGACTTTCCTTCTTTTTGAAACTTGGTCATCTTTCTAAATTTCTTGAATCTATTATAATTCTTGGCAATAAACACTATGTCTTCTTCATCTAGATCAGAGTCATCATTTTTTGTTGCTGGAAATGATATATTCTTTTTCTTCGAATTTAGTTCTTTTCGTGCCTGCAAGTTAGCTTCATAGGACATTAAATTTCCTATCAACTCTTCAACTTTGAGAGTGGAAAGATCATTAGCTTCTTCTATAGCTAAAACCTTCCTTTCCCAATCTGATGTCAAAGAGTTGAGTATTCGAGATATTAAATCAAAATCAGTGAATTTAACTCCTAATGCCATAAGATCATGTTGGATAGTTTGAAATCTAGAATACATGTCAACAATAGTTTCATTTTGCTTCATTTTGGATGAAGAAAATTGGTTTTGCAGAATTGAAATCTTAGTTTGTTTGACCTTTGTTGTACCCTCATGTGTAATTTGTAAGGTACACCAAATATCGAATGCAGCGGTGCATAACACGGCACGTGAAAATTCATTTTTGTCTAAAGAACAAAATAGAACGTTCATAGCTTTAGCATTCTTTGATGCTAAGGTTTTTTGTGCGTCAGTCCAAGTGTTCATAGTAGTGGCAGGTACTTCATATCTATCTTGTGTGGCTGACCAAATTTCAAGACCATTAGCTTCCATAAAAATTCTCATACGTGTTGACCAATATGCATAGTCAGATCCATTAAAAAGTGGGGGTCGTGCAGTGGATTGTCCTTCTTGAAAAATACTTGCCATATTAAATTGATTCAAAAACGTGTTACTGTTATTCAATCAAAACCTTGCTCTGATACCAATTGTAAATCTATATGAGTGGGTCGTATATGATATATATGCAAGTATGAACAACTAACTATATAATATAACTAGATAGATAATAATAGCAATGTAAATTAAAATAATCACATCAGGATTTTATACTGGTTCGGACCTCCCGTCCTACGTCCAGTCCCCAAGCTCCTCTTGGGATTTTCCTTTCAACTAACCGTCACTTGAATTGAAGGAGCAGGTTTACAATAGCAGAGTTTCTTTATCAAGAATGTGTTCTATAACACTGATATTGACTATTGAGTACAAGTGCTTCCAATATATATATCTATCTAGAGGATATTGAATGATAAATTCTGAATATATGGAAGTGTTAAATACAAGTAGTTGATTGCTAGAGAACATGTATAAGTCAGAGTATAGGAAATAAGAGCATAAGTAAGCAATGTGAGAAAACTCTTTGCAATCCTGATGCTATTTATAATGAGAAGAGTTTTCTTGTATAGTTGCATCCATTGTAATCTTCCTTAAGTCGCTTCTGATGGTGATGAAGGGTTGCGATAAAGAGAAGCAGATGTGCCCTTTCAAATGTGACAGTTGCTCTTGAAATTGCTCAGTCGAGTTCAAATTCAGACGTCTGGAGGAATGTTTTAGGCGTCTGGTCTTCATATGTTTTTTTATGTCTGGTTGCTATTCAGACGTCTGAGTTTATTATCAAACGTCTGGTTTCTTCTGAATTGTGAACCAGAGAGTTTAACCAGACGTCTGAGCTTATTTCCAGACGTCTGTTTCCTTCTGAATTGTGAACCAGAGAATTTATCCAGACGTCTGAGCGTATGTACCAGACGTCTGATTTTCTCTGATTTACAAACCACAGAAAACATTCAGACCTCTGGCTATTGCACTCAGACGCCTGAAAATGTATATGATACTTTATTTGTGTCTGTGCCATTTCTTTTCAACTTCTACCGATTTGACGTCTTTTGATACTTCTCTTGAGTCTTGTTTTTGTCTCTTTGGTGATGTTACTCTATCATCTACCTGTAAATAGATACACACACACACACACACATTCGATTTCCGTTGTATAGTTGTTATCATCGAAACCATAGAGTTGATTCCCTAACAATGATGTATCTGTATATGTATGTATATGTGGCTGCTGTTCTGTGATATGTTATATGTTTGTTATTGTTGTATTTTGTTTTGAATAGATACGTAGCCGCCGTAGTTTTGTGTTAAACATTTATTGAGTATGTCGATACATATAAAGAGGTAAAAGAAAAAAATAGTGCACCCAATTGACATATTCAATACTTATTTAAGAAAAAGCTTATGGATGGTCGCTCCTAACAAGCCCTATTCTCTACACTGGCAGACAGTATTACTCAGCAATAGCCTTTGTCAGCGTGGATCTTGGGTGGGGATATATTAGAGTATTTTTGTGACGACCACCCATGACTCCCGCACCAAAACAAGGGAATAGTGCGCTGAAAGGTGTGCAAGGCAACCATGGATGATAGTCAGGGTAAAATAAAATCGCAGAATCTCTATCGTAACTCACAGCGCATGGATAAAATACAATAGAGAAATATATAGTGAAGTCTCATAACAGAAAAATCATCATATAAGCATCACAGAAGTTTTATACAATCATCTCAACAAATCCATACATCAAGACCTCACTACAAACACTCATCAAATACAGCAGCGGATACCCAGTACATATAAGAAAATAATATGCATAGCCTCCTGCTCGTCTTCGTCATCATCAGCGGAAAACTCTAAGCACAACACCTGCCACCTGCTACCTAGTCTGCCCATCCCAAACATGGATGAACAGCCCAAGGTAATAAGAGGAGACATAAAACCTTGAGTCAGACAAAGTCTTAGTGAGCAGTAAATTAACAATCAAACATACCAAAGAGCATAAGGGATAAAAGGAATAGGAACCAAACCATCCCACTCCACCTCTTTCTACAGTGATAGCCCCCAGACACACACTAAGGAGAAGTAAGCATAACATAGCAGATAAGTAAGGTAAAGCAATAATCACTCGAGTCAAGGACGATGTTTTCCAAATACAAACCCCCAAGGCCTAAACCAAGATCAGATAAGCACCCAGAAAACACCGCTCTTGAAGCCGAATGATGATACAACCAAACATCCAAACATCCATGACTCTGGCTATCACTGTTATCATTGCCTTGATTTCACCGTTAGTTGAATGACCGCCTGTCAAGGGCTAATGGTAACCCCGGTTTAGCCATAACTCCGCACGTCATCGTGACCCGTGCCTAAGCCGAACGCATCAGCCCAGAGTACTAGCACGTCATCATGACCCGTGCCTGGAACGTCATCGTGACCCGTTCCAACGTACCCTTGCTTTGAGTATGCTAGAACCTTCAACAACGATGAGATCTTAGCCTCCTAGTCATCCTCCTCGACGACTACTTCCATACTAGCTCAAGCGCCTCTCAAGCTAACCATTATCCACCCCAACCCGGACCGCATCACCGAGTTATAACTTTGCACGTCGTCATGACCCGTGCTTGGAACGTCTTCGTGACCCGTCCCATCACAACATATGTCTTGCCTCATCACATCATAGCAAAGTCTCTCAACTTGGAACGTCATCATGACCCGTCCCATCTCAACACAAGCCTTGCCTCATCATATCATCGCAAAGTCCCAACTCAACCATGCTTTGCCTTCTCGCATCATGGCAAGATCCCACATCCTCGAATCCATCCATATGAGCTTCCACATCCGCTTCATATGCCATTGGCAGCTTTCACCATTCAAGAGCCTTTCCACTTAGCTTTTGAATCATCTTCAACCATCTTGTTCCAAATCAACTACAAGCTAACTTGGAGCAATCAAATCTAACATACATTCAAACATTCAACCATTCAAACAAGATCTATTAAGCAATATCAATTATAATGGCAATTTCGTAATTAAGTGAGCAAAAGTCCAACATACGTGAAATCATGGTTTTTAGCATAGATCTATCAAATCTAAAACATGGGTTTTGTCTCTAATACTTGATAAATAACTTTCATAGATAAACATCTTCAAATATGATGGATCTACATGCAGACTTAAGGAAAATGCGAGAAAACGCTAACTTTAACACATAAACATATCACCAATCCACTACACTCCTTTGGGTCCGTGTGAGAGATAACTACCACTCACCAAATCACCAAAACAACCTAAAATGAATCAACTACAGATCTGGACAGCAAGGACTTGGACTTGATCCGGAGAAATTTCACTTGAAACGGTGAAATCTAGCCTCTTCGGATGAAAATCTTCAACTTTGGCTCTTGATCTTTGATCTTGATCTTCAATCTTCAATGGATGTTAGCACTTGATGGAAGTAGAGAAAGAAGTGAAGAAAATACCGTAGTCGAGTTTCCAAAATGGCAGCACTTCGTCGCTTCGAAATCCGGTGCCAAAAAGTGAGCCGAACGCCTCTATTTATAGGCTGAAACCTCCATGTCTCGGCCGTCCTAAGTCGCCGCCGACCCAACTCCTGAGTCGCCCCCGACTCATCCCTTGCCGACTCACGACCTAGCACCTACCGACTCAACTACACAACATATACTCCCAGATGTCGACTTACGACTCAACCAAGTGCCGACCTACTTCCTACCGACTCAACCAATGCCGACTTAAATTCTACCGACTCATCACAGCAAGAAGGTCACACGACTTATCCCTGCCGACCTAAGCCTAATCCTTATCCCTCGAGACACGACTCAAAAGCCTAAGTCCCCAACGACTTATCCACTAAGTCGGCCCACCGACCTAACGACACATGGAATAACGCCATGCCGACCCAAACCCCTACCGACTCAGGACCCCACGACCTAAGCCCTAATACTATGAGTCGGCAATTCTATGACTCGGTCACGAGTTAACTCCTATGAGTCGGCCAACCCTTAAACCACCAACCTCCTTAAGTCGGCAACGTTTTAACTCGAGAAACTCTTAAGTCGGTCGCTTCCTTATCTCGGCCAACATTCTAAACCGCAACCCCTCCTTGAGCCGGTCCCCTATGAGTCGTTAACGACTTAAGACCCTATTAACTCGAGCGCGACTCAACACTTGAGTCGGTTCCCTATAAGTCGGCCACTAACTTAGGTCGTTCCAACACTCCAACTCTTAACTCGGCAAACCCCATGAGTCGGCCAACCTTAACTCGGTCACAACCTATAAACCGTTGCTTCTATAAGTCGGTCACTCATACACAACCCATTCTATGAGTCGGTTACGACTCAAGCCTTAACCCATTACCTTGTCTCACCTCCTAAGTCGGCTACGACTTACTATCGGTCGGTCACCATCCTAACTCGGCCACTCGACTCAAGCTATCATGCGACCTAAGCACTAAGTCGGTCACGACTCATGCCCCTATACGACTCAATTCTGAATGACTTAGGCTAGAGACAACACAACAACACTAACGACCTACAAATTCTACGATCCATCGACACGTAAAATACGGGTCGTTACATTCTCTCCCCCTTAGGAATTTCGCCCCCGAAATTCCAAGCAAACAATCAGAAATCAAAGATATTCCGCATGCCTACCATCCAAAGCAATCAACAAACCATGCAACCAATTCTAGCCTAGCATGCAGAATTCTAAGACTCAGAACAAGCTACAAATTCATGAGATGTCACGACACTTTAGGGCCATACCTCGAAGAGTCCGGGATGAGCTGCCTTCATCCTCTCTTCCTCCTCCCATGTACAGTCGTTAACATCATCACTCCATTGTACCTTGAGCAACGTAATCGTCTTCCTCCTAAGCTGTTTCGTATCGGTTTCAACAATACGAAGCGGCTTACGAGGTCTCGAAACAACTGGATAAACCTCCAAGTCTTCACAGCTATCAGCAGAAACCACAGTAGTTGGGTCGTGCACATACTTCCGTAGATAAGATACATGAAAAACATTGTGCACACCCGCCATCTTTTCCGGTAACTCCAATCTATAAGCGAGCTTTCCAATTCGCTCGATAATCGGGAATGGTCCAACAAATCTCGGAGTTAACTTTCCTTTCTTTCCGAATCTAATGACACTCTTCAGAGGAGAAATCTTCACAAAAACCATATCACCTACGTCGAATTCCAAATCCTTTCGACGATTATCTGCATAACTTTTCTGACGATCTTGGGCTGCCTTCATTCGTTGCCGAATGATCTCTATACAATCCGAAGTCTGTCGAATCATCTCTGGCCCAAGTATCAGCTTTTCTCCAGTTTCCAACCAACATGTCGGAGAGTTACACGGTCTTCCATATAATGCCTCATATGGTGCCATACCAATGCTCGACTGATAACTGTTATTATAAGCAAACTCCACCAAATGAAGGTGATCTTCCCATGATCCTCCGAAGTCCAAAACACAAGCTCTAAGAAGATCTTCCAAAACCCGGTTGACTCTCTCAGTCTGACCATCTGTTTGAGGGTGATAAGCTGTACTCAAACACAACTCAGTTCCCAAAACTTCCTGGAAGCTCTTCCAAAATCCACTAGTGAACAATGGGTCTCGATCGCTCACTATATTCTTCGGAACACCATGGAATCGAACAATCCACTTCACATACAACTCAGCCAGTTTCGATGCAGTCCTAGTCGATCGAACGGGAATGAACCTTGCACTCTTGGTCAAACGATCTACAATGACCCAAATCCCTTCATTCCCTGCCCTGGTTCTAGGTAGACCATCAATAAAATCCATCGACACTTGCTCCCATTTCCACGTAGGAACCTCTAATGGCTGAAGTAATCCACTGGGCTTCTTCTGCTCAGCTTTCACCAACTGACAATTCATACACTTGGAAATAAAACTTCCAACATCATTCTTCATACCTTCCCAGTAGTAGGTTCTCTTCATATCCCGATACATCTTATTTCCACCTGGATGAATTGTCAACTTCGAGTGATGACTCTCCCTCAGAACCTCATCTCTCAATCCATCTACATCGGGAACAACTAATCGTCCTTGCTTTCGAAGCCAACCCTCTCGATCGACCTCGAATTCCTTATCCTTCTCTGGTTCCAATCCAGATTCCAAATCACGGATAATCTTGACAAGCTTATCGTCTTTCTTTTGGCTCTTGCCAATTCTTTCCACAAGAGTAGGCCTTATTGATAAGTTTGCCAACATTTCAGGTTCCAATTCACATCTAGGCCTGAAATCAAATCCAGCCAAATACTCAAGACTCTTCCATTCCGAAAACATGGCTCCCAATCCTGCATGTCTTCGACTTAACGCATCAGCCACTGCGTTTCCTTTTCCCGGAGTATAGGCTATACCAAAATCATAAGATGCTAGAAACTCTAACCACCGTTGCTGTCGAAGATTCAAATCCTTTTGGGAGAACAGATACTTTAACGACTTATGATCTGTAAACAACTCGAATCTAACTCCCAATAGGTAATGTCTCCATATCTTCAAAGCAAACACAATCGCCGCTAACTCCAAATCATGAGTCGGATAATTCCTTTCATGCGGCTTCAGTTGTCGACTAGCATATGCAACAACTTTATCCTTCTGCATTAGCACCGCTCCAAGTCCAGTACCACATGCATCGGTGTAAACCACCATCTCATCATTCCCACTTGGAATAGTCAAAACAGGAGCACTCGTCAGTCGCTCTTTCAGGATCACGAAAGCTTGCTCACACTTATCATCCCATTTGAACAACTGGTTCTTCTTCGTCAATCCTGTCAACGGTGCAGCTATCTTGGAAAAGTCTTTGATAAACCGACGATAATATCCTGCTAATCCAAGAAAACTTCTTACATCAGATGCATTCTTAGGTCTAACCCAATCCTGGATTGCTGCCACCTTAGCGGGATCAACCGCTATTCCATTTCCAGAAATAACATGACCTAAGAACCTCACTTCATTCTTCCAGAAGTGACACTTCGAAAACTTAGCCTTCAGCTGATGTTTCCGCAATATATCCAAAACAATCCTCAAGTGCGTCTTGTGCTCTTCCTCAGTTCTGGAATAAACCAAAATATCATCCACGAACACAAGCACGAACTTATTCAACTGATCTCTGAACACTCTATTCATAAGATCCACAAAATATGCTGGCGCGTTAGTCAACCCAAACGGCATTACCAGCCACTCATAAAACCCGGATGGTGTCCTGAAAGCAGTCTTCGGCACACTATCCTTCGCCACTCTCAACTGGTGAAATCCCGTTGCCAAATCCATCTGAGAAAACACCTTAGCCTCGTGAAGCTGATCAAACAAGTCATCTATTCTCGGCAATGGATACTTGTTCTTCTTAGTCACCTTATTCAGCTCACGATAATCCACACACAACCTCAACGATCCATCCGCTTTGGTTGCGAACACAACGGGCGCACCCCATTCGGACACACTCCTCCGAATGAATCCTTTCCGTAAAAGGTCATCAACTTGCACCTTCAGCTCTTGCTGCTCCCTCGGTGCCATCCGCCTAAGAGGCATCACAACAGGTCTGGCTCCCTCAACTAGATCGATACGAAACTCGATCTCCCTATGCGGCGGCAACCCTTTGACTTCGTCAAAGACATCCTCAAATCCATTCACAATAGGCACCGATGACAGTCCATCCCGTGGAACAACTAGCGAATACATGAAGCTCATGAAGACGCCTTCTTCATGCTTACATCGTATCACAACCTTTCGCCCTTCCACATTCCCGACTGTCACCTCAAGCCTCTCACAATCAATCCTAGCCGCATACTTCCTAAGCCAGTCCATACCCAAAATAATTCCGAACCCCGCAAAGTTCAGAACAAAGCAATCACAAACAAACGAGCAATCATGACTCGACACAACTAGACCACGGCATATCATACACAAACATGACGAACCCCCCACTGGATTAGTCACAACCAATGGCCTATCAACAATATCCGGTTTCATACCTAACCGGCTTACCAAATCATCACAAACAAAAGAATGCGACGCTCCAGTATCAAACAACACTCTAACTGGAACACCACAAATAGAAAGAGTACCTTGAACCACCACACTCTTCCCCTTTTCTTCAGCAGTCGGAGCTTTTGAAGACGATGGAACAGCCCCCAAAGCATAGGCTTGCACAACCTGCCTATCTTTCCTCGGTTCTGGACAGTCCTTCTTAATGTGTCCCAGCTTATCACAGTTGTAACACTTCAACTGCACCTTCGGATTCTTGCAATCCCGAGAAAGATGACCCTTCTGACGGCAGTTATAACAAGTCACCTCGCCCTTTGGCTTCTTCTGACCATCCTTTCCCTTCTGTTGCTGCTGCTTCCTCTTCTTATTCCCACTCTGCTGTGGTTTAGATCCTTCCCTGGTTACAGCAACAACAGAACTTTCCCTAGGAAACAAACTCTCATGCCTCAGAGCTTTCTCCACCAGCTTCTCAAATGGATCGTCCAGATGATCCACTAACTGCCTTCCTAGATAAGCATCCAGACCAGTCACAAACTTTTCATTCTTCTGGTAGGGAGAATCAATATATGATCTGGCATACTTAGACAAAGCTTCGAACTCAGAAATATACTCCAGAACAGGCCTTCCGCCTTGTTTGAGCTCCACAAATCTCTTGAACAAAACAGACCTCTGAGCAGTAGAGATGAACTTGGCTTCAAATCTAACTTGGAACTGCTCCCAAGTAATATCCTCTTCTGGTGTATCTATGGTGATAGAATTCCACCAATCCACAGCTCTCCCTTGAAGCTGCCTCGATGCAAGCTTTCTCTTGGTTGCATCCTCAATCCCTAGATCACCAAAAATCCTTCGGCAAGCATCAATCCATCTCTGCACCTCAATAGTCGACTCCGTCCCTAAGAAAGCTTTTCCTCCAAGAGAAGTATAATCCTTGCAAAGCTTGGCAAAATCCACTGGTCTTGGAGCCTGGACTTGAACTCCAACATCTACAGATGATCCAGAAGCTGGTACCCTCCTCATGATCGAAGTCATCATTGCTTCGAACATCGCAGCATAGTCAACAGCTTCCCTAGCAGCCCGACTTTCCCTCGCAGCTTGTCTCTCGCTTCGGCTCATTCTTAATATCTGTAAAAAGAATGATTAGAACACCTTAAGAAACAACTGCATAAGGAGTTCAAATCCATCTAAGCTACTATATTATATATAGTAATCATCCATCAAAATACAATTACGTCTCTCTTACGTAATTACGTCAGCGAGCGTTGACTAATATCGATTAACCAAAGCTCTGATACCAAATGTGACGACCACCCATGACTCCCGCACCAAAACAAGGGAATAGTGCGCTGAAAGGTGTGCAAGGCAACCATGGATGATAGTCAGGGTAAAATAAAATCGCAGAATCTCTATCGTAACTCACAGCGCATGGATAAAATACAATAGAGAAATATATAGTGAAGTCTCATAACAGAAAAATCATCATATAAGCATCACAGAAGTTTTATACAATCATCTCAACAAATCCATACATCAAGACCTCACTACAAACACTCATCAAATACAGCAGCGGATACCCAGTACATATAAGAAAATAATATGCATAGCCTCCTGCTCGTCTTCGTCATCATCAGCGGAAAACTCTAAGCACAACACCTGCCACCTGCTACCTAGTCTGCCCATCCCAAACATGGATGAACAGCCCAAGGTAATAAGAGGAGACATAAAACCTTGAGTCAGACAAAGTCTTAGTGAGCAGTAAATTAACAATCAAACATACCAAAGAGCATAAGGGATAAAAGGAATAGGAACCAAACCATCCCACTCCACCTCTTTCTACAGTGATAGCCCCCAGACACACACTAAGGAGAAGTAAGCATAACATAGCAGATAAGTAAGGTAAAGCAATAATCACTCGAGTCAAGGACGATGTTTTCCAAATACAAACCCCCAAGGCCTAAACCAAGATCAGATAAGCACCCAGAAAACACCGCTCTTGAAGCCGAATGATGATACAACCAAACATCCAAACATCCATGACTCTGGCTATCACTGTTATCATTGCCTTGATTTCACCGTTAGTTGAATGACCGCCTGTCAAGGGCTAATGGTAACCCCGGTTTAGCCATAACTCCGCACGTCATCGTGACCCGTGCCTAAGCCGAACGCATCAGCCCAGAGTACTAGCACGTCATCATGACCCGTGCCTGGAACGTCATCGTGACCCGTTCCAACGTACCCTTGCTTTGAGTATGCTAGAACCTTCAACAACGATGAGATCTTAGCCTCCTAGTCATCCTCCTCGACGACTACTTCCATACTAGCTCAAGCGCCTCTCAAGCTAACCATTATCCACCCCAACCCGGACCGCATCACCGAGTTATAACTTTGCACGTCGTCATGACCCGTGCTTGGAACGTCTTCGTGACCCGTCCCATCACAACATATGTCTTGCCTCATCACATCATAGCAAAGTCTCTCAACTTGGAACGTCATCATGACCCGTCCCATCTCAACACAAGCCTTGCCTCATCATATCATCGCAAAGTCCCAACTCAACCATGCTTTGCCTTCTCGCATCATGGCAAGATCCCACATCCTCGAATCCATCCATATGAGCTTCCACATCCGCTTCATATGCCATTGGCAGCTTTCACCATTCAAGAGCCTTTCCACTTAGCTTTTGAATCATCTTCAACCATCTTGTTCCAAATCAACTACAAGCTAACTTGGAGCAATCAAATCTAACATACATTCAAACATTCAACCATTCAAACAAGATCTATTAAGCAATATCAATTATAATGGCAATTTCGTAATTAAGTGAGCAAAAGTCCAACATACGTGAAATCATGGTTTTTAGCATAGATCTATCAAATCTAAAACATGGGTTTTGTCTCTAATACTTGATAAATAACTTTCATAGATAAACATCTTCAAATATGATGGATCTACATGCAGACTTAAGGAAAATGCGAGAAAACGCTAACTTTAACACATAAACATATCACCAATCCACTACACTCCTTTGGGTCCGTGTGAGAGATAACTACCACTCACCAAATCACCAAAACAACCTAAAATGAATCAACTACAGATCTGGACAGCAAGGACTTGGACTTGATCCGGAGAAATTTCACTTGAAACGGTGAAATCTAGCCTCTTCGGATGAAAATCTTCAACTTTGGCTCTTGATCTTTGATCTTGATCTTCAATCTTCAATGGATGTTAGCACTTGATGGAAGTAGAGAAAGAAGTGAAGAAAATACCGTAGTCGAGTTTCCAAAATGGCAGCACTTCGTCGCTTCGAAATCCGGTGCCAAAAAGTGAGCCGAACGCCTCTATTTATAGGCTGAAACCTCCATGTCTCGGCCGTCCTAAGTCGCCGCCGACCCAACTCCTGAGTCGCCCCCGACTCATCCCTTGCCGACTCACGACCTAGCACCTACCGACTCAACTACACAACATATACTCCCAGATGTCGACTTACGACTCAACCAAGTGCCGACCTACTTCCTACCGACTCAACCAATGCCGACTTAAATTCTACCGACTCATCACAGCAAGAAGGTCACACGACTTATCCCTGCCGACCTAAGCCTAATCCTTATCCCTCGAGACACGACTCAAAAGCCTAAGTCCCCAACGACTTATCCACTAAGTCGGCCCACCGACCTAACGACACATGGAATAACGCCATGCCGACCCAAACCCCTACCGACTCAGGACCCCACGACCTAAGCCCTAATACTATGAGTCGGCAATTCTATGACTCGGTCACGAGTTAACTCCTATGAGTCGGCCAACCCTTAAACCACCAACCTCCTTAAGTCGGCAACGTTTTAACTCGAGAAACTCTTAAGTCGGTCGCTTCCTTATCTCGGCCAACATTCTAAACCGCAACCCCTCCTTGAGTCGGTCCCCTATGAGTCGTTAACGACTTAAGACCCTATTAACTCGAGCGCGACTCAACACTTGAGTCGGTTCCCTATAAGTCGGCCACTAACTTAGGTCGTTCCAACACTCCAACTCTTAACTCGGCAAACCCCATGAGTCGGCCAACCTTAACTCGGTCACAACCTATAAACCGTTGCTTCTATAAGTCGGTCACTCATACACAACCCATTCTATGAGTCGGTTACGACTCAAGCCTTAACCCATTACCTTGTCTCACCTCCTAAGTCGGCTACGACTTACTATCGGTCGGTCACCATCCTAACTCGGCCACTCGACTCAAGCTATCATGCGACCTAAGCACTAAGTCGGTCACGACTCATGCCCCTATACGACTCAATTCTGAATGACTTAGGCTAGAGACAACACAACAACACTAACGACCTACAAATTCTACGATCCATCGACACGTAAAATACGGGTCGTTACAATTTTAAAGGTGATATGGAGTTTTTATCTATGTTTTGATAATTAATTATGAATTATTAAAGTAAGTGGTTTACTTTTATTTTTTCAACAACACCAGCAAGGTTGACTGGGCCCTTACTAGATTTATTAAACAAAGGAAAAACAAGTTTAATCCTATGAACCAAAATAAAAAAGGGAATACAAGGGTAGAACAAGAGGTACGTGAAGCTGCAAACTTAAAAAAAGGAAAAAAAAACACATAGGCAACACTATAAATCAAGCGCATTTTTGAGAAGCTTCATATTAAATTAGCACTCCATGCACATGCATGCTTTGATATATTTTATGATTCACTTCATTGCTCGAAAAAACAGCAGCTTTGCTTATATGATCAAATACCCTTGCATTCCTTTCTCTCCACATTTCAGCAATAATTTTTTTTTAAACCAGAAGCCACTCCAAAGTCTTTTGATCTCTCCATTTATGGCCTCATATGTTCTTATCCATTTATCAACACTAATATTGGAACGCTGTTGCATATCTCCCTTTCTTAGCGCCTTTTTCCACAATTCAAAGATGAATTGAAAGCTACAGCAAAAAGGATAGAGACTTACTACATCAAAGCCTCTGCCTTGTAGATTTGACATTGTAGGCAAACCATTCCTTAATAGTTTCCGAAGCAGAAGATTATTCCCCTTTGAGCAGTAACTATTCCATACCCTTTATCCCACCAAAATCTTGACCGAGGAATGGCCAAATTTAAGACTTTATAGATAGTTGAAATTGAGTGAAATTTTAGCTTAGCTGTCCAAACATAATTATCATTTTTTCCCTTCAATCTATCAACTTGAATTAAGTTCCAAACTACTTAAAAATGCCATTACTTGAATAAGGTAGTGATGCACTGCCATAAGCACATAATCACTAGCTTTAGCATTCATTAGGATTCTTGAAAGTACTCTTTCTTCAAAAGTCAGAATACTAGCCAAGATTAAGCATTGACTGGCCCAAGGAATAAACTAGAATTTAGTGAAATGTGTGGAGCCATATTGATTTGAACATGAGATGGTGGAAAATCCTTAAGCTCCAGGATTGATCTCCAGACCCCAACCACGCAAAGCAGCCAACTCCATTAACAAATTTTTTTGTCGCCAAGACGAAATTTCCTTACCCTTACCCACTTAACTGAGAGACCATCATATTTGTTGAGCATATTATCAAATGTTTAGAGAAAGCTGCCTGATTCCAGAGCTTCATGTTCCTTATTCCTAAACCACCATTTTCTTATGTTCGTTTAACCTTGTATAAATCCAAAGGAACTAGCTTTCTAGAATACATATTTCCAGTCTATATAAAGTGATTCATAGCTTGTATGATCTGATTAATTAACCAGGATGGCAAAATAAACTGTTTGCACCAATATACTGTCATATAATGAATAATAGCTTTTATAATAATTAATCTACCTGCTTGTGAAAATAACATATTAACCCAAGAATTCATAGTTCTGGTGATCTTTTCATAGAGAGGCAGGCAATCAGAGTAGCCAGTTTTCCTGGTTATTAGTGGGATACCTAAATGGGTTGTACTTTCAGCCAAGGCAGGCAATGAAGCAAGCTCATGAAGATGAATCCTCAAAAGGTGAAAAACTCCTGCTAATGTTATGAAAGATTTAATGCATTAGAAATTGTTCAAAGTCTCGGTGAAGCTAAGAAAAGAGCCTTAGTTAATTTGGTGAAAATTATTACATCATTAGCAAAAAGAAGTGTAGAAATACGTGGCTCCTTACATTTAGGATGAACCACAAACTCCTTCTTTAAAATAGCCTTATTTACTAGCTGCTTGTGAAACTCCATCGCTATTATGAATAAGCAGGATGACAATTGGTCACCCTAGCGTATACCTTTCTTGCCTTTGAAATAACCCACATTTTTGTCATTATATATAAGAGAATAAAGGACAATAGAAACACATGTACATATCCAGATAACAAAATGTCAAGGAAAATTCATTCTAGCCATCACTGCTACAATTGCCTTCCACTCAGTAGGATCATAGGCCTTTTAATATCAATTTGATCATAGCTCTAGGAGAATTATAACTTCTGTTATATCCATTCAGGAGTACAAGGGTTAATAAAACATTATCAAGGATGCTCCTATTGGGTAGAAAGATGACTGATTAGAAGAGATGACTTTGGAAATACACCTATATATTACATTGCAACAAGCTATTGTTCTAAACGCCATGAAAGTGGATACCTGATTGGATTTGGGTGTCAAAGCTAATTTGGTAGCGTTAAGACCGTTGACGATTTTTCTACGGTAAAAACAGTTATGAACTGACTTCAACAAATCATGAGATATAACTGGCCAACTATGAGTGTAGAATGTAACATTAAAACCATCAGGGCCCCCACGTGATGTTTTATTCATACAAAAAACTACCGATTTTATTTCCTCTTCGGTAACTTTAGTTGATAGAGTTGTAACATCTTGATTGCTTATGGATGGGAGGTTGGTATCAATCAGATCCTCAAGATTTGGGTTTTGAAAATCAGAGGTGCCTAGCTAGTTAGTATAATAATATAGGAAATTTTTATCGATAGACTCATGGGTTTCATGAAGCTTGCCATGCTCATCAGTGATGTTGTATATGCTGCTTTTAGCTTTCTTTAATTTAAGAGAAATGTGGAAAGACTTTTTTGTTTCTATCGCCTTAAATGTTCAACTCCTTCCTTTGCTTTTGATGCTTCATTTGAAGCTCAATGGTTAGAGAATCTGTAGCAACATGCACTTTAATGAGCCAAAATTTCGACAAGAATCAAAACTTAAGTCCATCAAAGCATATATCATTGGATTATTAGCTGCAAATAAGCATGAGCATTATCAGAGATTGATAAAATCTAAATTCATAGAGGAAACAATAATAGAATATAAATGTCGACTATGGCTACTACCTTGGAATCAATAGTATTCCTTGGACATCAAGTTTCCACATCAGCATCGAGCATGAGAGAACAAAAGTCTTCTTTAACAACAAATCACTTTCAGCTCCAACGACCTATTCCTTTAAATCTATCATATAGGTTGTAATGATGAGGGTGTTAGAACAACGTTCCAGCGCTTGGAAAATCTATACCGTGTTCATGACATAAATTTATACCGATTGGTTTCCATTTAATTGTTATGTCTACTAGTCTAAGGTTAACCAAATTAACTTAATATTGGACACACGATGCTCCTATTTAGCACAATTCATCAACCTACCCTTCCGAAGGTACATAATACCGACTTAAGTTTGTCAACTGCTTAATACTTCCAAATATGAAGCGAGCTCCTATCATCGTCATCGTTGTTTTATTGATCCTAGCTACAGAGTCCTTTGACCACTATTTATGGCCCTAATATATATATTTATAGCCATACTACTAATGCATCTATCATCATTAAAGTCTTAGCCATGTGAGAGATAATACCCAAGCCACTTAATACCTTATTAATAAGGACTAGGAAGACTTTTGACCATTTAATACTTCTATTCTAGGTAGACCTTTGTCATTTAATACTTCTTTATGGAAGAAAGGCGAACCTTAAATCAGACTCTTAATACCTCAAACCCAAAGCAGACCCTTTCCAAGATATCCACTATCGCTTCTAATCGATAATCCAGACCATTTAATACTTTTTAATTAGGAAAGAGGATGACCCTAAAAAAGATCCATTATTTCCATAATTGTTTCCTACGGGTCCTATGATTGGTGATGTTCCACATCAGTAATAAGTATACATAACTGCTGGTAGCCTCTGAGTGAAGGAAAGACTTTCGTTGTGTCACTTTACTGACCTCGCATCCCAATCTTCTAAGCCCAATTAATTATTCTATGAGTCCCATGGTTAAAGATGTCTTACATTAATAGGAAGTATGCGCAACTGTCGGTAGACACAAAGTGAAGGGCAGACTTTTGTCCTGTAACTTTACCGACCTCGCATCCCAACTTACTAAGTCCAATTAATTATTCTAGGCTTTACAAACTTAAGCCATATTATCCCAGGCTTTACTATTATTAACCTTTATCATCCTAAACTGGATATTGGACCTAGTTTACCAACTTCCTTTCATTTATTTAAGGCTATATAAATTTCCTTAAATATTCCCATAATTCCCTTTTATTTGCTTCTTCCATAAATGTCAATTTGTTCATGATAAAGAATATCATCCTAACTGACATTTCCTAAGACATTTTTGTTTATTTACTAATATCCAATTTGTAACCTTTCCTAACTATTCCATAGTCATTAACCTAACTTCTTATTTATCAGTCCCATTAATCCATTTTACCTATTAACAATTTATAACTCACACCACTAATTGGAGCTACAAACTTTCCACTTAATTCCTCCTCGCAAATCAACATTATTACTACGTATAACTAATGTCCTATATGAGCACTATCCATAAATCGTTATACTTATTAGTGCGTATAAATACCTATGAATACCTACTTCTACCAAATATATTCTAGTCATAAATCGTTAACTGGAATATTCTTTCCATATTTAATTTGCTTAAATTATATTTCGTAAAAAGATTCTCTGTTGCAATTTTCAAAAATTAGTTTATAGCAAAGATCAAGAATAAAAGAAGAGATTTGCCTCATTTGAAATTACAAGGAATAATCTTTTTATTGGAATAAACGGTGTAAACTATGTAAATAAATCTATAATTTACACATCTCTTCCTTTTTATTTGCCTATATTCCTTGTTAAATCATACGCTGCACTTTCTAGACAATTTGCAAACACAAATAAATTTATAAAAATCAAATGGACGTTCTTTCCATAAATTAAACCGTGGAAAATCTCCAATTCAACATAATTAGGGTAATAATCAAAATCATACTAATAATCTACAACCCAATTTAAAATTTGGGATAAATTTCACATCTAATCAATATTCATATTTATAACTTTTAAGACTGATTTCCAAATCAAGTTGTAATAATAATGCCTATCAGATCTCCTAAGAATATGTGGGAGATGTTTATTACAATCAAATTTTATCCTACAACTCACATATGTTTATTAAATTAGGCATAAAAATCAAACGTATGCCAACAGAATAGATTCAAAATCATAGTCAATATATAAATTTTCCACTTACCTTCAAAAAGCGTTCCAAATCTCTAGATCTGAAGTAAAACCTTTTATTCAACTTCGTTTCCTTCTTATTCTAAGAAATATGTAAATGGGTATATACATATATTAGAATTTTAGATCTAAGAAAAAACAAGGGGTTGAAGGGTAGTGTGTGTGTGTGTGTGTGTGTATATATATATATATATATATATATATATATATATATATATATATATGAGCGTGTGTGTGCATGTATTACCTCATTATCACGTAGTACCTCATTATCGCGTAGTGTTGATCTGCTTCTCTTCTTCACTTATTTTAGTTCTATTCTTCTTCAATTTGTATATATACAGATATAAATATTATATTTTATAATTTAGAAAATAGCGGAGGAAATAAAATGGTAGAGCTTCGCTACTGCTTATAGAAAAATACGAGAAGAGAAGAGAGGTTAGGCCTGAATTTATAGGCACTCAAATCAACCACAACTGTTAGATTTAATTAAATAAAATTCGGGCATTTGGCCAAGCCAAACCCTAGCAGCAACTGCCAGGACCGATCGACCACTCCTACTATATTGGTCGACCACTCCATGTCGACCTACTTAATAAAGGGGTCGATCAGTGGGCCCTGGTATTTAACATATGAAAGTTAAATTTTCTATTCTAATTATTTTTGTTTTGAATTTATTTTCCATCTGTAACTTCTTCATTTGGACTCCGATTGCCAAAACTTCAAAATATGAAAGTTGCTAAGAATTTCGCCACAAACACAACAGTGCTAGTTTCATGGTCAAATTCCATCGTTTGCACAAATTCCATTTTCGAAGCCTAATTAACTAATTAAATAGCTAGCGCCAAATTTACTGGGTATAACAACATCATCTAGCTTTAATGAGAGATCATGCTCCTTCTTTGACAAAGTAATGCTTCCTGATTGCTCAGCATGCTCAGTTGAACCTTCAGAAGTTGATAGGCCATGCTTTTTGAAAGTCTATCCACTTCACCATATTTAGCTTTAGCCTAAACCCTAAAAGCTTCCCTAGTGATGCTAACTTTCTATTGAAAAATATGCATGCTGTTACCATAAAAGTAAGATTACCAAACGTTAGAAAAAGTTGGTAAAAATTCAAGATCCTCTATGTATTGCAAATTTAAAATTGATTTATTTTCAATGGCACTAATCCTATACTTAATAATGATAGGGAGTGATCAGATAGCATAAGTGAGATGACTTGAGATAAGAGGTTGCGCCATTTGATGAGAGTGATTGAGTTGATAAAGAAAAGATCAATTCGACTCATAGTTCTAATGTCAGACCGACTTTTGTTATTCCAAGTGAACATTGGTCCAGTAAAACTTGTTTCATGCAGATTGAATGATTTATGGCTTCATTAAGGTGGATTATATCTCCTAGGGTCAAAGTAGATCCATCAATTCAGTTAGAAGTGGCTAGCATGCAATTAAAGTCACCAAGAATGAACTAAGGAAGAGATTCCTGTCTTAGATGGGGAAGGTAATCGAGCACTATTTTCCTTGAAAGAACTTGGTTATCAGCATAAACAAAAGTCATGTAAAAAGAAGTAGAGGAAGGGAGTTTTTGAACTTGAGAATGAATGAATTTCCTATGAGATAAGACAAGGGTGAGAGTGTAAATTGAAGAATCAGATAGGATCATGATGCGACTATAAGACGCTTGATCTAAATTATGATGTAGAATCCATGATGGGTTGATGATGTTGGCAGCTATATTAGTCAGAATTAATTCAATTTTGCCTCAGCTATTGGTAAAATACTTAGTTTATTTTTAATTATTAACTGATTTGCTTGCACCAATTTGATTTCCTTGTGTTCTCTTCTTATATTCTAACTTCCAAAGTTGTGAAACATCGATTAAACTAATGTAGAGGGGTTGCTAGTCCTAATCTTTCTACCAGATGAAGAGGTTGCAACATTTGTCTCAAGCAGAATTTGTAAATAATTAATTAATTTCCCACTATCACGATGAAGGTCCTTTTTCTTCTTCAATTTGTGTTTATTCTTGTTCTTTGGAGCTTTGATATTTGATTTACATACTGCTAGATTCAATTCAACAAAGGGTAGACTGGGTGGAATTGATTGATTGATGGAATTTAAAACGGGAGATAACCAGTTAGGTGGAGGGGGATGTGGGAATAAGGGGAAACATCGAGAACATTCAACATAATGTCATCAGAAATCGATACAATGTTGTTGGAGGTGAAGTGGGAAATGAATTATCATGTTTAAGTAGTTTGGGAATAGGGAGAGTAGTTTGGGAGTTTGAGGTTATTTTTAAGTAAAGGAAAATATGTAATTTTTGAAGTTTTAGATGAATTGTAAAATAGATCTTTTAAGTAACATATTAAATAAATGTTCTAGACCATATTATAAGTATTTTAAAGTATATTTTATTTAATATATAGTTTTTATAAAATTAATTAATTAGTTTATTAAAGTAACCGTTGACACCAAAAATGGATCAACATCCGAAAGTATGTTTAGGGAACCTGTGGGACATAGATCTACCAGATAAGAGTAAAAGTGGAAGAAAAGGAAGAGCAAGACATACGATTTTTATAATGATTCGACAATCTCTAGCCTACATATACTTTATTGCTTTATTTATTGTTGATTATAGAGAGTTAGAGAGTACAGAAGTCACTAGTACAAGGGCTTGATAGGTTCTATAGCCTAGAACTACCAAGAGTAGCTGCCTATGTGACTCTTGTAAGGGAGGTAGGAGATGAAGAAATAACAGAGTCAATGCCAACAGAGAATCAGATCTCTCTTTAGTTGTAGTAGGGTTGGTATTTATAGGGAAACAAATGTACAAGGTCGGGAGCCTGTTTGCACTAAATTCTAAAAGATAGCTTGATGTTATACAAGTAAGCACGAAGGCCCATGACCTATAAAATTGACTTGGTACCAATTTAAATAACTTCGAAATGATCTATTTTTCTTAAAGTAAGCTGAACTATTTCACTTGTTTTGCACTTCTACATTCGATTCGATGTGTTTATAGCACTTTTCCATCGAATTTGAGTTAAATCTAATGTTCTTCCTGATAGCACTTGAATTATCATACTCTTTTCCCTTTCTGCTCATCAATCCTTGGAATTGCTCATCCAGACTTGGGAAAATCACTTATCCACAAGTGGGTGGAGTAGTGCTTAAGGTGTATGGAGTTTAGGAGGCAAGATGAAGAGGATAAATAACTTGTCACTGAACTAAATGAATCATGACCAAGTTGTACCCTTAATTCCATTTCGATTGAAATTTCTCTCAATTGTTTCTCTACTCCGTCTAAGTATACTTTCAAGTTTTTAAGTCATTTTGTCTTCGTCTTTACATTCCAGCTTCCAATGATTTCTGCTAGATTAAAAACCGGTTAACATTTTCCCCAAGAGTATGCTTTCATTGAAAACAAAGTGTGCATTGGATCAAGACAAGTCTCGAACTACTATTCTGCAAATTCTAGTTGATCATTCATGTGTCGTTCCAAAACATCGCCTTCAATTGGTGGATATTTCTTAAACCGCTCTTCATGGTTAGAATCATATTCTTCATTCTTCATGTTAAAGATAAGACCTATATTCTAGACATATGATCTATGTTTTGGAGATCGTTCCATGCCTTAGATAAGCACGCTCTCTCTTTGTTGTGTATTGTTTTCACTTTTGCTTTTTTATAGCCCACGAGAGCTTTTGGACTCTGCCATCGAGTGAGAATCATCTAAGGTTGGAGGAATGGCATTTTCTAATGCGATGGTGATGATGGTGGTGGTGCGGCCAATTGCTTCCTAGTAGGAGATAGTCGGAGATTGAGTTGCGCTTGACCTGTGGTGGATCTTAAGCATGTCCAAGCTCATATTCATGCCGTTTTGGAGACACGTACGACTCTTTGTCTTTGGATGACCCCCATTAATGCATGATTATTCTTGTATTGCCACTCTAACCGCAATAAGATGGTTCACTCTAAGAACGGTCATTTTGGATGATTTCATTACCACGCTTTTCCTATTGCTGCACTCCTTATGCTTCTGAAATAGAAAAACTTTCCGCTCGCTGCGGACAACAGCTTCGTTATTGGTTATTCAGCGATAACGGGTAAGTTTTGACATGTGATATCATTGTATGAAATAGGATGATCCGTTTGTCACGTATAGGACGAAAGACTCATATTGCATAGATTGACACTTCTCACTTACCCTGGTCAATGCTCGTAATTTGATTGGTCAACATATGTCGACATCCTTTGGACTCTGGACGTTGGTCACATCGGTTTAATTTTAAAAATAAAACATACCTGATCAAGTTGAATGTCAATTTTCGTTTCTAAAATGACTCGTCGATCACCTCGCATCAAGTCTAACGATGGTATTTCTACTCCTCCTAAAGCTAGGTCCTCTATAGCTCAGGCTTTATCTTCTTATGCCTGGACGATCGATCATGACTGGATTACAAGGCATAAATGCTCTTACAAAGCTATTGCCAATTTTTTCTCTTCTTCTAAATATGTACATAGCCTTAAGAGTCTTGAACAACTACTACGTCACCTAGACCTATTATCATATATTTAGATAACACGGAGTGATAGTTAGGATTATTTTGTGGATGTTATGGTTGCTTTGGTGGCTTTCTTTAGTAGGCTATCACTAGTAGGTATCAAGGGAAGTAGGTACTAGAGATAACAATGCTTGGAAGACTGACATCCTTTATTTGGTTTGTGGTATATCCTTATGATGAATGTAGAGTAGCATATTGTGGTGTTATATGTTAACTCTGTGGCTACAGGGACAGGTCAGGTATGGTTCATGTACTCGTTCCTTATCATATTTACCTGTATAGTATTTTGAGACTCATTTACTGCTTACACTAAACTGTTGTCTGATCCAAGGTTTTATGCTTTGCCTTTCATTATCTTAAGTACTCTTACAAAAGTAGACTAGATAACAGGTCTAGGTGAATAGTAGTTGTTCGAAGGACGATTTGGATGAAGCTATCTCGTATTATATACATATATAGAGTCTACACTTATTCCACCGTGCAGCACTAGGGATCCTTAGCGGTGACTACTTACTATTTGTATTTGAGATAGTTGTTGAGTTTACTTCCATTGTATAAACTCTACTATTGATGTATAAGTCCATGGATATTATTCTCTGACAATTTGTTCACATAATTATTGCCGTCTCTTCTATTATATCTGTAATGTTATATTTTATCCATGCTCTGTGAGATATGACAGGTTATATGTTATATTGGTTTATTAACCTTGATGCTCATCCAATATCGGCTAGGCATGGACAACGCACTATTCATATTCTATTAGTGCCAGCGGTATTAGGCAGTTGTAACATTTAGTATCAGAGCTTTGGTTACACAACTAACAGGAGGTGATACCATGATCCAGTAGAGATTGGGAAGGAGTTATCGCCTTTAACTAGGTCTTGAGTGTGTGTGTATATGAAAGAGTGCATACTTTTTATAACTTTGGTTTTCAAAACTATGTCATACTATTTTATATAGTATAAGTCGCATGCACCTGAGCACAATGGACACGGTTTTCTTTATGAGAGACTGGTCATTCTTATTACACATAAGAATGAGACGGCATATAAGGAATGCTATAAGGAATTCTGCCTTACGAGTAGAGGAAGGAGTGGGATTAGGAGCTGCTATGCCTACTCATGTAGGAGTACTTAAGATAGTGGAAGGAAAAGCATAAAACCTTGGATCAGACAACAGTCTGGTATAAGCGGTAAATGAGTCTCAAAATACTATATAGGTAAATATGTAAGAATAGAGTACATGAAGCATACCTGACTTGTCCCTGCATCCAAAGAGTTAACATATAACACCATAATATGCTACTCTACATTCATCAGAAGGATATACCACAAACCAAATAAAGGATACCTATGAGTGATAGTCTGCTAAAGAAAGCAACCAAAGCAACCATAACATCCACCAAACAGTCCTAACTATCACTCCATGTGGTCTTAATATATGATAACTTGTATGATCACCAATCTAGGGACTAATGGAAATTCTGGTTCTTTGTTGCACTCTCGTATCTTGCATCCCAAATCTGGATACATTTCTCACAGCCCAAAGATGGATACTAGACCCAAAGCTATAGGTTAAAGGTATGCAAGTCCCTTAATTAACCCATGCGAGTCCTTACTTACAATGCCTCTACTTCAAGTACAACTGAAAACTCTCTCAGCCATTAATGATTCCTTGGCACATACACTCAAGCCCACCTTTGCTCCATTTGTATGCCGCGCTATTCTTGCTCAATCCAGTTTCCATTATTCATGAGGAACCCTTCCATATTCTCTGATCATATGTCTCCTTCATTTACAAGCTTCCATCTTTGGAAAATACTCCAAATGGAAGCCAACATCCGAAGACCATAGTTTTTCACGATGCTGTTATATCGTCATCCAACCTAATTTGAATGAGCCAACACCTCCAACATGATCTGCAAAACCTCAAACCAGTCCCTAGAAGTTCCACCACCTTATTAGTCACCATGATAACTCGATACCGAGTTATGCGCTTAGCCAACAAATGGCTAATTTTGTCTTCCATGACACAAGTACCCCTTCCTATGGCTTGGACCCCGACTTATCCACCTTCGATAGCTTGGCCCCTAATTCAAAGCTTCACTTCAAAGTTCTAGAGATAACTCGCTATAGAATCCAATATTTAGCCAAATACCCTGCACCATGCTATGGAACATCTCCTCTAGCTAAGCTCTATCCATTCATGTCAACCACCAAGTTACAGCCTTCTTCACCATAACTCGATATCGAGTTATAGGCTTAACTTGATGCTGAGTTATGTTCGTAACACCATGTGAGTTGTGACTCATCATGCCTCTTCCTACCTACTCCATTTTGTCCAATTTCCACCAGCTTAGCTTCCGATTTTCTCAATTCTCCGGCCTATCTTCCTATGCAATCACAACAGTTGCAAACAACATCAAGTCATATCATCCAAATATCGAATAACCAGCAATTTCATCCAATGAAACTTGCAATCCATCAAAATAAGATAAACAAGGAAATTTCTAACATAGATCAACATATAACATGAATATATAAACATGAATCAAGGTAATTTTTATCAATCCATGTCATATACCTGGATTAACATATCTTTAAAGTTAGAAAAAAAAATTATGGCAAAAAATCAATTTAAAACACGTTGAATCCTATAATTGTACCATGTAAACATGCAAAGTATAGTGAGAATGCATAAACCACTCACCAATTACCTAAATAACCCAATTTGCGTGTAGAACTAATCCGAACAGCGCAGAGAAGAACTCTAAATTAATCAAAACATGATCCCTATCTTCTAATTGAGGATCCAATCTCTAATCCGCAATCTTTTTTGATTTGGAGAGCAATTGGGTGATTTTGGATGAAATTTGGATGGATCTAGGGCTAATTAGGGTTTAGACCTGATTTAGAATGAGAGGAAAAGTTTTCGTTTGACTACTATAGCCCTTATTTATGTTGATTCTCTAACTAGACTAATGGGCAACCTAACGGGCTTCACTAATTACACACAAATTCCGACCAGCAGTTGTCAAAACTTAAAACTGGCATAACTCCCAAACTGTTAGTCCATTTTTCTATTATGACCACTCTATGAAATCGGAAACCACCATCCTGAAGCAATGGAACTAATTTAAGACCATGACTCAAGTTATAATCTGAACAAGATTTTCATGTCAAAATTGTCGTATAGAAATTCAGAAAAAATCATAGGTGTGTAAAATGTCCCTAAAAGTTATATTCCAAAATTATAGAATCATATGATCTAATACAAATAAAATAAAATTATTTTATGATCCTTCTATACGTAAAATACAGGTCGTTACATAGGCTTTGGTTGTGTATGGCTCATTAGAGATGGGTAAATCATACGTCAGAATGAGTTGAGTATATTATATATACGAAAGCATATTGTATTTTTTCTATGAACCTATTTCCATTTATGATATTTCCTTTGGAATGGCTCTTTCTTTGAAATAACTCTATCCTCAAGTATTCTAAAGATGTTTTGCCATGTTTCGGTGGTAAAAACCTATGATTACCTGAGTTACTAATGCTAGAGGAGATAGATGTAGAGGTGGACGAGGTTGCACTTTCACTAATGGTGAGAATCAGGCACCGAGGAATGCTACTCCAATCGAGGAACCAATGGTAAATGTTGTGGGGGAGGTCATATAGGTTTGGCCACATAGGAATTTTGCTTCGATTTACCATGATTATCAGAGGTTGGGGGGTAAGAGATTCAACAAAACGAAGACCATCATCGAGATTCGGACTTGGCTTACTTTGCATGATAGGATTTTCAGAAATATGAAGTTAGATTATGCGATGAAGCATCCTTTGGCATCGTGACATCTGGCCGATGCTGCTATGGATATGTGGGGTTCGATTGCTATTGATGTCCAAGAGAATTACTTTTCTTAGACCTAATTCAAGGAGGTGTTTAAGATGAAGTTCGTTCTAGAAGCGGGAATAACTTTGTTGTTTTGAAGCTTTCTTGATTGGAGGGGGGCTTATGTTAGTGGCTAAGTATGAGTATATGTTTAATGCATTATCTCGGCTCAGGTTGGGTTTAGTAGACACATTACTGAAGAAGAACGTGATGATCATTATAGGCATGCATCTAGAGTTTTAGAGGGACATGACTAATCATATTCAGGGGTCTTTTGTGAATCTGATAGGCATGGGTTTGTGGTTTGAGAGTTTGGCTCCAAAGTCGTCTATATATGCATAAACTGGGGATAATAAGCACTAGTTTCAGCCACCAAGGGATATTTTTGATTTACCTTGCCATAAGTTAAGAAAGACGGGGCATTTTGCTTAGAGGTGTAGGTTTGGCAGGGAAGGTAAAGTAGTTAAAGTGTCGATTGCTAAGATATCAATGCTAGAACTACAAGCAGCCGAAGATCAGTTCGCACCGAGGAGTTTCTACAACTACCATTAGCCATTTCATTTTGTTAAAGATTGTCCAATGATTCAAAAGTGACAACAACCTAGTGTTTCTGCACATGGTTTACAACCTTATGTTTCTACAGCCGCAAAGGGAAAGCGTGTTCTGGAAGGTATTCTATCTATTTATTGCATTGCTGTTCATGTTTTATTTGATAATGGTGCTTCTTAGCTTTATTTCTAGAAACCTTATTGATAGATTGAGACTGGAGCCGGTTATGGCTTCTAATTCTATTTGTTTATCGAACCCTATGAAGGGCTCGACCAATCTTAACATGATTTGTTTGGAGTTCTAGTTGCTTTTTTGACCATATATTTCCATGCGACATATATGTTCTTGGTTTCTAGGGTTTGATGTTTTGCTTGGGATGGATTGGTTATCTCAGAATAATGCGGTCTTGGATTGTAATAAGTAAACTGTAGTTTTGAAGAAAGGAAAGGAGGTTCTAGCAGTGTCTTGTAAGGAATCAATCTCACTTATTATAAGTTTCTTTATTCTCTCAATGTAGCAGAAGAGGAGTTGAGTTCGATCTTTGTTGTGCAGGGGTTTGCTGATGTGTTCGAAGAAGTGTTGGATTTACCACCTCATCGTGAGATGAAATTTCATATTGATTTGGTTCAGGATGCTAAACCTATTGTGTTGCCTGTTCATAGGCTATCACCGAAGGAGAAGTTGAAACTAACTAATCAGGTCAAATTAGGGAGTGCATGTCATCTTTGCTACGAGAAAGGGCATTTCCTTAAGATTGTGTGTGGATTACAACAAGCTTAATAAAAGGATTGTTAGGAACAAGTATCCTTTGTCTAGGAATATGACTTGTTCGATCAGCTTCATAGTGCTTGGGTGTTTTCTCTGCTTGATCTTGCCATAGGGTTTCATCAACTTAGGGTAGCAGAGGAGAGTGTGCCTTTAACAGCTTCCAAGTCTAATAATTTTTATGAGTGGTTAGTTATGCCATTCGGTCCCTGCTCCATCATATTTTGTGGATTTAATGAATCGATTTTTCCAAGATGTTTTAAATAAGTTTGTTCATCTGTTTAGTGATGATATTTTGGTTTACTCTAAGGCCAAGGAGGAGCATACTCGCCATTTGAGGATTGTATTAGAAACATTAAGAGAGCATGTGTTGAAGGCTATGTTCTTGAAGTGTCACGTTTGTCGGTCAGAAGTTAGATTCTTAGGTCATGTGGTCTCGTCGGAAGGTATTTCTGTTAATTCATGAAGGTTGTGGTTGTTCACAATTGGAAGAGATCAAAAAGCATAACCAAGATTAGGAGCTTCTTGGGGTTAGCAGGTTATTACAAGAGATTTATTAAGGATTTTTCAAAGATTACTTCATGCTTGACAATCTAATGAAGAACGACGTCAAATTTGTTTGGACTTATAAATGCAATCAAGCATTCAAAGAACTGAACGCAAGATTGACAAACGGTCCTGTTCTTACTGTTTTGAATGGGAGTGAGGGTTTAATTGTCTACATAGATGCATATGGAACAGGTTTAGGTGTTGTGTTGATGCAATATAGAAGGGCTATCGCTTATTTCAATCGGTAGCTCAAGCCACATGAATCAAGGGCATAACCAAAAGGCCATCACTAGCAAAAACATAATCTAAAGAGGGTTAATTTTTCTAGGAAGATGGGAAGTAAAGAGAATCGCGTCATGGCAAACTGTAGAATAGAAAGGCCATCGCTAGCTATCTTGTTACATACACTATTTAGGATCCCATTATTGGTAGAAAGTTAGATAATTCTAGTGAAAACATCCACTACTAAGTTGAGTAGTAAGGGAGACAAAGGATCCCCTTACCTTAACCAACGTTTAGACTGATTTTTGTTACCTAGAATGTAGTTAACCATTATGCTAGAGTTTCTAGTTTTTAGCAATGACATTATCCAGCCTACCCATCTAGGACTGAAACCCCTAGAGAAAAGCAAATCTTGTAGAAACGAATAGTTAACCAAATTGAAAGCTTTTGCAAAATCCAATTTTAAAAGGGTGTAAAAGTAAAATTATTTTTATAATAATAGTTTATGAATTTTTGGACACCTACTATCATGTGCATTATATTTCTACCTTTCCAAAAGTGGATTTAGTTAAATAGATTAGGTTATTCGTTTTAGTGTAGAGCCTATTATCTAGTACCTTAGTAATAATTTTAAATGAACAGTTGATTAGAGAGATTGGTATAAAATCTTTAAGTTCATTCACACCTACTTTCTGATAGAGGAGGATAAGGTTTGCGAAGTCAAATATTTTGAGTTGCAAGTGCCTGTTACAATATTCATTGAATATTTTAAGGATGTTTGTTTTCAGAACATGCTAAAATTTCTTGTAAAATAGTGCCAGAAATCTGTTCGAACCAAGGGATTTATATTAGGCATTTCGTTGATTACCCTAAATATCTCTTCTATGGAGAAAGGAGAATCCAAATCAATAAGGCCAATTCTAGAATTTTGTGGGTAGAGGTCATCTCACGTGGTGTTAATTCAATGTCCCGTGTGAGTTCCAAATATTTCTCTACAGTAGTTTGTTAATGCATTATTAAGTTTATTTTAGCAAAAAATTTCCACACATTTTAATTATAAGAGGTGCATAGAGTTAGAACGCTTGCAACTATTATCAATTTTACAGAAAAACTTAGCGTTCTTATCCTATTCATCCATCTGTTGGACAGTAAAATGTTGTTTCTACATTATTTCCTCTTTCATGATGACTTTATCAAGTTCATCATTGACTTTCAAAAGAACATTTCGCTTGAATGAGTTAAGAATTCTAGTTTCTTCCAATTTATTTAATTTTTGAATTTCTGAGAATAGTTTTAATTTTGGGTTCTATCATTTCCAAAAATTTCTTTATTCCATTTTTAAGAAATAGTCCCATATTCTTTAGTTTGCCAATAAAAAATTAAGCTATGTTACCTGCATATTTAGATGTGTTGGCACTCGCTTGTTAGTAACTATGTTTGAAAAACTAGTTTCTAGAAGCCACATCTTTTCAAATATAAAGATGTTGTGAATAATTGGCTGGCTAACACAAGAGAGAATAATATAGCCATGATTCAAGAAGACCATAGGGAGGTCAATTACAGATAAAGCAGGGAACTATTTTCTATTTCGTTAGAAATGAATAAACGATCAAGGAGCGCGCCACTGACGATATTTCTTTAGAATTCGACCACGTGAGATTTTCTATTATTAATTGATAATTCAATAAGATTACCATTGATAATAAACTGGTCGAATTTGTCCATGGCGGATGTATGACTTCCTTCAGAGAGTTCTCCTTTAAAAATCTAGTGGCGTTGAGATCTCCTCCATTAACCTAACGGTCGACTAAAATAGATTTGAAAATTATACATCCACTCCAAAGGATTCTTTGGTTAATCTTGTTATGGGGCTCGTAAATGTTTGAGATGTTTAATAGAAAATCGTCTCTTAAGTCGGAGAAAATGAGGTGCATTGAGTGAGTAATTACCGATTGAATGTGCATGACATAGTTATGTTTCTAGTCCACCATTAAGCCACCAACACTACACCTAATTGGAGGTAATCCCTGTTACTAGGATAAAATCCCCTAGACACCTATGAAATCGAAATTTGAGGTTTTCGTTTTTAGTTTCCTAAAGTAACGCTATGTCAAAATATTTATCCTTATAAAGTCCGAATTTTACTACATTTACGACAATCATGCAAACCCCTAACATTTCAACTAATGAATCTCATGATATGAGTGATTGTACCCTTTCAAGCCGCTTGTTCCTAATGAATTCTACATCAGACAAGTCAATGCTAAGGTCAAAACTCGCATTCCAGATAAATATAACATAGAACTTGTAGGTAAATCATTTAATGTAGTAGCGCTATAAGCAATACCTGGGTAGCTTATCGAACCTGGGCTTGAGATGAAAGCTCAAGTTGCCGAGCTAGGAGGAAGATTATGGATCATAGCGCTCCTCCTCTCTAAATTTCTACTTGGGAATTTGCGTTTGGATTCTCGTTTTGCTTTCACACTAGGCACTATACTTGTCTCTCGTCTCAACGAAGCTCTACCCATGCTCGCTTCCCCTAGAACTCTAATATCCTTGTTCTCTAAGCTAAGAGAATTATTAACCACTATATCTACATAGGGATCTGACCGTAGCCTACCCATATATTCTACCTTGCCTAGCCATACTTTTATTTTCTCTCTTATAAATGCATCCGCCTCTCCCAATAGCACATTCCCTACACTCATTTGACCTGCGGTACTGTCTGCATCCAAAACTTATACTAAAATAGTAGTTACATTAGCCCTTTTCCCCTTACTTGCTTCTCCCAACACCCTGCCTCACTCATCATTAAGCGCTTACTGAATGCCACCCCAATTGGCACCGAACAGTCTTACACTATCCCATTCCTTCCATAGCCTTGTCATCTATATTGAATTCCTTTGTAGCAACTATTGAATGTTGTTCTCCTTATGCCACATCTTTTACACTTTCAGCTTGTGCATATACGTTTACAAATTCAGTCTATGTATGGGTCTTACAACTTCTCCTTGCACTTTCCGTTTCCTTGGTAGTCTCCCCAACTATGTAATTCACTACTCCATCCCCTTAACTACATACACCCTCTAGAAAACAATCTTTGACATCCCCACCCAATTTTTCCCCATGCTTGTTGCCCAATCCTCTCCTTACGTGCAATGCGACCCTCCTCCTCCCTCTTTACTACATGAACATTACCCATAACATCAAGACCTCTTTGAACTGCCCACTCCTCAACATTCACTCTCATCTCCATTTTCCCATTACCATCGATTGAAAGCTCCTTCACTCTATCTACTAATAAGTTCATGCCCGATTTAGCATTGATAATACCATAAAAACTGTTTTTACTTTTCACAATAGTGACTAGGATAGACCTCCTTATAACCTCCCCATTCGTATAGCCCGCCCCACCCCCAATCTCTTTTCATAAACTATCAATGAATCATTAAAAAAACGTCGTCATCCTCATACCTTTCTGTCTCTAGAAAACTATTTATTTTATTAAATCCCTCCCATTTTGTTTTCTTTTTAGCTCTACCAAATTGCCTCGACACCTTGGTCAACCATGATTAATCCTGCTTGCACACATTCAGGTCTAAGGCCATTGGTTGTTCCCATATCTATTTTACCAATGCAAAGCCTATTAGGCAATTTGTCGAACATGAAAGCGGAGCTTAGGGATGGTGCATTCTATCGCTCTATGCTATTGGTCATTTTCTCCAGTATCCTCCTGCTTGATTCTTTTTCAATCTATTAGTCTTCATTTTCCTTCAAATGCCAGTATCTTTCACTAAAATGGTTGAGCATGTCTTTAAGGAGGATAAAGCCTATGATTCTATTATCCTAGAGCCTATCCATTATACTATCTTCTGTAGCAAGTATTTTTGATAAAATGGAAGGCTAGCTTACTCCTTGGCTGTGTCATTGGATGCAATCAGCGTTGAGGATTTATAACGACGCGTAAATTTTATTAATTTTTTAACATATTTAATTAAAGTTTTTAGGAATTTAAATAATAATATTTTTAAATAAAAATTTGATTTTTGGAATACGTCTATTTAAACATAGTAAATGGAAAATTTCCAATTAACTATTTGAATATTTATTTTGTTGTGTAATTTTATCTCAATTTAAATTAGTTAATACCAGTTGAATTTAAAAGTGTTCCGAAACCTAAATATGTCAACATAAGAAAATTAATTTAGAACACTCTGAATAAGACTATGTAATTCGTTTCGCAAATTTCAGAAGTTTCTAGCCCCTTTTGGATTTTTCCGTACAGAATAACAACGTATATCAGTGTCCGTATCGACTTTTGATAGGACGGTCATATCACTGATATCCGTACACCGTTTTGATCGTCTTGTCGTGCTGATCACCATAGTATATTTGTTTCTGTATTTTGAGGATCTGTACACAATGGAAACGATAAAACGGTGCGTCGTATTGGTACCACAAATTTCAACCGTTACTTTCGTGCCTTTTTAAATTTGAAACGTGCTGTCCAATCAAGCCATTAATTGCTTTGATTTTTTTCCTGAATCAACATGCAGCCCACACAAATATTAATTGCCTTAAATTCTAACCTGAACCATAGCATGTGACCGTTGCTATTTCTTTTATTACTTATATATATATTCGTTTTCATTTCTGCCTGCTCATATTTTCTTCCTCCTCTTTTTATTTTGCTTCTCCAGGTCCACACTTTTTCTCCTTCTATCCTCATCTTCGCTTCCACCGTTCCACATGCCACCCCAACCTATTTCACCACCACATTTCGTGCAGCCTCGCCTTCTGTCAAACACATCCCAAGGCCGAAGCCTTCACCTCCAAGCATCCACTTCGACCATGCACAGCTCTGCATATTCCTCCGCATCTCTTTCCATCTTCTCTTCTCTGTCTCCTTATATATACGCTATGGTACAATTATGGTATATTATGTACATATGTTCGCCACCTTCTTTTGCTATATACTGTCCATTTCCATGCCCGATGTATATTTATATTTATATAAAAGAAAAGCACTATCCATTTAAATTTTGCTGTGAATGCTTGCGTGAGTTATATACTAATTATTTATGTGTGCCTTATATGTTGCTTACATAAAACGTGCAGAGGCTTTGAATATTTTTTTATATATGTATACATGTTTATAAATTTTATATACATTTTTCGTATGCGTTTGTTATGGTATACTATCCATAAAGGATGTATGGCGTGTGTATACATAAATTTATATATTTATGATGTTTTGTTGATAGTTGAAAGGCATATATCAGTTGAAAATTCTATAGCTAGTGTGATTTGTTACTTCTGACAGAGTTATATTTGCTATAGTACATAATCTATTATATTTATAATCTTTTATACGGTGTACTTATATATGTCTCAAACAGTTTATATAATAAGATTTTGTTGTATATAGATATATATAGTTGAGATATGTTGCTATTATATAAATTTTTATAAGTAATATATATATATATATATATATATATATGTTAGTTTATTTATATTTTTGTAAGAGTTTATACATAAAGTCTGACTATAATATAAGTTTATATATATGTTATTATAGGTATTTTGAATCTACTTCAGCAGCGAGTGTATATATATATATATATATATATATATATATATATCTATTTTTGTTTATATATAACATACACGTTTGTTTATATATAACGTATGAATATTTATAAGTATAAAATGTTTCTGGTTCTATATGAGTTTGTTTAGATACCTGTGTTCTGGCTGTTGTTTCATGAACGAAGTTTGTAAATATATATATATTTTGTTATAAAGTTACATGTTAGTTTATAAAGTTTATATTAGTATAATATGTTTGTTTTATACGTATATGGTATATATTTTATATAATTCATAAAATTTATATTAGTATTATATCAATTATATTAAATGAGTTTGGATAGTGAAATTTACTGAAATTATATATGTATAGTAATAAAGTATGTTATTTGATCTTTATAAGAGTTATTGACTTTAAAATATATATTAGATATGTATTCTAAACATATGGTTCAAATATAATAATGATTTTTATGTATACCTATAAACATTTTGATTTTAATATATATATATACATATATATATATATATATATGTTTTAAATTTAATATCGGGTTTGTATAGAGGAATTTATTTTAATATGAGTAAATATTAGACTTTAAATTGTATATATATTTGTTCTCATTATCACCTACATTCGTCGAATTCGTGCAAATCTTGCTTTGCTTTGGAAATCATCATTTGAATTTGATCAATTTCACAATTTAAATCGTAGCCTGTTGTGTTGTCTATCCTCTCTAGCATCGAAAGGTGAGCAACCACTCATGATTAACGTTCTTGTATTTATTAATTTTGATTTCAATTGAAATGACAATTGAAATATGCTGCTACAATTATTTAAAATGTTATATATGCTATTATCTGTAATTGTTCACCTGTGGGATATGACACCATATCTTTGTTTATATTTTATTTAATTACCGATAATATATGCCTGTTATATTATTATCATATATGTTATCACTCTGCAAGTTCCCTCTTAGTTTAGAATTCCCTATGGGTTGAAATGATACATACCCGAACGGTCTGTAGAATAGGAGAAAATCGTTATGGGTTGAAATGATAAACCGAATTGACTTTCATTTGAATTGAATTTGGGACTGCGGGTTGAAATGATATATACCCGTATATGTTAAACTACGGATTAAAATGATAAATATCTGTATCACTTGACCACAGGATAGAAAATAATATAAAGACAACGTTGGTCTATATATAAAGATTTTGAAAAATGATGCCTGTGGTTCTGAATGGAAATATATGTGGTTTTATTTAATATTGAAATTATTTTATATATAAATAAATTTTAATATAAAGTGGATATAATAATAAGTTTTAATTTAATAAAGTTTGATATGTTTAAGTATTTATTAAGATTTATATTTCAAAAATAGATTTTTGTAATAATTTGAATAAGTTAAGGTTCGAAAGATAAATTTGAATTTATTTGAAATTTGTATTTAATTAATAATTTTTTTACTTAAATCGATTTGAAACTTATTGAAATCGAGATTTAAAGATATGATTTTATAACTTGATTTTGATTTAAGTAATTTGACAAATATTTCACTTTTAAATAAATCAAAGGAAATATTTAGTAAATGTAATTTAAGGTTATTTAAATAATATTGAATTTATTAAGTGAATATTTCAAAGACTAAATAATAATGAAGTTAAATCAAGATCTAGATGAAACTGTTAAATTTAGTTTTGAAAATGTTTGAATATTGAAGCTTTGAAATATATTGGGATCTAAATGGTTTATTTTATGGTTCAAATCTGTATTTGAAATCGATAATTTGATTTGTTTATTTAGAAACTGAATTGAATTGAAATTGATGAATTGAGATCGAATTAAATTTGAATGTGGAACTCGAGTTGATTTGAATCGATTTGTGAAGTTTGAGGAAATTATTAGTATTTTACTTTATAAATTATTTAATATATATACATATACTATTTTAATATAAACTAAGTTTAATAAGAAACTATTATTAATATAAACTATTTTGATATACTAATTATTTTAATATAAGCTATTTTATTGTATAAACTATTTTATTTTATATACTATTATTAATATCTAAACTGTTTAAGTGGTGGAAGTTATGATTCCAGAATTATGGTTTTCCAAAGAATTATGATTTCAAAGTGTTTTGGTTTCGAAAGTGTTATAACTTTGAAATTGCAAAAATTTGGAAATACATATGTTTGAAATGAAAATGATATTTTGGTTTGAAGTATAAATTAATTTAAAATGACCATGGTGTTATAAATGACGTTTGGTTGTTAAAAGCGTATATTTCTACACAGTAGATAGTTCCACGGATCCTTAGAGGATGGTTATCCCAAACATCCTTTAAGTTACTTGTATTTCAGTTGATGTTTCACTTGAGTTGGATTTATTGATATAAGAATGTTATTCCTGACTCGAGTGTTTTGTGTTTTGCTTTACGCTCGGGTCAGACTGAGTGATACCGCATTTGAGACTCACCTTTGGAGCTTCGCTTGGAGATCCAGCTATCGATTCAGCTTTCATCTTTTCCAATTGATTTGCTCAGAGATGTCATCCGTTTATATTCGAGACTTTAGCATATTTGAGATATCCTGCTGTATTTTATTTCTAACTCTGATGTTTATGTAGTAGCTTCATGAACTACTATTTATCTATTCCTCTGCATTATTATTATATTACTTTGTGTCTGTGATTCTATGATTGATTTATTTACTATATATGCTGAGTTTTGCAGAATATAAATCAACAATCTAATATTTTGAGCAATTCAAGTCCGACTTGGGCGGATGCGAATGGTTGAAAATACTGGGATGTTACAGTTGGTATCGGAGCTCTAGTTTTAGGCAAAACTTAGCATATGTAGTAAATTTCATTTCAGAATCACCTTCTTTTGAGCTTGAAATCTAATCTTGTTTCTCCATATTCGGGTTTTCTTGATTCTGGAGCATCCAATAGCTCCACTGAATGATTTGTAAAGGGTGAAAATCCTTTACAACAAGCATGGATTCACCGGAGATTTATGTATCCTCGGTTTAGATGTTGCTATCTCTTACTATGCCGAATTCTATCTCTGGAGATCGAATGTTGATTTGCTTTTGAATTCCGCATCGATCATATTGCTGGAGTGACGGTTGATTCTGTTAAGGTCGCCCGCAATTTATATAAGTATATCCATCTTCTATTTTGTAATTTAATTATCTCATCTTTGTTCGAGCCCATCTTCGAATCAGAATTCTATTTGATTAGAGTTCCTTTATTTTGAATCTCTAACATTGTTTTGAAATCCATTCTTGAATCTTCCTTTGAAAAATCGTGTTTGTTTGTATTTTAGAAATTGTTTTATATATCAAAATTGTTATTTGGTAAGTATGATTATATTCTATATATAAAAGTAAAAATGTTTTCGGTAAGGATTATATACTTTTTAAAACGAGGATTTGAAGTTTCGAAAGGATTTGAAATTTTGAAAATTATATCAGAAATTTATTTATAAAAAATGATTTATAACTGTAGGTTTTTGAATTTGAAATTTGAGAGATTGAGCTCCGGTATTTTGAAATTAGTTTTAAGATTTTGAAAATATATAATAATATGATTTAAAAGTATTTTCCGAATAAGAAATTTTTCAAATGACTTCAAATGAGCTCCAATGATTTCGAAGTAATTTCAAAGAATTTTTCAAGAAAACAGAAGTCCAGAACTCACTTATGTCACTGGAGAATAATTTCAGTGATGAGTACACGCATCATCGACATTAATTTTCGAGTTTCAAAGTGGGGGAGAGGCCACTTTAATGGCTTTGCTATGCGATTGATTTTGTGAAACCAATTTTGATTTCAAATTCCAAAGTATGATTTGATATTCGAAAGGTATATGTATATATATTTGAAACGATTTGAAGCGAGCCCAGTGTTTAGTCATCTTGTTTCGGATTTGTTTTGGTATGACTCTATATATTGAAATTAATTTACTGATTGGTTGCTGATTTCCAACTCTTGGATTGAAAATTTGATTTCTCCGACTATTTTGAATGTTCAAACACTTCCAAATCGAGGTTTAATTTTCAAAGCTAAGTAACTTCGAAGAGTATAAATTATTTGATGAAGTATATAAGTTTAATTCTGTATGTTTAAGTATGAATATGCTTTAAATAGGTTTGAAACTGTTTTGTTAAGTAAATGAACAAGACTATTTTGAATTATACTAATATGAAATTTAGTTTTGAAATGTTTTGAATAAAATTTAGTTTTAAATGTTTTTAACTTAATATCAACTTTTATAAACTATATATATATAGAATAATAATTTTCAAAAGGGTAAATTGGATCTTTCAAATAGAAATAAATAGTTTAAAGAATATTTTGATCATTTTTTGGTTTTATTTTCCTTTCTAAATAATATAAAATGTTTAAAATATTGTTTATTTATATACTACCTGGTTTAGTAGTAAAATTATTAGTGTTTTATGTAGGTGATTGATCTTTAAATAAATAAGTGAATGGATTTAATAAAATAGGTTTAACCAAATTTATTGAATATTAATTAATTTGAATTTAATTTTATACAGTTTTAAATTAATTTACTGTATTTGGTATTTCAGTCTATCTTCTTTTCTAGTTGTTTCTATTCTCCTGCCTCCTTCCTTTTCCGAGACGAAAAGTTTTGAGTGGGGGAGAGTGTAACGACTCGTAAATTTTAATAATTTTTATAACATATTTAATTGAATTTTTAAGAAATTTTATATAATAATATTCTGAAATAAAAATTTGATACTTGGAATATGTCTATTTAAACATAGAAAATGGAAAATTTTCAATTAATTATCTGCATATTTATTTTGTTATGTAATTTTATCTCAATTTAAATCAGTTAATAACAGTTGAATTTAAAAGTGTTAAGAAACCTAACTATGTCAACATGAGAAAATTTATTTAGAACACTCTGAATAAGACTGCGTAATTCGTTTCACAAATTTCGAACGTTTCTAGCTCCGTTTGGATTTTTCCATACGGAATAGCAACGTATATCAGTGTCCGTATCGACTTTTGATAGGATGGTCATACCACTGATATCCGTATACGGTTTTGATCGTCTCGTCATGCTAATCACCATGTTATATTTATTTCTATATTTTGAGGTTCAGTACACGACGGAAACGATAAAACAGTGCGTCGTATCGGTTCCACAAATTTCAACTGTTACTTCCCATGCCTTTTCAAATTTGAAACGTGCCGTCCAATCAAGCCATTATTGCTTCGATTTTTTTCCTGAATCAACGTGCAACACACACAAATATTAATTGCCTTTAATTCTCATCTGAATCATAGCACGTGACCGTTGCTATTTCTTTTGTTACTTCTATATACATTCATTTCCATTTCTGCCTGTTCATATTTTCTTCCTCCTCCTTTTATTTTGCTTCTCCAGATCCATACTTTTTCTCCTTCTATCCTCATCTTTCCTTCCACTGTTCCACATGCCGACCCAACCTGTTTCATCTCCACATCTCGTGCAGCCTCGCCTTCCGACGCATGCAACCCAAGGCCGGAGCCTTCACCTCTGAGCATCCACTTAGGCCATGCACAGCTCTGCATATTCCTCCGCATCTCTTTCCATATACTATTCTCTAGCTCCTTATATATAAGCTAAGGTATAATTATGGTCTATTATGTACATATGTTTGCTACCTTCTTTTGCTATACACTGTCCATTTCCATGCCTGATGTATATTTATATTTATATAAAAGCAAAACACTATCCATTTTCATTTTGCTGTGAATGCTTGCGTGAGTTGTATACTAATTATATATGTATGTTTCTTACATAAATGTGTAGAGGCTTTGAATTTTTTTTATATATACAAGTTTATAAATTTTATATGGATTTTTCATATGTGTTCGTTACTGTATACTACCCATAACGGACGTATGGCGTGTGTATATATATGTGTGTGTGTGTGTGTGTGTATATATATTTATTTATATTTATTATGTTATGTTGATAGTTGAAAGGCATATAGCAGTTGAAAATTTCTATAGCTAATGTGATTTGTTACTTCCACTAGAGTTATATTTGCTGCAGTATATAATCAATTATATTTATAATCTTTTATACAGTATATTTATATATGCGTCAAACTGTTTATATAATAAGGTTTTATTGTATATAAATATATATAGTTCAGATATGTTGCTATTATATAAAATTATATAAGTAATATATTTGTATATTAGCTTATTTATATTTTCATAAGAGTTTATACATAAAGTCTGACTATTATACAAGATTTTATATATATATATATATATATATGTTATTATAGGTATTTTGATTCTTGTTCCGACAGCGGGTATATATATATATATATGCATATATATATATATATGTTTGTTCATATATAACGTCTATATATTTGTATATATGTTTGTTTATATATGACGTATGAATATTTATAAGTATAAAATGTTTCTGGTTATATATGAGTTTGTTTAGATACTTGTGTTCTGGGTGTTGTTTCATAAACGAAGTTTGTAAATATATATTTTGTTATAATGTTTTATGTTAGTTTATAAAGTTCATATTAGTATACTATGTTTGTTTTATACGTATGTGGTATATATATTATACAATTCATAAAGTTTATATTAGTATTATATCTGTTATATAAAATGAGTTTGGATAGTGAAATTTGCTGAAATTATATATGTATAGTAATAAAGTATGTTATTTGATCTTTATGAGAGTTATTGATTTTAAATTATATACTACATATGTATTCTGCACATATGGGTTCAAATATAATAATGATTTTTGTATATACTTATAGACATTTTGATTTTAATATATATATGTTCTAAATTTAATATTGGGTTTGTATGGAGGAATTTATTTTAATATGAGTAAATATTAGACTTTAAATCTTGTATATATTTATTCTCATTATCAGCTACATTCGTCAAATTCGTGCCAATCTTGCTTTGGTATGGAAATCGTCATTTGGATTTGATCAATTTCGCAATTCAAATCGTAGCCTATTGTGTTGTCTATCCTCTCTAACCTCGAATAGTGAGCAATCGCTCACGATTAACGTTCTTGTATTTATTATTTTTGATTTCAATTAAAAAGTCAATTGAAATATGCTATTGTTGTTATTTAAAATGTTATATATGCTATTATCTGTAATTGTTCACTTGTGGGATTTGACACCATATCCTTGTTTATATTTTATTTAATTACTGATGATATATGCCTGTTATATTATTATCATATCTGTTATCACTCTGTAATCCCTATGGGTATAAATGATACATACTCGAACGTTCTGCGGAATAGGAGAATCGTAATGGGTTGAAATGATTAATCCAAGCAATTTTCATTTGAATTGGATTTAGGATTTTGGGTTGAAACGTTATATACCCGTATATATTTAAACTACGGATTGAAATGATAAATATCCGTATCACTTGACCATAGGATAGAAAGTTATATACAAACACCGTTGGTATATATATAAATATTTTGAAAGATGATTTCTACGGTTTTGTAAGGAAATATATATGGTTTTATTTAATACTGAAATTATTTTATATATAAATAAGTTTTAATATATAGTGGATTTAATAATCAGTTTTAATTTAATAAAGTTTGTTTGCGCCAAAGTTGGTCACAAACCCCAAGGATTGTGAAAGCACTAGTGTATGAATATAAATCAACAATATTCAAACACAAATCACAGATCTAAGCAAGCAACACGCATCAAAACAGAAATTATGAACAAGAACACACGATTTATAGTGGTTCGGCTATCTCCGGCCTACGTCCACTTCAAAGGTTTTCACTTTTATTGACGTTCCTCGCTGATTACAATTGATTATAGAGGATTACAATGGGTTATAGCTCTGAAATCCGATTACAACAGTAGTTGAGGAGTGCAAGGTAGAGTCTCGGTGCTTTAGAATCTTGATTTAGCCAGAGAGAGATTGATCCCCTTTTCTGAATGACCTGGGCTCTATTTATAGGCGTTGGAGGCTGATAATTCTCCTAAAATCCGGAGAGACTGCTTCTGGCACGTGAGGGGGCCCACATGGCCGAAACCTGGAGATTCGGGCCCACATTGGGATCGATTCGACCCTTGGTTCGAATCGATCAAAAAAGTGTCCAATCGTGATGAAACTTGGTGTGAACATTCTTCTATGTATATGCAAGCTCCTGTGAAAATTTCATGGCATTTGGATCAAGGGATTGAGAGATATGATCGATTCAAGACGGTGTTCTTCGGCATGCTAGTTGCTTCGACTCGATCCTATGGTTTCGTTCGCATCGATATGGTTCGAATCCATAGGGTCGAATCCATGCTCCTGATGACGTGGCGCACGTTCTTCGTGTCGATCCTCTTACTTCTCCGAGTTGAATGGGTTGAATCCGGGATTTTAGCTGCATTCACTTGGTGGTTTCGAGTGTTGGATTCGAAGGTTCGCTACCTTCGAATCGATGGAACCGGTCTTCATTCGAATCGATCCAAATATATGACCGTGGATCGATTCGAAGTTGCTTCACCATGGGGATTCGAAGGTAAGCAAGGAATGGAGTCGGAGCTCCCTCAGTTGCGCGGATTCGTGGGACCCTTCTTTGATGGTCTCGAGGGAATGGATTTGAGGCAAGATGCATGATGGGTTCGAAGTATAGCAACTCTATGGATTCGAACTCTTCAACCTTGAGGGATACGAAGAGAGGTAGCATCATGGATTCGAAGCTAGGTGGTCTGGATGGATTCGAACTAAGGCTTGCTTGATGGAGTCGAAGAAAGGTTTAGTTCATGGGTTCGAATCAATGCATGGATGATGGATTCGAAGTGGAGTCGAACCGATGGATGCGAAGTCCATCGATTCGAACTAGGGAGTACCCTATCGATTCGAACCGAGCAAGGCTTACTTCCCTCAACTTGAATCCATCATAACTCGGGCATACGAACTCGGATTGACTTGAAATTTGAAATGTGGACTTCTATGATCTTTCTCGTCATGTCCTATCAATTGTAGCTCAATATGGACTCGGTTAAAATTCATCGATATCCATGGTTATCCTGCAATGCTCAATTGATATTCAAGAATAGTAATCATTTATTTTTAGTAAATTTTGGGTATCTCAACTTTGCCAAAAGTTGGGATAACACTTCACCAGTGTATGAATATAAATCAACAATATTCAAACACAAATCACATATCTAAGCAAGCAACACGCAGCAAAACAGAAATTATGAACAAGAACACACGATTTATAGTGGTTCGGCTATCTCCGGCCTACGTTCACTTCAAAGGTTTTCACTTTTATTGACGTTCCTCGCTGATTACAATTGATTATAGCAGATTACAATGGATTATAGCTCTGAAATCCGATTACAACAGTAGTTGAGGAGTGCAAGGTAGAGTCTCGGTGCTTTAGAATCTTGATTTAGCCAGAGAGAGATTGATCCCCTTTTCTGAATGACTTGGGGCTCTATTTATAGGCGTTGGAGGCTGATATTTCTCCTAAAATCCGGGGAGACTGCTTCTGGCACGTGAGGGGGCCCACATGGCTGAAACCTGGAGATCCGGGCCCACATTGGGATCGATTCGACCCTTGGTTCGAATCGATCAAAAAAGTGTCCAATCGTGATGAAACTTGGCGTGAACATTCTTCTATGTATATGCAAGCTCCTGTGAAAATTTCATGGCATTTGGATCAAGGGATTGAGAGATATGATCGATTCAAGACGGTGTTCTTCGCCATGCTGGTTGCTTCGACTCGATCCTGTGGATTCGTTCGAATCGATATGGTTCGAATCCATAGGGTCGAATCCATGCTCCTGATGACGTGGCGCGCGTTCTTCGTGTCGATTCTCTTACTTCTCCGAAATGAATGGGTTGAATCCGGGATTTTAGCTGCGTTTACTTGGTGGTTTCGAGTGTTGGATTCGAAGGTTCGCTACCTTCGAATCGATGGAACCGGTCTTCATTCGAATCGATCCAAATATATGATTGTGGATCGATTCGAAGTTGCTTCACCATGGGGATTCGAAGGTAAGCAAGGAATGAAGTCGGAGCTCCCTCAGTTGCGTGGATTCGTGGGACCCTTCTTTGATGGTCTCGAGGGAATGGATTTGAGGCAAGATGCATGATGGGTTCAAAGTATAGCAACTCTATGGATTCGAACTCTTCAACCTTGAGGGATACGAAGAGAGGTAGCATCATGGATTCGAAGCTAGGTGGTCTGGATGGATTCAAACTAAGGCTTGCTTGATGGAGTCGAAGAAAGATTTAGTTCATGGGTTCGAATCAATGCATGGATGATGGATTCGAAGTGGAGTCGAACTAGGCAGTGCCCTATCGATTCGAACCGAGCAAGGCTTACTTCCCTCAACTTGAATCCATCATAACTCAGGCATACGAACTCGGATTGACTTGAAATTTGAAATGCGGACTTCTATGATCTTTCTCGTCATGTTCTATCAATTGTAGCTCAATCTGGACTCGGTCAAAATTCATCGATATCCATGGTTATCCTGCAATGCTCAATTGATATTCAAGAATAGTAATCATTGATTTTTAGTAAATTTTTGGTATCTCAACTTTGCCAAAAGTTGGGATAACACTTTGCCCCCCAAAACATGCCTTTTGGTAAAAGGTATGTTTTGAACGTTCTTAAATCGAGTGTAGTAAATTCACGTTTCACTCATAGTTTCAGTATCATCAAGTTTATGGCTGTTCGGAGCCGAATCAGCATTCATTTTTTCCGTAGAAGTTGAGAATGAAGTTCCGTGGTTTCTCCGGACTATTAATGGCTACTCTGAACCCTTGCTAAGTCCACTCTAGACCTAGTGATTGAATAGAAAGATCCCATTGCACTCTGGCGTTGCCTTCTATCCCTTGCACTCTGGTCCTGGTTAGGACGTATAGCGATGTCATGGTCGTTCTGGACCGATCATAGCCTCTCCAGGCTCTTGCTGGATCCCATCCTGTCACTCTCGGGTGAAGGGGAAACAGCGCTTAAGTGGGCCGATCCTGTCGCTCTCCGGCGAAGCAACTCACTTCCTGCACTCCGGTTCAGTGTATCTGAACATTAAGCGATGTCTTGGTCGTTCGAGATCGATCATAGCCTCTCCGGGCTCTTGCTGGATCCCATCCTGTCACTCTCCGGTGAAGGGGGAAACAGCGCTTAAGTGGGTTGATCCTGTCGCTTTCCGGCGAAGCAACTCACTTCTTGCACTCCGGACCCCGCCTCTCCGGGTAGGGTCATAAAGCGATCATGTTTATATTGGTATTTAACATTCATTCTTTGACCCTCCGGTCAAAAAGATTTATTGTAAGAGATTCTAATTTATTTATTAAAATTCGAGCTCTAGATGTTCAATCTCAAACATCAGAAAAAGCTAAACATTGCCTCTCCGGGCATATCGGTTTATCTCCATCTCAAAGCATGCCTAGGGATCTCTCCGGTTCCCGTACATGTGTAAGTAGAGCAACCGTTTATTCTGAAAACAAATCTAAATAGAATTATTCGACCGAAATCCAAATCCTGGACTTGGCCCTTGCCATCTTTAATCAGTTGATGACGAGTCGTGATCCCGATCCAGGATTATTCCTGTTAGGTGGAGGCGGTAGTTGTTCAGGCCTTACCGCCGCTGTCCGTTCTCTGACAAATTGTGGCAATCCACCACCCCTGGCATGTTCTTCCACCTCATCCTTTAGGTGGCGGCATTCATCTGTGGTGTGCCCATCCAGGTCATGGAATAGGCAGTATTTTCCAGTCCTGCGCTCCCGCTTAGTAGGATCCCTTATAGGTGGCTTTCGATAGGGGAGTTGCCCCCGAGTTTCAGTGTAAATTCTTTCTAGGCCTGCAGTCAGATCCGTGTATTGCCTAAATTTTGGTTCTCGGAATCTCTTCCGTTTGTCAGGACCATCATATCTGTCATCCTGTTTCCTCTTTCCCTTGTCCGCTCCGGACTGTTCTCTGGAGGTTCCTACGCTTTGCATGGTATTTATTTCCTTCTCCTCGGCTCGTGATTCTTCTAATCGGATGAACTTTTCAGCTTTATGAAAGAACTCTCCAAGACCTTGAGGTGGATCTTTAGTCAGAGAATCTTTAAATTTGGTGCCTTCCGCGACTCCTGCCACCGCCGCCAACAAAATCATCGATGGATCCGGGCAATCTACAGAAGTCACTGTTACATTGAATCTTAGTATAAAATCTTTTATGGACTCTTCGGCCCTTTGCTTGATCGAAGCTAAAGTCATCACGCTCTAGGGTCGCGTCACATGGACCCTAAACTGTCTCATGAAGCAGTCTACAAGCTCGCTCCACGTTTTGATTGATCCAGTTTCTAGTTGCCTGAACTAAAGCGCAGCCAAATCTGACAAATATAGAGGGAAGCATCGTGCCATCACTTCCTCGGATGCCCCCAGCACTTCCATGTGCCTAATATATCTGGTAATATGCATGGTTGGGTCTGACCTCCCGTCATAAGGTTCTAGCGTTGGTAGTTTGAATTTTGGAGGGTTCCTTGCGTTTCGGATGTTCGGAGTGAACGGACTCCGACTGACTTCTTCCAGTCCTCCACTAGGTAGTCCTCCTCTCATGATTCGTTGCATTAGGCCAATCATTCTCTCGTCTCCGTCTAGGGGTTGGCCCCTTGTCAAGTTCCTGTCCTGCCCCCCAAGCCTTGAAGGGAATTCTGGTACGTATTCTTCTGGTGGCTCGTTAGCATATGTATTGGCTCCAGCTTGTTGTGCTCCGTCTATTGGCCTTCCAGTATCGGACCCCGAGGGTCTGCCCCTAAGTCCTTGTCGGTCACCTTCAGTTCCTGCATTCTGGTCTTGAACCTGTCCTTCGTTAGCTTCTATAATCCTGATTCCTTGTCCCGCGCTTGCAGTTGTTGTAGTCGGTCCAAGGTTTTGCATATTCGCTGCCCTCATCTGTTCGAGGAAATTCTACAGCATCTCTTGTTGGGTTTTCATCATGCTTTCGCGCAATGAATTAGCCATAGCCTCCATCTCATCTCTAGTGATGTAGACGGAAGCTTGTCCTTCTCCTGCTCCGGAGGATGCTTCTTGGCTTCCTCCTTGTTGGCTCCGATCAACTCTTTGTCTTGTTTGTCGAGTCATTGTCTTTGAATCGGAATTCTTCAAACTCTTAAATATGAACTCTGAATCTGATGTAGCGGGTGCCGGTTCTTCTCAGTGAAAGCACCAAAGTGTTTGCGCCAAAGTTAGTCACAAACCCCAAGGATTGTGAAAGCACCAGTGTATGAATATAAATCAACAATATTCAAACACAAATCACATATCTAAGCAAGCAACACGCAGCAAAACAGAAATTATGAACAAGAACACACGATTTATAGTGGTTCGGCTATCTCCGACATACGTCCACTCCAAAGGTTTTCACTTTTATTGACGTTCCTCGCTGATTACAACTGATTATAGCAGATTACAATGGATTATAGCTCTGAAATCCGATTACAACAGTAGTTGAGGAGTGCAAGGTAGAGTCTTGGTGCTTTAGAATCTTGATTTAGCCAGAGAGAGATTGATCCCCTTTTCTGAATGACCTGGGGCTCTATTTATAGGCGTTGGAGGCTGATATTTCTCCTAAAATCCGGGGAGACCGCTTCTGGCACGTGAGGAGGCCCACATGGCCGAAACCAGGAGATCCGGGCCCACATTGGGATCGATTCGACCCTTGGTTCGAATCGATCAAAAAAGTGTCCAATCGTGATGAAACTTGGCGTGAATATTCTTCTATGTATATGCAAGCTCCTGTGAAAATTTCATGGCATTTGGATCAAGGGATTGAGAGATATGATCGATTCAAGACGGTGTTCTTCGGCATGCTGGTTGCTTCGACTCGATCCTATGGATTCGTTCGAATCGATATGGTTCGAATCCATAGGGTCGAATCCATGCTCCTGATGACGTGGCGTGGGTTCTTCGTGTCGATCCTCTTACTTCTCCGAGTTGAATGGGTTGAATCCGGGATTTTAGCTGCGTTTACTTGGTGGTTTCACGTGTTGGATTCGAAGGTTCGCTACCTTCGAATCGATGGAACCGGTCTTCATTCGAATCGATCCAAATATATGACTGTGGATCGATTCGAAGTTGCTTCACCATGGGGATTCGAAGGTAAGCAAGGAATGGAGTCGGAGCTCCCTCAGTTGTGCGGATTCGTGGGACCCTTCTTTGATGGTCTCGAGGGAATGGATTTGAGGCAAGATGCATGATGGGTTCGAAGTATAGCAACTCTATGGATTCGAACTCTTCAACCTTGAGGGATACGAAGAGAGGTAGCATCATGGATTCGAAGCTAGGTGGTCTGGATGGATTCGAACTAAGGCTTGCTTGATGGAGTCAAAGAAAGGTTTAGTTTATGGGTTCGAATCAATGCATGGATAATGGATTCGAAGTGGAGTCGAACCGATGGATGCGAAGTCCATCGATTCGAACTAGGGAGTACCCTATCGATTCGAACCGAGCAAGGCTTACTTCGCTCAACTTGAATCCATCATTACTCGGGCATACAAACTCGGATTGACTTGAAATTTGAAATGCGGACTTCTATGATCTTTCTCGTCATGTCCTATCAATTGTAGCTCAATCTGGACTCGGTCAAAATTCATCGATATCCATGGTTATCCTGCAATGCTCAATTGATATTCAAGAATAGTAATCATTGATTTTTAGTAAATTTTGGGTATCTCAACTTTTCCAAAAGTTGGGATAACAAAGTTTGATATGTTTAAGTATTTATTAAGATTTATATTTCAAAAATATATTTTTGTAATAATTTGAATCAGTTAAGGTTGGGAAGATAAATTTGAATTTATTTTAAAAATTTGTATTTAATTAAGAATTTTTTTATTTGAATCAATTTGAAACTTATTGAAATTGAAATTTAAAGATATGGTTTTATAAATTCATTTTAATTTAAGTATTTTAATGAATATTTCACGTTTAAATAAATCAAAGGAAATATTTAGTAAATGTAATTTAAGGTTATTTAAATAATATTGAATTTATTAAGTGAATATTTCAATGACTAAATAATAATGAAGTTAAATCAAGATCTATATGAAACTGTTAAATTTAGTTTTGAAAATGTTTGAATATTGAAGCTTTGAAATATACTGGAATCCAAATGGTTTTTTTTGTGGTTCAAATCTGTAATTGAAATCGATAATTTGATTTGTTTATTTAGAAACTGAATTGAATTGAAATTGATGAATTGAGATCGGATTAAATTTGAACATGGAACTCAATTGATTTGAATCGATTTGTGAAGTTTGAGGAAATTATTAATATTTTACATTATAAATTATTTTGTATATATATATACACACTATTTTAATATAAACTAAATTTAATATGAAACTATTTTTAATATAAACTATTTTAATATACTAATTATATTAGTATAAACTATTTGTTGTATAAACTATTTTATTTTATATACTATTGTCAATATCTAAACTGTTTAAGTGGTGGAAGTTATGATTTCAAAATTATGGTTTTCCAAAGAATTATGATTTCAAAGTGTTTTGGTTTCGAAAGTGTTATAACTTTGAAATTGCTAAAATTTGAAAATACATATATTTGATATAGAAATGATATTTTGGTTTTGAAGTATAAATTAATTTGAAATGACCACGGTATTATAAATGATGTTAGGTTGTTGATAGCATATATTTCTACACAGTAGATAGTTCCACGGATCCTTAGAGGATGGTTATCCTAAACATCCTTTAAATTACTTGTATTTCTATTTCAGTTGATATTTCACTTGAGTTGGATTTATTGATATAAGAATGTTAATCCTGACTCGAATTTTTTGTGTTTTGCTTTATGCTCGGGTCAGACTGAGTGATACAACATTTGAGACTCACCTTTGTAGTTTGGAGCTTCGCTTGGAGATCCAACTATCGATTCATCTTTCATCTTTTCTAGTTGATTTGTTTAGAGATTTCATCTGTTTGTATTAGAGACTTCAACATATTTGAGATATCCTGCTGTACTTTATTTCTAACTCTGATGTTTATATAATAGCTTCCTGAACTACTATTTATCTATTCCACTGCATTATTATTATATTACTTTGTGTCTATGATTATGTGATTGATTTATTTACTTTATACGCTGAGTTTTTCCGAATATAAATTAACAATCTGATATTTTTGAGAAATTCAAGTCTGACTTGTGCGGATGTGAATGGTTGAAAATACCAGGATGTTATAGGATCAAAGGCATTGCCGAATAGGTAGGTGAATCTTCGTGCCCCACCTTCCAACATTAAAAGCATTTAATTGGTTATCAGCACTATCTAGTTAAATGGGCCAACATTCCACATCTATAGCATTGATTATTTGCAAAAGGAGTCTAATCATGGTGAAGATCTGAGATAAGGTAAGTGGCGTGTTGTAACCATAGGAGTGGCTACTTCCACTCATGCATAAGGATGCAGTAGAGTTGATGAATGAAGATGTGAAGAATAGTAGCGAAGTGAAGATGGAAGTTCAAAAACATAATTTTATTTCTTATTTGTCTAAAAGTAAAAACTGAACTAGGCAATAGAATAGATGTTTTTGGTCCTATATCTGCTGCTACCAAAGTGATAGAGTTAGTGGTATGCCCTAGGGGCAATTATGTTATTTTTTACATATATCTAACTCGATAGCCAATCTTATTAAAATAAAAGGTGTATTCTTTTTATATATACTTGTATTATAATATCATTAATAAGGTAATTAACTTGATGTATATTAAATAGAAATTCTTAATTGATATATTATGTGATAGTAATTACAATGTTTTGTAACCATGAGAACTTTATCATATTGAAAAATAAAAAATTGTTCTAAGTATTTTAGTTGAGATGTTTCAAGAAAGGATATCGATTCACCGGTTGAGACTAGAGTACATAATGCTCTCCAAATGCTGAGGAGTGTATTACTCATGCCTGTTGGGGACAGCAAATGGTTACATGCTAATAGTTATTGAATAACTATAGAATGACTCATTCGAGAGTTCTCCGTTAGTTAATATGACTAAGGTCAAATAGACAACATTGAAGCAACGATGTTCCACTGTTCCCTCGACTTGAGAATACCATGGAACTTCAATGTGGACACTCAACTTTGATTATAGTTAATTCATGGCATAACATCCATCAAACGACTATAGTTGGGTCTAAATTGAAGCATTGGAAGTGAAACCTATTCAATAGATAATTCATCTCCTCGACTATCATGGTTAGTTGTAGTCAACTCAAAGTCAAAGTTTCTGGCCAAAGAAATATGAGTAATAATAATTGTAATCAGTAAATCAAAGATTTTGTGTTTGTACTTCCAAAGTTGAATTTGGATGATGTTGAAATTTTGACAAAAACCAAGTACCATAAATCCTAAAAAGATATAATGTTGACAAAGAGAATTAGTGTAAATAATTATTACTACCAAGCGCCGCTTGTAGTAAGAAAAAATTGAATTTTACCAAGAGATGTGTAGGTGATAATTTCATCCAAAATGCTACACCACTAGCTATAGTAATGTGTGAACGTCAATATTAAATGCTGACCGAATTCACACATTTGAGTTGCACAATCAAAATGATGACTACTAAATGAACCACACAATTTAATTAATTTATAATCATTATAAATTAATTAAATTAATCAATAGTTATGAAATATTAATTATTAAACTTTATTTGGTTTGTTTGAATATGATTAGTATTTACTAAAGTATGCATAAAAAAGTTATCAATGCATGTATCAATATACGATGTTGTAGAATATATAAATTGGATTTAAAAAGAAAAAATAATAAATAGGTCTTAAATAAATAAAATAAATTAATATTTTTGAAATAGTAGTTATTGATTTTTTTTGATTTGTCTGAATACCATTATTGTTCAACAAAGTGTGTACATATAAGCTATAAATGCACATATCGATGGTGGAACATTTAAATTGGACTTGAATGAAATAATTAACAGATGATTTTAGAAGATTTTGTAGCCCACTTCTTTTCATCTATGGCTAACCAAAGGGTGCATGGGAAGGGTATTCAAATTGGATTTGAAAAGGTAAGAAATTAATTAAAAGAAGAGGAAAAATCTCCAGCGTCGATTTTTCTTTTATTACTTTCTTAAATATAAATTGATCTATTCATTTCTAATTTTCCTACTTTCTTCCTTCATGAAATTTTCATGGTCGAATAGGGAATTTTTTTTAAAAAGAAAAATCAAATAGAAAATTAAAACCAAAGGTGGTTTCATCTCCTAATTCCTGCAAATTCCAGAGATTGAGTTTACATGCTTTTGATTCATCATTTCAAGGTGTGGTTTATAACAACATCCAAGGTAATTTTGAATTCCAAAATTCATATATTTGGATTTTGTAAGTTGCATTGTGCATTTAATTGATCATCTTGCAATATACAAATCAAAATTCTCTTCCATCTTAATTGAATATACAGATATTGAACTATTTTATTTCTGATCTATATATATTCTTCTGCCATTTTAATATATGTTGATCTCAAATTGATATGTTTTAATTTTTTATACCTTTGTTAGTTTTTTGTTACTCAATATAATGCTTAGATCTGTTTGCTCTTATCATGAATTTACACATGGCTAACACATCCAATTCCCTTTTCTTTTGTTTTGGTGATTTTGTTTAAAAGAAAAAAAGGAAAATTTGAAAGTTAATTTTTATTTAGATCTATTTGTACTTTTATAAAACTTACATACATAAATTTAAATGAATTTTTTTTCCTAATTATTTATTACACCTTGACGATTAATATATATATATATATATATATATATATGATTATATGGTTAATTTTGGATAAAAACATTTGAATATTATTTATGTAAGAATGAACTTTTTTAGTCTAATGTTGCAGATAGACGTTTGTGAAAATTATGTTTTGTCTCCTTTTCTAAGTTTAATAGTTTTTGAAAATTTTTATTAAATGTCACAACCCGAAATCCGACGTCTGAAAATCGACATCCATAATTCACCCGTATTCGAATGCCGCAGATTCAAACGTCGAACTCCAATTCGGATGGAGCTTATAACAAATTAAGTACAACAACACAGCGGAAGAAAATGAATAATATCGTTGATACAATGAATACAATATCCGATACAATATGAATTCCAACAATATCAGAGATAAATCTACAACAGTGGAATAGGATAACGACAACAAGGATGGTCTAGACTTTGCTACCATTGACAACGTAAAGATGACTATCAATAGAGTCTTTCAAGTGAGAAAGCGGGAATCCAACAAACTGAGTCTTCAATGCCAAAGCTCCAATGCCCCAAGCTCGAACCACTATCATGCTGAACTTGTAGCAAATTCGATCCAAACATCGATTGCCAAACCATAGACATCAAAGGCTATCGAATCTACATCTACTAGCTGATTATATGAAAATCTAACTCTAGACTGCCCGTGTGGAAAATTGTGAGCACCCAGAGTTTAGCCAGAGAACAATAAACTCCAGGTCAGTCATGGGACTAGTGTGAGCAAACGAAAACAGTTTTCTTTGAATAAAACAAACAATAGAAGAATTTAAGATTGAAATCCGCAATGCTTTTGGAAAATGAAATATCGTAAGGCCTCCCGCCACACACACAATGCAAGCGTAGAATTGGAGGAGATCTCTCCTTATGATAGTCAAACATGCTTGATACGCAATTTTTTTTAATATTATCATTAGTGCATAGTACAGAAGACATTTCAAAAGTATAATATTAATCTTAGCCAGCATACAACCATTATTGTATGCCTACAATAGCTACCATGTTCAATAGCAAGTTGCCACCACATTCCATGGTAGGTTATACAACTAAACCGTATAGGGCGCGTTTTGTTTCTTTGGATTTCCAACAAATGGTCAGGCAAAGGAACTCCCTATGCCACATGAGTACGCCTCTAGAGGGACGCCCCGAGAACCTAACCGGATCTCTGCCAACACAAGGCTGGGTCACCTACGTAACTAGGTAACTACTACATGAGTATGACATCCCCCAATCGTAACCAACCTTTATCCCGAGATACACCAACAATCACAAAGTGATAAATTTGCAGCAACCACATAGGTTAAGGATCTGGACTCCATGATACCACCTCTATCCAGAAGGAAATGAACATACCCTCAGGAGGAGCTACCCCCAAATAACCTTGCCGCATCCTTCCTGTTTCGACCATTTCTGGGTTGTAAGGTCCGACGAGGTCTCGTCCACAAAGCTACACGTTTCGTAAAGCCATGCTTCGATCAACAAATGATCAACAACACTTCGTATGCCACATTACCAAATTGGGAATGTATCACTAGTAACCATCAACTATATAACCTCTAAGCTCGTACGTCTTAGAGAAGGGTGTTAAGCGAAGAGAATAAATTCTCCGCCACTAACAGAAATGTATTTGATAGAAACCAGCTTTACATCTCAAAGTGTAACGTCAGACACATATCCATACCAGTCCGTTCCGGGTTCGAACAGAACCGAAGGCACTTCAAAAGAAGCCCTTGCATTCCAGATAATCCCTAATCACGTCTAGACTCCCCATCACAAATGGTGATCAAATCTCTATACCGGAGACCAGTTGGTGCAGAGACATTCGACGGGTTATCCTTTTGCTTTCGAAAAATCCATTTTTCACCACCGGTCTTCAAATGCTATCGACAATGTCGAATCATTATTCGAAATGAGTTATATGACACAAAGTCCTCTCCCGTCTTAACCGAATAATGGGCGCTCAATTTTAAAATAATATGGATATTAGGATCACAGCTAAGTCACAACTTTTAAATCCCCAAACCATTTCCTTTAAATAGTTTAACCAAATTCCCACTTTCAAATCTTTTTAAACAAAGATTAACCTTTGAAGATCCACTTCAATTTTCCTTAAAACATGTTTCACCAAATCTTTCACAAAGATTTATTCATTGCTTTCAAAACAATTCCATTTCAAATCTTTTATACAAAAGATACACTTTTAAGATCCTCTTCAATTTCAAAACAAAGTTCAACAAACTTTCACAAAGATTCATTCATAGCTTTCAAAAAAATTCCATTTCAAACCTTTTATACAAAAGATACACTTTTAAGGTCCTCTTCAATTTCAAAAAAAAGTTCAACAATCTTTCACAAAGATTCATTCATAGCTTTCAAAATTGTTTACATTTCAAACTTGAAATCCTTTCAACATAAATTGGAAATCCTTTCTTTATTTGAAAGCCATTCTCATTTGAAAACAAAGAGTTTTCATTTCGGGAAAATCCGATTACATTTGCTCAGGTTAAAGCCCTTCAAAGTGTAAAACATGGGTTAAATTCAAATTCCTAAAATAATATTTTTAAAATGGTTTAAACCCATACAACTACATTATATAACTTGTATAACCTTTTTAAACCATAATTTTCCAAACTTACATTCATAGAACTTAATTTCAAATCTTGAATTCCAATTCAAATCAAACCATTTAAATTTCAAAACTTTACCAAGTTATTCAAAATAACTTTTATCTTTTAAAACTCCTTTTCAAAAGCTTTTCATATTCACCCAACTCCATTTCCAAACCATTTGAGTTCAATATTCAACTTTTAAAACCATTTCATAATATTAAATTCAAATATCCGTGACTTAACCGATTTCCTCGTGAAATTCAAATTTGTGTGTACATGGTGCAGTCCAGGGGTTTTACACAATAGTGCAACAACATCAATCATCACAGATTCAATCATATCAATATCGATAAGCGGTATAATCTATAACGCTTATCTTCCATTCACAGATTCACAGATAAACAATATTCATTCATCACAGATAAATAAATTACATTCATCACAGCTCGAATCAAAATAACTCATAACACAAAACATTACACACAAGAGATATCAAACAATTCTACATTCAATAGAATTCAAACATCCATAAGTAAGGTTAATAAATCATCTAATTAATTGAAACCAGATTAATCACTAATCCAAGTTAATTAACATTAATTAATTATAAACCATTTTTAATTAATTATCCTTTAATAATAAATTAATTATCCTCTAATCATTAATTAATCAATCTTAATTAATAATTCAATCAACCATTAATCATTAAATAATTAACTTTTAGTTACTTAATTATCCTTTAATTAGTTTTCCTTAATTAATAAATTAATTAACTTTTAATTAATTACCATTAAATTAATTATCCTTAATTAATCACATTAATTAATTAGCCCTTAATTAATTATTTTTCCTTAATCATCTTCATTAATTAATTAACCTTTAATTAATTATCCTTAATAAATAACATTAATTAATTAGCCCTTAATTAATTATCATTCCTTAATCACATTCATTAATTAATTAGCCCTTAATTAATTATCATTCCTTAATCACCTCCATTAATTAATTAACCTTTAATTAATTAATTACAATAAATGATCATCCTTAATTAATCACATAAATAAATTAACTTAAATTAATCACATTGATTAATTATTCTTTAAGTAATTAGTAACAAATCCTTTAATTAATTACATTGAGGGATTATCTTTTTAATTGCTTTTATTATATTTCAAAACACTTGTTAATTAATTATATTAATTAGAATTTATATTTATTCAACACCAAAACCATTTATTAGCATTTAAAATTTCAAACTTTGAAACTCAGTTAGAATCTTGTTTAATAATTTAGTTTTGAACTTGGAAATATTCGTTTGAAACCTTATTCATTTTTTTTTCCAAACTTTAAAACTTGGCTAATACAATTTGAATTAAATCCGTGCCCAAAACTAAAGTTCTCGAGCTTATACCCGAGTCTCCCCTTCTATATTTGTAAAACTTATTTTTGAATTAAATTTTAAGACCAGGTTTATAAACAAAAGCAACCCGAGTTACTTCACCAAATTCTTCGAGACATTCCCGCTATCAACTCGAGATCAACCCGAGCTAGAACCCTTCTTCACTAAAGCCTAAACAAACCCAGACTTCAATGTGTACGTGCATGTGCACACATAATCGGATCCACTCCGATCATCAACGCCAACACCTACCAGTCACGATCATCTTCTTACCTCGCCTGAGCACCCGGATTCCTCAAACACGACGTCGATCAAAATCGAGATTTTCAACTCGAATGGAACCACAACTTGTGGACGAAAAACCTCTTTGCCCCAATGCCACCGTCCACCGACGAACTTATCGTTCCTTCTAGATCTTTGCCATAACCCCCAGCATCGATCCCTTTCAGACCGGATGACTACGAACAACCCACAATGTTACACGAGCATGCTGAACAATGTCGACCAAAATAAGTTCTTAAACCCTACTCTGCCTTCCCCAGGCTATTCCGACCATCGGAATATTATCCTATTATTTTTCTCGAGTAGCCTATCCTTCCATCTACCTTCAATATTAATCGCGTCACCTATTTTGTTGCCGATCACCAGAAATCGACGATTTTGCGATTTCCGTTCAAACCCAAAATCCATCCATAGATCGAAACTAAAAATCATGATTTTATGGTTAAAATTCCTCATTTACAATATCGAATCAGATTATGAAGTCAAATCATTAAATTAAAATCATTGAATTTCCTCGATTCAAAAGTTTTTACAGTAATCCTTATATTTCTAAATATTTACTTAATATTTTTACTTAAGACTACTTTTATAAATGAATTTACATTGTTCTAATCCTTTTTCATATGAAGATCATTACCTAAATTTTTTTTATATTTTGAGATATGAATTTTTTTTCTAGAATTTTACTAGTGTGTTGTTAACAAAGATGTATCTGTGTATACACATAGACAAGCATTTAACAACTATATATATATGTATGTATCCACACAGGCGTGCAAACATTTATAATAACAGCTTCGAGTATATCGTCAAAAATCACAATAGATTTAAACAAAATTTGATAATTTGCTCACCTAGATTTGAAGAACAAGAACCTGACATTGTTTTTTTTAAACTGAAAACTTTGATTTTTGTTACTTGACTTAATTTTGCATTTGATCGTGAAGCTTTTAATCTGATATTGCTTTAATTTAAACTGAGTTGAATTTGCATTTACATGTGCTTGATCTTGAATTCGAATTTATGTTGCTCTGATCAATGAGTTGCCTGAAACTTGGTCTTGATTTTTATGAATGAGATGAAGCTGTTTTTGATTTCCAGTTTGCAAATTTAAATCTGTTTTGGTTCTAGATTGAAAACTTTCCATTTTGTTTTTCAGATTTGTTTTGCTCTAAATTTGGTTTCTCAGATTTGAGAAGTTTTAAAAATGAAAACAGCTTGGTTATTATTATTATATATATTTTTCCTTATGCATGTTTATAAATTTTAATTAAAAGATAAATGCCACTTGTACAATTAAGTTACACTTGTAAATTCATATCCTCTTAATTTTACAAATGTCATTATATGATAAAATTGTGTTTAAATCCTTAATTCAAATTAATATATAGGTTTAGCTTTAAACCCTTGTTTATAATTTACTTACAAATTCATGTATATATTATTTACTAACTATATGTATTTTCAAATATATAAAAGAAAAGTAATTTAAATCTTTTATCAAATCTTATTTTGTATATTTACAAACTTTTATTAAGCCTTGTTTTATATCATATATACATTATACATACATTTCATAAATATTTTTTTTACTTATATATCGTTCATACTTTATAACTTTTTAAATAACCTTAAGAAAAAATGATTTGAATTCAAATTATACTTTTAATAAATAATCATATAAATCCAATTCTATATATCCATTGTTATGTAAACAATCATATTTTATTTCATTTGTTCCCCGTAATTTCAAATTAAATTACCAATTAATTCTTAATTAAATCCAAAAAAATTAAATTAATCACTAAATTAATTTGGCTTAAAAATCAGGAATGTTACAGATCCCCCCTTAAGAAAATTTCGTCCTCGAAATTTGCTAGGGAGACAACAAAGAATATAGTAAGATAGTAAGATGAATTACCAGATCAAGCTGAACATTTATTTTGCATTTGGCTTACCAAATCAGAACATCAACAATATGAGAACAACTCATTCGATACTACACGAAATACTCGGGTCATCTGATCTACGAAATACGCAAGGGCAATGGCTAGTTCAAAGGATAACTAACCACTTGTAGAATATATCTGGACCCAATAGAACAAAAAATGGATACTCAATCCAGGTTGCAATATCCTAAAGTATACATCAACTTGTCCCTCTTCGGACATTGATCTTTCACAAGAAATTACGATAGAATTTCAAATTTTGTTTTAATCAAAATCGTTTTATCGATACAATCCAATTTAACTTTATATTTTGATTACCAATTTATCTCAATTGAAGTTACAAATTGATTAAAGTTAAAATGAGAATTTGATAAAAAGCTAATGAAGAGAATACGAAAGGTGTTTTCTACAAGATTCGCAGGGCCACCATCACACCAAAGCTTCTCCCTCGAGCTTCCAGGAAACCATCAAAGAAATTGAAATCGGATCAAAGGAGATTGAGAAGAGTTGTTTCCTTGTTGTTGGAGGGTATTGACCATTTGTAGTGGTACTCCCCTGTCCCCTACCTCGTCCTCTTCTTGCACTCATACTCACCATCAGTGGATAATAAGAGAATTTACTGAGGCATGCGGACGGATATCTTAGGGATATACTCATTCAAGGGCATACTTTACCCTATCTCTAATGAGTTACCTAATGTGTTATACTTCAAAGCTAAAGTTCTTACTCAACCTTTAGCTCTGATACCACTTATCACAACCCAAAATCCGACGTCCAAAAGTCGACATCCATACTTCACCCGTATTCGAATGCTGCAGATTCAAACGTCGAACTCCAGTTCGGATGGAGCTTATAACACATTAAGTACAGCAACACAGCGGAAGAAAATGAATAACATCATTGATATAACAATGAATACAATATCCAATACAATATGAATTCCAACAATATCAAAGATAAATCTACAACAGTGGAATAGGATAACAACAACAAGGATGGTCTAGACATTGCGACCATTGACAGTGGAAAGATGACCATCAATAGAGTCTTTCAAGCGAGAAAGCGGGAATCCAACAAACTGAGTCTTCAACGCCAAAGTTCCAATGCTCCAACCTCGAACCACTATCACACTGAACTTGTAGAAAATGCGATCCAAACATGGATTGCCAAACCAAATAATTCAAAGGCTATCGAATCTACATCCACTAGCTGATTATATGAAAATCTAACTCTAGACTGCCCAAGTGGAAAATTGTAGGCACCCAGATTTTAGATAGGGAATAATAAGCCAGGTTAGTCATGGGACTGGTATGAGCAAACGAAAACAGTTTTCTTTAAATAAAACAAACAACAAAAGAATTTAAGATCGAAATCCGCAATGCTTTTGGAAAATGAAACTACCATAAGGCCTCCCACCACACACACAATGCAAAGCAGAATTGGAGGAGATTTCTCCTTATGGTAAATATTTTTAATATTATCATTAGTGCATAGTGCAGAAGACATTTCGAAAGTATAATATTAATCATAGCCAGCATACAACCATTATTGTATGTCTACTATAGTTACCATGTTCAATAGCAAGTTACCGCCACATTCCATGGCAGGTTATACAACTAAAACCGTACATGGCGCGTATTGTTTCTTTGGATTTCCAACCAATGGTCAGGCTAAGGAACTTCCTATGCCACGTGGGTATACCTCTGGAGGGATGCCCCGAGAACCTTACCGGATCTCTGCCAACACAAGGCCGGGTTACCTTTGTAACTAGGTAACTACTACACAAGTATGCCATCCCCGGTCGTAAACAACCTTTATCCCAGGATTCACCAACAACCATAAAGTAATAAATTTACAGCAACCACATAAGTTAAGTATCTGGACTCCATGCCAGGATACCACCTCTCTCCAGAAGGAAATGAACATACCCTCAGGGGATGCTACCCCTAAATAATCATGATAGAAACCAGTTTTACATCTTAAAATGTAACGTCAGAAACACATCCATACAAGTCTGTTTCGGGTTCAAACACAACCGAAGGCGCTTCAAAAGAAACCCTTGCAATCCTGATAATCCCTAGTCACGTCCAAAATCCCCATCACAAATGGCGATCAAATCTCTATACAAATGGTGATCAAATCTTTATGCCGCGGACCAATTGGTGCAGAGACATTCGACGGGTTATCCTTTTTCTTTCAAAAATATCTGATCTTCACCACCGGTCTTCAAGTGCTATCCATAACATCATATCATTATTCATAATAGGTTATATGACACAAAATCCTCTCCCGGCTAAATCGAATAATGAGCACTCAGTTTTAAAAACATATGGATGTTAGGATCTCAGTTAAGTTACAACTTTTAGATCCCTAAAGCTTTTCCTTTAAATAGTTTAACCTAATTCCCACTTTAAAATCTTTTTAAACAAAAGATTCTCCTTTGAAGATCCTCCCCAATTTTCTTTAAAACAGGGTTTACCAAATCTTTAACAAAGATTTATTCATAGTTTTCAAAACAATTCCATTTCAAATCTTTTATACAAAAGATACACTTTTAAGATCCTCTTCAATTTCAAAACAAAGTTCAACAATCTTTCACAAAGATTCATTCACAGCTTTCAAAACAATTCCATTTCAAATATTTTATACAAAAGATACACTTTTAAGATCCTCTTCAATTTCAAAACAAAGTTTAACAATCTTTCACAAAGATTCATTCATAGCTTTCAAAATTATTTTCTTTTCAAACTTGAAATCCTTTCAACATAAAAGGGAAATCCTTTCTTTATTTGAAAGCCATTCTCATTTTAAAAAAAAGTTTTCATTTCGGGAAAATCCGATTACATTTGCTCAGGTTAAAGCCCATCAAAGTGTAAACTTGGGTTAAATTCAAATTCCCAAAATAATGATTTTAAAATGGTTTAAAACCCATATAACTACATTATATAACTCGTACAACCTTTTTAAACCATAATTTTCCAAACATATATTCATAGAACTTAATTTCAAAGCTTGAATTCCAATTCAAATCAAACCATTTAAATTTCAAAATTTTGTCAATTTATTCAAAATAACTTTTATCTTTTAAAACTCCTTTTCAAAAGCTTTACATATTCACCCAACTCCATTTCCAAACCATTTGAATTCAATTTTCAACTTTTAAGACCATTTCATAATATTAAATTCAAATATCTATGACTTAACCGATTTCCTTGTGAAATCCATATTTATGTGTGTATGGTTTAGTCCAATGGTTTTACACAATAGTGCAACAACATCAATCACACAGATTCAATCATATCAATATCGACAAGCGGTATAATCTATGGCGCTAATCTCCCATTCAAAGATTCACAGATAAATAAATTACATTCATCATAGCTCTAATCAAAATAATTCATAACACAGAACATTACACACCAGAGATATCAAACAATTCAACATTCAGTGGAATTCAAACATCCATAAGTAAGGTTAATGAATCATCTGATTAATTAAAACCAGATTAATCACTAATCCAGGTTAATTAACATTAATTAATTACAAACCATTTTTAATTAATTATCCTTTAAGAATAAAATAATTATCGTCTAATCATTAATTAATCAATCTTAATTAATAATTCAATCAACCATTAATCACTAAATAATTAACTTTTAATTATTTAGTCATCCTTTAATTAGTTTTCCTTAATTAATTAATTAATTAACCCTTAATTAATTACCATTAAATTAATTATCCTTAATTAATCACATTACTTAATTAGCCCTTAATTAATTATCATTCCTTAATCACCTTCATTAATTAATTTTCCTTTATTTAATTAATTATCCTTAATAAATCGCATTAATTAATTAGCCTTTAATTAATTACCATTCCTTAATCACCTTCGTTAATTAATTAACCTTTAATTAATTAATTACCCATAATAAATCATATTAATTAATTAGAGCTTAATTAATTATCATTCCTCAACCACCTTTATTAATTAATTAACCGTTAATTAATTAATTGCAATAAATGATCATCCCTAATTAATCACATAAATAAATTAACTTAAATTAATCACAATAATTAATTATTCTTTAAGTAATTAAGTAACAAATCCTTTAATTAATTACATTGAGGGGTTATCTTTTTAATTGCTTTTATTATATTTCAAAACACTTGTTAATTAATTATATTAACTAACGAATTCATATTTATTCAACACCAAAACTATTTATTAACTTTTAAAATTTCAAACTTTGAAACTCGGTTAGAATCTTGTTTAATAATTTTGTTTTAATTTGGAAATGTTCATTTGAAACTTATTCTTTTTTTTCCAAACTTTAAAACTTGGCTAATACAATTTGAATAAAATCCGAGCCCAAAACTAAAATTCCCGGGCTTATACCTGAGTCTCCCCTTCTATATTTTTAAAACTTGTTTTTGATTTAAATTTTAAAACCTGGTTTATAAACAAAAGCAACCCGAGTTACTTCACCAAATTCTTCGAGACATTCCCCCAATCAACTCGAGATTAACCCGAGTTAGAACCCTTCTTCCCCAAAGCCTAAACAAATCCAAACTTCAATGTGTACGTGCACATGCCAACGCAATCGGAGCGACTCCAATCACCAACGCCAACACCTACCAGTCACCGATCATCTCCTCACCTCGCTTGAGCGCCCAAATTCCTTAAAAAGACGTCGATCAAAATTGAGCTTTTCAACACCTTTTTGTCTCAATGCCACCGTCCACTTAGATCTTTGCTATAACCCCCAGCATCATTCCCCGCCAGACCGGATGACTCCGATTAATCCATGATGTTACACGAGCATGCTGAACAACGTCGACCAAAATAAGTTCTTAAACCCTACTCTGCCTTCCCCAGACTATTCCGACCACTAGAATATTTTCCTATTATTTTTTCGAGTAGCCTTTCCTTCCATCTACCTTCAGTACCAATCGCGTTACCTAGTTTGCTGCCGATCACCGAAAGTCGACCATTTTGCGATTTCCATTCAAACCCAAAATCCATCTTTGGATCGAAACTAAAAATCATGATTTCATGGTTAAAATTCATCATTTTCAATATTGGATCAGATTATAAAGTCAAATCATTAAAGTAAAATCATTGAATTTCCTCGATTCAAAAGTTTTTACTGTAATCCTTATAATTTCTAAATATTTACTTAATATTTTTACTTAAAACTATTTTTATTAATGAATTTACATTGTTCCGATCCTTTTTCATGTAAAGATCATTACCTAAATTTTTTTAGATTTTGAGATATGAATTTTTTTTCTGGAATTTTATTAGTCTGTTGTTAACAAAGATGTATCTGTGTATATATATAGACAAGCATTTAACAACAATATATATATATGTATATGTATATGTATCCACACAGACATGCAAACATTTATACTAACAGCTTCGAGTATATCATCAAAAATCACAATAGATTCAAACAAAATTTGATAATTTGCTCACCTAGATTTGAAGAACATAGAACATGGCATGTTTTTTGTAAATTGAAAACTTTGATTTTTGTTACTTGACTTAAATTTGCATTTTATCGTGAAGCTTTGAATCTGGTCTTGCTTTGATTTAAACTGAGTTGAATTTGCGTTTACATTTGCTTGATCTTGAATTCGAATTTATGTTGCTCTGATCTATGAGTTGCATGAAACTTGCTCTTGATTTTTATGAATGAGCTAAAGCTGTTTTTGATTTCCAGTTTGAAAATTTAAATCTGTTTTGGTTCCATATTGAAAATTTTCTATTTTGTTTTTCAGATTTTTTTGCTTTAAATTTGGTTTCTCGGATTTGAGAAGTTTTAAAAATGAAAACAGCCTGTTTATTATTATTAGATATATATATATTTTTCTTATGCCTGTTTATAAATTTTAATTAAAAGATAAATGCCACTTGTACAATTAAGTTACACTTGTAAATTCATATCCTCTCAATTTTACAAATGTCATTATATGATAAAATTGTGTTTAAATCCTTAATTCAAATTAATTTATAGGTTTAGCTTTAAACCCTTGTTTATAATTTACTTACAAATTCATGTGTATATTATTTACTAACTATATTTATTTTCAAGTATATAAAAGAAAAGTAATTTAAATCTTTTATCAAATCCTATTTTGTATATTTACAAACTTTTATTAAGCCTTGTTTTATATCATATATACATTATACATACATTTCTCAAATATTTTTATTTACTTATATATCATTTATGCTTTTATAACTTTTTAAATAACCATAATAAAAATGATTTGAAATCACATTATACTTTTAATAAATAATCATATAAATCCAATTCTATATATCCATTGTTATATAAACAGTCACATTTTATTTCATTTGTTCCTGATAACTTCAAATTAAATTACCAATTAATTCTTAATTAAATCCAAAAAAATCAAATTAATCACTAAATTAATATGGCTTAAAAATCAGGAATGTTACATTAAACTCCAGCTTTTTTTAGTTAAAAGTTAACCAAGATTGTTTGCATTTTGATCCTGCTTACTAACATGCGCACACGCATACGCACACATACATATATATTACAAAATACTATGTTCGTATGTATATGTTGTATTAATTCTAAGAGGTTAAAATTTCAATTTACATAGACACATATACATAGATACATATGTATGTATGCGTGTGTAACGACCTAGATTTTTGGTCATTTGATTTTGAATGTTTAATTCATTTTTAATTGTTGAATTTGAAATATTATATGACTTTGAATATGGAGGTTGGCTGAATAAGTAAATTGGTTTAGAATTTCAAATATAGCGATTAACGGATTTAGTAAATAGTAATTTAATATTTGAAATTGGGTAAATATAAGAATCTGGAGTTAGATGTGAATAGAAATGACTTCTAAGTTGATTTAAAACTCTATTTGAATTAGAGTGATGGTAATAGACTTTTGAATGGAATAAAAAGTCGATAAATTTAAAGTATGAAATTTATATATTAATTTAATAATGGAATTTAATTTTTGGAATAAAGCATGTAATTGAATTCTGATTTAATATGAATCAGAATGATTTCTAATATGGATATAAATTCTATTTGATTTATAATCGTGTTGGTATGTTATTAAAATGGAAATTTCAAGCATTTTTGTCGATTTTGAAAATCGCTCGATTTAATCGATGCGTTGAAATAGCCTTCCAAGACACAATCTCGGAATTCGACGAAACTAGTTCCATTGGATCCTTAATAGTGTATTATTTTTAGATTTCAAATATCATAGCGATTGGAGTTACCATTTGGTCGTACGTGATAGAAACGCGTTGAAAAAAATATCGAAAATTTAATATTTTAATTCGATTCGAAAAGCTATCTTCCACATATGATTGAAGTAGGCCTCAAAATATATTCCATTGTGTTCGAAATAGGGGTAAAACATTATAAACGCCAAGCGGCACGTCTCGTTTGGAGTTCGTTTGAAAAAGCATGTAAATTTCGAAAATAATATTAAAATAATGTATACATACGCCTATATATACTGTATGAAAGTAAAACCCTAATCAAATTTCATATTTGTCATCAATTGTTATCAATGGCCAATTCCCTTCCAACCTTCTCCCCTCGATCTCCATTAATCCATTCAATATCAAGCCACGTCTCCGACATGAAAAGCGTAGAGGGAAGTGAGATATACATATCCATACGGTGGAGTGTCGTGGAGTTCTACGAGATGGCCAAAATTGAGCCCGTTACGGTTTCCATTCAGGCTTATTTTTAGAGAAAGGGGGAGCATCGAGGTTCACGCGGCTCATGGCGTAGGTGGAAGTCGCGAAGGGCGTTCGAACGGGGGTGGTTGATTGTGGACGGAGAGGCGATCAATAGTTGCTTCGCGTGTTGCGAGCATGAAGAAAAAGAGGGAAATAAAGGGAGCAGACTTGATCTTGTTCTAGAAATTAACGGCCCGATTAATTTTAGGTTAAAAAAATGTTTATAATTTGTACTCAAACTTGTAAAAATCATAACTTCTTCATACGTTGTTAGAATCGGACGAAACAAAGGGTGGCGACATAGTAATGACGAGTAGTACGCTGTGGAATAGATTTGGAGTCGATCGAAGCTAGCTAATATTATAGGTTAAATCGAGCGTGTTCGATTTAATTTAAAATTGGAAAGTTTGGAAAATTTAAAACTCAAGGTTAGTTAATCTCACTCAATTTTGGACTACTAGCATTAATTTTGAATAGTCAAAATTAATTAATGATTGACTGGTTGAATTGATTAATTTTTTTCAATTAAATATGATATTACATATAGTAGTATACATATTGGAGTGATTAATACTCCCATATATATAACGGATGAGACCTTGTGCGCCCCGCATGATAGCAGATGACTCTATATGCCATGATATTCTACCTCGAAGCGGAATTGGTATTTTTATGTTGTACTAACATCTGCAGATGCAGGGAAGAAGGTTGGAGGGATCTAACTGAATTCTTCAAAAATGTTAAATTTAATTTCACATATATCGTGATATACGATATGTTTAAATAATATGTGATAGATCATTGTGTGATCCGGATTGATTGGATGCTATGGCAGTTTTGGCCTAGATTTTGGTACTTTTAAACACCAATAATATATGGTTTCAAATTGGAAAAGAATTTTAAAGGGATGTTTGAAGTAAAATATTTATATAGATTTTGGATTAATTAATGTGATAAAATAATGGTTTTGAAATTTGTATTTAACTATTTCGAGATATTGTAAATAAAGATTTTGGGATAAAAGTATATAAAGGTATTTTTACAATAAATTCTTAAGTGGTACTTTTTTAAATATAAATGGGTTATATTGTATCGTGAAATTGGGCTTGTTTTAAAAAAGGGGATTTTTAATTTTAAACTAGTAAATTTTAAAAGTGTTAAAAATATTCCAAAAATTATTTATTTAATTATTTAAAATTGTTTAATTTTTAATTAGTTACCTTATAATGATTATTGAAGATTTATTATTATTTAAGAATTAGTTAGCATTATTATTTTAAAAGGTAAATTATTAAATATTACTATGGCTTTGTATAATAGCCTTTATTTAAGTATATTTGCCTTGATTAAACTTAGAAATTTATTTTAGAAACTTATAAGCATTATTTTGAGACAATTATTAAATAAATTTTTTGGAAGGTAATGGTATGCTTTCATTGCATAATCGGAGGCAATGAGTGCCTGCAATTAAGTTTTGGATTTCTCTAGGATACAAACGTAACCATTGAGCTGTGAATCCATGGTTGATACCCAATGTACTTTCCATATTATTTTAAAAAGGGTTTCAATATTTTGAAAAGGATATTTTGTGAATTTACACGCTAAGATAGGTACATACTTTTGGATAAAGAGATTTAATTTATTTAAATTTAAATTAAAAGGAGATTCAGGGTTTTCAATGGAAAAGGAAATTTGGTTGAATGATTGTTTATTTGATTGTTAAATAATTGACTATCAAATCTGGACCCAAAATATAACTTTTGGAATATCTAGGGGAAGTACGGGAATTATATGGTATGGTTACCGTTCGAAGTGCTATACTGTATGCTCATTTTGTTCTTCTAGGATGTTGATAAGGAAATCCGTCCACTAATGGTTAGGTGGTGATCTCCGATCCTATTTTTGTCTGTTTATTTCCTAAAGAATCGGGTTTGAGTTTACCGAAAAATATCGAACAATTTTTCGAAGAGGTCGAGATCGGTTAAGTTATCCTAAAAAAACTTTAATCCCACAAGTACGTTTTCAAAGGGAAAACGAGTGCATGGAGTCAAGATGGAGCAGTGAAGTGGAAGGGCTGATTGCTACTAATCCTGAGGATTATTTCAAAATGGATGTAGTAGGAATAGTGCCTTCGGTTCCGTTCGGACTCAGGAAAGACTTGTATAGATGAATTCTAAGTGAAAATTCCTTTAAAGGTAATCGTAGCCTCTAGCCTCATCAATCGAGAATGACTGAAAGCATGGGAGATGCGGCAAGGCTAAGTGGGTCGCACCCAGTTAGGGTACGTTTATCAACTTTCTAGATACCCTTTGATATTATTACTACGATACATGGATGGAGCTCAGAAAAGGGTGGGAACACCCAGGGTGATAGCATATTCAGTCTATCCAAGTTAGGGATAGACCGATCTTGTGTTGTAGGGGATCCCTGTGTGGTCCTCGGTATATTGTTTCTAGACATGTAATTTGATTGGTGATACCCTAGTATATAGTCATTCGTATGGAATCCATTCTCCAATATGTACCTTTACGGTTTTGATTGTAGAACCTAATATGCTGGAATTTTATTAATGTAACAATTTCAGCTATTTGAATAAGTATTTGTACTTAGACACCATTATAATATGAGAGGATTTGATATAAAAAATTTTGGTTTTCGTAAGGTAAAAACCAGTAGTGTTTATGTGTGGCATGGTTTTACGAGATACCTTCGACTTTCAAAGGATTTTGATAACTTTAGTAATTCAAATTGAGTGTGTTTTCTCATGCTGGTTTTCTAGACTGACTCGGATGTTATTTTATTATAATGCTTGGGTTAGACCGAGTATTATAGATTTAGGATAGGATGCTATGGAGTTCAGGAGACAAGCTAGAGACTGAGACGTATTCTCGTACTTGTTTATTCCGCCATTGTGTTTTGTTGAAATTAGCCGCAATTGTGAGGACTGGTTCTTATAACTGTCCAGGCTGGTAATTATTGATTTTGTACCCTAATGTGAGATATGTATATTATAGTTTTGATTTGTGTAAATAACTGTTTATATTATATGTTATTCAGTCTGCTGTGAGATTCTGTTTTGTTTGGTTTCTTCTATCTACTTTCGTTCCCTTTAACAATCTGTCTTTCCGGCACTCGATCGTTCGGCATGTTATACAATGGGCATATTTATGTTGATTTTCGAGGGTTGAAAGGGAGGGCTGTCACAGTTGGTCTATGGGAAATATACATCTGTTACTTTAATTCAAATTTATAAAATAGATCTTATGTAATTATGTGACTTTTAATGTCAAAATTTTCTTTAATTAAAACCAAATTCATTAATATTAATTTTGAATTTTAATTAAAAAAATTATCTAATGTGATTTTAATATATATATATATATATGTATGTATGTATGTATATGTGTGTGTATTTATATTATATAATTAATATTATTGACGAAAATGGCATATGTAAAGGGGAAATAAGTCTTTTGCGCTATAAATCGCAATGTCTAATTACGTTCCCTTTAATTATATTCACTTCTTATTTATATCATGTGCACTTCCTACATGCAATTATATCTGATATATTTGTAAACTAAAACATAAAAAACTTCTAAACCATTGAATAAAATGAAGATTTCATTTAAAATATTTTATATTGGATCTAAAATCCTTTTACGCTTTATAGACTTAACTAAGATAAAAATGATTTTTTTAAATACATTCATTACCCCACTTTTGATTGGCTTGGTTCATCCAATACAAAGGTGGAATCTCGTGCTTTTCTACATTTGGTAATTGTCTATCTATATATTGATGTGTATGTACTATGAAACATAAGAGGACTATGATAAGTTCATGGAATATAAGAGTGAAGTAGAAAACTAAGCAAATATGAAATTGAAATACTTCAATCTGACAAAGATAGTGAGTACATTGGATATGAATTCTAGTAGTACCTAAGGTAGAACCAGGTTCTCTCTCTAGCCACTCATCTTTATACTCCTTGACATAATAGTGTTTCAAAAAAGAGGAATTGAACTTTCTAGACATGGTTCTATCGATGGTGAGTGACATCAAGTTGCCTATCGATGGTGAGTGACATCAAGTTGCCTCTTTCTTTTTGGGATATGTGCTAAAAAACCGTGACATATATGCTTAAGGCTCTATAAGGTTATGGACTGCTAAGAAATCCCACCTTAATCATATTGTGGTTTAGGGTCGTTCGGTTTACATTTAGAACATAAACCCTATTAAACTTGAGGAAAATCGATTTTGTGAAGCTTATAGGGTATCCTAGAAGTTCCATGGATACATATTATATTGTACCGAATAACAAAAGTATATTTTTGAACATTCCACCTTTTTTGAAAAGAAATTTCTCTCCGAGAAATTAGTAGCAGTAAGATAAACTTGGATGAAACCTAGGAAACTCTTGTAGAAATCGAGTGTTTAGACGGTAATTTAACACTATAAAAGATACACAACCGATTAAGGATTAATATGGAATCTTGTGTGCTAGAGGGACGTTGTTGGTTTCATATTGACGATAAAATGTGGATTACGTCATTTACGACGATGATTCACTCTCATATCGACAAGCCTTAGAAAGTAAATACCATGCCTTATGGTTTGATGCTATGAAACCCAAATTGGATTCCATATACAAAAAAAGTTTGTACTTTGGAGAATGTACTCGAAAGAGTAAAATCCATCAATTACACGTGGATCTTAAAAAAAAGATCGGCACAAATTGAAAGTTAGAGGCCTATAATGCAAGATAGGTGGCAAAAGGTTTCTATCTAATTCAAGGTATTGATTATGACGAAACATTTTCACCTATCATCATGCCTAAATAAATTTGGATTCTACTTGTAGTCACAACTTATTATAACTACTTAATATGATTAATGGACATTAAAAAAATGACTGTAAATGGTGATTAAGAATAGACTATTTATATGTTATAGGAATAGAGTTTAAAGAATGCAGTAGTTGTGATAAGGCATTTAGACTTATAAGATCAATCTATGTTTTTAAGCAAGCATATATCAATTAGAATAAATATTTTGAAAAAGTAATTAAAAGGTTTTGTTTTAGTAAAGACAAATTGGAAGAATGCATACATGAAGAGAAATTTTTTGTTATGAAACTCTTAATATTATACATTGATGACTTGGTATTGACTGGAAATGTTGTACCTATGTTACAGTCGGTGAAAACATGGTCGTCCATAGGGAATGCGATTGAAGGGATGATTTAAATGATAGAGTTATTGATAAGAGAAAAACATAAACTTGGATATATTTCTTTAATATCGGCTATTAATTAAATTTTCCTTGAACACTATTCGTTATACTGTTTAATGAAAAAAGTGAAGTTCTAAATTTTATAAATTTAATATCTATGTTTGAAATTTTTTCTCTAAAATTTTAAAATTTCCAAGTTTCAAAAATACAATATTTTATATATATTTAAAAGTTAATTGTTAAATAAAACAGTCAACATTTGAAATTTTCAAATTTCAAAAATAAAAAAGTTAATAATAAATTTCTAGAAAAAATGCATCAAAACAACTATTTTTATAACTATTTTAAAGGGTAGGACTGGCATTTTATTTTATTTTTCTTAAGGAAAAACATATTTTGTTCTTTTGCAACATCAATTTGGTCTTTACCATAGGGCCATAAAATAGTATTTCAATATTGTTGCTTATCCAACACATTTCTCACTTTAACCATAAATCACAACGAAACCACATCTTTTCACCTTAAATTTTTTATGAACTTTTATATACCCTATTCACATAAGTTTACTTTTTTTACATGTTCATTCTGGTTTTTCAAGTTTGAATGTCATCAAAGTTATTCAAAATATTTTTATCACTCACTATTTTATTATATTTACTACCGACGGCTGCAACAATTAGTTTCAATGGTGAACCCGAGAAATGATATCGATATCCTTATGCGTATCTCCATCCTTTGCTATTATTAATAAAGAAAGCTGATTGTATAGGATTCATCTATGTTTGTCATTTAAAACATACATGATGAAGGATTTAGGAGAGGCTTCCGTAATATTAGACATCAGTATCCATATCGATGAATGAAGAAGGTTATTTGAATTGTCCTAGCCAATGTACAGAGATACCATACTAAAATGTTTTTGTACGAAAAATTTAAATCGTGGAAATATTCCAATGCAGCATGGAATTTTCCTTTCGAAGAAGGACTCCCTATTTATAGATGAGGAAAGTCATCGAATGTGTCAAATTCCTTATGCATTGGCAATACGATCCATCATATACACTATGTAATGTACATGGCTGGATGCTTTTATTGCACAAGCTACACCTAGTCGATATCAGTCATATCCATGAGAAAATCATTCGATAACAATTAGGTTCATCCTAAGTATTTTAGAAACAATAAAGATTTATTTCTTATGTACAGAAATAAAAATGCCTTATGAAGTGCTTCTTGGATTCATGTTTTCAGACAAGAAGTTTGTCGTAGGTTTTGTGTTTACACTTAATTGAGGAGTGATTAGCTGGAAAGTTCCAAAGAAGAAGTTGGGGCCAATTCAAGCATGGAGCCTGAGTACATCACCTTTAGGATATGCAAAATCATTAAGAAGCTAGGAGTGATCCCAAGCATTAATGGTCCGATGCTCGTGTATTGTGATAATAATGTGGCAATATAGATTACCAAGGAACTAAAAGCGCACACGAAATTGAGATACATCCTTCGTATTTTCCACATGATAAGGAAATTTATAAGTGATGAAGAGATTGTAATTGAGAGAGTAGATACTAAAGTAACATCATTGATCTATTTTCTATGGTGCTTTCTCAGTCTAATCTTGCTATACTGATAAAAGACATAGGGATGACACTCCATAATGGGCCCTAAGAGAAAATGAGAGAATGATAGAGTTTAACAGTGTACCCAAGAGTAATTATGTAAATAATTTTATGTACCTAACTCTGTAAATAATCTTATTCAAAACAAAGTATGCCTTCTGTTTTATTTTCTTTTGTATGTGTTGTTATATAGAGATACAAATAATGAAATAATTACATTAAACATATATGAGTAGAAAATCCTTTGGACAAGTGTTTTATCCGTTGCAGTTACGAATGTGTTTCTAACCATGAGTATTGAATCGATATATAAATACTTACTTTTTAAATATTACCAGTCAAGATATATCAAGAAAGGATATTGATACATTCATTGAGACAAGTGTCTATAATGCTCTATGTATGATGGACGGTGAATTACTCATGACTGCTAAGGGTGCTAAGGGGTACATACATATGGCTATTTGGAACAATCAAAGAACAATTCAGTGAGAATCTTCGATCGAATAATATAACTAAGTCAAAATAGAAGATCTCATGGTAATGACATGCAATAATCTTTAGACTTAAGGGTACTGGGGATCTTAAGTAACCAGACTATACTTGGATTATAGTCAATTGCGTAACATTGCGGTCAAATTATGACAATAGTTGGGTATACATTAAACTATTTGGAGTGAAAAACTGCCCAGTAGTGGATTCATCTTCTTTGTTGTAAAAGGTTATTATCATCATAATTGGTACTCAACTTGACGTCAAAATCTCTGCCCAGAGTAAACTGGTTAATTGATAATTGTTACCAGATTGAACAAACGCATTTAAAGTGGTTTATATAATTAACTAGGGATACTAGTAGAGATTTTGACCGTATAACAAATTCCAGATATCGTAGTGATATGTTTTTGATAATAATAATATGTATACAAAATATCAGTACTATATGTAGTATAACACAAATTAGAAATTGGATTTCGCATAAATAACTTATAATATTTTGAATTTGTACCGTATACCATATTTCGGCAAAGCCCACACATGTTTTAGTATTTAAATTGTTTAAATACTGGTTGAGGAATGAGTTCATGCCAGAGAGTCAACACATGTAGTTATTTTCGAGTTTGTCATATTGTAAAATTAATTTATAATTATTATAAAATAATAATGTAATAATAAATTTTTATGGCATTTGGACTATTTATTTAAAGATTAATATAACACCCCTAATTTTTGATAACATTATTCAAGAGTTTTAATTAGATAAATAAAATAAAATAATGTAAATATTAAGTGATAAAGGGATTGAGATATGAATAAAATTAAGTTTGTACGCAATTTAATTAATTAAATGGGCTTAAAGCTAATTAGTTTGCATAAGGGTGTATTGGGAATTAGCCACAAATAACCCCATACCCTTATATATTCTCCTTCCTCATATTCATTTTCCCGTTTACATCATTTGGAAAACAAAGTAAGAAGAGCCGGCCATAATCAAAGAGAAAAGAGAAGAGAAATCAAAGAAAAGGCTAAGGATTAAAGCTAGGAGAATAAATCTCAATCTCCTTATCTTAATCAAGGCGAATAATAATTCATTCCATCTCCATTTTTTTTTATAATCATACGTTTTCGGATCTAAGGGTAAATTCGTTTTCATGATGATTTGGATGATGACATGCATGAATTACAATTTGTTTGATTTAAAAAAGTATGTTTAAATAAGATTGTATGCAGTTTTAGTGCAAAAACCGATTTATATTGATGTTTAAACGCTATGGAAAAATTTCATGTTATACATAACATGATTTTGGAGTTGGATGTTAATTTTGATAATTTTTCGAGCTATGGAAAGATTAATATGAATTTTCAAAGGAAAATATGGTTACTTGGGTTTATAAACTTATTTCAGAAATTATATTGAGAACTTGGGTATGAAATTTTGATATGTTAGATGACATGATCGAAGTGAGTTTTATGGAATTTTCGGGGATTTTCCCAAGTGATATGCTATGCAAATTAAATTATTTTAGAAGGACTTCTTTGCAATATTGGTTATGTTTAATGGAAGGGCATGTTTTCTAACTTAACAATGGTCTAGTCCTAAAATTAGTGACGATTTTAAAGAATTTAAAAATTTAAGGCAACCACTCTTGTGTTTACACGTGGAAGGTTAATTAGAAAGTATTTGCCTTAATTGGCATTAATCGGTTTTTACCCAGAAAAGTTGGTTCTGCCTTCTTTAGAAGTACCTTTCGACTCAGAGCTCTTTAATCAAGTCGAAATCCCACTAAGCCAAAACCAATACACAAGGTATCTGTTAGATGGTACGTAGTGGATTGGAGAAAGGCGGAAGGCTAGGTGTCAAAAGCATTGCTTCCGATAGGGTCGATACTTTTGTTTGTTTTAAAAAGAGAAGCGCCTGCCTTTATTTTATTTAAGCCTTCGAAGGAGCCTAAGCATATGTTTTCGAAAGAGGTTTTCTAAAAGGCTTTCTAAGGGGTTGCCAACTTATGTTTTAAAGATTAAGCTTTCGAATGGGTTTCTTCACTTATAAAATAGGGCTTTCAAAAGAAGAAGTTCCGACCTAGTCGAATCCCTGCTGCCGTTCTTTTGCCATTCGAGTGTATTGAATTCATCAATGCTTTCGAAGGGTAACGTTTGTTTTAAAAGTGTTCTAAGCCACTTCCTGAATGCTTTCGAAAGGGTCCATGGGTTTTGTAGGAAATGGCTTCGAAAGTGGGTTTCAATGCTATCCTTTAGTGTTTTATTTAAATGATTTGAAGCTTTCGAAAGGGATGGTGCCGATGCCATCAAGTTTTCCCCAATATTTTTATATGATAAAGGATGGTTTCTTAAGAAATACTTTCGTTTATATTCATTTTAACCCAAATAATATTTTAAGTATAAACTCAATGGTTTCAGATAGGATACTTCCAATGGTTTCGAAAGGGGGACTTTTAAAGGTTTCGAAAGGGATACTTCCAAAGGTTTCGAAAGGGGTACTTCTAATGGTTTCAAAGCTATGCTTCCAAAAGATAATAAGTAATACTTTATTACATTTGAAAGGTTTCCCAAGAGAAGTTTTAAAGTGTTTCGAAAGGCAGGGGTCTAATGTTTTGAAAGTTATTTATTTGCTTTCGAAGGAGGTTATCTAGTGAAGTCGAAAGCAATGTTTTGAAGGTTTTGAAAGCCTTAGTTTTCAAAGCAAATAACCCAATCTCATTTTAAAAGAAAACCATGGCATAGTTAAATAAAGCGATTTGAAAAGGATTTTTTTAAGAAGTTTTGTTTGATTAAAGGGTTAAAGGGATTTACCAAGTTATTGTGTTTGCTTCTTCATATATGTATATGTTCACATTGTACTGGACCCATAGTTGTATTTTGGAGATGGGCAGAATAACCAGCTAGGTTGATCCAGTAGTGAATATAAATTAACTCCTAAATGAGTAGAATTGCATCCAGGAGTTTAGAAAGATGACATAGGATGATAAAATGTTAAAGGATGGTATTGGCAGGGGCCAATAGGTTCTCAGTTAGCCCATGTAAACTATGTGCAGGAATAGATATTGGTAGGGGCCAATAGGTTCATAGTAATCCCATGAAAACTATGTATAAATGAAGATGTCATAAAGAGAGGTTCATAGTGAGCCCATAAAAACTATGATTTGATATTGGCATGGGCTAATAGGTTTATAGTGAACCCATGAAAACTATATCTGAATTTGGATATTTACAGATGTCAATTGGTTCCTAGTCAGCCCATGAAAACTAGGATAAGAAGAAAGGATATTGGAGTTACAAATAGGTTCCTAGTCAGCCCATTGAAACTAGAATAAGAGTGAAAATATTGGAGTTACCAATAGGTTCTTAATGATTCCATGAAAACTATGTAATTGGACTGGAAGTCCATGGTCATTTTACAATTTACCGGTTATTAGTCAGCCCATGAAAGCTATTAGGTTAATAGTAATACTAGAAACTATAACTGTAACAGATAGTCAAAATGATTGGGGATGGGTAATCGAGAATTGATTCACTTGTTTTGCATACCATAATATCATATTTTTTTGATTTGTTTTAACCATTGTGGATGTAGGAGCACAATATATGGTTTTATAAAGCTTTTAAGATACCAGTGAGGGAAAAACCTATTCCGCTAAGCGGCGTGGTCTTACTAGATATCTAAATGGTTTGATATGGAAGATTATTATTCATACCAGACTTTATGTCTGACTCAAAGTTTATGTTTTCCCCTTAAACTTTTGGGCACTCAATTAATTTTGAGTAGTTTGATAGTTGAGGTTTCAGGTACCTCATTTGACGAATAAGCTTCTGGGGATGTGCAGGTGGCACGATAGTATCTAGAATTCTCTTTTATTTCGATTCCACTATGTTGTTTGTAATGGAAAAGTTGTTAAATTGCCCTTGTATACTCTGATCATCCAATGTGTCATCTTCATATATCGCTCGTGGCGTATGTTATAATAAATATATTTTCTCTATATGTGGCTAGCAATTATGGGATTATGTATTGAATTGGAAATGTTTTAAAAAGGAATGTGATCTTGTTTGATGCTTTACATTTTTTCCATATTCATGTGTTCCTGTGATCAATGAATCTAAGATTGTCGCATTTGGTCGCCAAGGATTAATAACTACGGATGACTGTAGCATTTTGTAGCCGTTAGTTTTGGGCCTCCAAGTAGGGGGACGTTACAAGTTGGTATCAGAGCATAGGTTTATGAAATTTTAAAAGGAAATTAAACCTAAAAGCTTTTTGAAATATACTCTAATGAATCCGAAATATGATCGGGGTTTGGGATAACACTATAGTAATATACTTGTATTTGATATATATATATATATATATATATATATATAAGTATGTATTCCCCTATCTCTTAAACCATTCTTCTATATCTTACTAAGGCTCCTTTGTAGATTTACGAGAAAGAGGTTACGGAAGAGGGAAACGGAAGAGAAAATATGGATGGAGGAAGCACCACAACCATTGGAAAGGATCAACCTAATACCAAAAGGAACCAAGGTCGATAGATTAATGCTAACCAAAATGCTGATGCTAATGTGGGTGGTGGAAACCTACCAGTAGATATGGGGGCGATGTATTAGTTCTTCACCAATATGTTGCAAACGGGAGTTGCTGCTGGAGTTGCTGGAAATGTTGCAGGAGCTAATCCTATGGCTTTAGTGGGGAATAATTATGCTAAGAAAAGCAGAGATTACACCAGTCTTAATAGGAAACCATTTAGGGAACGGAGGATTCCATAGAAGTAGAGAATTGGCTGTTGCATTGTGAGAGTATCTTTACTAACTTGGGTTTAGAAGATGAGTAGAAGAGAAGGTTGGCCTCAAGATAGTTGCATGGGTCAGCACTTAATTAGTGGAATAGTGTTAGTGCTAGAGTTCCAGAGGAAGAGTTGACATGGGCTGAATTCAGCAGGAGATTTGAATAGAGGTTTTTATCTGAGGTTGCTAAATCAACATTGAAGAGAAAGTTAATGGATCTAGTTTGGGAAGAGATGTCGGTTATCGACTATGCCACTAGGTTTTATAAGCTGTCACGATATGGGTATGCTATTATAGACACTTACATCAAAAGGAATGTGTGGTTCATTAAGGGATTGAGACCTGAGCTTGCTAGGGCTACCCTGACACATATCCGTGATCCTTGTAGTGTGGTTGTGGAGATGGCAATTCTCCATGAGAAGATGATTGTTGTTTTTGCTTGAGAGAAGCTAGTTGAAACCCAGGGTTCTCAGGTGAAGAAAAGAAAATTCTTTAAGAAGAAGGGAGCCCAGATGGGAGATGCTGCCAAGAAGGCAAAGACTGATTTAATTTTCTACAAGTGTGACAAGAAGGTCATTATGCAAATGAGTGCCGGTAAGGCAAGGGAAGATGGTTGATATAAGAAGAATGTGAAGTGCTTCAACTGTGACCAATTTGGGCATTATAAGAACCAGTGTCCAGAGCCAATAATGGTGGACAAGGGAAAGGTTTTTCTATTGGACCATCATCAGCTAGGACAACTGCTGCTGAAAAAGGAAAGATTGTGATGGAAAGTATGTTTTTGATTCAGAGTATACCAGTTAGGATACTATTTGATACCGGTGCATCACATTCATTTATATCTAGTGTTTAATTGTTATGTTATGCTTAGAATCCACATACCTTGTAACTTCCTTAAGGGTTGCGAATCCAATAGGAGGCTCTGGGGATGAGATGTGACCAGCTTGAACTTGATTTGTTAGGTCATAAGTTTGCGTGTAGTCTACATGTTTTCGCTTTCGTAGATTTCAGAATCATTTTGGGTATGGATTGTTGGAAAAGGTATGAGTCCAGGATATTTTTCCAGGATGGGGAGATACCACTAAGACACCCTGATAGTCATAACAGTATTATATTCAAAGTGGAGAATTCAAACCGAAGTAGTTATGCTTTGTTAAGTGCAATGGAAGTGGGAGAAAAGCTAAGTTATTTTCGAGTATCAAAAGAGTTTGCAGATGTCTTTAAGTCAGTCATAGGACTACCACCGAAACAAGCTTTTGAATTTTGGGTAGATCGTGTGGCAGGAGCTGAACCTATGAGTACATCACCTAGCAGGATGATGCCGACTAAGATAAAGGAATTGAAGGTGTAGCTAGTAGATCTAAAATGAAGAAATTTTATTAGATCAAGCAGTTCGCCTTGGTGAGCGGCCACAATGTTCGTGAAGAAACCGGATGGGTCGTTGAGGATGTGTATCGACTATCGTAAGCTGAATGAGAGAATGAAAAATAATAAGTATCCTTTGCCGAGAACTGTTGATCCATTTGATCAGCTGTGTGGAGCCTAAGTGTTTTCCCAGTTGAATTTGGCGACAGGCTTCATTAGTCAAGAGTGGCAGAGGATAACATTCCTTTGATAATAATTCGGACTAGGTATGGTACATACCAGTGGTTAATAATGCCATTCAAGTTAATGAATGCACCTGCTTTTATTGTGGATTTGATGAACCGAGTCTTGCAAGTGTATTTTGATAGATCCGTGTTGGTATTTATAGATAACATGTTAGCATACTCTATGGATGAAAGAGAGCATGATGATAATCTTAGAGTTGTGCTTGTGACGCTGAGGCAGAATCAACTGAAGGCAAAGTTTTTTATGTGTCAATTTTGGAAGAAAAGGTTAAGTTTCTTGGTTACGTGGTTTCGAAGAAAGGGTTGTCAGTCGATCCAGATAAGATTGAAGCTGTTAATAATTGGAAGAGACCAGAGATGGTGATTGGGGTTAGAAGTTTTCTTGGAATTGTTGGCTATTACCGGAGATTTATCAAGGATTTATCGCGGATAGCAACGCCTTTGACTAAGCTAATCAGGAAGGAGGTGTAGCTTGTTTGGTATGACAAATGTGAGGAAGCATTCCTTAAGTTAAATCATTTGTTGACCAATGCAAAAGTGTCAGTAGTTCTAGACGAAAATAAAGGGTTGGTGGTATATACTGATGCATGTAGTGCTAGATTGGGAGCTGTGTTGAAGTAGAAGGGTAAAGTTATTCCTACACTTCACGACAGCTTAGACCGCATGAAGTTAGATATCCTACTCATGATTTGGAGTTGGCTGCGGTGATCTTTGCATTGAAGTTTATGGAGGCATTATCTCTTAGGGGAGAGATTTGAGCTGTACACAGATCATTAGTCTTTAAGATACTTATCCTCTCAAAAGGAGTTGAACATGAGACGGCTGAGGTGGCTGGGGTTTTTGTCTGCTTATGATTTTGGTATAGATCTAGGGAAAGGTAATAAAGTAGAGGATGCTTTTAACAGAAGACATCAGAATGTGATGTTAGCTTTGTTGATAGAGTGGAAGGATTTAGATGTTTTGACAACTTGTAATGTGCAGTTAAGATCGACTGCTAGTTCTAGTCAGAGTACTACCATATTGTCCAGCTTAGAAGTTCAACTAGTGTTGATTGAGAGAACTGCTTCTAAGAAGAAGGAAGATCCATTGATGGCCAAGAAGATCAGGAGGCTTAATGTTGGAACTGAGATCGATGATCCAAAAGATTTTTGTCTTGACCGGAGGGGATGGTCGAGAAAGAAGGAACGGTTATATGTTCCAAATGTTGAGAACTTAAGGAAAGAAGTTCTTGGGGAATGCCATCGATCCAAGTTTACGTTTCATGCTGAAGGGACCAAGGTATACCAAGATATGAAGAGGAACTCCTATTGGGAAGGTACGAAAGGGGATGTTGGTTTGTGGGTTAGGCAGTGTGTAAACTGTCAATAAGTGAACATTCGAAGCTAAGTGAATTGCTTCAACCTCTAGAGATTCCAATTTGAAAATGGGATTCGATATCCATGGATTTTATAAGCGGGTTTCCGAGGTCGAATAGGGAAATGAAAGTATATGGGTCGTGGTGGACATGTTGACCATGAGTGCCCATTTCATTCCAGCTAAGTCAACCAGCACGACACCTGTTTTGGCGAAGTTATTTATGAAGAACATAATTAGACTACATGGAGTTCCTAGTAGCATAGTCAATGACATAGGTATTTTGTTCCATAGCGAATTTTGGAAGTGTTTATAGGATGTATTAGACACTAAGCTCAAGAAGAGTACTACTTATCACCCTCAAATGGATGGGGAGATAGAGAGAGTCAAAAAGGTACTTGAGGATTTACTGAGAGCTTGTGTGTTGGACTTTGGTGGATCTTGGGAAGATCACCTGCATTTACTTAAATTTTCCTATAATAATAGTTATCAGACTAGTATAGGAATCATGCCTTTTGAAGTTTTGTATGGAAGGTCATGCAAATCACCAGCATATTGGTTAGAAACTGGAGACAGATTGGTCTTTGGTCCAGATCTGCTTAGGGAGGCGTCGGAGAAGATTGGGTTGATCCGAGAAAGGATGAAGGAAACTCAGTCCAGACAGAAAAGTTACGCTGATAAGAGGCGTAAAGACTTAGAGTTATCAGTTGGATGTAGAGATTTCATTAAGTATCACTAATGAAGGGTGTGGTACGGTTTGGGAAGTCGCAGAAACTGGCATCGAGATATGTTGATCCATTCCAAATTATAGAGAGGATTGAAAAGCTTGCATACATAGTAGAGTTTCCAAGCAGTATGACCGGTGTCCATAATTTATATTTTGTGTCTCATCTTCGCAAGTATATGCATGATCCAGAAACTACTATTCCTCCAACAGGATTGGAAGATCTTGTAGTCGAGCCTAATTTGACTTTTGTTAGACAAACATTTCGGGTTGTAGCGAGAGGTGAGAAAAGATTGAGGAACAAGACAGTCTAGTTGGTGAAAGCTCAGTGGAGTGACAAGAGAAGGACTGTACTTATAAGACAAAGAATAGGATTCGAAATACTTATCTTGATCCGCGTTGAGGGTATGCTTATATTAGATTTGTATAGATAATTCCTAGTCAGGTAGACTAATATGGTTGTTAGGAGTCGTTATAGATGATTGCTATTTTTAGTATTTAGTCCTCACTGAATTTCGAGGACGAAATTCATTAAGGAGGGGAGCCTGTGACACCCCTAATTTTTGATAACATTATTCATGAGATTTAATTAGATAAATTAAATAGAATAATTTAAATGTTTAGTGATACGGAATTGAGATATGAATATAATTATGGTCGTGCTCAGTTTAATTGGTTAAATGATCTTAAAGCTAATTAGTTCGCATAAGGGTATATTGGGAATTAGCCATACATAACCCCTTACACTTATATATTCTCGTTCCTCATATTCATTTTCCCATTTACGTCACTTGGGAAACAAAAATAAAAAAGTAGGAAGAGTGAGCCATAATCGAAGAGAAAAGAGAAGAGAAATCAAAGAAAAGGCTAAATGTTAAAGCTAGGGGAATAAATTTCAATCTCAATCCAATCTCCTTATCCTAATCAAGGTGAATAATAATTCATTCCGTCTCTATTTTGTTTTATAATCATATGTTTTCAGATTTATGGGTAAATTTGTTTTTATGATGATTTGAACGACGATATGCTTGAATTACATTTTATTTGGCATAAAACAAATTGTTTAAATAAGATTGTATGCGATTTTAGGGGAAAACCGATTTATATTGATGTTTAAATGCCATGGAAAATTTTATGTTATACAAAACATGACTTTGGAGTTGGGTTTTAATTTCGATAATTTTCTAAGCTATGGAAAGATTACTATGAATTTAAATAAAAATGGTTAGTTGGATTTATAAATTTATTTTAGATATTATATTGATAATTTGGGTCTGAAATTTTGATATGTTAAGTAACATGATCAAAATGAATTTTTTGGAAATTTTAGGAATGTTTCCTAAGTGATTTGCGATGCAAATTAAATTATTTTAGAAGAAGGACTTCTTTGCAATATTGATTTTGTTTAATGGAAGGGCTTACTTGCGAACTTAACTATGGTTTAGATCTAAAATTAGCGGCAGTTACTTTAGTAAATAATTTAAAAAGTTAAGGCAACCAATCTTGTGTTTACACGTGGCAGGTTAGTTAGAAAGTATTTGCCTTAATTGGCATTAATCGGTTTTTACCCAGAATAGTTGGTTCCGCCTTCTTTAGAAGTACCTTTTAACTCTAAGCTCCTACCTTTAATCAAGTCGAAACCCCACTAAACCGAAACCAATACACAAGGTATCAGTTAGATGGTACGCAATTTATTGGAGAAAGGCGGAAGGCTAGGTGTCGAAAGCATTGCTTTCGATAGGGTCAATACTTTTGTTCGTTTTAAAAAGAGAAGCGCCTGTCTTTGTTTTGTTTATGCCTTCGAAGGAGACGAAGCATATGTTTTCGAAAGCGGTTTTCTAAAAGGCTTTCGAAGGGGTTGCCAACTTATGTTTTAATGAATAAGCATTCGAATGGGTTTCTTCACTTATAAAATAGGGATTTTAAAAGAAGGGGTTCCGACCTAGTCGTAGCCCTGCTAGTTCTTTTGCCTTTCGAAGGGTAACGTTTGTTTTAAAAGTGTTCCAAGCCACTTCCTGAATGCTTTCGAAAGTGTCCAAGGGTTTCGAAGGCAACGACTTCGAAAGGGGATGTCGATGCTATCCTTCAGTGTTTTGTTTAAATGATTTGAAGCTTCCGAAAGGGATGGTGCTGATGCCATCAAATTTTCCCTAATATTTTTATATGATAAAGGATGGTTTCGAAAGAGATACTTTCATTTATATTCAGCTTGACCAAATAATATTTTAAGTATAACCTCATTGGTTTCAGATAGAATACTTTCAATGGTTTCGGAAGGGGGACTTTCAATGGTTTCGAAAGGGATACTTCCAAAGGTTCGAAAGGGGCACTTTCAATGGTTTTGAAGCTATGCTTCTAAAAGATAATAAGTATTTCTTTATTACATTCGAAAGATTTCACAAGAGAAGTTTTAAAGTGTTTCAAAAGGCATGGACCTAATGTTTTGAAAGAGATTTGTATGCTTTCGAAGGAGGTTATCCAGTTAAGTCAAAAAAAATATTTGAAGGTTTCGAAAGCCTTAGTTTTCAAAGCAAATAACACAATCTCATTTTAAAAGAAAACCATGGCATAATTAAATAAAGTATTTTGAAAAGGAGATTTTGAAGAAGTTTTCTTTGATTAAAGGGTTAAAGGGATTTACCAAGTTATTGTGTTTTCTTTTTACATATGTATATGTTCATATTGTCCTGGCCCCATAATTATATTTTGGAAAAAGGAAAAATTACCAGCTAGGTTGACCCAGTAATGAATATAAGTTAAATTAACTCCTGCATGAGTAGAATTGCATCCAGGAGGTCAGGAAGACTAGAACATAAGATGCTAAAATATTAAAGGAAGGTATTGGCAAGGGCGAATAGGTTCTCGGTTAGCCATAAACTACGTGTAGGAAAAGATATTGACAAGGGCCAATAGGTTAATACTAAGCCCATGAAAACTGAGTATAAATGAAGATGTCAGAAAGACAGCTTCATAGTTAGCTTATGAAAACTATGATTTGGTATTGGCGGGGGCTAACAGGTTTATAATGAACCCATGAAAACTATATCCAGCTTAAAATATTGACAGATGTCAATAGATTCCTAGTCATCCCATGAAAATTAGGATAAGAAGAAAAGATACAGGAGTTACCAATAGGTTCCTAGTCAGCCCATGAAAATTAGGATAAGAATGAAGGTATTGGAGTTACTAATAGGTTCTTAGTGATCCATGAAAACTATGTGACTGGACAAGGTGCCCATAATCATTTTACGTTTTACCGGTTATTAATCAGCACATGAAAACTATTAGGTTATTAGTAATCCTAGAAACTATAACCGTGATAGATAGTCAAAATGAATGGGGATGGGTAATCCAGAATTGATTCACTTGTTTTTTATATCATCATATTGTATTGCTTTGTATTGTTTTAACCATTATGGATGTAGGAGCACAGTATACAGTTTTATAAAGGTTTTAAGATACCAATGAGGGGAAAACCTATTCCGCTAAGTAGCATGGTCTCACTAGATATCTAAATGGTTTGAGATTGTTGATTATTATTCATACCAGGCTTTATTTCCGACTCGAAGTTTATGTTTTCCCCTTAACTCTTGGGTACTCAATTAATTTTGAGTTGTTTTGAGTCAAGGTTTTCGGGTACCTCATTTGACGAATAAGCTTCTAGGGACGTGCAGGAGGCATGATAGTATCTAGAGTTCTCTTTTATTTTGATTCCACTTTGTTGTTTATAATGGAAAAGTTGTTAAATTTCAAGTGTAAACTCTAATCATCCAAGGGGGCATCTTCATATATCGCTCTTGGAGTATATTGTAATAAATATATTTTCTCTGAACGTGTGTAAAGATTGTGGGATTATGTAATGAATTGGAAATGTTTTGAAAAGAAATGTGATCTTGTTTGATGTTTTAGTTTTTTCCACATTCATGTGTTTTTGTATATCAATGAATCTAACGTTGTCCTATTTGATCGTCGAGGATTAAAAACTATGGATGAGTACAGCATCCGTAACCGTTAGTTTTGGACGTCCAAGTACGAGATGTTACAATTAAAAACTAATCGAAATGATTTATAATTGTTATACATAGATTTAATTGACGAACATGCTTGAATTAATTAATTAAACGATTTAATTGTTAAATCATTTTGACATGAAATTTGGATGCCCAACCTCTTGTATTGCGAGCCATGTCATGTGTAAGCAAGAGGGAAGACTTGATCTTCTTGGGTAAGAGAGAATAAGGCTAAGTATTTGTGGTATAGTTGGCTATAAATAGCCGCCCCCTCTCATTCTCTTTTCACACAGAAAATCTCCAGCCTCAGCCTCTACAGTAAGCATTTGTGTGGCTAAGGAGATGCTATTGCATCAATAGCCAAGGAAGTAGAAAAAATTGTTCAAGGAAGGAAATAAGCTTTGACTGAGGTGTTCAATGATCGAAGATCACAAGAAGAAGACAATAGTGTTATTTAAATAAATTCAAATAAATATTAATATTTATATAAATTTGTCATCTTCATTATACAATTCGACCATAAAAAACTAATTATTTTTAAATTATTAATTAAAAATTGATACACACACATACAGAATAGTTTTCAAATTATAAACAAAAAATAAAGTTTACTGGATTTATATATATATATATATAGATTAACTGTTTTACCTTTAGCTCTTTAAATTGTTTTTGGATTTAATTTTTAAAAAATAAAAATAATATTTTATTGCTATCTACTTTAGGGAATTAGAAAAATATAATTATGAATATATGTACGTACCTACATAATTTAAATAAAAAAGAACATTCTTCGGTTTTATCGGTGAAAAAATTATTTTTAAAACGTCAAGAAAATTAAAATTAAATAATTGAAAACAATCAAATACACACATGCACGTGTGTTTGTTATATACATCTACATGGATTTAATTTAAAAAAAAATTATTTTTCTTCTCATGGGTTTTAAGGTTAAAATGATTTAGCATATTTATTAAACAATACCAAAATTTAGCATATTTATTATTCATATAAATACGAAATATGATCTGGTGCAAGTTAATGAAAGGAGTTTTTCTTGAATCTGCTATTTTAACCTACTGGCAATGAACATGATACCACAACATATACACACTTAATAAACGTGTGCAATGGTCTATGGGTAATACTAATCATGCTTCACCTTGCTTTATCCCTATTCCTAACAAGTTCGGATAATACATAATAATCTTTCTGTTGGATCGGGTGCATTGACAGTGGGGTAAAAAGGGAAATTAAAAAAGAATTCCTTTTATTAATTTGCAATGGATCTTATTTTATATATTTACACAAATAAAACTTCTGTGCTAAACTTATTTAGTAGTGATTGATAAAGGGGTTTATGTTTTTAATTTTAATTTAATTAGTTTGTATTATCACTTGTAATTTATAAGTTACAATTTAATTATATTTATGTTTTAATTTATTTCAGTTTCATTTAATTTTATGTTTTAGTTTATAATATTTTCACATTCACCATGGGAACATTACAACTGTAATAATTATGAGAAATTAACCTAAGGTAAAATGAAGAATAAATGACATAGGTGTATAATTAACCATTGTGACCTACGATTAATACACACAAAAACACACACATGCATATACAATGTACAGTGTCAAGACATTGATAATTTAACATGGCACTGTCTCATATATAATGAATGAACACACTCATTTTATTTAATCAAAATTTTCCCATAGTTAATATTTATGTGTGTGTGTGTGTTTATGTATATGTATGTATGTATATGAGCTAGGATCAATAACATCACTTATTTAGCACCATTTTTAGCCCCTTGATATCATCTACAAGTTTATATTTAAATATTTGGTCCATGTGACAGGAGAGAGAAACGACAAATATTTGAATAGAAACTTGTGGCTGATATCAAAGGGCTACAATATGGTGCTAAATAAAGGGTGTATATATATATATCACTATATACGTGCTCGTGTATATGTTCAGGTTTAAAAGTATTATTAATTACTTTTTAAATGCCGGTAACTATTTAGACACACACACATAACATAATACATTTTTTATTTAAACTTAAATTTTGAATACATATGTATTGATAGAGTTAACAGTGTGGAATAGGAGCAATTATTTAATTTGTTTTATAACCTTAACTTTCTAAATAATTTTCTACGTAATAAAGTATTTTTTGGTTTTGGTTTTATATTATAAATGTTGTTATATTGTGATATAAATAAAGAATTAACAACATTAATCATATTTTTATAGGATTTTTTAGGAGAACTGTTTTATCTATTGTAGTTATGAATGTGCTCATGGCTTTAAGTATTGAATCGATACATACAGAACACTAACTCCTTAATTGTTCCTAGTCAAGGTGTATTGAGAAAGTGATATTGAAACATTTATTGAGATTAGTATTCCCATTTCTTTCCATATGATGGATGGTGATTTATCGTGACCTTCGGGGTACTAAGTAGTTACGTACTTGTGGTTATTAAGGAACAATCACAAAAAATTCAACAAGAGTCTTCTATATGTTAATATAACTAAGTCAAAATAGAATATCCGATGGTAATGACGTATAAGTACTTCTAGCTTGATGGTATCGTTGATCTTAATTAGTTAGGCTATACCTCTATTATAGTTAAGTACTTGGTAGGGACTTTGTAATGACTATAATTAGATGCACATTGAATACCATGGAGAGCATTCGTCTCCTTCCTTTATAGAATGTTAGTGTCACTATAATATGCATACGACTTAAATGCCAAAATCTCTGGCAAGTGTAAATAAGTTAATGTTATCGGATGGAACCTATAAATTTAAAATTTTGTTTACTAAATTAAATAAGCATATTAATAGAATTTTAACATCGACCAAACTATGGACATCTTAGTGATACAATGATGACGAAAAGGATACATGTACAATATGTCGTTACAAGGTGACTTTATTTTAGCTCAGAAATTGGATTTTGTGAAAATTGTCTGTGGCGCTTTAGCAAAGTCCATATAAGCTTTAATATTTGAATATTTAAATATTGACCTAGGCTATGTTCACACAAGAGAGTCAATACAACCGCATTGTTAATTATTTTTGAATTTGTGCAACAACCAGGAAAATTAAAATATAATAATTAATTAACGAATAAATGAAATAATAAAATAACTTTGTGAAATTATCGGAATTGAGCCATGAGAGTTGCACCGTTGTGCTGTGGTAATTTTTTGGTCAATTTCCATATATAGAACGTTTGAAACCGGTCTTATATGAGCAAGATATGAGATAAACAAGAAAGTGAATACATACATACATAAATATATATATACACATGCATGTATGTGTATATATATAGGCTAGGTTGACCAGCAGATCGACCTAACCTCACCCTAGGTCGACCGGCCGGTCGACCTGGGTATAGGGGCGGGCGATCTAGCAGTCGACCTACGTTAGAAATTGGACGAAGGAAAATTCCTTCATCCAGCATGACTATTAGCCTATTTTCTACGTGTTTTTCATTGTTTAACCCGATCTGGCCCCTCCGTTTCTACATCCGATGGCCCCTATTCAGCCTATGACGTGGTTGCGTCCTATTAAATCTCTAAATCCAATGGTCCGAGATCCACTTCCATACCTATAAATACACCCTTAGACCTACCACCTTTTCTCATTCTAGGTTTTCTCTAATTGGGTACACCTTTCTAGGAAGGACCCTAAACGGAAAAAAATTTCGAAAGGAGAAAATCATTATAAATTAAAATATTTTACAACTCCAAATGGATCTAGGAAGACCAAAGGAAAAGCTTAGGACTGGAGGTGAGTGATTGTAATTATTTTAAAATTTCTTTAAGTAATTTAAAATAATAGGGTTTCCAATAGTTGTAGTTTTACTATGATTTTTGGAATAGCCTCTACAGTAGTCTATTTACAGTTTTTAGAATTATTTCCAGTCTATTTCCTTTCAGCTATTTTTTCAGTAATTTTAGTTTATTTCTGTTAACTATAATTTGTTACTGTTAAGCATACCTTTTTATTTATTTACAGTATTTAAGTTTACTTACTATTATTTATTTTTTATTTACATCTTTTTCGACGTTTTGGAGTTTATGAAAGCGTCTATTCTCTTCATCCCCCTTCTCTTCACAAATATGGATTATATAAGTAAGAATATTTAATGAAGAAAATAAGATGTAAATTATAAAGACTGTATTAAATAATGAAATTGGACTGTAATAAATAATGGAACTGGATTGAGATTACACCTATAATTAGAATTGTACTAAGTAAAGATAATTGGCATAGTTATAACTATGAATTATAACTAAATAGAGTAAAAGATGAAGGAAGCTCATTTTCACACTTAGACCTTGGGTTAAGTAGTAAACATGATTATAACTTAGATTGTAATAAGAAACAGAATAGAATGAGGCTTATTTTACTTGGGACAAAATAATAAGCATAGAAAGTAAAGATGACAATAAAGGCTTATTTAAATAATTTATCGAAGTTAATAAGCAAAGATGAAAGTAGGACCTGTACTAAATAGCATGCCTTATTACACAAAAGGATGTCTCACATTAGTCTAAAGTGAGATGAGGGTATGCTTATGCTAAAAATGGTAGTAATTGGTCAAATAGAAGTCCAAACCATGAAGGATTTGGATAAGGGGTGCAACTTGATATTGTTTGGATGAAGGACTAGCACCAATAGCATTTTCCCCATTTTCTATGGACATACGATGATCTTGCGTTAGCCTGAAGTGAGATGAGGGGTACGCTTATGCTGGAAGTTGGAGGTAGTAAGAAGACCCAATAGGTGGAGCAAGAAGTAGCACGGGCATGGTGGCAGTTACGCCTGCGACTTCCATTCGGGTCCTCAGTAATAGTTATGAGTTCCAAAAGCTTAGTATGGATGTCTTTAGTAGACACCATTTCCTTCTATGTAGGGAGCTTTATATGTTATCCAAATCCATATTAGTTGCTCTGTACATCTTTCGTGGATACCATTGGCTGCTTTGTATGGAGTTATATAGCGGCCGGTCCACAGTAAGGTCCATGGAGTAGCAGGCCGATCAAAAAGAGTAGAACTAGGGTCACATTCTAATTACTGGATCAGAAATTTAGCCTAACTAAAGAAGAAATCAATGACAAGTACAAGCAATCAAACTTTACCTATCTTATAAATTGAGCAATATTTAATCATACTTATTTTCAGTTTTTTCCTTTATTATCCTCATTTATGCTAGAAATGTTATATAGTCTATTACTTTATCGTGCTTCAAGATCTAATAATTGCTGTCATTCACCAGACTTTTAGTCTGACCTGCTCCTCTATTTTCTCTTTTCCCACTATAGGAAATCAAGGGAGAAGTCGGTAGATGCTACAACTTGGAGTTTTCTTGGAGGAGATTTCTTCTATGTATTTCTTTTATTTCGGCTTTAGTTCTTTCTGTGTACTGGCTTATTACGAGGGATATTACGTACTCTGGTTTTGAGACTATGACTTTTTATTTCATAGGACATGATGGTTTTGAAATATGGATGTTTTATTTAGTATTTGACTTATTTATGAAGTAATTATGAAGCTTTGTTTTAAATAAGTTATTATTTTAGCTTCCGCTGTTTTTACCTAATTTTGTCGTGTGAATCTTTGTCTCTGTTAGTTTCAGTTATACCTACAGCGCACTACGTCTTTTAATGTGTCCTTTTGTATATATTAAGCGGTGTAGGGTGTTTCACTTGGTATCAAAGCCTAAGGTTATAGAATTCCTAAAAATATATTTGTAAAGTGTTTTCCAAATTAACTTGTTTTAAAGGTATTTTTTAGAAAAAAAATCTTAGAAATAGTTTTTAAGTATAAAAGAGTTTTTGTAAAAAAATTACCTCAAAGTCCAGTTCAACCTTCTTTCGAACCTAAGTTTCCTTTTCTTTGCATAGTATGGCTGACTGGTTCTGTAGAGCTACGATACTAGAGTTGCAAGGGCAAGCGCCTAATACAACACCGGTATGCGGAAATCCCTTTAATCCACCTACACCAGCCGATTTTTCCCAGCTACGCAAGGGCTTCGCTAGCATAAGGGAGGAACGTTTCCTGGGATGAAGGATTTGAAGGAGACATAAGCTAGGTTGGAATGTATGGAGCGAAAGTTTAGGCGGTTAGGTTTGGATGATTGACAGAGTGGTCAACCTATATCTTGGCAACTGGAAGAAGAGTTTATGGAGGTTCCTACAAGCTCTAAGAAGACATAGTGGAAGGCAAAAAGGATAAGAGGAAAAGCGAAGGCCCTTAGATGAGAATTAGGAAAAGTGGGAGATGCAACCGTTGTAGAATGACTGGTCATTACGCAAGAGACTACGAGGGACAGAAGGGGAAGAAGCGTTACAGCTGTGGACAACCCGGTCATCTTAGTAAGTTTTGTCCTCAAAAAATGGGGTAGGGAGTGAGTGCAGCTACAACGCAGATTCAGGGTTTGGATGCAACACCTTCCAGTAGCAGACCGTATCGAGGTAGGAAAATTTGGTTTCCATTTCTGATTTTCCCATTCGGACTCTTTTTGATCCTTGAGCATTACACTTTTTCATCTCCAGTTCTTTGGTAGATTGTTTTCACTTAGACATCTCTTTTGTAGTAGACCCCATTGTTGTTCAAATCCCATGGGAGGATCGACACTCTTGTCTATGGTTTGTGGGGGTTTGAAAATTTATATCCTAGGCATAGAAATTGATTATAACGCCTATATTTTGGGATTTTCGGGGGGTATGGGATGATTTTGGGAATGGATTGGCTATCCAAATATGGAGCTACATTAGATTGTGAGAGTAGAGTCGTTAGACTGGAGACATGCATTAGTAGGACTCTCGAGATTCCTTGCAACCCGCAAGGGTCAGTTATGTTGAGCTTCCTTTATTCCCTCGATTTATCATCATCAGAGTTAGATTCAGTTTCTATCGTTAGAAATTTTTCTGGACATCTTTGAGGAGTTTAGAGGACTAACCCCGCTAAGAGAGATAGCGACTTCAGGATTTATTTTGCTAGCTAGTGGCATTACCCGTAGGGCATTAGGAGCCTAGGGAAAGGAAGGGATTGAGAAAGCAGATTCGTAAGCTTTGGGGAAAGGTTTCATAAGAAGAAACATATTGTAATAGGGAGCGCCAGTTGTTTTCGCTACCAAAGCATGTGGTTCTCTTCGACTTTGCATTGACTATAGAGAATTGAATAAGCTCACAAAGAAGAACCATTATCCATTCACTATGATAGATGATCTTTTTAACTAGTTAGTTGGCTCTTTAATATTCTCCCAGTTTGATTTAATCATTGGATTTCATTAGCTTAGGGTCGCTGATAAGAGCATTGATAAGACTGCATTTAGGACACTAGATGGATTCTTTGAGTGGTTAGTCATGACCTTTGGGCTAACCAATGTCCTATCCTATTCTATAAATTTGATGAACCATGTTTTTTGAGATGTTTTAAAATAAAATTCGTGGTGGTATTCGTGGTCGACATTTTGGTGTTTTTCAAGAAGTATGGAAGAGCATGTTATTCATCTAAAGGAGGTTCTTGTATGCTTCGTGTTCTTCAGTTGAGGGCAGAGCTCTTGAAGTATCACTTTTGAAGTGCATTTATTGGAGCATAGAGAATGTCTACACATGATAGGGATTTAAGAGACAATTTTGTACATTTAGTATTAGAATTATGGAAATCCAAAGAGAGGTATGCAAATGTTAGAGATGTACAATGAAATTCAATTGATAAACAGAGAAGAAAGTCCATGTGTAGGTAATTGCAGAAATTATAAGTGTCTCAGACAAGTGGATTTGATGGTGATGCCTTTGAATAAATATGAGTGCACAAGAGAAATAGGTGTAAAAGCCTTTAGTTTAGGAAAAGTACTCCAAAGGTAGTAAGTAGGAAGATCCACTTTATGCCAAGCCCAATAAAACGAAAATTTTGAAATTAAAAATGTTGAAAAAAAAGTGTAATTGTTAGAATTGACAATTTTCGTTGTTAATATTTTCTTTCAAAAATAAAACAAAATAAATAAACATGGGGTTTTTGAAGAATAGTGTGAAATGTAAGTTGATTTTTATATAATGAAAAATTGGAATTCTTTTTGAAGAACCATGGAGTGTGTGTGTGCGTAACTCATTAGTTTCTTTTAAAGTAAACAAAGATTTCAAATATAAAAACCTAGAATGTATCAAGTATCGAGAAGATAGATTACAACTATTATTGTTGTAATAAATGTTTTCATGAAAAATAAGAGGATCATAGGGTATAACACTATAGTTATAGTAAGTGACTCTCAAGAGAAATATTTTTACATCGGTATATGAGATTTATTGGTATTTATTTAATTGAATCCATACACTAGTATTTTTTGGGATGTAGTAATTGTATTCTACGCAACATCCATTTAACTCAAATAAAAATGTATTTTAAAAGGTAATGTCTAAGCATAGAAACAAAATGGTTTGTAAAGTGCACTTATTATTAATAAGTATAAGTAAGTGTTTTTGTAATTATGGAAATACTAAAACATTTTTGAAGATGAGTTTTTCTAAAAGTAAAATGTGTAAGTTAGATACTAGAAAATATTTATCATGGAAGAATATAATTGAAACATATTTTAATCTATTGGAATGAAAAGAATAATGGTATGATTTTATATGAAACCAATAAAAATATTTTGTGCAAGTTACAAGGAATACATGAAAGAAATATATATGGTATGAAAAGCACCATATTTTGTATATCTATTTTGAAAAATATAAAATAAGTTCCTTATAATTTCACATAAACATAAAATTCTCTTTTAAAAGGTTCATCGAAGATTTTATCGTTAATAACTTCTCATAAGAGAAAGTAGTTTCAATACATTAAGATATGAGACTGTTAGGTACAATAAGAAGATGTTTTGAAAACACATAAAGGATAGTTTAATGATATTTTACAAATAAAATGGTTGGTGAAAATGTAAATAAGTTTTTGGAATGAAAAACATAATAAAATCACAATTTGAAAGAAATTCAAATTTTTATAGAAAATTGTAAAAGTCTTTAAAAGAAAGAGAGATATAAGTTTTAGACTAAAAAAAATTCCCTCTAGATTTGAAAAATAATATCAAGTGCCCAAGTATTTTTGAAATTAATAGAAATTGAAAACTTTTTAAAGACAAATATTTTGGGATTTGATGGTTTAAAACTTTTAGAAACCTTAGTTTTTAAAACATAGTGATAAATACCAAACTAAACTCTTAAATGTGGAGCAGATATGAATTGTTTCCTAGGAGTAACGGGAAAGGGATAAGGAGATAGCCATAATTACATTTAGAAGTAATAATGGAGGTTTCCATAAAGAGGATGGGACATCAGTAAAAACCTAGGGATTTTGATTCATGAAAAACAGTAAAATGAAATTAATAGGATAGTAAGTCAAGTATGGTTGAGAATCAGTATTCTTCATTTCGGAAGAACTTGTGTAGAACATTTTTCTTTAGTGAAACCCATATGGTAGTAGTTTTGAAGCTAGCGTTGGAATGGAACCTTTCGAAGATCTTTTTGAAAGGCCATGTGAGACGTCTTCATGTTGGTTGTAGTCCACGGAATGGTTGCTTCTTGGTTTCGACATCGTTAGGGAGATTCCAGAGAAGACTAATTTGATTAGGAGAAAATTCATATCTCATATCCGTGTCTCTTTGATAATAGGTTTTATAATTTTCCTTTTTCATCTTTAGGTTTGAATAGGTTCTTTCCCTTATTATCCTTTGGGAGGGTAGAACTTTGGATTTAACTTATGGATGGTAGGATTTGATGTAAACATGTTTATATAACATGTTATTAATGATGTATGCTAATGATTGCAAGTGTTTGATAGTGGATGCTATGGACGAATATAGGTAGAGTAGGCACTATTATTCTTCAGGGATCGACCTAACTAGGACACTAGAGAATATGCATATGGATGTGCGCGCATTTTTATTTAATTCCTCGATTGCTATAAATGGATGTTTATCACATTATTGTTGCATTTGGATGATGTTTTTAGCATGCATATAGAATTATTAGTATCATTAGGAGATTTTTACATTCATTTGGATACATAGCACGAACATGATTGCATAAAAGAAGGTCAACTGAATCAGTGGACCGCCTAATCTTTTATATTAGTTAGGAACATTTACACTACACTAATTGCATAAGTATCATAAATTCCATTAGAATTTTTTTATGAACAATGGATGAATAGTTGATGATTGAGTTGTAGAATTGGATGAAGCATTCAGTACATTCTTTTATCCTTAGATATTTCGGTGACGAAATCCCTTAAGGAGGGGAGAATGTAACAACCTGAAATATTAAACTATACTAATTAATTAAAAAATAAATGAAATAGTAAAATAACTTTGTGAAATTATCAGAATTGAACCACAGGAGTTGCACCAATGTGTCCGTGGTAATTTTCTGATCAATTTCCATATATAGAACGTCAGTAACCGAGCTGTTATGATCAAGATATGAGACAAACAACAAAACAAAAAAATATCGGCTAGGTCGACCTACGTCACCCTAGGTCGATCACCGATCGACCTGGTTATAGGGCCTGTTGACCTGGTGGTTGACCCGCCTCAAAAATTGGATAAAGGAAAATTCCTTCATCTAGTGACGTGTATTAACCTATTTTCTATGTGTTTTGCATTGTTTAACCCGATCTTGTCCCTCCGTTTCTACATCCGATGACCTTTATTCAGCCTATGACGTGGTTGCATCCTATTCAATCTCCGAATCCAATAGTCTGAGATCCACTTCCATACCTATAAATGGACCCCTAGACCTAACACTTTTTCTCATTCTAGGTTTTCTTTAATTCGGTTCATCTTTCTAAGAAGGGCCCTAAAAGGAAAAAAATTTCCAAAGGAGAAAATCATTATAAATAAAATTATTTTACAACTACAAGTGGATCCGGAAAGACCAAAGGAAAAGCTTAGGAACAGAGGTGGGTGATTGTAATTATTTTAAAATTTCTTTAAGTAATTTAAAATAATAGGGTTTCCAACAGTTGTACTTTTACTACGATTTTTGGAATAGCCTTTTCAGTAGTTTATTTACAGTTGTCAGATTTATTTTCAGTCTATTTCTTTTTAGCTATTCTTTTTGGTAATTTTAGTTTATTTTTTTTAGTTATAATATATTACTGTTAAGCATAGCTTTTTACTTATTTACAGTTTATTTACAACATTTAAGTTTATTTATGGTTATGTATTTCTTATTTACATCTTTTTCGGCGCTTTGGATTTTATGCAAGCATCTATTCCCTTTATCCCCCTTCTCTTCACGAATATGGATTATATAAGTAAGAATATTGAATGCAGAAAATAAGATGTAAATTATAAAGACTGTAACAACTAATGGAATTGGACTATATTAAATAATGGAATTGGACTGAAATTACGCCTAATTATAATTAGAATTGGACTAGTTAAAGATAATTGGCATAGTTATAACTTAGAATTATAATTAAATAGAGTAAAAGATGAAAGAAACTTATTTTCACACTTAGACCTTGGGTTAAGTAATAGGCATGAATCTAACATAGGTTATAATTAGGCCTGTAAATAGATACTTTCAGATACGGGTAGTGCTATATCTGTATCTCTATCCGAACTATTTTCGGATATCGGTTATCCATATCCGCGGATGCAAATGGATATCGAATATTAATCAGATATTCTTCGATCAGTTCCCAACCGATAAATCTAAACAAATAAATAGAAATTTTTTATTTATTATAAATTCGTTTTTGTACTCAATATATAGAAATACTAAATACACTAAGAAAAATAATTTTAAGCAGTAAAAATTGATTTTTACATACATATTAATTTTCTTTACCAGGATATAATAGTAAACAACTATCATATTATGTACTAAACTACATAAAAAATAACTATAATCTTGATAAACACCGAATAGATAATTATCGGATACAGATATGGCCATATCGATATCTGTATCCGTTTTTCTGTTATCGGATAATTTTTCATATTTTCGATACGGATATAGACAAATTATAGACTTTTCGGGTAATCATTGGCAGCCCTAGTTATAATAAGAAACAGAATAAAATGAGGCTTATTTTAAGACTTGGGATAAATTAATAAGCGTAGAAAGTAAAGATGATAATAAAGGCTTATTTAAATAATTTATCAAAGTTAATAAGCAAAGATGAAAGTAGGACCTGTACCAAATAGCATTCCTTATTAGACAAAATGGTTTCTCACATTAGTCTAAAGTGAGATGAGGGCACACTTATGCTAAGAATGGTAGTAATTGGCTAAATAGAAGTCCAAATCACAGGGGATTTGGACAAGGGGTGCAACTAGATATTGTTTGGGTGAACAGCCAGTACCAATAGCATTTCCCTTATTTTTATATGGACACACGATGATCTCCCATTAGCCTGAAGTGAGATGAGGGACATGCTTATGCTGGAAGTTGGTTGTAATAAGAAGACCCAATAGGTGGAGCAAAAAGTAGCATGGGCATGGTGGCAGTTACGCGTACGACTTCCATTCGAGCGCTTAGTAATAGCTATGAGTTCCAAGCGCTTAATATGGGTGTCTTTAGTAGACACCATTGCCTTCTGTGTAGGGAGCTATATATTTCGCAACGGTAGTTGCTCTATGCATCTTTCGTAGATACCACTGGTTGCTGTATTGGAACTTGTATAATGGCTAGTCCACAGTAAGGTCTGTGGAGTAGCAGGCCGATCAAAAACGGTAGAATTAGGGTCACATTCTAATTACAAGATTAGGAATTCAGCCTAATTAAAGTAGAAATCAAGGACAAATGCAAGCAATAAAGTTAACCTATCATATAAATTGAGCGATATTAATCGTACTTATTTTCAATTTTTTCCTTTAATAACCTTATCTATGCTAGAATTATTGTAGAGTCTATTACTTTATCTTGCTTAAAGACTCTAGTAATTACTATCATTTACCAAATTTTTAGTCTGACCCACTCCACTATTTCCTCCTTTCCCTCTTAGGTAATCAAAGGAGAAGTCAGTAGATTACTGCAGCTTGGAGTTTTCTTGGAGGAGATTTCTTCTATGTATTTCTTTTATTTCAGCTTGAGTTCTTTTTGTGTACTGGCTTATTATGAGGGATATTATGTACTATGATTTTGAGACTATGAATTTTTATTTCATAAGACATGATGGGTTTTGAGATATGGATGTTGTATTTAGTATTTGACTTATTTATGAAGTAATTACGAAGCTTTGTTTTAATTGAGTTATTACTTTAGTTTCCGCTGTTTTTAACTATTTTTGTCTTGTAAATCTTTGTCTCTGTTAGTTTCAATTATACCTACAATGCACCATGCCTTTTAATATGTCTTTTTGGGTATATTAAGGAGTGTGGGATGTTTCAATTTGACTAATGGAAAAATTAATTTGTAAATGCTATAAATTAATAAAAATGCTGTATTAAATTTTTATGTTATTTTAATTATTTATTTCATGCTTAAAATCAGTTAGAACAATGCATAATGGTTATATGACGGCTCAGTCAATTAAGGAACTTGAATCAAATAATATAAACAACTATTCAAACAAAAATCAACTGGGCCTTAGGCCATGTTTGGTTCAAGCCAAGGCTAGACATATAATTCAAATTGGACAGACTTGTTTTGTTCTTTGAGGGCTAGATGAAAATGGGTAGAAAAAGGTGTAAATCTATGGCTATAAATATTCTTACCTCCACACCATATTCTGCACACTTTACAATAACTCTCTAACCTCTATTATTACCATTGATGAAGGCTTATTTTCAAACTTGCAAACCGAGGAGGAGAACATGAAGCATCAAGATGGAATTTTTGCAAACAATGTGTAAAGCTCTCGAATAGGCATCAACGGTGAACGGTATAAATGTTTTAGTATTCACGATAATCATATTTTCTCCTTTCAATATTTATTCGACCATATTTTTAAATAGTATTTTTGCATATATATATATATTTTAATAATTAATTTACGTTAAATATTTATATATATACATGTAATATATATACGCTAAGATTATTTTCGCCAAAAAAAAAATTAAAAAAAATCAGATTTGAAAGAGTGCGTGTGCACATTATTATATATATGTAATGTTTTGTTTTAAAATTGTCTTTGCTTTATTTAGTATAAAAATATTCTTACTGTAAATTTGTAACATACATCTAACTCGATAACCAATTTGGTTTAAAACAAAATGTGTTATCTTTCTATTATACACTTGATACAATGTGTTATATTGATTATTTGTTTAATAAAAATATATTAAATATAAAGAATCCATAAGTGCTATATTTTGTGATAGAAGTACAATATGTTATAATAACGAGTGATTTATCATAATAAAATAAAAATATCATTTTAGATATTTTCTAGTTAAGATGTATCGAGATTGGATATCGATACATCCATTGAGACCAGAGTACATAATGATCTCCAAACATTGGGCAGTATATTATTCATAGCTGTTGGCAGAGCTAAAAGTTTACGTACTGATATTTATTGGATAACTATGGAATGACTCACTCGATAGTTTTCTATTAGTAAATATAAATATTGTCAAATAGAGAATATCAATGTGAAAATTTTACACAATTCCCTTTACTTGAGAATACCTTCAAGTTTTAATATGGAAATTAAGCTTTGATCTAGTTAAATAGTGGCATGACGTCCATCAAATGACTATAGTTGGGTCAAGTGGAAGCGATTAAAGTGAAACATTATTCAAGTAAGAATTGGTCTCCTTGGTTTTATGCGGTTAGTATCATAGGATCACCTTAGTCAACTCAAAGTAAAGTCATTGGCTGGAGCACTGCGGTTAATAATAATTTTTATTATTAAACCAAGCATTTTGTGTTTGCACCTTCAAATTTAAATGTTGACAATGTAGGAATTTTTATGAAAAATAAATTCCACAAGTCCTAATATGATATTGTTTTGATAAAAGAATTAGAGTAAATAATTGTCACTACTAGGTAATGCATAAATAAGTAAAATTGGATTTTACCAATAATGATATGCAACGATAAATTTAGCCAAAATGTCACACTGCAAGCTAAGGTGACGTGTGAATGTTATTGTTTGAATTATTCATCTTTAATTGCTGATTGAATTTATACTTTAAGTCACACAACCGAAATGACGAATGTTCCAAATGAGCTGCATGATTCAAGTAATTTTTAATCATTAGAAATTAATTAGTTTAATTAACATATATGAAATATTGATTATTAATTTGGTTTTGACTTATTTGGATACCGTTAGCATTTTTTTATATAAAAGCTATAAACGCATGTATCGGTATGCGATATCGATGAAATATTTAAATTGGATTTAAACGGGAATAATATTAATTGGTTTTTGGAAATTTTGTAGGGCTCAAACAGGCCATGTATGGCCTTCCATGCTTTAATAAAGAGGAAGAACTACCTGAATTAAAAACAAAAAAGCTATTTCTAATTAAAGGATAAGCGAGTTAGCATATCTTTATGAGAGCATTATTTCTTCCTTTATTGGATTAGCCTCTGTCATTTATTGTCTATCTCCTTACTTTTTGAGATCTAGGCCAAAAATATTCATGGTGGAAAGGGCATAAAATTATCAAAACAGATAAGGCAAAATAAAATATAAAAGGTAGTTATCTCACATGTTCTTGCGAATCTATAGATCGATATATTGGATCTAGGAATCTTCAAATCATCATGGTCTTTTTTCTTCGCTTTTGTAACATCCCATAAGGATTAAGAAGAGATTAATTAATTAATAATAAGATTAAAAATGGAAATTTTATAAATGTCAAAATTTGGCCATGAAAGTTATAAAATTTTGTTCATGGCGATTTTCTGATCAACTGTCATTTATAAAGTTTTGTAATTGGAGCTAAATCAGAGAAGTTATGATGTTTGAATTTATTAAATTTAAAATAATTCAAATGAATTCTAAATTTGAATATAGTAGCGTCGATGTAAAAAGAAATAAATTGGGCAATAAATATTTTTAACGTTAAAAGGTGCTAAAGATTAAAGAAAATGTTCACGTTAGTTTTGAAAAGGAAATAAATAAAAAAGAAAAGGCAAGGAATAAATTCACGTTCTCAAATGGGACCGGTCGACCCTTTCATCACGGTCGGCCGACCGTTAGCAGTCAACCAGTATGGTGACAGTCGCTATGGTTTTGTTAGGCACGAATGGTCCGAACTTAGTTATTTTAACCCAACTTAAATTCGATCGTCCTAGTGCCTTTTGGCCACGATAAATAAGTGGCTATCCCTACAGATTATTTTAGAGCGCTAGTGAAACTCTGTCGATCTTTTCCTTGATTAAATTCAAGAATTCAAATCCAAAGGAACAAGGCGATAAGTTTATATATGTTCATTCTTTTATTTCCATTCTTCCCTAATCCTTTAATTCTGAATTTAATTTGTATGCAATCCACTTGTTTTATATTTCAAAGAGAAAAAGGCTGAAGGAGCAATTATGAAAAGGCGAAATTAAACCCAATGGAAGATGGAAATCATATATGAGTGGAAATCTTAGTTTTTCAAATTTTAGTATTTGTGACGACCGCCCAAGACTCCCGCACTAAAACAGGGGAATGGTGCGCTGAAAGGCGTGCCAGGCAGCCATGGACGATAGTCAGGGTAAGATAAAACAGAAACTCTATAGTATTACTCACAGCGCATGGATAAAATACAATAGAAAGTATACATAGTGAAGCTCTATAGAACAGAAGTCTCATCATATAAACTCATAATAGTTTTATACAACCATCTGAATAGTCAATACATCAAGCCTCACTACATAACACTCAGAGTATCAAACAAAAAGCGGAACATCCAGTACATATAGTAAGAAAACAATATGCAAAAGCCTCCAGCTCGTCTTCGTCATCAACATCGTTGGTAGCCAAGAACAGCACCTGTCACCTGCTACCTAGTCTGCCCATCCCAACATGGATGAACAGCCCAAGGTAATAAGAGTTAAACATAAAACCTTGAGTCAGACAACAGTCTTAGTGAGCAGTAAATCAACTATCAAAGATACCAAAAGAGCATAAAAGGTAAAAGGAATAGGAACTCAACCATCCACTCCACCTCATTCTACAATGATAGCCCCCAGACCCTCTAAGCATAAACAAACATAGCAAAGCAGACAATTTAAGTAAAGCAATTATCACTCGAGTCAAGGTCGATGTTTTCCAAGTATAAACCCTCAAGGCCTAAACCAAGATCAGATAAGCACCCAGAAAACACCTCTCTTGAGATCGAATGATGGTGCAACCAAACATTCATGACTCTGGCTATCACTGTTATCATTGCTTTGATATCACCGTTAATTGAATGACCGACACCTTCTTTCAGTCGTCCGTCAAGGGCTAATGGCAACCCCGGTTCTAGACATAGCTCCGCACGTCATCGTGACCCGTGCCAAGGACTATCGCATCTGCCCAGAGTACTAGCACGTCATTGTGACCCGTGCTTGGAACGTCATCATGACCCGTCCCAACGTACTCTTGCTTTGAGCATGCTAGAACCTTCAACAACGATAAAATATCAGCCTTCTAGTCATCCTCCTCGACGAATATTTCCCATACTAGCTCAAGCGCCTCTCAAGCTAACCATTATCCACAAACCTGGACCGCATCACCAAGTTATCAACATGCTTGGGATGATCCCGTCTGGATTAAACCAAGGCTTTCTCACATCATACTTTGCTTCATCGCATCATTGCAAAGTCCCATCTCAACATCATGGCTTGCCTTATCGCATCATGGCAAAGTCCATCATCATCAAATCTATCCATATGAGCTTCAACATCCGCTTCATATGCCACATGCAGCTTTCCTTATTCAAGAGCCTTTCCACTTAGCTTTTGAATCTTCTTCGACCAACTTGTCCAAATCAAGTTATCAATCAACTAATCAATCAAATCAAACATTAATCCAAGTAATCAATCATTCAAACAAGATCTAAATAAACAATTACAACAATAATGGCAATTTCGTAAATAAAGAGCCCAAATCTAACATGCAATCTAACAAGCATGAATCATGAACAATATCTCTACAACTTGATGAATAAACTTGCATAAGTGAACATGTAGTAAAATAGGTGTTGAATCATCATTAACCACAGATCTGCATGCAGACTTAAGAAAAATGCACAAAATCACTCTCTTTAACACATAAACAAACCACCGATCCAATATACTCCTTTGGGTCCGTGTGAGAGATAACCACCACTCACTGAATCACCTAAACACCTCAAAAACAACCAACTCCAGATCTGGACAGCAAAGAATCAAGCTTGATTCTCCAAAGCTCCGCTTCAAACGATGAAATCTCTCTTTGATGGATAGAGATCTTCAACTTTGGCTCTTGGATCTTCGATTTGATCTTCAATTTAGATGGAAGGAATCACTAGATTAGAGTGGAGAAAAGAAGTGAAGAAGTGTTGTAGTCGAGCTCTAAAAATGGCAGCACTTCGTCGCTTCAAAATCCGGTGCCAAAAAGTGAACCAAACCCCTCTATTTATAGGCTGGAAATCCTTAGGTCGCCGCCCCCTTAGGTCGTCCACGACCTAACTCTTAAGTCGTTCGCGACTTAGCGACACAAGCCTCCACGCGACCTAACACTCAACACAACTGCGCGACCTAACGACCTAACACACGCGCAACTCAACATTCCAACAGGAATGCCGACCTAAGGCTTATACCTTCCTGCGACCTAACTACACAGGACCAAACGACTTGACCCTATATGCGACCTAACACATCCTTTCCTAAGTCGCCTGGTCGACTTACGACCTAACATAGAAGCCATCCTAATGACTTACGACTCAACAGAGGTGCACGACTCACGACTTAACTAAGTCGGCAGCGACTAACCCGTTAACGACTTATGACTCAAACACAGGATCACACGACCTAACAACATGACCCTCTACGCGACCTACGACTTAGCCTCCACTCAACTTAACTAAACACGGCGCTAACCACTAGGTTGCTTACTTCCTATAGGTCGGTCAAATCTATAGGTCGCTCCAGTTTAACTCCTAAGTCGCTAACTCCTTGACTCGGTCACCCCTATGAGTCGCTCACTCCACTAACTCGTACATGCTCCTTAAGTCGGTCAATTCTCTTAACTCGGTCAATTCCTTAGGTCGGTCCACACCTTAACTCGCTCGCCTCTTAGGTCGCTCACACGAGCTAACTTCCACACGACCTAAGCACTAAGTCGTTGACTCCCATAAGTCGTTCCACTATTCAAACTACAACACGACTTAAACTCTGGACGACTTATCAACACTAACGACTTAATAGCATCTATTTTACGATTTATCGACACGTAAAATACGGGTCGTTACATTCTCTCCCCCTTAGGAATTTCGTCCCCGAAATTCCAAACAAACAAGAGCAATCAAAACTATTCTGCATGCCTACCATCCATAGCAATTAACAAACCATGCATCCAATTCTAGCCTAGCATGCAGAATACTAAGACTAGAACAAGTTACAAGTTCATGAGACGTCACGACACCTTAGGGCTATACCTCGAAGAGTTCAGGATAAGCTGCCTTCATCCTCTCTTCCTCCTCCCGTGTACAGTCGTTAACATCATCACTCCATTGTACCTTGAGCAACTTGACTACCTTCCTCCTAAGCTATTTCGTGTCCGTTCCCACAACACGAAGTGGCTTACGAGGCCTTCTAATAACTGGATCAACTTCTAAATCTTCACAGCTATCAACAGAAACCACCGTATTCGAGTCGTGCACATACTTCCGTAGATAAGATACATGAAAAACATTGAGCACACCCGCCATCTTTTCTGGTAACTCCAATTTATATGCGAGCTTTCCAATTCGCTTGATGATCGGGAATGGTCCAACAAATCTCGGAGTCAATTTTCCTTTCTTCCCGAATCGAATAACATTCTTCAGTGGAGAAATCTTCACAAAAACCATATCACCTATGTCGAATTCCAAATCTTTACGACGCTTATCGGCATAACTTTTCTGACGATTTTGGGCTGCCTTCATTCGTCGCCGAATGATCTCTATACAATCCGTAGTCTGTCGAACCATTTCTGGCCCAAATATCAACTTTTCTCCAGTTTCCAACCAACATGTCGGAGAGTTACACGGTCTTCCATACAATGCCTCATATGGTGCCATACCAATACTTGTCTGATAACTGTTATTATACGCAAATTCCACCAAATGAAGATAATCTTCCCATGATCCTCCGAAGTCCAAAACACATGCTCTGAGGAGATCTTCCAAAACTCGGTTGACTCTCTCGGTCTGACCATCTGTTTGAGGGTGATAAGCTGTACTCAAACACAACTTGGTTCCCAAAACTTCCTGGAAGCTCTTCCAAAATCCACTAGTGAACAATGGATCTCGATCACTCACTAAACTCTTCGGAATACCATGGAATCGAACTATCCACTTAACATAAAGCTCAGCCAACTTCGATGCAGTCCTAGTTGATCGAACAGGAATGAATCTTGCACTCTTAGTCAAACGATCTACAATGACCCAAATCCCTTCATTTCCTGCCCTGGTTCTAGGTAGTCCATCGATAAAATCCATCGATATCTGCTCCCACTTCCATGTAGGAACCTGTAATGGCTGAAGCAATCCACTTGGCTTCTTCTGTTCGGCTTTTACCAACTGGCAATTCATACATTTGGAAATAAAATTTCCAATATCTTTCTTCATACCTTCCCAGTAATAGGTTCTCTTCATATCCCGATACATCTTATTTCCACCTGGATGAATTGTCAACTTCGAGTGATGACTTTCCTTTAGAACTTCATCTCTCAATTCATCTATCTCGAGAACAACTAGTCGTCCTTGCTTCCGAAGCCAACCCTCTCGATCGACTTCGAATCCTTTATCCTTTTCTAGATTCAATCCAGATTCCAAATCGCGGATAATCTTGACAAGCCTATCGTCTCGCTTTTGGCTCTCGCCAATTCTTTCCACAAGAGTAGGTCTTATCGATAAGTTTGCCAACATCTCAGGTTCCAATTCACATCTAGGCCTGAAGTCAAATCCAGCCAAATACTCAAGGTTCTTCCATTCTGAAAACATGGCTCCCAATCCTGCATGTCTTCGACTTAACGCATCTGCCACTGCGTTACTTTTTCCTGGAGTATTGGCTATACCAAAATCATATGATGCTAAAAACTCTAGCCATCGTTGCTGTCGAAGATTCAAATCCTTTTGGAAGAACAGATACATCAACGACTTATGATCTGTAAACAACTCAAATCGAACTCCCAATAGGTAATGTCTCCACATCTTCAGAGCAAATACAATCGCCGCTAACTCCAAATCATGAGTCGGATAATTCCTTTCATGCGGCTTCAGTTGTCGACTTGCATACGCAACAACTTTATCTTTTTGCATTAGCACTGCTCCAAGTCCAGTACCGCATGCATCGGTGTAAACCACCATCTCATCATTCCCACTTGGAATAGCAAAACAGGAGCACTTGTCAGTCGCTCTTTCAAGATTCCAAAAGCTTGCTCACACTTATCATCCCATCTGAACACTTGGTTCTTTTTCGTCAATCCTGTTAACGGTGCAGCTATCTTGGAAAAGTCTTTGATAAACCAACGATAATATCCTGCTAATCCAAGAAAACTTCTCACATCAGATGCATTCTTAGGTCTAACCCAATCCTGGATTGCTGCCACTTTCGCGGGATCAACCGCTATTCCATTTCCAGAAATAACATGGCCTAAGAACCTCACTTCACTCTTCCAAAAGTGACACTTCAAAAAATTAGCCTTCAGCTGATGTTTCCGCAAGATTTCCAAAACAATCCGCAAGTGTGTCTTGTGTTCCACTTCAGTTCTGGAATAAATCAAAATATCATCCACGAACACAAGTACAAACTTGTTCAACTGATCTCTGAACACTCTATTCATAAGATACACAAAATATGCTAGTGCATTGGTCAATCCAAAAGGCATTACCAGCCACTCATAGAATCCGGATAGTGTCCTAAAAGCAGTCTTCGGAACACTATCCTTTGCTACTCTCAACTGGGGAAATCCCGTTGCCAAATCCATCTGAGAAAACACCTTAGCTTCGTGAAGCTGATCAAACAAGTCATCTATTCTCGGTAATGGATACTTGTTCTTCTTAGTCACTTTATTCAGCTCACGGTAATCCACACACAACCTCAACGATCCATCCACTTTGGTTGCAAACACAACTGGTGCACCCCATTCGGACACACTACGTCGAATGAATCCTTTCTGTAAAAGGTCATCAACTTGCACCTTCAACTCTTGCTGTTCCCTAGGTGCCATCCGCCTAAGAGGCATCACAACAGGTCTGGCTCCCTCAACCAGATCGATACGAAACTCGATCTCCCTATGCGGCGGTAATCCTTTGACTTCGTCTAAGACATCCTCAAATCCATTCACAATAGGCACCGATGACAGTCCATCCCGTGGAACAACCAGCGAATACATGAAGCTCATGAAGACGCCTTCCTCATGCTTACATCGTATCACAACCTTTCGCCTCTCCACATTCACGACTGTTACCTCCAGCCTCTCACAATCAATCCTTGCCGCATACTTCCTAAGCCAGTCCATACCCAAAATAATTCCGAACCCCGCAAAGTTCAGAACAAAACAATCACACACAAAAGAGCAATCATGACTCGACACAACTAGACCACGGCATAACATACACAAACAAGACGAACCCCCAACTGGATTAGTCACAACCAATGGTCTATCAACAATATCCGGTTCCAAACCCAACCGGCCTACAAGTTCACTACAAACAAAAGAATGCGACGCTCCAGTATCAAACAACACTCTAACCGGAACACCACAAATGGAAAGAGTACCTTGAACCACCACACTCTTTCCTTTCTCTTCAGCAGTAGGAGCTTTCAAAGACGATGGCACAGCCCCTAAAGCATAAGCTTGCACAATCTGCTTGTCCTTACTCGGTTCCGGACAATCCTTCCTGATATGCCCCAGCTTATCACAGTTGTGGCACTTCAACTGCACCTTTGGATTCTTGCAATCGCTAGAGAAATGACCCTTCTGCCGACAATTGTAGCAGATCACTTCGCCCTTCGGCTTCTTCTGGCCATCCTTACCCTTCTGCTGCTGCTGCTTCCCCTTCTTGTTTCCATTTTGCTCCTTGGTCACAACAACAACAGATCCTTCCTTAGAAAACAGATTCTCATGCTTGAGAGCTTTCTCCACAAGCTTCTCAAATGGATCATCCAGATGATCCACCAACTGTCGCCCAAGATAACAATCCAAGCCTGTCACAAACTTTTCGTTCTTCTGATATGAAGACTCGATATACGATCTGGCATACTTGGACAAAGCTTCAAATTCAGAAACATACTCAAGAACTGGTCTTCCACCTTGCTTGAGTTCCACAAACTTCTTAAACAAAACAGATTTCTGAGCTGTAGAAATGAACTTAGCCTCAAATCTAGCTTGGAACTACTCCCAAGTAATCTCTTCTTCCGGAGTATCAATGGTGATAGAATTCCACCAATCAGAAGCTCTCCCTTGAAGCTGTCTTGATGCAAGCTTCCTCTTAGTTGCATCCTCAATTCCCAAATCGCCAAAGATCCTTCTCCAAGCATCAATCCATCTCTGAACTTCAATGGTTGATTCTGTTCCCAAGAAAACCTTTCCCCCAAGAGCAGTATAGTCTTTGCACAACTTAGCAAAATCCACTGGTTTTGGGGCTTGAACTTGAACTCCAACATCAACTGATGATCCTGAAGTTGGTATCCTTCTCATGATCGAAGTCATCATGGCTTCGAACATTGCAGCATAGTCATAGCTCCCCCAACAGCACGACTTTCCCTAGCAGCTTGTCTCTCACTTCGACTCATCCTTAATATCTACAAAAAGGAATGATTTAGAACACCTTGAGAAACAACTACATAAGGAGTTCAAATCCTTCTAAACTACTATATTATATATAGTAATCATCCATCAAAATACAATTACGTCTCTCTTACGTAGTTACGTCAGCGAGCGTTGGCTAAAATCGATTAACCAAAGCTCTGATACCAAATGTGACGACCGCCCAAGACTCCCGCACTAAAACAGGGGAATGGTGCGCTGAAAGGCGTGCCAGGCAGCCATGGACGATAGTCAGGGTAAGATAAAACAGAAACTCTATCGTATTACTCACAGCGCATGGATAAAATACAATAGAAAGTATACATAGTGAAGCTCTATAGAACAGAAGTCTCATCATATATACTCATAATAGTTTTATTCAATCATCTGAATAGTCAATACATCAAGCCTCACTACATAACACTCAGAGTATCAAACAAACAGCGGAGCATCCAGTACATATAGTAAGAAAACAATATGCAAAAGCCTCCAGCTCGTCTTCGTCATCAACAGCGTTGGTAGCCAAGAACAGCACCTGTCACCTGCTACCTAGTCTGCCCATCCCAACATGGATGAACAGCCCAAGGTAATAAGAGTTGAACATAAAACCTTGAGTCAGACAACAGTCTTAGTGAGCAGTAAATCAACTATCAAACATACCAAAAGAGCATAAAGGGTAAAAGGAACAGGAACTCAACCATCCCACTCCACCTCATTCTACAGTGATAGCCCCAGACCCTCTAAGCATAAACAAACATAGCAAAGCAGACAATTTAAGTAAAGCAATTATCACTCGAGTCAAGGTCGATGTTTTCCAAGTATAAACCCTCAAGGCCTAAACCAAGATCAGATAAGCACCCAGAAAACACCGCTCTTGAGATCGAATGATGGTGCAACCAAACATTCATGACTCTGGCTATCACTGTTATCATTGCTTTGATATCACCGTTAATTGAATGACCGGCACCTTCTTTCAGCCGTCCGTCAAGGGCTAATGGCAACCCCGGTTCTAGACATAGCTCCGCACGTCATCATGACCCGTGCCTAGGACTATCGCATCTGCCCAGAGTACTAGCACGTCATCGTGACCCGTGCTTGGAACGTCATCGTGACCCGTCCCAACGTACTCTTGCTTTGAGCATGCTAGAACCTTCAACAACGATAAAATCTCAGCCTTCTAGTCATCCTCCTCGACGACTATTTCCCATACTAGCTCAAGCGCCTCTTAAGCTAACCATTATCCACAAACCCAGACCGCATCACCGAGTTATCAACATGCTTGGGATGATCCTGTCTGGATTAAACCAAGGCTTTCTCACATCATACTTTGCTTCATCGCATCATTGCAAAGTCCCATCTCAACATCATGGCTTGCCTTATCGCATCATGGCAAAGTCCATCATCATCATCAAATCTATCCATATGAGCTTCAACATCCACTTCATATGCCACAGGCAGCTTTCCTTATTCAAGAGCCTTTCCACTTAGCTTTTGAATCATCTTCGACCAACTTGTCCAAATCAAGTTCTCAATCAACTAATTAATCAAATCAAACATTAATCCAAGTAATCAATCATTCAAACAAGATCTAAATAAACAATTACAACAATAATGGCAATTTCGTAAATAAAGAGCCCAAATCTAACATGCAATCTAACAAGCATGAATCATGAATAATATCTCTACAACTTGATGAATAAACTTGCATAAGTGAACATGTAGTAAAATAGGTGTTGAATCATCATTAACCACAGATTACATGCAGACTTAAGAAAAATGCACAAAATCACTCTCTTTAACACATAAACAAACCACCGATCCAATATACTCCTTTGGGTCCGTGTGAGAGATAACCACCACTCACTGAATCACCTAAACATCTCAAAAACAACCAACTCCAGATCTGGACAGCAAAGAATCAAGCTTGATTCTCCAAAGCTCCGCTTCAAACGATGAAATCTCTCTTTGATGGATGGAGATCTTCAACTTTGGCTCTTGGATCTTCGATTTGATCTTCAATTTAGATGGAAGGAATCACTAGATTAGAGTGGAGAAAAAAAGTGAAGAAGTGTTGTAGTCGAGCTCTAAAAATGGCAGCACTTCGTCGCTTCAAAATCCGGTGCCAAAAAGTGAACCAAACCCCTCTATTTATAGGCTGGAAATCCTTAGGTCGCCGCCCCCTTAGGTCGTCCACGACCTAACTCTTAAGTCGTTCGCGACTTAGAGACACAAGCCTCCACGCGACCTAACACTCAACACAACTGCGTGACCTAACGACCTAACATACGCGCGACTCAACATTCTAACAGGAATGCCGACCTAAGGCTTATACCTTCCTGCGACCTAACTACACAGGACCAAACGACTTAACCCTATATGCGACCTAACACATCCTTTCCTAAGTAGCCTGGTCGACTTACGACCTAACATAGAAGCCATCCTAACGACTTACGACTCAACAGAGGTGCACGACTCATGACTTAACTAAGTCGGCAGCGACTAACCCGTAAACGACTTATGACTCAAACACAGGATCATACGACCTAACAACATGACTCTCTACGCGACCTACGACTTAGTCTCCACTCGACTTAACTAAACACGGCGCTAACCACTAGGTCGCTTACTTCCTATAGGTCGGTCAAATCTATAGGTCCCTCCAGTTTAACTCCTAAGTCGCTAACTCCTTGACTCGGTCACCCCTATGAGTCTCTCACTCCACTAACTCGTCCATGCTCCTTAAGTCGATCAATTCTCTTAGCTCGGTCAATTCCTTAGGTCGGTCCACACCTTAACTCGCTCACCTCTTAGCTCGCTCACACGAGCTAACTTCCACACAACCTAAGCACTAAGTCGTTGACTCCCATAAGTCGTTCCACTATTCAAACTACAACACGACTTAAACTCTGGACGACTTATCAACACTAACGACTTAATAGCATCTATTTTACGATTTATCGACACGTAAAATACGGGTCGTTACAGTATTAATATAGTGGAAGTTTGGATTTGTACAATGACTTGAAGAGTTTTGTTCACGAAAGCCCCAAAACTAAAACCCTAAAATTCCCCTAAACGAAATGTCAATTATTATATTTATTGGAATCTCTGTTAGTTTATACTAAAATAGTATAATTTGTTTTGTTATTGCAATTTGAAGATTTATATTCTATTCCACTGCCAAATTTTCTCTTTTTTCGTGATGAATAGTTCTACAAAGAAAATAAGTTAGGGAATTGTGTGTAAAGTATGAATTCTCCTATACATAGTTTGCATCGCCTATTTCTGTAATTCACATATCAATCTCTTTTCATGGTGTACGTAATAGTTGAGTAGAATATAAAGGGTTTAAATTGTAAGTTTTACAGGTGTTGATTTTACAATATTAATATAAAATAAGTTTGGTATTTGATTCAATTTTTTATGCAAGCCTATTATTTGGCTAAGGATAAAAGCTAATTTGTAAGTTATTATATAGAATTAGACTTGTATGAATTGGAAGTTTTGACATTTAAAATGATTAGTATAAGACGCATAATCATCGCATGCATAGGAATATTTAGTTCACCTAATTTATGCAAGTGCGTGTGTGTGTGTATTGGCGTATAAATATATGATTAATGTATTATTAATAATGTATCAATAATACATAATAAATATGTTAGCAAATAGCACTAAAATCCATAGGAAGGAAGTCAAGCATAATTATGGTAATTAATCTACAATTAAAGACAGAATAAAGAGTTTTCATTGTATAGCCGTAATGCGAAATGCGATGAGGTATATATGATAGTATGTTAGGAGAGTGGAGTTATTACTAAGTTATAGGGATGCGAGGTCAACACACGTAAGTCTACCCAGCTAATTTGGTTATTAGAAATGTGACTTTGAGACTGATGTGAGGCATTGCCTATAATAAGTACAAAGAGCGGACGCATGGTTAGTCCCAATTCTATAAGGTAAGTCTGTCCAGTTAATCTGGCTACCGACGCTTGAGAATATTCTGACTAATATGAGACTTCATAGTTTGACTTACATGTTATAACTCATAGAACAAGCTTCTAGGTCTGAGGTATTAAGTGGTTGTTGTAGGGTCTGCCTCCTTTCCACTTAAGAAGCATTAAATGGTTGAAATTATCATTTAGGTGTGGTAAAATGGAATCTCAAGAGGGGTTCGCTTCAAGGTCAAGGTATAAAGTTGTAAGACTTGAGATTTTCATCCAGTGGCCATCCTTTTTTTGACCCCCTCCTTTACAACACACATGTTAGGGAAACAATGCTGATATTGAAGATGACGGTGGAGGCAAAGTCTTGTGGCAGCTATCCATATATTTATGCTTTCAATATGTCTTTTTGTACCCAGTTTCAAACATGTTGTTTTGGGATAATGTATTTTGAATATTTGAGATGATATGTTTTACTATTGAGATTTGAATATTTATGAAATGGGAACTTATTTTCTAATATTATATTTTATCATTTCCACTGTGAGATTTTGATAGCATAGATACATAGCTATATATATATTACTTATTGCATCAATTTCACCAACCAACAGCTAGCTTTGGAATGAGCCTAAGTTCCGATTGGCTTTTATTGGGTTGAAAGTTAGGCCCATTTCGAGGTGGGTTGTTATATTTGGTATTAGAGCTTGGGTTACCTAACCAAGGGGACATGTATACGTAAGAGTGCGTATTTGTTATTTTTAAAGTATTATTTTTCAAAACCCTATTTTACACACACACTTATTTGAACATACGCTACACATTAGGTAAATCTTTATTTTTAGCAAATAATAATATCTGAGGAAGTTTAATTAAAAGTCTAATCCTACAGATAGTTGACTATGACTGAAAATCAATCCTTTGAAGCAAGGAACCCCTTGACCAAAGAAATACCCAGAATTCGGGGAATACCAGAATGGTTCAAGCATTACTTACGGCATGTACAGAAAGTTCCCATTCCTCAACATGTTGTACTAGCGGCACCCGCCGCGCCGCCTACTGAAGCAGCTCTTCACCCATTATATTTCCCTAAATTGTGTAAAGACTTCTAGAATATTGGAGGAAGAGTGAATATTGGAGCTGAAGATTTCATGGGGATGAAGAATTGGATTAATGATTGTGAACGTATATTTTGGGATCTTGGATGGGAAGATAAGATCAAGAGGTGGATGGGTGCACGACATCTAAAATGGGAGGCCATAGATTGGTGGACTATAGTGGCCGAGGATAATGCTGAGGAAGGATCATATAGGATGAATTCATGTCAAGAGCAAAAGTGAGTTCGCAAATGGAGAAATTTATACAATTTAGGCAGTGAGATTCCACATTGAAGGAGTATATCCGTAAATACATGGAATTGCCAAAGTTTAGATTGAACTTGATTGATACCCCTATAAAGAAGGCTACGAAGTTAGTGAAAGACCTAAATTCCACACTTAGGGAGATGATCTTGACCCAAGTACTTGTAGGCCCCATTTACGAGATTATAGTTGAAATGGCCCTACTATAGATTGGTGGCAGTGATCAGGGAAAAATAGGACTGGTGCAAAATCAAGGTGGAGCTAAGAGAAGAGGATTTTGGGCTAACAAGAAGGTAGGAGAAGATTAAGAAGAGAAGTATAACATGCCATTGGTGTCGGAAGAAGGTTAATAAGAAGGGATATGTTGCTAAGGAGTGCAGTCAAAGGTGCTACCACTGCCATGAGGAGGGACATTACAAGAATCAGTGTCCAAAGCTAGCTAAGGACGGTCAACCTAGGCAAGCTTATGCCAGTGATGATGTACCTATCTCAAGTAGACCTCCTTCTAGAGATCAAGGGAAAGCTGCAATGGAAGATACAACTGTTATTTCTAGGGATACTATTCGTACCTAATTTGAGTCGAGCACATCATATTCATTCATTGACAGAGAAGTAGTTACCTCCTTGAGCCTAAAAATCCAAGTTATCATTAACCCTACATTCGCGTCAATTCTTTTTGTGGGTCGACGCACATTTTTTTAATTTGTAAAGACCTAGTTGTGGAAATATGTATTGTCAATTTTACATGCAATGCATATGTTTTTTTTGAGGGATATGGACTTATCCTAGAGATGGATTAGTTATCTTACTATGGGGTGGTCTTATATTGCGATCGGAGGATTGTGTGATTGAGGAGTTGTAAGGGACAAAATACAAATGTGCATTGTACACCTAAAAATCAATTGAGTTAAGCTATTTATATTTGCTGACACTATCACAAGTGAGCTCATGTCTGTTCCCGTAGTTTGAGAATTTTGTGACGTTTCTGAAGAACACTAGACCTATTGCTCTTCCGCTAAGGTACATGGCCTCAAAAAAGGCGAGAGTTGGATAAGCAAATTTTGGAGCTGTTGTAGAAGGGATTTATTCACCATTGTACTTCTTAATATAGAGCACCAATTGTCTTCACCCCTAAGGTAGACGATTCTTTAAGGCTATACATTTAATATAGAGAACTCAACATGATGACCAAGAAGAATAGGTATCCCTTACTTGGAATAAATTATTTGTTTGATCAACTTGTTGGAGCTAAAATCTTTTCCCAATTTGATTTGGCAACAAGACTCCATCAATTAAGGATAACTAAGGATAGCAAATAGAAGAATGCTTTTCAAACTCTAGACGGACTATATAAGTAGAAAGTGATGCCTTTCAAGTTGACGAATTGCCCTACATACTCTATAGATTCGATGTGTATTCACTTTAGGGAGCAACTAAATAAGTTCATTGTAGTATTTGTAGACGATAATATAATATTATCTAAATGTGACGGTGAGCATTATAATCACTCTAGGAAGGCACTAGGAACCTTAAGAAGGCAATAACTAAAAGCCAAAATCTCAAAATGTCACTTTTAGAAGAAGGGTGTGAGATTTCTCACTCATATTGTTTCCAATAAAGGATTATGTATGAATCTTACAAAGGTGAAAGCTATTAAAGACCGAAAGATTCCATAGAATTCCATGGAAGTTAGGAGTTTTTTTTAGGTTGGCGAGTAACTCTAGGAAAGTTCATTAAGAAGTTTTCTAAGATAGCAGTCCTACTAACTCGCTCAATCAAGAAAAATCTAGTGTTGCATGAGATGAGAAACGAAAAGATGCATTTGAGAAGCTTAAGGAGCTGTTAATGTAACATCCCCTATCTTGAGGCTTGAAGCTAAGCACTACAGATGCAGCAATCATCCATAGCATTAACTTTCGATGGTAAAATACGGTAATGTTAATGGTATACATAATATTAGAAGCACATGAATATGAAATAAAATTAACACAGATTTAAAACAATTTTTCTGATTACATTTCAAATCGATATTTCATATTCAGATACATAATCCCAAAACTATTTCCTAGGTTTTGATCCAATATAATTATTACAAATTACGCCAAAAGCGGCTTGTAAAGATGCCCCTTTAGATGATCAGAGTACTAAATGGACATATCAGTCTTAATACATCATAGCGGAAATAAAATTAAATAGATCCTACATAGCTAGTTTTGCCTCCTGCATGTCTTCCGAAGCTTTATTCGTCCAACCTACTAGACTTGAAAAACCTTAACTCTCAATCTACTCAAATTAATTTTGAGCACCCGAGAGTTTAATGGGAAAATATAAACTTCGAGTCACACATAAAGCCTGGTGTGAATAATATTATACATCTCGATTATTTGATATTAAGTGAGACCATGCCGCTTAGCGGAATGGGTTTTCCCTCACTAATATCCCTTTAAAACATATCTTTTGCAAATAACAATCCTATAATCAAACTGATTAAAACAATCGTAGCAATATCATATATGCATATAAATCAGGTAATAAATGGACTATTTGTCAAAACAATATAATTCTGTTTGGCTAACTGCTAACTTTTGGCTTACTTGGGCCTACCAGATATAACAAATAATCTAACTTCTGTTAGACACACTTCTGGATAGTCTGTCTCTAACTTACTTCTCTTAGAGTCAACTGATCCTACTGGTTTTGTAGGCTCACCAATAACCTACCATTACTCTATATATTCCTTTCTGTGTGTAACATCGTTTTAGTCTTACCTATGACAAAGCCCTACACACTGGAATTTTGGTCTTATATTAGCTAGGGGCTACTTGCTAAAGTATAGGGCGTGACCATATACCAGTCCCATCTGTTATTCTAACATCTAAGTCATTTACTTAGGGTCAACCACCCCATCAAATTTTCCTTGAAAACATCTTTCAAATTGATTTAACCCTTTAAATCATACTTAAACAAGGAAAACATATTATTTACTTTACTTAAATCTTTTTTCCATTCTATATATACTTTACTCAAAACAGTGTTGATGAAATATACTGAGGGTTATCTACGCCTCCAAAATAAGTTAAAACCCCTTTTAACTTAAAATATCTTAGGCCATAAAGCCAAGGTAACCATTTGAAACCTTTTCTTAAAAACTTTAAACAACCCTTTCGAAAGTACGCCTTTAAAAATATATTAAATACTATACCATGAGACATTAGGCCGAAAGGCCAAAACATTCCTTCCGAAATCTTTATAACAACCTTTCAAAATCATTGAAAGTGTCCCTTCGAAACCTATAAAAACCTTAAACTCCTCTTTTCAAAACTCATTAAACTTGCCCTTCAAAAGAATTTGAAAATCTTCCATTTAAAATACTTTAAGTGCCTTTCGAAACCATTGGGGAACCTCCCCTCGAAACCTTCATTATATACCTTTCGAAATCAATAAGGTCCTTTACTTAAAATAAGCCTTTCGAAAGCATTGGGTTCAAATAATAGTTTATGGAATATTGCTTCGAAGCCATTTAAAACATTCCTTTCGATACATTCAGGTTTATCTTTCAATAGAATAAAGGGCCTTAAAAGAAACTAGGTTGCAAGCACTCTTTCGAAAGCAATTTTCTAAGCAAAAGAAGGTGGAAGGTTCTGACACCAACCCTTTCGAAAACATGGAGAAGCTGCATCTTATTTAAAACGAAAGCATCTTCCGAAACTATTGTTTAATGGCAAAAGCAGCCTCAACTAGGTCAAATGGTAGAGTGCGACAAAGGGTGTTTAGACCCTATCGATAGCTTGTTTAAAACAAAAGACCACAACCTCGTCGAACGCTATATTAAAACCCTTTCAAAACCCTTCTTTTGAAAGCAAAGCAAGCGATGTCTCTTTTGAAAGTAAAACAAAGTCTCGATCCCTTCAAATGCTCGTTTCGAACCTACACCTTTCGCCTACCTCCAACCCACTACGTACCAAGTCATTGATACCATGTGCATAATCTAGAATAGCATTTTCTTACTATATAAAAATTTCAGAGAAAAATACTTTATTTTATTACTTTAATAATTAAAACCCGAAATAAATGCCTTTTTCACCTTACGAAATTAATAAAGGATTCCTATTAATTCCGAAGATTATGAAATTTAAAACCTATATCCAAAATTAGGTATTACACAATATATCCAAAATAAAGTCATTTGGAGGTCATTCACTTTGGGTTTTCCCTTGAAACCTATCATAATTATTTTATAAGAATTCTAATAAATCACCATTCTTGCAAACAATGGTAAAATCAACCATATCATCATCAAACAATGTGGAATACATCAAAAATGTAAAATTTAACACATATGAATGAGGTGGATACTATCATTCATCTTATTTTGAGACAAAGAGTTGAGATTTGAGTTGTTGATTTGATTCCCCTTAGCTTTAACTTGATTTTCTAACTTTTCTTCCTTTAAAAGATTTAGCAATGGCCTTTACTTTATTTTTGTTTTGTATGGATGTAAAAATGAATGAGGATATGAGGGTGGAAGGGTTTATGTTTTAGGAATGAAGCTTTGTTATATTTTGCCCCTTTAATAAATCCTCCAACTTATGGTTAAGTTAAAACAATCTTATATATTGATTAGTTAAGGATTAACCCAATTAATTATCAAATCTCATATCCTTTTCATGCCACACATTATTCTATTTAATTAATCTATTTAAATCTCATGAATAATGTTAAAGAAAAATTAGGGGTGCTACATGCTTTCTCAAAGAATTTCATCCTCGAAATTCAATAAAGACTATAATAAGCATACAATCATGTCAACAAAGCTAGTATACCTCACCAGCAAAAAGTCGATATAAAACAAATATGGAACATACCCTGGTAACAGCGTAGGATAAGTATCCCTAATCAGGTCTTCTGTTTCCCAAGTATAGTCCTTCTCGTTGTCGCTCCACTAAACTTTTACCAACTTGACTGTCTTGTTTCTTAACCTCTTCTCGTCTCTCGCTACAACTAGAACTAGTTTCCTAACAAAAGTCAGATCCGCTTCTACTATTAAGTCTTTCAATGCAGTCGGAAGGATAGTAGTCTCTGGATCATGTACATAATTATGAAGTTGAGACATATGAAACACATTATGGACACCTGCCAAACTACTCGGTAACTCTACTTTATATGCGAGCTTTTCGATCCTCTCTATCACTGGGAATGGTCCAACATATCTCGGTGCCAACTTCCCGACTTTTTAAATCGTGCCACACCCTTCATCGATGATACATTAATGAAAACCCTATCTCCAACCGAGAACTCTAAATCCTTACTCCTTTTATCTATGTAACACTTTTTCTAGACTGGGCTTTCTTCATCCTACCTCGGATCTACTCCATCTTCTATGTTGCTTATCTTAACATATCTAGACCAAGGACCAATCTATCTTTGGTCTCTAACCAACACGCTAGTGATTTGCAGGGCCTTCCATATAAATCTTCGAAAGGTACCATATCTACACTAGCCTAGTAGCTATTATTATAGGAAAACTCAGCCAAGTGCAAATGGTCTTCCCACGACCCACCAAAATCTAATCTCTCTTAATAGATCCTCAGGTACCTTGTTGACTCTATCTGTCTGCCCATCCATATGTGGGTGATAAGTGGTACTCATCTTAAGCTCGGTTTCCAATAATCCTAGTAGACTCTTTCAGAATTCACTAGTGAACAAGGTAACTTTGTCACTGACTATGCTATTAGGAATCCCATGTAGTCTAACTATGTTCTTTATAAACAATTTAGCCAGGACAGGTGTCGTCCTGGTTGATTTGACTTGAATGAAATGGGCACTCTTGGTCAACTTGTCCACTATGACCCATATACTTTCATTTCCCCGGTTCGACCTTGGCAACCCGTCTATAAATTCCATGGATATCGAATCTCATTTTCAAACTGGGATCTCCAAAGGTTGAAGCAACCCACTTGGCTTCTGATGTTCGGTCTTCACTTGTTGAGAGTTCACACATTGCTTTACCAATAAACCAACATCCCACTTCATATCTTCCCAATAAAACTACTCTTCATATCCTGATACATCTTGTTCCCTCTAGGATGAATCATAAATTTTAATCGATGACACTCTCTAAGGACTTCCTTCCTTAGATTTTCTACATTCGGGACACACAATTGTCCCATCTTTCTCAACCAGCCTCGTCGATCGTGATTTTGGCCTCTAGCCCTCTAATTTTTTCAACTAACATTAGGTTATCTTTCTGCTTAGATGTAATACTTTCAATCAATCTCAGTCGAACTTGCAAGTAAGAAAACATAGCAGCACTCTGACTAGAACTAGAAGTAGATCTAACTGCACACTACATGTGGTCGACGCCTCAATATCCTTCCATTCGACCAACATAACTAACACCACATTTTTATGTTTCCTACTAAGTGCATCTGCAACCTTGTTACCTTTTCCTGGCGTGTACTCTATACCAAAGTCATAAGCTGCTAAAAACTCCAACTGCCTCTGTTATCTCATATTTAACTTCTTTTGCGAGAATGGGCATCTTAAGGACTTATGATCGGTATATAACTTGAATCTCTCTACCAAGATATAGGGTATCCATATTTTCAACGTAAAGATTACCGCTGCCAACTCTAAATCACGAGAAGGGTATCTCATTACATAGGGTCTAAGCTGTCGAGAAGCGTACAAATTACATTACCCTTTTGCATCAATACATCTCCTAATACGGTTCCACATGCATCGGTATACATTACTAATCCTTGATTTCCATCTGGAACTACTAACATAGGTGCATTGGTCAATAAATGCTTTAACATATGGAACACTTCCTCACATTTGCCGTTCCAAGTAAACTTCACATCCTTCCTGATGGCCTAGTCAAAGGCATTGCTATCCACAAGAAATCCTTAATAAACCTTTGATAGTAACCAACAAGCCCAAGAAATTTTTTGATCTCAGTTTCCATCTCTAATCTCTTCCAATTGTTAACAACTTTGATCTTATCCAGATCAACTGACAAACCTTTCTCTGTAACCACGTGACCAAGAAACCTAACTTCTTTCTTCCAGGAATGGCACTTTGAAAACTTCCCTTTTAGTTGATGCTAGCTCAGCGTCTCAAGCACCACTCTAAGATAAACTTCATGCTCTCTTTCATCCTTAGAGTATATTAAGATGTCATCTATGAATACCAATATGAACCTATCCAAGTGATCTCAGAAAACCCGGTTCATCAAATCCACGAAGAATGCCGGTGCATTCGTTAACCCCAATGACATCATCAACCACTCATATGACTGGTATCTTGTCCTGAACGCTGTTAACAGAATACCATCCTCCTCTACTCTTAGCTAATGGAACCCTGTTGCTAAATACAACTGGGAGAACAATTTGGCTCTATTCAACTGATCGAATAAATCATCGATTCTCGGCAGAGGATACTTATTCTTGATGTCCTTTCATTCAACTTGCGATAGTCAATACATAGCCTTAGGGATCTATTTGGCTTCTTCACGATTACTGTAGTTGCTCCCCAAGGAGAACTGCTTGGTCTAATAATGCTTATCCCTTTCAGATCCACCAGCTACACCTTTAGCTCTCCCATCTTAGTGGGCGCCATCCGGCTAGGTAGTCTACTTACACGTTCTGCCCCTAGAACAAGATCTATCCGAAATTCGATATCTTGCTTTGGCGGTAGCCTTTACACTGGCTCAAAAATATCTGCAGAGTCTTTTGCTACCGACACCTGATCTAATTCTTCTTTTGCTTCCATTGCATTCAGTAAAGCACAAGCACTTGAGTCTGACTTCTCTACCGATTACATAATTCGGTTATGGTTGTTAGGGCGTCTAAACGATATTTCCCTCTCTCGAAAAAATATTCTGGCGGCGTGTTTATCTAACCAATCCATACCCAATATGATCCTGAAACCTAGAAAATCAAAAACATACAAACTGCATGTAAACTTATGACCTAACAAGTCAAGTTCTAATAGATTACATCTTAGTTGCATACCATCCTTTTGGATTTGCAACCCTTAAGGAAGTAAGTGGGTATAATGGTTCTAAACATAATTTACCTACCAAATGCTGAGATATAAATGAATGCAATGCACCGGTATCAAATAGTATCCTAACTGGTATACTATGAATTAAAAGCATACCTTCCATCATGGATTTCCCCTTCTCGGTTGTTGTTGGTCTGAAAGAAGATACTTCCAAGGCAAAATACTTTTCCCTTGTCTTCTCTAACCGGTTCTGGACGCTCATTCTTGTAATGCCCGATTTGGTCATAGTTGAAGCACTTCACCCCTGTCTTGTCTACAACCTTATTCCCTTTTCTAGTTCGACATTCATGAGAAAAATGTCCGTTATCACTTATAGCAAACTACATCGCCTTCCATTTCTTGGATGCTCCTCCGTTCCTTTCCATTTAAAGAACTTTCCCTTCTTTCCCTAGGGATCTTATACCTCAACTGACTTCCCCTTACTAAACGTAGAGCACGTCTCTTTGTTCCTGGTGGTCTTCTCTACTACAACATTGCTTAGGTCATGGAGGTTTGGCATGGTTGCTTTGGCTATCTCCGGCTTCAGTTCCTGAATAAACTTTTCATTTCTCCTGATGACGATGTCAATCATGGCATATCCATTTCTGGACAGCTTATAATCTTCCATAGCATATTCGATTACAGACATTTACCTTTGCTCTATATCCATAAACTTCCTCATCAATGTCAACTTGGCCACTTCGGATAGAAATTATTCTTCGAATCTCCTTCGAAACTTGGCCCATGTTAATTCTTCTTCGCATACTATAATAGTAACCCCATTCTAGTAGGATAATGATGCTCTCTACAACTGTTTGGAAGCAAGTCTTCTCTTATGTTCATCATCTAATTCTATGTGAGCGAAAATTCTTTCATAGTGCAATAACCACTTTTCTACTTCAACAGCATCCTCTGTTCCTTAAAACATCTTCCCACCAAGACTGGTGTAATCTCTACTCAGCTTAGCATAATTATTGCGAACTTAGGCCAAAGGATTTGCTCCCACATCATTCACAACATTTCCTGCAGCTACTCCTGTAACTGCTCCAGCTTGCATCAGATTGATGAAGAATTGATACATCACCCCTGCTTATGTTGGCATTTGCATTTTGATTAGCATTTGTATGTCGACCGGGTTCCTCCTGGTATTGGGTTGTGCATTTCCATTAGTTGTGATGCTTCTTCCACTAAGATTTTCCCTTCCGTTTCCTACCTCCATATCTTCCTTTCTCGTATATCTGCATACAAGCCTTAGTAAGATATAGAAGAACAGTCTAAGAGAAAAGGGGAATGCATACTTATAGGTGTGGGTGTGTCTCTCTCTCTCTCTCTCTCTATATATATATATATATATATATTAAAAAAATGCTAGTATGTTACTATAGCATTAAACCAAACCTTGGTCTCATTCTTTGATTCATTGGGTTATGTTTTGAAAATCTTTTAGATTCAAATTTCTTTTAAGTTTACATAAACCCATGCTCTGATACCAACTTGTAACATCCCCCATTTGGAGGCCCAAAACTAACTGCTACGGATGTTGTAGTTAGCTGCAGTTATTAATTCTCGATGACCAAATGTGGTAATGTTAGATACATATATATACCTGAAACACATGAATATGAAAAAACTTAAACTCAATTTAAAACAAATTTCTCATTTTTACAAATAGTACTTCCGATTCATTACATACTCCCATACGTAAGCCACGTTTAGAGTAACTATAATTTATTACAAAATATGCCAAGAGCGACATATGAAGATGCCCCCTTAGTTGATCAGAGTCTAAATATAGGCAATTAAACAAATTTTCCCTTACATCCAAATAACACAGCGGACAATAAATAGAATCTCCTAAATAGCTATCTTGCCTCCTGCACATCTTCGGTAGCTTATTCGTCAATAACCAAAAAACCTTACCCTTAGCCTACTTAAAATAATTTCTGAGCACCCGAGAGTTTAAGGGGAAAAACATAAACTTCGAATCGGATAAAAAATTTGGTGTGAATAATAATATATCATCTCAAACCAAATATATATCCAGTGAGACCATGCCGCTGGGAGGAATAAGTTTTCCCTTTGCTGGTACCTTAACCAAAAACTAATTAACCATATACTGTGTGCATGCATCCACAATGGTTAAAACATGACATAATATGATGATATTCAATTATATAATATATCTTGGATTTCCCATCCCCATTCATTGGATTGTCTATCTCAAGTTATAGTTTCTAAGGTTACTATTAACCTACTAGTTTTCATGGGCTAACTAATAACCTGTTTCATTGTTACGGACAATCCTTTCGGTTTCATCGTTTTTATGTGGTTACTAAAATACTATCAGTGTCTACCAATAACAGCATCCACTCATAGTTTTTATGGTCTGAATATGCACCTACTGGATTCTCCAATAACATCTCTAAGGTCATAGTTTTCATAGGCTGACTATGAGCCTATCACTATCTATCAATAACCTATTTCGGACATAGTTTTCATGGGATCACTAAGAACCTATTAGCCCATACCAATAACGTTTCTTGAGGAATATTTTTCATAGGTTAAAACTTTTCATAGGTGTAGAATTAGGGATTCTAACCAATTTCATTGCTTCCAAATGATGGCTTCTCTTTTCATAGAGTGGTCATAATAGAGAAATGGACTTAAGGTTAAAAAGTTACGCATGTTTTAAATTCTAAAAACAAAGGTAGCGTTACTGTAGCATGGCTATGAAAGCTGAAGTTAAAGTAGAAAGCCAACTTACTGTAGCATGGTTACGAAAGCATTGGTACTGTAGCATGGCTTTGAAAGCTAAAGTTGCTGTAGCAAGGCTACGAAAGTATTGGTACCATAGCATGGCTTCGAAAGCAGTGGTACTGTAGGAAGTCATCTTCAAAATTAGGTATTACACAACATATCCAAAAATCAAGTCATTTGGAGGTCATTCATTAAGGATGTTCCCTTGAAATCTATCATAATAATTTAATAAAAATTCCAATAAATCACCATTCGTGCAAATAACGGTAAAATGAACTATATCATCATCAAACGATGAGGAATACATAAAAAATCCAAAATTTAAGATATATGAATGAGATGGATACTGTTATTCACCTTATTTTGAGAAAAAGAGTTGAGATTTGAGTTGTTGATTTGATTCCACTTAGCTTTAACTTGATTCTCTAACTTTTCTTCCTTTAAAAGCTTTAGCAATGGCCTCTAATTTGTTTGTAATTTTTCGTGGGTGTAAAAATGAATGAGGATACGAGGGTGGAAGGGTTTATGGTTAGGAAATGAAGCTTATTCCTATTTTGCCCCTTCCATAAATCCTTCTGCTTATGTTTAAGTTAAAACAATCTTACGTGTTGATTAGTTAAGCTTAACCCAATTAATTACCAAATCTCATCTCCTTTTCATGCCACACATTATTTTGTTTAATTAATCTAATTAAATCTCTTGAATAATGTTAAAGAAAAATTAAGGGTGTTATAATTTGTCTCTAGGTGTCTAACATGCCAAAAGATTAATGTAGCACCTTGCTTCTATACCCATACTACCTAAGAGTACTATAAAGTAATATTGTTTGATAATAAGGAGAATAAGGCGATATGGGATACACATGTGAATATTCCCTTGGGCTGACATAAGTATGTATTTAAATATTGGATAAACGACTCGCCTTTACATACATAATGTCAACATAAAGTAGTAAACATATATGTCTCTAGGATAGAACAATATACAATATGTAGTATGTAATAGAGGTCACAGAGTCAATCACATCGATAATATATAATACAAAACTATACTACATATGTCCAATATACATTACAATAATGTGCACTTAATATACTGTTCAACACATGATGATAATCTACAATACTATAACTAGTCACCTCCGCGATCAGAAAATACAAGCTAGTCCCATAGTCCATGTACTTGAAATGTCTCGGACTAACCTAAGTATATAAATAACACAAAAGTTAGAATATATCTAAATCAAAAGTCAATAAACATACAGAATTCTATATATAGTGGATGTAATAATAATATGATAACACCATCAGAATAATTCAAAACATTAATCACAATGTCGATCATAAGCCATGCAGAAGAAAATTTTCATCACGCATATAAATCAAGTCAAACAATAAAATTAGGAAATAATTTCAATTCGATGAATCATCAGTGTGCAGAAATCATTATTAAGGTTCAGAAATTATCAAATATGCAATATTATCAATTATAGTTGGGCTAGAAGATAGTAATGCCTAAATATATCTCTCAATCTCATGTTATAAAATGTCATCATCAAATCTATGATATCAATATAAGGTTTGGACTAGTCCACAAATATGTTAAAGTAAAATCAATCGTCGAATAGGCTATCCACCTGAAAAGAATAGGCCATTTGCTTGAATGGTATAGGCCGTCTGCGTGAAGATTATAGGTCATCTGCTTGATTAGTAAAGGTCGTATTCCTATCAATCATATAAAGTTGAAACATAGAGATTTACCATATCTTGGACATAGCCTCAGGTAGAAATATAAATAGTATAGTTTATCTACCATACACAGCGGAACCAGATGGGAGACAGACAGCACATTCTCTAGAAGCCTTACATATGTCCATCTGACATTTCTCATAAAGTTATCAGTTATCTTCCCTCGGTATCATGATATTATTCACGGCATGTCATAAACACACTGCAGGACCATGCTCTTCATCCATCAAGACCCAACACATTGCCCTTATAGGTAACTAACTACTGGCCTAGGTGACATTGGAAAAAACACACATATACCGACAAATAGCAAGAAGCCAATACATGAACAAGTATATAAAATGGTATCATAGATATAGGGTGCGACCACCACAGTCAGGCCTTTGGGGTAGTTACTAACCAATCTGGTTCACTTCTGAAACAGAAAGGAATTGGATAAGGCAGTTAAATGCATAGTATCTACACTCGATAGCTAACACATAGCTACATAGAATTGCTAATACATGGCTCTATATAATGCTGCCACACAGCTTGATACTATTGCCGACACATAGCTATAAATATTGCTGCCACACTGCTTGATAATGTTTCCAACACATAGCTAAACACATGACTCATCGCAGCAGGTCTCCACAAATCCCTGTCAAATGAGTGTTATCTACTTAAGATGAAAAACCGAATAAATATCACAAAAATGTCCCATATTATGCGTGATACTCAAACACTTATTCAATTCTTATACATTCCACTCAATCACCATAATATTCTATATAACGAGAAAGAATAACCGAAGAAATATTATTGAATGCCCCATCCCAACGGTTTTATAACTCTGTCTACTCAATTCCTCATCATAGAAGAATTAAAATCGTTATAACAAAAATATTCCACACATACAATATCAATAATCCATCTATAAGGATGTCATCACCTTATTACATCAAAAATACCCCTTAAATCAATGTCAACGGTGAGTCATTCATAATACCCAATTCTATATAAAGGACAAGAAAAAATAGAAAAGTATAACAAAATAAATTATTCAAATATGTATTAAACAATCAATCACTATTAAAAATATATATCATTCATAGCATCAAAATTAGTGTAGGAAAACGGGAAATCATAAAATATAGAGATTATACAAATATTCCATTTGATTCGGTAAGAAATGATAATAAAGTTCAACAAAATCTTTCTTTGATAATTGAATATAAGTCAAATATTTAAATGTATGTAAAGCATACTTTTCTAATTCATAAATAATGATATAAATTATAAAGTACACTTTACAATACTTAAATATAGATTATAAAATCATTATTCAAACCAATCATAAATTTCTTTTCATTTCAAAATATAATTTATAATTTGAAGCCTTCCTTTATATTCTAATAGTTAGAATTAAATTAATTTCAAAACAACATTTATGTCCAAAACAATTTCCAGAAATCATTTTACTTACCAATAGTTTTGTTTATTTATAAAAATACATTAATTTAATTCTAAAATATCAAATAAAATTATCGATGCTTTCAAATATATATATTTTAAAACAAGAAAATCAAGCGAACATCCAAAACATGAATTATGGATAAAAGTCCAACAAAATCATATTAAATCACCGTATAAATTTATCATGTGGCTAAGTCGAATTCAAACAAATCCAAATTCATATTTAACATTGTAATAGACAACCCAATAACACAATAACCTATTCAAACAAGAAACTCAACTATCGGGATAAATATGTAATTAGCAAGCGATAAAATAAATATAGTTATGAGTGAGACAACCCACAAAATGATGAACGCAAGAATCGACCGCTGCACTATATGACTTGCTCGAGCAAAATTTTACTGTGCCAACAAACGCATTACTTAGCCCGCATTCACATACAACCGTCGCCAATAGCCACTAACCTAAAACTGCGCAAGCATCTCATTGCTTGCCAACTCTACCTCAACAGCCTCAAGTCATGAACAACCACATCGCTCGGCATAGCCGCCACCAATGCTCTTGCATCATTCACCTACACCAACGCTTGTACCAGAGCTACTTGCTTTCACGTCCGCATGCACCACTACACTCGACTCTTCAATTATTACATCACAAAAGGCGAATGCACACACATCACCATATGACTTTACATCGTTGTTCCTTCATCGCATCTTTGCAACCCAACGCCACCTTGCCTACCTCGATCTCCTTCGAGTCACATGCCCTAATCATGATTTGTTCTAAGTCAAGATTCGATCACGTGCTTTTTTTAATTAACTTCGGTCGATTTGCAAAATTAGGGTTGAATTTCATTTTGAGGGTTTGGGCTTGAATCAAGAAGCGGGATGAAATATCCAGAAACATAAAGAAAGGAAACGGATTTTAGGCTATGATTATTTTAGGCCCAATTTTAATTTAATTAGCCTTTTTTTGAATTTATTAATTTAATTTATTAAATCTAAATCATTTGTTAAATATAATTAAATTAACTAAGATTTATTTTTATATTATTAATCACTAAATTCAAACAATCCTATTTTAATTAAATTTATTTATTTATAGCATAGAAAGCAGGGTTGCTACAATAAAGATCGAACAGAGGAAGCTCCATAGCAAAGAAATTAGGTTGGGCTAAGTATAATGGAGAGATAATCCAACGGAAAGCACGTGGGAAATTGAAGAGAAGACGAATGCTTCTCATTCTAAGCTTTCCTTTGGTAAACTTTCTCTTTCCAAAATTTTGGCTTTTATTTTCATTATGATTGCTAGATTGGATGGTTTCCATACTTTTTACGATTATTTTTGCATTCATGTAGAATGTTATGCATAATTAGGATACTTGCATACATGCTTATATGTCATGAGCGTGCACTCATGCTAGGACCGAGCTTACCTATTGTATGTTGATCACATAATCACATTGGACTTTTGGCTGAGTAGATGGTTATGTTGATAACTTGGCTATAGAGTGCATGCTACACCATCTATTCCTTTAGGGAATTTCAGGGATAAAATCCTTTTAAAAGGGGAGAATATAACACCCTATAAAAATTAATAAGAAATTAATTAATTAATAATAAGACTAAAAATGAAAAATTTGTAAACGTTAGAATTTGACGATGAAAGTTACACCATTGCATTCACGGCTATTTTATGATTGACTTTTATATATAAAATTTTGTAATCGGAGCTTAAACGAAAAAGCTATTGGCGTTTGAGGTTTTTGAATAAAAAATAATTCAAACAAATGTAAAATTTGAATTTAAATAATATTAACGTAAAAATGATTAAATAGGGTAATAATAATTTTAATGTTAAAGGGTACTTAGCGATTAAGAAAATGTTAGCGTTAGTTTTAAAAAGGAATTAAATAAAAAGAATGGTAAGAAATGAATTCACGTTCCCAAACAGGGATCGACCGACCCTCTCACCATGGCCGATCGACTGCATAATGGTGAGCGATCGATCAGCATTGTGATGGCGGCTAGGGCTTTGTTATGCATGAATGTCTCGAATTTCTTTATTTCAAACCAACTTTATTCTGATGGTTTTGGTGCTTTCTAACAACTATAAATAAGAGGTTAGCCATTTCATTTTTATTCACAAATTATTTGGGAATGCTAGCGAAACTTTGTTGATCTTCTTCCTCGATTAAATTCAAGAACTCAAATCTAGGGAAAGAAGGAAGTAGGTTTATATACTTTTGTTCTTTTATTTTCATTCATTCCAAATCCCTAAATTCAGCATTTAATTGATATACAATCAAATTGTTGTATTATTCGAATAGAAGGGGTCTGAAGGAACAATCAGGAAAAGGCGAAAGAAAATCCAAAAGGAAGCTGGAAACCGTACGTGAGTAATCTTAGTTTTCACATTTTAGTATTTGTATAGTAAAAGTTTAGATTTAGTTTATGCCTTCGGGAATTTTGTTCCCGAAAGCCCTAAAAATAAACCCCAAAATTCCCTCTAATGAAATGTCAATTCTTATATTTATTGGAATCTCAATTGTTTTATATTAAAATAGTAAAAAAAAATTGTTGTTACAATTTGAATATTTTGTATTATATTCCACTTCCAACTTTTCTCTTTAATCGTAACAAAGGGTTACAAAAAGAAAACAAGCTAAGAAATGGTGTGTAAAGTATGAATTCTCCTATTCGTAGTTTGCACTGCCTATTTCCATAACGTAAACATGAATCCCTTTTTTATTGTGTATGTAAAAGTTGAATAGAATATAAAAGGTTTAAATTGTAAGTTTTATAGGTGGTATTTCTTCTATATTAATATAAATAATTTTGGTATATGATACTATTTTTTAATGAAAGTCTTTTATTTTGGCTTATGATATTAGCTAATTTGTAATTTATTTTATGGATTAGACTTGTATGAATTAGAAGTTTTGACATCTAAAATGATTAATATAGGACACAAAATCTTTACATGCATGAGAACATTTAGTTAGCCTAATTTTCGTATATACATACATACTGTTTGTACCGAAAATGGGAACAACACTCTTCGGAAATTTTTGAAGAGATAAAAGTGAAGAATATAAATTTAAAATGAAGATTATCTAACAAAAACTCCAACAAACACTAACATAAATGCATAGACAAGCAATTTAGAGTGGTTCGGCGTGTTGACTACGTCCACTATGAAGTTTTTGTAATTTTATTGATTCTGTTTGAACGATTACAAGCGATTACAGTGAACAACAGTCAAGTACAGCTCGGAATTCGAATTCAACAGCAAGGGTAGGATGCGAATCTCGATCCGGAAGAGTCTGGGCGCTTGAGAAAAAAGATCCTTTTTCTATAGGCTCTGGGGCTCTATTTATTGGTGTGTGAGGCTGATATTTCACTCAAACTTTGGAAGACTCCTTCTGGCACGTGAGGGGCCCACGCGATCGTCCGGGGAGTTTCGACTTGTTTGGTGATCGATGCGAACTCAATTCGTATCGATCGAGACTGTATCCGATGGAGGTCAAACTTGGAGAGAAAAATCTTTAGCTTGCATGTAGTCTTCTGTGAAAATTTAATAGCATTTGGACCGGTGGATCTTAAGTTATGATGGATACGAGCTTGAGTTTCTCGTTGGTTGTTTGGTTCGAATCCATCAATTCGAATCGATTCCATTCGAATCAATGATGCATGTGCCTTTATAATGACGCAGCACGCATTCCTTGCATCGATCCACTTTTTGCTCCGAGTTGACCGTTTCGCACCCATGAATCTCGCCTCGTTTGCATCGATGACCGTTGCGTCAATCTAGGGTCATTTGACTTGATGGAAACGAACGAGCCATTGGACGTGGATTCGAACAAGAGCTCCTAATGGGTACGAAGTAGTTATCGTCTGATGGATGCAAAGCAAGGTCATCTGAAGGATACGAAGAGCAGTTGCCTGATGGATTCGAACTAACAGAACTTGATTGGTTCAAGTAATCACTTACTGATGGTTTCGAACTGGATGATTGCAAATGATTGTGCGCTAACGGATTCGAGACAGATGGATACGAGGATACTGTACCCCTGATCGATACGAAGATGGTGGATTCGAATAAAGGCTCAACCATGGATACAAGCTGTGTCTAGCTGGATGGATACAAAACAGGATCTAGCCGATCGATACGAAATGTATGCTCTATCGATGGATACGGACTTGAACGGTTACGAACCGAGGATTCTTGATGGATACGAGACTGGTCGGTGCAAAGTTGATGGATTCGAAATATGGCTCACTTATGGATATGAAAATATGGCTTTTCCCTTCAACTTGCACCGATCATAACTTATGCATGCGAACTCGGATTAACATGAAATTTGGAACACTGGCTTTCACGGCTTCGCTTGTCATGTCTTGCTGATTATAGCCTGATCCGGACTCGGACAAAATTCATCGATATCCATAACGAACCAGTGCATACCCGATATTCGGGATGAATGCCCCTTAGTACTTAATCTGTTCCTTGATATCTCAGCCTTGCCAGAAGGTGGAATAACATTTGCCCCCCAAAGTATGTCTTGTTGTAACATGATGTGCTTTGAAAAACTGTAATCTTCATTCTGAACAGATTGCTTCTTTGTTGAAGGTTGTAACCTTGCGTTGATGTATAATAGTGCTCAGACGTACATATGGTAGTCTAACTCTCGTCAGCGTTGCATGTTCACGAGTCGTTGTCATTTTTCTCGTATTGAGTGTCATATCGATCCTCTCCTGAATCGATATGAGACTTGCGCTATAACAACACTTGACGGTTGTTTTTGGATGCTCCTTCGTATCGATCCTCTCCTGAATCGGTGTAGAAGTTTAGATTGTTGTTGTCGTGTTGACGGACTTTGCATTGATGAATGCGACATGGATATTTCGCATCGATGTGTATGTACCCTGATGGATTCAACACTATCGTTCGTATCGATGGAACCAATGGGTTCGAACAGGATAGTTCGCAATGATGGACCGTAACTGTGAACTTATCTATGCGAGTAAGGACTTCGAATCGATGGAACTCAATTGCCTCCAAAGCTATCTTCATCGTGTATTTCGTATCGATGGATCGATTCACCGTTTCGAATCGATAGGAGCTTGGGCCGATGGAATCGAACTCGCCATTTGACTCGATTGGAGTGTTGACCTGCAGTGACCGGTCATGTTGACTGGGAGGCAAATCGGCCCTCTTTCTCCATAGGATCCATATAAATGCCCTTGGACTTGGCCATTTTTCACTTTTACATTTTACCGTTGCTTTCCCTATTTCCTGCATTCGCATCGATCCACGAATTTGAGAAAACAGGAACTGCACGCTTCCTTCGAATCGATCAGATTCATTCTTTCAATCCTTCAAATTTCAACTTCAATCTAGGTAATGAATCAGCTATGACTAAATCCACGCTATCGAATTCAAATTTCAGATCCAACCTATATTTGCCGATCGCCAATTTTGGCAAGCGCTAAGGCCAGATCTGGGCCAAGGTTTGGCTGAGAGTGGCCATGGCGACGCTCGTGTGGGTTGGAGAAGAATGGGTTAAGGATATGGAGCTATCGATTGATGATTGTTCGGCCTCCATTTCATACCAATGGAAAGAAAGATCATGGCTTGATTTCGTATCGACGACCGGATGTGGGGTATGCATCGATGTAGTGTTGATTGAGGAGCGATGGTGTCCGTATCGAACCTGGGTGGACGCATTTCGTATCGATGGATCTAAATTCTGAGCAAGCGATCGATACCCATCGTTTTTGATGTTGTGAATGTAATCGATGCAAAGTCCCCAAGTTGTGATCGATATGAAGTTGGCTCGACTTAATCGATATGAAATGTATCGATTCGAATTCAATCGATACGAAATGTATCGTTTCGAACTTGATCGATACGAAAAAGAGGCCCTGACTCATCACTAATTTGAGCTATGGCGATCGATCCCAAACTAGAGTTTGACTGATCCAGAGAACTTTTGCACATTTGAACATTCGACTCCAACGTGCTTCTGCCTTGCATAATCGGACTTGACCGTAGAACTGTACATTTGACTGCCTTTTGAAGCTCGTTGATGGAACTATAACTTAACAACATGATAAGGAATTTTAATTTGGATCGATCGCTAACATCTGGATGGTACGGTGGTGACGGTCAGCGATGACGGCACTCCAACTGGATTTCGATTATCTTCGTCGTTTGCAAATTTTTGTTAAACTCTGCAAAATCTTTTCAAGTAATGCACAGCAATGCACTGCACAACACATACTCTACACGAGGGGAACAAACGGGCTCTCTATGGTCTAATGATGATTTTTTGTGAATTAGTTAGTTATGGAAACTCCAAGCTCGCAGCCATAGGAAACTCAGATTATAATTCCTCCCAGACTTAAGATATCGACATCGAGACCGAAGTTATCGATCCAGCTCCGGATGAGGCACCTGATGCATCCTTTATCAATAGTCTGCCAGACTCTGTTCCGTCCAATATTTCTGAAGATATGCTAGAGAGAATATGCTTAAGGCATGGTTTGTAGATGGACGACGTAATATTGCTGGGACCAAATGACAGACCACATAATTCACCGGAGGGGTATACCGCCTTCAATCGACATGCGTGCACAGCCGGGACGCTTCCCCCATTTAATCAATACATAAGAGAAGTGTTGTCTTTTATAGGGATTGCCCCATCTCAGCGACATCCAAACGGATATGCTTTACTGAATAGCTTGTTCATTGCATTATGGAGCACTTCTATCGACCATCCGGTCTGACCGAGATAAGATACTTGTTCAACTTCAATAGTTGAACAGACAGTCCATCTTTCACCTTCCTCGAGGCTGTAAGAAATTGCCAAATAATTACGGGGTCTTGGACTAGGCTGAGCTACTTCAAGACGGAGTGGTTCTATGTTAGATCCCCTCCAGGATTTGGCAGGCGACAGCTATTTAGACGTGATTATTGCACTCTTCTCGAGTAGTCGACAAGATAGTTGTAGATGAAATCAAACTCATATCGCTTTTTCTTTACAGCGATAATCCATCGACCCGAAGGAGGATATTACAAGGAGATAGTTCGGGTTCTTTAAGAGGTCCCAAGCGAAGAGAGGAACATCGACTTGGTCTTGACGGACAGAAACCTTAGGATTCTCGGGCTAATCGAGCGAAGATAAAGTATAAGGCTCGACATCGCACTATGGACTATCTCGAGGGAACGAGTTAAGCGCAAGCCCAGGATTGTCACTGATGAAGAAGCTGACTCCGAAAGAACCCATATTGATGATGAACCTTTGGCTAAGCCTGCGGATGCAGCCCACGGTTCTAAAAAAAGAGAAAAGGCAAGGCGGCCATTTTTAAGCAATCCAAAAAGGGGAGATGGAAATCTGTGGTCATGTCCTGGCCCTCCTCCGGAATTATAATTTCCAAGAATTGAAAATCTTTACGAAAGGATCGCCGATCTTTCAATTCCGGACGACGTGTCCATGCAGCATGATGACGGATTGGATGAACTCCAACACGCCTTAGTTTTAAGCGAGTCTCTGCCCACTAGCGTGGTCGACACATCCGGTTGGTCAGGGGGTTGCACATACATTCACACTTCGTGGCACTACACGATTTCTGACTGTAATATGCCCACGGTGAAAGATTACTAACTTCGTTTCTATTTTGCTTTGCAGATACCATGTCCGTTCGAGGCTCAATGCTTGGTAGTCTATGCAGCAAACGCAAATCTTCGTCATACTACGAATCGCATAGGAGGGAAGGAGATAGGGACTGCGATCAAGGATATTCTAGTCAGGAACGGTCTAACAGAGATAAGGGTTACAGGTGTCGGTCTCTGTCTCGCAGGCCACCTCCCAGAGCTCCAGTACCGTCGCCAGTTCATGTTCAATGACCTTCGGAAGCTCCACGGCACAAACCATCTTTCCAATCATCTAGGCCTAAATCTTAGCGTAGAACTAAAGTTACAGACCCTTCCACTACTGCACAGGCCCTCGTCGAGCCCACCGGGGAAGGAGCGATGAGGCTCGCCCAGCTGAGAAAGGATTTTCCTGACATTTGTTTTGATCGGTTCGTCTTTCCTCCGCGCTTGAAAAGGATCCCGGCGTCGGCCCAAAATACAGTGCATGATTATGTCGCGGACATATTTTTCTATTATCAGGAGTGGTCGAAAACTGTGAAAAAGGCATCGAAGGTAGCCCTTGACCGAGCAGCCACGATTGAAAGGCTGGAGAAAGAACTCGGCCAGAACGATCGGATCATTCGAGCGCTCAATAGCGAGGTAGAGTCTTCTCGCAAATCTGAGATTGAGGCTCTTAAGAAAGCGGACGAGGCCCAGGCGACGATGGATAGGATGAAACGGGAGCACTATGCCGCGGTGGAGGACATAGGCCACCAAAACACCATCGTAACCACCGAGCGGGATGCAGCCCTAAAAGAGCTAAACGAGCTTAAGGCCAAAGTCCCAGAAATCCTAAAAGAGAGAGACACTACTAATGTTTTCGCACAGGAAGCGTGTGATCAAGCGGTGGTGCTTCGGAGGGAGTGAGATGCGGCCATGGAAAAGGTCCGCGAGGTAGAGGCTGAAGTTGATGAAATGGTCCAATTGGCAGAGATCAGGCTCGAGTCAGAGATAGAGGAGCTTCTTGTCACTTATAACGCCAATGTGCTGAAACACAGGAATCTGGCTTGGCTTGATGATTAATCGACACATCTATACAATGCCTGGAATTTGGTAGTTGAAGAAGAGAAGGCGGTGCTATCGAGTGGTGCCCTTGACGAATTTGAGCTGGAAACCGCATTTTGAGCAAAGATGAAGAGAAGGTTCTTCATGACTCTATGATTTCTCATGCAAGAGAGAGATTAGGCACCCAACATCTAGAAGTTGGTGAGGGCTCCGGCATCGCACACCAAACTACAAGTTCTGAGATGATTACTTCATCTGGACCCGAGCCGATGCCAGCAATTGAGCCTCAGCCGGTCCTAGCCTACGACCCGGAACAGCCACACTTATCTCCCACAAGGGAGCATTCTTCGAAAGCTGTTCAGCCAGCCACGAATCAAGCTGAGGAAGGTACTCTACACAAATCTCTTGTGTGTGTCTGAAATGAAGTACTTGTATTGAAGCGTGTACTGACAACTTATTTTTTTCCCTTGTCCAATGACTGAAGCTACATCAGCAGCGCCTCCTGCGATACAGGAATCACAACAAATACAGGAGGCCATTATCACCGAGTCGATCACTACGACCACGGCCGCGCCTATCGAGGTAACACCGGGGAGCTCCCTTTCTTTTGATGAGAAAATGATGAATGAGCTCCTGGGCCAACAAAGTGACCCCTTCGCGGACTTACCGTTCGTCCCTAGTGGATTTCCACCTGCCTCTTGTGCTTCGACACAGACCATCGCTACCCATAGTGAAGCCCGTGCTGCTCGTGATGCAGAGATACTAGCTGAAATCAACGTAGAGTTGGAGGCTGCGGCTCATGGCGGTATTTATGAGGGTGGATTGACGACATCTGACCCAACTCCACTTAGGATGATATCACTTGGGGGTACGCTTGTTGGTACTAGTGCATCTGTTCTGCCCCCGGTCGTAGATCCAGTACCTCCGACTCCTACCGCAGGGAGCGTTCCCATAGATTCAAGTTCGGAGGAGGATGTTGATATTATGCCCCAATCTGGAGATGATCTGCCAAAGAGTAAAGGTTCAAAGCGAAAAATTATTGGTGGCCTGGCGAGTCTACACTTAAGAGGAAGCCGAAGTAGGCTAAGGAGTAGATAGGCCCTTCCGGTGCAAATTTTTGTTAGCTAAGAACTTTTCTTTCCTTTATAGGCCGTGTATAGATGCGGGTTCGACCCCTACTAGTAGGAATTTTTTGGAAGAACTTGTATATAAGTCTTTGCTTTTGATTAGTTGAAATAAAACTTTTTTTTTGTTGCTTCAACTCTTATTTCTATCTTTTGTACTTAAGTGTCATAGAGTTTGGATCTCGGTCCCACGTACTCGTGAAGTTTCAACCCTTGAGTTCTCTTTATTTGCCAAGCCTGAAAATCATGAGCACGGGTTGTACCGTGACATCTAGTTGGACTTTGGGCATCGTACTGCTTCAGCCAGCGGTTAACACTTAAGCTATGCCCCCAGTTTTGGGAACAAGTTGTAAAGATCGACTAGCGATCGTGATTTGCCTCTATTTTTAGAGTTTAACATCGTTATATTGATGCAGAAACAAGCGTAAGTCGAGGGATTGCATCACATTCGCTTACATATGAATAGTCGCATCCACACTCTGGGGATCAGAATTTGCACTTCGGCAGTCGATTACATCTATTGAAGTTTTTTAAGTACATGTCCACACTTCGGGAACATAAGCTAATTTATGAGTGGACATCTGCACCCGAGTTATTTTTATATTTTGTCTACACTCTGGGGACTCAGGATAATCCGTAATCGATAATCCTCGGTTCGCACTCTGGGAATTCTAGAGTTATCGACGTTGTAGCGCAGTTCGCACTCCGGGAACTTTGACTCTGTATTTATACTCCAATTCACACTCTGGAAACTTGGAGTTAATGTTTATACTCCGGTTCGCACTCCAGGAACCTAGAGTTGACGTTTATGCTTCAATTCGCACTCCGGGAATTTGGAATTAGTGTTTATACTCCAGTTCGGACTCCGGGAACCTAGAGTTGATGTTTATACTCCAATTTACACTCTGGGAATTTGGAGTTAGTCGACAGATGGTCAATCACATCTGTTTAGACCTTTTAGGAGGTCGTTCACACTCTGGGAATGATTGATTTATCGGGATCGTGGACGGTCGGATCACATCCACCCCAAATTAACAAGTGAGGTCGTTAGATGGACGGGTCCATCCTCCTCTAACTTGGTCAGGACACGGTCGAAGTCGTTAGCCAAACGAGCCTGCCCTCTCCAAAACCTTATTCAGGATTTCTATGCTCCGGCTTACACTTTGGGAGTTTGGAGTTGTTTAAAGGATTGTCGTGTATCAACCCTCTTTGATATTAGCGTAGTGACTTGCCCTCGAGCTCCGGTTTGACCGGTCATATCACAGTTACTCCCTATTTGAATAAATTCCACCATTTGATGGAACTTAGCTCTGCGTGCATCGTGATGTCATACATCATACTCAATAAATCACAGCTCTAGCTTGAAGAGATGGCATTTTATTGCTGAAATGAGAAAATATGGCAAAGTCGGTTGCCTTATTACAAATTCAAATTTCGAAATGTGGAAACAAATTGCAAATAAGAGAATGAATCAAATAAATAAAGCCTGTCATATGTAGTAGCGACGGAGGCTTTCACTATTCCAAGCTCTCGGCAAAGTAAGACCGTCAAAGGTCAATAACTTGAACGTGCCATCTCCGAGCTTTTGGGTGATCACATACTGTCCTTCCCAATTTGGCTTCATATGTGAAGGAACCGGATAAATTCTTTTCACAACGAAATCACCAAGTTCGAAGGTCCATGGTCGAACCTTGGCATTGTATAATCGGATGACTCGATTTCGATATGCGGCTGCCCTCAAATCAGCCTCTTCACGCTTCTCATCCAGCAAGTCCAAAGATTCAGCGAGTAATATGGCATTAGTTTTTGGGTCATAATAAGTCACACAATGAGAAGGTACTTCCATTTCGACTGGAATAATGACTTCTGAGCTGTAAGATAGAGAAAATGGAGTGTGTTCGGTAGCGGACTTGTGGGTCGTTCGGTTAGCCCATAAAGTCATAGGTAGTTCATCAACCCACTTGCCTCCGGCCTTTTCCAGTCGCTTCTTCAAAATAGATTTGATAACCTTATTAACAACTTCAACTTGGCTATTTTCCTGAGGGTATGCAACCATAGAGAATTTCTTGTGGATATGGAATCCTTGGCAGAATTTCTTGAATTCAACACTGTCGAATTGGGCTCCGATATCAGTGATAATGGTATGCGGGAGACCAAATCGGCAGATGATATTGCGAACTACTAAGTTGATTACTTTTTTCGTCGTGATTGTCGCAAGAGGTTCGGCTTCAGCCCATGCGACGCTGGCATACTTCGCTCCTCCTTTGGCAAGAGGTAGAGTACCAATGATATCAATGCCCCATACTACAAATGGCCAGGGACTGCCATCTGGGTTATCTCATTAGGTGGGGCTCTCGGAATTCGAGCATGTTTCTGGCATTTATCACATTTCCTTGCATAGTCTGATGCATGACGGTTCGTAGTTGGCCAGTAATATCCACATCGGAGTACTTTCTTGGCGAGAGCTTGCCCCCAATGTGATCGCCACATTCTCCCTCATGCACATCATGTAACACTCGTTTGATTTCATTGTGTGCGATACATCGAAGGAGAGGACGAAATATCCTCTTCTATACATGACCCTATTCTGAATGGTAAACCACGAGGCTTTTCGAAGAATCTGTCTTCTTTCACTCCTACGCTCAAGTAGTGTTCCGTGCTTGATATAGTTTCGATATGGGGTCATCCATGATTCCTTATCGGGGGTGATTTCAAATATAAAATCCGTTTCCATCTGATCAACGCTGGGAAAAGATAGAGTTTCAACAGGAACGAGTCCCATATGCTGTGCTTCGCCCGTACTTGCTAACTTGGCCAATGAATCAGCCTTATGGTTGTGCTTATGGGGTATGTAGAAAATGGCATAATAATCGAATTGATCAAGTATTTCAGGACTCGAGCTAGATAAGCCGCCAGTCTTCGATCCTTGGCTTGGTATTCACCCCTAACATGGCATACGACTAACTGAGAGTCACAGTAAACTTCAACAGCAATAATTCTCAAATCGCAGGCTAGCTACAACCCAACAAGTAAAGCTTCATACTTGGCTTCATTATTGGTCACACGAAACTCAAATTTCACAGCGTAGCATATGGACCGGCCCTCGGGGGTTTCGTGTACCACCCCCGCACCTGAGCACCGATCGTTGGATGCACCATCGGTATGCAGCTTCCAAATGTATTCGGGCGATTGACTGGTCTCAGGCAAGTCCTCCGGGATGCTGAATTCGGCTATAAAATCTGCTAGGACTTGACCTTGAATGGCTCTTCTTGGGGTATAGGTGATATCGAACTGACTCGGTTCGATATTCCACTTAAGCAGGATGAGCCTGAAAATATGGACGGAGCTTCCTCAAGGCAATGACTAGGCAGTAGGCCAGCTTTTCTAGCTTTGGATAGTTTCTCTCAGTTCCGGTTAGTCGCTTGCTAACATAATAGACCGGTTTCTGCACTCGGTCTTCCTCTCGAACTAGGGCAGCACCGATCGCATTTTCTGATACCGACAGGTAAATATGCAAATGCTCATGGTCGATAGGCTTTGATAAAATCGGCAGTGTGGAAAGTTGTTGAACCAGCGCTTGGAATGTGCCCTCGCACTCCGTAGTCCATTCGAAGTTTCGCTTTCCTTGTTGGATCAGATCAAAGTAGGGGATGCATTTGTCGGTAGACTTTGATATGAACTTGCTCAATGCTGATGCCTTCCCGTTGAGACTCTAAACTTGCTTTATTGTTCTCGGAGCCTGCAAGTTTCTGATTGCCTAGATCTTTTCTGGATTGGCTTCTATTCCTCGAGCGTTGACAATGAACCCAAGGAACTTTCTGGATGCGACTCCAAAATGACACTTCAGCGGATTGAGCTTCATCCCGTACTTTTGAAGGATGTTGAACATTGACTCCAAATCTTTGATGTGATCAGTGGAGAACTACGACTTTACCAGCATATCATCTACGTAAACTACCATGGTCTTCCCGATCTGGTTAGCAAACATCCGGTTGACTAGACGTTGGTATGTTGCTCCGGCGTTCTTTAGTCCAAAGGGCATAACTTTGTAGCAGTAGAGTCCCAGGTCGGTAACGAAGCTAGTATGTTCTTGGTCGGGTACATGCATGGTTATCTGGTTGTAGTCGGAATAAGCATCCATGAAAGATAATAATTCGTGTCCAACTGTTGAATCCACAAGCTGATCAATCCTGGGAAGTGGAAAATTGTCTTTAGGACAAGCTTTATTTAGATCAGAATAATCAACTCATGTCCTCCATTTCCCATTTGGCTTTCGGACATGTACGGGATTGGATATCCACTCCGGGTATAAAGCATCTCGAATAAATCTGTTTGATTTTAGCTTATCGACCTCTTCTTTGAGGGTGGCAGATCTCTCTGGATCCATACCACGCCTTTTCTATTTGACCGAGATACACAACGGGTCAATATTCACGGTGTGGCTCGCGATGTCCGGCGAGATCCCACACATGTTAGAGTGTGTCCAGCGAACATGTAGAGATTCGCCTGGAGAAATTCAACCAATTCCTGTTGCGTCTCTCGGCTCAAATGAGACCCAATCTTTAACATTCTCGAATCATCATCATCATCATCACCGATTGGAACATCGATCGTCATTTCGGCTAGAGAAGCTTGACTTTCTATAGATTCATCCTTGTTTTCATTGTCTCTAGGGTCAAGATCCCTTTGAAATTGGTTATGGTGCCCAGGCCGAGGCCCAGGCACCAATTGTCAATTATCCACAAAGCGGACGCAGAGAGATTCCTCTACGCCCTTTCCTTTCTCTCTTCGCTGCGCCTCGCGTAGCTCAGCAAATAACAGGCTCTCCCAACAGCCTGATCTCCTTGAATGACTTCAATCCCACGATCAGTGGGGAATTTCAAAGTTAAACACCATGGGGCAATTGCTGCCCTGAATTCAGCGTGGGTTGGTCAGCCCAAAAATGCATTATAGGGGGATTGAATGTCTAACACAACAAATTGTAACATCCAGACTCTCCGGCACTCGCCAACTCCCAGCTCCACTGGCAGCTCCACTACTCCAGTGGGTATATTGGCACTTCCGTCGAAGCCGTTAATTCTAGAGGAAAAATCTTTTAATCCCGCCAAGATAGCCTGGTCAAAGCACCTCCTAGAGGGAGGTTAGAGTAAGCCTTTGGTTCTACCTATAAGGCTTAGCCAGGGCACGGCAACCCTTCGATTCCGCCTTCATGGCCTTGCCGAAGTGCCTCCTAGAGAGAGGACATGATAGGCCTTTGGTCCTACCTATGATGGCCTGGCCAAAGCACCGACCTAAATCATTGCCTATAAGGTGATAAGGGGAAAAAGTTCAAAGTCTAAATCATCAACCAAAGAATGATAAAGGGCAAAAGAAGTCAATCAAGCAAGCTTAAGTCTACCTTAAAGATGAGTCAAAGCAATTTCTGGAGGAAGAACAATCAAACACATATAGTTCTACACCAAGGCAAAGTTAAAGTAACCTTCAAAGGAAGGATCAAAAACTATTTATTATCTAGAATCAAGAATTTTTTTATGCCAGATATGGATATCCAAGGAATTATGAGTTATTGGTTGGCCCTAGGCTTCATTCTTCTAAATATTGAATTAGCTGTAATGATCCAGAATTTTAGTCATTTAAAATTGGAATAAATAATTGGTTTTAAATATTTAAAAGTTAATTGGATAATTAGATTTGGTTAAATAAGTGAATCTGGAAGCTAATGTGAATGATTTCTAATGTTGATGTAAATTCTATTTGAATTAGAATAACGATAGTAAACTTTTAAATATGAATTAAAGGTGATTAATCAGTAATTAGATATCGATATTAATTAGACGAGTAAAAATAGCCATTCGAGGCACTGTCTCAAAATTGGATGAAACTTGTTTTATTGGATTCGTATTAGTATATTATTATAGGATTCTAAATTTCGTGGAGATCCGACTTATCGTTTGATCGTAGGAGCAGTAAATGCGTAGGAATTAATTTAAGTAATTCAAAATTAACATAATTCAATTTCAAAAGGCTATCTCCCAAGTACTTTCGAATTGGCTTTCGATATTCATACCATTGCATTCGAAAGAGGGGTATAACTTATAGAACGACTAGTTACATGCTTCGTTTGGAGTTCAGGATTTCAGGGTCCATATAACAAGATATTTTATTTAAATAATACACACACGTATAGACACACATACCCACACTATTAAAACCAACACCTACCCTTCCCATCTACTATTCATGTCATACCCTCCATTATTCACCCCACAACCTTGCAATACCCTGCTTCCACTATAAATACACAAAGAAAAATGAGAAAATGGTTTCAAAATTGCAAAATACAAAATAAAATAACACCAAACCCTAACCCTAAGCTCATCAGCCACTACCCCCATCTATGGAAAGAACATGCAACCATCCCCCTCAATTTTCTCCTCGTCCAGGCGACGATAGGCTAAAAGTCCAACAACAAAGTCGAAGAGCTTCACAAGCTCTAGCTATCCAACGGTGTGATTGAAATATAGTCGACGATCAGAGGTGGAAAATAGCCGCATTAATCTCGGGTTTGGGCTTGGAAATTAAGGCTTAAGCAGAGTCGATGCTGGAGATGACCGATCGGTGGACTATGGATATTTGATTCATATACAATCGCATATAAATGTCATATGGTGAACGCTTCAATACAAGTTTTTTGGAATCATAAACCAAGCCATAGTTTTGAGAAATAATTTTATTTATGATTTGAATCATATGACACTTGCTAATTATATCTCAAACAATAAAGGGCTATGCACCCATTTAGTGGGAGTATCACAAGAGTAGATGAACTCTTCGGATTGGTACATATAGTTGTATGTAATCATAATTCTATAAATACCAAATCGGTTCCACATACTTATGTCATATTCATCGATAAGTTATCATCGTCATGGACATGTGTATTTGATACACATGTAGCAAGTCTATGGTAAACCTATGGAATATAAAAAAGAAGTAAATAAAATAATATGCGATAAAAATGATTTGATTTGATCGAATGAGTGAGTGTTGGAAAATGTTTCGAACATACCTAAGATGAATAAAGGTTCAATCTCAAAATTACTCCTCCATATGATAAATAATGATGCATCGATATGGATTAATCGAACTTTGTTGGACAATGTACGATTAATTGTGAGTGAAGTTGAATTAATTTCTTTCCATAAGTTAATGTTCTTAAGAGTAGCACACTAGGTTAATGTTATTTCATTTGAATAACAATTTACAAAATTTAACAAGATAAGGGTTTATAAGAAGCTCTTACATATCCTAGGCCAAGGAGTTGGCAAGTTGTGCGAATTTATACGTATTTACGTTTTGAACATAGGTTTTATAAACTAAAATCAAATCAATTTTATAAATAAAGAAATCCATAAAACATGTATGAATACCTATTCTGTTGCACGGTGAAACAATTGTTGTTTCAAGAATTACTAACTTCATTATGAAGAAATTTTCTTTGACGAATTATTCGTGGTAAAATTGAATTGGATATGATCCATAGATAATACTTATTAGATGAGATAAAATGAAATTAACTAATTTAAATGAACACAACGCATTAGAGCTTCTAATAAGTATTCTCACACATTGAAGAGAAACTATGAGTTTCTTATCATTGTTGAAAATATATAATCCTCGGTTGTTTAATTATTATAATTAAGAGTGCTAACTATGTATGGTTGTTGAGACTTGGCTTTGATTCATGACAAAAAGGTATCACTACGACATATAGATTTGATGACTACTACGACAAAAAGAGAATATATATACTACAAGGTGACGAGACTTCAAAACCGGTGCAACAATTACATTATTTTGTTTCAGAGTCTTAGGTCAATGCTGTTAAAATCTCTCCTCGGTTACGTACATATTATTTTATATATTTAATCATTCTATTTCTCAAATATTTTACACATATGTAAGCATATGTCAAAATTATAAAAGTGTTTAAAGTTATATATATTTTTATACCTGTGTAAACTGTGCATATTGCATAGATTTCACCAGGTCAGACGACTGACCCAGAGGTTCAGTCCACTGATACTGAAAAATTTGTGCAACATGCACAGGTGCACAGATGTACGGATATATATTTAAAAATTATTTTGAATATTCAATCGATTAACCTAGAGGCTCAGTGTAAAGACCCGTTTTCCCGCACCCTTTGAATCGAAAATAAACCACACACGTCTAACTCAAATTGCATGAAAAGATGGATCTTTAAGGGTGATAAAGAAAAGTAGACAGAACAGAATCTCACACTAATGGAATAACATGTAATATTAAACAAATATTTTTACAGCGGAAAACTTTTAAATACATATATTAGAGTCTAACCTAAATTCAGCTTGGACAATTATAAAATATGCCCTTGCAATTGCTGACAAACATCAAAAATAATACACTAAGTACAGTGGATAATAGAATATGCTCATACGTCGATGAATATCTCCAGCTCTCCTCTGGAAACTCCAACCGTCTTCGACTATACTGAAACTACTCTGATCTGACCGGAGTATTGAAAATCCCCAGATCAGGCTCGATAAACCAGCATGAGAAAAACTCAATAATAAATGACAGTGTCATATATTAGCTTTTGGAAAAAATCTTTTGAAAATAAAGAGTATCTCATAAGACCACGCCCACGTATAAACACAGACGGGTTTGTACCTTATGATAACTAAAACATTTTATATCAAAACATTTGATATTATTTCTAATGACATCTCTTTGAAAACATTTGCAAATAAACCTATTAATCTTAGCCGAAATTGTTACATTGATTAAATTCCATCATAATAGGTTTACAATCAAGTCCGTAGGTTCTTATTGGAGAATGGATTTCCATACAAATGACCAGGCGCAGGATCAACCTTCCGAAATGGGTACACCACTAGATGGATGTCCCGAGGCACAGAACATCTGCCCTCTCCAAATACAAGACCGGCTTACCTCTGTAACTAGATAGCACCGAATATGTCATCCGCCGGTCGTTACCGACCTTTACTCGAGAGCTCTCTTTCCATACACCACATAAATTAACATCCCGAACGTCATAGCGGAATGAAATATATCTAGAAGGGGATGATCATACCCTAATTGGGAATGACCCACTTAGCCTTGCCGCATCTAATCCTATTTCGGTCATTTCCGGTTTGATGAGGCTTGAGGCAACGATTACCTTCTCACATAGCACATATCACATATTTGAATGCCACTTTGCCATTTCTGTTTAACTACTAATTGCCTTTCACAAAAATACAACCCTTGGGCTCGTATGTCTCAAGGAGGGTGTTAAACTAAGAGAAATTCCCTTCTTCGCCACCACCGATGTACGTTTGTAGAAACCAATGTATGTAATCGTTAGAAATGCAATGTCAGACAAACGTCCATACAAGTTGTCCGGGAACAGGACAAACCGACGGCACTCTCCTACTACAACTAGTAGCGAGTAGTCCTTGCAATTCGAAAAATCTCCATCACGAGGAGACCACTGCTATAAATAACTCTATAATTGGGAGCTACCCAGAGCATGTTCAACTAGCAGTCTTCACGCTATAAAGATCCACGGTCTTCAATCATTTTCAATATGTCTTCACGTTCGAACGTATACATTGGTTCGAAGTAGTTTTTGGATAGGAATTACCCAAATCCGACCCCGGTTCCATCAAAATCCAATTATCGATAAAAAGTGAATATGAGTATATAGGATTTATTAAGTCTCTTTTCACTTTAATTCTTTTCGGATGATTTCGAAATCTCTTTCTTTTAACTTAGGATAATTCAAAGTAATTCTTTTACTTCGGAAAATATCTCAGATTTCCTTACTTAATTCTTGATCCAAATTTCTTTACTTTTAGGCGGGTCAAAAAAATGTTATTTAAGACATCGTTTACGATAAACCCTAAATCAATCTTAACAAAAACATTTTTGAGTAAATAGGATCATAGAAATCATTCATTTAGGAGATTGCTTAACATTTGGATAATACCAGTCTTCTTTTAATTCAAAAATTTAATATAGTCTTTTTATTTAAGAGCATCCGGGCTTTCCTTTCGATCTGTTCCACCCCTCCCCTAAGAAAAGAAAACATAGTCTATGTAAGTTCAGGGCACTAGTTGCTCCATCCTCAACCTTAGTTAAACACCTTGTTTTATCTCCCCAGATCTCACAGGTGGGACAAATGTAATAGTCGTTTCCGCATACTCAGATTTTCAACTTTATTTTGGAATTGCTTATAAATATCCAAAATTATCTTTCAAAACACTTAATTATCCTTTTTAAAACATTCACAATTTATTCTGGGAAACGTCGTTACATTTAACTCATATTCCAAAAGTAAATTCGCAACAGAAAAGTGCTACGGAAAGTGCCATATAAGCTTATTTGAATTTAAACAACTTTTAAATATTTGAAAACTTAAATTTTTATATCCAAATCTCTTTTAAATTATTTAAATAGATTTATCAAATTTATTACATATTTTTCCGTCAGTAAAATCGTTCATTTAAACAAATTTCTTGTTATGGTCAGTAAACTGCACTAGCGTGATTTTTCTAGAAAATTGAGTTGGCCTTAATTCGAAATCTACTTATCGAAACTTTGATTTTCTTTCTTCGTTTAGAAGAAATGGATATAATAGTCCGGAATTTTCTTATCTCAAAGAATTCCGAGCCATATTCAACTCTACACATTTATTTGAACTTTCGCCGCGAAATCGCAAACTACCGTTGCCCGACGCGTCTAGTTTTAACTTATTTTTCAATACTTGAAATAATTTATTCAAATTGGATTTCAACACTTATAAAATCATTACAAATCATTTTAAATCAATATTTTCACTTTTTAAAGTTTTTAAAATATATTTTCACTATTACCATATTATAATATTATTATATTCCCATTATTTTAATATTAAATTTTAAATTCCAATTTCAATTCAATTTCAATTCTAATCTTTAATTAAACACATTTAAAACTTTTATTTCAAATCTAATTTCAATTTAAACTTCAATTCAATCTCAAACTAAACTTTACTTTTTCAAAATCCATTTCAATTTTAATTTCACTATTCATCTCAATTTCAATTCCTAATTAACTACCCTTTTCAAATCCGTTATATTTCAAATTTCAAATTCTCTTTCATTTTAACTTTAATTTCACTTCTAAATGAAAAGAGACTTATTTTTTCACAATATCACATATTACTAAAATAGGGTCTTATTAATCAAAGGGATTACTTAATTGATAGAAATTTGATGTCCAAATTATCATCACAACCATACAACAATCATATAACACTAACATATTCAATGCGGTAAACGTCATAACATTACTACGGATTATCCAACATATTCAAACAATCAATCAAACATTCATATCATCAAATAGTGATTATCTAACATAACAATTAAGCATGATAATAAATATAATTCAAAAAGCGGTGAGAATTTCTCACCTTCATATCCACTCCGTCAAACTTTAACGTAAGATTTCTGTCTCTCGCTAATGTGCTATTTCCAACGTCTCGCCTTTTGCCATTCCCTTTCCGAACGCTTTTGTTTTCCTTTCCTTTTCCTTTTCTTCTCTTTTCGTTTTCTTTTCTTTTTTTATATGGAAGAGAGGGAGTACGACCTTGGTGTGGAGGAGGGTGTGGCCCTGGGTATGGCGTGTAGGAGGTGTAGGAGTGTATGGGTCGAGTTTTTGGTGTGTGGTGCTCGGATTTGGAGGGTCGGGGCTCGGCTTGGCTAGGGTGGCTCGAGTTTGTGGTGTGTGGGCTCGGCCTTGGGGTGTAGGGGGTCGGTAGGTGGAAGCTAGGCTCGATTTTGGTGTGTAGGGGATTTTGGTCGAGGGTGGAGAGGGTTTTGGTATTTTGGAGGAGGAGTATAAGTGGTTGAAGGTGAATGGCTTAGAGGTTGAAGCAAAATGGAGGTGGGAAGCCATGGAAATAGAGGTGAAGAGGAAGGAGAAAATGAAGAAGAGGGTAGATTATGAAGTATGGAAAATGAAAGGTATGGATGCATATTTATACTTGAGCTTTGGATGGAAAATGACTAAAATACCCTTCTCTACTTTTTGACTTTTTAATTTACCTTTCTACCCTTGATTTGATCTTTGCTTAATGGAGAAGAAATGGTTTGATTTGAATTTGTACTTAAGAAACGATGTTTACTTCTTTTCCTTACACTTTAAAATGTTAAAATAACATTTGCTCCTTTTCCATAAGTGATGCGACATAAGCATTAATGGTGATGTTAAAGATAGAAATGATTACTTTCTTAAATTTTGCATTTTAAAGAGAAGACCTTGTATTGATTTGATTTGCATTAAAAGCATGGTGTATGTGTCGTTAATTCCTTAAGTTAGCTTTCTTTTCTCTTTTCCATTTGCTCCTTTTCTATGCATAAGCATAACATCTCATTAATGAGATGAGAAGTAAGGTAATGACGTTGTTTTATAAAAGGTTTAATTATTTTTAAATATGTCAAATCATACTTTTCACTTTTTATATATTTATTTAAACTTTTCAAAAGTAAACTCCTTTTGTCTTTTAGTGCTACATTTAAAGTTTTTAAATAGTTTTTAAACTTGTATTTATAAGTTAGAAAATGTATCAAGTTGCAACAACTTGTCGACAACTTGTTTTGGCTAAAAACGGCGTTTTTGACGACAAATTTTGCAGTTAAAATTTGACGTTTTTATTAAGCTACATATTGACGTAAACCAAACTTTAAAATGAACTTTTTATTTCTTTAAATAAATTAAAACAAGTTTCTTTATATTTTAAAATTATCTTTAATTAATATCAAAATCTCTAATTTTATAGTGTACGTAAAACTGACAAAGTGAGACAAATTTTGGTTATTTTTGTAAAACTATTATTAACATACTTTTAAATATATAAATTTACTTTTATTATATTTATTAGATGTTTTAAATAAGATTTACCTTTTTAAATAAATATTTATATTCATTTATTTAAGCCTTTATTTATTATTAACAAAACTTAACTTTTGTTGATTTGTTCAAAAATCCAAATTTATACTTTTTAATTTATTATCTATATGTATAAATAATTTCTTTATTATATATAACATTTTTATTTAAGATTTAAACTCCTTTTTAAATTTAAAACAAACGAAATCTCTCATTTTCGAAGCAGCGAAATTACCGGTTGTTATATTCTCCCCTACTTAAAAGCATTTCGTCCTCGAAATAAAAGTTAGATAAAGAAATCTATATCATACTCATGTCCTTCAATAATTTGACTTATTTCTACTGATGATTGAAAAGAAGAAGGTCGATATCATAATAACACTAAAACAAATGATGCCAAACATGCATACAAAGATTCCCCACATTAACCTTAGTATCTATCACGTACTTACGGTTATATATACATCAAGTCAAACTTTTATCCTACTCATCCTAGTGCATAACGTACACTTAAGATATAATATACAACAACCAAACAAGACTATACATCCAAAAACAACTCCACTGACACTATATCAACATAAATGAATACATCCACATAACTCATCCTCTGTCATGAGCATGTACTATACCTGAGGTCTATATAAATTTACACATATCAAAACATAAGTCCAACCACTCTATCTTAGTGCCTACTATTAAAGATAACTATCCAACTACTAAGTAGACAGACCCAAAACATCATACTATATGTGATCTTTGATTCGATCTATTATTCAAATTCACAACTTTACCTCCGAACTAGTATCGATCCTCCAATTTTCTAGTGGGGACTTTGATCAGACTTTTTGATCACAAACCCTTGCTTTCCTTGCATAGCCCTCAACTATGATAGAAAATTCGTGTACATAATCATAAACTCTCATCAATGTTCGCCATCAAGAATCGAGTGATAAATCCTTTTTCGGATTGGTGTAAACACCTCAAAGTTCTGTCCTCAATACTTAGATCAAAATTTATGTGCCAAAATGATCTACGTTTAACTTATGTACTTATTCACATTCATCTTTACCTAACACATTTTTTCAAAACTTCTATTAATCCATGTTTATTGCACAACCATTGCTTTCTCCTAAATATATTATTACTTAAGCATACAAATATAATTTAAACTTGTATAATATACCTTTACTTCCTAAGAGTATATATACATATCCTCAATCTTCAGACCATCATTACTTCAACTAAGGTGTTTAACAAATGTGGAACTCTACTATTATCTCCAATTAATAAGTTATAAAACTCAATCCTTAGTTTTCTTTACCTAAGGTTTCCATTTAGCAAATATTATATATCCAATCCATATATTATTAGGACAACTTTACTAAGTGTACACCTTTTTCTCACTGATTCTATGATTTACTACAACTTATTTACCTATCCATTTTCTAAATCAAATTTCTTAACCTTCAAATACTTTATTGTCAAATTGTGAAACTTAATTCACATGGTATTTGTTACTTAAACATTTTCATCCAACAATCAAACTACTAACCATATTATTCAAAAATATCCAATTCTAATCTTACTTCATTTTGAATTACAAATGTTACCCTAAATGTATCACTAATTCAAAGTTTTTATATTAGGATGACTTTTCTTATATATCTTATTCCTAAATTTTATTTTAACTTTTAACCTAATCAAAGTGTCTAAATTTCAAACTAACTTAACTCCTTTATAAGTTATACAACTTATCTTTTTATATTATATTTAGTAAAAAGTCTCAATTTAGGTTTATCTTTTTCTATCTTACCGATAAGAATTTTTTTCTTCTAAGTATGCATTTTTTCTTTACTTTCCCCAATTACACTGCTAGCTTACGTTTTATCATCAAATATCTTATAATCAAACTGTGAATTTTACTTCACAAGATATTTGTACTTAGCTTTTTAAACTCATCCATTATGATAATCACTTGATCATTATTATTTCTTAATATCAAATACCTAAGGGTATATGATTAAAGTTCTAAATTCTAGCTTTCAACATGTTGATTCTATATGGAATATCTTATAGTAAAATTGTGCAATTCTAATCACAAGATATTCATATTTAAGTTTTACTAAGCTAAATTACAAACAATCATTAATTTCTAATCCAAAAATAATAATATCCCCTTTGATATTTATAATACAAACCCAAGGTAAAATTATTTCATCTACCAATTTCTTTAAAACAAAATAATTTTTACAAAATTAACAAATACGCGCTCGTATATATAATACTCTCATAACTCATTCTAGTGTGTTGCTAACCCCATCTCTAATGAGTCACTCATCCTAGGATATTACTAATCCTATCTCTGATGAGACTTTATCCATAACAGAGCCAAGGTTCTCGCTTATCCATCAGCTCTGATACCAAATGTAAAGATCTAGGCTTTTCAACCATCGACAACGGCCACTTTCTACCGTAGCATACACTGGTACCTAACGCTTTGCTTTTACAGCAGCCTCTCGACTGAAACCAACCCTTCGATACTCGATCTCAGAGACATGTAGGGGTAAGAGTCATCCGTTCGTTACTTAACGAGAAGCGAGAACCCTCTATCATGTACGAACCTCACTAAGCAAAGCGGATAATAGAATATGCTGAAACGTCGATGAATATCTCCAGCTCTCCTCTGGAAACTCCAACCGTCTTCGACTATCCTGAAACTACTCGGGTCTGACACGAGTATTGAAAATACCCGAATCAGGCTTGATAAACCAGCGTGAAAAAAACTCAATAATAAATGACAGTGTCATATATCAGCTTTTGGATAAAATCCGTTGAAATAAATAGTATCTCATAAGGCCACGCCCACACATAAACACGGACGGGTTTTTACCTTATGATAACTAAATCACTTTTTATCAAAACATTTGATATTATTTCTAATGACATCTCTTTGAAAACATTTGCAAATAAACGTATTAATCTTAGCCGAAATTGTTACATTGATTAAATTCCAGCATAGTAGGTTTACAATCAACTCCGTAGGTTCTTATTGGAGAATGGATTTCTATACAAATGACCAGGCGTAGGATCTACCTTTCGAAATGGGTACACCTCTAGATGGATGTCTCGAGGCATTGAACATCTGCCCTCTACCAACATAAGACCGGCCTATCTTTGTAACTAGATAGTACCGAATATGTCATCCCCCGATCGTTACCGACCTTTATTCGAGAGCTCCTTTTCCATTCACCACATCAATTAACATCCCGAATGTCATAATGGGAAGAAATATATCTAGAAGAGGATGATCATACCCTAATTGGGAATGACCCACTTAGCCTTGCCGCATCTAATCCTATTTCGGTCATTTTCGGTTTGATAAGGCTTGAGGCAACGATTACCTTTTCACATAGCACATATCACATCTTTGAATGCCACATTGCCATTTCCGTTTAACTACTAGTTACCTTCCACAAAAATACAACCCTTGAGCTCGTATGTCTCAAGGAGGGTGTTAAGCTAAGAAAAGTTGGCTTCTCCGCCACCACTGATGTACGTTTGTAGGAACCAATGTACATAATCATTAGAAATGCAATGTCAGACAAACGTCCATACAAGTTACCCAGGAAAAGGACAAACCGAAGGCACTCTCCTACTACCACTAGTAGCGAGTAGTCCTTGCAATCCAAAAAATCTCCATCATGAGGAGACAACTGCTATAAATAACTCTATAATTGGGAGCTACCCAAAGCATGTTTAACAAGCAGTCTTCACACTATAAAGATCCACGGTCTTCAACCATCTTCAATACGTCTTCACGTTCAAATGTATACATTGGTTCGAAGTGGTTTTCGGATGGAATTACCCAAATCTGACCCCGGTTCTTTCGAAATCCAATTGTCGATAAAAAGTGAATATGAGTATATAGGATTTATTAAGTCTATTTTCACTTTAATTCTTTTCGGATGATTTCGAAATCTCTTTCTTTTAACTTAGGATAGTTCTAAGTAATTCATTCCTTCACTTTGGAAAATATCTCAGATTTCCTTACTTAATTCTTGATCCAAATTTCTTTACTTTTAGGTGGGTCGAAAACATTGTTATTTAAGACATTGTTTACGATAAACCCTAAATCAATCTTAACAAAAATATTTTTGAGTAAATAGGATCATAGAAATCATTCATTTAGAAGATTGCTTAACATTTGGATAATACCAATCTTCTTTTAATTCAAAAACTTAATACAGTCTTTTTATTTAAGAGCATACGGGCTTTCCTTTCGATCTGTTCCACCCCACGCCTAAGAAAAGAAAACATAGGCCAGGTAAGTTCAGGGCACTGGTTGCTCCATCCCTAACCTTAGTTAAACACCATGTTTTATCTTCCCAGATCTCACAGGCGGGACAAATGTACTAGTCGTTTCCGCATACTTAGATTTTCAACTTTATTTTGGAATTGCTTACAAATATCCCAAATTATCTTTCAAAACGCTTAATTATCCCTTTTAAAACATTCACAATTTATTCTGGAAAACATCGTTACATTTAACTCATATTCCAAAAGTTATAGAATTCGCAGCAGAAAAGTGCTACAAAAGTGCCATATAAGCTTATTTGAATTTAAACAACTTTTAAATATTTGAAAATTTATATTTTTCGATCCAAATCTCTTTTAAATTATTTAAATATATTTATCGAATTTATTCCATATTTTTTCGTAATTAAAACCGTTCATTTAAACAAATTTCATGTTATGGTCACTAAACAGCAGTAGTGCGATTTTTCTACAAAATTGATTTGGTCTTAATTCAAAATATACTTATCGAAACTTTGATTTTCTTTCTTCGTTTAGAAGATATGGATATAATAGTCCGGAATTTTCTTGTCTCGAAGAATTCTGAACCATATTCCACTCTACACATTCATTTCAACTTTTCGGCACGAAATCGCGAACTACCGTTGCGTGACGCGTCTAGTTTTAACTTATTTTTCACTACTCGAAATAATTTATTCAAATTGGATTTCAACACTTATAAAATCATTACAAATCACTTTAAATCAATATTTTCACTTTTTAAAGTATTTAAAGTATATTTTCACAATTACCATATTATAATATTATTATATTCCCATTTTTTTAATATTAAAATTTAAACTTCAATTTCAATTCAATTTCAATTCAAATCTTGAATTAAACACATTTAGAACTTAGATTTCAAATCTAATTTCAATTTAAACTTCAATTCAATCTCAAACTAAACTTTACTTTTTCAAAATCCATTTCAATTTCAATTTCACTATTCATCTCAATTTCAATTCCTAATTAACTACCATTTTTAAATCTGTTTTACTTCAAATTTCAAATTCTCTTTCATTTTAATTTTAATTTCACTTCTAAATGAAAAGAGACTTATTTTTCCACAATATCTCATATTACTAAAATAGGATCTTATTAAACAAAGGGATTACTTAATTAATAGAAATTTTATGTCCAAATTATCATCACAACCATACAACAATCATATAACACTAACATATTTAATATGGTAAATGTCATAACATTACTACGGATTATCCAACATATTCAGACAATCAATCAAACATCCATTTCATCGAATAGTGATTATCTAACATAACAATTAAGCAAGATAATCAATATAATTAAAAAGCGATGAGAATTTCTCACCTTCATATCCACTCCATCAAACTTTAACGTAAGATTTCCGTCTCTCGCTAACGTGCTATTTCCAACGTCTCGCCTTTTACCGTTTCCTTTCCGAACGCTTTTGTTTTCCTTTTCTTCTCTATTCCTTTTCTTTTCTTTTGTTTTTTAATATGGAAGAGAGGGAGTACGGCCATGGTGTGGAGGAGGATGTGCTTGGGTATGGCGTGTAGGAGGTGTAAGAGTGTATGGGTCGGGTTTTTGGTGTGTGGAGCTCGGGTTTGGAGTGTAGGGGCTTGGCTTGGCTAAGGTGGCTTGGATTTTTATTGTGCGGGCTCGGCCTTCGGGTGTAGGGGGTGGGTAGGTGGAAGCTGGGCTTGATTTTGGTGTGCAGGGTGATTTTGGCCGAGGGTGGAGAGGGTTTTGGTATTTTGGAGGAGGAGTATAAGTGGTAGAAGGTGAATGGCTTGGAGGTAGAAGGAAAATGAAGGTGGGAAGCCATGGAAATGGAGGTGAAGAGGAAGGATAAAATGAAGAAGAATGTAGAGAATGAAGTGTGAAAAATGAAAGGTATGGATGCATATTTATACTTGAGTTTTAGATGGCAAATGACTGAAATACCCTTCTCTACTTTTTGACTTTATAATTTACCTTTCTACCCTAGATTTGACTTTTTCTTAATGGAGAAGAAATGGTTTGATTTAAATTTGTACTTAAGAAATGATGTTTACCTCTTTTTCTTACACTTTAAAATGTTAATATAACATTTGCTCCTTTTCCATAAGTGATGTGTCTTAAGCATTAATGGTGATGTTAAAGATAGAAATGATTACTTTCTTAAATTTTGCATTTTAAAGAGAAGACTTTGCATTGATTTGATTTGCATTTAATGCATGGATGTATGTGTCATTAATTCCTTAAGTTAGCTTTCTTTTCATTTTTCCATTTGCTCCTTTTCTATGCATAAGCATAACATTTCGTTAATGAGATGAGAAGTAAGGTAATGACGTTGTTTTATAAAAGCTTTAATTATTTTTAAATATATCAAATCATACTTTTCACTTTTTATACATTTATTTAAACTTTTCAAAAGTAAACTCATATTGTCTTTTAGTGCTAAATGTAAAGTGTTTAAATAGTTTGTAAACTTGTATTTATAAGTTAGAAAATGTATCAAGTTGCAATAAATTGTCGACAACTTGTTTTGGTTGAAAACAGCGTTTTTGACGACAAATTTTACAGTCAAAATTTGAGTTTTTATTAATCTATATATTGAACTAAACCAAACTTTAAAATGAACTTTTTACTTCTTTAAATAAATTAAAACCAGTTTCTTTATATTTTAAAATTATCTTTAATTAATAACAAAATCTCTAATTTTACAGTGTATGTAAAACTGACAAAATGCGACAAATTTTGGTTATTTTTGTAAAAAGATTATTAACATACTTTTAAATATATAAATTTACTTTTATTATCTTTATTAGATGTTTTAAACAAGATTTACCTTTTTAAATAAATATTTAAATCCATTTATTTAAGCCTTTATTTATTATTAACAAAACTTAACTTTTGTCGATTTGTTCAAAAATCCAAATGTATACTTTTTAATTTATTATCTATAATAATAAATAATTTCTTTATTATATATAAAATTTTTTTTTAAGATTATACTCTGTTAACCCGCCTTTTTACCAGGCCATGGACATGCGGGATTAACATAATCGGTTGCACGTTCGCCAAGGCTGGTGTACAATGGACTCAGTCGACTGGATGGATGGATGACGCAACGTGCTTAGGAGATGGAAATATGATTGGATAAAGATGAATCAACTATGGTTTGGGTCTAGGAAATATGGTTCGGCATTGGCAATCATTCGGCATAAATTGATTAGGCAGTAGACCAGTTATGAAATTGGGCAAGGAGAGTATGTTCGGCATTTGTATATGTCCGGCATTTATGTGTGCTCGGCACGTAATTATGCTCGGCATGCTAACTATGTTCGACATGAAGATAGGTCCGGTATTTATGTATGATCGGCATGTTAAATATATTCGGCATTTGCTTTTGTTCGGCATTTAGGTCTGTTCGGCACCTAGTTATGTTCGGCACGATAGTTTGTTCGGCATATTCGGCATTGAAGTACGTCCGGCATTCCTTCACTCGGCATCCTCCACTCGGCATTTGTACTCGGCATTGAAGTACGTCCGGCATTCCTTCACTCGGCATCTTCCACTCGGCATTTGAAGTCAGCATTAAAGTACGCTCGGCACACCTCACCCCAGCATCGATCGGCATGCATCACTCAAATGCCTCGACCGGCATTATTCTATCAGGCTTTGTTCGGCATTCTTCCTCCAGACGCTTCGTTCGGCATGGAACGGATTGGCATTGATGGCTCGGCATTACATGGCTCGGCATATGTGACCGGCCATAAACTCGGTGGGCCTGAATCACGCAAAGGCCCAACAACTCAGGATTTGCCTATAAATACAGCATGTGGGGGTTCAGAAAAGGGATCCTGATTCTCTCTCCTGCTCTCTAACTTTCTATTTTCTAAGGCTAAGGCTAGCCTATCACTTTGTAACTGTAATTGTTTGTTACAGCAATAAAAAAGAAAACTTCTGGATTGGACGTAGGCCAGAGTTAGCCGAACCACTATAAAATCTATTGTTCTTTACTGCTTTCGTTTTAATTTTAACTGTTCTTCATATTATTACTCTCTACACACACTCTATCTGTTATCAGTGACTGTTAATTGGTGCTTTCGTCTATATTTGGGTGTTAGTGACCAATTTTGGCGCTAACATTTTGGTGCTTTCACTGAGAGTTGAACTCAGGAATTTTGGAGTTAGAAACTTGGATTTAAAAGAGCAATGGCTAGACCATCAGCAAGGAAACAAGCAATGGAAAGGAGCAATCAGGAGGGAAGTCAAGAGGCTTCCTCTGGAGATGGAGCAGGTGGAGCATCCATTTACATCACTAGAGAGTAAATGGAGGCGATGATGAAAAGACAAGAGGAGATGATGCAGACTCTTCTCAGACAATTTGCACAAACAGAAAATGCAGGAACTCAGATCCGTGGAGCTGGATCAGAAGCACTCAACCAGCAAGCAGAGGGAATAGCTCGGTAGGGGGCAACCCCCAATCAGTAAACAGCTATCAATCCAGATGGATCTAGACTTGGGGGCATACCACCAGGAAATGTTGGACCAACCCATGGAGGGATACCAGACGATGTTGTGCAACCCGACACCAACAGGAGTGCAGGAGTGCAAGATGAGGAGTATGTGCCAGAATTCCCTCATAAACTCGGGGGGAAGACCAGAGACGATGGACAAGGATTACATCTTGGGGGCAACGATAGACTAGCGGAGATGGTTAGACGGGCTATGAGGGGTGGATTGGTAAATAGAGACTTGGAGGATGTAAATAGGAGTCCCTTCACTCCTACTATCAGGCAAGCTAGGAACCCACCCGAATTTAAGCTACCAAATTTGGAAATGTATAATGGGAAGGCGGATCCAACGGTTCATCTGACGAAATACATAAGGCATATAGAGGTACTGGGGGTATCGGATGAGGTCATGGGTCGATGCTTCCCGTTGTATTTGACAGATATCGCAGCTATGTGGTTTAGACAGCTGGAGAATGGTTCTATCGGCACATGGATGGAGCTAATTGAGAGGTTTATGAGACAGTTTCGGGTCCACATAGTTAGACCCAAGAACGTGATGACTCTGACATCTATGAAACAATGGAAAGGGGAATCGCTCAGGGACTTATTAACCAGATTCAACGCAGCGGTAGCCTCAGTGGATCGACCCGATCCGTCAATGGTTTTGATGGCAGCCGTCTCGAGAATCGCGGATAACTCGGATTTCAAAATATCATTGGAACGGGACCCACCGAGGGATCTTGGGGAGTTCTATCATGAGGCGGAAAGGTTCTTGAGACAGGAGGATGCGCAGGCTGAGAGAGTAGGGAGAGAGGCTAAAGCTTATGCAGTAAGGGGTGGAGGTCCATCCAGGGAGGATCTAAGTAAAGATGATAAAGGAAAAAGGAAAACGAATGGAAATGGTGGCACTTCGAAGAAACCTCGGAGGGTGTCAAAGTTTTCTTCTTACACAGATTTAACTGAGACTCTAGAAAGGATTTACTTGGACACTCGAGGGCGGCTCACCGGAGGCCAGCAAAGAGAGAGCCTTCAGAATACGAACGGACATCGGGAAAGCACTGTCTATTCCATGAGCTGGATGGGCACAACACAAACGACTGTAGACATTTGAAGGATATCATTGAGGAGCATGTAAGGAATGGTCACCTACAGCAATATGTCAGGAATCGAACTACGGCAGTGGAGCAAGAGTAGCCACCACCTACCTCTAGCAATGGCGGCATTAGGTCTGGTCAACGCCGGTTTACTATCAACTAAACAGGTTAATGGTTTTGAATAAGCAATAGAACTCAAAGTAATACGGCTAGGTCGCTTACACACGTACGGGATTGAGGACGGTCCCTAGGCGTGCTCTGAGATAACTGAAAACCGTACTACTTGAGTCTATGAAATCCCGCTTTCTTTCTATTTTTCTGCAAACTTTGGTTTCCTCTTTCGTGTTTTGGACATTTACTTTTCTTTGGTATGATTTTTGGAGTTTGGATTGAACTCCAAGTTTGGTTGGTTTTTTGGTTTTCCATTCTAGTTTTGATGTTTGATTTGGATTTTGATTGGGACTTTTGATATGGATTTCTGGTTTTCTGATTGGATTCGGATCAATGTAATAAACAGTCCAGGTTCTATGATTACTGTCCCGACCGGAGAGACGAGGCAATGAACACGAATTACGAGTCCCTTCGCCGGAGAGCGATGGGATGGACTCGGACAGAATATAAAAAGTCCTTGATCGGAGAGTCGAGGCCGGTGAATATAAAATGTCCTTGACCGGAGAGTCGAGGCTGGAGAATATAAAAAGTCCTTGACCAGAGAGTCGAGGCCGGTGAATATAAAAAGTCCTTGACTGGAGAGTCGAGGCCGGAGAATATAAAAAGTCCTTGACCGGAGAGTCGAGGCCGGAGAATATAAAAAGTCCTTGACCGGAGAGTCGAGGCCGGAGAATATAAAAAGTCCTTGACCGGAGAGTCGAGGCCGGAGAATATAAAAAGTCCTTGACCGGAGAGTCGAGGCCGGAGAATATAAAATGTCCTTGACCGGAGAGTCGAGGCCGGAGAATATAAAAAGTCCTTGACCGGAGAGTCGAGGCCGGAGAATATAAAAAGTACTTGACCGGAGAGTCGAGGCCGGAGAATATCAAAATCCTTAGCCGGTTTGCTGAGGCCGGTGAATATCAAAGTCTTTGACCGGAGAGTCGAGGCCGGAGAACATACAAGCCCGTGATGGAAAAGTCAAGGCTGGAACAGGATAACACGACCCGGCGAGGTCTACAAAATCAAGATTAAGCCCGGAGAGGTTGTGGATTTGATGATATGGTTACAAAAAGGATGTGAACTTTGGATATCAGATTTGAGGCTATTCAAAACACACCTTCCAATAGCAAGGCATGTTTTGGGGGGCAAGTGTTAACCCGCCTTTTTACCAGGCCATGGACATGCGGGGTTAACATAATCGGTTGCACGTTCGCCAAGGCTGGTGTACGATGGATTCAGTCGACTGGATGGATGGATGACGCAACGTGCTTAGGAGATGGAAATATGATTGGATAAAGATGAATCAACTATGGTTTGGGTTTAGGAAATATGGTTCGGCATTGGCAATCATTCGGCATAAATTGATTAGGCAGAAGACCAGTTATGAAATTGGGCAAGGAGAGTATGTTCGGCATTTGTATATGTCCGGCATTTATGTGTGCTCGGCACTTAATTATGCTCGGCATGATAACTATGTTCGACATGAAGATAGGTCCGGTATTTATGTATGATCGGCATGTTAAATATATTCGGCATTTGCTTGCGTTCGGCATTTAGGTCTGTTTGGCACCTAGTTATGTTCGGCATGATAGTTTGTTCGGCATATTCGGCATTGAAGTACGTCCGGCATTCCTTCACTCGGCATCCTCCACTCGGCATTTGTACTCGGCATTGAAGTACGTCCGGCATTCCTTCACTCGGCATCTTCCACTCGGCATTTGAACTCAGCATTAAAGTACGCTCGGCACACCTCACCCCAGCATCGATCGGCATGCATCACTCAAATGCCTCGACCGGCATTATTCTATCAGGCTTTGTTCGGCATTCTTCCTCCAGACGCTTCGTTCGACATGGAACAGATCGGCATTGATGGCTCGGCATTACATGGCTCGGCATATGTGGACCGGCCATAAACTCGGTGGGCCTGAATCACGCAAAGGCCCAACAACTCAGGATTTGCCTATAAATACAGCATGTGGGGGTTCAGAAAAGGGATCCTGATTCTCTCTTCTGCTCTCTAACTTTCTATTTTCTAAGGCTAAGGCTAGCCTATCACTTTGTAACTGTAATCGATTGTTACAGCAATAAAAAAGAAAACTTCTGGAGTGGACGTAGGCCAGAGTTAGCCGAACCACTACAAAATCTATTGTTCTTTACTGCTTTCGTTTTAATTTTAACTGTTCTTCATATTATTACTCTCTACACACACTCTATCTGTTATCAGTGACTGTTAATTGGTGCTTTCGTCTACATTTGGGTGTTAGTGACCAATTTTGGCGCTAACATACTCCTTTTTAAATTTAAAAAGAACGAAATCTTTTATTTTCGAAGTAGCAAAATTATGGGTCGTTACACTCAGTTGACTGAATTTCTACAACAGTTATTTTTTGAAAAGACACGACTTTTTATGAAGATTTACGAACCTCTACGAAAAGATTTGGATGCAACACTTCGATCAAAACGCTTCATCAACATTCGCTGCTTCTAACCTTTATAAATACAAACTCCAACTTGATTCCAAATCACTTACTCATATTCTAATTTACCAGCGAATTTTCTTATAGCATCCCAAAATTTATCAATTTAAATTTGGCAATTTATTTGAATTTTGAATCCAAATTGAAATTAATTTGAATAAAAAGTTCAAAACAAACAAAATATGTGTTAATTTATATGAATAAGATTTCAATTTCTTTCGAGTTTAAAATTTGAAATAAAAAATATTTTTAAAATCATTTGAATTTAAATTATATATATATATATGAATGTGTGTGTGTATATATATATATATATTTGTGTGTGTATATGAGTAGATTTAAATTTATATTTGAATTTGAATTTGTATTTGAATTCGAATTTAAATAAATATCTTAAGAAAATTATTTGCGTTCAAAATATTAACATACGTATATAATTTTATATATGTATAAATTAGTTGTAAAAACATTTTCTTTTAAAAGTTGTATAAAAATGTAATAAAGAAATGTAATTATGTAGTAAACAAAACTAATAAAAAAATTTAATTAAACATATAATTATGTAATTACAAGTGTTAAGTGATAAGATATCCAATTTTACAAGTGTAACTCATTAAAAGAGAAATTTAACAAGTGTCATAGTTAGGTTTTATTTTTCTTAATTTTAAAATAAAATCTTAATTTACATTATATAAAAACACACCCCTTCTTCTTATTACCTATTTTATTCATTTCAAACCCTGTACAATCTTTGAACCAGAAAAGAAAACCATCAGAACAAGTAATCAAAGCATAACCTCCACAACATTTTAAATCAAGACCAAAATTCTAGTAAAAAAATCTGTAACCATTTTTCTTCAAAATCTCAAGCCAGAAAAGAAATTTCAAAAAAAACAACTTCAAATCTTCAGTATTAAAGCAGGAGTCAACCTCAACAATTAAGCAGAAGCTAAGATCATTACATAAAACAACAAGAATCAGGTTCAACTCAAAGATTTACAAACTCCAGTTTTCAAGTTGCAGACCAAAGTTTTTCTCTATTTTCATTAAAAAAAAATTATAAGTAAGCTTGAATTTGAGTTTGCTGTTGAGGAATTAAGTAAGAAAATCCATCAGAGATTAAGCAAATTTATATTAGCAAGTTGCAGATAAAAAAATTCAAGATCAAGTTAAGAGAAACAATTTCCAGGCTTTCAATTTTTAAACCTAGATAGAAAGCTCTTTGTTCAACTCCACAGGTGAGTAAACTCTTTAATTTGAACTTGAACTTGTTGCTGTGAACAATATTGAAGTTTGAATGATAAATCTGTGTTTGCATGTATATATTTATACATGAAAATGAAGACACATGTCTATACACATCAAAATGAACTCTGTTCTAGGCCTATAGGTTCCAAAACCTGTCCCGAAATCCAAAAGCTCTATCTCAGATTGTTTTTAGGCTTTGAAATCAAAAGGAAACATGTTTGTATGATTATGCTCTAAGTTTTAAAAACAAGTTTAAGTAAGTCAATATAAGAATTTAAGCAAGTCAAACAAAAATCTTGTCTGGCAATATAAGAATATAGGCAAACCTAATATAAACCATGATTTCAGATTTTGAATATATAAATTGAATTGTCTTCATAGTTGATGATTTTTAAAAGTGAAATTAATTTTTTTTATCAAGTATTCACTGAGAAAGAGGGGGATGAACGAAATTGTCATTTTCTCAAAGTTCTAGCGATCGATCTAGCGACGGACTTCATGTTCGTAACCAGAGCTAGCTGGAAGGTCGTAGATTTAGGGAAAAATGCTTTTTTAAATTCTAAATCACCGATGATGATGATCTTGATCGAGTTAGAGTTTAAGGTTTAAAATGAGTCGAGGTTAGAAACGTGATCGCTGTGCCATTTCTAGGCCATCGAAGATCATCGGACCGGGACCACCAGAAGCGTGGGAGGCTGGCGGAGCATAGGATGGAGTATCGCGATTTTTGATGATCAGAAGAGGGAGAGCGAGGCGATCGATTGGGGCTTAAGTTTGTTCCAGATTTGGGTCTAGTGGCTCGAGTACGAAATCACCATCATTTCGAAATTCTGAGTGTTTGTGTGGTTCAGGAACATCGTCGTGGACGTGTCAATGACCAGAGATTCAAACTAAGGCAGCCGGAGTGATTGTGCATGTGCATATGTCTGGGGTTGTGTCAGGAGGCAGCAGTCCGGGAAGAAAGGGGAAACTCGAAGCTAATTTCAGGAAATGAAGGTGATAGCTCGATGTTGAACTCGAAGCAAATTCTGGGATACATGGGTTTGTACATAGACGAATAAGTAAAAAAAATTATAAGGCACACAGGTGGATTTTGTCGATAACTCGAAGCAAGTAGCAAAATGGTTCGGGGGAGACTCGAAGTAGCCTCAGGGGTTGACGTACAAAACAGTTTTGCTTTAAAAAAATAAACTAAATAAAGTTCAATCTTTTAAACAATTTTAAAATCATGTTTTAAATGATAATTTTGATTTGAGTTTAAAACTAACTAAAGTTTCAAAGTAAGGCATTTTTAAAGTAATAAAATTTAATTTAATTTTGTCACATTATTTTGTAAAATTATTTATATAAATTAACTAATGTAATTAAGAATGATAGTTAAGGTTAAATGCCATGTAAACTAATTTTGATCTCTTAAGACAATTTATGTGATAAGGATGATTTATTTAACAAGGTTTACAAGATAATCAAAATGATTAACAAAGGTAAGAAGATTTATCTTTCAAATTCACTAAGTAATTAATGATTTACGTAAGTAATAAATGATTTACTTAAAGGGTAACTGTTTAATTAATTACTTAATATTAAAGATCAATTAAATAAATAATTAAGGTTAATTGGTTTGTAATTAATAATTAATTAATTAAGGAATAATTAATTGATAAAAATAATTAAGATTTAATTAATTAACAATTAAGGATTAATTAATTAAGATAATTAATTAAGGATTAATTAATTAAGATAATTAATTATGGATTAATTAATAAAATAATTAATTAACGAATAATTAATTAATAAAAGTAATTAAGATTTAATTAATTAACAATTAAGGATTAACTAATTAAGATAATTAATTAAGAAATAATTAATTAATGAAGGTGATTAAGATTTAATTAACTTATAATTAAGGATAATTAATCATTGATTAAAGACAATTAATGAAAGTAATTATGTGGTTAATTAATTTAAGCCACACAATTTATTCATCTTAACTGAAGATGATTGATTATTATTGAATGCTGTGTATTAGATTGATATCTATGATATGTGATTGTGATGCTATGTAATATAAAATGCTTTGTGATGAGCTGTGATATATGTGATTTGTTTCTGTGTGAATGTGAAAACTCATTGACCATAAAATGGCATTTGATCTTCGATGCGACAGGGAATTGGATTCCAGTTGGTTATCCGAAACCCACGTCAAACCTATGAATCTTTGTGAATGACAGATCCATATGTTTTTAAATTGACGCTCATTATTTGGTTTAGCCGGGAGAGGACCTTTGTATCATATAACCCATTCCGAATAGTGATACGATGAAATGGATAGCATTTAAAGACAGTGGTGAAGACTGGGTGTCTTCAAGAACGATAGGATAACATGTCGAATAACTCCGCACTGAGTTGCTCTGGTATAGAGATCTCCATATGTGATGCGGAGTCCAATCGGGATTGAGGATACCCAGATTGCAAGGGCTTCTTCGGAAGTGCCTTCGGTTCTGTTCGAACCCGGAACAGACTTGTATGGTCGTATGTCTGACATTACAAATATAAATTAGATTTCTTTCAAATACAATTCTATTGGTGGCAGAGAATTTATTCTCTTAGCTTAACACCCTTGTCTAAGACGTACAAGTTCAGAGGTTGTGTAGTTGAAGGTTATCAGTAATATACTCCCAACTTGGTAATGTGGCATGCTGAGTGCTGCTGATCATTTGTTGATCGTAGCATGGCTTTTGTGAAAAGCATAGCTTTTTGGACGAGACTTCATCGAACCTCACAACCCGGTAATGGTCGAAACAGGAAAGATGTGGCAAGGTCATTTGGGATAATGACCCTTAAGGTATATGCATCTCCTTCTAGATAGAAATGGTATCATGGTATGGAGCCCAGATACTTAACTTATGTTGATATTGCAATTATGTTGCTTTGTGATTGTTGTTGTTGGGGCCACGGATAATGCTTGGTTACAACTGGGGGATGGCATACTCGTGTCAATAGTTACCTAGTTACAGAGGTAATCCGGACTTGTGTCGGCAGAGATCCGGTTAGGTTCTCGAGGCGTCCGTCCAGAGGCGTACCCATATGGCCTAGGAAGTTCCATAGCCTGATCATTGTTGGAAATCCAATTACCAATACGCGCCCAGTGCGGTTTTAGTTGTAGAACCTGCCTTCTAATATAGTTGCTATAGTAGGCATATTATAATGGTACGTATGCTGGCTAAGATTAATATTATACTTTCGAAAAGATTTTCTACACTATGCACTAATAATAATATTAATGAGTTTTCTCGTATAAATCATATTTGACTATCATAAGGAGAAATCTCCCCTAAGTGTGCGACTGCATTGTGTGTGTGCCGAGAGGCCTTATGATTGTTTCATTTTCCAAAAGCATGAATGGTTTTCTTTTCAAAATTTGTTTTTCTTATTCAAAACAACTGTTATTGTTTACTCATACCAGCCTCATGACCGACCCGGAGTTTATTGTTTCCTTCCTAATCTCTGGGTGCTCATAATTTCCACACGGGCAGCCTAGAAGCAGGTTTTCCGTGTTTTGGTGCTGGCTTAGAATCTTTTGATTTGGGAGGCTATCGGATTTTGAAGTTTTTGTCTTGGAGATATTTTGGAAACTTTTTGGATCTCAAGGTGCTTAGTTTGGAAGCTCACTAACGCTCTCTTCTCTTTGAAGCCTTTCTTGAAGTGTGATAACTTTTTGTTCCGCTGTAATGTTTTCTTTTTTGAAGTTGTGTTATATGTATAAAAATGCTCTAATGTTGCTGATGATGTTGTAATGGATATTGTGATGATGTTGTATCTGTGATGTTGACTTATGGCAGTTCATTTTGTTTCCACTGTTTATATTCATCTAATGTTGTTATAAGCTCCATCCGAACTGGAGTTCAGCGTTTGAATCTCCCGCAGCCGAATACAAGTGAGGTATTTGATGTCGATTTTCTAACGTTGGATTTCGGGTCCTGACAAGTGATATCAGAGCTAAAGCTTGAGTAAGAACTTTAGCTACGGAGTATAACACATTAGGTGGCTCATTAGAGATATGGTGAAGTATACCCTAGAATGAGCATAACATGTTTCCTAGAGATTTGACCAAGCCACTTAGCACTCGCATACCCACCGTTCGGCTCAACTGGTTCGTTCGGCTAAAGACTTCGTTCGGCCAAGATATCGCTCGGCATCCGGGAGTGATCGGCCAAAGGCATCGTTCGGCTAAAGACTTCGTTTGTTCAAGATATCGCTTGGAATCCAGGAACGATCGGCCAAAGGCATCGTTCGGCTAAAGACTTCGTTCGGTCAAGATATCGCTCGGCATCCAGGAACGATCGGCCAAAGGCATCGTTCGGCTAAAGACTTCGTTCGGTCAAGATATCGCTCGGCATCCAGGAGCGATCGGCCAAACGCATCGTTCGGCATACAAGGAACGTTTCGCATTCAAAGATGGCTCGGCATTCTCCCCAGCATGGCCGACTTCGATTGTTGCTCGGTCAACTCTTCCCACACAACAAACGCACCGTTCGGAATGAAGAGGATTGTTCAGCATTTGGCTGTTCGGCCTGTTCGGTTCGGCACACAGAGATTACACTATTTGGGCCGAGATATTCAGCTTCTAGGCCCACCAGCGAAGTCCAACCCACCTTTGTCTATAAATAGAGAGGCATGGGCATAGTGAAACGGAACTTTTTTCGAGGACACTGAGGAGACTCTGCCATTTTTTATACTCTTCTCTTTTTAATTCAAACTTTTATTCAAGTGATTGATTTACAGATTGTATCCGTATTCAAGTAATTGAGAAAGCAGTAAAGATTAACCTCAAAGTGGACGTAGGCAATTACGCCGAACAACTATAAATCTGGTGTCCGTATTTTCTGCATTTAAGTTTGCGTACTAATCTCTGTTTGACTTTACTTTCTTCATTAATCTCTCTACATAACTCTAGTTAAGGGTTTAATGACCAATTCTGGTGCTAACAATTTGGTGCTTTCACTGAGAGTTGAATTCTCAGGCTATCAGGATCTGCTTTGTAGCTACTGGATTGCATAAATCCCCTAGAGGAGATCCAAGATCATTGACAAGGCATCTGTTGATTCGATTCAGAGTCATAACCAACAACTCTACCATGGGAAGACCACGAACCAGATCGGCTTCCCATAACGCAGATGTCCATGAAACTGATAGCGTACAACAAGTTGGACCTGAAAATCAGCACGCAATAAGAGGTGCAGGGCCCTCCACCCAACACCAAGTAGAAGTTGTTTCCCGAACAGAGCTCAATGACTTGATAAGAGAACTCAAGGAAAGTAGAAGGCAACTGGCTGAGCAGATTCAAGCCAACACTAAACTTATGACTCAGCTCGCTCAGCAACAGCGCCAGAATGTTGGAAGTAACCCTGCCCCTTATTCTGAATCTGATAGCTCAACCTCAGCTGACGAACCTCCTAGGCGTAGACGCCGTAAGGACGAATGTGCACAAGCAGGCGTTGGGAATCAGGCCCGTGAAGAGACCGGACACCCGAATCTCCAAGGCCCAAGTCAGGCGGGACATCAACACGTTCGGTCCCGTGGAACGGTACCCAACCTTCCATCCTCCATACAAATTCCGGGCTTAACAGCTATGGTCATCCAGCTGATGAGAGAAAACCAAGGCTTGACCAATGAAGATTGGGGAGTGTCCAGAAGCCATAACCCCTTTACGAATGGTATCCTGCAGGCTGAGTACCCCAAGAAGTTCAGTATGCCGACTATCCCAGCCTACGAAGGGAAGACTGATCCCAGGCAGCATGTGATGAGGTAAGGATGGATGATGGATTCTGCAAGAGCTAATGAGGCAACCAAATGTAGGTGCTTCCCAATCACTTTGTCCGGAATTGCCACCATGTGTTTTACTCGACTTCCCCCGCGATCTATATCCAGCTTTGACGAATTGGCAATGAAATTCATAGAGCAGTTCAGGATACACACCGCTCGTCCAAAGGATGTGATGTCCTTATCAAGTGTAATCCAAGCTCTGGGAGAATCATTGAAAGCATACTTGAAGAGATTTCATGTTGCTGCTACTGAAGTGAGCAATCCAAACGACCACGCAATTTTGATGGCGGTAATGCGTGGAGTGGATCCAGACTCTGAATTTGGAGATTGGTTGGCGGGAAAGCCCATAGCCACGATGGAGCGTTTTTATTCGAAAGCTCATCAGTTCATAAGAAGGGAAGAAGCTCGATGGATGAGACGAGACGAGACAAGGCACCAGAGGCCGCTCAGGAGATTGTGAAAAATACCGTCGCCATGAAGCAAGTTGGCGACAATTCGGGAAAAGCTCAAGCCAACGTAAAAAACAAGCCTGATTATATCTATTTGTTAAGGATCCCGATCTACAATGAATACACCCTGCTCAACGCATCACTTGAGAACATCTATTTTTCAACTTGCAACACTTTCCAGTATAGAAAACCATGCCCAAAGGAATCAACGGAGAAACAGAAGCGGACTAGGAAGTACTGCACTTTCACGAGTCTTATGGGAACAACACAGAGGAGTGTAGGCACCTCCATGATGCTATTGAAAAGTTGATTAGACAGAAGAAGCTGCAGGAGTTTTTCAAAGATCCACAAGACAGAAGACAAGAGACGTTAGACCCCGGACGTGGGCCAGCTCCACGCCAACCAGAACAACCTGCTCGAACTGTGGGTAGATTGGTCATCAACACGATTGCGGGCGGACCTCATCCTGCGGATAAGAATTGGCAAGAGACGGAGCGATATGCTAACTCTTTAAGACATGCGGAATATGAGTGCTGTTCGAATGTGGAGGATGGGACTCCTGCAATGCTGCAGCGAACGATGAATGATGAAATTGTATTCAGGAGCTGAGATGCGGACAAGGTGGAGGCCGCTACCATCGACCCGATGGTCATATCTGCGACAATCGGGCCGACGCTTGTAAGGAGAATTCTAATTGATTGTGGAAGCTCCGTCAACATCATCTTCAAGAAGGCATATGACCAAATGAAGCTGGAAGCTACCATCCAATGCCAGAATCCATGGCTTTAATGGCGTAGTAGCGGATGCAGTGGGATTTGTGGAGTTACCAGTTGAACTGGGGTAAGGCGAGCGTAGGAACGAATCCTACCATTCATAGTGTTGGACGTTGACTCTCCATATAACGTATTTCTAGGACGTCCAACCTTGGCAGAATTTAGGGCAGCATTGGACCCATGGTGTCTGACATTAAAATATCCCACAGACAGTGGTGTTGGAGTGGTACACGGCGATCGGGCGACTGGACGTGCCTGCTATGTGGCTGAGCTGAGAGAGGCTCAACATAGAGAGAAAGGAAAGGTTGCGGACCGCTTTGTCTGCATCCAAAACGCTTATGATTGACAAGTAGCGCGCGAGCCCTGGATCGGGCAACATTCTCGGATCTATAGAGATAGATCCGAGAGACGATGATGGGGAACGCAGGGAAGCCAATGCAGCACCGACGGAACTCACAATTGACATCCCAGTTAGCCGGAGCGACCCATCATGAATTCTTAAAATTGAGTCGCAACTCGACCGTTTGGCCGTTGAGAACCTTACTGATTTCCTCCGAGCAAATCTTGATATTTTCGTCTGGACACATTCTGATATGTGCGGGATTTCTCTTGCGATTGCGAGTCATATGTTGAACATAGACCCGAAACATGTACCTGTGAAGCAAAAAAGGAGAGGCGTGGACCCGGAGAGGTCTGCAGCTCTCAAAGAGGAGGTGGACAAACTCAAAGCCAATGGGTTCGTCCGCGACGTCCTTACCTTGAATGGGTATCTAACTTGGTGTTAGTAAAGAAAGAAAACGGAAAATGGAGGACTTGTGTTGATTATTCTGATTTAAACAAAGCATACCTTAAGGATAGTTTCCCGTTGCCTAGGATTGACAAGCTGGTCGATTCAACTGCCGGACATGAGTTATATCATTTATTGATGCATACTCAGGATATAATCAAATCCCAATGCACCTCCCAGATCAAGAACACACCAGTTTTGTCATGAATATGGGATTGTATTGCTATGTAGTAATGCCATTTGGATTGAAGAACGCAGGAGCGACTATCAACGCCTGGTGAATCGAATGTTCAAAGATCATATTGGTAAAACAATGGAAGTCTATGTGGATGATATGCTCGTGAAGTCACGGCAGTCAAACGACCACATCCGAGACCTAGCGGAGATGATTGGCATACTCTGACATTATGGAATGACGATCAATCCGTTGAAGTGTTCATTCGACGTAGAATTAGGAAAGTTTCTGCGATTCATTGTGAATGCCCAGGGAATCGAGGCTAACCCAGAGAAGATTCAGGCTATCCGAGATATACAAGTGCCCAGAACCATAAAACAGGTGCAAACCTTGAATGGAAATGTAGCCGCGCTGAGCCGATTCATATCCAGGGCCACAGACAAGTGTATTCCTTTCTTCGATGTCATAAGGAAAGGAAAGAGAAATTTCGAGTGGACATCCGGATGTGAGGAAGCATTCCGAGCTCTTGTAAGGCACTTGGAAAGTCCCCCGATATTATCAAAACCAATAGACCACGAAATGTTGTACGTATACTTGGCTGTATCCCAACACGCTATCAGCACAGCCATGGTTCACGAGGAAGACCGGGTTCAGAAGCCAGTTTACTGTGTTAGTAAATGCTTGACGGGAAAAAATTACCTGAATATTGAGAAGCTAGCCTATTGCATGGTGATTGCATCACACAAGCTTCGTCCATACTTCCAGGAACACTCAATCAGTGTTTACACTGACCAACCCTTACGGCAAGTACTCCAACGACCGAACACATCTGGAAGAATGTTAAAAGGAATATTGAGTTAAGTCAATTCGACATTACCTATCTGCGGCGAAGAGCCATACAAGGACAGGCACTAGATGACTTCATTGCTGAATTCACTATGACAGACGAATCAAACGATCACAATGTCATACCTCCCGTTCGATGGAAGATGTACACCGACGGGGCATCTAACGATCGTTGTTCGGCGGTTGGCATAGTTCTTATAACTCCTGAAAACCGTTCTGTTTGCTACGCTTTGAAGCTCGAATTGATAACGATGAATAATGAAGCCGAATAGGAAGCGTTGATCGCCGGCTTAAGACTTATTAAAGAACTGGGAGTAAAATCGGTCGAGGTCTTTAGCGACTCTCAGCCGATGGTATACCAAGTGTGAGGAGGCTACCAAGCGAGGGGGCAGAGACTTGCCCCGTATTTGGTCCGAGTCCAAGAGCTGCTAGCGAATCTCGAGTACTATGATATTTCACATGTCCCGCGCAAGCAAAATAGAGCAGCCGATTCATTGGCAAAATTCGCAAGCACTGGTGATGTGCAACAGATGGGATTATTTCCTGTTGAGACCCTCCATGCTCTGAGTACAGATATGATGGAGGTAGATTTCAGGTTAGAAACAGAAATCGAGAAGGAATCATAGATGACCCCAATCAGGCAGTACTTGCTATTCGAGACCTTACCCGAAGAAAGGAGTGAAAGATGACAAGTCCTTCGTAAGGCTTCTCATTTTGTAATACAAGATGGAAGAATGTATCGAAGGGGATTCTCAACCCCATTACTCTGATGCATTGCCCATGATGAGATAAAACGAGTCCTGAAGGAAGTCCATGAGGGAGAGTGCGGTGACCATACTGGGGGGAAGATTTAGCGAAGAAAGTCCTCCGTTATGGATACTATTGGCCAACTGTGAATTGGAATGCCACAGACTATGTGAGAAGATGTGACAAATGCCAGATATATGCAAAAATCCCAAGAGCTCCGCTGATGGAGCTCACACAGATGGTTAGTCCCTGGCCATTTGCAATGTGGGGGATTGACCTAGTCGGCTCTCTACCCATATCCAAAGGTGGAGCGAAATATGCGATAGTGGCGGTCGACTACTTTACCAAATGGGAAGAAGCAAAGCCTCTGGCCACAATAACCACCAAGAAGGTTATTAATTTCGTCGTAAGAAATATCATATGCCGTTTTGGCCTACCACGGACCATCGTCACAGACAATGGAACTCAATTCGAGAGCAAGAAGTTCGAACAATTTTGTCAGAAATGTGGCATTGAGAAGAAGTTTGCAGCGGTTGCTTACCCGAAATCCAACAGACAAGTGGAAGCCATAAACAAGATAATCAAGTCCATATTGAAAAAGCGTCTGGAAAAGGAAAGAGGCAAGTGGGTGAATGAACTTCCAACGGCGCTTTGGGCCTATAGGACCACACACAAGACCGCGACTGGCCACACTCCCTTCGCATTGGCATATGGAGAAAAAGCTGTCATACCCGTGGAACTTGAAGTTCCATCACATCTGGTAACTTATTACGACCCCGAGTCGAACCAGAATCTTTTGTTGGAATCATTGGACTTCGTTGACGAAAAACGTGAAGATGCCAATTTGAAAGCGGCCACATACAGACATAGAGTCGCCAAATATTATAACAAAAAGGTCCGACCAAGAATTTTTGGTGTGGGAGATCTCGTTTTGAAACGAGTTTTTCTGACCCCATCTCATATGAATCCCGCATGGGAGGGCCCATACGTCATCGAACGGAAGCTTGGAGAAGGAACTTTCAAGCTAGCGACCGTCGATGGTGCGACACTCCCCCGATCATGGAACGGCGAGCACTTGCAGCATTATTATACTTAGTCTATTTTCTTCATGTATTAGTTGCATTTATTTCCAGTATGCTTTTATTTCTAGTTTTTGACATGTAGTAAGACAATTCAACTTGCTCTCATTAATAAAGGCTCAAAGCCATCTTTTCCATAAATGACTAATGTTTTTGCATATAATGATCCTGTGACAGGCAAACGAAACCGTATTATTCTGGTTGACGTACGAACGAGAACAAATGACTTAAAATCTCCAAGTCCCCGAAGTGCGGACTGGAGTACTCTAAGTCTCCGGAGCACGGACTCGAGTGTGACGACCGCCCATGACTCCCCCACGGAAACAAGGGAATGGTGCGCTGAAGGTGTGCCAGGCAGCCATGGGTGGCCGTCAAGGTAGAATAAACATCGCAGAATCTATCGTATAACTCACAGCGCATGGATAAAATATAATAGAGGAATATAATATAGTGAAGCTCCATAGAACAGAACATCATCATATAAGCATCATAGAAGTTTTATACAAACATATGAATCATCCATACATCAAAGCCTCACTACATAACACTCAAACAAATGTAGCAGCGGAACACCCAGTACATAATATGAAAATAATATGCAAAAGCCTCCTGCTCGTCTTCGTCATCATCAACGTAGACCTCCATGAACAGCACCTGTCACCTGCTACCTAGTCTGCCCATCCCAACATGGATGAACAGCCCAAGGTAATAAGAGGAGACATAAAACCTTGAGTCAGACAAAGTCTTAGTGAGCAGTAAATCGACTATCAAACATACCAAAAGAGTATAAAGGATAAAGGAATAGGAACCAAACCATCCCACTCCACCTCTTTCTACAGTGATAGCCCCCAGACTCAAACTAAAGTGAAGCAAACATAACATAGCAGACAATTAAGGTAAAACAATAATCACTCGTGTCAAGGTCGATGTTTTCCAAATAAAAACCCCCAAGGCCTAAACCAAGATCAGATAAGCATCCAGAAAACACCGCTCTTGAGACCGAATGATGATACAACCAAACGTCCAAACATCCATGACTCCGGCTATCACTGTTATCATTGCCTTGATTTCACCGTTAGTTGAATGACCAGCTGTCAAGGGCTAATGGTAACCCCGGTTCTAGACATAACTCCGCACGTCGTCGCAGCCCATGCCTAGGAATTTTCGCAACTACCCAGAGTACTAGCAAGTCGTCGCAGCCCGTGCTTGGAACGTCGTCGCAGCCCGTTCCAACGTACTCTTGCTTTGAGCATGCTAGAACCTTCAACAACGATGAGGTCTCAGCCTCCTAGTCATCCTCCTCGACGACTATTTCCATACTAGCTCAATCGCCTCTCAAGCTAACCATTATCATCAACCCGGATCGCATCACCGAGTTATCAACATAGCTTCGCACGTCGTCGCAGCCCGTGCTTGGAACGTCATCATGACCCGTCCCATTTCATCATCATGCTTTGCCTCCTCGCATCATGGCAAAGTCCATCTCAATACCATGCTTTACCTCCTCGCATTATGGTAAAGTCCATCTCAACATCATCTAATCCATACATATGAGCTCCAACATCCGCTTCATATGCCACAAGCAGCTTTCACCATTCAAGAGCCTTTCCACTTAGCTTTTGAATCATCTTTGACCATCTTGTCTAGATCTAACTATCAATCAACTAACATACATAGCAATCAATCAAATCAATCATTAGCTTAAGCAATCAAGTAATCGAATATGGTCTAAGTAGGCATTTATAACTACAATGGCAATTTCGTAAATAAATGAGCATAGATATAACATACATGAATCAAGGGTTTCTAGCATAGATCTAACAAATATAAATCATGGGTTTTGTCTCTACAACTTGATGAATGAACTTTCATAAGTAAACATCTTCATAAGTAATGGATCTACACTTGGATCTAAGGAAAATGTATAAAATCACTATCTACAACACTCCAACAAACCACCAATCCAATATACTCCTTTGGGTCCGCGTGAGAGATAACCACCACTCACCGAATCACCCAAACACTTCAAAAACTATCAACTTCAGATCTGGACAGCGAAGCTTCAAGCTTGATTCGTCGAAATCCCGCTTGAAACGATGAATTCTAGCTTGGTTGGATGAAGATCTTCAACTTTAGCTCTTGGATCTTCAATCTCGATCTTCGATCTTGGATGGATGTTAGCACTTGATCAAAGTGGAGAAAAGAAGTGAAGAAATGTTGTAGTCGAGCTCTCAAAATGGCAGCACTTCGTCGCTTCAAAATCCGGTGCCAAAAAGTGAGCCAAACCCCTCTATTTATAGGCTGAAATTACCCTTAGGTCGCCCAGACTTAGGTCGTTGCCGACCTATATACTCCAACGACCTAACAGCCTAACCAACCCAGAAACCTACGAGCTAACAAACATAGCCGACCTATCTGTATGCCGACCTAACTAAATGCCGAGTCAACGACCTAACTTCCCAGGCCTTCACGCGACCTAACAACATACGACCTATCTGGGTTAAGGACTCACGCGGCTTAGCGATCTAACAAACCCAACAACCTAAAACAAGGGCGACCTAACGGTTTGGTCTAAACAACTATGGTCACGACCTAATACATGCGCGACCTAACAATCCAACGACCTAAGCCTTACACTAATGCGCGACCTAACAGACCCAACCTACCACAGACACAGGGTCTAACGACTCACGACCTAACCACTAAGTCGCTCGCGACCTAACCACATCTCCTTCACACGACCTATCTACTACACGGTATCAAACATAGGTCGCTCACAACCTAACTAGAATGACCCCAAGCCATCATCTCCTAGGTCGCTCTGCCCTAGGTCGCTAACTACCTTAGGTTGGTCCAACCCTTAGGTCGCTCAATACCTATAAGTTGCTCACCTATTTAGGTCGTACTAAAACCTTAAGTCGCTAATCCCTATAGGTCGTCTACGACTTAAGAACCCCACTAACTCGTTAACTTCTTAACTCGCCCAGTTCTTAACCCGTTAGCTCGTTAGCCATCTTAGGTCGCAACATATTAACCTACTCCAATTACCAACTTGCTAACAACCTATTCCTTGACTCGTATCCCCTTAGGTCGTCTACGACTCATGAATACCGACCCAAGCTTTCCTACCGAGTTAATCTCTACACGAGTTAACTTCCATACGACTTAAGCTAGGGATAACATAACATTAACGACCTGTAAATTCTACGATCTATCGACACGTAAAATACGGGTCGTTACATTCTCTCCCCCTTAGGAATTTCGCCCCCGAAATTCCAAGCAAACAACAGCAATCAAAGATATTCCGCATGCCTACCATCCATAGCAATCAACAAATCATGCATCCAATTCTAACCTAGCATGCAGAATTCTAAGATAGGAATCAAGTTACAAATTCATGAGATGTCACGACACCTTAGGGCCATACCTCGAAGAGTTCGGGATGAGCTGCCTTCATCCTCTCTTCCTCCTCCCACGTACAGTCGTTAACATCTTCACTCCATTGTATCTTGAGCAACGTAATCGTCTTCCTCCTAAGCTGTTTCGTGTCGGTTTCAACAACACGAAGCGGCTTACGAGGTCTCGAAACAACTGGATCAACTTCTAAATCTTCACAGCTATCAGCAGAAACCACCGTATTCGAGTCATGCACATACTTCCGTAGATAAGATACTTGAAAAACATTGTGCACACCCGCCATCTTTTCCGGTAACTCCAATCTATAAGCGAACTTTCCAATTCGCTCGATAATCGGGAATGGTCCAACAAATCTCGGAGTTAACTTTCCTTTCTTTCCAAATCGAATAACATTCTTCAGAGGAGAAATCTTCACAAAAACCATATCACCTACGTCGAATTCCAAATCCTTACGACGATTATCGGCATAACTTTTCTGACGATCTTGGGCTGCCTTCATTCGTTGCCGAATGATCCCTATACAATCCGAAGTCTGTCGAATCATCTCTGGCCCAAGTATCAATTTTTCTCCAGTTTCCAACCAACATGTCGGAGAGTTACACGGTCTTCCATACAGTGCTTCATATGGTGCCATACCAATACTTGACTGATAACTGTTATTATATGCAAATTCCACCAAATGAAGGTGATCTTCCCATGATCCTCCGAAATCCAAAACACAGGCTCTGAGAAGATCTTCCAAAACTCGGTTGACTCTCTCAGTCTGACCATCTGTTTGAGGGTGATAAGCTGTACTCAAACACAACTTAGTTCCCAAAACTTCCTGAAAGCTCTTCCAAAATCCACTAGTGAACAATGGGTCTCGATCGCTCACTATACTCTTCGGAACACCATGGAATCGAACAATCCACTTAACATACAACTCAGCCAACTTCGATGCAGTCCTAGTTGATCGAACAGGAATGAATCTTGCACTCTTGGTCAATCGATCTACTATGACCCAAATCCCTTCATTCCCTGCTCTGGTTCTAGGTAGGCCATCGATAAAATCCATCGACACTTGCTCCCACTTCCATATAGGAACCTCTAATGGCTGAAGTAATCCACTGGGCTTTTTCTGCTCAGCTTTCACCAACTGGCAGTTCATACACTTGGAAATAAAATTTCCAACATCCTTCTTCATGCCTTCCCAATAATAGGTTCTCTTCATATCCCGATACATCTTATTTCCACCTGGATGAATTGTCAGCTTCGAGTGATGACTTTCTCTAAGAACTTCATCTCTCAATCCATCTACATCGGGAACAACTAGTCGTCCTTGCTTCCGAAGCCAACCCTCTTGATCGACTTCGAATCCTTTATCCTTTTCTGGGTCCAATCCAGATTCCAAATCTCGGATAATCTTGACAAGCTTATCGTCTTGCTTTTGGCTCTCGCCAATTCTCTCCACCAGAGTAGGCCTTATCGATAAGTTTGCCAACATCTCAGGTTCCAATTCACATCTAGGCCTGAAGTCAAATTCAGCCAAATACTCTAGACTCTTCCATTCCGAAAACATGGCTCCCAATCCTGCATGTCTTCGACTTAACGCATCTGCCACTGCGTTGCCTTTTCCCGGAGTATAGGCTATACCAAAATCGTACGATGCTAAAAACTTTAGCCATCGTTGCTGTCGGAGATTCAAATCCTTTTGGGAGAACAGATACTTCAACGACTTATGATCTGTAAACAACTCGAATCTAACTCCCAATAGATAATGTCTCCACATCTTCAAAGCAAATACGATCGCCGCTAACTCCAAATCATGAGTCGGATAATTCCTTTCATGCGGCTTCAGTTGTCGACTTGCATATGCAACAACTTTATCCTTCTGCATCAGCACTGCTCCAAGTCCAGTACCACATGCATCGGTGTAAACCACCATCTCATCATTCCCACTTGGAATAGTCAAAACAGGAGCACTTATTAGTCGCTCTTTTAGGATTACGAAAGCTTGCTCACACTTATCATCCCATCTGAACACTTGGTTCTTCTTCGTCAATCCTGTTAACGGTGCGGCTATCTTGGAAAAGTCTTTGATAAACCGTCGATAATACCCAGCTAATCCAAGAAAACTTCTCACATCAGATGCATTCTTAGGTCTAACCCAATCCTGGATCGCTGCCACCTTAGCGGGATCAACCGCTATTCCACTTCCAGAGATAACATGGCCTAAGAATCTCACTTCACTTTTCCAGAAGTGACACTTCGAAAACTTAGCCTTCAGCTGATGCTTCCGTAAGATTTCCAAAACAATACGCAAGTGCGTCTTGTGCTCTTCCTCAGTTCTGGAGTAAATCAGAATATCATCCACGAACACAAGCACGAACTTATTCAACCGATCTCTGAACACTCTATTCATAAGATCCACAAAATATGCTGGTGCGTTAGTCAAATCAAATGGCATTACCAGCCACTCATAAAAACCGGATGGTGTCCTGAAAGCAGTCTTCGGCACACTATCCTTCGCCACTCTTAACTGGTGAAATCCCGTTGCCAAATCCATCTGAGAAAACACCTTCGCCTCGTGAAGCTGATCAAACAAGTCATCTATTCTCGGCAATGGATACTTGTTCTTCTTAGTCACCTTATTCAGCTCACGATAATCGACACACAACCTCAACGATCCATCCGCTTTGGTTGCGAACACAACTGGTGCACCCCATTCGGACACGCTACGCCGAATGAATCCTTTCCGTAAAAGGTCATCAACTTGCACCTTCAACTCTTGTTGCTCCCTAGGCGCCATCCGCCTAAGAGGCATCACAACAGGTCTGGCTCCCTCAACTAGATCGATACGAAACTCAATCTCCCTATGCGGCGGTAATCCTTTGACTTCGTCAAAGACATCCTCAAATCCATTCACAATAGGCACCGATGACAGTCCATCCCGTGGAACAACCAGCGAATACATGAAGCTCATGAAGACGCCTTCCTCATGCTTGCATCGTATCACAACCTTTCGCCCTTCCACATTCCCGACTGTCACCTCCAGCCTCTCACAATCAATCCTTGCCGCATACTTCCTAAGCCAGTCCATACCCAAAATAATTCCGAACCCCGCAAAGTTCAGAACAAAACAATCACAAACAAACGAGCAATCATGACTCGACACAACTAGACCACGGCATATCATACACAAACATGACGAACCCCCAACTGGATTAGTCACAACCAATGGCCTATCAACAATATCCGGTTCCAAACCTAACCGGCCTACAAGATCATCACAAACAAAAGAATGCGACGCTCCAGTATCAAACAACACTCTAACTGGAACACCACAAATGGAAAGAGTACCTTGAACCACCACACTCTTCCCCTTCTCTTCAGCAGTAGGAGCTTTTGAAGACGACGGCACAGCTCCCAAAGCATAAGCTTGCACAATCTGCCAGTCCTTCCTCGGTTCTGGACAATCTTTCCTGAAATGCCCTGGCTTGTCACAGTTGTGGCATTTCGCCGGCGCCTTTGGATTCCTACAATCCTTGGAGAGATGACCCTTCTGCTGGCAATTGTAGCAAGTCACTTCGCCCCTTGGCTTCTTCTGGCCATCCTTACCCTTCTGTTGCTGCTGCTTCCTCTTCTTGTTTCCACTCTGCTGTGGCTTAGATCCTTCCTTGGTTACAGCGACAACAGAACTTTCCCTAGGAAACAAACACTCATGCCTGAGGGCTTTCTCCACAAGCTTCTCAAACGGATCGTCCAGATGATCCACCAACTGCCTTCCAAGATAACTGTCCAAGCCTGTCACAAACTTCTCATTCTTCTGATAAGAAGATTCAATATACGACCGAGCATACTTGGACAAGGCCTCAAACTCAGAAAAGTACTCAAGAACCGATCTCCCACCTTGCTTGAGTTCCACAAACTTCTTAAACAAGACAGATTTCTGAGCCGTAGAGATGAACTTAGCTTCAAATCTGACTTGGAATTGCTCCCAAGTAATCTCATCCTCCGGAGTATCAATGGTGATAGAATTCCACCAATCTGAAGCTCTCCCTTGAAGTTGCCTTGATGCAAGCTTCCTCTTAGTTGCATCATCAATTTCCAAGTCACCAAAGATCCTTCTACAAGCATCTATCCATCTTTGGACTTCAATGGTTGACTCTATCCCTAAGAAAACCTTCCCTCCAAGAGCAGTATAGTCCTTACACAACTTAGCAAAATCCACCGGTCTTGGAGCTTGAACTTGAACTCCAACATCCACTGATGGTCCTAGAGCTGGTATCCTTCTCATGATAGAAGTCATCATAGCCTCAAACATAGGAGCATAATCAACAGCTTCCCTAGCAGCACGGCTTTCCCTCGCAGCTTGTCTCTCACTTCGGCTCATCCTTAATATCTACAAAAAGGAATGATTAGAACACCTTGAGAAACAACTGCATAAGGAGTTCAAATCCTTCTAAACTACTATATATTATATATAGTAATCATCCATCAAAATACAATTACGTCTCTCATACGTAGTTACGTCAGCGAGCGTTGGCTAAAATCGATTAACCAAAGCTCTGATACCAAATGTGACGACCGCCCATGACTCCCGCACGGAAACAAGGGAATGGTGCGCTGAAGGTGTGCCAGGCAGCCATGGGTGGCCGTCAAGGTAGAATAAACATCGCAGAATCTATCGTATAACTCACAGCGCATGGATAAAATATAATAGAGGAATATAATATAGTGAAGCTCCATAGAACAGAACATCATCATATAAGCATCATAGAAGTTTTATACAAACATATGAATCATCCATACATCAAAGCCTCACTACATAACACTCAAACAAATATAGCAGCGGAACACCCAGTACATAATATGAAAATAATATGCAAAAGCCTCCTGCTCGTCTTCGTCATCATCAACGTAGACCTCCATGAACAGCACCTGTCACCTGCTACCTAGTCTGCCCATCCCAACATGGATGAACAGCCCAAGGTAATAAGAGGAGACATAAAACCTTGAGTCAGACAAAGTCTTAGTGAGCAGTAAATCGACTATCAAACATACCAAAAGAGTATAAAGGATAAAGGAATAGGAACCAAACCATCCCACTCCACCTCTTTCTACAGTGATAGCCCCCAGACTCAAACTAAAGTGAAGCAAACATAACATAGCAGACAATTAAGGTAAAACAATAATCCCTCGTGTCAAGGTCGATGTTTTCCAAATACAAACCCCCAAGGCCTAAACCAAGATCAGATAAGCATCCAGAAAACACCGCTCTTGAGACCGAATGATGATACAACCAAACGTCCAAACATCCATGACTCCGGCTATCACTGTTATCATTGCCTTGATTTCACCGTTAGTTGAATGACCAGCTGTCAAGGGCTAATGGTAACCCCGGTTCTAGACATAACTCCGCACGTCGTCGCAGCCCGTGCCTAGGAATTTTCGCAACTACCCAGAGTACTAGCACGTCGTCGCAGCCCGTGCTTGGAACGTCGTCGCAGCCCGTTCCAACGTACTCTTGCTTTGAGCATGCTAGAACCTTCAACAACGATGAGGTATCAGCCTCCTAGTCATCCTCCTCGATGACTATTTCCATACTAGCTCAATCGCCTCTCAAGCTAACCATTATCATCAACCCGGATCGCATCAACGAGTTATCAACATAGCTTCGCACGTCGTCGCAGCCCGTGCTTGGAACGTCATCATGACCCGTCCCATTTCATCATCATGCTTTGCCTCCTCGCATCATGGCAAAGTCCATCTCAATACCATGCTTTACCTCCTCACATTATGGTAAAGTCCATCTCAACATCATCTAATCCATACATATGAGCTCCAACATCCGCTTCATATGCCACAAGCAGCTTTCACCATTCAAGAGCCTTTCCACTTAGCTTTTGAATCATCTTCGACCATCTTGTCTAGATCTAACTATCAATCAACTAACATACATAGCAATCAATCAAATCAATCATTAGCTTAAGCAATCAAGTAATCGAATATGGTCTAAGTAGGCATTTATAACTACAATGGCAATTTCGTAAATAAATGAGCATAGATATAATATACATGAATCAAGGGTTTCTAGCATAGATCTAACAAATATAAATCATGGGTTTTGTCTCTACAACTTGATGAATGAACTTGCATAAGTAAACATCTTCATAAGTAATGGATCTACACTTGGATCTAAGGAAAATGTATGAAATCACTATCTACAACACTCCAACAAACCACCAATCCAATATACTCCTTTGGGTCCGCGTGAGAGATAACCACCACTCACCGAATCACCCAAACACTTCAAAAACTATCAACTTCAGATCTGGACAGCGAAGCTTCAAGCTTGATTCGTCGAAATCCCGCTTGAAACGATGAATTCTAGCTTGGTTGGATGAAGATCTTCAACTTTAGCTCTTGGATCTTCAATCTCGATCTTCGATCTTGGATGGATGTTAGCACTTGATCAAAGTGGAGAAAAGAAGTGAAGAAATGTTGTAGTCGAGCTCTCAAAATGGGAGCACTTCGTCGCTTCAAAATCCGGTGCCAAAAAGTGAGCCAAACCCTCTATTTATAAGCTGAAATTACCCTTAGGTCGCCCAGACTTAGGTCGTTGCCGACCTATATACTCCAACGACCTAACAGCCTAACCAACCCAGAAACCTACGAGCTAACAAACACAGCCGACCTATCTGTATGCCGACCTAACTAAATGCCGAGTCAACGACCTAACTTCCCAGGCCTTCACGCGACCTAACAACATACGACCTATCTGGGTTAAGGACTCACGCGGCTTAGCGATCTAACAAACCCAACAACCTAAAACAAGGGCGACCTAACGGTTTGGTCTAAACAACTATGGTCACGACCTAATACATGCGTGACCTAACAATCCAACGACCTAAGCCTTACACTAATGCGCGACCTAACAGACCCGACCTACCACAGACACAGGGTCTAACGACTCACGACCTAACCACTAAGTCGCTCGCGACCTAACCACATCTCCTTCACACGACCTATCTACTACACGGTATCAAACATAGGTCGCTCACAACCTAACTAGAATGACCCCAAGCCATCATCTCCTAGGTCGCTCTGCCCTAGGTCGCTAACTACCTTAGGTTGGTCCAACCCTTAGGTCGCTCAATACCTATAAGTTGCTCACCTATTTAGGTCGTACTAAAACCTTAAGTCGCTAATCCCTATAGGTCGTCTACGACTTAAGAACCCCACTAACTCGTTGACTTCTTAACTCGCCCAGTTCTTAACCCGTTAGCTCGTTAGCCATCTTAGGTCGCAACATATTAACCTACTCCAATTACCAACTTGCTAACAACCTATTCCTTGACTCGTATCCCCTTAGGTCGTCTACGACTCATGAATAACGACCCAAGCTTTCCTACCGAGTTAATCTCTACACGAGTTAACTTCCATACGACTTAAGCTAGGGATAACATAACACTAACGACCTGTAAATTCTACGATCTATCGACACGTAAAATACGGGTCGTTACATCGAGTATAAACGACTTAAAATCTCCAAGTCCCTGAAGTGTGGACTGGAGTACTCTAAGTCCCCGGAGTGCGGACTCGAGTGTAAATGACTTAAAATGTCCAAGTCCCCGGAGTGCGGACTGGAGTACTCTAAGTCCCCGGAGCGCGGACTCGAATATAAACGACTTAAAATCTCCAAGTCCCCGGAGTGGGGACTAGAGTACTATAAGTCCCCGGAGCGAGAACTCGAGTATAAACGACTTAAAATCTCCAAGACCCCGGAGTGCAGACTGGAGTACTATAAGTCCCTGGAGCGCGGACTCGAGTATAAACGACTTAAAATCTCCAAGTCCCCAGAGTGCGGACTGGAATACTCTAAGTCCCCGGAGATGGGCTCGAGTATAAATGACTAAAAATCTCTAAGCCCTCGAAGTGCGGACTGGAGCACTCTAAGTCCCCGGAGCGCGGACTGGAGAACTCTAAGTCCCCGGAGCACAGACTCACGTATAAATGATTTAAATGACCAGGTCCACTGAAGACGGACTGGAGATAAATGACTTGAAGTCATCGAGCCTTCAGCGTGCGTATTAGAAAATATTCTAAGTGCTTGGGACGCGAAAGAAAGAACAGATAGTTCTCAAGAATTTCCAAGCTATATGAAGATGAACCGGGAGGTCTATTATATTCACAACAGCTTGGATTTGAATCACAATCACAAAGAAAATTGAATGATAAGAGCCATGGAAAGACGGAAAAACTAAGTTTTATTCATCGAAGATAAGTTTCCATTACAACTCCTTTGATTATTTGCACAAACTAAGAAAACAAAAGTAATTGCCCAATCTTAACTGACTCTCGTTGAACGAGAGTAATGATTACTTCTTGTGCTTCTTCGCCTTCTTCACCTCCGTTGTCTTCTCAGACGACTCTTCTCCTCCGCGTTTACCCTTGGTACCCTTCTTTGATGGAGGAGTGACAGCCGAAGAAGTATGAGGGACATCCATGGGTTTAGACCTGCCAGGGAGAATGATCTTCAGCGGCTTATTCAAAGGATCGTCTGGGTCCACGGTTTGAGGTTCGACCTTTATCTTGGTCATTTCTCTCTTCTCCTTCTCCAGCCGTTCCTTCATACTCAAGTCAGATGTGTGTTCGGAGGCGCCTGTGATCTCTACATCGTAACTTCCCTCGACGGGAGAAGAAGTCTCAGATTTGTCTTCATCTAGTGCACCAATCACTTGAGCATCTGGCCCAGGAGCTTCTCCTTCCTGACTGGCCTCACCTATCTTTTCCTCCACCTCCTTGGAGACATCACTCCTCGGAGTAGGCCCGGGATCAGAACGACCTGCGCGAAAGAACGAAAAACAAGCGTTTGAATACAACAGTCCTAGAATGGCGACATTTGGAATCTCAAAGTGAAGAGTTATCTACCAGCTTCCGGCAAGCTCTTAGCCGTCAAGGGGGTCTCACCCTTTGGAATGGGAGACGGAATATGGACGCCAAGACCGGAGTCCTTCAGATTGTAACCTATATGGTGCTCAAATGGATCGAGTATCGGCCGATCGGCCGGTCGAATAGGCGCATGAGCTGGAGGCACGCCCCCGGATGGACCAGTAATAACTTCTTTCCCTTTCCTTGAGAAGGAACCTTTGCCATATATAGTTTTAGCTGCAGACAAGTCCGAAGGCCGTTTCCCTTGAGAAATTATTTAATCAAGGCCCCCTCGTCAATCTCTTCGGTTCCGTGCTCGGCCCTTCTGATTTCTATCAAAGTCTCCCATGCCTCGGCTAAAGATTCAAGATAGCCCTCACCCAAAAATGTCAAGTCTCGATGCATGAGAACGCAGGCATTGAATCCAGCGATTAGCGGGTCAAACATGCTTTTGACCACTTCCCTGCCCTCTTCTCTAGCCGCCTCGAGACGCGAATCGATATCCACGGACGCTATCTTCTTGCCCTCTTCTCGGGCTTCACTCTTTATCGCCTCAACTTGGGAAAGCTCGACCTCAAGTTTTTCCTTTGAGAGTCGAGTAGCAACGATTTCATCATAGTACCGTTGTGACTCTTCTTGAGCAGCCGTTTTCTCTTCCCTCTCCCTACGGAGATACTCCTCAAGTTCTTTGACTCGGAGGCTGAGTGCGTCCCTCTCCTTTTGAACAGAGTCCTTCTCTAGAGCCAAAGCCCCATATCATTGAACCGCCTCGTCAAGTTCTTTCTTATGAGTCGATTCCAGACGAGTGATGGCCTCAGCAGTGTCCCTGGCACTCTGATGGGCGGCCTTAAGTTTGGACTTGTAAGTTGCGATTTCTACGTCCTGAACCTTAATGATGTCTTTTTCGTGGATAGCCTTAAGCCTCAGGCGATTGATTTTATGTTGACGCTCCGCGGAGACTTCGGATAGTTTTTCATCCATGTGAACAAATGCGTTGAGTTGAACATAGACGTCGTTTGCACAGGCGATGGCGCTCTGCTTGACGTGTCCGGGGATTGGACGAATTGTCGGGAGGAATTTCAGGCCGTCGAAGCAGATTCTCGGAAATTTATCTTTAAGCTCGGCCAGTCTCTCCGGTACTGATGGGTCCGTTGCAGGAGCGGAGGAGACGACTTTGAAAGTTTGGCTCTCCTATGAAAATCTCGGGACTGTCGAGTGGAGGAGGAATCAGAGTGTTAGTTCTGGGGAGCATTAGGTTGCGACCTCTTGTGGCCTTGCTTGTCTTTACTTTGCTCCACGTGAGAAGAGGTATCCTGGTGGTATTTTGGCTGATAATAAGTCTTCCTCCGAGATGACGAGTCCCGGGAATGATAGTCTTTATCGCTGTCACCATCCCTATCTCGACGTCTCCCGGAACCCGAGTCCCTTCCAAAGTGATGAATAACAAATGAACCACGAAGGCGATCGAATCCATGTGACGCCCCATACCACCTGCACAGAATTCGAATAACAGCGAATTAGCAAAGAGTATTGTGATGACAAAAGTCTAAGCGAAAATTGAAGTGCAAGCGTTCGTGTGTGTCCTAGTGTTTCCCCCCAACGGACCGGTCGCTTTACTAATAGGAGTTTTCTCTCCCTGACTCTAGGTTGGAGCGCCTGCGTCGTCTCTGATGGGCGAATGAAGTTTGAATGCCTCCGGATCGTCAAAGTCATAATTGAGCAGATCATCCGGAATGGAGAGGTTCGATAAGCCCTTTAAAGAACTTTCTACGTGTTGCGAAGAAGCCTCCTTCTCCGTCGGAATAAGCGTAACTATCGAAGTTCCACCAACCTTCTCCATTCTGATCTTGTACATCAATCCCTTTTTCCTCTGTGATGGAGAAGATGATGTTTCGATATCGTGCACTTCAACTATAGGATCTTGGGCTGAATCCAAATTCTCACCTTGTGCTTCGGGTGTTTCACCCTCCTTGATTTCCCCCTCTTCTTGTACATCAGGGGTGTGGCGTGCTGACGACTCAGCTAATTTTTTCCCTTTGCCAGAGACCGGCCTGGGTACAGTAACGCCTTCGGGAAGACTTACCCGACGACCTTCTGCTAACAATCCGAACCTCGTTAGTGACTCATTTGAGATGAGAGTTCGGATGTCTCATTCTTTGGCGGGAAGAGCTCTAATAGCTTCAACGGCCTCAAAATATCCGCGGCTGTCAGGGTGTGGATTGATACCTGAGAAGATGAAACAAGAGTTAGAATAGGCATAGCTTCGACCAAAACATGAGTATCGTTCTAAGAAGAAGACTTACTTCCTTCGACCCATCTCCTCGCGAAACCAGTGGGCAATGCACATAGAATCATTCATGTTTGTACATCGAAAACTTGCTCCACCTCCCGGTTAAAATTTGGCATTTGTGGTGCGGATCGAGGAACACAAAGGAGGGGCTATCTCTCCGCTTCTTGATCATATAAATATATCTGATGTCGTAAGGAGTTGGAGGCCTAGAGATGACGGTCATGAAGAGTATGTAAGTACCATAGATGAAGGCATGACCATTTGGGTGCAGCTGCGACGGGGCGATGTCGATGTATTGCAGCACATCCTGAAGAAACAAATTGAACGGTGGCACACTGCCAACCCAGCACATGAATTTATCGCATGCTGTGTATCCGACTGGGGGCAAGTGTGGTCGGTCGTGCCCCGATGGAACTAGTACATCGTCGAAAGGTATTCCATGGATGGAGCATATTCTTCGGAGTGCAAATTCATTGATTTTTGAAGCCTATGAATCGACAGGGTTGTCCAAGAAAATCGATGCCTCCAGGGCATCGGGGGCTAAATTATGTACAGGGGCGGTTGATGGATTTGAAACATCTGCAACTTCCTGTCGAGAGGATGGTCCCGGTCTATCAGAGATTGTGGTAGAGCTGGATTTTTTAGACATCTTCAATAAATAGTGAATTCGGCTAAGCACCTATGTGAACTATACTTGAAAAACGTTCGACATTAGAATTAACAACACAAATATTCCCCCCTATGTAGTGTGTGAACTAGTGTGGTTAATCGTATATAAGTGCTAAAAAATTGAAATTCACAGAGTTAATAACATAAAATTTAGCTTTGAGTCATCGCCTTCGAAGACCGTCATCGCTGACCGTCTCCAAAAGCCTGCCTTATGGTGTTTACAGTTTCAGATTCAGAAAATGTTAGAAGAAGTTATTCGGTTATGTCAATTTAAGTTCAGGTTTATGTCTGCTGAAACTAGGAGGTTACTAGTCCAAATCAGTTTTATATACTAGTATGCTGGAGTTCCTGTCCTTGTTTTGTTATGCGATTAGGCAAGGCAATTGATCGTTCGGCCTAAGTATGGTTCGGGATTTACGTTCGTTTGGCCTAAGTATGGTTCGGCACTTATGTTCGTTCAGCCTAAGTATGGCTCAGCACTTATGTTTGTTCGGCCTAAGTATGGTTCGGCACTTAAGTTCTATTCGGCCTATAAAATGTGGTTCGGCATTTATGTTTGTTTGGCAGAAATATGGTTCAGCATTCATGATCATTCGGCCTAAAGGTAGTTCAGCTTAACTGTCGACCGGGCAAGCTATCGTTCGGCCGAGCTCTCGTTCGGCAAAACTAACATTCAGCCTAAATAACGCATGGCCTTAGTCCTGCTCCGCCAAAGTAACGTTCTGCATCCCCACTAATTCATGCCTCCTCCCTAACCTTCCATTCTACTGTTCGGCACATGGTGTGTCACGCCGAACCAGGGTTATGCCGAGCCTTAACACTCGGTACTCCGCCCTTGACTATAGTTCCATTTTCTCCTCTCCTCCTCTATCCACGTCGACCAACAAGAGCGGATCGCTCGGCGAGTCACTACAGGTCATGCCGTCCGACATCCTAATCACCTCCTATTCCTCCTCTGTTCTTTCTTTTCTTCCAGTCTCGTTTGGCATGAAGAAACCGAGCCGAACTACAACACATCACCCAACAACTACAAACGAGTGATCATCCCCGGCCATTTCTCCTTACCTCACACCAGCCCTATCCTAATCGAAGTTTGATTCCTCCATCCAATAACCCTTTCAGTTATGGCTCTAATTTACAAACTTAAGGAAACTGTTTAATCATAGAAAGGATTTAGATAGAGGAGGAAATACCTAGTTGGTAGATCGAGACATAGGAAGGATTGATTAAGTCTTTAGTATCTGATTAACAGGAGAAGTTTGCAAATATAAGATAGCGTAGGTAAAAAGTGAAATGAGAAGAAGGGAGAAGGCGCTGGCCTTTATAGGGGAGAAGAAGAAATTGAAGAGACTGTGACTGGTGGAACCGATCAAGATCACATCGTTCGGCTTCGGCATACTTAGTCGCTCGGTATAACGTGGAGAGTTCGGCCTTGGCTACACTGTTCAACACACACCTCCATAAATGGTATTCACAAGAAAAGCAGCCCCCAAGAGTGATGGGCCAAGGTTTGAGGCGAGCATGGAGGATACGTAATTCAAAGCGTACTACGTTCGGTCACGTAATACACTTTGGGGGGCAAATGTTTCCTAGAGATTTGACCGGGCCACTTAGTACTCGACATACCCACCGTTCGGCTTAACTGGTTCGTTCGGCTAAAGACTTCGTTTGGTCAAGATATCGCTCGGCATCCAGGAGTGATTGGCCAAAGGCATCGTTCGGCTAAAGACTTCGTTCGGTCAAGATATCGCTAGGCATCCAGGAGCGATCGGCCAGACGCATTGTTCGGCATATAAGGGACGTTCCGCATTCAAAGATGGCTCGGCATTCTCCCCCGCACGGCCGGCTTCGATTGTTGCTCGGTCTACTCTTCCCACACAACAAACGCACCGTTCGGCATGAAGAGGATGGTTCGGCATTTGGCCGTTCGGCCTGTTCGGTTCGGCACACAGAGATTACACTATTTGGGCCGAGATATTCAGCTTCCAGGCCCACCAGGGAAGTCCAACCAACCTTTGTCTATAAATAGAAAGGCAGGGGCACAGTGAAATGGAACTTTTTTCGAGAACATTAGGGAGACTCTGCCATTTTTTATACTCTCCTCTTTTTAATTCAAACTTGTATTCAAGTGATTGATTTACAGATTGTATCTGTATTCAAGTAATTGAGAAAGCAGTAAAGATTAACCTCAAAGTGGACATAGGCAATTACGCCGAACCACTATAAATCTGATGTCTGTAGTTTCTGCATTTATGTTTGCGTACTGATCTCTGTTTAACTTTACTTTCTTCATTAATCTCTCTGCATAACTCTACTCAAGGGTGTTAGTGACCAATTCTGGTGCTAACATAACCTGAGACCAAAACCCTAAATTTTCTTGGTCTATTTCTTTTAACTGCTAATATTTCCTAAGATATCTCGTCCATATATATAAATCAATTTTCTTACTAATTATAGATAGTAAGAATGAGTCGGGCGAAGAGGAAGAGCTAGGGGTCAAGGAAATACCACAACCACTGGTCAAGTCCCCCTAACAGTAGAAGCACTTATGTCTACTCAAACTCAGCCGAATCTGGCTGATTTGTATAAAAGCTTGTCGAGACATGGTGGTAAGCCGTTCACTAGCAAGGAATCTATTATTGAGGCCCATGCCTGGATCAGATCGAGTGAAAGAATTTTTAAGGGGCTAAAGTTAGTGGACGATCAAATGCGACTAATAGCTTCTTGGCAACTTCAAGAAGATGCCTTAGCCTGGTGGGAGACAGTCACTGTAGATGAACCAGAAGAACAGTTTACTTGGAGTCGATTTAAGGAAGTATTTGAGAAGCGCTACATGCCGTCGGCAGGAATTTCCCGAACGTACCGGGAATTTATGGACTTCAAACAGGGGAGTTTTTCATTTGAGGAGTACTTAAACAAGTTCAAAGAATTATCCCGTTTCGGTCCAGAATTGGTGAACACGCCAAAAAAGAAAAATGAAAGGTTCGTTCGTGGGATGAACAAGAAGTACTATGAAAGGATGACGATACACGTCAAAGAATCTTTTTCTGATCTTATCGATATGGGGTATAGGTATGCTACCCTGGATATGCAGGAAGTCCCGAGGGAAGGAGGAACATCGAGCAATCAAAATTGGAAAAAAAGAAAGTTCGGGGGCAAGGAACCATATCAAGGAAAGAATAAGAAGAACATTCATGAAAACCCGGCTAGAGATATAAGTTGTTACAACTGCCAAGAAAAGGGCCATTATTCAAACAACTGCAAAAATCCGAAGAAACAAGTTAAGAAAGAACAACCTGTGAAGACTATTCAGAGAGTTAGAGAATGCTATAATTGTCACAAGCTTGGACATGTAGCTAAGAATTGCTCGGCAATGAAGCAAGTACAAGTGGAGAATGTCTATGCGATAAAGGATGACCCCTCAACTTCAAGGGAAGATAATGAAAAAGGTGTTCTAGAAGGTAACCTTACTATTTATGATAAAGTTGTTTGAGTTTTATTTGACACTGGAGCTTCATATAGCTTTATCTCCCAACAAACCGTAAATGAATTAGAACTTAAACCTGAATTTGTTAACGACCCCATTTGCGTGAAAAATCCGGTTGATGGTCCCACAAATCTGTGTCTATATTGTAGGAAAGTCCCTACCTCATATTCTTGCTATAAATTTCCTATCAACCTTTATGTTCTCGACGTTAATGAATTTGAAATCTTACTCGGAATGAACTGGTTATGGAGATACGAAGCTAAATTGGATTGTAATAATCTGACAATTTTGGTCAAAACAAAGTTTGGGAATTTTATTGAAATCTCTTGAGGGGATCCGAGTCCTAAGAGAGATAAACTGATGTACACTTTGGGATATCCTGAACCTAATCTAGAGACCATACCTGTTGTTCGAGAATTTCCAGACATGTTCGAAGAAGTAAAATCCTTACCTCCACATAGAGAAATAGAATTCAAAATTGACTTAGTACCAAATGCTTGTCTTGCCATTCACGAAAGTCGCAGGATGGCACCCAGGGAAAGAATTGAATTAGTCAATCAAACTCGAGATTTGCAAGGGAAAGGATTGATACATCCTAGTGTTTCCGAATAGGGTTCAGCTGTGGTATTCGTAGCCAAATCAGGCGGATCTTTGAGATTGTGTGTCGACTACCGTGATCTCAATAGATAAACTCTCAAGAACAAATTCCCTTTACCTAGAATCGACGATCTGTTCGATCAACTTCATGGCGCTCGATTCTTTTCTAAGATGGATCTAGCTCAGAGATTCCATTAGCTACGAATTGCCGAAGGCTATGTTCACTTGACCGCTTTCAAGGGTCCAGACACTTTGTACGAATGGTTAGTCATGCCTTTCGGACTAACTAATGCTCCAGCATACTTCATAGATTTAATGACCCGTGTATTCCAGGAAGTGCTGAATAAATTTGTACTTGTGTTTATTGATGATATCCTAATCTACTCCAAAATCGAAGAGGAGCATGCTGAGCATCTTAGAATTGTTTTGGAGATATTACGGAAGAACATTCTGTTTGCAAAGTTTTCTAAATGCCATTTTTGGGTTAAAGAAGTCAGATTTCTCGGCCATATTGTTAATGAAGAAGGAATCTCTGTTGATCCAGGCAAAATTTCTGCTATTCTAGACTGGAAGCGACCCACAAACCTGAGAGAAGTTTGAAGTTTTCTGGGTTTAGCAGGATATTATAGAAAGTTTGTCCAAGATTTTTCCAAGTTGGCCAGTCCATTGACTAAGCTAACAATGAAGAATGCTAAATTCGATTGGACTCCAAAATGTGATGAAGCTTTTCAGGAGTTGAAAAGAAGATTAACTACCGCTCCCATTCTCGCTATCATTAACGGGAACCAAGGTTTATCTGTCTATACTAATGCTTATGGGGATGGTTTAGGTGCGGTACTATTGCAGAATGGGAAGGTAATTGCCTATGCGAGTAGACAATTACGTCCGCATGAGAAAAATTACCCAACTCTCGATCTCGAGCTTTAGTTGTTATTTTTGCTTTGAAAATCTGGCGACACTATCTTCTGGGTAAGAACTTCTTTCAGCTTTACTAAAAATTTAAAAGTTTAACTTAACTTAAAATATATACTTAATAAATCCTTCTTGTTTTAGGTGAAAATTTTGAATTATTCACCGACCACAAATCTTTGAAATATCTCTTCACCCAGAAAGATTTAAATCTGAGGCAACAAAGATGGTTAGAATTTCTAGCGTCATATGACCTAGATATTCTGTATACGCCTGGAAAAGCCAATGTAGTTGCTGATGCTTTAAGTAGGAAGCATGCTATTCTTACTCATCTTGTTATCACTCCTACTCTTCTTGAGAAAATCGCCAACAATCAAAATAAAGACGAGTTTCTTTGAGATATTTATAGGAGAATCCTTCGAGGCGAAGATACCAGTTTTGAAACCAATCATAGTGGAGTTATTAGATTGAAAGGCAGGTTGTGTGTGCCAGATATCCCAGAATTAAAGTGTGAAGTTTTATACGAGTGTCACAAATCTAAACTCAGTATCCATCCAGGAGTTAATAAGATGTATAGAGATATCAAAAGAACTTTCTGGTAGAAGACAATGAAATGGGACATATCTATATATGTGGGTCGTTGTGCTACTTGTCAACAAATCAAAAGCGATCAGAAGAAGGTGGCGGGTTTACTCCAGCCTTTAGAGGTACCCAAGTGGAAATGGGATCAAGTTCGATGGATTTCATCGACGGGTTGCCCTGCACTCGAAAGGGGAATGAAGCAATTTGGGTTATTGTGGACCGTTTGACTAAAACAACCCATTTCAATCCAGTGAAATCCACCAGGATAGTGGCAAGTTTGGCAGAGCTATATGTCAAAGAAATTGTCAATCTCCATGGTATACCCAGCAGTATAGTGAGTGATCGTGATCCGATCTTCACTAGTAGATTTTAAGAGGCATTTCAAGTTGCATTAGGAACAAAACCGAACTTCGGCACTGCTTATCACCCACAGTCTGATGGGCAGACTGAAAGGATAAATCAAATATTAGAAGACCTTTTACGAGCTTGTATTCTTGATTTTGGTGGTCCATGGGAAGACTATTTAAAACTGGTTGAGTTATCATATAATAATAGCTATCAAGCCAGTATCGAAATGGCTCCTTTCAAAGCTTTATATGGTCGTCCGTGTCGATCACTGGCATGCTGGATTGAATCTGGTGATAGACTCGTTCTTGGACCAGATATAATTAAAGAAGCCACGGAAAAAGTTGATTTTATTCAAAAGAAGTTTTTAAATGCACAAAGTCGTCAGAAGAGTTGTTACGACCGTAGGAGAAGAGCTTTGAAATTTCAAGTTGGAGATTCCATTTTCTTGAAAGTGACTCCAATGCATGTGTGTTAAGATTCGGGAAGACTGGTGAGCTAGCACCATGATACATTGGTCCTTTTTCTATACTGGAAAGGATCGGTCCTCTGGCATATCGAGTGCAGCTACCAGCTGGTTATCTAGAGTACACGATGTATTTCACGTTTCACATCTTCAAAACTATGTGCACGATCCAGACAGTGTTATCGAAGAAGCAGCTCAGTGGGATCTTTAAACCACTCCCAACTTAGCAGTTAAAAGAGAGCCATTGAAAATAATCGATCATGATGAAAAACAATTAACGAACAAAGTTGTGAAACTGGTCAAAGTGCAATGGAGCGGTGATCCAAAGGACTGCAATCGGGAGACAGAGGTCAATATGTAAAGGTCTTATCCCAATTGCGGAGTGGATATCTCAGCTTAAACTGGTAAACCATTTCTCTATCTTTTTCTGAATTCGTATATTATTTGTTTGCTTTTCTCTCTCTTTCGAATTTCGACGACGAAATTTTCTTAAGGGGGGAATCTGTAACATCCTAAAATTTATCAATTTAAATTTGATAATTTATTTGAATTTTTGAAATCTAAATTGAAATTTATTTGAAAAAAGAGTTCAAAACAAACAAAATATGTGTTAATTTATATAAATAAGATTTCATTTTCTTTCGAGTTTAAAATTTGAAATAATAAATGTTTTTAAAATCATTTGAATTTAAATTTTATATATAAGAATATATATATATTTGTGTGTATATATGAATAGATTTGAATTTTTATTTGAATTTGAATTTTTATTTGAATTTAAATAAATATCTTTAGAAAATTGTTTGGGTTCAAAATATTAACATATATATATAATTTTATGTATGTATAAATTAGTAGTAAAAACATTCTCTTTTAAAAGTTGTATAAAAATATAATAAAGAAATGTAATTATGTAATAAACAAAATTAATACAAATTTTTAATCAAACATATAATTATGTAATTACAAGTGTAAAGTGATAAGAATTCCAATTCAACAAGTTTAACTCATTAAAAGAGAAATTTAACAAGTGTCATAGTTAGATTTTTATTTTTCTTAATTTTAAAATAAAATCTTAGTTTACATTATATAAAAAACATTCCTTCTTCTTACCTCTTTTATTCGTTTCAAAACCTTGTACAATCTTTAAACCAGAGAAGAAAATCATCAGAACAAGTAATCAAATCATAACCTCCTCAACATTTTAAATCAAGATCAAAATTCCAGTAAAAAAATCCGTAAACATTTTTCTTCAAAATCTCAAGCCAGAAAAAAATTTCAAAAAAAAACAACTTCAAGTCTTCAACATCAAAGCGGAGTCAACCTCAACAATTAAACAGAAGCTAAGATCATTACATAAAACAACAAGATTCAGGTTCAACTCAAAGATTTGCAAAATCCACTTTTCAAGTTGCAGACCAAAGTTTTTCTCTGTTTTCATTAAAAAAACTATAAGTAAGGATGAATTTGAGTTTGTTGTTGAGGAATTAAGTAAGCAAATCCATCAGAGATTAAGCAAATTTATATTAACAAGTTGCAGATAAAAAAATTCAAGATCAAGTTAAGAGAAACAATTTCCAAGCTTTCAATTTTTAAACCCAGACAGAAAGCTCTCTATTCAACTCCACAGGTGAGTAAACTCGTTGATTTGAACTTGAACTTGTTTCTGTGAATAATATTGAAGTTTGAATGATAAACGTGTGTTTGCATGTATATATTTAAACATGAAAATGAAGATGCATGTCTGTACACATCAAAATTAACTCTTTTCTAGGCCTACAGGTTCCAAAACCCGTCTCAAAACCCAAAAGCTCTATCTCAGATAGTTTTTAGGCTTTGAAATAAAAAAGAAACATGTTTCTATGATTATACTTTAAGTTTTGAAAACAAATTTAAGTAAATCAAACAAAAATCTTGTCAGGAAATATAACAACACAGGAAAACCAAATATAAAAAGAAATTTCATCAAACATGATTTCAGATTTTAAATATATAAATTGAATTGTCTTCAAAGTTGATGATTTTTAAAAGTGAAATTAATTTTTTATCAAGTATTCGCTGAGAAAGAGGGGGATGAATAGAATTGTCATTTTCTCGAAGTTCTGGTGATCGATAAGGCGATGGACTTCGTGTTCGTAACTAGAGCTAGTTGGAAGGTCGTAGAGTTAGGGAAAAATGCTTGTTTAAATTCTAGATCACCGATGATGATGATCTTGATCGAGTTAGGGTTTAAGGTTTAAAATGAGTCGAGCTTAGAAACGTGATCACTGCGCCGTCTTTAGGTCATCAGAAATCATCAGACTGGGACCATCAAAAGCGTGGGAGGTTGGCGGAGCTTAAGATGGAGTATCGCGATTTCTGACGATCAGAAGAGGGAGAGTGAGGCGATCGATTGAGGCTCTAGTTTGTTCCAAATTTGGGTCTGTTGGTTCGAGTACGAAATCACAATCGCTTCGAAATTATGAGTGTTTATGCGGTTCAGGAACATCGTCGTGGACGTGTCGATGACCATAGATTCAAACTAACGCGGCCGGAGTGATTGTGCATATGCACATGTCTGGGGTTGTGTCAGGAGGGAATAGTTTGGGAAGAAAGGGGAAACTCGAAGCTACTCTCGAGAAATGTAGGTGATAGCTCGATGTTGAACTCGAAGCAAATTCTGGAATACACGGGTTTATACTTAGACAAATAAGTAAAAAAAATATAAGGCACACGGGTGGATTTTGTTGATAACTCGAAGCAAGTAGCAAAATGGTTCGAGGGAGACTCGAAGTAGTCTCAGGGGTTGACGTAAAAAACAGTTTTTCTTAAAAAAAAATAAAAAAATAAAGTTCAATCTTTTAAACAATTTTATAATCATGTTTTTAAATGATAATTTTGATTTGAGTTTAAAACTAATTAAAAAATTTTAAGTAAGGCATTTTTAAAGTAATTATATTAAATTAAATTTTGTCACATTATTTTATAAAATTATTTATATAAATTAACTAATGTAATTAAGAATGATAGCTAAGATAAAATGCTACGTAAACTAATTTTGATCTCTTAAGACAATTTATGTGATAAGGATGATTTATTTTACAAGGTTTACAAGAGAATAAAATGATTAACAAAGGTAAGAAGATTTATCTTTTAAATTTACTAAGTAATTAATGATTTACTTAAGTAATAAATGATTTACTTAAAGGGTAACTGTTTAATTAATTACTTAATATTAAAGATCAATTAAGAAAATAATTAAGGTTAATTGGTTTGTAATTAATAATTAATTAATTAAGAATTAATTAATTAATAAAAGTAATTAAGATTTAATTAATTAACAATTAAGGATTAATTAATTAAGATAATTAATTATCGATTAATTAATTAAGATAATTAATTAAGAAATAATTAATTAATGAAGGTGATTAAGATTTAATTAACTTATAATTAAGGATTATTAATCGTTGATTAAAGATAATTAATGAAAGTAATTATGTGGTTAATTAATTTAAACACACAAGTTATTCATCTTAATTGAAGATGATTGATTATTATTGAATGTTGTGTATTGGATTGATATCTCTGATATGTGATTGTTATTCTATGTAATATAAATTGCTTTGTGCCGAGCTGTGATATCTGTGATTTATTTCCGTGTGAGTGTGAAAACCCGTTTGGCCACAAAACGACATTTGAACTTCGATGCGACAGGGAGTCGGATTCTAGTTGGTTATCCAAAACCCACATCGAACCTATGAATCCTTGTGAATGGCATATCCACATGTTTTTTAATTAACGCTCACTATTTGGTTTAGCCGGGAGAGGACCTTTGTGTCATATAACCCATTCTGAATAGTGATACAACGAAATGGATAGCATTTGAAGACGGTGGTGAAGACTGGGTGTCTTCGAGAACGATAGGATAACCTGTCGAATGACTCTCCACTGAGTTGCTTCGGTGTAGAGATCTCCATATATGATGGGGAGTCCGATCGGGATTGTGGGTACCTAGATTGAAGGGCTTCTTCGGAAGTGCCTACGGTTCTGTTCGAACCCGGAAGAGACTTGTATGGTTGTATGTCTGACATTACATTTTGAGATATAAAGAAAATTTCTTTCAAATACATTTCTGTTGGTGGCAAAGAATTTATTATCTTAGCTTAACACTCTTCTCTGAGACGTACGAGTTCATAGGTTATGTAATTGAAGGTTATCAGTAATATACTCCCAATTTGGTAATGTGGCATGTTGAGTGCTGCTGATCATTTGTTGATCGAAGCATGGCTTTTGTGAAAAGCATAGCTTTGTGGACGAGACTTCGTCGAACCTCACAACTTGGTAATGGTCGAAACAGGAAAGATGCGGTAAGGTTATTAGGGGTAACGCCCCTTAGGGTATGTGCATTTCCTTCTGGATAAAAGTGGTATCAAGGTATGGAGCCCAGATACTTAACTTATGTTGATATTGCAATTATGTTGCTTTGTGATTGTTGTTGGGGCCCCGGATAAATGTTGGTTACAACCGGGGGATGGCACACTCGTGTCAGTAGTTACCTAGTTACAGAGGTAACCCGCCCATGTGTTGGCAGAGATCCGGTTAGGTTCTCGGGGCATCCCTCCACAGGCGTACCCATGTGGCCCAAGAACTTCCTTAGCCTAACCATTGTTGAAATCCAGTTACCAATACGCGCCCAGTACGGTTTTAGTTGTAGAACCTGCCATCTAATATGGTAGCTATAGTAGGCATACTGTAATGGTATGTATGCTGGCTAAGATTAATATTATACTTTCGAAAAGATTTTCTACACTATGCACTAATAATAATATTAAAGAGTTTTCTCATATAAAGCATATTTGACTATCATAAGGAGAAATCTCCCCCAAGTGTGCGATTGCATTGTGTGTGTGCTGGGAGGCCTTATGGTAGTTTCATTTTCCAAAAGTATGAACAGATTTCTTTTAAAAATTTATTTTTCTTATTCGAAACAACTGTTTTTGTTTACTCATACAAGTCCCATGACTGACCCGGAGTTTATTGTTTCCTTCTTAAACTCTGGGTGCCTATAATTTCCACACGGGTAGCCTAGAAGCAGGTTTTCCGTGTGTTAGTGCTGGCTAAGAATCTTTTGAAGTCTTTAGGTTTGGGAGGCTATCGGATTTTGAAGCTTTTGTCTTGGAGATATTTTGGAAACTTTTTGGATCTCACGGTGCTTAGTTTGGAAGCTCTCTATCGCTCTCTTCTCTTTGAAGCCTTTCTTGAAGTGTGATAATTTTTTGTTCCGCTGTGATGTTTTTCTATTTTGAAGTTGTGTTATATGTATAAAAATGCTCTGATGTTGGTGATGATGTTGTAATGGATATTGTGATGATGTTGTATCTGTGATGTTGACTTATGGCATTTCATTTTGTTTCCACTGTTTATATTCATCTACTGTTGTTATAAGCTCCATCTAAACTGGAGTTCGACGTTTGAATCTCCGACAGTCGAATATAAGTGAGGTATTTGATGTCGATTTTCGAACGTTAGATTTCGGGTCGTGACATTTCTTATCTCTAATCCAACACTCTTCGCTATTATACTATCAATTATTATGCATTAAATCAATACTATACCTTTTTATTCTTCATATACTTCAAATATATAAGTCTATACTCGAGGAGAAGATTATAGAAAGGGTGTAGTACAAGTGAAGATTATATATAAGTCTATACTATTTTTGTATTTGTTGAAGTCCTGTTCTGCTGCTCAGGTGTGTGAAGTCCTCTTCGGCTGCTAAGGCGAAATCATGTTCTGCTTCAGGTCCCTGTTCGGCTAGTCAAGAGTTGTATAGACCTATTCCTTCGGGTTAAATGAGGGTTGTTGTTTTAGTGAAATTCCAGAAGGAGTCTGGGACTAGACGTAGGATGGTGCTCCGAATCAGTATAAAAATCTCTTGTGTCATTTTACTACACTGCTTTTATATTCCGCACTATTACAGTACTACTATCATCACTATACTATGTATTATCATATATCCATATTACACGATCCATAGCACACTTTCATTTGGTATCAGAGAAAGGTCATCATATAACCGTAACACAGTTATCTGATAATCTAATAATATGGACACTAGCAGTGGCACTAGCACTAGCACTAGCATTAACACTAGCTTGATTGAAGGACAATCCACTGCACATCCACCACTGTTTAATGACATGAATTATAACTTGTGGACCACACGAATGAGAATATATATGCCAACAAATGGTTTTGATTCATGGAATATAACCCAAACAGAATATACTATTCCTACTGAAGAGTATTCTACTTGGTCAAATACATAGAAACTTGATGCCACGGCAAATGCAAAAGCCATGAATATGTTATTTTATGCCTTGGATAAAAATGAGTTTAACCATGTTGGCATGTGCAATACTGCATATAAAATATGGCGTACACTCAAAGTTACACATGAAGGAACAAACAAGGTCAAACAAGGAAAAATATTCATGCTCAAAAGTCAGTTTCAAAACTTTAGATTGAAAGAAAATGAATCTATAAATGACATGTACTCAAGATTTTAGGTTATCTATCATTCATTAGTAGGACTAGGAGAAAAATATCCAGACTTTGATATTGTGTCTAAAATTCTTAACTCTTTAACGGAAGAATGGGAAAGAAAAGTTCTCGCAATTGAAGAATCGAATGATATTTCCAAAATAACTCCAGAAGAATTAATTGGAAATCTAATGTCGTATGAAGTGAATTTGCAGGCTAAACGAGTTCAAGCTCAAGATAAAAAGAATATAGCATTCCATATAGAATAAGAAGAATCTAATTCAGACAAAGATGACCTATCCTTTATTGCCAAAAACTTCAAGAAATTCTTGAAATATAGAAAAGGAAACAAAAATAATGGCAAGAAAAGCTCAAACAGCAATAAACCACCGTCTTTATCAGGTATAGAGTGTTTTAACTGTCACAAAAAGGGGCATATGCAGAAGGACTATCCAGATCAAAAGAAAGAATATTGAAATAAAAGAAAGGACAAATTCAAAGTAAAATCTTTTTCAATTACATGCGATGATTCAGATTCCTCCACTTCTTCTGGAAGTGAAAGTGACAGCGATAATGAACAAGCCAACATATGCTTTATGGCCAAAGATAATGTGGTTAGTGATTTAACTTTTGATGACATGATAAAGATAAATTCTGAATTATTAGACACTTTAAAGAATCTCAAAAGAAAATATAAAGAAGCTGTAGAAAATCAGAACAAGGCAGAATTTGAAAGAGATATGCTTAAAGATGAGAAGAAAATATTGGAAGAAGAACTTAAGAAAACTCAAGAATCTCTTTCAAATGTTAATTCTCAACTTATATTATTGAGTTAAAAAATTAAAACTCAAAAAGAAAAGAATGATGCTCTTGTTTTTGAAAATCAGGTGTTAAAAACTAATATAAAAATGATAGAACTAGAAAATTCTAGTCTAAAGACCAAAATAGAAGGAATCACTAAAAACATTTCAAATTTTAATAAAGGAAGAGAAAATTTGTCTAGAATTATTGAGAATTCACAACCTGTTAACAACAAAAATGGTTTAGGTTAAGAAAGTCAAGAATTCACAATCTAGTAATTTAAAAGTTAAGTCTAATAAAATATCCACATCTTCAAGACTAGTTTCTAAAACTATAAATAAATGGGTACCTAGAACTAATAACAAGTTAATAAGGAAAAAGTATATTAGTTCATAAAAAATGTTCATAATAATAAAAATTATATTTATAAAAGGGATACTAAACCCATTTGGGTTTGGTTTCCTAAGACCTAACTCTTAGGACCCTATTAAAATGTGTGGTACCAACGTTATCTCATATTTTCTGCAGGTCCCACTCAAGAAAAGAGGAAAATGGATACTCGATAGTGGTCGCTCAAAACTCATGATAGGAGACAAAGATATGCTGATAAATATTACATACTCCGATGGAGGTTCTGTCAATTTTGGAGATAATTCTAAGGGCTATATCATTGGCAAAGGCGATGTGAGCAATTACGGTACATCTAATTTACCTCTTATTACAAACGTTTTATTAGTTAAGAATCTAAAACATAATCTATTAAGTATAAGTCAATTATGCCATAAAGGTTTTAAAATATCCTTTTCTGAAAATAAATATAATATTCCTGATCAAAATCAAAAACTTATTTTCGAAGGGAATAGAGATAAAAACATTTATGTTTTGAATATGAAAGTTAATCATAACTCAAATATGTGTTTAATAGCAGAAGAAAATGATCCCTGGATATGGAACAAACAATTTTGTCATATCAATTTTAAAAATATAAATAAAATTTCTAAAAATAATCTTGTAAAAGGATTACCAAAAATGAATTTTAAAATTAGTAATATATGTGACTTATGTCAATTAGGTAAATTAACTAAATCCTGTTTAAATCAAGAAAGTTTTTTCAACACTACAACCACTCAAGAATTGAACATATAGATATTATACATCATTTTTATGCGTTAACATAGAAAAAGAAGTGATAAATTTAGACTACGTACCATCAGAAAACCAATTAGCTGATATTTTTACTAGACCATTGTTAGAAAATACTTTTATGAAATTGCCTCATGAACTCGGTATAATGTCAATTAAACATATATGAATAAAATACAAATTTTTTGACTAAAAACTAAAAAAAAATTACAAAAAATTCATAATTCTGACCATGCTGAGACTCGAACCAATGACCTGTTGTGAATAGCCTAAGTGTCTTAACGACCTGAGCTATTGCTTGTTTATGTTACAATCTAGTATGAGGATTTTATTATATGGTGACATTAATATACTAAAAATTATGTGTAACTTTTAACTTTACAAATATACTTCACTTATTTTATGAACATATATTATATAAGATAAAACAAACAACAGAAAAACCAACAAATTACCCTATTATTTGGCTAAATTCAATACAAGCCATTATTTCTACCTAGTTTTGCTCCAAAATTAGGCTATAAATAGATATGCCTACTCCATTCTTTTTCATAAAATCAAACAGAAATTCAAACAAAAGTTTCATCCATTTCTTTTCAAAAACTGATTTTTCAAGATGTCAACATCTTCATCCCCTGATTCTTTTGAAATTCTTGCCTCAAACAATTCACTAAAGACTCCGGTTCATCGAACTTCACCATCTTCTACATATCATATCGGATATACTCTGGATAAAAAGAAAGGAAAGAAGAGGATTAACATATCTCCAAACACCATGTAAAAAATAGATGACCTGCATCATTATCAACAAGAATCGTTAATGCTAAAATGTGAAATGTACTACGAACAAAAGATTAACTCCAGACCATTAGGAATTATCGAGCATATTGCTATGAATTTCTACGAAGCCTCTTCACATCCAATGGACGAACATGTTGTTTCTCCTATTATAATAAATATGTACGCTTTGTTTATGGAACAATTCATTTCTTTTTCATGTCATCAATATGTAAACTAATTATAATACTCATAAATAAACTCACACTGTTAATATATATATATATATATATATATATATATATGTATATATATATATATATAATTTATATAAACTTACCCCAGGAAAATTCACTATAAAATTTCACCTAGGTCGGTCGACTGAACCAGGGGGTCAGTCAACTAACACAGAGGTAAAATGTTTTTAAAAAGTATGGTCAGTCAACTGTCTCATTACCTTAGTCGACTGGACCAGAAAGATGAAAAATTTCGAATTTCAGCTTTAATCGACTGAAGAACTGATTCAGTCGACTGAATCGTAAATCTGAGTAAATTTATTACTCCCACCAACTCCCTTTCCACTTTTTAACCTCTACTTTACCCTCTTCCACCATTCTCATCTCAGATTTCAAAGTTTTCCGAAACCCTAGCTTCTCAAAATCTCAATTTTTATTCCTTAAACATTCAAATTAATGGCTCCTAAGCGAATAGGACAAGCTTCTTCATCCTCTCAACCTCCTTCGAACGAGAAAATCCACCAATGTATATTTGATGATACCGCAATTGGGAGGTGGTGAAGAATGCAAGTTTTCTGATTTCTCTCCATACCTTATCCAAGAATTAGCTAGTAGGAGCAAATTGGAATCTTTATTCAACATTGACGACAATAAGCACAAAATTAATCAAATAATGGTCAAATTATTCTATGCAAATCTTAACTTGGATCACCAAACCGTTTAAAATCAACAAGATTGTGTATGGAGCCTAGTTTGTGGAAAATCGGTCTTTTTTCTTTAGATCGCATGGCTCATATTTTAAGAACTGAAAATGATGGTATGGAATTGGCCAATATTGATTGTGATTTGGTTGTTCATGACCAAATAAGTCATTGTTTTTAGAAGACGACATGCATCGACACAAGTCCATGTCTTTGGGAACAAAGAAAGAATTATTCATCGTGCGTTAATGAAAACCGTAACTCCATGGACCGGGAGTTATGAACTTATTTATGGAAATAACTTTAAAGCCTTGCACACTATCTACGAAAACATTAAGGTCAATTGACTATGATTAATTCTTGATGAATTCCTTAGCTTCAACAATGGTTGAATGAATGTCATCTATTATGGTGAATAATTATGCGACTGCTAAAGGCTTGAGAGATTCCAAAACCTGACTCGCCGTTTTCTACCATTGGATGGTCAAATTCTCGAACTTTGGCATTAATGAAGCTACTGGTTGCTCGACCATCTCCTATCATGTCTTTCGATGAATGGAATCAACGACAATTATCTTAAGCTCAACCACAACAACATGGCAAAGCATCTCAAGGTCCACCCCCGCCAAAGATCAACTCGTCGTCAACAAGACGAAATTTTGATTCCTAATCCGGGCCTACCTCCATATAAGTCGATTTCAACGATATACCATAACCAACAAGTTCTTCAAAACCAAATAGCTAAAGTAGACAAAAAGCTTGATAAGTTTAAAGGATTTTTTACGAAGTTATGGCAAGCTATTTCATGCTCATCGGGGACTTCCACATCTACAATAGGCGATCCAGGTAAGCAACCTGTCTTCACTTAGTCTTCATCCTCCAATGATCAAAAAACTAGTAGTGACGATGGTGGAGATGGAGGCGATAGTGGTGGTCAAACATCACATAGTGGAAGGGGTAAGCAACCAGTGACATAAGATGTTTTTCTTTTAAAAACATTAGTATTCATTTCGTATGGCTTGTACTAAATGGCCACTCTATTCATATTATTTCAAAGACTCTTGTTTATGGAAGTTTAATGTATGAATGAATGTTTTCTTCGTAATATCTATGACATTTTAACTTCATACTTTTATATTCCTTATTCCTTTTTGTCAATGACAAGGGGGGAGAAATGCTAAATATTGTTGCTAACATTAAGAATGCAAGATATAGACCGTAAAAGATTAAGGGAGAGAAAGTATTTTTGTTATATATATACAGTCGAAATTTATGTCTATTTACAGGTTGTCATCAATCAAAAAGGGGAAGAATGTTGAGACTTGGTTTTAATTCATGACACGAAGCTATCACTACGACATACAAATTTGACGACTGCTACGACAAAAAGAGAATATATACTATAAGGAGATGAGACTTCAAAACTGGTGCATCAATTATAATATATTGTTTTAGAGTCTTAGGTCAATTTTGTTAAAATCTCTCTTCGGTTACGTATATATTTGCTTATATATTTAATCATTATATTTCTCAAATATTTTATACATATGTAAGCATATATTAAATTATAAAAGTGTTTAAAGTTGTATATATTTCTATACCTGTGTAAACTGTGCATATTGCGCAGATTTCACCAGGTCAGTCGACTGACCCAGAGGTTCAGTCATCTGACACTGGAAAATTTGTGCAACATTCACAGGTGCACAAATATATGGACATATATTTAAAATTTATTTTGAATATTCAGTGGACTGACCCAGAGGCTCAGTTGACTGAATTTCTACAACAGCTATTTTTTGAAAAGACATGACTTTCTATGAAGAGTTACTAACCTCTACGAAAAGATTTGGACGCAGCACTTCAATCTAAACACTTCATCAACAGTCGCTGCTTTCTAACATTTATAAATACAAACTCCAACTTGATTCCAAATCACTTACTCACAATCTAATTTACTATCGAATTTTCACAGCTCTAATCTAATACTCTTGGCTATTATACTTTTAATTATTCTGCATTAAAGCAATACCATACCTTTCTATTCTTCATATACTTCAAATATATAAATCTATACTCGAGGAGAAGATTATAGGAAGAGTGTACTACAAGTGAAAAATTCGTGTTAGTAAGAACACACAAAGTCAAAACTATTTTTGTATTTTTGAAGTCCTGTTCTGCTGCTCAGGCGTGTGAAGTCCTCTTCGCCCGCTGAGGCGAAATCCTGTTCTTCTACTCAGCTCCCTATTCGGCTGCTTAGGGGTTGTATAGAACTATTCCTCCGGGTTAAGTTAGGGCTGTTCCAGAAGGATTCTAGGACTGGACATAGGACGGTGCTCCAAACCAGTATAAAAGACTCAGGTGTCATTTTACTTTACTGCTTTTATATTCCGCACTATTTACAGTATTACTATCATCATTATACTATGTATTATCATATATCCATATTACACGATCCATAGCACAATTTCAATGGTATGATCTGAAAAACAAAAAGAATTCAAAGTACGCTATCAATATATGATTTTGGTGGTTGTAACCGAATGGATGTGATCCATCGGTCGCGATTATGTCTTTATGATCAAGACTAATGCAGTTGGAATTAAATGAGCAATGTTGATAAGGATAATATCATGAATTTCAATTGTTGAAATTGGCATAATAGATTCGATATTCAACATGTTCCAGTCAGTTCGGATATACTCACAAATTTATCGCTTGATAAGTCCTATTGCTTTGATACATATGTACTGAAATAGAAAATTCCAAATAACGATTTAGAGTAAGCTGTTTAGACATATTAACCAAAAATGCCTCAAAGTTAGTAGGAGCGATATTGAGTTTGTGAGTCTTTGGATATGATCTAAGAATGATGCGAAAGTATCATTTTATAAGAATTAAGATTGAAAAAGTGTTTGTACCGAAAATGGGCACAACTCTCTTCAGAAGTTTTTGAAGAGATAAAAGCGAAGAATATAAATTTAAAATGAAGATTATCTAACAAAAACTCCAACAAACAATAACACAAATGCATAAACAAACAATTTAGAGTGGTTCGGCGTGTTGCCTACGTCCACTATGATGTTTTTGTGATTTTGTTGATTCTCTTTGAACGATTACAAGTGAGTACATCGAACAACCGTTAAGTACAGCTTGGAATTCAAATTCAACAGCAAGGGTAGGATGCAAATCTCGATTCAGCAGGGTCTGGGCGATTGAGAATCAAAAGATCCTTTTTCTGTGGGCTCTGGGATCTATTTATAGGTGTAGGAGGCTGATATTTCGCTTAAACTTCGAGAGACTCCTCCTGGCACGTGAGGGGGCCCATGCGATCGGTCCCGAAGAGTTTTGACTTATTTGGTGAGCGATACGAATTTAATTCGTATCGATCGAGACTGTATCCGTTGGAGGTGAAACTTGGCGAGAATAATCTTTAGCTTGCAAGTAGTCTTCTGTGAAAATTTCATAACATTTGGACTGGTGGATCTTGAGTTATGATTGATACAAGCTTGAATTTCTCGTTGGCTGTTTGGTTCGAATCCACCAATTTGAATTGATCCACTTCGAATCGATGACGCACGTGCCTCTGTGATGACGCGGCGCGCATACCTTGCATCGATCCTCTTTTTGCTCCGTGTTGACCATGTCATATCCATGAGTTTCGCCTCGTTTGCATCGAGTGTCGTTATCCTGTTTGAACCAATCAACTACGTGTACCTCATATCGATTCACAGTATTGTCTAATTCGAATCAAGATAGGTGGCTTAGCTCGTACCAATGGTGATGGTATGGTTCGCATCGATAGGCGTTGCCTCCATTTAATGGATACGATCAGGTGATATTTGTGATGGATACGAACTAAAGCTACCTGATGGATTCGAATAAACGCCTTCTTTATGGATATGAACTAGGCTTTGGTCGACTAATACGAAGCGTGTTACCGGTTGATGGATATGAACTTGATCGGTGCGTATCGAGGCCCCTTCATGGTTACAAATACGATCGATGCGATCTGGGGCTTCTTGATGGATACGAAGGCGCTGTCGCTCTAATCGATACGAAGATGATGGGTTCGAACCGGAGCTTGATGATGGATACGAAAATGGGGTTATTCCCTTCAACTCGCATCGATCATAATTGAGCATACGAACCCGGATTCACTTGAAATTTAGGACGTTGTCTTTTATTGCTTTGTTTGTCGCGTCCTATGAATTATAGCCTGATCCAAACTCGAACAAAGTTCATCGGTATCCATAACCAACCAGCGTGTACTCGATATCCGGGGTGAATGATCCTCAGTTTCCAATCAGTCCCTTGATATCTCGACCTTGCCAAAAGGTGGGATAACATTTTCCCCCCCAAAGTACGTCCTGTGATAACATGACGTGCTTTGAAAAGCTACAGTCTTCATTCTGAATAGTTATTGCTTTTTTGTTGAAGGTTGTTATCTTGCGTTGCTATAACTGATTGCCGACTCTCATTAACGTTGCACGTCCATGAGTCATTGTCAGTTTTCTTGTGTCGAATCCTGTATCGATCCCCTCCTGAATCGATATAGGAGTTCGTGTTGAAACAATACCTAATAGTTGCCTTAAGATGCTTCTTCGTGTTGATCCTCTCCTGAATCGATATAGAAGTTTGAAAGGTTCCTCTCACATCGATGGACTTTGCCTTGGCGGATGTGGTATGGGTGCTTCGCATCAATGCGTACCTGCTTTGATGGATTCGAAATTGACGTTCGTATCGATGAAACCGATGGATTCCTACAGAATAGTCCGTATTGATGGATCTATTTACCATTTCGAATCGATAGGGCTGATGGATTCAAACTTGCCGTTCGACTCGATCGGAGTGTTGACCTATAATGACCGGTCATGTTGACTGGGAGGCGAATCAGCATTCTTTCTCCCTAGGATCCATATAAATACCCTTGGACTCGGCCATTTTTCACTTTTTTACTCTTTTACTGCTACTTTCCTTACCTCATTCGCATCAATCCATAAACTTGAGAAAAGAAGAACTGCATGCCTCCTTCGAATGGATCACATACGGTCACTTAATTCTTCAAATTCAATTTCCAACTTAGGTAATTAATCAGCTATAGCTAAATCCTGACGATGAAGCTTGAATCTCAGATCCATCCCCTCGTCACCAATTATCAATTCTGGCAATCTTTATGGTCAGATCTGGGTCGGAGCTTGGTCGAGGATGGCCATGGTGATGCCCTTGTTAATTGGAGAAGGAGTGCAGAGAAAAAATAAAATGAAGATGGCTCGATCCGTACTTCGTGTCGATTTGGGGGCCTGTGTTCGAATCGATCCAGGCGATAACGCATTTCCTTGGAGTTCGCATCGATCTCATAGAATTTTACGGTAAATGACGTAGTTCGTATCGACCAATATTGTGGTAAATCGTGTCGATCTATAATGATCGATGTGAAAAATAGGTGAGCGATCGGTGCGAAACCCTTGGCTTCAGATCGATTCGAAATATACACTCGCGATCGATACGAAAAGTATCGACTCGAACGTGAACGATGCGAAGCCGAGACTTTCTTGACCAATGCGAACCTGAACACCGAGGATCGATTCGAAGCTCCTGATTTTAATCCGTACGAACCCAAGTGTTGACAATCGATTCGAAATATGTTCCTGGTGATCGATACGAACTTGAATCCTGATGGATTCGAATATGCTTCCCATGATCGATTCGAACCCATCCTGTGATGGATACGAAATTTTGAGTACTTGACAGCATGATTCCGACGAGCTTCATTCCCGCATATCTGGACTTGAATGTTAAACTGCATACTTGACTGCCTTTCGAAGCTCATTGATGGAACCATAACAACTTTAATTTGGATCGATCGCTATCATCCGGATGGTATGGTGGTGACGGTCAGCGATGACGATCACTCCAGCTGGATTCCGATTATCTTCATCGTTAGCAAATTTTTCTTGAACACTTCAAAATCTTTTCAAGTAATGCACGACACTGCACTACACAACGCACACTCTACACGTGGGGAACATACGGGCTCTTTGTCATCTAATGATGATTTTTCGTAAGTTGATTAGTTATGGAAACGCCAAGCTCGCAGCCATAGGAAACCCAGAGTATAATTCCCCCTAGACTTGAAATACCATATATCGAGGCCGAAGTTATCGATCCGTCCTCGGATGAGGCACCAGATGCATCTTTTATCAATAGTCCGTCATACTCCGTTCTGTCCAACGTTTTGGAAGATATGCTAGGAAGAATATGCCTCAGCCACGGTTTTTCAATGGACGACGTAATATTGCCGGGACCAATTGACAGACCAGATAATCCACCGGAGGGGTATACCGCATTCAATTGACATGCGTGCGCAGCTGGGATGCTTCCCCCGTTCATTCAACACATAAGAGAAGTGTTTCTTTTATAGGGATTGCCCATCTCAGCTACATCCAAACGGATATGCTTTACTGAATAGCTTGTTCATTGCATTTATGGAACACCTCTATCGGCCACCCCGTCTGACCGAGATAAGATACTTGTTCAACTTCAAGAGTCGAACATGCAGTCCATCTTTCACCTTCCTAGAGGCTGTAAGAAATTTCCAAATAATTACGGGGTCTTGGACTAGGCTGAGCTAATTCAAGACGGAGTGGTTCTATGTTAGATGCCCCCCAAGATTTTCCAGGCGATGGCTATTTAGACGTGAGTATTGCAATCTTCTCGATTAGTCGACAAGACAGTTGTAGATGAAACCAAACTCCTATCTCTTTTTCTTTACAGTGATAATCCAGCGACCCGAAGGTGTATATTACAAGGAAATAGTTCGGGTTCTTCAACAGGTCCCAAGCAAAGAGAGGAACATCGACTTGGTCTTGACGGACAAAAACCTTAAGATTCTCGGGCTAATCGAGCGAAGACAAAGCATAAGGCTTGATGGCGCACTAAGGACTATCTCGAGGGAACAAGCTAAGCATAAAAAGACCAGAATTATCATAGTTGAAGAAGCTGACTCCAAAAGAACACTTACTGACGATGAACCTTTGGCCGAGCCTGCGGATGCAGTCTACGATTTTGAAGAAAAGAGGAAAGGCAAGGCAACCGTTTTTAAGCAATCCAAAAGGGGAGATGGAAATCTATGGTCATGTCTTGGCCCGCCTCTGAAATTAGAATTTCGGAGATGTGTCCCCCAAGAATGGAAAATCTTTATGAAGGGATCGCCAATCTTCCTATTCCGGACGACGTGTCCATGCAGCATGATGCTGGATTGGATGAACTCCAACACGCCTTAGTTTTAAGCAATTCTCTGCCCACTAGCGTGGTTGACACATCCGGTTGGTCGGACGGTTGCACATACATTCACACTTCACGGCACTACACGATTTCTGACTGTAATACGCTCACAGTGAAAGATTACTAACATCGTTTCTATTTTGCTTTGCAGATACCATGTCCGGTCGAGGCTCAATGCTTGGTAGTCTACGCGGCAAACACAAATCTTCGTCATACTACGAATCACATAGAAGGGAAGGAGATAGGGACTACGATCAAGGATATTCTAGTCAGGAACGGTCTGACAGAGATAAGGGTCACAGGCGTTGGTCTTGGTCTCACACGCCACCTCCTAGAGCACTAGTACTGCCGCCAGTTCATGTTCCACGACCTTCGGAAGCGCCCTGGCACAAACCATCTTCCCAATCATCTAGGCATGAATCTTAGCATAGAACTGAAGTTACAGACCCTTCGACTACTGCACAGGCCCTCGTCAAGCCCACTGGGGAAGGAGCGATGAGGCTCGCTCAGCTGAGAAAGGATTTTCCTGACATTTGTTTTGATGGGTTCTTCTTTCCTCCACGCTTGAAAAGGATCCCGACATCGACCAAAAATACAGTGCATGATTATGTCACAGACATATTTTTCCAGTATCAGGAGTGGTCGAGAACTGCGAAAAAGGCATCGAAGGTGGCCTTTGACCGAGCAGCCACGATTGAAGGCTGGAGAAAGAACTCGTCCAGAAGATCGGATCATTCAAGCGCTCAATAGTGAGGCCGAGTCTTCTCGCAAATATGAGATTGAGGCTCTTAAGAAAGCCGACGAGGCCAAGGCGGCGATGGATAAGATGAAACGGGTGCTCTACGCCATGGTGTAGGTCATGGGCCACCGAAACACCATCGTAACCGCTGAGCGGGATGCAGCCCTAAAAGAGCTAAACGAGCTTAAGGCCAAAGTCTCAAAAATCATGAAAGAGAGAGACGTTGCTAATATTTCCGCACAGGAAGCGTGCGATCAAGCGGTGGTGCTTGGAGGAAGAGAGATGCGGCCATGGAAAAGGTCCGCGAGGTTGAGGCTGAAGTTGATGAAAAGGTCCGATTAGTGGAGATCAGGCTCGAGTCGGAGATGGAGGAGCTTCTCGTCACTTATAACGCCAATGTGCTGAAACACAGGAATCTGGCTTGGCTTGACGATTACTCGACACATCTATACAACGCCTGGAATTTGGTGGTTGAAGAAGAGAAGGCGGTGCTGTCGGGGTGCTTCCCTCGAGGAATTTGAGCTGGAGAACCGCATTTTGAGCGAAGATGAAAAGAAGGTTCTTCATGACTCTATGATTTCTCATGCAAGAGAGAGGTTGGGCACCCAGCATCTAGAAGTTGGCGAGGGCTCCGGCGTCGCACACCAAGCTATAAGTTCTGAGATGATTACTTCATCTGGACCCAAGCCGATGCCAGCAATTGAGCCACAGCCGGTCCCAGCCTATGACCTGGAACAGCCACACTTATCTCCCATAAGGAAGCATTCTTCAAAAGCTTTTCAGCCAGCCACGAGTCAAGCTGAGGAAGGTACTCTGCACAAATCTCTTGTGTGTGTCTGAAATGAAGTACTTGTATTGAAGCGTGTACTGATAACTTATTCTTTTTCCTTGTCTAGTGACTGAAGCTACATCAGCAGCGCCTCCTGCGATACAGGAATCACAACAAATGCCGGAGGCCATTATCACCGAGGTAATCACTACGACCACGACCGCGCCTATCGAGGTAACACAAGGAAGCTCTGTTTCTTTTTATGAGCAAATGATGAATGAGCTCCTGGGCCGACATAGCGACCCCTTTGCGGACTTACCGTTCATCCTTAGAAGATTTCCACGTGCCTCTTATGCTTCGACACAGACCAGCACTACCCACGGTGAAGCCCGTGCTGCTCGTGAAGCAGAGATACTAGCTAAAATCAACGCAGAGATGGAGGTTGGGGCTCATAGCGGTATTTCTGAGGGTGGACTGACGGCATCTGACCCAACTCCACTTAGGATGATATCACCCGGGGGTACGCATGTTGATACTAGTACGTCTGTTCCATCCCCGGTCGTAGATCTAGTTCCTCCGACTCCTCCTGCAGGGAGCGTTCCCATAGTTTCAAGTTCGGGGGAGGTTGTTTATATTATGCCCCCAACTGGAGATGATCCGCCAAAGAGTAAAGGTTCAAAGCAAAAAATTATTGGTGGCTCTGGCGGGGCTACACTTAAGAGGAAGCCGAAGAAGGCTAAGGAGTAGATAGGCCCTTCTGGTGCAAATTTTTGTTAGCTAAGAACTTGTCTTTCCTTTATAGGCCGTGTATAGATGCGGGTTCGGCCCCTGCTAGTAGGAATTTTGTGGGAGAACTTGTATATAATTCTTTGCTTTTGATTAGTTGAAATAAAACTTTGTTTTTGTTGTTCAACTCTTATTTTTGTCTTCTATACTTAAGTGTCGTAGAGTTTGGATCTCGGTCCCACGTACTCGCGAAGTTTCTACCTTTGAGTTCTCTTTATTTGCCAAGTCTGAAAATCATGAGCACAGGTTGTACCGAGAGATCGAGTTGGACTCTAGACATCATACTGCTTCAGCCAGCAGTTAACACTTAAGCTTTGCCTCCAGTTTCGGGAACAAGTTGTAAAGATAGGCTAGCGATCGTGATTTGTCTTTATTTTTAGAGTTTAACATCATCATATTGATGCAGAAACCAGCGTAAGTCGAGCGATTGCATCGCATTCGCTTACCTATGAATAGTCGCATCCACACTCTGGGGATCAGCATTTGCACTTCGGTAGTCGATTACATCTATTGGAGTTTTTTAAGTACATGTCCACACTCCGAGGACATAAGCTAATTTATGAGTGGCCATCCGCACCCGAGTTATTTTTATATTTTGTCCACACTCTAGGGACTCAGGATAATCCATGATCGATAATCTGGTTCGCACTCTGGGAATCCGAGAGTTATCGACGTTTGTAGCGCAGTTCGCACTCTGGGAACTTTGACCCAGTATTTATACTCCAATTCACGCTCTAGAACCTTGGAGTTAGCGTTTATACTCTGGTTCGCACTCCGGGAATCCAGAGTTGACGTTTATACTCCAGTTCACACTCCGAAAATTTGGAGTTAGTGTTCATACTCCGGTTCGCACTCCGGGAACCTAGAGTTGATGTTTATACTCCAATTTGCACTCCGGGAGTTTGGAGTTAGTCGGCAGATGGTCAGTCACATCTGTTTAGACTTTTTAGGAGGTCGTTCACACCCTGGGAATGATAGATTTATCGGTATCGTGGATGGTCGGATCACATCCACCCCAAATTTACAAGCGAGGTCGTTAGGTGGACGGGTCCATCCTCCTATAACTTGGTTAGGACATGGTCGAAGTCGTTAGGCAGACGAGCCTGCCCTCTCCAAAACCGTATTCAGGATTTCTTTGCTCGGACTCACACTCTAGAAGTTTGGAGTCGTTTTAAGGATTGTCATGTATCAATCCTCTTTGACATTAGCATAGTGACTTGCCCCCGAGCTCGGGTTTCTTTAGTGAGTGACCGGTTATATCACAGTCACCCCCTATTTGAATATATTCCACCGTTTGATGCAACTTAGCTCTCCGTGCATCGTGATGTCGTACGTCATACTCAATAAATCACAGCTCTGGCTCGAAGAGATGACATTTTATTGACGAAATGATAAAATATGGCAAAGTTAGTTGCCTTATTACAAATTCAAATTTCAAAATACAAAAACAAATTGCAAATAAGAGAATGAATCAAATAAATAAAGCCTGTAATATGTAGTATCGACGGAGGCTTTCAATATTCCAAGCTCTTGGCAAAGTTAGACCGTCAGCGGTCGATAACTTGAACGTGCCATCTCCGAGCTTTTGGGTGATCACATACGGTCCTTCCCAATTTGTCTTTATGTGCGAAGGAACCGGATAAATTCTTTTCAGAATGAGATCGCCAAGTTCGAAGGTCCGTGGTCGAACATTGGCATTGTATAATCGGACGACTCGATTTCGATATGCGGTTGCCCTCAAATCAACCTCTTCACGCTTCTCATCCAATGATATGCACGTAATTGTGCATATATTTACATCCATATTTTATCTCTTTTTATTTAAATAATCATCATATTTGGGCATTTTAACATGTTTAAAACCAAAATTCAACTATTTTCAACCATCATATTTTCATCTTCCTTCAAGGGCAAAACGGTCATTTTGAGCATGTGTCATTATAAGAATTTTTACTTGGACATTTTTTGATAATTTTTATAGGAATTTGGATGCATATGGAAGAGGCTTATATGAAGATATATGCATGCACAAATGAATACAAAGGAAAGAAGAGGAAAATAATTCAAGCCATGAACATGGAGGACCCCACCCACTTACCTAAAAGTACAATTTGGAGCTAATGGACAACTAAGTGGAGGTTAAAGCTTCATGCAAAACAATTGATGGATTAATTAGTGGTTAATGGTTACTTGTTGGCCACACTTCCTGAAGGGCATTTTAGGTAGCCCCCTAAAAATAGAATTAGGGTTTTATACATGTATATATAGCCCTCCTATGTATATGAAACTATCATCTACTCTTTCATTTTACTTAGAAAATTAAGAAATCAAAGTGTAAGCTCAATGTTCTATGAAATAAAAATGGCTTCCAAGCCTCTTTCTTCTCTCTTTTCTACATGCTTTTCTTTGTTTTATTGTTAATGTTTATTTCTATGCTCTCTTTTCCTTTATGTTCATAACTTAGATTTACATTTATGCAAGTAGTAAGTAGCTAATCTCTTTTTCTTTCTTTGCTTATTTTTTATTCTCTTTTCTTTTTAATGTTGAAAATTGTTTGTGTTGCTTCAATGCCACAAATGAGTAGCTAAACCCCTTCAATTTAGGGGTGATGAAGCTCTCTAACTTTATGTAATTTCAACATTTTTATGATGTATGATCTCTTTGTTTATGCTTCATGAATGTGAATTTTGATGTAAGTTTATACAAGTGGGTTTGATAGCTTATATTGCTTATGCAAATGAGCTATTCTTACTCAACATAAACACAATTTACATCAACATTTGCTAATTAATTTTTGATTATGAAATGAAAGTAAAAATGAAATTTGATGATCTATGTTACTAGTTACAATAGTAAATAGATCATACTTAAAATAGTTTTTTCTTTGGCTTCTTTTTCATGAGAATTGTAAGTGGTGTAATTGTTGTATTATAGTTTGATGGATTGAGTTATGTTAACTAATAACATAAACGAACCATACTTACGATAAATGCAATAATTATTTCACTTAATATCAAAGTTAGAGATCATAAATTATGTGTTTGTTGATTTACAAAAATTTGAGAGTGGATTTGCCTCTAAATTGTTCTTTAGTCTAATAACTTTTGAATCACATTTTCTAGTGTTAGCCTCATAATTTCTAGTTAACAAATCCTCTTCGACTTTGGTATAATTTGATTGAATAGAATTTTAAAATCATCAATTTCCCTGCGGATCGACCCGTATTCGCCGCGTGCTACATTCGTACACCGTGCGCTTGCCAATAAACCCAAGGAACTTTTCTGGATTGGCTTCTATTCCTCGAGCATTGACAATAAACCCAAGGAACTTTCCGGATGCAACTCCAAAATGACACTTTAGCGGATTAAGCTTCATCCCGTACTTTCAAAGGATGCTGAACATTGACTCCAAATATTTGACGTGACCAGTGGAGAACCGCGACTTTACCAGCATGTCATCTACATAAACCTCCATGGTCTTCCCAATCTGGTTAGCGAACATCCGGTAGACTAGACTTTGGTATGTTGCTCCGGCATTCTTTAGTCCAAAGGGTATAACTTTGTAGCAGTAGAGTCCCAGGTCGGTTACGAAGCTAGTATGTTCTTGATCGGGTAAATGCATGGGTATCTGGTTGTATCCGGAATAAGCATCCATGAAAGATAATAATTCGTGTCCAGCTGTTGAATCTGTAAGCTGATCAATCCTGGGAAGTGGAAAACTGTCTTTTGGACAAGATTTATTTAGATCAGATAATCAACACATGTCCTCCATTTCCCATTCGTCTTTTGGACAAGTACAGGATTGGATACCCACTCCGGGTATAAAGCATCTCGAATAAATCCATTTGATTTTAGCCTATCGACCTCTTCTTTAAGGGTGGCAGATCTCTCTGTAACCATACCACGCCTTTTCTGTTTGACCGGGATACACCACGGGTCAATATTCAGGGTGTGTCTCGCGATGTCCGACGAGATCCCATACATGTTAGAGTTTGTCTAGGCGAACACGTCGAGATTCGCCCAGAGAAATTCAACCAATTCCAGCTGCGTCTCTTGGCTCAAATGAGTCCAAATCTTTAACATTCTTGAATCATCATCATCATCATCGATCGAAACATCGATCGTCAGTTCGGCCGGAGAAGCTTGACTTTCTATAGATTCATCCTTGTTTTCATTGTCTCAAGGGTCAATATCCCTCTGGAATTGGTTGTGGAGCCCAGGCCGAGGCCTAGGCACCAGTTGTCAATTATTCGCAAAGCGGACGCAGAGAAATTCCTCTACGTCCTTTCCTTTATCTCTTCGATGCGCCTCGCCCAGCTCAGCAACATAACAGGCTCTCCCAGCAGCCCGATCTCCTTGAATTACTCCAATCCCACGATCAGTGAGGAATTTCAGAGTTAAACACCATGGAGAAATTGCTGCCCTGAATCAGCGAGGGCCGGTCGGCCCAAAAATGCATTATAGGGGGATTGAATGTCTAACACAAAAATGGTAACATCCGAACTCTCCAGCACTCGCCAACTCCCAGCTCCACTGGTAGCTCCACTACTCCAGTGGGTATATTGGCACTTCCATCGAAGCCATGAATTCTAGATTGACAAGGTTTTAAATGCTTGGCTTCCATTTTCATCAGATCGTAAGCTCTCTTAAACAAAATATTTACTGAACTTCCACTGTCAACCCGGATCCTCTTCATCCAAGCAGGACCAACCTGGGCAGATATAACCAGTGGGTCAATAGTGGGGGCCTCGACTCTGTCAGCATTCCGGCTTCAGAACACGATGTCATCAGTCAATGTTCTCTATTGTTTAACTGGAGCCCCTTCGTCAAAACTACTGCAACACTCGAAGTTCGCATGTCTGATGGAGCTGGCATATGACTCCATTTCCCTCTAGCTTCGGTCTGCTGGATGGGGACCATCGCTAACTGTATTTATTACCAATCTCCCGCCCGTACGAGCGGGTTCCTCCTGCCTTTCTCGATTCTGCACACGATTTTGGTTTGGCGGGCCCGCACCATCAGACTGCGGTGCCCGCATGAACTGATCTAACTTTCTCTCTCTGATTAACTTCTCAATGAGGTCCTGCAAATGTCTACACTCATTGGTATTGTGGCCATAACTCTCATGGAATCTATAGAATTTTCCCGTTTGAATCTGCCTCTCCGACGATGGTTTCGGAGCAGGCTTCTTATAATGCATGGCATTGCAGGTTCGCAGATACACGTTCTCTAGCGACGTATTCAATGGTGTTAGTTATCAAAATTGGAGCCCTACGTCGCGGGTCACGGTTTTGATCCCGTTTCTTGTTCAGATTATCATTGTTTCTCGGTTGAGATTGCTTGTTTTGTATATTCAGCTGTACTTTTCCAGAACTCTCACCCGACTGTTTAACTACCACATTGCTTTGATTCCTCTCATCGCTGGGTCCCATGTCGTCCTGCTTCCTAGACTGTTTCATGTCCTCTTGCCTTAAGAATTGGGCGGCTTTGGAGTAGAAACGGTCCAACAACGCAGGAGGCTTCCCGGCTAACCAATTTCCAAAATCAGAGTCAGGGTCAATTCCCTTAGTTAGTGCCATCAAGATTGAGTTGTCATTGGGGTTACTGATCTCTGCGCATGCCGCGTGGAATCTCTCTAGATAACGTCTAAGTGTCTCTTCTGGAGCCTGAGTGACACTGGATAATGTCTTAACATTTTAGGTCTAGCAACATGCATACGAAACTGTTTACAAACTTCATGGCCATTTGATCAAAACAAGAAATGGATCAGGGCGGCAATCGCATGAACCACATAGTGGAAATTCCCCTTAAAGAGATGAGAAAACTGCGGCACATTACCGCGTCATCCGCTCTTGTAGCATTCATCAACCACTTATACTACAGGATGTGCTGGTTTGGGTCTGAATTTCCTTCATAAAACGGTAAAGTAGACATTCTGAACCATCGAGGAGGTTCGGCGTAGAGTATGTCATCTGTAAAGAGGGCGTGACTATGGGAGATTCCCCAGTCGTCATCGGTAAGACCCTGACTTTCACGGATCGTTTGACGTATCATAGCTGGAAGGTAGCGTTTGAACGTTTTATGCATGTGGACCAAGGTATGGTCGAGTTCCACATTGCGAGGCTGCACCGGGCGCTGGCGACGGTCCACGTCCCGCCTCCTTGGCTCGACATCTTTTGGGAGGTAAGGTGTAGGAGTACGTCCATGTTTGTTTTGGGGATCAATCCCTATTTCAACCACGGCGGTGGTGGCACGATTACCTGCAGTGTAATGAAGAATAGTTCCTCCCCGGGAAGTGGGTCCAGTATGGAAGCTGGCCGATGAGCCAACTCTCAGCTGCCCAACGGTCAAGGCGGGCAGATGTCCGACGGCTTGTGCATAGCCTTCGTCCGGTCGAGGACGAATAGATCTATGGTTGTAGCCTGACAAGGCAGAGTTTTCCATGGAGGGGTGCGAAACTTGGTCTCTTCTAGATCTTCTACGCTTCTGGCGGTTTAACTGGTTGGTCAGCTCGACATTTGCATGCAACTGTTCAGTTAGCTGTAGACGACTCTGTGTCAACTCCTGTAGCAACAACTGGATCTCTTGCCTGGTAACCAGGCCCGACGGATATGAGGGTCTGGCAGCGTCTTGGTTGGATGGAGGTAGCTGCGTGGGATTTTGTCTATCCTGGCCTTCTTGATCGACAGCATGGGAAGTGGTCCTTGTACTAACCATCTTGAGGATTGAACTCCTTTCCTAGACTTTGTGCAAATCTGAATAGGATGGAAGGAATTCGGATTAGAGATCCGGATCTTTCTCTTTGATTTATGCAATCTGGTATCGACGATAGATCCAAAGAGCAGGAGAAAATCTGGGTTATGTCTCAGTGAAAGCACCAAAGTATTTGTAATGAAAATGGGCACAACACTCTTCAGAAGTTTTTGAAGAGATAAAAGTGAAGAATATAAATTTAAAATGAAGATTATCTAACAAAAACTCCAACAAATAATAACACAAATGTACAGACAAGTAATTTAGAGTGGTTCGGCGTGTTGCCTACGTCCACTATGAAGTTTTTGTGATTTTATTTATTCTATTTGAACGATTACAAGTGATTACAGTGAAGAATAGTTAAGTACAGCTTGGAATTCGAATTCAACAGCAAGGGTAGGATGCAAATCTCGATCCGGCAGGGTATGGGTGATTGAGAATCAAAAGATCCTTTTTCTGTAGGCTCTAGGGCTCTAGTTATAGGTGTAGGAGGCTGATATTTCGCTCAAACTTTAGGAGACTCCTTTTGGCACGTGAGGGGGCCCATGCGATCGGTCTCGAAGAGTTTCGACATGTTTGGTGATCGATACAAACTCAATTCGTATCGATCGAGACAGTATCCGATGGAGGTGAAACTTGGTGAGAATAATCTTTAGCTTTCACATAGCCTTCTGTGAAAATTTTGTAGCATTTGGACCAGTGGATCTTGAGTTATGATCGATACGAGGTTGAGTTTCTTGTTGGCTGTTTGGTTCGAATCCACCAATTCGAATCGATGACGCACGTGCCTCTGTGATGACGCGGCGCGCATTCCTTGCACCGATCCTCATTTTGCTCTGTGTTGACCATGTCGTATCCATGAATTTCGCCTCGTTTGCATCGAGTGTCGTTATCCTGTTTGAACCAATCAACTACATGTGCCTCGTATCGATTTGCAGTATTATCTAATTCGAATCGAGGTAGGTGGCTTAGCTCGTATCGATGGTGATGGTGTGGTTCGCATCGATAGATGTCACCTCCATTTAATGGATACGATCAGGTGATATTTGTGATGGATACGATCTAAAGCTACCTGATGGATTCGAATAAACGCCTTCTTTATGGATACGAACTAGGCATTGGTCGACCGATATGAAGCACGTTGCTAGTTGATGGATACTTACTTGATCGGTGCGAACCGAGGCCCCTTTATGGATACGAATACGATCGATGCAATCTTGGGCTTCTTGATGGATACAAAGGCGCCGTCGCTCTGATCGATACGAAGATGATGGGTTCGAACCGGAGCTTAATGATGGATACGAAAATGGGGTTATTTCCTTCAACTCGCATCGATCATAACTTGAGCATACGAACCCAGATTGACCTGAAATTTGGGATGTTGTCTTTTATGGCTTCGTTTGTTGCGTCCTATCAATTATAGCCTGATCCAGACTCAGACAAAATTCATCGGTATCCATAACCAACCAGCGCGTACTCAATATCCAGGATGAATGATCCTCAGTTTCCAATTAGTCCCTTGATATCTCAGCCTTGCCAAAAGGCTAGATAGCAATAAGTAATATGGCAGAAATATCAAATAGTTTGATTTTTCAATCAAAGTGCAGAGAAAGCATGTGTTCATGAGAAAGAATGTTAAAAGGTACATTGATATTTCTAAACTATAAGTAAACAAAACGTTGTTTATTTTAACGATGTACTTGTGTCAAAATAAGCCTTAGTTTTTTTTAATACTCAACATTGGATCAGTATATGATGTCTTTTATAGTAAGTGTAAATGATGTTGGGAATGCTCCAAATGGTATGAAATGACACCTTATTAAAATATTTAATACGGAACATATAAGATTGTTGGCAATAGGAATGATCATACATGTTATGTTATCTATGATATCATGATTTGTTTATGTATTTGATGCGTAAAGCAAATGTTAAATCCAAATTGATATCACTATATGGTTGTTTGAAGTGTTCTCATGCATTTATCAAATATTAGAAAACTATTTACAGAAACAATAAATTCCTCATGAAGGAATGTTCGGACTCAAACTTTCACAAGTAATATTGAGTGTAATATGTCAATAACAAATCTTTAAGTTGGAATTGTTCCAAAAGAAAGACCGTGGCTTATTCAATGAAAAAGGGTAGTTATATCGCCTTGAATAGCGTCGCAATAAAAACAATGTACATATAAAGTGCACAAATTTATAACTGTGCCAATTCCAAATGTTGAGAATCTCATGACATAGTTATATGATAATAATGTCGTAATATAGTTTGCAACAGAACTTAGTGCTCACTTGAAGTCGGGAGACATACTCTAAATTGTTCCACATGATAAAACAGTTTTTCACCGCCGGAGAGAGTTAATTGATAGAGTAGATAATTAAAACATAATAGCATACCCATTCAGAAAGAGATTGACCCAATTAGTTTTGAGAAAACTAATTGAAGAATTTGGAATAAGATTCCATAATTGACCACAAGCGAAAGTGAGAGATTGATAGAGTTAGGAGTATGCTCTAGGGACGATTATATAATTTTTTTACATATATCTAACTTGTTAACCAATCTTGTTCGAAATAAAAGTATTTTCTTCTATTATATACTTGATATAATATGGTTTTATTAATTAATTAAAAGTATATTTAATAGAAAATCCATAAATGGTATGTTTTGCGATAGTAGTTACAAAGTGTTATAACCATGAGTAATTTATTACAATGAAATAAATATACCATTTTTAATGTTCCTTGTCAAGATGCGTCGAGACTAGATATCGATGTATCCGTTGAGATTGGAGTACGTAGCACTCTTCAAATGTTGGATAGTGTATTGCTCATGATTGTCGGGAGCACCAAAGGGTTACGTATTGATGGTCATTGGATAACTATGGAATAGCTCACTGATAGTTTTTTGTTGGTTAATATAACTAAGGTCAAGCAGAGAATATCGATGTGACTAATTTAACAAGTTCTCTCGACTTGAGAATACTGTCGATCTTCAGTATGGAAGCTCTACTTTATTATAGTTAAATCATGGTAGGGCATCCATCGAACGACTATAGTTGGGTTGAGTGAAAGCATTGAAGTGAAACACTATTCAAGAGAGGATTCATCTCCTCAGTTATATGAGGTTAGTATCACGGTCAATTGAAGTCAACTCAAAATCAAAGTCTTAGGCTAGAGCATTTTGCTTAATAATAATTTGTATTATTGAACCAAGGACCTTGTGTTTGGACTATAAAGTTGAATGTGGATGATATGGAATTTTGACCATTACCAAATTCCATAAATCTAAAGTGATATAGTTTTGACGAAGAGAACTGGTGTAAATAATTGTCATTACTAGGTACCACTTATAATAAGTAAGATTGGATTTTACCTAAAAGATGTGTAATTGTTAAATTCGACCAAAATGTCACACCACCTGCTAAGTGACATGTGAACGTTAATATTAGAATAGTTCGATATTAACCGCTGATTGAATTTACACCTTCGAGTCTCACAACCGTAATGACGAATGCTTCGAAAACCACATGATTTAGTTAATTTATAATCATTATAAATTAATTAAATTAATTAATATTTATGAAATATTAATTATTATTTATTTTTTATTTATTTCTTTGATTTGTTTGAATCCATTAGTATTTAATAAACTACGTACACAAAAGTTATGTATGTACGTATCGACATATAATATTGATAAAATGTTTAATTAGATTAAAATAAATTAATTACTAAATGAGTTTGGTAATATTTTGAGGCCCATATAGCCTTATTCATAGAAGGCCATAAGAAAAGGAGGTATAAAATCCAATGGTTGGATCTAGAAAATGAAGGGAGGAGGTTAAGGAAGGATCCCTTTATAAATATGTTATCTTCCATTCACTGGCCTCTCTTAGTCACTCTCCTTATAAACCCTAGCCTCTATCTTCATTTTTCTACCTTCTTGGCCGAAATTTCATGGCTTATAACCCACAATAATTACCAAAACAAAATCAAAACAAATCAAATAAAATAAAACCAAAAGTGGTGGTTAAGATTGTTGTAATTTCTGGAGGTGATTCTTTCAGATCTAGAAGCATCATCATTCAAGTTACGAACCATAGGCAACATCAACAAGGTAAATTCCATTAGTTATTTATTTATTACATGATATTATAGATCAAGTAGTTAATTCATTTTGAAAATTGTATATAAGCATTTGTTGTCCCTTATAAGCATACAATTATATATCTTATAGTAGTATAATTTGCTATCATTCGAATTATTTTTCATTTAAAGTTGATAACTTCTATTCATGATTTTCTATGTTAATTTCTACAAATTTTTATATAAATATAGATCTGGCAGTTAACTTGTTATTCTAATTAACTTTATTTTATTTAATTGTTAACAATAGTTTACATTGATTCCAATTTTGTTTTCTACTTTAAGATCCATACATATACATAAATGCATATGCATATGTATATGTATGTGTATGTTAAAATAATTTTGAAATATGTTAAAATGTTTTAAGAATATTTTTTATTAATATATTCATATCAATTATACTTAGATTTGTTGATTAAGATCTGTTATCAGACTGTTTTACTAAATTAGATTACTGCATGTTTGATAATAAATCTTATATTGATTACAATTGATTTGGTTGAGTTGATTTATTAATTTTAAAGGATTCATTAAAAATATGTAAATAAATATTTATAAACATATATATATATATATATATGTATATATGTATATATTATGTATACATGCACATATATACATATATGTACACTATATTTATGTATAAATAAACATGAATCAAAATATTATTATTATTATACAAAATATACTTTTGGACAAAATTTTTATTATAATTAATATCTACGTTTGAATCTATATTAAATTATTAACATATACATATTGGTCACATTTGGATTTATTGATTAAGATCTATTTTCCAATTGATTTACCAAATCAGATCACTACATGTTTGTTAATAAATCATGAATGGATTATAGTTGACTTAGCGGAATTAATTTAGTATATTTGGAGTATTCATTAAGGAATACATTTATAAACATATTTAAACATATATACATGCATAATTAGTTAATAATACATACATACATACTTTTGTTATTGACTGTTTATATCCTTATATCACGATGCTAATTGATTGTCATTTATATGCTACATTAATTAAGATTACAAAATGGGAAATTAAATCAATCGTCTTTGTTACTCTTTATCTATTTCGCATATTTCATTTATGTGTTTAACTATCCATTTATTTCTAGTTATATGTCTAACATTGTCATCAATTAATAGCACCTATCATATGCTGCTCTTACAAAATTTATAGTATAATATATATTTATTTATACTCACATTCATGCCATATATATATATAATTGAATAATGACATTTATATAATTAATCAGTTTAATTAAAAAAAGATAAATGAAAGCTTTCTCTCCCCATATAAATAATTTGTCCTTCATTAATTAAATAGTTAAGAGAAGGAAATGAAAAATTTCCTTCTCTAAATAAATTTACGCCCCCTCATTAATTCAGTAACTTAAGAGATAGGAAATTAAAAAATTCTTTCTCTAAATAAATTTAATAAGTTACCGTTACACACAAATATGTACATAAGAGTATATTTGATATACTCTATTTTACATACACACTAAATTAAATATTAAACTTTATTTCTAAATATAAATAAAATAAAGATTTTATTTAAAAGTAAACATAGACAATTTCTAAGTATGTTTAGACTTCGTCGGCCTGTTAATGATCAAAAATGGCTAAAACTTTGAAATTCACCCATTTCTTCCGCTACAAGCTGTCCCATTTTCAACACCTGGCTTATCGGGTTTTGATTCTTCTTAATGGTGGCTGACTGAACTCTTGGGGGCTTTAGATTTTGTTTAGGAATGTTGAAATGAATGAAATATGAAGGATAAAAGGGTTTAGGGTATAAGAACAAAAATATACCTACATTGCCTATATCATATTCCTCCTACTTACTTATCCTTAATTCTCTTTTGCTTAAATATTAATTAAGGCAGGGCCCCCTTATTAATTTACAAATCTCAATCCCTTAGCCACTATATTATTTTATCTAATTTATCTAATTAAATGTCCTATATAATGTTAGTCAAAATTTAGGGTCATTACAGACTCCCCTCCTTAAAGAACTTCGTCCTCAAAATTACGATAAGGTACCCATAACACTTAAACATAAAGGTAAAACATACCATGAAACAAGTCGGGATAAGTATCTCTAATCATGCTCTCAGTTTTTCCAAGTACATTCTCTCTCGTCGTCACTCTATTGGACTTTCACTAATCTGACTGCCTTGTTCCTTAGTCTCTTCTCATCTCTCGCAACTATACGAACTGGTGTTCTAACTATAGTCATATCTATTTCCACTACTATATCACTAACATAACCAGTGTAATAGTAGTCTCTGGATCCCGAATTCACTTTCTTAGATGGGAAATATGAAAAACATTATGTATTCCTGCCAAACTATTCGGTAACTCTATTTTTGTACGTGAATTTTCGGATCCTTTCAATAATAGGAAATGGTCCGAAAAATCTTAGTACCAATTTTCTTGATTTTCCAAATCTAACTACACCTTTCACCGGTGACATCTTGACGAAAACACGATCTCCAACCGAGAGCTTTAAATATTTTCATCTTTTATCAGCATAACTCTTCTGCCTAGGCTGAGCTTCCTTCATCCTAGCCCGAATCAACTCAATCTTCTCTGTAGTTTCTTTAACCAAATTTAGACCAAGTACTAACCTATCCACGGTTCTAACCAACAAACGGGAATTTGCATGACCTTCTATATAGAGGCTCTATAAATGGTGCTAATCCTGTACTAGTTTGATAAATGTTGTTATATGAAAACTCGATTAAGTGTAGATGGTCTTCCCATGATCCCCCGAAATCTAGTGTACAAGCTCTTAACAAATCCTCTAAGACTTTGTTAATTCTTTCCATTTTCTCATTTGTGTGTGGATGGTAACCGGTACTCATCTTGAGCTTGGAACCTAAAGTCTCATGTAAACTCTTCTAGAAAGGAATTTCTGTCACTTACTATGCTACCAGGAATTCCGTGTAGTCTAAATATATTCCTTATGAATAATTTAGCTAATCCGGTGCAGTCCTGGTCGACTTAACTTGAATAAAATAGGCACGCTTGGTCAATATGTCGACTATAACCCATATTTTCTCATTTCCTCTATTCGACCTTGGCAACCCATCTATGAAATCCATTGAGATAGAATCGCATTTCTAGACTTGAACATCCAAAGTCTAAAGTAATCCACTTGATTTCTGATGTTCTACTTTTACCTATTGACAGAGCAAACACTGCCTCACCCATAAGCATACATCTCTCTTCATACCATCTCAGAAGAAACTTATTTTCATATCCTGATACATTTTAGTTCCTCCTGGATGAATAGTAAACTTGGAACGATGACATTCTCCAAGAGTTTCCTTCCAAATGTTTCCCACATTCGAAACTCATAGTCATCCTTTCTTCCTTAACCACCTATTTTGATCAAGACTGAAATCCTTCAAGTCATCGCTCCCCATTCTATTCCTTAACTTTTTGATCCATTCATCTAATAATGGGTCCTCCCTGGTTTAGAAGCAATCCTTTTGATCATCACTGGTCGAACTTCTAGACATGACAACATAGTAGTTTCTTGACTAAAATTACTATTAGATCTCCATTGTACTCCGCATGTAGTCAATGCTTTTAAATCTTTCCACTAAGCTATCATTGCCAATACTGCATTTTGATATTTTCTACAAAGTGCATCAACAATCTTATTTCCTTTTTCTAGTGTGTGCTCAATACGAAATTCATAAGTGGCTAAAATTTTTTACCACCTCTGCTGTCTCATCTCTAACTCCTTCTAAGAGAATAAATATCTCAATGACTTATGATCTGTATGCAAATCGAATTTTTTTTTACCCAAAAGGTAATGTCTCCACATCTTAAATGCAAAAATTACTGCAGCTAATTCCAAATCATGGGTTGGATATCTAACTTTATATGTTCTGAGCAGTCGAGAAGCATAAACAATCACTTCACCTCTTTGCACTAACACGGCTCCTAACCCTTTTCCACATGCATCCGTGAACACCACTAAGTCCTGATTCCCCTCGGGAATAACTAACAAAGGTGCATTAGTCAATAAGGATTTCAGTTTCAAGAATACTTCCTCACACTTATAGCTCCAGATGAACATCACATCTTTCCGAATTAGCTTAGTTATTGATGCCACTATCCGTGAAAACTCCTTAATGTATCTCCGATAATAACCAGCTAATCCAAGAAACCTCTTTATCTCAGTCACTATCTCAGGTCTCTTCCAACTATTCACTACCTCGATCTTAGCCGGGTCTACTAACGACCATGCTTCTAAGACAACATAACCCAGTAACTTTACTTCCATCTTCCAAAAATGACACTTCGAAATTTTTGCTTTTAGTTGATGCTGCCTCGACATCTTAAGCACCACTCTATGATGAACTTCATACTCTTTTTCATCCTTAGAGTATATCAAAATGTCGTCCATGAATACTAGCACAAATCTGTCGACATTCTCTCGGATGATTCTATTCATCAAGTCCACGAAAAATGTAGCCATTGGTTAGTCTGAACGGCATTGCTAGCCATTCGTATGATCCATGTCTGGCTTTAAACGCCATTAGAGGAATAATATCCTTTGCTACTCTAAGTTGATAGAACCCTGTTGCCAAGTCCAACTGGGAAAATACTTTAGCTCCACTTAACTGATCGAAAAAATCATCAATCTTGGGTAACATATATCAATTATTTATCGTCTTCTCATTCAATTTATAATAATCAATACACAGCATTAATGATCCATCCGGTTTTCTCGCAAACACTATGTTTGCTCCACAGGGCGAACTACTTGGTCTGACAAAGTGATTACCTTCTAAATCCACCATCCGCACCTTTAGCTCCTTTATCTCAGTAGGTGTCATTCTACTTAGCGGTCTACACACCGGTTCTTCTCTTGGTACTAAATCTATTCGGAATTCAATGGCTCGTCTCAATGGTAGTCCTATCACGGAGTCAAAGACATCTACGACTTCTTTAAGAACGAAAACTCGATACAACTTGTCTTCTACCACTATAACGCTAAACAAAGCATTAATCTCAAAAATAGGGTTTTCTATGGAGTATGTAATCCGATCACTACAATTAGGGGGTTTAAATGATATTTTTCTATCATGACAAAATATCCTAGCATCGTATTTACTTAGCCAATCTGTACCCAAAATAATTCCGTACCCTATGAAATCAAACACATGCAAACTGCAAGTAACCACATGACCTAACAATTCAAACTCTATGTGGTCACATCTCATACTAAGAGTCGCATAACCTCCTATCGGATTCGTAACCCTTAAGGAAGTAACTAGGTATGAGCATTCTACGTTGAGCTTATCTACCAAATAACGAGATATAAAAGAACGCGATGCAAATAGAACTCTAACTGACATACCATGAATCAAAAGTGTACCCCCCAACACAACTTTTCCTTTCTACTCTACTGTTCGTCTTAAGGTAGCCGGTTCTAATGCAAACACTTTGCCCTTTCCGTCCTTGGTTGGATCCTTGCGCTGCTTCTTATAATGTCCAACCTTATCGCAATTGAAACATTTGACTTCTTTCTTGTCAATAGCTTTCTACCCTTTACTAGTCCGGCACTTACGAGCGTAGTGTCCCTTCTTGTCACACTTATAGCAAACTACATCGACCTTCTTCTTCTTGGCTACTCCTCATTTCTAAGCGCCTTTCTTATGGCAAATCTTTCTCTTCTGGTTTTGCCCATCTTGAGCTTCCCCTGGTTTGTTACCATCAAGAAAAGCAAGCATGTCCTCCTGCCTCTAAGCCATCTCAACATCATCACACAGATCCCTAGTATGTCGCAAAGTTTCTTAGCAAGCTCAGGTTTAAGTCCGTGAATAAATTTCTCATTTCTTTTGATAACTGTATCAACTATAGCATGTCCATCGAAAGCTCCTCAAATCTGGTTGAATGCCCAAGCACTGTCATATCTCCCTACACCAAATCTGTAAACTTCTTGAGTAGAGTTGACTTAACAATCTACGACATGAACCTCTCCTCTAACTTCCTTCTAAATTCTGTGTAAGCCATGGTCTCTTTATTTACTACCATAGTAATATCGTTCCACCAGTACAATTCTTCTCCTTGCAACAATCTGGAAGCAAGTCTCCTCTTCTTCTCGTCATTAAGCCCTAAATTAGAAAAAATCCTTTCGCAATGAAGCAACCAATTCTCCACTTCAATTGTGTCCTCAGTTCCAATAAACGGCTTCCCTATAAGTTTGGAATAATCTTTGCTTAGTACTGCATTGTTATTGACCACCAGAGTTTCCTGATATCCTCCAACCAATCCCACGGCAGCTCCAGCTTGCATCATGTTAATGAAGAACTAATATATAGCTCCCATATCAACTTGCGGCGCTCCAGCACCCACATTAGCAGTCCATACCTGACCAAATTCCTTCTAGTGTTTGGTCTAGCATTACCATTTGTTGTGGTGCTTCCTCCACCAATGTTAACTCTTCCACTCCTAGCATCCATATCTTACTTCCTTAAAATCTGACTTTGAGTCTTTATAAGATATAGAAGAATAGTCTAAGAGAGATGGGAAAATAGAGATAAAGCATATACTTATATACAGAAAATACAAGTACGTTACCATAGTGTTATCCCATACCCTAATATTTTCTCTAATTCCTTAGAATTAATTTTTCAAGATCATTTTAAGTCTAAAGTATTTTGAGCTTTCATAAACCTATGCTCTGATACCAAGTTGTAAAATCCTCTATCCTGAGGCCCGAAGCTAAGCACTAAAGAAGCTACGGTCATCCATAGTATTAACTTCTGGTGATAGGATATGGTAATGTTAATGGTATCTATAATGCCAGAAAAGCATGAATATGAAATAAAATCAACATAGATTTGAAAAACAACTTTTCTGATTACATTGCAAATCCATATATTTCATATTCGATTGCATAATCCCAAAACAATTCCTAGGTTTTGATCAAAAATAAGGATTGCAGATTATGCCAAGTGCAACATATAATGATGCCCACTTATATAACAACCCGAAATTTAACCCATAATAATTAATTCGTTAATTAATTAAATAAAAAAATAGCTTTACGAAATTATCAGAATTGAGCCACGGGAGTTGCACCATTGTGTCTATGGTAATTTTATGGTCAATTTTCATACACAAAATGTCATAAAACGAGCTAATATGAAAGAGTAACAGATTAAACAAAAAAGGGCAGGTCGACCTGGGTACCAAGGCGATCGACCGCCCAGTCAACCCGCCTCTGGTGAAGGAACGAAGAATCGTTCATTCTTTTTAGTAGGTTCCAACAAATATTTTACACTTAATTTGCATACTTATTTTAATCCAGTCCCTTCGTTCTTGCATTCGATGGCTCCTATTCAACCTATGACGTGGTTGCATCCTATTCAATCCCCAAATCCAACAGTGTAAGATCCACTTCTACATCTATAAACAGACTGCTAGGCCAAATACTTTTTCTCATTCTAGATTTTCTCCAAATGAGTTCACCTTTCTACTAAGGACCCTAAACGGAATAATTTTTCCAAAGGTGAAAATCATTATAAATTAAATTATTTTACAACACCAAGTGGATCCGAGAAGACCGAAGGAAGAGCTTACGACCGGAGGTGTGTGACTATAATTATTTTAAGATTTCATTAAATAATGTAAGATAATAGGATTTCCAATAGTTGTAGTTTTACTACAATGTTGGAATAGCCTTTTTATCAGTTTCAGATTTATTTTCCAGTTTATTCCTTTTTAGTTATTATTTTTTAGTTAATTATAGTTTATTACTGTTAAGCATACCTTTTTATTTATTTACAGTTTATTTATAGTATTTAAGTTTATTTATTGTTATTTATGGCTTTATTTATATCTTTTTCTACGTTTTGGATATTCTCCAAGCATCTACTCTCTTCTTCCTCCTTTTCTTCGCGTGTGGATTAGAATAAATTGAACGTGAATGTGGATTATATAAGTGAGAAAATTGAATGATGAAAATAAGATGTAAATTATGAAGACTGCAACAAATAATGAAATTGGACTCTAATAAATAAATTGGACTGTAATATAAAAGGAATTGGACTGAAATTATGCCTAATTATGACATTAATTGGGCTGAATTAAAAAAGAAATTGGCCTAGTTATAACTTAATATCATAACTAAAAAGAGTTAAAGATAAAAGAAGCTTTTTTCACACTTAGACCTTGGGTCAAGTAATAAGCATGATTATAACATAGTTTATAATAAGAAAAAGAACAAAATGAGGCTTATTTCAAGACTTAGGATAAATTAATAAGCAAAACTAGCAGGAATGATAGTACAGGCTTATTCAAATACTTTATCTAAGTTAATAAGAAAACATAGAAGTAAGATATGTTCCCTTATGCTGTTTAGGGTAGACAGACGATCAAAAGTTAAAGAGGAAGATCCTTACCAGTAGCATCCCATATTATTTCTATAGACGCGGTGATCTCACACTAGCCTAAAGTGAGATGAGAGCACGCTTATGCTATCTAGGTAAATAAAAGGTCAAAAAAGTGAGCACTAGATAGTGCAAACCAACGGTGACTGAGCGTGCAACATCGACTAGGGGAGATAAGTTGATTTTGAGTTCCAAAGCGCTTAGTAGGTATCTTTTGTTTAGTGACCATAGGGTCCGATCTGCATTAGGCACATTAGTAGGAGGTCGATCATAGGGTAGAATTCGGACTTTAGACTAATTAAAGTAGAATTGGGAATTTAGCCTAATCAAAGTAGCTAACAAGGACAAGTGCAAAAAATCAAAGGTAACCTATCTTATAATTTAAGCAATATTTAATCGTACTTATTTTTAGTTTATCTCTTTCCTATTCCCTTTGTTATCCTTATTTATGCTAGAACTGTTATATAGTCTATTACTTTTATCTTGCCTAAAGACTCTAGTGATTACTATCATTCACCAGACTTTTAGTCCGACCCACTCCTCTATTTTTCTCTTCCCCTCATAAGCAATCAAGGAAGAAGTCGGTGGATTGCTGTTGCTTGGCGGCTTCTTGGAGGAGTTCTCTACTATGTATTTCTTTTATTTTTAGCTTTTTCCCTTTCTATGTACCGACTTATTATGAGGGATATTATGTAATCTGATTTTTAAGACTATGAGTTTTTTTCATGAGACATACTGGATTTTTAGACATGCATGTGGTATTTTATATTTGACTTATTTATGAAGCAATTATGAAGCTTTGTTTTAATTAAGTTATTATTTTAAGTTTCTGCTGTTTTTATCTATATTTGTCTTGTGAATCTTAGTCTCTGTTAGCTTTAGTTATACCTACAATGCATCACACCTTTTAATATGTCCTTTTGGGTATAATAAGGGGTGTAGGGTGTTTCACTTGGTATCAGAGCCTGAGGCTAGAGGATTCCTAAAAAATTATTTTAAGGTAGACTATTTTTCAAAAAAAAAAAGAACTCTTAGAAATGTTTTTAAGTATAAAGAATTTTTAGAAAGATACCCTTATAAGTCCAGTTCAATCTCTATTTGAATCTTTCCTAAGCTATCATTTTCTTTTCATAGAATGGCTAATGCTGGGAACCTTCCCCAGAGCATTCCAGTCCTAGCCTGGTTACGTAAGTATTTACAAGCCATGAATCCAGAGGTGCATGGGGCAGTGCGAAATCCTGCACCAATGGGTGGGAGACCCATCAACCCACCTGTCGCCATCAATTTCTCTAAGCTTTGTAAGCATTTTGCGAGTTTCGATGGGAAGACTTTTTCTGGTAAGGATACTTTCGTAGAAGATAGAGCTTGGATTAGAGACACGGAGAAGATTTTTGGTCTTTTGGGATTGGACAACCAGCAGCGGGTTTAGTTGGCCTCTTGGCAACTAAAGGAGGAGGCGTCTTATTGGTAGAAGGTGATCGAGTTGGAGGCTAGAAATGTTACTTGGGATGGATTCCGAGAGTAATTTGATAGGAAGTTTCTATCTTCGGTGGAAGAGAGTGTACAATTGGAGAGGTTTATCAATTTGAAGCATGGGAGTTTGGCTGTTTAGGAATACATCAATCAACTCAATGAGCTATCGTGGTTTGGTATGGAATTGTTGAACATGCTGCATAAGAAAGCTATGATGTTTGCAAATGGATTGATTCAACCCCTTAAAGGATTATTGCTGACTTATGTGTCGATGGGAGTTACTTATTGGTCTTTGGATGAGATGGCACTTATGTCGAATGCAGTCAAGAAAGGGGAGCCTAAAGAAGTCATTAGGTCTAATGGCTCTAAGAAGAGCGGAGAAGGACCTCAAAAAAAGATCAAGGAAAAAGAGAAGTACTAGAGTTGTGGGATGATGGGTCATTATGCAAAAGTCTGCAGAAAGGCAGCAACGAAGGGGAAGTGTTTCAATTGTGGACAGCCTTGTCACTTTAGTAAAGCTTATCCCCATAAGATGGGGCAGGAAGTAGGTGCACCAACGACACAGATTCAGGCTTTAGAGGCAGCACCTTCTAGGAGCAGACAAGATCGAGGTAGGAAAATTTGATTCCTATTTCTGATTTTCCCCTTTTGAACTCTTTTAAATCCATGAGCATGATGCTCTTTTATTTCTAGTTCTCCGCTGGATTGTTTGCACTTAGACATTTCTTTAATATTAGACCCAATTGTTGTTTCAAACCCTATAGGAGGATCAGCACACTTGTCTATGGTTTGTAGGGGTTTGAAAATTTTTATTCTAGGGATAGGATTTGATTGGACACCTATGTATTGGAATTCACGGGGTATGGGATGATTTTGGGAATGGATTAGGTATCCACTCCTGAAGTGATATTGGACTACGAGAGGAGAGTCGTTACATTAGAGACATGTAGCAGTAGGACTCTCGAGGTTTTTTGTGACCTGCAAGGGTCAGTTATGTTGAGCTTCCTTTATTACCTCGATTCATCATCAGCAAGAGTTAGATTTAGTTCCAATCATTAGATATTTTCTAGGCGTTTTTGAGGAGGTTGGGGGACTACCTTCTAGGAGAGATGATCTTTTTGACCAGTTGGTTGGATTTTCAGTATTCTCTCAGCTTGATTTAGCCGCTGGATTTCATCAGCTTAGGGTCGCTGATGATAGCAATGACAAGGCCACGTGTAGATAATTTCATAAATTATAATTGTTTCATATAAGTGGATTTAATGGAAGTGCCGTGAGTAAAAATATAAGCATCAAAGAGGAATAAGAGTAAAGACTTCAGCTTAGGAAAGGTGCTCCAAGAGTAGGTAGGAAAAATCCACTTTATATTTAACCCAATAAAATGAAATTATTAAAATTGAAACGAAGAATTGTTAAAAAAAATTTAAAAAGGTAAGTATTGGGTTTTTGGGAACATGATAAGAAATTTAGATTAGTTTTTATATGATATAAACTTTGAAATTCATTTTGAAGTATTATAGAGCATATATAGCTCGCTAGTTTCTTTGTAAATAAATAAAGATTTTAAATATAAATCCTAGTATGTTAAGTATTAAAAACGTAGATTACAACATTTATTGCTGTAATAAATGATTTCGTGAAAATGAAGGGAGTATAGACTATAACGCTACCGTTAGTGACTCCCAAAGGGAATGTTTTCATGCAGTATGTAAGGTTTATTAGTATTTACTTTTAATTAAATACATACACTGGTATTCTTGAGTTGTAGTAACAGTGTTTTGCACAACATTTGCGTTAACCCAAATAAAATTGTATTTTTAAAAGATAATTTCTAAAGATAGAAACAAAGTGATTTGTGAATATACTTATTATTTTAATAAGTATAAGGAAATATTTTCTAGTTATGGATATGTTAAAACAGCTTTGAAGATAAGTTTAAGTTAGATATTAGAAGATATTTATTATAGGACAATATAAAATTAAACATAATTTAATCTATTGGAATGAAAAGAATAATGATATAATTTTCTATGAAACTAAAAAAAGGAAATGTTTTGTGCAAGTTACAAGGAATACATGAAAGAGATGTACATGGTATGGGAAGTATCATATTTTGTATAGCCTATTTCAATAAATGTAAAATCAGTTCCTTTTAATTTCACATAAACATGAAGCCCTCTTTTAAAAAATATACATAGAAGATTTTAGCGTTAATGATTTCTCAAAAGAGAAAGTAGTTCCAATACATTAAGGTATGAAACCACTAGGTGTAATAAGAAGATGTTTTGAAAACACATAAAGGATTTAATGATATTTAAAAAAAAGAAAAAGAAAAAGAAATGGATTAGTGAAAAAGTAAATAAGTTTTGAAATAAAAAACGTAATAGAAGTAAAATTTGAAAATTCAAATTTTTATCGAAAACTGTAGAAGTCTTTAATAGGAAGAATGGTATAAGTTTTAGACTTAAAAGTTCGGAAGTTTTTCCCTCTAGGTTTAGGAAATAATACTAAGTGACCAAGTATTTTTGAAATTAGTTAAAATAAAAAAACACCTTTTAAAAACAAAGACATTGGGATTTGGCAAATTAGAAGCTTTAGTTTTTGAAATGAGAGGGTAAATATCAAACCAAATTCTTAAAAGTGGAATAGGTAGAAATCATTTCCTAAGGAGTAACGGAAAAAGTTTAAGACTATATAAAAGGCATCAGTAACTACTTTTGGGGAGTAATAATGGAAGTTTTTGTAAAGTGCATAGGACACTAGTGAGAACGTAGGAATGTTGGTTCATGTGTGTTAACTAAAGGAAAATAGCAAGTGATACTAATAAGATGGTACGATGCACGTAGATGAGGATGTGTATTCTCGTTTTTTTTTTTGAGGAACTTGGGAGAAGCATCTTTCTTTAGTAGAAATTGTAAAGAAGTAGTTTTCAAGCTAGCATTGGAATGGCACCTTCTAAAGCTCTTTTTAGGAGGGCCGCTAAGACGTCTTCATGTTGATTGGAGTCTACGGATAGGTTGCTTTTTGGTTTCGACATGGTTAAAGAGATTATGGAGAAGACTAATTTGATTAGGGGAAAATTTATTTCTCATATTCATGTCTCCCTGATAATAGGTTTTAGAATTTCCTTTTTCCATCTTTAGTTTTTAAATAGGTTCCTTCCTCTTTTATCCTTTGAGAGGATAGAACTTAGGATTTAACCTATGGATGCTAGGATTTAATGTAAACATGTTAATAGAACATGTTATGAATGATGTATGCTAGTGATGCTAATGGACACATATAGGTACACTAGGTACTATTATTCTTTAGGGATCAGCCTAACTAGGACACTAGAGCATACACATATGGATGTGTGTGCATTTTATTCTATTTTCCATGGTTTCCATAAATGGATGTTTATCGCATGATTGTTGGATTTGGATGATGGTTATAGAATGCAAATAGAACTATCAGTTATCATTAGAAAATTTTTTCACTCATTTGGATACATGGCACGGGCATGATTGCATAAAAGGAGGTCAACTGAATCCGTGGACCGCCTAATCTTTTGCATTAGATGGGAACATTTACACTGCACTAATTACCTAAGAATCATAAATTGCATTAGAAAAAATTAAGGACAATGGATGAATGGTTGATGATTGAGTAGTTGGTTGTAGAATTGGAGGAAAACATTTAGTACATTCTTTTGTCCTTAGAGATTTCGAGGATGAAATCCCTCAAGGAGTAGAGAATGTAACAACTCAAAATTTAACACATAATAATTAATTTGTTAATTAATTAAATAATAAAATAACTTTGTGAAGTTCTCAGAATTAGGCCATGGGAGTTGCATCATTGTGTCTGTGCTAATTTTCTAGTCAATTTATATTAATAGAACATCACAAACTGAGCTAATATGAACGAGTAACAAATTAAACAAAAAAGGGGCAGGTCAACCAGCTAATCGACCGCTCGGTCGACCCGCTTCAGGTGAAGGAAAGAAGAATCTTTCCTTCGTTCCAGTAGGTTCGAATGAATCTTTTACACATAATTTGCATACTTTATTTTAATCTGGTCCCTCCACTCTTGCATCTGATGGCTCCTATTCAGCCTATGACATGGTTGCATCCTATTCAATCCCCAAATCCAACGGTCTGAGTTCCACTTCTACACCTATAAATAGACCACTGGACCTAACACTTTTTCTCATTCTAGATTTTCTCCAACTGGGTTCACCTTTCTAGGAAGGACCCTAAACGGAATAATTTTTCCAAAGGAGAAAATCGTTATAAACTAAATTATTTTACAACACCAAGTGGATCCGGAAAGACCAAAGAAAGGGCTTAGGACTGGAGGTGAGTGATTGTTATTATTTTAAGATTTCTTTAAGTAATTTAAAATAATAGGGTTTCCAATAGTTGTAATTTTACTACGATGTTGGAGTAGCCATTCGATCAGTTTCAGATTTATTTTCCAATCTATTCCTTTTTAATTATTCTTTTTCAGTTAATTATAGTTTATTACTATTAAGCATAGCTTTTTATTTATTTACAGTATTTAAGTTTATTTATTGTTATTTATGGATTTATTTACATCTTTTTCTACATTTTGGATTTTATGCGAGCGTCCATTCTCTTCTTCTTCCTTTTCTTCGCGTGTGGATTAGAATAAATTGAACATGAATATGGATTGTAAAAGTGAGAATACTAAATGTAGAAAATAAGATGTAAATTATGAAGACAGTAAGAAATAATGGAATTGGACTATAATAAATAAGTTGGACTGTAATATAAATGGGATTGGACTGAAATTACGCCTAATTATAACATTACTTGAACTGAATTAAAAAGAAATTGGCCTAGTTATAATTTAGGATTATAACTAAAAAGAGTAAAAGATGAAAAAGCTTATTTTCACACCTAGACCCTGGGTTAAGCAATAAGCATGATTATAACATATGTTATAATAAGAAAAATAACAAAATGAGGCTTATTTAAAGGCATAGGATAGTAAAGTCTTATTCAAACAATTTATCTAAGTTAACAAACAATGACAAAAGTAAGATCCATACCGGCATCATTTCCCTTATGCTGTGTAGGGATAGGCGATCAAAAGTTTAGGAGGAAGATCCATACCGGCAGCATTTCCCTTATGCTGTTTAGGATAGATAGACGATCAAAAGTTAAAGAGGAAGATCCATACCGAAAGCATTTCCATCATGCTGTTTAGGGTAGATAGGCGATTAAAAGTTAAAGAGATGATCCATATCGGTAGCATTTCACTTATGATGTTTAGGGTAGTTAGGCGATCAATAATTAGAAGTCCGAGTCATTAGGATTTGAACAAGGGGCGAAACTAGATTTTGTTTAACAGGAACCAGTACCAACAGCATCCCTTGTTATTTCTATGGACACGGTGATATCACATTAGCCTGAAGTGAGATGAGGGCATGCTTATACTATCTACGGCAAATAAAAGGTCAAAAGAGGGAGTAATAGATAGTGTGAACCGATGGTTACCGAGCGTGCAGCATTGACTAGAAGGGATAAGAAGCTATTGAGTTCCAAAGCGCTAAGTAGGTGTCTTCCAAAGACACTGGTGTCTTTTGTTTAGGGACTATAGGGTCCGATCTGCAGTAGGCACATAAGTAGGAGGTCGATCAAAGCATATTAGGACTTCAACCTAATTAAAATAGGATTGAGTATTCAGCCTAATCAAAGTAGCTAGCGAGGACAAGTGCAAACAATCAAATTTAATCTATCTTTTAATTTGAGCAATATTTAATCGTACTTATTTCCAGCTTATCTCTTTCCTATTTTCTTTGTCATCCTTATTTGTGCTAGAACTATTGTAGAGTCTATTATTTTTATCTTGCTTAACGACTCTAGTAATACTATCATTCACTATACTTTTAGTCTGACCCACTCCTCTATTTTCCTCTTCCCCCTATAGGCAATCTAGTGAGAAGTTAGTAGATTGTTGTTGCTTGGCAGCTTTTTGGAGGAGTTCTCTACTATGTATTTCTTTTATTTTCAGCTTTTGTTTTTTCTATGTACTGGCTTATTATGAGGGATATTATGTACTATGATTTTTGAGACTATGAGTTTTTGTTCCATGAGACATACTGGATTTTTGGACATGTATGTGATATTTGGTATTTGACTTATTTATGAAGCAATTATGAACCTTTGTTTTAATTAAGTTATTATTTTAGGTTTTCATTGTTTTTATCTATATTTGTCTTGTGAATCTTAGTCTTTGTTAGCATTAGTTATACCTACAATGCAACACGCCTTTTAATGTATCCTTTTGGGTATATTAAGGGTGAGGGGTGTTTCAACTTAGATAATCAGAGTACTGAATAGACATATTAGTAATAATACATCACACGGAAATAATACTATATAGCTCCTATATAGCTTGCCTGCCTCCTGCACGTTTTCGGAAGTTTATTCGTCTGACCTACTAAACTTGAAAAGTGCTTAACTTTCAATCTACTCAAATCAAAATTTGAGCATCAAAGAGTTTAAGACAAAAATATAAACTTTGAGTCAGACATAAAGCCTGGTGTGAATAATACTATCACGTCTCGATTTACTGGTATTATGTAAGACCATGCCTCTTAGCGGAATGGGTTTCCCCTTACTAATATGCTTTTAAAAGCATATCTTTTGCAAATCAAAACCCTATAATCATACTGATTAAAACAATAATAGCTAATACATATGTGCATAATTACTAGGAAATCAATGGACTATCTGCCCACACTATAGTTTTATGTGGCTAAATATTAACCATTGGCTGACTCGAGCCTACCAGACATACTCAATAATCAAATTTATATTAGACATAATACTGGGCTATCTGCCCTTAACTATCTTCTTCTTGGGTCAACTGATCCTAATGGTTTGCGGGCTCACTAATAACCTATCTTTACTCTGTATATTACCTCCTATGCTTAATATTATTTTACTGTCATCTATGAAAAATCCCTACATGTTGGAATTTTGGACATATATTAGCTAGGGGCTATTAGCTAAAGTATAGGGCACGACCCTACACCAGTCCCATCTGGCCTTCTAATATCTGATTCATAAAATTCGGGTTCACTACCCTTTTCGTATTTTATTTCTTGTCATATACTTAGGGATAGCTACCCTATTCAAATTTAATTTCCTTGTAAACAATCTTTGTAAATGATTTACCCCTGATAGCATAACTTTATAAAACAAGGAAAGCAAACTCATTGCTTTACTCAAAATAAATATGCCACGATATTTGCTTTGCACAAAACAATGTTAATGAAATCCAATCAATGGGATTATCTATCCCTTTAAAATAAGTTCAAACCTCATTTAAACTTAGAAAACTTCAGGCTATAAGGCGAAAAAAATTCCTTTGAAACCTTTGTTTAAAACCTTGAAAAATCTCCTTTCGAATTCATTAAAAGTATCTCTTTCAAGATAAGCTAACTACTTTAACCATAAAACTCTAGGCTAAAAGGCCATAACATACCTTCCGAGTGCATTGAAAATAGACCTTGCAAAATCATTATTTAAACTACAAATATCCTCTTTGGAAACCATTAAACTTTTCTTGCAAAAGCACCGGTTTCTTTCACTTAAAACGCACCTTTCGAAACTATTGGGTTCAAGTAAAAGTTTATGGAAACATTGCTTCGAAACTATTTAAAATCACTCCTTTCAACCTTTAGGTTTAACAGGTAGTACGATTATAGGCTCATAAAGAACTGGGGCGAAAGCATTGCTTTCGAAAGCATTTATTTCAAGTAAAAGAAAGTGGATAGTTTCGAAACCAACTATTTTGAAACCATAACCTCAAAAACCATTTTTAAAGTGGTCGTGGGACCCTTTCAAAAGCATGGAGAAGACGGCTTCAAAATTAAAAGGGCAAAAGCACCCTTTCGAATACATTGCTTTAAGGCTATAAAGAAAAATAGCCTTAACTAGTTCGAAAGGTAAGAATGCTGGCAGCATGGGCTTCGAATAGGTTCAAAGCGGCTATCCTTACGAAAGCTTCTTTCAAAACAAAAGTAAGTGGTAACTCGTTCGAAAGCTCCTTCCCAAAAACAATAGCAATTTGATTGGTTCAAAAGCTAGTAGAGTTGGCTTCGACCCTTTTGAAAGCATCTTTTATATACAGAAGTAATTAGTGGAGTTGAAAGCTGTGAAGAATAACTTCTACCTTTTCGAAAGCATGGTTTCGACATGTCTCTTCCACCTTTCTCCAATGCATTCCATACTCTTTTTTTGATATCATGTGATTTGGTTTCGATCAAGTGCGTTAAGTCTAATTGGCATGTTGACGAAAGCCAGCTAAGGAAGTGGCGAAGTGTAAATCATAACAAACCTGATTTTATGCCTATCAAAGTAATTTCTTTTCACCTAACTTGCCTTATTTGCCAAAATATGATTGGTTTTCATTTCTTTATCAAAATCCTTTTCTAATAGGCTGCAGAATTCAGAATTATCAATTTAAACATTTTAAAAAATAAGCACTTCTCCTTAGTATAAACATATAAAACATTTAAGTCCTTTAATTTAAATAATTTTATAACAATAATAAAATACTTAAGAAAATCATCCAAAAATCACCATAATTCACTTTTAATATGTTTTCTAACATACTTAAATTTCAGACCAAAAATCGCTATATAATTGCTTTAAATAATTTAAACCCAATACTAACTATTTTCTTTCATAGAAAATTCATTTTAAATCCACAACAACTTAGAAAATTATGAAACTTGAAACACACTTCTAAAAAATGCAAGTCATTTGGATGTCATTAAATAGATTTTCCAATTTAAACTTACCATAAATCTATATAAAACAATATAAATCATCAATAAGCATATATATCTTGTTTAAATAAACATTACATGGCATATAATTTGCAAAATAGTTTGGATCCAACCTTGAAATCGAAATCATTATCAAAAGTGGGATGTAAATCAAGTTATCCACCTTAGCATGGTGTTAAGAAGGTTGAGAATTGCTCTTTGCTTAATATCTTCAAGCTTTCTACTTGATTCCTAGCTTATATTGTTTTGATTCTTCTTGATGGTAGCCGACTAAACTCTTATGGGTTTTAGTTTTTGTTTATGAATGTTGAAATTAATGAGAAACAAATGATAGAATGGTTTAGGGTATAAGAACAAAAACTATTCCTACATTGCTCTTAACATATTCCTCCTACTTATCCTTAATTCTCTTTTGCTTATATTTTTATTAAGGCACGACCCCCTTATAATTTAAAAATCTTAATCCCTTAACCATCTACATTATTTCAATTAATTTATCGAATTAAATATCCTAAATAATGTAAATAAAAATTAGGATAATTACACGATATAAGTAAAATTCCTACTTTTGTGTATAAAAACATCTTAAAATCATACATAAAATTATTTGTGTTATAAAACTTATATTTTAATATTTAAAATCTATTAAATATTATATCTCATTGTAATCGAATCTTGGTTCATTACATTGTCTCTTCCTTAATAGAATCTTTTCCTCAAAATTTAAGATAAGAAGAAGATAGTAAAAAGGGAAATATAGTCGATATGATGAGATTATAAAAAAGTATGATAAGTGACTACACCATAGGCGGAAGTGCACTACGGTAATACAATCAATATAAACTATACATTCACCCTAAACTCAGGATATGCCTTCCATATTCTATCCACCATTTCCCAAGTGCAATCCTCAGGATCTCCACTCCATTGCACTTTGACGAACCTTACCATCTTCCTCCTTAATCTTTTCCCATCATGATCAACGATTCGAACAGGCCAACAAATAACTGACAAATTTCGTTCCACCTCCAAGTCTTCCTGTGAAGCCATTTCTATTGTTCTGGGTCATGAACATGTTTTCGCAAATGAGATACGCGAAAAACATTGTGCACTCCTGACACCCTTTTTGGCAATTGTTCTCGATGAGCTAGTGGGAGGATTCGTTCGAAAATGGAAAATTTTCAAATATATCGATGTGCTAGCTTTCCAATCCTTCCAATCCTCACCACTCCTCTGATTGGAGAGACTTTCAAAAAGATAGAGTCTCCAACCGAGAATTTCTGATATCTCCGCCTTTGATTTACATAACTCTTCTGCCTACTTTGGGCTTCCTTTAGCTTCTTCCTAATTATATCAAATTTCTATGAGGCTTCTCTTATCATGTCCATACCAAGTATTAATCGATCTTCGATTTATATCCAACAGGCTAGTGACTTGCATGGACGACCATATAAAGCTTCATATGGTGCCATGCCGATACTGGCTTGATAGTTGTTGTTATAGAAGAAGTTTACCAAATGCAAATGATTTTGTCGTAAGCCTCCAAGTCTAGAATACATGCTCTAGAAGATCTTTCATAATATAGTTGACTCTTTCTGTTTGTCCATTATGCTAGGGATGATAGACAGTGCTTATATTCAGCTTTGTTCTTAAGGCTGTCTATAATGCTTTCCAAAACCAACTAGTAAAGATTAGATGCCGATCGCTTACTATATTGCTTTGAACTCCATGCAATTGGACAATCTCCCTCATGTATATCTCCATAAGGCTTGCAACAGTCCCTGTTGGCTTTACTGGAACAAAGTGTGCACTCTTGGCCAATCGATCAATTGCAACCCAAACATCTTTATTTCCCTTCCTCGTTCAAGGTAAGACATCAATGAAATCCACTGATATTTGATCCTGCTTCCAAGTCGGATTTTCTAGAGGTTGAAGTAACCCTGCAACCTTCTGTTGGACACTCTTGACTAGTTGACAACTAGCTCATCTACTAACATAAATGGATATGTCCATCTTCTTGCTTTTCCACCAAAATACGCCCTTCATGTCTTTGTACATTTTATGAGTTCTTGGATGAATGCTAAGTGTGGATTTGTGGCATTCGGTTAGTACCTCCTACCTAAGATTTTCGACATCTGAAATAGAAATTCATCCATTCAACCGTAACACTCCACGGTTATAAACTTCAAAGCTTGAATTTCCTCCTTCCTTGACTGCCTTAATGAATTTCACAAGTTATATATCTTCTCTCTGCTTGCTGGCTATTCTTTCCAGAAGTGTTGGAGTCATTACCAAATATGCAATAATAGCATGTTTCCTGCTTAGTGCATCAGCTCCTACGTTGGCTTTCCTGGGTGTATATAGAATATTTTGATTGTATGATGTGAGAAATTCTAACTAATGTTGCTGCCTCGTGTTTAAATCTTTCTGAGTAAAAAGGTATTTCAAGGATTTGCGATCAGTGAAGATATCACCAAGTAAGAAATGCCTCCATATTTTTCATGTGAACATAATAGCTAGTATCTCCAAATCGTGTGTTGCATAATTTCGCTCATGAAGCTTTAGCTGCCTACTTATGCAAGCGATCACCTCACCATTCTACATTAGATCTGCACTACCACAAGCACCTGTATAAATGATTAACCCACTATTTCCATTTGTAATTGCTAAGACTGGAGCGGTAGTTAACCTTTTCTTAAGTTCTAGGAATGCGTCTTCACATTTAGGAGTCCATATAAATTTAACATCCTTCATTGTCAACTTCATTAGGTAATAGGAAAGCTTTGAGAAGTCTTGAATGAATCTTTTGTAATATCCTGCCAACCGTAAGAAGCTGCAAATCTCTTTAGGAGTTTGTGGCTGCTTCCAATTCTGAGGAACTGCAACCTTTATAGGATCTACTAATATCCCACCCCTTGACACTATATACCTAAGGAATCTTACCTCCTTCTCCCAGAAGTGACATTTCGAGATTTTAGCTTTAAGCACACTGTTCCTCAATATCTCCAACACAATTTCTAGTTGCCTTATGTTTTCTTCCTCTGTCTTAGAATAGACAAGGATATTATTGATAAAGACTAGCACAAATTTATTGAGTACATCTCTAAATACTTTATTCATAAAGTTTACAAAATAAGCGGGTGCATTGGTCAGCCCAAAAGGAATAACCAACCACTCGAAGAAAGTATTCGGACCTTTAAATGCAGTTAAATAGATGCAATCTTCCATGGTCCTTAATTAATGGAATCCCATGGCTAGATCCATTTTTGAGAATATTCGAGCACCATGTAACTGATCAAAAAAATCATCTATTCAGGGTAGAGGATACTTGTTCTTAATCGTTTATTTATTCGGGTCTCGATAGTCTACATACAGCCGCAAAGATCTACAACACCAGGAATTAAATCTATACGAAATTCTATCTCCCTATATGGGGGTAAACTCTTCAATTCTTTAAAAATATTTGGAAACTCTCAAACAATAGGCATTTTTTCTAGTCCATTTTGGGATGAATCTAATGCATAAAGAAAAATATACCTCCTTGGACTAAGATCTTGAAAAAATGTTTCTATAAACTTTTATAACTTCGTTTTTACTAAAACCGTCCTTTTTTACATAATCTAGTATAGCTTTAGGCTTAGTCAATCAATCCATGCCAAGTAAAATTTCAAATCAAATAAAATCCAAGATAAATAGGTCGCAAGGTTTTTTTTGAAAAGAATTGGTAATTTGGACTTTTTTACAAATCGTACAAAGGTTAATGGTACTACCAATGGGATTTGTTAAGCAGAAAGTTGTGTTAACTAATTTAGGATAAGTATTAATTCATCTACTGATTCTTTAGCAAAAAAACTGTGAGAAACTCCTGTATCAAATTATACTCTAACTAAAACATCTTTGATAAAAATATTACCTTCCAAAACTCCTTTTCCCTTCACATCTTAAGAGGTTGAAGGTTCACCCTTTATAGCATAAACTCTAGCATGTTCTCCCTTCCTTATTATAGGACAATCCTTTATCAGGTTCCCTGATTGATGACAGCTATAACAAATTCTTAGTGGTGGCCTCTGAACCATGGGGTTCTTGCGATTAGTTGCTAAGTGGCCCTTTTATTGGAAATTATAACAAGTAACTTCCTTCAAGTAGTTACCTTGAGATCCTCCTCCAGATTTCCTTGACCAGGCTTTTTCGCATTGTGACTGAACTTCCTCTTCTTCCATCTGTTGTTGTTGTTGACCTAAGCTACCATTGGATACTTTTTATCCAATGTTTAATAACGAAATCCCATATCCACCAAGTATACAATAGATCCTTTTACGTAAGCAGTCATCCAGTTCTGGTACTTCTCGTTTATCCCGTAAATAAGCTTCTCATTTTTCTTTTAAGTTGTGTCAATCAAACTTGGCCGAAAAAAGGACAATTCATTGAACTTTTTTGCATACTCCTCAACGTTCATTTCGTTCTGCTTCAGATCTATAAAGCTTCTATAAAGATGATATTTTTGGGCTTCTGGCATATATTGTTCCTCCAAGACTACCTTAACCATTCCCTTGAGAACTTATCCTTCATTACATTTAGGGTAATGGGCTCCCACGAAGCCAGAGCCCCTTCCTATAGTTGCCAGGAGGCCAAAAACCACTTCTGCTCGTTACTAATATCCAATCCCTCAAATACTCTTTTGCAAAATTTTATCCAAGCCTGAGCTTCAACGATGATTTTTGTGTGTTCTAATGGTTTTCCCCCTAAGCTAGTATAATTTTTGCACAGGGTGGGAAAGTTAACCTGTGGTTGTACGGGAGCTACTTCTTTTACCATAGCAGCGGTTGGAGCTCGACTGTTGGTTATTTTGGTGCTGCCATTTCCTCATCTTCATCCTCTAAAGTACTCATGTCTTACTACCTGAATATAGTAAGATAACTTTAGAATAGAAAGATGAAATTATCTTAAGGAATGGGTATTTAAGCATAGCATAACTTGAGTTCATTCAGATAAGGATTTTAAATGCGTACTCTCATAGATTAAACTCATTCTAGGGTATTACTAAATCTAGCTCTAGTGAGTCATACCTCACCAGAGCCAAGGTTCTCGCTTAATCTTCAGCTCTAATACCAAATGTGAATACCCTCCTCCTCGACCCTTAAAAATTGACACTAATACATCCACGGTATTCACATGCCGTAATTCCAAGTGCCGGGGAGCCATATCGTTAGGGGTAAAATAAAATAAAGGTAAAAGATAGAAATACTAATTCTCACAATACATTTAACTATATAGATGATAGTACGTACAACCACTCTCAAAAGGGTGCATCAGAGTTATGGTATGAACTAACCTAGCCAGGAACAATTGTAACTATCTATTCCCACACTTGCTGGTACAAACAAACTAGATATGGAGGAAATAAAAAGATAGATAGATGGATAGAGAGATATCCACAAAAGATTCTTCGGCTCTATGCTCCAAAATCTCCTCCCAAAATACTTCCCGAAAATGCTCCTAAAATGATCCCGGTTACTTGGTTGCTTGAAAAAATAGGGCACCAAGAGTTTAAAGGAAAAGAAAATAAACTCTGGGTTAGTCAAGGGACTGGTGTGAGAAAACTTAAAAGAGTGCATACTTTTGAAATCAAAGGTATCTCATAAGACCATGCTGCACGTAAACACGAACATGGTTTTTCCCTTATGATAACCAAAACATTTGCTATGTAAAATTCTTTTCAAGTAAACATATTCAAATAGCTGAAATTGTTACCATTATAAATTCTAGCATATTAGGCTCTACAACTAAATTCGCAAGTTTGTATTGTAAGACGGATTTCCAGCAAATGACTAGGCAAGGGACTACCTTCCGGGAGTACATCTCTAGAGGTATATGCCAAGGCCCAACTTATGGTCCTCTGCCAACACAAAACCGGCCTACTTTTAATTAGATAGTCTCGAATATGTCATCATCCATGTCGTTACCTACCTATCTGAGATTTCTCTTAGCATACACCATAATAATTTAAACCCGAACGTTATAGCAGGTAGAAATATACCTAGAAGGGGATGATCATGTCTTAATGGTTGCGAACCACATAACCTTGCTGCATCTACCTTGTTTACTCATTTTCAGGTGTAAGGCCTGAAGTAAAGATTATCTTCCATAGGTTAACAACTTTCCATTTTGAATGCCACATTGTTATCCCTTAGTCACACAACTGATTTCTACAAATGTATAACTTCTAAGCTTGTACGTCTCAAGAAAGGGTGTTAGTCTAAGAGAATTTGCCTTCTCCGCCACCATACATATGATATGTTTTATAGAGATCAATCAATGTGATGTAAAATGCAATGTTGGACATTCGTCCACACAAGTTGTCCAAAAACAGGACAAACTGAAGGCACTCCTCATACCATATCTTATTTGCGAATCGCCCTAGGATTAGTAGCAATTAGTCCTTGTAAACTGAAGATTTTCACAACAGAGCACTACTGCCACCATACTATATGATGTGGAAATTTTCTCGAGGGTCTAGTGGGAAGCAGCCCTACATCATGAAGATCTTCATCTTCAATGATCTTGATCTTCAACATGTTTTACTTCGAAAAGTAAATTGGTTGGAAGTGGTTTCCAAATAGGACTCGCCCAAATCCGATCATGGTCTCTTTGAATCCAATTATCGAGGAAAAACATGTTAAGTGTGAGTGATTAGTAAACAACATTTTCATTCAGCAACATCTTTGGAGATATATATCTCTAAATTCATTTCAGCATATACAGATTTATTAAACCTCTCTTTAAATAATTTTTTTATTTCTTGGAAATTATTTCAAATGGGTATCTTTTCTTTAGGAAAAATTAAATAGTATCATTTGAGAATAGACAGGATTTCCCTTCAATATGTTCCACCCCTCGCCTAGAAAGAGAAAACAGAGGCCAGGTAAGTTCAGGGCACCAGTTGCTCCATCCCTAACCTTAGTTACACACCACACTTTACCTTCCTAGGGTAACAGCCAGGACAAAAGTACTAGTAGTTTCCACATACTCTTTTCATTATTAAAATTTAGTTCAAAAAAGTTTGAAAAGAAAACTAAGTTTAAAAATCATTTTCCAAAATTCATTGATAAATGTGGAGGAATAATGGTTTTGGAGCCTTGAAGCTCAAATTATACTTTCTACGCCTTTTAAGTCAAAATCTATTATTCAAAACTCTTTTAATATGTTTAAAATAAAATTTAGGAATTTATTCCCTATTTTTAAGAATTTAAAAATAACCATTTAAAAGATTTTACCACTTCAGCCGTTTAAGTGTCAAAGAGCGATTTTTCAAAAAAAAAATTGAACATAAATTATTTAAAATGTAATTTTGATTTTTTTTCAATTGGAAACTATAGTGAAAAGAGTTTGAAAATTTCTTATTTCAAAGAATTTTGATCCTAAATCCATCATATAAATGGATTTAACTTTTGCCACGCGAAATCTCGAACTATCGTTTTCTAGATGATTTTCAACCCTTTTCAATTCTTTGCCAAAATCATGTTAGTACTTTCAAAACATTTCTAAGTAATTTAAAACCATTTTCTCATGTTTTTTTGAAATAGGTTAACAAATCGTATACAGTTTGGAATTTAAATAAGTGGTTCCACTCATGATTTTTCGACTGTAATTTATCGTGGCTTGTTATAATATCAACCCAAACAATCGTTCAACTCCCATATAACATCTAAACATGATATTAAGCAACACAACCAGCACAAAAGCATATCATAACATCATAGAAAATAAGGGTGGAGAAGAGGTAGAGTTTTTTCACAAAAAATTGCTTTCCGATCTAACTTTGTCACTATTGATTTTTTTGCTACTACTTCCCGAAACTTCTTGAAATCCATTATAGATCCGCTATCCTAGAAGTTGAGCTCAAAAAGAGGTGGAGATGACTTATAATGGGCTCGACCTTGATAAGAAAAGAAGGTGGAGTTTTACTAACTTGATTTTGAACTTAAGTGGACTATTAACTTCCGATTTCCTGACATAACTTCGTTATTACTTTAAATTATTTTAAGCTAGCGTGGAAGCCATTAAACCTCTGAGAAAGATAAAGGAGAAAGCTTAGAAAAGAATGGAATGAAGTGTGAAGAAATGAGAAGGAAGCTTGGGTATTTATAGCCTTGAATCACTTAAGGATTAAGCTTTGTATTTTACACTTATGCTCCTCCCCTTACACATCATATTGCACGACCCAACGTAATGCCATGTACTCCCATCACTTCATGTCCTTTTTGCTTACTTCCTTATCTCTTAAGCAATGTATTTAGATGTATTTATGGCTTAAAGTGTAGATTGCATTGGTTTTGGTGAGATTTTGTTGACTTTTGAAAAAATATCTTACTTTTCTTTACTTTAAAATTTGTTAAATTATATATTAGTTTATATATGTTATATATATTTCTTACTCAGTGTACTAGTATGTTTCAAAGTGTTTTAACTTTCAACACTGTGATATTCGAGTTTAACTTTTGACCGTTAAACCGTTTTGAATCCGAAATTCGATTTCCGTTCACATCTCTACGTATTTGTTAAACTATTTATATTCGTTAAACTATTTATATTTGTAAACATAACTTGAAAATAAATTTGTATATTATTATTAAAAAATGAAAATGTCATATTTACTAATTAAAATAATTTATTTAACCATTAAAACATGATTTTAATGAAACTAGCTTTTGTCACTTTTACTGATATAAATAAAAGTTCCTGCTTATATATATAAATATGTCTTAAAATCTTACGTAAAATTATTCATTTTATAAAACATATGTTTTAACATTTAATATCCGTTAAATATTATATCTTAGTGTGATTGAATCTTGGGCCGTTACACGCAAGTTTTTCCTTAAATTAGGATTCCTAAGCCTCTCAAGGTTTAACTAACTATTATTTATTACGTTTTTGTTTCATATTCATTTTAGCGCAGTTTAGCTCCATTTCGTACAGTATCATAGTATGACTTGCTTATATTACAGTGCAGTGCATCCAACTTTCGTTTGATTATATGCCTTCATTCATACATCATAACGACTGGTGTCATTCAATACAATGCCTTTTTGGCCCAGTCCTAACTTATGCCTTTCAACTTAAGGCTTTTTACTATATTGCATCTTTTGGCACAATATTTCTCTATACCGTATTGGCCTTTCCCAAAAATCAGTAATATCATATGGCAATTCACTAGCTTTGGCTTTAAATGCTCGGTTAATTTTCTTAGCATTTTGCAGCTACTTTTGTTCTCCATTAGAAAAAGTTTGATATGTCTATTGCCATCCTTTACATGTATCATTATTAGTTAGTACACCCTCCACCTTAAGTTAGAAACGCTGTCCTTTATTTATCTTTTCTACATTTATATAAGATCTTGTCCTCTAATCATTTAACATTAAGTTCTTTGTATATTTAATATGTTTCGATTTCTTGCTTAATCACCTTCAGCTAGCATTACACCTTCGGTGATGATTGATTTTAAATTAGAAAACTTATAAAATTCCATAAAAATTATGGATATTTCTTTTAGTTCATTTTACACATATTTCTACACTTGAGTTATTTTCACTTTTTTATTTCCTAGTTATCTCCCTTTAATAATTCATAACCAGTTAATTCGATGTAGGAAATTCTTCAATTAAAAAATAATTTCTAGAATCATGATATCATAATAAATTTTCTTTGCCTTTCAAAATCATTAGAGTAGTAGAATATAACTAAACATTCCATGTATAGCTATATTCCCCACTGATACACCATTTTATCTTATTTAATCATTAAAGCAGTTGAACTTCATCATATTTAATCATAATTGAAATCAAACATGAAAAAAATGGTAAAAGTTTTGTAAGAAAAATGTGCAACTACATTTTTTAAACTCAACCCAGTGCCCCGATGAAATCGAAGGGATGTGTTGAGACCCAACCTGCTTGGTCCGACCACAGATAGGGGGATTTCATGCCAGCCCAGCTTAGAGGTTTGATCTCCTCTACCACTTATGTAGGTTTTCTAGGAGCCCACTTCCACGCCTTGAATGGGAAACACCGCTCAATCTACCAAGACTCAAACCCACGACCTTAAGGAACTTTGTTCCATAGTCGCTAAGGTGTCCTGATCTTAATTCCTTTTAACTTGCATCTTCTTCCACTTCTTCTTATTTGCTCTTTTTCTACTGCCACCATTAACGTGTTTTCCAAGCCTTTTATTTTATTTTTGTGTAGAATGAAATGAAGAAATTTGGATAAAGATACGCGTGTCATTGACGAGATTTTTGGTCTCACAACACCTCAAACAATCACAAAATTAGTTGTAGCATTAATCCGTGGATCAGAATCAACTAGTTTAATTAATATTAAATTTTCCTTTGGGTAGTAGTTATATTGCCAGGAGCTTATACAATTATGTAGTTGTACTTTAATTGCTTATTAAAATTTCAAGTTGAAATTATATCTAATTCAAGTAAATTAAACAGAAACAAGGTAATAAAGAATTGGACATTGAAATCTAGGTAGGTAAAAATGCAGCAAAAAGTAAAGATGCAATTTTTTTTACTGTTCGGATGTTAAGGAATCCTATGTACATAGGAAAATAACGCTTTTTTCTTTTATATTCCTTGTACAAGCATTAGTGGGAGAGAGTACGGAATTTTTAACCTTTAAAATGTCAAACCAGAAAAGATCCCTTTCTTGCTACAATGCATTTTCTATTTATAGTATAGAGATGCACGTGGATCGTTGTCACTCTTCTTCTTTGGTTGTAATTTCCACCTTTGGATTATGCCACGTGCCACCCATTCGTCTCATTTGTTTAGTGTGCATAGACGGCTGACGTATCTTCGGGAGGAAACCTTAATTTGAGCGGTTGAGTTCAAGTCATTGGTGGGAATTTTGAAATTAAAGCGGGAACATCTAAAATTGAGGCGGGAACTCAAATTCAAATGGATCATGCACTTCTGATCTAAAAGAGCGAATGGCTTGTGTTCTATCCCACGAGGATGTCGAGAGTTATACCATTGTTTTTTTAGGGTGCGGTTGATATATACGAAGCAAAACTGCATTATTCACATGATACTACCCTAGGCATAGTTACAACTGAGTTATCTTGAATAGTTTGAAATTGTGCTGAGGATGGATGGAGTTGCGTTGCTTTGTGCCCAAACTATGGTGTTGGTTCAATATCTATATGAATATGCTCTGTGCTGTAGTTGGTGTTGATATGCGCAAGCTGCTTGATAAGGACCGCTTGCGCCTTTGCTATTTTCTAACAAGTAAAGAAATATGGTGGAATGCTAATTGGGTACCCCATGTGCAGCCCTTGGAATGCTTTGGATTTCTTGGGTACTGCTTAAAGAGTCCTTAGTAGGCACAGCGTAGATTTAAGACTTGCTCGGAATGGCTTAGGAATGTGTGTTAGTGAAGGGTTGAGTGTAGTGCTTGTTCAATACATTATGTTCCTGTCTTGAGAAAGTATATGTGATTATCCAGAGTAATTTCTGTTGTATGGTTTTAAAGCTATCAGAAGGATGAGACAAGACTAGTGCAGTTCATTAATTCTGGATGGAACCCCTTTAAGGTTACGGTGTGGTATTGTCGTTTATTATTGAGATTGCAGTGCATCCTTATAGCTTCATATGTTGATAAAAGATTGTGGTGTAGGCTCCAACGCTGCGTTGTAGTTCTAAGTGTTAGGGCTGCAAATCATTTGCTACACCATTTTAGGCTCAGTATCATAATGTAACATTGGAATTGCAGGGTCAAAACGGCTTTCATAGTCTTTGTCATTGTCTTAAGACATTATTTGAGTGTGGTCGTAGATGGGTGACCATCTATATCCGCATCCCATTAATTTTATCCGTTTCTTTATCTCTTTTGAAGAAAGGAAAAGTCTTATTAGTCATTTCGCATTTAATGCTCTTGTACATGGGCCACTTGTCCATTAGCCGACCTTTCGTAGAACTATAATGTCAATATGTTCGTTTACCAGGTAAATCTATCTTAATTTTCGTGCTCATTATTCTTACTATTCAATCCATCGATTGACGATTTAGAAATTTTCCATCATTCCATTTGTGCGGCAAAGATTCAACTATGGTATGCATATATATCTCTCTTCTTTTGATTTTTGTTCTTTTATGGCCTTTGTTATTACAAAAGAAAAGAGAAAGAGAAATAGAAGGAAAATGCTTGAAATAGAACAAAACCCAAAATTGGAAGAATGGGCATAAACATGATCAAAATCTAAACTTATTGAATGGACACAAATGATTAAACATCGAAAGTAGGTCCAGTCACTTCTTGATGCAATTAAGAAAATAAGTCAAAGATTTGAATCAACAACAAGAAAAGGAATTTTCCAATAATGACTAAGAATGTGCACACCCGTCCCCAAAAGTATACCTCTAGAAAATATGCTTGAGAGAATGATATATTCTAGAACTCTCTTAGAAACCTCTAAGCTAAACTCCACCAACCTCACCAAGGATCCGAGTATTTCACATCTCGATGTGCATACCACCGAAACCAATCTAGAGTAGATGTGAAAATACTCAAATAGGAGCAACCTGACATAGCTTAACCCCCACTCATGCTTTGGTTTTAGTCATTTCCATCAAAGGATATCAATGCTTAAATAAGCAATACATCATCCTAAACTGATGATACACAAAGAAGAAAGACGAATCGATAGTCAACAAATCAACTACCAGGAAAAATCAAAATAGTCATATATGGAAATTAAATCTCATACCATTAACTTTGCTATTAGAATTCAAATTGTACTATCCCTTGGTTAAAAATGAAGTCGGGCAAGTGAAGGTAGTGTTACCTCTAGGCATTGCCTTGATAACATTTTTAACCCTCAATATACAAATGCATTTTCATACCTCGGCTTTTAGTTCTAAGTGTATGACTAAATCCTTTCTATAAAAGCAATATCATTTGCAGAAATTAAATTTCTTATCCTTTCCTTAATCAAATCAAACTTTTAAAATTTGAATACTGGACTTGGGCTTGGTTTTTACATTACAAATATTTTGTAAAACACTTTAAAAATACTCTTTAAAATAAGAGAAAATCATATTATTAAACGTATAAAAAGGCGAGTCAAAAAAAATGCCATCAAAACATTGTTTACTATAAACCCAAAACAAGTTACATTTTAGCTTTATTTTTAAAAAAAAACTCTTCTTAAAATATTTTCTCATTTATAAACTATCATTTATAAATTTCAAACAACATTTATTATCCTAAAAGATAATAAATCGATTAAAATGCTTTTATAAATTTAAAATAATGTTAATCATCCTAAAAGATAATTGATATAAATCATTTATAAATTTCAAACCACACTAAATACCCAAGTGACAATTAATCAAACCTATAACTCCTTTAATAAATCAATCAATTAACCTAAAACACCTTTATTAAATCAGTTAATTCACTTTAATTACTTTTATTAAACCAGTCAATTAATTTTTGAAACACCACTATTAGATAAGTTAATTAACTTTAAACATCATTAATAAATGTATTAATTAAATTTATTATAGTTAAATAATAATTAAAAATATATTTAAACCTACATTATTTTCAAATACTTATGACATCCTTACAAACCTACTGGAAAAGAATTTACAAAATATTTAAGATAAATAATCTTTATCAATTTAAACAACATTAATTATCCCGAAAGATAATTAAATCCAATTTATAATCTTTTTTAAATTTAAAAGGCATGAATTATCTTGAAAGATAATAAATCAAATTTTATAATCACTTTATGAATTTAAAATAGCGTTAATTATTCCAAAAGATAATTAATTAAATTTATAACTCCTTTTATAAATTTTAGTCAACACTTATCCTTGATTTTCAGAATTCTCAAAATATTTGAAATTGTAGTTTAAACAAATTTCAAAGTGCAAAAACACGACCAAACATTTATCTTGAAAATCCAAGTTCAAATTCAACACACAACTGTAGGATCTAGATTAACCCTAGAGGGGGGGTGAATAGGGTTATAGCAAATTTTTGCGAATTAAACACAGAAGCAAACTGCAGAAATAAATATGCTGAAAAATAAATCACACACAGAATTTACCCAGCTTCGGCAACCCCTGCCTACTGCTGCATTCCCAGATTTCTATTAGAATTAAACAGTTTCCCGCTTACAAACACTCTAACAGACTTGCAAACCCTGCTACCGCCTATAGAGTTTTGCAAACTTGCAAACCCTGCTAACTGGACTAACTCTAACTAGACAATCTGTCAACACCTAAACCCTAGGTGATAATTTATCATGTTTTGTTTTGAAAAGAACATACAAATAAAGCAAATTATAAAAGCAAGCACTAAATTTAAAACTATTTAAATTATCTTGCCTTTATAATAAAAATAAAAATACCCTAACCCAAAACAAACAAAAGATATGCGGTCACTTCCCTTTATCTTATTTCACCCGGTCCATTTTCTTTTGTTTGTGAAAAAAAAAATGGCGGCCCTCTGTTTATTCGATCTGAATTAGGGCTTCTGTTTCTTCCTCGAATTTGGGGCTTCGGCTTCTTTCTGATGTCTGATTAAGCTCTTGCTTGTCCTCTGATGATTGATGCTTGTTGCTAGCTCGTTCTCTGTTGATCGAGTTTGTTGATGGTTCGGTATGTAATTTCTTTTGTTGCTTGTTTGATTGCTTGCTTTTAACTCGATTGTTCTGTTGTCTATGATGATTTCTTGGGGTGTATTTATAGGGTTGAAACCCTAATTAACACTGTCAGATTTGATTTCTTCATGTCGTTGATTTTCCTGAATTTGTTCTGAATTTGGAGTATTCCTTTCTTGATTCAATTTCGAATAATTGCTGACCATATTTGAATTCGAATTAATTAATTCGAAAATTTCTTGCTGTATTTGTTGTCTCGGTCCTCATTTGAATTAATACTGACCATATATGAATTCGAGAAATTTGCTGCAGAGATTTCTTTCCAAATTAGAAATCTTTGACTTAATCAAAGACTTAATCAAAAGATACGAATTTGTTTTTAAACTTCGGCTTGATTTCTGCACTGCCTTGTACTTGCCACTGTCTTGTGTTCCCTACTGCACATTCACCAGTTTACTTTATATGTGCATATATACATTTGTATGTGTGTATGCATATATTTTTGGGTTTGTACTTGGATTTGAACTGCTTCATGTTATGTTAATCTTGATTTTGGGACTGCCACTGACTTCTTTGTTGTAACTTGAAACAGTTTTGACAATTCGAATTTCACTTGCATACTCCATGTTGCATTATCACTGTGTTGCATTGTAGCTCCATCTTGACTTGAACTTTTTCACTGTATCAGATGCTACACTTGTTCATGTAGTCAACTGTTGCACTTGAGTTTGTTTCCACTGCTTCATCAAGTTGTATTCATCCCTTGTATGCTTCAAGTTGCCTTGAGTTGAACTTATCTTGGGTTTGACCTTGTTTGTGACTTTTGTGCATTGTGCTATGTTGTTGTATTTGCATTGTGTTACTGATTTTGGTCGAGACTTTGTTTGTTGCAGTTTGTCACTGTAATTGCTGTTACATTACTTCACAGTGTTGCATTTGTTCATGTAGCTCTGTTGTTGCTGTGTTCCATGAGCATGCTTCACTGCATTAAGAAAATGTTGCATTGTACTCTGACCTTGTTGCCTCTGTTCATTTGCCGGTTAGCTTACTCGTTCGGTCTTTACTGCATTGCTTCTGATCATGTTGCACAATTTCTGTTGTTTCCAGTTGCACTTGGTCATTTTGTATCTGCATTTGTTATTTCTGAAGCTCGAGTTGCACTTGCTTACTGCTTGATGGTCTTGTGACTCTTGCTATGTCTTTGTGCATTTTAACCTGTAACTTGAACTTCACTGTCCGCTGTAGTTTGAACTGTGCATTTGGACTTGAATCTGTAACCTTCCTCATGTATACACATGCGTATGTATGTGTGTGTGTATGCTTGTGTTGGTTCATTGGTTTACTGGTGCATACATGTTGCTTGTGTATACTTGTGTGGTGGTGCACTTGCCTTGTGATTCTGTTCATTCCTAGTTGGTGCAGTATTCATGTTTTTGTTGGTCTGGACATTTGTGGGATATTTGACTGTTTCTGGCTCGATGTTGTTAATGCATTCATGACCACTGTCTTGCATATTTTTGATAAAGTGTGACTGATGCTGCACTTGGTCTTTGTTCTTCTCTGTTATGTTGCTTTGAATGAATTTGTGTTTTGTTGTAGTTTGTGCACACGAGTTGGCGTGGCAATGCACACGTATACGAATGTATACGTGTGTACTGCAGCCACTTATAATTGCCTGTCCCTGATAAAAATTACTGATATGCATAGATATTGCACAATCAAAGATGATGACAATAACCCATGTATCTGAGACACAAACAAATTTTATTTTTGCAAATTTAAATTTGTTTGTTTTCAGATTACTGTTGTAGTTGCTAATTATACAGGTACACAGGAGACAGGATGAGAAGTGGAGCTGGACAATGCAGATAGATGCAGATGTGCAGACAGAGTGAAAAACTGAGTGTTGAGTGTTGTAGTGAGAAAAGTAAAATGTATGAACTGATGTATGTATATATATAGAGAGAGCTGAAAACTTTGTATTGTTTAAGTGTTGTAATAAAATATTATATTGAATAAAAAATACTAGTTGAATTATATAGATTCTGTGCAATAGTATAATTATTCAATATGAATATAGTCCAAACTGCAAACACATATATATATTGATATATATATGTTTGTTATCATCAAACAAAAAATCACATCAAACAACAACAAGGGTTTAAGGGGATGATATTTTATAAGTGATAGTATAGCGGTAATCGCTATGACGATGCTTACACAAATCAAACAATATTTCAACTAAACAACAAAATAAGCAACATAAGAAAATAAGTAAATTAATAGTGGTGAGAAACCCCTCAGGGTCTCTCTACAAAAGTCCCCTACATAACAATGGTTAAGGACAATATGTGTAGTCATATGGGTTCCCTGTAAATCAGATAAAATGTCATCTGATTTCCAAAGCAGGAATCCAATCCAACAGACATTAATATATAACTATCATCCAAGCATTCAACAATAGCAACACAGATATTATATGGTTTATTTAAAGTGACTGAAATTACGATCGATGCTTTCGTGTTCCAGTTTGATCTAAAATCAAACGACATTTAATGTTAGATTGAATTTATTCTTTCTCCAAATGCAACAAAATTAGTTCTAGCACGTAGAGAACGTTGATAAGAGTCTAGCATGATAGACTGTGTCCGAATCTGATCTTGTATGAGCAAGATATTGAATTTATAATTTTTAAATTTAGAAATATAAGTTAATTACTCGATTAACAACTAATCAATCACCTTTAATTTATTATTTCCCATCTTCCCTAATTTATAAAATATGCATAGGTACAAGATGCATACTGATACATGATCGAACCCAATGCTGATTTCTACCATCTCTAATTCCTCACCCGATTCTCGATGAAAACATGTGTCGTTACCTCCGATGAATTTCTCACCGTGAGCTCTACTCCCTAACCCCAAGCCATCAAGCTCGACTCGCCCGAACAAAGTGCGACCTAGAACGGTTGACCTCTTGCCCAAAAATGACGCAACCATCATTTCATAGCCAAGCTCTACCAAAATCCACCCAAAGGTGATCCTCCATGCCACGAACTCAAATCCACTTTCAAATTCCACAAACTTTGCTTCAAATTGCCAAGATCTAAACCCAACCCTCCTCCTCAATATTGGCCTCTACTAAAACACGATTGCACCCATATGTACGCACGTGATTCAAAGTACATTCTTATAGGAAGCCAAAGAATCCAATTTTGTGATTTTGAACATTACGATTCCATAAGAAATAACGATTTAGAATATCGGTTTATCTTTTTAATCATAGGTATTCTTTCTGGAGCAGTATGTGCTAACGAAGCATGGTGGTCTTATTGGAATTAGGACACTAAGGAAACTTAGGCATTTATTACTTGGACCATCCCGGGAACAAATTCACCTTCGTATGGCTGACCGGCGATTACAAGTGATTCCGGCTTTAGTTAAGTGTAGGATTTTAATTTCAATTTTGAATGCGGAAGTTTGATTTTTTATTTTCAATAGCTCGAGGCCATTTTTTCTCTACTGATTATAGGAAAATAGAAAAAGTGAGGGTGAAATGAAATAGAATTTATTCTTTGTAAGTGCAGACTTTTGATTTTATTTTATAAACCAACCTATATACCACACTTCCATCTCAAGCTAAACAAGATTCGAAAGCAAAATAAAATTTACAAGTCAACATCACATCACCCCCAAAATTTTGACTTATTTTTAAAAAAATGTTTCTAAAAGAAGGTTTTGCGGTATTCCGCTACATCGTATCCTATTCATATGCATACCACGAACGGCAGGAATAAAAATATGATCGTGCATAACAAAGAGACATGATCATAAGTCAACAATAAAATGCACTGGTTATTTCATTCCATGAAATTCAAAAATACAACTGTTTGCCGTAAAATTTGTCGAACAAAAATTTAAATATTTTCCAAATCGAAAACTAAAGAAAGATCGGATAAATTGATTTAAAAATACGTCAATAAAAACCAAGTTGTTTTATTTTGTTGAGAGAAATGTGTGATCCTCTAAAAAACGAGGAGAACACACATGAAGCTATATATATAACAAATGTAATGGAGCTGCCAACATGCCTGGCAGGTGACAAGTCTATCAACTAGAGAAAATAAAGACGTAGATACCCCTCAAATGAGCTCTGGCAAAGCCACCGCCCATTAAACCCTAATACCGAGCTTCGGCAAGGCCACCGCCCGATAATAGAGTGCTAGAGGTATCTAAAACTAGAGAAACTAAAATACAACACCCACCAATAAGAGAAGAACCACAAAGAAGAACACAAAGGGGCGAACTAAAAAGAAGAACTCCACTCAGAAGACACTGAGTAGCCACCAAGGAATGCAAGACGTGATCGGAATCCCTGTGAAAAGAAATCCTTCCAACTAGTACAATGCTACAAGCTATCCTGTGAACCAGTCAAGAGAAAACTAGCAACCTGTCTAAACCAAACCTGAAACAAAACTAGGAAACCAAGTTAGAATGAATCACATATATGTATATAAATAGATTTTATATACATATATGTGAGAATAAAAAACAAAATGAAAATTAAAGCAAGAAAAAGCTAGAACCAAAAGCTAACAATTCTAAAGGACTAAAAAGTAAGAAAAAACAGAAATCAAAGCAATACAAAAAACTACTTTAAGGGCTTAGAATAGGAAGAAAATTATACTGCATCATGTGAACATTATTTAAATTAGTATAGTAATTAATAAAAATATTATTAGGGACAAAATTATTAAAGTTAAGTTTGAATATGTTAATATTATTTCTAACCTTGTTAAGATATTCCTTAAAGCAATTATTTTTGGCTAATTTATATTTGGGATTAGAAATCCAATTAAGCAGAAAGATGAAATTAAAATAATCAAATTATTATAATGATTATTTTTATTATTAAAAATTATTTGATTTCTCTCAAACCAAATGTACCAATAAGAAATTGTAAATATAGTATCAAGCAAGTATCTAAAATCCTTATTGAACTTAAATCTAAAAGAGCTCCAATAGAAAAAACAATCAGTTACTCTAGAACTAATATTAAACTCAAAAATACTAAGGGTCTTAATAAGAATAAAATGAGTATCCACGCATTCGTAATAAATATGATTAATATCTTCAGAGTATGTGTTACAAAAATAACATTTATTATCAATAATAATATTTTTCTTTTTTTAAAAGTTCAATAGTATTCAATTTACCAAGAATGATGAGCCACATATAGATCTTAGATTTTGGAGGAGCGTTAGATTTCCAAATAAATTTAAAACAATTGTCAAAAACAGCCGAAAAGTTAATAAATTTGTAAAAGGAATTAGAAGAATATTTCTTACTCTTATCCCACTCCCAACTAATATAATCATTATCATTATCAATGTTGTAGAGATTTAGCTTAGCATAAAGCAAATAAAGCTGTCTAAGGGTTGAGCCTACTAAAATACTATTAAAATTGAAAATCCAAGGAGGGTCACTTTTAGAGTTAAAAACATCAGAAATAAATGCAAATTTAAAGTTACAAATATCATATAAATCTTTAAACTCAATCTTAAGAGGAGTAGCGGACAACCAACTATCGTGCCAAAAAGATGTGTTATTGCCAGAATGGACAATAATATTTACACCAAAGTTGAAAATATCATTATATTTTAAGATGGATTTCCAAAAATAAAAAAGTTTACGATAAATTGAAGGACTAATTTGATAGAGATTATAACTACCATTGTAGTAATATTTAGAAATAATCACCTTCCAAATGGCATTATCACTAGTATCTCTGAATTCCATAACCATTTACTAAGAAGAGACAAGTTCATATTACGTAAATTAATGACACCTCAACCACCCTCTTTTTTGGACTTACAGACAGTATCCCAATTGACTAAACATTTAATGCTACTGTTTGGATTATCACCACTCCAAAGGAAGTCTCTTCTAATTTTATCTATATTATCTATCATCCAATCAGGAAAGAGGTGCATAGACATCCAATAGATAGGGAGAGCTGATAAAACAGTGTTAATCAAAACTAGTATACCAGCTCTAGATAAGAATCTCCCATTCCAATTAGTAATCCTATTTTTAATTTTATCAATGATTAATAACCAAGCTTCATGCTTAAGTTTTGAAGGTCTAATAACAAAACCAAGATAGTCAAAAGGAAAACTCATAGTTTTACAATTTAAAGTATTAGCGACTAAATTTTCAACTTTATCAAAATTGTTTAAAAATAAAACAGAAATTTTATCAAAATTTATTTTTAAACCTGATAAAAGTTCAAAACTATATAGAATAAACTTTAGTGCAATGATGTGCCTAGAAAGATGAGAGGAGAAAAGCATATCATCAGCAAAATTGAAGGACAGACAAACCAAAACTCGAAATATCATTATCAATATAACCCAAGAGATTATTATTAATAGCATTCTTAATAATCTTAGAAAAAACATCAGCCGCTAAATTAAACAGAAGGGGCGATAAAGGATCCCCTTGCCTCAATCCTCTCTTGGATTGAATTTTATTACCCAAAATACCATTAACCATAATGCTTGAGTTTCCAGTTTTAAGCAAGTTAATGATCCAGTTAATCCATCTATTACTAAAGCCTCTGGCAAGGAAAATATCAATAAGGAAATCCCAAGCAACCAAGTCAAAAGCCTTAGCAAAATCTAATTTTAAAATATCACAAGTTATATTATTTTTACAACAAAGATTAATGTATTCTTGAACAACTGCTACACCATCAGTGATATTTCTTCCTTTAATGAAAGCTGATTGAGAACAGTCTATTAGATCATTCATTTTTAAACTAAGTCTATTAGCTAAAACTTTAGAAATAATTAACAGAGCAGTTAATCAATGAAATGGGTCTAAAATCTTTTAAAGTATTAGCACCAACTTTTTTATGTAATAAAATAACATTAGAAAAATTAAATCTACCTAATTGGAGATTTCCATTATAAAATTCATTAAACATATTAATTAAGTCTAATTTTAAAACCTCCCAAAAATATTTATAAAAGCGAATAGCAAATCCATCCGGACCCGGAGATTTATCTCCCGGTATCAAAAATAGCTTTACGGATTTCCTCTTTAGTAAAAGGAACATCTAAATCAGATAGATTAATATTAGAGACGGATGGGTAAAGATCATTCCATCTAACATTAACTCTATGCTTATTTTTATTACCAAAGATATCTTTATAATAATCAGTGAAACATTATTGAGTTCTCGTTGCTCAACTAATTCCACATTATTAACTAAAATGGAATTAATTGTGTTACTACGTTTTCTACTGTTAGCTAAAACCAAGTTGTTTTATTGACAATTGATTTCCTCATTGTTAATTCGAACTACTTATTATTATAAATAAATTTACAAGCTAAGTTCACTATAATTATTTATTGATTAAAAGGAGTTAAATAAGGCTATTAAATCCATTTATGTAATATTTATTTCACTATTCAAATTTTTAAATAGTCCCTATATTTGAATTCAAGTTATTGAATTTAAAACCAATTATTTAAATATTTAAAGTTAATTAAATATTCAAAATCAAAACTTTGAAATCCCGGGATGCTACATTCTCCCTTTTAAAAGAATTTTATCATTGAAGTTCCCAAAGGAAGAAAAAGTCTCCGAACCCTTAAGGTTAAGAATTTATTAATTGATGAGTTATTGGGCTTTTAAAAGTCCCTTATGTTACAAAAATTTCAATGGCACCTCGTTCGCATGGCTAGAGTAGAAGAACTACAATTCGCCGCCACTTGCCCAAACCAATTGAAGAAAACAAAAGCCAAGTAATCTCTCATATTTGGGGCATAAAATCATCAATTAAAATAGCAATTTCAAATCTAGTACATACCTCTTTTGCATTTGATTTTTTCTTTTGCAAGCAACTTACTATCAAGATGCAAATGTAGGTACCCAAGAAATCAAATAGTAACCTCTTGCAACCCTATACCTGCCTTGTACTTACATAATTCAAAGAGTATCATGCTAATAAAGGAGCAATATATTAGCTATTTCTATTATAAGCAATAGCAATATAAACAACATAACAACCATAAGCAGCAAAAGTGCAGAGAATACTCTGTAACAAAATACTAAGCATCTAATCTTTTCAAAAGATAAATTTAGAAGTAAGTGCTTGGGATTTTATATCCAAAATATACCTTTTGAATTCCTTAAAAGAGAAATATACCAAAACCAAAATCAATTATGACGAGGAGGTGGCTCCTCCGACCAAAGTATGGTATAAATCTAGAATCAAAACAACATGGAGCATCCAGCGGTATTCTGGCTCCTCCCAAAACAACAACTACAGTAAACAAATATAACTTGCGATTCCCGCAAATTGGGAAACCCCCAATCACCTAACTTTATTCATGACAAAAATATTTGAAAAACCACTTCACAAAATCTCATTTCAAATATCCTGAAATAATAGTACTTCACCAAAGTTATAAAATAATAGTGTTATCATTTCTTTCAACAATTCTTTCAAAATTACTTTTTCAAAAGCACCGAGATTCAAGTCCTAATAAACAATATCTTTATAAATCATAGCCTATAAAATTACATTATCAATGAAATCAAATTATATAAATGAACAAACTGACAGTTAACATTATTTAAATTGTTAAATGACTAATCAAACAAGATTTAGATTTTTTGCTTAGGTTCACTATTTCTCGATCATTCAGGGATACGGATAATTTCCTAAGCATATCAATGCGTTCATCAGCCTTTGGCTATTGCTTGGAAGATTATTTAAACTCCCTCAAACAAAATTGAAACTCACTCCTAAACTTCCCTAATGAAGCAAATATAGCGTACCAATATACTTAAGTCCGTATGATATACATAAATCATCCGTATGCTATATCTAATCCAACTACTTTCTCGGATACATAAACTTTACTTCCGAACAAGTATCACTCACCCAACCTCCTCAGTCCGGACTGCGATTTGGTTCCCTAATTACAAACCTATGTTATATATAAATAGACATATACTAGGATAGAAAACCATAGTATCATATCAAGAATTTGAATCTAGTGTTTGCTGGCAAGAATCAAGTGAGAAATCCTTTTTTGGACTGATGTGAATCACCCGAAGTTATGTATTCAAATCCTAGATCGAGAACCATCCGAATAAAATGGTCTACATATAACTCGTACTTAATCTAATTGGTTTCTTAATTACACCACTCTTTCTAAATCACTTTCAATTTTATTTGCAGTATCTCATTCAATACTAAACAAATTTATGAATTACTTCATGAATTTTCACTTAAGTTTATAAACATATTACAAAGGCGCAACTATATAAAACATTAAATTAAAGACTTACTCCACTTTTATTTACTTGTATAATACTCTTTTCCATCCTAAGAGTATATAATGTTAATTTAATTTAATGTATATATTATTAATTTTTAATTTTTTTCAAAATTCAAATGGAGGCCTAAACAAAATTTGGATCTTAAAACTGAGTCGACTTCTTCACCTATCCGGTTCAGTAAGTGGCAAAGAAATGTAGGATGCTGGTATCCAATTCAGTCTCAGAGTTTACTTTCCTTATACATGCCTAAGATGAAGATGTTTTTTGTAGACCGCACAATAACATCAAAAGTTTATGAGACTTAGATGTTCGAACAATAACTACCGTTTTAATAAAATAATGCTTATTAAAACCTTCCACTCCAATTTAACCCATTTAAAATTTGAGTTAAATCATCTCTTTTCTATCCAAGAGTTAAAAAATTCATTTGTTAAATTATTTATCAAAATACTTCTTATTTTAAATCAATTTCCATTAAGGATACTTATGAACTAAATACGCGGGTTTTATTTCAAAACCAATTTGAAATCATACGACATATATTTCAATATTTAAAATAACATTAACGGATTATTTACTAAAACTCACTTTAGTTTCATTCGGTTTTGAACTCGTTTCGATTACATAATGATAAAGAGAATAATTTACAAAGTGCACTAAAACATTCACCAAAGCAGACATTCGATCATCACTTAGAAGATTTTTTGGATTACCATAAAACTAATCTAGATGTTTTCCCTGAATTACCCCAAACAAAATGCATTTCATTTAAAGTTTCTCTTCCAAAATATTTGTACTTATAAATTCTTCCAAGTAATATTATTATTATTACTTTTCTCTAAAATCCTTTTGAACTTATTTTCTAACAAATCCAAGATTTAAATTCAAAAATCCTTTTTAAAACAAATTTTATGAACAAAATTTATATATTTACTGTATATAAAATCATCTCATATTATAATAATTCTGCTTTATTACAATATAATTTCTCATAAATCTATCCTCTAGGTATCTTATCTTACCATTTATATTAAATGAAACAACTTTTATCAAAAGTTTACTTTTATCCCAACTTGATTAAAAAATGACTTTTGACCTAACATTTTCTCCGAATATCCTATAGTCAAATTGTGAAACATAATTCACAAGGGGTTCTTTTTAATACACTCACAACTACCAAACAATAAATGCTCACAAACTTGTCAAGCATGGATTAACAATCAATAAATAATAATTAATGCTCCTAAACTATTCGAGCACGACAAGTCTAACAATAATGGTAATATATAAACATTATCATTTTCAAACAAGCACACCATAATAACCATATCAATTTTAAAATTATTCTTTTATATACATGTAATTTATAATCCTAGGTAAAATATTTAATTCATAAAATTTAAAAAATCAACATCATGTCTTTTTGCCTTGTCCGATTGTTTTGAAATTCCTATCGATAATGTGGCATCCTACATCTCAACTAGAATTCGTAAACCACTTAATACACCATTGTATTAATACATTTATATAGAAATAAAAATTACACTCTCGTATATATAATACTCTCAACTCATTCTAAGATATCATTTACCCTATCTCTAATGAGTGACCCTACCAAAGCCAAGGTTCTTTCTTAACCTTCAGCTTTGATACCAAATGTAATGACCCACCTTTCGACCCTTGAAAGTCAACACTCAATACTTCCATGGTATTCAAATGCCAAGCATCCAAGTGCTAAAAAGGTTGGTTGTTATGCTAAAAGAAAAGTAAAAAGAAATAAAAAAGGGGAAAATATAATCTTACAGCAGAATGATCACATATAATATAACAAAGGCAGTAAAATCTGTCATTTCAAAATACATGGTAAATCAGAGTTAAAACAAACCTCCTCAGCTTGGACAGTTATAACTTTCCGACTTTACAATTGTTGATGGGTATAAAGAATAATACTTTGGAAATAAAAATATTATGGTTGGTGGACATCCAGCTCCACTCCATAGGCTCTATATCACACCAACGATATCCTAGAAAAATACTCGGTCTGACCCAAGAATTATAATAAAATATTAGCCGGATCAGTTTAGAAAACTAGCATAAGAAAACTGAACAAATATGAGAAACATATAAAAATTCTACGATACCATGCCTCTAAACACGGAACGAGTTTTTTACCACACAAGAACAACATCCATACATGAAAGAATGGAAAAAAAATTAGAATAAAACCCAAACTTGGAAAAATGGGAATAAACAATATTAAAATCAAAACTTAAAGAATGGACACAAATAATTAAATATCGTGAAGAGCTCCAGTCACTTCTCGATGCAATTAAAAAAACAAGTCAAAGATTTGAATCAACAACAAGGGAAGGAATTTTCCAACAATGACAAGGAGGGTGCACCCCCCTCACTAAAAGTATACCTCTAAAAAATATACTTGAGAGAATCAAATAATCTGGAACTCTCTTGGAAACCTCCAAGCCGGAGCCCGCCAACCTTATCAAGAATTCAAGTATTTCACATCTCCGCGTTCATACCACCAAAACCAATCTAGAGTAGATTTGAAAATACCTTAACGAGAGCAATCCTACATAGCTAGGCCCCCCTCGTGCTTTGGTTTTAGTCATTTCTGTCAAAAGATATCAACGCTAAAATAAGCAAAATACCGTCTTAAATTGACGATACACAAAGAAAAATGCGGAATCGTTAATTAAAAGATCAACAACCACGAAAATTCAAAAATGATCATATATGGAAATTAAATCTCATACCCTTACCACTACTCATTGATTTCAAACTTGTAATATCGCTCTGTTAAAAATGAATTCGGTCAAGTGAAGTTAGTATTACCTCTAGGCATTGCCTTGACAACGTTCTTAACCCTCAAGTTAAAACGCGTTTCGCTACCTCAACGTTTAGTGCTAAGAGTATGACTAAATCCTTGCCATATTAGCAATATCGTTAACAGAAATTATATTTCTTATCCTTTCCATAACCGAATCAAACTTTTACACTTTGAAAGCCGGACTAGGGCTTGGTTTTCACATCATAAATATTTGTCAAACACTTTAAAAATACATTTTAAAATATTCTTTTTAAAGAGGAATTTATATTACAAAGTATATAAAAATAAGGATAAAAAGTGTCATTAAAAAAATATTTGTTATAAACCCAAAACAATTTACACTTAGCTTTATTTATTTTTAAATTTATTTAAATTTTTTTCTCATTTATAAATTTCAAACAGAATTTATTATCCTAGAAGATAATAAATCAACTGAAATGCTTTTATAAATTTAAAAAAAGTTAATCATCCTTTAAGATAAAAAATATAATTCTTCTATAAATCTCAAACCACATTAATTATCCCAAAAGTTAGTTAATCAAACTTAACTCTTTTAATAAATCAATCAATAAACTTAAAACACCTTTATTAAATCCGCTAATTAACTTTAAACATCATTGATAAATTTATTAATTAACTTTATTATGGTTAAATAATAATTAAGAATATATTTAAACCTCAAATTCTTTTCAAATACTTATACAGTCCTTATAAACCCATTTGAAAAGAACTTACAGAATATTTGAGGTAAATAACCTTTATCAATTTAAACAACATTACTTATCCCGAAAGATGATTAAATCTAATTTATAGTCTTTTACAAGTTTAAAATGACATTAATTATCTCAAAATATAATAAACCAAATTTTATAATCTTTTTATAGATTTAAAATAGTGTTAATTATTTCAAAAGATAGTTAATTAAATTTAACTCCTTTTATAAATTTTAATCAACGCTTATCCTTGATTTTTAAAATTCTTCGATATTTGAAAATAAAGTCTAAACAATTTTCAATGTGAAAAAATAGAACCAAACATTTCTTTATAAAAATTCAAGCTCAACTTCAATAAAAAACAAGAGTTTAGGTGGATTGTATTTCATAAGTGATGGTATAACGATAATCGCTATAACAATACTTACATAAATCGAACAATATGTCATAGATATTTAAAACAAATAACAATATAGGCGACATAAGAATATAAGTAAATCGATGGTGGCGAGAAACCCCTTAGGGTCTCTCTACTAAAGTCCCTTGCAAAACAATGGCTACGGGCAATATATATAGTCATATGGATTCCCTGCAAATCAGATAAAATGTCATCCGCTTTCCAAAGCGAGAATCCAATCAGACAAACAATCAAACAGTAATATATAAACTATCATCTAAGCATTCAACAATAATCTATAGCAACACAAATATTAGATAATTTATTTTAAGATAGCAAACTCATTGAAATTCCAGTTGACACTTTCGCATTTCGGTTTGATCTAGCTTAAATTTCTACAATCTCCAAATCCAATGAAATCAGTTCCAGTGCATAGATAACGTCGATACAAGTCCAACACAACAGATCACATCCGAATCCAACCTCGTGTAACCATGATATTGAATTTATAAGTTTTTGATCTTCAAATATAAATTAATAAATTGATCAACAATTAATTAATCACCTTTAATTTATCAAATACCATCTTCCCCGATTTATAAAATTGAGCATGCATGAGATACATACCGATACACGATCAGACCTATTTTCGATCTCTATCATCTCCAGTTTCTCACCAGATTTTTGATGAAAATGTATGCCATCACCTCCGCGGAACTCCTCTCCCTGAGCTCTACCTCCCTAACCTAAAGCCATCAAGATCGACTCGCCTGAACAAAGTGCGATCTGGAATAGTCGACTTCCTACCCAAAAATGACGCGACCGCCATTTCAAGGCCGAGCTCTATCAAAACCCACCAAAATGTGCTCCTCCATACCACGAACTCGAATCCACTCTCAATTTATGCTAACTCCACCTCAAACGTCCAAGATTGCAAACCCTTGCCTCCTCCTCAACATCGACCTCAACAAAAACATGATCGCACCAATATGCAAGCATGTAGATTTGAAATACATTATTATAGGCAGATAAAGAATTCAAATTTGTGATTTTTAGTTAATGTTGGATTTAAATTTGAATTTTGAATGTGGAAGTTTGATTTTTTTTTTGAAGGCTCGAGGCCATTTTTATTCTACTGGTTATAGGAAAATAGAAAACAAAAGAGAGAGAAATGGGATTGAATTTTTCTTTATAAGTGTTGACTTTTGTTTTGATTTCATAAACCAACCAGTATAGCTTACTTCCATCTCAAGCAAACCAGATTATCAAGCTAATCAAATGTAATGACCCGGAAATTCCGATCTTGAAAATTCCAGATAGTTAAAGGAAAAGAAGGAAGAGATAGAAGAAAAAGAAGAACAAAAACACCAACATCTCACATTCGCAGCGGATAAAATATGATAGCAAATAATAACGGTTATACAAAGGAAACTATACTTGTCAAAATTTCACTTAATACATCAGAGTTACACACATATACAACACTGGATATATACAACTCAACATATCTTAGATATACAGAAATATCTCACAGCGGAAACACTCCATACGTTCCTGCCATCCTGCTCGCCTCCTAAGCTCTAAAACGTTCTCACCTGAAAAACTGTAATACTCGGTCTGACCCGAGCATAACATCAAAGTAACTCCCAAGTCAGGCTAGAAACCAGCGTGAGTAAACCCATCTAACATGGAATACAAAAACATACAACTTATATAAACCCGGGGTAACTTGTATCAAATTACAACTTCATAAGTTGTAATAAACCTCACTTATTCCACACCTCAATTTCTCAGTGCCAAAACTTAGTTTAAATGGTCCAATTCACTTAAGTCAGTCCATTCCAGTTTATTGATTTCACATATCAATCTAAAGAAAATCAAAGTGGTTTCGGGTATATACTAATACTCGACTCTGGTCTCTTCGAATCCAATGTCATTTTAACCCAAGTTATTCAAGTGAATACAACTGAATCTTAAATATATGATGTCATTTTCACACAGCAATTCATCAAAGATATTCACATTATCACTATTCAACCCGACATCACATATTACAAAACATTTCATATAGCATCACAAACACATACTAGAGATACAAATAATCCAAAGCATTTAATATTATTCAATCATCCATAGAGAAGGTTAATTTAATTAATTACTTCCATCAATACACATTCTGCTTATTTAACCATTAATTAATTCCAACCCATTTAATTAATTATTCCCTAATTATCCCCCTTAATTAACCTTCTTTAATTAATTACTTTAACTAACTAATTACTCCTTAATTTACTTTACCTTTAATTAATTACTTTCATCAAGTAATTATCCTATTGGTTAATTATCCTTAATTAGTTAACCTTGAACATTAATTAATCTAACCTCTAATTAAATTAATTAACACTCAACAGATTTATCTTTTAATTACTTACATTAAGTAATTATCACTTAAATAATTAATCATCTCTTATTATTCCCATCCAGTAATTACCCCTTAATCACTCAAATTAAATAAATAACCCTTATTACTTCCATTAGGTAATTATCTTTAACTAAATTCATTCATTTACTCTATATTATCATAATATATAATTAACTATCCTTCTCTTTAATTACTTATATAAATTAAACTATCCATTAATTATATTAAGAAATTTTATTTCAATTTATAAAATCTTGAGTAATTAAAATAAACCACATACTTAAATTAATTACTTAGTTTCAACAATAAACTTATTTAAATTCATATATTTTGGAAAACACCTTCTTATATTTTGATACCAGTTTGAAAATAGCTTCAAACTTGTCCATTTCTGTTTGTTTTGAAACTGGTTATGAGTTCTTCTATTTTAACCCATATAAACAGATAACAAAGCAAACCCGAATTCCCTAAAGGAATACACGAGCACCATATAAAATTGTTGAGATAAGCCCCGAGTTTCTCACGTATCGCTCTGCTTCGAGATGATCCCCACACCACTTCGAGCATGCACCCGAGCAAACCCATCCCCACTTCTTCTTCTTCTTGGTCCTTAATTCTAGAAAAATCCAGATGCACAGATAAACGCGTGTACGTGCACACCCACATGCCGTTGCACCGGCCATCACCTCCGGCCCCAAAGCATCACTCACGACATCGATCAACGACTTAGCAACCCAGAATTTTAAATCGAAGGCCAGGTCGCAAAATTGACATTCGATCGAAAATAACTGGAAAGAACCCAACGGAAAAATCGAACATTGCCGTCGATCAGGTCCACGTCCTTCTTTATCGTTAAACCCAAACCTTCAGCACGACCTCCCGCTTCTATCCCTCATCACGTGATCGACTCCGATCATCCATGGCCATCGCGAAAGCTTCGAGAATAATAACGCCCTAAACTGACACTCAAACCCTAGTTCACCTCCAATCTCACTGCTCGATCACCCGAATAATCCATCCCCATTTTTCCGATGATCAACCATCCACCGGCCACCTCCAGTCTAAGCCTCGCCGCGCATTTCGACACTGATCACCAGAATTCGACAAAAATGCCAAAACCCATCATCTCACAATACCTCATCCATTTCTAATCTAAAAATCATAATTCCTATTTCTAAATTCATGAATTACAAATTAGAATCAGGTTATATAATTGATTCATCAATCCCTGACAATTTATTTTTGCCTATAATTTGATTAGACCCATAAATTCATACATTTATAAATAAACGGTGCATATATATATATATATATATATATATATGAATCTATTTTAAAATTTTAGTTTATACACTTACAAACATTTTCTGATTACAAATTTTAGCCTATCATCAAATATCTGAAGAGATATGAATTTTTTTCTTTAAATCTAGGAGCCTGTAAATAAACATAGAACAATTTTTTTTAACACACACAATTTTTGAACAGACAAATACACATACACACTCTCATGTATAACATTATATAAACCATATTGTTTCCTTTCAAAAATTCATCACCAATATATAAACATATTTACAGATTTTCAAAACTGGTTTTAAGTTCAGTTTTTATTTACCAAAGTTTTTAAACAGAGAGATGATCATTATTTTCATGCATGCATCCATTTATATAGAGCACATATATATACACATATACATGCATTCATACCCATAAACATAAGCAACCATAATCATACACAATCCATCATAAGAATCAGGTTATTATCATAAGTTTTAAACTTTTTTAAAATTTTAGTTTACACACCTACAAATGCAAACAAAGAACAGATTTGTTTCTAGGCTGATGGTTTCCAGACTTGTTTGGTCTTCTTTTGCTTATTAAATTTACATCTGGTGTTGATCTTTGCACTGTTGCTTGTTGTTAGATTTGTCTTGACTAGTTGTACTTGAAAATTTGATATTGTTATTGCCTTTGCCTTTGATTTCCTGCTTTGTTGAATTTTCCAGTTTCATTTTCTCAGATTTCCAGTCTTTATCTTCTTTTTGTTTGAATTAGATTTTAGTTAAAATAGAGAAAATAAGTATTCAGCTGAAAAGTGAAAACAAATTTCTTCTTTAATTTTTTTTGTTTTAATTATCAAATAGAAATGTTGACATTTGTCCTCTTAGGTGTTAATTAGCTTACACATATGCATTTATCTTTACAAATGTCTTCAACCCATTTTAAATTGCTTACAAGTGTTACTCTTGTCTTTTATTAGTTCATTTAAATTTATATATATATTTATGAAATATTTACATGTATATAAAATGTATTCATCTTATATAAATAAGCTTTTAGATTTTAATAAATATACAAAAGTGAATTCAAGTAAACATTTATTTATAAATAACTTATACTTTGATCAAATTAAATGCATCATATGTTTATATGCTTGCGAAATTTATTTTAACTCTATATATATTTTCACAAACCAATTTTGAATTATGTTTGAATTTTAAAAAAAAATGAAAGAATATTGGAAACAAAAGAAAATGAACTTGTAATTTAAATCCTATTTAAACTCAAGCTAAAATATATATTTATAATAAATAAGAAATTATCCTTGTTGTTAAAATTTTAAGTTTCAAATAACCATTGAAAATCATTATAAAGAAATATTGATTTTAAACCGTAGCTAACCATTAACAACATCCATATAAAAATAGAAAACATATTTATTTATAAAAGATAATTTTTTTTGCCCAATTAAAAAATTATATATATATATATATATATAAGAAGATCATTAAACAAATATACTAAAATAAATATTTATCCAAATATTTAAAATTCAACATTTATTTAAGTTCAGATTCTTTTTATATACATATCTTGATATATTCTAATTATCAAAGTTTTTAATAAATTTAATCCTTTTAATTACTAATTAGTAGATGCCTAAAAATCTGGGTTATCACATTCCTTCCCCCTTTGAATCTTTTCGTCCCCGAAAAGAAACGAAGCCAGAATTTATTTAATACTTAAAATCTGACAAATTTTTCTTTGATCATTTGTAAAACACTTTTGAAAATCTATACAATGTTATAAAATAGGTTTGTTATAGAAATACTTTTTATAACTCGATGTTTCAACAAGTCCATCCTCGTTCTCACAGAAATTCGGTCATACGTTGATCAGACGTAGGACTGAAAATCTATAAGTACTTAGCAGACCTATTTTCAACACCCAGTGAACATACTTGGAAAATAATTTTATTGAAATATAGAAAAAAAAATTGAAAGTAGAGGAAATATCTTTGGTGAGAATGCTCTAGAAATCATCACCCCCATCCATGGTCTCGGTTAACCCGATAGTTACATTGCCATCCTGACAAAATCCATAGATAACTGTAGGCCTCCGCGCCCCTCGATTACACCATGGAACCCGCTACAGATCGCAGCTACAACTGGAGTTACGTTGCTATCACAGCAAAAACCCATATAACTATAGGCCTCAGCGCCCTCGAATTCCGCTGCCAAAAGAATGAAACTTCTCCACTCCACTTGACCATAGATCGCAGCCTACTGATGTTACGTTGCCTTCTCGGCAAATCAAGCGTAGACTGTTGACACTCACCTCCACACGATTTCCGCTATGGTCCACATAGTAGATCGCAGCGACATCGAGTTACACTGTCGTCACAGCATAACCCAAATGCCTCTGTAGGCATCAGCGCCCTCAACTTTCACTACCCAATAATCCTCAGGAACTAGTTTGTCCGGACTCCTCACAGGATCAACTTTAGAACCTTCCCCATAGTGGATCAAGGCAGTACCAACCTATGGTACTCCTGAGAAGTTCATCCCAAGGGAGCGCCTTTTTCTCCAGAGCCATTTTCAAAACACTTTATACTATACACATATAGTATCTTCCAAATCATACACCTAGTATGAATCTCATATAAATCTCCTTTCTCAAAATTGATTATCCCAAAATCGATAATTCTCAAACTAGGCTTTCCAAATCCAATATTGATTTTACCCAAAAATCAAAAGCCTTTCCAAATCCAAAGGTTCCCAAAACCTTTTTAAAATCATTCTCACAAGATCCTTTACATATATATATATATATATATATATATATATATATATAACTTTGAAAAATCTCTGGATCATTTCAAACTTGTATAAAACCTTTTTTTATACTAAAACCCTTTAATTCTGGCTAGATTTGTGACGCCCCACCTCTATACCCACGCTAGCCAAGGACACTACGATATAATGCCGTCAACTAGCACGGAGAATAAGGCTGTTGAGGAGCGACCATCCGTGTAATTGCTTTGTGCGAGCACCGATATGTAAGATAGTACAACATGCATAGGAAATCCGACACATCGATACAAACTCAAAGCTACTACACAGTTGCTATAGATATTCTTCGGAAACAAACTTAGAAATAAACATAACACAAATCGGTCACAGATATCCATATCACAAAGGCGGAAAAAGATATGAATATGACACATGATAGTGTACATTAGAGTAGTGGTCAAACAAGATCCACAATATCATAAAAGAATGGTTACAAGTGCTAGACAAAAGAATATGCATACATCAAGGAGTCTATATCTCAAAGGTATAAAACAAAAACTACTAATCTAAGTAGTTAGCCAAAAGACAGGATGATAATCCCAGAAGTGAAGTCAAGCAGAAGCACCTGTAACATCTCTGTCTGACCCGAGTATTATTTCATAAGAAAATAATAAACGGATCAGTTTAGCTATAAATATCAGTCAAAATGATATAGAATAAGGGATACGACATAAATATATGACAATCCATAAAGACATACTGTGATAAGTATGTAATTGAAAATCAACAAGGGATTAATCAATATCACAAAAATCTTCTCAAAGATCAAAAGGAATGTCATACTCTACATTATTATTCACCAAAATCATAAGTATTAATAATAATATCAATGCCAATCACAAAAGTCAATGACACAAAAAATTCACTAACGCAAAAATATTGATAAAACTTATCAATAAAAATCACGAAAATTGGTGAAACACAAACTCTAGAAATCATCAATGGAAATCTAGAAATCACAAAAAGGGGGAGCCTTATCACAAAACGGGAGCATGAAAGCTCACCAACACGTGTATCAAAAACGGGACGCTATCCCATGGTCGCTAACCATAGAGCCGGTGCAACGACGTAGTACAACGGTACACCTGAGGAACCAGAAACTCGAATAGTTCGGAACAACGACGTAGTACAACAGTACGCCCGATGGACCGGACTCCATAAAAGAACATGGGTCGCTAGCCCACAAAAGTTGAGTCGAAACTCCAAATAATCATAGGTCATTAACCTATAAAAGGAATGAGACGAAACTCAATAAGACGAGGTACTGTCCCCTACGTGGACAAAGAAACATAGCACATCGCTAGTCATAATCACAAAAATGATCATCATCGATCATCAAGAAGTGTCAATTACAATAAGCTAGTAAATATATGAGCTTAGCCTCATTTCCCATAACCACTAGCTTAACTTAAATATTTTCGAACAAATTGTAGATCTCCACTCAAAAACTATCACAAGAGATTCAATCGAACAAGTCCAAGAATTAACCGACGAAGTAAACGCAAGCGTTTCATACCACCTGTTTTACTAAGCCGTCTAATTAGATTTCTCGTACGAGTGAGGTGAAGGTTTGTATATACTAGTAAATTGGAAAGCTGTCTTATAAACAAGTTTGATATTGAAAATAGAGTTGAAATCGTTTTAATAAAAGATTTTTGATATTTACTACAAGTATTAAACCTTCATATTTTTAAAATTACAAATCACAAAAATGATCGTAGAAACAATCAACCACGAAAATTCACATCCAGAGACGTGACTGAAAACCCAAAGAATTCGATTCCAAATTCATCGAAGTGGAAATGGCCTAGCGACTCGACACGGCGCGACCTAGCAGTGGAACGACCTAAGTGGTAGCGGCATAAGTGCAGGTCGAATGACCTAAGGAATGGTGCGACCCAACACATGGCCGACCTAACGTGCAAACGACCTAAGGAAATGGCCGAGCGACCTAACACATGCACGACCTAACGTACAAACGACCTAAGGAAATGGTCGAGCGACCTAACACATGCACGACCTAACGTGCATACGACTAAGGAGATGCGGCTGTTTGTCGACGGAAATTCTATCGGTTTAGAAAACCGTCGAACGAATTTAAACTAAAAATAACCGCAAGCGCACGGTGTACGAATGTAGCACGCGGCGAATACAGGTCGATCCGCAGGGAATTGATGATTTTAAAATTCTACTCAATCAAATTAACCAAAGTTGGAAGAGTGATTAACTAAAAAAAATGTAGAAAAATGAGAAAAGAAAGTAGATAAAAATATGAGGGTGTTAAGACAATTTAGAGGCAATTTCCACTCTCTAGATCACATAAATCAACAAAATGAAGTTATGATCTCTCTTTTCTTGTCATTAGTGAATTAGTTGATGTGCTTATTATAAGTATGGTATATTTGTGCTATTAATTAGCTCAATATAAACCATCAAACTATAACACAACCACTAATACACATTTAACTCTCATGAAATATGACAACAAGTTGAAATAAAAATCTATTTTAAGCATAGCCTATTAACTATTGTTTAGAAATATAGGCTATCAAATTTCGATTTCAACATTCACTTCTTTGCCATAATCATATTTAGATGAAGTGGCAATTTGTGTTATGTTTGTTTAAGCATAGCCTATTTGTTATGAACAACATAGACTATCAAATTCAAAGCTAAACAACATCATTAAACCACTTCATGTGTTTCCATTAAAGCACAAAAAGAGAGTATAAACATCAAAATGTTGCATCTACATACTAGAGAGCTTCATTACCCCTAAATTGTAGGGATTAAGCTCTCATATTTGTTATCAAATCAACAAATGTAGAAAGCAACATGAAAGCAAAAAAGAAAGAAAAAGAGAGCAAAGCAAAGAAACAAAACTAATCTACTTGCATGAAATAAGAGAAACCTACACTACAACATGAAAGTAAATGAACATGAAAAGGAAAGAGCATGTATTAAATTGCATAAAATAAAAAAGATTACAAGAAATAAAAATTGGCTAAGTAGCCATTAAAAGAGAAAGAGAGCTTTCTTTTATTTGATCTAAACTAAACTAAAGAGAAGGAGGCCTAAGAGAGACTAAGAGAAGAGATTCTGTTACACGAAACATATGGGTATTTATACATGTATGAAACCCTAATTCATATTTTTGGGGAATACCCAAAATGCCCCTTAGGAAGTGTGGAGGCCAAGTAACCATTAACATGTCTTAATCCCCCATTAAGTGTACATGAAACCATTAAGTCCAAAAGCATGTGCATTAGCCTTTAATTTGTACATTAAGGTAGGTGGGTAGGTGGGGTCCTCCATTATCTTCACTTTGAATTATTTCCCTCTTCATTCCTTTATATTCTTTGTGCATGCATATTCCTTCATGAAACCACTCCTATTTGAGACCATTTTCCTACAAAAATATATATAAATTTCCAATCAATTTTTCTCAAAGAAATATATGCACTTAAATGACCGTTATGCCCCTATATGAAGATGAATATGTGAAAATTTGGAATTAATATGAATTTTGGTTAAAACAAGTTAAAATACCCAATATGATCATTTATTTAATTTAAATAGAATAAATTTGGTGGTAAAAATATGCACATTTACGTGCACATCAGCGGCCAAGGTAGAGCGACCTAAGGGGTACGCGACCTAAAGAGGTAGCGGCCTAAGAATGGTGCAAGCGGCCATAACGCGACCTAAGGAGTACGCGACCTAAACAACAAGGCGCGTCCTAGCAGTTGCGAGCTAACACGGAGCGACTTAGTTGCAGAAAGCTGAGAAAATGGTGCAACGACCTATCCAAGGCGCGACCTAAGCACGAGCGAGCTAGCTGTGGAACGACCTAGCGACTTAGTGGTTGCAGGCCGAGCGAATGTAGGCCGAGCGACTTAGTGGTGGAACGACCTAGAAGAGGAACGACATAGCGATGCGGGACCGAAACATGCCGAGCGATCTAACCTGTTGCGACCTAAGGTGCGTACGACCTCAACACGCCGACCTATCTGCAGGCCGAGAAACATGATTTGTGCAGGCCGAGCGACCTAAGGGAAAAGAATGCAAAACTCACTCAATTTGCAACCGGACGATCACGAAAGCTAAGGGATTACGCCTATCGGCTACTCGGTCCTATTGGCTCCTCGTTGCATCACCAAAAACGTGTTTAAACATCAAAGATTGGATTTTTAAGAATTTGAACCCAAAACACTAAAAATTGGGATTTTCACCAATTCAATCCAAACCAAAAGCAAATGTATATGAAAAAGAGTTAGGAATTCATACCCAACAATCAAAGATAGTTATAGACAAAGATGAGAGATAAAAATCTCACCTTTTCACAAAATCAATGAAAGAGAAGCTTGAAAGCAAAGGAGAATCAACCCAAGAAGCTTGAATCAATTTCTTCTCTTTGAATTTGTAGTTAGATGTAGGATTTGCATGTGAACTAGGGCTTGGAGTTTTAATTTCTCATTCCTTCCTCCATTATTGATGAAGCTTGAGTGTTAGGAAATGAAAGTAAAATTATGAAGGGAAGGGGGTTGAGTTAGAGTAAATAGCTTAGGCTAATTACTAAACCAAACCCAAAGTCCAAAGTAAAAAAGTGGCAAAATTCCACTAACTCCAAACATATTAAAGTTTATACTCAAAAACATTGCAAACAGTGTTTTGGACCCAATGGAAGTGGTTTCGAGTCCTACTTCGACCGTATGCAAAAAGTAACTTTACGGACTAAAATCCGACTAACGATAAAATATTTAAATAAAATATTTAAATATTCAAATCGTAAAATATGCGGGTTGTTACAGACTCCCCTCCTTAAAGAAATTGCGTCCTCGCAATATTTAAGAAGAAAATACGAGGTAACAACCATGAAAGCATATCAACACAAAAGGAATTTGAAATAAGAAATTCACCTCAAGGAGCACGGGAAAGTAAGTCCGAATGCGTTCGCTCGATGAACTCTCTAGATTCCCAAGAGCAATCCTTAGGATTTGAGGACCATTGGACTTTAACAAGCGGGACATCTTTATTTCGAAGGCGCTTGACCTACGAAGCAATAATACGAATAGGATGTTGCTCATAAGTTAAATTAGGTGAGACTTCAATTTCTTCCACAACACCGGGCTCAAGAATAGAATCAGAATCTCAGAGGAACTTCCGTAATTGAAAACGTAAAACACGTCATGAATAGCAGAAAATTGAGCCGGTAATAAAAGGCGATAAGCCACGGGACCAATACGTTCGGTGATGGGAAATGGACCAATATATCGAGGTGCTAACTTTCCTGATCGACTAAAACGTACAACACCCTTCATAGGTGAAACACGAATAAACACAAGATCTCCCACTGAAAATTCTAATTTCCTTCTCCGGTTATCGGCATAGGATTTTTGTCTGCTCTGGGCTTCTTTCATCCTATGACGAATAAGATCAATCTTTTCTGTGGAATCATGAATAAAATCTGGACCTAAAACCAGCCTCTCACCGGCCTCAATCCAACAAGAAGGAGAATGGCATGGCCTTTCATAGAATGCCTCAAAAGGTGCCATACCAATACTAGATTGGAAGCTATTATTATAGGAAAACTCAACAAGAGAAATAAGATATTCCCAACTTCCACCAAAATCAAGAACACATGCACGAAGAAGATCTTCAAGAGTTTGATTCACACGCTCAGTTTGTCCATCGGACTGGGATGATAAGCGGTGCTAAAATTAAGCTTCGTTCCCAAAGCTTTTTGAAGACCCTTCCAAAATCCACTAGTAAACAATGGATCACGATCACTAACAATAGAAGAAGGAACTACATGCAATTTTATAATTTCTTTAATAAAGAATTGGCCAAGAAAGGAACGGTTCGATTGGACTGGACGGGAATAAAATGGGCGGATTTAGTAATCTATCGACTCTCACCCATAAGCTATCATGACCCGAACGAGAACGGGGAAGGCCATTTATAAAATTCATGGAAATTTGATCCCACTTCCAATTGGAATTTCTAAAGGTTGTAATAACCCTCCAGGCCTTTGATGTTCAGCCTTAACAAGTTGGCAAGTCATGCAACACTTAACAAAGTTAGCAATATCAGATTTCATTCCCTCCCAATAATAAAGTCGCTTCATATCCGCGTACATTTTATTACTACCAGGATGAATGGTAAATTTAGAACGATGAGAATCTTCTAAAATGTCTTTATGAAGATTACTAATATTTGGCACGACAAGTCTACGAAATTTTCGAATACCGCCACGAGAATCAATATCAAAGTCTTTCAAACTTTCAATATCAATTTTATCCCTAAAATTTTGGCCAAGAAGAGCCAATTCAGGATCTAGCTTTTGAGCTTCAAGAATGCGGTCTAAAAGAGAAGGATGAGCCTCAAGACTACATAAAGCAAGATATGAACACAAATCGGAAACGCGATCTCGAATCTCACAAGTTGATAAAATCTCGAGATCATTCCATTCGGATACCATCATAGAAACAACCGCTTATTGCTTATGACTAAGTGCATCGGCAACACGATTACTCTTTCCGGGAGTATAAAGAATATCAAGATCATATGCTGCAAGAAATTCGAGCCAACATTGTTGACGCAAATTAAGTTCCTTTTGAGAAAATAGATACTTCAAAGATTTATGACCGGTGTAAAGAATAAATTTTTCTCCCAAAAGATAATGACGCCAAATACGAAGGGCGAAAACAATAGCCGCGAGCTCTAAATCAAGAGTGGCATATCTAGTCTCGGCTGGCTTAAATTGCCTAGAAGCATAAGCAATAACACGTTCCCTTTGCATAAGGACGGCACCCAAACAACACGACTAGCATCAGTATAAACAATAAAATCTTGGTTTCCCTCGGGAATAACAAGAATAGAAGCATCGGAAAGGAGTTCTTTTAATTTCTGAAAAGAAGCTTCACATTTGTCCGACCAAATGTATTTAACAACTTTCTTTGTCAAACTAGTAAGAGGCATGGAAATTTTGGAAAAGTCCTTTATGAAACGGCGGTAATAACCGGCCAATCCAAGGAAATTACGAATTTCCGTCACACTCTCCGGTGTCTTCCAATTTTGAATCGCTTCAATCTTTAAAGGATCCATGGAAATTCCGGATTTGGAAATAATATGACCGAGAAACTTCACACGAGATTGCCAAAAGTGGCATTTAGAAAAAATTTCTTTTAATTGATTTCTCCTAAGTGTTTCCAACACAATCCGAAGATGTTTTTCATGCTCCTCGATTTTAGAATACACTAGAATATCATCAATAAAGATAAGAACGAACCGATCAAGGAAGTCTTTGAAAACTCGATTCATAAGGTCAATGAAATAAGCCGGAGCATTCGTTAAACCAAATGGCATAACAAGCCACTCATAAGATCCATAACGAGTACGAAACGATGTCAAAGGAATGCTATCCTCTGCAATACGAAGCTGATGGAAACCGGTAGCAAAGTCTAATTGTTAGAAGACTCTAGCACCACTTAGTTGATCGAATAGATCATCAATCCGAGGTAAAGGATATTTATTCTTGATAGTAAGATCATTAAGCTTGCGGTAGTCAATGCAAAGCCTAAGTATACCATTGGATTTCTTCACAAAAATAGCCGAAGCTCCCCAAGGAGAGGAACTAGAGCGAATAAATTGCTTTGTCTCCAATTCGGATAACTGTTTGCGCATCTCCTCATTTTCTTTATTGGACATACGATAAGTAGGACGAGTGATAGGTTGAAGTTCCAGGGATGAGATTAATTTTGAACTCAATTGCTCGCTTAGGTGGTAATCCTAAAACGGGCTCAAATACGTTGGAAAATTCACGAACAACATGAATAACAGAAATAATATCTTCCTCATCATCATTATCGTCATCATGAGGATTTAAAGATTATAAAGATGCAACCAAGCTGGAATCCGAATCTTTAAGGTCAATAGAAATCTGCTTAACAAATTGAGGATGTCGAAGATGAATAGTCCTCTCAGGACATAGGATTTGGGCTTCATAACTGTTAAGCCAATCCATTCCCAAAATCATTCCAAAGCCTAAGTAGCGCATAACGTGCAAATCGGCTCGGAAAGAAAAATCGCACAAAATAATCTTGACATCTTTACAAAGCAAACTGATTGTTGCGAATCCACTAACCGGATTCGCAATTCTCAAAGAAGTCATTAAAGCGACAGCACTTAAAGAAAAAGTATCAACAAGTTCTTTTGATATAAAAGAATGGGATGCACCCGTATCAAAAAGAACCCGAATAGGTTGATTATGAAACATAATAATGCCATCAAGGATAGAATGAAGAGTACCTTGACCACGAGATGTGTTTCCAGGGGCTTTAGCAACATTAAGCTTTCCCTCCCTCTTGCCCTGAAGTTTTGGACATGAAGATAAAAAATGACCCGAACTTTTGCAATAGCGACAAAAGAGAGGTTTCGGACATCTATTGGCATAATGGTCTTTAGAACCACAATTGTAGCATTGCCCACTACTAGGGGCAAAAGCCTTTGCTACCGGAATTGCTTGCTTCCTTTTCTTGTTGGGATAAGACCCTTTGAACTTAATAGGCCTTTTCTTGTAGTTGTTGAATTTTGGTTTGGCACCCACAACATCAGCATCACTCTCTTTATCTGCCTCTTCAAGTCGAAGAGCGATATCAACAAGTTGATCAAAAGAAACTTCAAGCTTTAGAGGTAATGGCTTCTTGAGATTTTTACTCAAGCCATAGAAGAATCTCTGATTTTTCTTCAATGGGGTATTAATGTATTCAACCCCGTATTTAGAGAGAGATTCAAAAGACGCGACATAGTGATGCAGCAGGGCATATGGAAATTCAAAAGTTAAACCATATTAAGTCGTACACGAGTCTATGGTGTAACTTGATGAGTCGTCCACGACTCAAAGGGATGAGTCGTTTCCGACTTAAGGGGTTACAAGGGGGAGATAACATAAGTCGCATAAAGAAGGTATCGGATTTGAGTCGGTCTCGAGTCAATGATGGCATGAGTCGGTTACGAGCTAAGGAAAGATGGCAGCAACCTAAGGAGATGAGTCGTTTCCGAGATAACCAACTATCAGAAGGAGACTGTGCCGAGTCAACGAGTCACGACTTAATTGAGTCGGCAGGAGTTAACTCGCTTGAAGAAGATATGCCGAAGGGAGGCTATGAGTCGGTGAAGTCTTGAGTCGTTTTTCTCTAAGTCGTCATGTGTTAAATCGGTATGTAATGAGTAGTATGAGCAGATGTAGTTGTTGGCCTTGAGTCGTGTACCTTGTGTGTTTGTTAAGTCGTTTGTACTGCGCTGTGAGAAAGGAGTTGAGTCGCTGTTGTAATGAGTCGGCAACGACTTATGATGAGTCGGAGCCTATGAGTCGGCAACGACTTAAGGTGCTGGGTCAGAAAACTCTATAAATAGCGTGTGTGTTGTAATTTTTGGGTAGTTGATTTTGAAATAAAATTTCTTGTTGATTGCTTTGTGCTTTCTTCTCCAATTGGTAGTTGAGTGTAATCTCCTATCTCCACTTACGTCATTCGAGTGCGCTCGAATCCACGTTTGTTGAAGCCGATTCACGGAATCTAGTGCGCTAGATCAACGTGCGAAGAATCGTAGACCTTGGAACACGGTATAGTGCGCTATCAATGTGTTTGAGATAGCTAGAGTTCGGTATCTTTGGATCAACGAACTTGGGCATTTTTGGTATCTTCAACTCACCGATTGCTACATTTCATCGATTGAAGTTTTGTTTGATTAATCCGCTGCGTCATTATTTGGTATCGGAGCCATACTTAGCCAATCATAGCTAAGTTGATTCTTGGAGCCAAGTTTTTGAAGTTTTTGAAGTTTGAAGTTGTTCATCGTGTTCATATTGAAGTTGCAACAAGTTTGAAGTGTTAGATCCATTCCATTGTGGATCAAAGGAGCAAAGGTGTTTGAATTTTGACTTGGTATTTTGCGCGCCAAGGGTTGAAGTTGAGCCGAGTAGATCCATTGCCGATCTAAGGTGTAGTCGACCTAACTTTGAGCCGAGATATTGTTGAGCCGAGATTGCTTTATTGTGTTGAAGCTTTGAAGTCTTGTGATTGAATTGTTGAAGTTTGTGAAGTTTGTCAATCATGCCACCAAGGAGAGCTAATCGTCATCAAAACGTTGAAGCTTTGTATCGTAGAGAAGAAGCCGAGCTTATGGAACAACGTATTAATGAAAAATTTGATGAAGGCATTGGAAAATTGGAGAAATTGATGAATGATTTGAATCAAAGGAGGAGATCACCAAACTCGAACCATGGAGGAAACCGAGTTTCGCCATCGGTTACGGAAGCGAGGAGGGTATCGCCACATTCTTGTAGAAATAGAAGAGAATCATCAATTTCATCACGAAGAGATCATTATGACTATGCACATGAAGAGAGAAGAAGTCAACGTGAATTTGATAATGAAGCATATAGAGATGAAGAGAGACATAGTCAAAGAAGTATGCATGAGCGAAGGGATGATAATGGTCGAGATCGATGTAGACGTGCTTTTGACTTTGTTGAAGAAGGAGATAGAGCTAGTATTCATTATCGAGATCGAGACCAAGTTCGGAATTCTTATCGGGATGTTGAAGATGATCGTCGATGGGAATCGGGTATGAAGATGGAAATTCCGGAGTTTAAAGGCGGGATGGTTGCTGAGGAGTTCTTAGACTGGTTGTCTAATGTGGAGGAAATCTTTGATTTCAAGGAGGTGCCGGAGAATAGAAGGGTGAAGTTAGTTGCTACAAGGCTGAGGGGGAGAGCTTTGGCATGGTGGCAGCAAACTAAACTTACTCGAGAACGAATGGGGAAGTCAAAGATAGAATCGTGGGATAAGATGAAAAAGTTGATGAGATCTACTTTCTTACCTTACAACTACCAATCACTTATGTACCAGAGGTTGCAGAATCTGAGGCAAGGGACAAAATCAGTTAGTGATTATGCTGATGAATTTTACCAACTCATCGTCAGGAATGATATTATGGAAACGGAAGAACAGCTAACCGCTAGATTTATTGGGGGATTGAGAATGCAGATCCAGGATATGGTTAATATGTTTGATCCTAGATCCGTTGCAGAAGCACATCAGAAAGCGTTAGCTTGGGAGAAACAAGGAAGGCGTGGAGGTGGTGTGTTTACTAATTCCAATAATCAAGCAAGGGGTGTTGGTGGAAGTTCTAATGTTCCTAAACCTGTTTCAAAGCCAGTGGTGAAGGAGGCTGAGAAGGCGAAGGTTAGCAGTGGGTTCAAGTGTTATAATTGTCAGGAGTTGGGTCACAAAAGCAATGAATGTCCAAAGCCGAAGAAGAGAACCATGGTTGCAGAAGTTGAGGAGGATGATGGTGAGGAGGCAGAATGTTCAAATATACCTTATGCTGAGGAGGAAGAAGAATTGTTTGGAGATGAAGGTTGTAATCTTATGATGAGGAGGTCATGTCTTACACCAAAGCAAGAGGAGGATTGTAGTTGGTTGAGAAGCAATATTTTTCAGTCGACATGCACTATTCTGGGGAAAGTTTGCAAGTTCGTCATAGATGCGGGAAGCTGTGATAATATTATTTCTACAGAAGCAGTAAGGAAGTTGAACTTGAAGACTGAGAAGCATCCTAAACCATACAAGCTAGCATGGTTAAGGAAGGGTGGTGAAGTAAAAGTGTGTCGAAGAGCTTGTGTTAATTTTTCTATTGGGAAGAAGTATAAAGATGAAATTTGGTGTGATGTAGTAGACATGGACGTGTGTCATCTGTTGTTGGGCAGACCGTGGCAATTCGATAGAGCAGTACAACATGACGGTCGTGCCAACAGTTACAGTTTCATGTTCGAGGGTACTAAAATCACTTTGGTTCCTAAGCAGCAACAGCAGAAGGAGAGCAAGCTAGAAGAGATTGAGGAATTGAAAACTCTGTTGACTTTGAAGGAGTTTGTTAAAGAAGTGGAGGAAGAACCGGAAGTGTTTTTGTTGATTGGGAGAGAGAGTAGTGAAGAGGTTGAAATTCCTGAAGAAGCAAAGCCAATTTTGAAAGAATTTGAAGATGTCTTTCCAGAGGAGTTGCCTAAGGAGTTACCGCCACTTAGAGACATTCAACATCAAATTGATCTTGTTCCGGGAGCAGTTTTACCACATAGACCGCATTACCGAATGAGTCCGAAGGAACATGAGGAGTTACGAAGGCAAGTGGAAGAGTTGTTAGAACAGGGACGTGTTCAGGAAAGCTTGAGTCCTTGTGCCGTGCCAGCATTGTTAGTACCAAAGAAGGACGGAACATGGAGGATGTGCACAGATAGTAGAGCTTTGAATAAGATCACTGTCCGATATAGATTTCCTATGCCGAGGTTGGATGATTTACTGGATCAGTTGAGTGGGGCAACTATATTTTCGAAGATTGATTTAAAGAGTGGTTATCATCAAATTCGAATCAGACCTGGAGACGAATGGAAGACAGCTTTCAAGACAAGAGAGGGGTTATACGAATGGTTGGTTATGCCATTTGGTTTGTCAAATGCACCTAGTACATTTATGCGGGTGATGAATCAAATCTTTAGACCATTCATTGGGAAGTTCGTAGTGGTTTATTTCGATGATATTCTGATATATAGCAGGAGTATGGAGGAGCATGTTCTACATTTGAGGGAAGTGTTGATTATTCTTCGTGAGGAACAATTTTATGCAGCCACGAAGAAATGTGTGTTCATGACGAGAAGTGTGGTATTTTTGGGATATGTTGTATCTGAGAAGGGAATCCAAGTGGACCAGAGTAAAATTGAAGCTATTAGAAATTGGCCACAACCGAGAACTATCACTGAAGTTAGAAGTTTTCATGGATTGGCATCATTCTACCGAAGGTTTATTCCACACTTCAGTAGCGTGATGGCACCAGTTACCGATCGCATGAAAGGAAAACAGTTTTTATGGTCAGAGGAAGCGGGAGTTGCTTTTGAACGAATTAAAGAACTGTTGACGACAGCGCCAATTCTTGTTGTACCTAATTTTCAGTTGTTGTTTGAGCTACATACTGATGCATCAAAGGTGGGGATTGGAGGAGTGTTGAGTCAGCAGGGGAGACCTATTGCATATTTCAGTGAGAAGTTGTCAGGGGCAAAGATGAGATACAGTACATATGACATTGAATTCTATGCTGTGGTGCAAACGATTAAACATTGGAGACATTATCTATTTCAGAAGGAATTTGTTCTGTACACTGATCATGAGGCGTTGAAGCATTTGCAGGGGCAGGACAAGATTTCAGCAAGACATGCGTCATGGATCGCGTATTTACAGCAGTTTACCTTTGTTGTTAAGCACAAATCAGGGGTGACAAATCGAGTAGCTGATGCTTTGAGTAGAAGGAGTCATTTACTAATGACAATGAAGGTTGAAGTAACGGGATTTGAAATGTTGCCAGAGATGATTGAAGAAGATCCTTACTTTGTGAAATTTGTTGAGAAAGTTAAGGAGGGAAGTTCGGATGAATTTATGTTGGTTGATGGTTTTCTGTTTAAAGGGAATCGTTTGTGTATTCCAGACTGTAGCTTGAGATTGAAAATTGTCAAGGAGTTACACGAGGAAGGGCATGTGGGCCGTGATCGTACTTTACAGTTGATTTCACAGTCTTACTTTTGGCCATCGATGAGGAGAGAGGTTGAAAGATTTGTGGAGAGATGCCATATTTGCCAGGTTTCAAAAGGAACAGCAACGAATGCAGGATTGTATATGCCATTACCAGTACCATCTAAGCCATGGGTTGATATTAGCATGGATTTCGTTTTGGGTTTGCCGCGAACTCAAAGGGGAAATGATTCGATATTTGTTGTGGTGGACAGATTTTCGAAGATGGCACATTTTGTTGCTTGCAAGAAGACAGCAGATGCAGTTCGAGTGGCACAGTTATTTTTCAAGGAGATTTATCGACTTCATGGTTTACCAGACTCTATTGTTTCTGATCGAGATACTCGTTTTCTGAGTCACTTTTGGCTGAGTTTGTGGAAGATGGTGGGAACGAAACTGAAATTTAGTAGTGCTTATCATCCGCAAACTGATGGGCAGACAGAAGTTGTTAACAGGTCATTGGGAAATTTGTTGCGTTGTCTTGTACAGGATAATTTGAGAAGTTGGGACATGAAGCTATGCCAGGCAGAATTTGCACACAATCATGCAGTAAATCGTAGCACAGGATTCAGTCCATTTCAGATTGTTTATTCAAATTTACCCAGGGGACCGTTGAATTTGGCAGTAGTACCACAGGCGAAGGGAACAGTTAAACGAGCTGTTGATTTTGTTGATGAGCTGACTGAATGTCATAAAATCGTACAGAAACGATTGGAGAAATCGAATAAGAAGTATAAGAAGTCGGCAGATTTGAAACGTCGAAATGTTGAATTTAAAGAAGGTGATTTGGTTTATGCCGTGTTAACCAAAGATCGTTTTCCAGTGGGTGCTTACAATAAGTTGAAAGCCAGAAAAGTTGGTCCTGTCGAAATTGTGAAGCGAATTAATGACAATGCTTATAAGTTGAAGCTGCCGGAGGATATTTACACTTCTGACGTATTCAATGTTAAGCATCTGGTGCCATATTATGGGGATGAACATTTTGATGAGAAAGAATTTGCAAATTCGAGGTCGAATTTTTCTCAACCAGGAGAGGATGATGCAGCAGGGCATATGGAAATTCAAAAGTTAAACCATATTAAGTCGTACACGAGTCTATGGTGTAACTTGATGAGTCGTCCACGACTCAAAGGGATGAGTCGTTTCCGACTTAAGGGGTTACAAGGGGGAGATAACATAAGTCGCATAAAGAAGGTATCGGATTTGAGTCGGTCTCGAGTCAATGATGGCATGAGTCGGTTACGAGCTAAGGAAAGATGGCAGCAACCTAAGGAGATGAGTCGTTTCCGAGATAACCAACTATCAGAAGGAGACTGTGCCGAGTCAACGAGTCACGACTTAATTGAGTCGGCAGGAGTTAACTCGCTTGAAGAAGATATGCCGAAGGGAGGCTATGAGTCGGTGAAGTCTTGAGTCGTTTTTCTCTAAGTCGTCATGTGTTAAATCGGTATGTAATGAGTAGTATGAGCAGATGTAGTTGTTGGCCTTGAGTCGTGTACCTTGTGTGTTTGTTAAGTCGTTTGTACTGCGCTGTGAGAAAGGAGTTGAGTCGCTGTTGTAATGAGTCGGCAACGACTTATGATGAGTCGGAGCCTATGAGTCGGCAACGACTTAAGGTGCTGGGTCAGAAAACTCTATAAATAGCGTGTGTGTTGTAATTTTTGGGTAGTTGATTTTGAAATAAAATTTCTTGTTGATTGCTTTGTGCTTTCTTCTCCAATTGGTAGTTGAGTGTAATCTCCTATCTCCACTTACGTCATTCGAGTGCGCTCGAATCCACGTTTGTTGAAGCCGATTCACGAAATCTAGTGCGCTAGATCAACGTGCGAAGAATCGTAGACCTTGGAACACGGTATAGTGCGCTATCAACGTGTTTGAGATAGCTAGAGTTCGGTATCTTTGGATCAACGAACTTGGGCATTTTTGGTATCTTCAACTCACCGATTGCTACATTTCATCGATTGAAGTTTTGTTTGATTAATCCGCTGCGTCACATAGTCTTCCACGGAGGATTCACCTTGAACAAGGTCTATGAAACGACGAGCTAATGTCACCTTCTCAACTTCTGGCACAAATTTTAACTCGAATCGTTCTCGGAATTTCTACCAAGTAAGATCTGCTTCAACTATTTCAGAAATAAGAAGCTCATACCAATCAAATGCTCTTTCTTGGAGCATGCTAGAGGCCACCTGAACAAGGTGAAGATCAACAAGATTCATGCGAGAAAAGATTCGATCGCACGTTCTCAGCCAAGCCTGGACTTCAATAATAGTTTCAGAACCTTTGAATGGCTTTCCACACAAATTGGTAAAATCTTTGCACAAACGTGCAAATCCAGACTTAGGGTGAGTAGATTCCGGATTTGAACCGGCTGTCTGAGCATTCCTTACAAGATCAAGAAGCTGCTGGGCAGACATAAATACTCCATCTTGAGGAGTAGCACGAGATTGACCAGCGCTGGGACGGCCAGGTCTAACCATTTCTCTTCCTTTAGAAAGAAATAAAGGAGAAAGAAAAGGTTATTCACCAAATGAATATCAAGCAATCTTGATAGATAAAACCAGGAATCATAAGGAAAATAAGATGAATCGGTACGAAGACTCGAATTAAATCCTAAAGCACGATTCCTAAGATGGACTTAGGATGATGATCCTTGCTAGATTATTCTATATTGTTCCGAAGTTTGGCTCTGATACCAAGCTGTGACGCCCCACCTCTATACCCACGCTAGCTAAGGACACTACGATGTAATGCCGTCAACTAGCACGGAGAATAAGGCTGTTGAGGAGCGACCATCCATGTAATTTCTTTGTGCGAGCACGATATGTCAGATAGTACAACATGCATAGGAAATCCGACACATTGATACAAACTGAAAGCTACTACACAGTGGCTATAGATATTCTTTGGAAACAAACATAGAAATAAATATAACATAAATCAGTCACAGATATCCATATCACAAAAGCGGAAAAAGATATGAATATGACATATGATAGTGTACATCAGAGTAATGGTCAAACAAGATCCATAATATCACAAAAGAATGGTTACAAGTGCTAGACAAAAGAATATGTATACATCAAGGAGTTTATATCTCAAAGGTATACAACAAAAAATACTAATCTAAGTAGTTAGCCAAAAGTCAGGATGATAATCCCAGAAGCGAAGTCAAGCAGAAGCACTTGTAACATCTCGGTCTGACCCGAGTATTATTTAATAAGAAAATAATAAATGGATCAGTCTAGCTATAAATATCAGTCCAAATGATATAGAATAAGGGATACGACATAAATATATGACAATCCATAAAGCCATACGGTGATAAGTATGTAATTGAAAATCAACAAGGGATTAATCAATATCACAAGAATCTTCTCAAAGATCAAAAGGAATGTCATACTCTATATTATTATTCACCAAAATCATAAGTATTAATAATAATATCAATGCCAATCACAAAAGTCAATGACACACAAAATTCACCAATGCAAAAATATTGATAAAACTTATCAATACAAATCATGAAAATTGGTGAAACACGAACTCTAGAAATCATCAATGGAAATCCAGAAATCACAAAAAGGGGGAGCCCTATCACAAAATGGGAGCATGAAAGCTCACCAACACGTATATCACAAACGGGACGTTATCCAATGGCCGCTAACCATAGAACCGGTGCAACGACGTAGTACAACGGTATGCCCGAGGAACCAGAAACTCGAATAGTTCTGAACAACGACGTAGTACAACGGTACGCCCGATGGACCGGAATCCATAAAAGAACATGGGTCGCTAGCCCACAAAAGTTGAGTCGAAACTCCACATAATACATAGGTTGTTAACCTATAAAAGGAATGAGACGAAACTCAATAAGACGAGGTACTGTCCTCTACGTGGACAAAGAAACATAGCATATTGCTAGTCATAATCACAAAAATGGTCATCATCGATCATCAAGAAGTGTCAATTACAATAAGCTAGTAAATATATGAGCTTAGCCTCATGTCCCATAACCACTAGCTTAACTTAAATATTTGTGAACAAATTGTAGATCTCCACTCAAAAATTGTCACAAGAGATTCAATCGAACAAGTCCAAGAATTAACCGACGAAGTAAACGCAAGCGTTTCATACCACCTATTTTACTAAGCCGTTTAATTAGATTTCTCGTACGAGTGAGGTGAAGGTTTGTATATACTAGTAGATTGAAAAGCGGTCTTATAAACAAGCTTGATATTAAAAATAGAGTTGAAATCGTTTTAATAAAAGAGTTTTGATATTTACTACAAGTATTGAAACCTTCATATTTTTAAAATGACAAATCGCAAAAATGATCGTAGAGACAATCAACCACAAAAATTCACATCCGGAGACGTGACTGAAAACCCAAAGAATTCGATTCCAAATTCATCAAAGTGGAAATGGCCTAGTGACTCGACACGGCGCGACCTAGCAGTGGAACGACCTAAGTGGTAGCGGCATAAGTGCAGGCCGAACGACCTAAGGAATGGTGCGACCCAATACATGGCCGACCTAACGTGCAAACGACCTAATGAAATGGCCGAGCGACCTAACACATGCACGACCTAACGTGCATACGACCTAAGGAGATGCGGCCAATGTAGAGCGACCTAAGGGGTATGCGACCTAAAGAGGTAGCGGCCTAAGAATGGTGCAAGCGGTCATAACGCGACCTAAGGAGTACGCGACCTAAACAACAAGGTGCGACCTAGCAGTTGCGAGCTAACACGGAGCGACCTAGTTGCAGAAAGTTGAGAAAATGGTGCAACGACCTATCCAAGGCGCGACCTAAGCACGAGCGAGCTAGCTGTGGAACGACCTAGCGACTTAGTGGTTGCAAGCCGAGCGAATGTAGGCCGAGTGTTCGTCGACAAAATTTCTATTGATTTATAAATTTGCCGAAAAATTTCAAATTAAAATATAACCGCAAGCGCACGGTGTACGAATGTAGCACGTGGCGAATACGGGTCGATCCGCAGGGAATTGATGATTTTAAAATTTTCTATTCAATCAAATTATACCTAAGTCGAGTGAAATTGTTTGATAGAACTAAAATGAAGCTAAACTAGAATTGAAATATGATTAGTAAACTATTGAACTAGAGAACAATTTAGAGGCAAATCCACTCTCATATTTTTGTAAATCAACAAACACATAATTTATGATCTCTAACTTTGATATTAAGTGAAATAATCATTGCATTTATCATAAGTATGGTTTGTTTATGTTATTAGTTAACATAACTCAAACCATCAAACTATAATACAACAATTATACCACTTACAATTCTCATGAAAAAGAAGCCAAAGCAAAAACTATTTTAAGTATGATCTATTTACTATTGTAACTAGTAACATAGATCATCAAATTTCATTTTTACTTTCATTTCATAATCAAAAATTAATTAGCAAATATTGATGTAAATTGTGTTTATGTTAAGTAAGAATGGCTCATTTGCATAAGCAATATAAGCTATCAAACCCACTTGTATAAACTTACATCAAAATTCACATTCATGAAGCATAACAAAGAGATCATAAATCATAAAAAATGTTGAAATTACATAAAGTTAGAGAGCTTCATCACCCCTAAATTGAAGGGGTTTAGCTACTCATTTGTGGCATTGAAGCATCACAAGTAAGTTTCAACATTAAAGAAAAGAAAATAGAAAATAAGCAAAGAAAGCAAAAGAGATTAGCTACTAACTACTTGCATAAATGTAAATCTAAGCTATGAATATAAGAAGAAAGAGAGCATATAAATAAACATTAACAATAAAACAGAGAAAAACATGTAGAAAAGAGAGAAGAAAGAGGCTTGGAAGCCATTTTTATTTCATAGAACATTGAGCTTACACTTTGATTTCTTAATTTCCTAAGTAAAATGAAAGAGTAGATGATCATCTTCATGTACATAAGAAGGCTATTTATACATGCATAAAACCCTAATTCTCTTTTTAGGGAGCTTTCCAAAATACCCTTGAGGTGGTGTAGCCTCCAAGTAATCATTAACATTCACTAATCCCCCACTTAATATGTACATGAAGCTTTAAGTCCTTTTAGCATGTGCTTAGCTTCTAATTGGAAGTTAGGTAAGTGGGTGGGGTCCTCCATGATCTTGAACTTGAATTATTTCCTCTTCATTCCTTTGTATTTCCTTGTGCAAGCATGTATCTTCATATAAGCCTCTTCCATATGCATCCAAATTCCTATAAAAATAATCAAAAAATGTCCAAGTAAAAATTCTTACATTGACACATGCACAAAAATGACCGTTTTGCCCCTGAATGATGATGAAAATACGATGGTTTGGAAATAATTGAATTTTGGTTTTAAACATGTTAAAATGCCCAAATATGATGATTATTTAAAAAAAAAAAGATAAAATATGGATGTAAGTATATGCACAGTTACGTGCACATCACCGAACGACTTAGTGGTGGAACGGCCTAGCGATGCGCGACTGAAACATGCCGAGCGATCTAACCTGTTGCGACCTAAGGTGCGTACGACCTAAACACGCACGACCTATCTGCAGGCCGAGAAACATGATTTGTGCAGGCCGAGCGACCTAAGGGAAAAGAATGCAAAACTCACTCAATTTGCAACCGGACGATCACGAACGCTAAGGGATTACGCCTATCGGCCACCCAGTCCTATTGGCTCCTCGTTGCATCACCAAAAACGTGTTTAAACATCAAAGATTGGATTTTTTTTAAGAATTTGTAGCCAAAACACTAAAAATAGGGATTTTCACCAATTCAATCCAAACCAAAACCAAATGCATATGAAAAAGTGTTAGGAATTCATACACAACAATCAAAGATAGTTATAGACAAAGATGTGAGAAAAAAATCTCACCTTTTCACAAAATCAATGAAAGAGAAGCTTGAAAGCAAAGGAGAATCAACCCAAGAAGCTTGAATCAATGTCTTCTCTTTGAATTTGGAGTTAGACGTAGGATTTGCAAGTGAACTAGGGCTTGGACTTTTAATTTCCCATTCCTTCCTCCATTTTGATGAAGCTTGAGTGTTAGAAAATGAAAGTAAAATTATGAAGGGAAGGGGGTTGAGTTAGAGTTAATAGTTTAGGCTAATGGGCTAAACCAAACCCAAAGTCCAAAGTGAAAAAGTGGCAAAATTCCACTAACTCCAAACATATTAAAGTTTATACTCAAAAAGATTGCAAACGGTGTTTTGGACCCAATGGAAGTGGTTCCGAGTCCTAATTCGACCGTATGCAAAAAGTAACTTTTCGGACTAAAATCCGACTAACGATAAAATATTTAAATAAAATATTTAAATATTCAAATCGTAAAATATGCGGGTTGTTACAAGATTCAACAAGGGGAGATTTATCTTATATAACAAAGATATATAAATTTGTTTATTCCAAATCAAATAATTAAATTTGATTACTCCATAAAGTCACTTGCCAAATTACTTACTTCCATAAAGTAAATTTCTACCATAGAAATATCCAATTTCCACTTTTGCTTCATCATATATTTCACAAAATATACCTTTCATTTTAAAAACCATTTCACATTTCTTATCCACAAATTCCCAGTATTAATTTCATTCAAACCCGTACGATGTACACATATCATCCGTACGCTATACCAATCTGATCGCTCACTCGATCACACAATTTCACTTCCGAACTAGTATCGTCCACCCGACTTCCTAGTGCGGACTCAGATCTGGTTTCTTGATCAGAAACCGTCATTCTCCTTGCATAGTCATAACTATGATAGAGAATATCCAGAACCAATCAACAATCCATATCCAGGTTCATTGTCGAAAATCGAGTGAAAAATCCTAACTCGGATCGATAAACTATCTCGAAATTCTATGTTCGAATCCAGATCAAATCGCTATGCGAATAGAATAACATACGTACATCCTACGTATTTATCTTCATTGATTATTAACTAAATTTTTTTCTCTTTCTATTCACATTCACTTTAATTTTCATTCACTTATTCACAATTGCTTCAATCCCAAATGGATTATTACTTTAATCCTTATTTCAAATGGATATTCAATCATAAACAGTGTAAACTCTGTCCATCTTAAATTTTAAAAATAGCTTGAAAAGTTAAAAAATAGATAAGTAATTGAAAAATAATTATTAGTTTGTAAAATAGCTGCAAAATAATTAAGTAATTGTAAAATAGTTGGAAAATAGTCAAATAGTTATAGAAATTTTAAATAATTGCAAAATTGCTATAAAATAGTAATTAGTTATAATAGTAGTTGAAAAACAGTAATTAGTTTATAAAACAGTTGGAAGATTGTTAAGTAGTTCCAAAAATAATTGTGTACATATAAGATAGTTTTAGGTTTTAAAAGAAAAGTTGTAAATAGTTTGGAAAAATAGATTTGTACTAAAACAATTTATTTAGAAAATAGTCCAGAGTCAACTGTTCAATTCCCAACCTTCACTTCCAATCAATTCAATTTAAATTTCCACTTCTATTTAAATTGACTTAGTTCCAATTTAAATGACTTCAATTTCCATTGAAATTGATTTATCCGATTCAAGTTGAATTAATTCTCAATTTCTTTCCAAATTTAAATCAAATTCCATTTGAATTTTAAACCTATTCAACTTTAATCACAATTCCCAAATTATTCAAATCAATTTGGACTAATTTCAAATTGAACCCACTTCAATTTCAAATCATTTAAATTCCTATTTGAATTAATCCCAATTTCCATTTGAATTTTTAAACTTATCCGTCTTCAATCACAATTCTAATTGAATCAAATTTAATTTGAACTAATTCAATTCAAATTTTCCAAATTTAAACTATCTCGAATTATATAAATTCGAGTTAAATTTTTAAATGTTGATTTAAATCTTTAAATCAAATCAAATCAACTTATATCATTAAACCGTTTAATTCTGAATCCAAATTTCATTTCAAATTTATTTCAAAGTTCAAATAATAATTCAAATCTTTGAAATTCAATTTTATCATCAAATTTCAATTTCGAATCCAAACCTTTGAAGTTTTATCTTAAACTCTTAAATCTTAAGTCCAAAATGATTCCATTTTATCTTAATAATGGATATATTACCACACCCCATTTCTTTATTCATTAAAACAGATCCAAATTAATTTAAAACATCCATCCATTTCAAATTTTCAGAAATCAAGCCCATTTTGAAAACTCTCAAACTCTCAATTCCAATCAACCATTTAACTTCCCAACTTAAATCTTAAACATCTTGAAATTTCCAAATCAGGTTGATCGTTCAAACTTATTTAACTCCTTCCAAGTTAAATTCAATTTACTTAATTCAGTCAAATTTACACAATTTGAATTCCCATTCAAATTTTAAACTTCAGATTAATATCCTTCCCACTTAGGTTTAAAACCTACTTCACTTTGGGTTTCACATCACATTCCAAGGAAAATTCAAAAACTCAACCTTAGAGTTTATTTCCTTTACACACTTGGTTACTTTTAAATTTTAAACCACCTTTGGTTTTCAATTCAAACAAATTCCTTTAAAATTTCAAACAACCCTTGTTTGAAATAGGACCCTTTCATTCGAATATATTAAATAACATCTCTTATTTTAAAATAAGATCATATTCAAAATAGTTTGAATAATATTATTTACTTTAACATTTTGAACCAATTCAAATGTTTAAATTTAGAATTCAGAACTTTACAATTTGAAACCCACTTTAATTTACATCCTTTCAAATTTACAAGTTACTCTCTTAAATGGTTACTTCCTTAAAACATTTTATTGTTTATTGGAAAACAATCATCCCATTATTAAACACAATAACCATTGTATTTCTCTGGTTTGAAACCAATTCTAATTCATCTTATTTTGAAATTCTTCCCCAACTTCAAGATTTAATTTTAGTTTGAATCCATTTCAAACTTATCTTTGATTTAATTTTCAATTTGGTTGTATTTCTATTACCACTTGATTTAATTCCAATAATTTAACAACCAATTACCTTAATATTTATTAGAAAGAAATATTGCTATATATATCAAAATATATTCTTAAATAAAATCATTAAAAATCTTTATATAAGAAAAATAACAAGTACGCTCTTATATATATATATATATATATATATATTCACTCAACTCATTCTAGGGTACCATTGACCCTATCCTTAATGAGGAATCCCACCAGAGCCAAGGTTCTCGCTTAACCTTCTGCTTTGATACCAAATGTAACGACCCGGAAATTCCGATCCTGAAAATTCGAGATAGTTAAAGGAAAAGAAGGAAGAGATAGAAGAAAAAGAAGAACTGAAACACCAACATCTCACATTCGCAGCGGATAAAATATAATAGCAAATAATAACGATTATACAAAGGAAACTATACTTGTCAAAATTTCACTTAATACATCAGAGTTACACATATAAACAACACTGGATATATACAACTCGACATATCTCAGATACACAGAAATATCTCACAGCGGAAGCACTCTATACATTCCTACCATCCTACTCGGCTCCTGAGCTCTAGAACGTTCTCACCAGAAAAACTGTAATACTCGGTCTGACCCGAGCATTACATCAAAGTAACAAACAGGTCAGGCTGCAAGCCAGCGTGAGTAAACACATCTAACATGGAATACAAAAACATACAACTTATATAAACCCGGGGTAACTTGTATCAAATTACAACTTCACGAGTTGTAATAAACCTCACTTATTCCACACCTCAATTTCTCGGTGCCAAAACTTAGTTTAAATGGTCCAATTCACTTAGGCCATTCCATTCCAGTTTATTGATTTCACATATCAATCTAAAGAAAATCGAAGTGGTTTCGGGTATTTACTAATACTCGACTCCGGTCTCTTCGAATCCAATGTCATTTTAACCCAAGTTATTAAACTGAATACAACTCAATCTTAAATATATGATGTCATTTTCACACAGCAATTCATCAAAGATATTCACATTATCACTATTCAACCCAACATCTCATATTACAAAACATTTCATATAGCATCACAAACACGTACTAGGGCTACAAATAATCCAAAGCATTTAATATTATTCAATCATCCATAGACAAGGTTAATTTAACTAATTACTTCCATCATTACACATTTTGCTTATTTAACCATTAATTAATTCCAACCCAATTAATTAATTATTCCCTAACTATCCCCCTTAATTAACCTTCTTTAATTAATTACTTTAACTAACTAATTACTCCTTAATTTACTTTACCTTTAATTAATTACTTTCATCAAGTAATTATCCTATTGGTATATTATCATTAATTAGTTAACCTTGAACATTAATTAATCTAACCTCTAATTAAATTAATTAACACTCAACAGATTTATCTTTTAATTACTTACATTAAGTAATTATCACTTAAATAATTAATCATCTCTTATTATTCCCATCCAGTAAATATCCCTTAATCACTCAAATTAAATAAACTAACCCTTAGTTACTTCCATTAGGTAATTATCTTTAACTAAATTCATTCATTTACTTTATACTATCGTAATAAATAATTAACTATCCTTCAATTTAATTACTTATATAAATTAACTATCCATAAATTATATTAACAAATTTTATTTCAATTTATAAAATCTTGAATAATTAAAATAAACCACATACTTAAATTAATTACTTCGTTTCAACAATAAACTTATTTAAATTCATATATTTTGGAAAACACCTTCTTATATTTTGATACCAGTTTGAAAATAGCTTTAAACTTGTCTGTTTCTGTTTATTTTGAAACTGGTTACGAGTTCTTCTATTTTAACCCATAAAAACAGATAACAAAGCAAACCCGAATTCCCTAAAGGAATACCCGAGTCACCGCACAAAATTGTTGAGATAACCCCGAGTTTCTCACGTATCGCTCTACTTCGAGATGATCCCCACACCACTTCGGGCATGCACCCGAGCAAACCCATTCCCACTTCTTCTTCTTCTTGGTCCTTAATTCTAGAAAAACCCAGATGCACAGATAAAGGCGTGTACGTGCACGCCCACATGCCATTGCTCCGGCCATCACCTCCGGCCCTAAAGCATCTCTCATGATATCGATCAACCACTCAGCAACCTAGAATTTTAAATCGAAGGCCAGGTCGCAAAATTGACATTCGATCGAAAAAAACTGGAAAGAACCCAACAGAAAAATCGAACATTGCCGTCGATCAGGTCCACGTCCTTCTTTGTCGTTAACCCCAAACCTTCAGCACGACCTCCCGCTTCTATCCCTCATCACGTGATCGAGATCGATCATCCATGGCCATCACGAAAGCTTCGAGAACAATAACGCCCCAAACTGACACTTGAATTCTGGTTCACCTCCAATCTCACTGCTCGATCACCTGAATAATCCATCCCCATTTTTCCTATGATCAACCGACCACCTCCAGTCTAAGCCTCGCCGTGCATTTCTACGCTGATCACCAGAACTCGATAAAAATGCCGAAAACCATTATCTCACAATACCTCATCCATTTCTAATCTAAAAATCACAATTCCTATTTCTAAATTCATGAATTACAAATTAGAATCAGATTATATAATTGATTCATCAATCCCTGATAATTTATTTTTGCCTATAATTTGATTAGACCCGTAAATTCATACATTTATAAATAAATAGTTTTTATATATATATATATGAATCTATTCTAAAATTTTAGTTTATACACTTACAAACATTTTATGTTTACAAATTTTAGCCTATCATCAAATATCTGAAGAGATATGAATTTTTTTCTTTAAATTTAGGAGCCTGTAAATAAACAGAGAACAATTTTTTTTATCTCACACAATTTTTGAACAGCAAATACACATTTACACTCTCATGTATAACATTATATAAACCATATTTTTTCCTTTCAAAAATTCATCACCAATATATAAACAAATTTACAGATTTTCAAAACTGGTTTTAAGTTCAGTGTTTATTCACCAAAGTTTTTAAACAGGGAGATGATCATCATTTTCATGCATGCATCAATTTATACACAGCACACACATATATATACATACATGCATTCATACCCATAAACATAAGCATCCATAATCACACACAATCCATCATAAGCATCAGGTTATGATCATAAGTTTTAAACTATTTTAAAAATTTAGTTTACTCACCTACACATGCAAACAGAGAACAGATTTGTTTCCAAGCTGATGGTTTCCAGACTTGTTTCATCTTCTTTTGCTTATTAAATTTACATCCGGCGTTGATCTTTGCATTGTTACTTGTTGTTAGATTTATCTTGACTGGTTGTACTTGAAAATTTGATATTGTTATTGCCTTTGCCTTTGATTTCCTGCTTTGTTGAATTTTCCAGTTTCATTTTCTCAGATTTTGAGTCTTTATCTTCTTTTGATTTGAATTAGATTTTAGTTGAAATGGAGAAAAGAAGAATTCAGTTGAGAAGTGAAAACAAATTTCTTCTTTCATATTTTTTTAGTTTTAATTATCAAAAAGAAATGTTGGCATTTGTCCTCTTAGGTGTTAATTAGCTTACACATATGCATTTATCTTTACAAATGTCTTCAACCCATTTTAAATTGCTTACAAGTGTTACTCTTGTCTTTTATTAACTCGTTTAAATTTATATATATTTATGAAATATTTACATGTATATAAAATGTTTTCATCTTATATAAATAAGCTTTTAGATTTTAACAAATATACAAAAGTGAATTCAAGTAAACATTTATTTATAAATAACTTATGCTTTGATCAAATTAAATGCATCATATGTTTATATGCTTGAGAAATTTATTCTAACTCTATATATATTTTCACAAACCAATTTTGAATTATGTTTGAATTTTAAAAAAAATGAAAGAATAGTGGAAACAAAAGAAAATGAACTTCTAATTTAAATCCTATTTAAACTCAAGCTAAAATATATATTTATAATAAATAAGAAATTATCCTTGTTCTTAAAATTTTAAATTTCAAATAACCATTGAAAATCATTATAAATAAATATTTATTTTAAACCATAGCTAAATATTAACAACATCCATATAAAAATAGAAAACATATTTATTTATAAAAGATAAAAAAATTTTTTGCCCAATTGAAAAATTATATATATATATATAAGAAGATCATTAAACAAATATACTAAAATAAATACTTATCCAAATATTTAAAATTCAACATTTATTTAAGTTCAGATTCTTTTTATATACATATCTTGATATATTCTAATTATCAAAGTTTTTAATAAATTTAATCCTGTTAATTACTAATTAGCAGATGCCTAAAATTCTGGGTTATCACAACAGATTTCCAAGCAAAACAAAATTTACAAGCCAGCATCACATCACCGCCAAATTTTTGAATTTTTGATTTGATTTAAAAAGTTTTTAAAAGAAGATTTACGGTATTTGATTACATAATATGCCATTAGCCTGCAAACCACGAATGACAAAAATAAAAGTAGGATTGTGCACAATAGTGCGACACAATCACAAATCAATAATAAAATACACCGGTTACTAAATTCCATGAAATTTCAAAAATATTATCGCTTGCCGTGAAATTCATCAAAGGAAAGTTTAAACATTTTTCAAATTAAAAATGAAGGAAAAATTAAAAAATCACATAAAAACGTCAATAAAAACCAAGTCGTTTTTATAAACAATTGATTTCGTCATTATTTATTCGAACTATTTATTATTATAAATAAATTAATAAATTATGTTCACCATCGTTGTTTATCAGTTAAAAGGAGTCAAATAAGTCTATAAAACTCATTTAATTAATATTTAATTTATAATTCAAATATTTAAATAATCCCTATATTTGAATTCAAGTTATTAAACTTTAAAAACCAATTATATAAATATTTAAAGCTAAATAAATATTCAAAATCAAAACGGTAAAATTTCGGGATGTTACATTTAAATTGGAACCGAATTCTAGAATTAGGTGAGGAGAAGAGGAAAATACAAACATTTTTTGTTACAGAGATGCTTTAAAAGCATGGGTTTCTAAGCCTAAATCATAAATTCTCTCGTTTTATTTTTAAGCTTTCTCCAATTTTGGTTGAGCCTAATGGTATAATTTGCTGAAAGTATATTAATGATTCATTATTTCATTTTATTTTTTCTTACCTTTATGTGAGCTTTTAGTGATCTTGAAATTTTTTATATACGAGCAAGTGGATGAAGACCGTATAGATGTGTTCCTTGAGGACGATGAACCACTGAAGAAGAATATTCGTAAGAGGGGCATGGCGATGACAAGGCTTCTGGTCATACTTCTAGGTTTTTAACCATATCCACCTCTCCTCCTCTAGCTACTCTTTCTGCTCCTACTTCAGCAGCTCTCCTCGTTCCTCCTTGCAGTCCCTTCCTAACCCTCATATTCGGTACTTGCCTTTGCCTGAGGATGCCATAACTGATCTTGCTGAGAGGGTAGTAAGGGATGCATTAGATAATCTATCTAGTATCGCTCCATCTTCCCTTCTCTTTTTCTACTTCCACATCCTGAACTCTACGCTTCTCAGTTCATGGTAGAGATAAAAAGGTCCTGGTCATATGTAAGTATCTCTCTTCTTTCTGTTTTTTATTCATTTAGTTGTTCATAATTAGCTTAGGGCCTCGACAAATTTGGTTCAGAAGAGATGGAAGGGGAAGCATTTTGTGTCCTCGCCTCATGTTTTTGAGCTTGAAGCAACCCTTAATTCAGTCATCTAAGAATGTCAAGGTTATTGAACATTTTAAGGCGTTTCACGCCAGGGCGAAAGGGGCAACGAAGACCGTCGAAGAGGCTTTGGTGTCAAAAGGCTATGAGTTAGAAGAAAAAGATCGCGAGCTAAAAGAGAAGCGAAAGTTACTAATATAGGCATAGAAGAAGATTAATGATATTACTTACGGTGTGATCTATATGATCTACGCTTTAGCTTGGCATTGGTTTGGTGCTGAAGTCAACCTAAACTTTCTGAAGGGCTAGGCTAGGATTGACAAAGCTCTCGCCCACTACCAGACCAAATGGGATGAGTATTTTACTACAGAGAATGCCTCTCCTACTATTTTTGGGCAGTTGAGCCTAGATGTAGCATCCGAGGGAACCGGGGTAGATAATGATATTAAGGTGTCAAAGGAACATGGGGCCTCATCACCCTCTTATGAAAATATTTAACCTTTTATATGCGAATTTTAAGATTTCCTTGGTATGAAATGAAAGGTAGCTTTTTAATCTTATTTCATCTTGGTAAATTTCCTTTATCATCACTTTATTTTGTTACTGTCTTATGAATGACTGGATCATCTTTGTTTGTTTGTTTTAGTCGTTTGAAGAAGTTTTGCTTACTAAACTTTTGAAGGAAAGTTAGGACAGGCTCAAAACCTAAACCCTAAATAGTCTTGTTGTTTGTGTTGCAGCTATTCGTAGGCATGGGAAAGAGTTAGATAAGTCTTTTACAAAACTTAAGGATGAAACTTAAAGGTTGCTCTCCAGGACTGAGCAAGTAGCTAATGGAAAGGAGGCACTCGGTGACTTTGTATTGCACCGATGGCAACACACCCTAGAAAGTGGCTGTTTCCTAATTGAAAGCCCTCACTCGGAATGGCTTAGGCATAGGCTTAGGAATTTACATAAGGATTGAGTTCTGCTTACTTCTATAACTTTTTTTATATAGGGGTTTGTTGTATGTTGGCGTATGGCAATGTAGCTAATAACACATGTTCCTATTTTTGTTTTAATATGGTGCATTTCGATTTTCTTTAAGTCGGACCTTTAATTATTACTTACTAGGTTAGTCCTTATGGGCTTTCATCTGAGTTTAATAAAGTCCTTGAAACTAATGTTCCTCCTGCCCTTATCGTTCATGGTCCTGATGACATGAGTATGCTTGAATTCAAGATTGAAGTGACAACTCCTACTATGGCCTCATAAGAGGAAAATATCCATTTGACAATTGCTGAGTAAAAGCTTGAGAAAAATATGAAGGTGGCCAGAATGGAGTTTAAGGAGGTAATAGATGCACTATGCCATTAACACCAACTTAGTGTTTAGCTTCACGAAGGGGTTTTGGCAACTGAATCAAAGTTGTAGGAATTGCAACAATCCATAAAAGAAGACAAGGCACTTATGATGTCGTATATCAAGTAGAGATAGAGAAATTGAATAAGCCTATAGAAGATTTATCTACTTAACTTACCCGCCGGATTGAGGAAAAGGAAGGTATTGAAGGAGGAAGAATGATAGAGGGGTTTAGTTTGGATTTGGTTTATGCTCCCCCTATTGGTTTGAATCCTTCTTTGGAAAATGAGTGGAAGAACGGTGTAGAGCCAAAGATGCTTTCCCATCCATAGAGGGAAGGGTGGAGGACTGACGCCTTTTTGGTATTTTGGTGGCTTTGCTAGAAATACCAAGAAAACCAAGGCTCAGCTAATTGACACTTCAGAAAGCACGATGGAGAAAGCTGTGCTCAAGATTTAAGAGTTTGAGGATTCTTTGCATGAAGCTCGGGATGGGAAGGCCTGCTTCTTATAAAAACATAGACGAGAGAAAGTTAAAAGCAAAATAGGGCAGATCTTTTTACAGTGTGCCAAGGACGTCTTTACTTATTTCTACTCGCGTGATCTGAGCTTCATACGCAACGTTATATGCTTGGAAGTAGCTTAAGAGGAGCATATGGATCAGTGGGCAGGCACCTGCTATGATACTCGAAAAACTATTCCTGTCAGTTCAGTCCCACCTAAGGCCAGCACCATAGGTATTCTAGTGTAGTATATAAGGACTTATAACTATGAATGACTTTGTAATTTTATATTGTTGGAAACTTTTTTTGGGCTGTACATACATTATGTGAATTAAAATTTCTCTATAAAGTTTGTGAGTTTCTCTTACGTTCTTTACTTAGTTATACTTCTCCTTACTTTTTTTGCATGGGCTAGTTTGGTTTTGTGCCTGCTTCTTTCGATTGAGATCTGGAGATGGTCACCATTGAAGAGAAGCTTAATTTTTCTTTGACGAGGGTCATTAAATTAAAAGGTTTTTTAAGGGACGTCAAAGGCGTATATAGGGTCGTATATACGAATGAAATTAAGGCATTAGAACGTAAAGTTAAAGAGCTAAATGAGCAAATTACAAGGCAAATTTGCATTGCGGATGCTCTTTCCACAGACTCAACCCCAAATGCAGTTTCGAAACCCACTGCTGCTCTTGATCCCCCACCTAGGAAAGACCTTGGCGTCGTACTTTCATGAAAGAAGGAAATGAAAAACTATTACAAGACCAAATTCACCGAGTTTAAAGATCATTGTAAAAAGGGGTCGGGAATTGCCGGCAGTGGCAACAAGCCTTATACTTCTACTATGCAGAAACTTTTTGGATCTTATACCAGAACAACAGATAAAACAAAGGATCAACATTTGGATGATATCGATCAGATCAGGGGAGTGGCTATGAGACTTGTAAACGACCTTGAAAACAAAATTTTAGATTCGAGTCCAGGGCTCGCCTTGATTCTGTTATTACCTCTCGTGGTGGGTTAGATAGGGCTTCTTTGTTGGAGGAACCTCATAATGAGAAGGTCGAAAGGGTTATAGCAGAGATTGGTGTGAAGTGTACTATTGACATTTTAACTCGCTTTTGGCCAGGCTTGATTTGACCTTCCTATATTGTCATGCAGATTATGAATTTGATCTGCAGTACTATGGTGATGCTTGGGTCGGTGCTAATATCGACCCTCATATTGCTTATGGCCGCGTTCTCCTAGTCGCTCATCAGTTGTTATCACTGACTTAAATTACCCATCTCCTACTATCCAACTTAAGGGTAGTTGTTCTTTGCGCACTGACTTCTTGGAGGCCATATCGCCGAAGAACTATTATAACTGATTGTTCCAATGAATTTGAGTTAGATTTGTGACTTTGTTTTGTTTTATTATGGCTAGTTACGTTTCTTTTAAACTTCTAAAATGTTTGTAGATGTGTGGGTTGTGTAAACATAAGCGCAATATGTAGTAAATATTAGCATGGCTTAATAAATATAAGAAAATCCTCATTTTTTTACATTTACTTGGTAACCTTTAAGTAATTTCTAGGACCACATCTGTTTCAATAATTGTTATGCATCCCATGGTTTGTTCCCTTCTTTGCATCTTTAAATTTTTGATCCGCATGGTTTATGCTTCTTTAACGTTGCTTTTGGTGTTGAAGCCTGTCTAACGCTTGGCTGGTCTACCCCGCTACTCGGGGATGGACTGTTGTTTTGAGTGTGAAGTTAGGTGATGCATTTACAAACTTCTCAATTCATGAGTTTATATTGGTTCGGGTCGTCCTCTATCCCAACATGTACTTTATTTATTTGGCTGAGAAAGCGAGGCTACGTTTAATGAATTTTTGTTTTGATAACTGGTTTGGGCTATCTAATATCCCTGCATCCAGTTTTCTTATTAAGCTATGCTAAAGAAATTAACACAGATAGATTTGTATTTGGTTTGGGCCATCCAATATCCCTATGTCTAGTTTATTGTATTATTCTTTTCAAAACAATTACAATGTTTATTACATATGTAACATATATCATAAAAAGTAGGGCTAAGATGCTTTGAATTCCATGATCTTGGAACTAGGTTTCCATCAGGTTTTGACAGTCTGTGCACGCCATTGGCCAAAAATTCTGCCATAACTATTGGTCCTTCCCAATTTGGGCCCAAAGCTCCATCTGTCGAGTCTTTAGTTGTGACGACCGCCCATGACTCCCGCACCAAATCAAGGAAATAATGCGCTAAAAGGTGTGCCAGGCAGCCATGGACGATAGTCAGGGTAAAACAAAACAGAAGAATCTCTATCGCATAACTCACAGCGCATGGATAAAATACAATAGAGAAATATAATATAGTGAAGCTCCATAGAACAGAACATCATCATATAAGCATCACAGTAGTTTCATACAATCATCTACTCAAATCCATACATGAAAGCCTCACTACAAATCACTCAACCAAATACAGCAGCGGATACCCAGTACATATAGTAAGAAAACTAATATGCAAAGCCTCCTGCTCGTCTTCGTCATCTTCTTCGTAGAACTCCTAGCACAGCACCTGTCACCTGCTACCTAGTCTGCCCATCCCAACATGGATGAACAGCCCAAGGTAATAAGAGGAGACATAAAACCTTGAGTCAGACAAAGTCTTAGTGAGCAGTAAATTAACTATCAAACATACCAAAAGAGCATAAAGGATAAAAGGAATAGGAACCAAACCATCCCACTCCACCTCTTTCTACAGTGATAGCCCCAGACATACACTAAGGAGAAGCAAGCATAACAACATAGACAATTAAGGTAAAGCGAATACCACTCGAGTCAAGGACGATGTTTTCCAAATACAAACCCCCAAGGCCTAAACCAAGATCAGATAAGCACCCAGAAAACACCGCTCTTGAAGCCGAATGATAATACAACCAAACATCCATGACTCTGGCTATCACTGTTATCCTTGCCTCGATTTCACCGTTAGTTGAATGACCATCTGTCAAGGGCTAATGGTAACCCCGGTTCTAACCATAACTCCGCACACTGCCTTGTGCCTAGGACTTATCTACTTTGCCCAGAGTACTCAACTACCTACCTGTAGTCTTTTGGGTGTCCCGACTACCTACCTGTAGTCGTTATGGGCGCCCCATGTACTCTTGCTTTTGAGCATGCTAGAACCTTCAACAACGACGAGATCCAAGCCTCCTAGCCATCCTTCTTGACGACTATCCTCATACAAGCTCAAGCTACCTCTTGAACAATCCATTATCAACCAACTTGAACTACTCTTCAAGTTATCAACATGCTTGGAATGATCCCTGCTTGGATTAAGCCAAGACTCACATCATACTTCGCTTCATCGCATCAAAGCAAAGTCTCAACTCAACAACATGGTTTGCCTCATCAAATCATGGCAAAGCCCCATCTCAACATCATCCAATCTATACATATGAGCTTCAACATCCGCTACATATGCCTTAAGCAGCTTTCACCATTCAAGAGCCTTCTTCCATAGCTTTTGAATCCTCTTTCATCATCTTGTTCCAAATCAACTACTAGCTAACTTGGAAACAATCAAATCAATCATACATTCAAATAATCAATCATTCAAACAAGATCTATTAAGCAATTTAAGCAATATCAACTATAATGGGAATTTCGTAAATAAACGAGCAAAAGTCCAACATATGTGAAATCATGGTTTTTAGCATAGATCTATCAATTATAAAACATGGGTTTTGTCTCTAATGCTTATTAAACAAACTTGCATAAGTAAACATCTTCAAAAACCATGAATCTAGACTTAGATCTAAGAAAAATGCATGAAATCTCTAACTTTAACACCCAAACATGCCACCAATCCAATATACTCCTTTGGATCCGCGTGAGAGATAACTACCACTCACCAAATCACCAAAACACCTCAAAAACTAAACACTTCAGATCTGGACAGCGAAGATCAAGGCTTGATCCGGCAATATCTCGTCTCAATCGATGAAATCTAGCTCAAACGGATGAAGATCTTCAACTTTGGCACTTGAATCTTCAATCTAAATCTTCGATCTTGGATGGATGTTAGAACTAGATTGGAATAGAGAAAAGAAGGTGAAGAAATGTTGTAGTCGAGTCTTCAAAATGGCAGCACTTCGTCGCTTCAAAAACCGGTGCCAAAAAGTGAGCCAAACCCCTCTATTTATAGGCTGGATCAACCATGAGTCGTCGTCCCTATGAGTCGTCCACGACTCATCATGAGTCGTTGCCGACTTATCAGCCCTTACCGACTCAACATAACACTGCCTACTTACCATGAGTCGTTCACGACTCATTGCCATGACGACCTACCCCAGCCGACTCAACTGCACAGCCTTCCGACTCAAGCCAACGACTCAATACACCAAGGCACAAGGTCATACGACTCAAACCCAAACCGACTCAACACCTACCGACTCACGACTCAAGACCAGTGCCGACTCAACATAAGTCGGTCACGACCTAAAAGCCTCCGACCTAAGACACTGCCGCGTTTTCCCCAAGTCCTAAGTCGTACGACGACTCAACAATACACACTCACGACTCAACTATGATGCCGACTCACGACTCATCAGGCCCTACGACTCAAAACCCTGCCGACTCATTACCCACGACCTAAGCCTAAACCCCTTAAGTCGCTACACCCTTAACCCGTTAACTCCTTAACTCGGCAAACCCTATGAGTCGTAACTCGTTGACTCGGCCACACTTCTTATCTCGGCCCTCTATGAGTCGGTCATCCTATGAGTCGCCTAACTTCTTGAGTCGGTCCATCCTTATCTCGGCCAACACTTTAAACCGCTACCCCTCCTTGAGTCGGTCCCCTATGAGTCGGTCACGACTCATCACTTGTACCCGGGTTAACTTCTAAACGACTCAAGCTAGAAGCAACACAAACAACACTATCGACCTGCAAATTCTACGATTTATCGACTCGTAAAATACGGGTCGTTACATTCTCTCCCCCTTAGGAATTTCGCCCTCGAAATTCCAAGCAAACAACAGCAATCAAAATTATTCCGCATGCCTATCATCCATGGCAATCAACAATCCATGCAACCAATTCTAACCTAGCATGCAGAATTCTAAGACTTAGAACAAGCTACAAATTCATGAGATGTCACGACACTTTAGGGCCATACCTCGAAGAGTTCGGGATGAGCTGCCTTCATCCTCTCTTCCTCCTCCCACGTACAGTCGTTAACATCATCACTCCATTGTACCTTGAGCAACGTAATCGTCTTCCTCCTAAGCTGTTTCGTATCGGTTTCAACAATACGAAGCGGCTTACGAGGTCTCGAAACAACTGGATCAACCTCCAAGTCTTCACAGCTATCAGCAGAAACCACCGTAGTTGGGTCGTGCATATACTTCCGTAGATAAGATACATGAAAAACACTGTGCACACCCGCCATCTTTTCCGGTAACTCCAATCTATAAGCGAGCTTTCCAATTCGCTCGATAATCGGAAATGGTCCAACAAATCTCGGAGTCAATTTCCCTTTCTTCCCGAATCTAACAACATTCTTCAATGGGGAAATCTTCACAAAAACCATATTACCCACGTCGAATTCCAAATCCTTTCGACGATTATCTGCATAACTTTTCTGACGATCTTGGGCTGCCTTCATTCTTTGCCGAATGATCTCTATACAATCTGAAGTCTGTCGAATCATCTCTGGCCCAAGTATCAGCTTTTCTCCAGTTTCCAACCAACATGTCGGAGAGTTACACGGTCTTCCATATAATGCCTCATATGGTGCCATACCGATACTCGACTGATAACTGTTATTATAAGCAAACTCCACCAAATGAAGGTGATCTTCCCATGATCCTCCGAAGTCCAAAACACATGCTCTAAGAAGATCTTCCAAAACTCGGTTGACTCTCTCAGTCTGACCATCTGTTTGAGGGTGATAAGCTGTACTCAAACACAACTCAGTTCCCAAAACTTCCTGGAAGCTCTTCCAAAATCTACTAGTGAACAATGGATCTCGATCGCTCACTATACTCTTCGGAACACCATGGAAACGAACTATCCACTTCACATATAATTCAGCCAACTTCGATGCAGTCCTAGTCGATCGAACAGGAATGAACCTTGCACTCTTGGTCAAACGATCTACTATGACCCAAATCCCTTCATTCCCTGCTCTTGTCCTAGGTAGACCATCGATAAAGTCCATCGACACTTGCTCCCACTTCCATGTAGGAACCTCTAATGGCTGAAGCAATCCACTGGGCTTCTTCTGCTCAGCTTTCACCAACTGGCAATTCATACACTTGGAAATAAAATTTCCAACATCCTTCTTCATACCTTCCCAGTAGTAGGTTCTCTTCATATCCCGATACATCTTATTTCCACCTGGATGAATTGTCAACTTCGAGTGATGACTCTCCCTCAGAACTTCATCTCTCAATCCATCTACATCGGGAACAACTAGTCGCCCTTGCTTTCGAAGCCAACCCTCTCGATCGACTTCAAATCCTTTATCCTTTTCTGGATCCAATCCGGATTCCAAATCACGGATAATCTTGATAAGCTTATCATCTCTCCTTTGCCTCTCGCCAATTCTTTCCACAAGAGTAGGCCTTATCGATAAGTTTGCCAACATCTCAGGTTCCAATTCACATCTAGGCCTGAAATCAAATCCAGCCAAATACTCAAGACTCTTCCATTCCGAAAACATGGCTCCCAAACCTGCATGTCTTCGACTTAACGCATCTGCCACTACGTTACCTTTTCCTGGAGTATAGGCTATACCAAAATCATAAGATGCTAGGAACTCTAGCCATCGTTGCTGTCGAAGATTTAAATCCTTTTGGGAGAACAGATACTTCAACGACTTATGATCTGTAAACAACTCGAATCTAACTCCCAATAGATAATGTCTCCACATCTTCAAAGCAAACACAATTGCCGTTAACTCCAAATCATGAGTCGGATAATTCCTTTCATGCGGCTTTAGTTGTCGACTAGCATACGCAACAACTTTATGCTTCTGCATTAGCACCGCTCCTAGTCCAGTGCCACATGCATCGGTGTAAACCACCATCTCATCATTCCCACTTGGAATAGTCAAAACAGGAGCGCTCGTCAGTCGCTCTTTCAGGATTACGAAAGCTTGCTCACACTTATCATCCCATCTGAACACTTGGTTCTTCTTCGTCAATCCTGTCAACGGTGCAGCTATCTTGGAAAAGTCTTTGATAAACCGACGATAATATCCTGCTAATCCAAGAAAACTTCTCACATCAGATGCATTCTTAGGCCTAACCCAATCCTGGATCGCTGCCACCTTAGCGGGATCAACCGCTATTCCATTTCCAGAAATAACATGACCTAAGAACCTCACTTCATTCTTCCAGAAGTGACACTTCGAAAACTTAGCCTTCAGCTGATGTTTCCGTAAGATTCCTAAAACAATCCTCAAGTGCGTCTTGTGCTCTTCCTCAGTTCTGGAATAAACCAAAATATCATCCACGAACACAAGCACGAACTTATTCAACTGATCTCTGAATACTCTATTCATAAGATCCACAAAATATGCTGGTGCGTTAGTCAATCCAAACGGCATTACCAGCCACTCATAAAACCCGGATGGTGTCCTGAAAGCAGTCTTCGGCACACTATCCTTCGCCACTCTCAACTGGTGAAATCCCGTTGCCAAATCCATCTGAGAAAACACCTTAGCCTCGTGAAGCTGATCAAACAAGTCATCTATTCTCGGCAATGGATACTTGTTCTTCCTAGTCACCTTATTCAGCTCACGATAATCAACACACAACCTCAACGATCCATCCGTTTTGGTTGCGAACACAACGGGCGCACCCCATTCGGACACACTTCTCCGAATGAATCCTTTCCGCAAAAGGTCATCAACTTGCACCTTCAGCTCTTGCTGCTCCCTCGGTGCCATCCGCCTAAGAGGCATCACAACAGGTCTGGCTCCCTCAACTAGATCGATACGAAACTCGATCTCCCTATGCGGCGGCAACCCTTTGACTTCGTCAAAGACATCCTCAAATCCATTCACAATAGGCACTGATGACAGTCCATCCCGTGGAACAACCAGCGAATACATGAAGCTCATGAAGACGCCTTCCTCATGCTTACATCGTATCACAACCTTTCGCCCTTCCACATTCCCGACTGTCACCTCCAGCCTCTCACAATCAATCCTAGCCGCATACTTCCTAAGCCAGTCCATACCCAAAATAATTCCGAACCCCGCAAAGTTCAGAACAAAGCAATCACAAACAAACGAGCAATCATGACTCGACACAACTAGACCACGACATAACATACACAAACATGACGAACCCCCTACCGGATTAGTCACAACCAATGGCCTATCAACAATATCCGGTTTCATACCTAACCGGCTTACCAAATCATCACAAACAAAAGAATGCGACGCTCCAGTATCAAACAACACTCTAACTGGAACACCACTAATAGAAAGAGTACCTTGAACAACCACACTCTTCCCCTTCTCTTCAGCAGTAGGAGCTTTCGAAGACGATGGAACAGCCCCCAAAGCATAGGCTTGCACAACCTGCCTATCTTTCCTCGGTTCTGGACAATCCTTCTTGATATGTCCCAGCTTATCACAGTTGTAACACTTTCCCGGCACTTTGGGATTCTTACAATCTTTGTAAAGATGGCCCTTCTGCTGGCAGTTATAGCAAGTCACTTCACTCTTCGGCTTCTTCTGGCCATCCCTACCCCTCTGTTGCTGTTGTTTCCTCTTCTTATTGCCACTCTGCTGTGGTTTAGATCCTTCCCTAGCTACAGCAATAACAGAACTTTCCCTAGGAAACAAACTCTCATGCCTAAGAGCTTTTTCCACAAGCTTCTCAAATGGATCGTCCAGATGATCCACTAACTGCCTCCCAAGATAAGCATCCAGACCAGTCACAAACTTTTCATTCTTCTGGTAGGGAGAATCAATATACGATCTGGCATACTTAGACAAAGCTTCAAACTCAGAAATGTACTCAAGAACAGGCCTTCCCCCTTGCTTGAGCTCCACAAACCTCTTAAACAAGACAGATTTCTGGGAAGTAGAGATGAACTTAGCTTCAAATCTAACTTGGAATTGCTCCCAAGTAATCTCTTCTTCTGGAGTATCGATGGTGATAGAATTCCACCAATCAGCAGCTCTTCCCTGAAGCTGTCTCGATGCAAGCTTCCTCTTAGTTGCATCCTCAATCCCTAAGTCACCAAAGATTCTTTTGCAAGCATCAATCCATCTCTGCACCTCAATAGTCGACTCCGTCCCCAAGAAAACTTTCCCTCCAAGAGCAGTATAATCCTTGCAAAGCTTGGCAAAATCCACCGGTCTCGGAGCTTGGACTTGAACTCCCACATCCACAGATGATCCTGAAGCTGGTATTCTCCTCATGATTGAAGTCATCATGGCCTCAAACATAGGAGCATAATCAACAGCTTCCCTAGCATCACGGCTACCCCTCGCAGCTTGTCTCTCACTTCGACTCATCCTTAATATCTGTAAATAAGAATGATTAGAACACCTTAAGAAACAACTGCATAAGGAGTTCAAACCCTTCTAAACTACTATATTATATATAGTAATCATCCATCAAATTACAATTACGTCTCTCTTACGTAGTTACATCAGCGAGCGTTGGCTAAAATCGATTAACCAAAGCTCTGATACCAAATGTGACGACCGCCCATGACTCCCGCACCAAATCAAGGAAATAATGCGCTAAAAGGTGTGCCAGGCAGCCATGGACGATAGTCAGGGTAAAACAAAACAGAAGAATCTCTATCGCATAACTCACAGCGCATGGATAAAATACAATAGAGAAATATAATATAGTGAAGCTCCATAGAACAGAACATCATCATATAAGCATCACAGTAGTTTCATACAATCATCTACTCAAATCCATACATGAAAGCCTCACTACAAATCACTCAACCAAATACAGCAGCGGATACCCAGTACATATAGTAAGAAAACTAATATGCAAAGCCTCCTGCTCGTCTTCGTCATCTTCTTCGTAGAACTCCTAGCACAGCACCTGTCACCTGCTACCTAGTCTGCCCATCCCAACATGGATGAACAGCCCAAGGTAATAAGAGGAGACATAAAACCTTGAGTCAGACAAAGTCTTAGTGAGCAGTAAATTAACTATCAAACATACCAAAAGAGCATAAAGGATAAAAGGAATAGGAACCAAACCATCCCACTCCACCTCTTTCTACAGTGATAGCCCCAGACATACACTAAGGAGAAGCAAGCATAACAACATAGACAATTAAGGTAAAGCGAATACCACTCGAGTCAAGGACGATGTTTTCCAAATACAAACCCCCAAGGCCTAAACCAAGATCAGATAAGCACCCAGAAAACACCGCTCTTGAAGCCGAATGATAATACAACCAAACATCCATGACTCTGGCTATCACTGTTATCCTTGCCTCGATTTCACCGTTAGTTGAATGACCATCTGTCAAGGGCTAATGGTAACCCCGGTTCTAACCATAACTCCGCACACTGCCTTGTGCCTAGGACTTATCTACTTTGCCCAGAGTACTCAACTACCTACCTGTAGTCTTTTGGGTGTCCCGACTACCTACCTGTAGTCGTTATGGGCGCCCCATGTACTCTTGCTTTTGAGCATGCTAGAACCTTCAACAACGACGAGATCCAAGCCTCCTAGCCATCCTTCTTGACGACTATCCTCATACAAGCTCAAGCTACCTCTTGAACAATCCATTATCAACCAACTTGAACTACTCTTCAAGTTATCAACATGCTTGGAATGATCCCTGCTTGGATTAAGCCAAGACTCACATCATACTTCGCTTCATCGCATCAAAGCAAAGTCTCAACTCAACAACATGGTTTGCCTCATCAAATCATGGCAAAGCCCCATCTCAACATCATCCAATCTATACATATGAGCTTCAACATCCGCTACATATGCCTTAAGCAGCTTTCACCATTCAAGAGCCTTCTTCCATAGCTTTTGAATCCTCTTTCATCATCTTGTTCCAAATCAACTACTAGCTAACTTGGAAACAATCAAATCAATCATACATTCAAATAATCAATCATTCAAACAAGATCTATTAAGCAATTTAAGCAATATCAACTATAATGGGAATTTCGTAAATAAACGAGCAAAAGTCCAACATATGTGAAATCATGGTTTTTAGCATAGATCTATCAATTATAAAACATGGGTTTTGTCTCTAATGCTTATTAAACAAACTTGCATAAGTAAACATCTTCAAAAACCATGAATCTAGACTTAGATCTAAGAAAAATGCATGAAATCTCTAACTTTAACACCCAAACATGCCACCAATCCAATATACTCCTTTGGATCCGCGTGAGAGATAACTACCACTCACCAAATCACCAAAACACCTCAAAAACTAAACACTTCAGATCTGGACAGCGAAGATCAAGGCTTGATCCGGCAATATCTCGTCTCAATCGATGAAATCTAGCTCAAACGGATGAAGATCTTCAACTTTGGCACTTGAATCTTCAATCTAAATCTTCGATCTTGGATGGATGTTAGAACTAGATTGGAATAGAGAAAAGAAGGTGAAGAAATGTTGTAGTCGAGTCTTCAAAATGGCAGCACTTCGTCGCTTCAAAAACCGGTGCCAAAAAGTGAGCCAAACCCCTCTATTTATAGGCTGGATCAACCATGAGTCGTCGTCCCTATGAGTCGTCCACGACTCATCATGAGTCGTTGCCGACTTATCAGCCCTTACCGACTCAACATAACACTGCCTACTTACCATGAGTCGTTCACGACTCATTGCCATGACGACCTACCCCAGCCGACTCAACTGCACAGCCTTCCGACTCAAGCCAACGACTCAATACACCAAGGCACAAGGTCATACGACTCAAACCCAAACCGACTCAACACCTACCGACTCACGACTCAAGACCAGTGCCGACTCAACATAAGTCGGTCACGACCTAAAAGCCTCCGACCTAAGACACTGCCGCGTTTTCCCCAAGTCCTAAGTCGTACGACGACTCAACAATACACACTCACGACTCAACTATGATGCCGACTCACGACTCATCAGGCCCTACGACTCAAAACCCTGCCGACTCATTACCCACGACCTAAGCCTAAACCCCTTAAGTCGCTACACCCTTAACCCGTTAACTCCTTAACTCGGCAAACCCTATGAGTCGTAACTCGTTGACTCGGCCACACTTCTTATCTCGGCCCTCTATGAGTCGGTCATCCTATGAGTCGCCTAACTTCTTGAGTCGGTCCATCCTTATCTCGGCCAACACTTTAAACCGCTACCCCTCCTTGAGTCGGTCCCCTATGAGTCGGTCACGACTCATCACTTGTACCCGGGTTAACTTCTAAACGACTCAAGCTAGAAGCAACACAAACAACACTATCGACCTGCAAATTCTACGATTTATCGACTCGTAAAATACGGGTCGTTACATTAGTGTTGGCTATTACCCTTCGCAGTACCAAATCTACCTTATAGAAGTTTTTTACTTTGAGTCTTGTATTGTAATTTCTTTCCATTCTTTGTCGGTATGTTGTGGATACTATTGTTGCCTTGTCTCTTTTTTCTGGAATAAGGCCGAGGGCTACTTCCTTTATTTTCCTATTCTTACTTGTTGTGCAAGATACTCTTCTATGTGACGGGATTTCTACTTCAACATGGCCTCGTATCCATAAGTTAATGAGAAAGGGGTACGACTAGTTGTAGATCAGGTCGAATTCTATATGCCTATAGTACAAAAGATAATTCCTCTGCCTATTTCCCTTTTGCTTTCTACAGCCTTTTTTTGAGCAACTTTTTCATAGTCTTGTTTGCTGCATTAACATGTCCATTTGCTAATGAGGGCATGAAAAAGAAAAAACTTTGATTATGACATTCTTCTCACATAGTTCTATGAATTCTTTACTTTCAAACTGGGTCCCATTGCCAGTGATTATCTTGTGGGGGATTCCAAACCCGGTGATTATGTTTCTTAGCACAAAGGTGACTATCTTCTTTGCGGGGATCGTAGCTATGGGCTCCAACACCACCCATTTAGTGAAGTAGTCTATAGCCACCATTCCGTACTTCGCTCCTCCCTTAGACAAAGGAAGTGGACCTATTGAGTATATGCCCCATAATCAAAGGGCCATGGGCTTGCAGTTGGATGAGCTTATGGGATGGCCGTCTAGGGATACTTGCGAACCTCTAATATTTTTTGCATTTTCTCATGAATTCCTACCCCTAGTTCATTTGAAGCTCCATCTACAAACATTTGCCATAATTGTGGGTTGAATATAATGTTTCTTCCTTCGGTTTGGGCTAGGTTGGATGTGTGCATTCTGTAATGCAGTCTGCTAGTGCCTGAACTTTAATCGCCTTTCTCGGACAGTAGGTGACGTCATATTGGCTAGGCTCCATTGCCTATTTTAACAAGCGGTCTGATGTCTTTAGCTTCTGTAGTATTTGCCATAAGGATTTATCTATGAGGACTTTTATGGGATGTGCTTAAAAATAAGGTCATAGTTTTCTTACCATGAGGAACAAGTTGTAGGCTAGCTTCTCAATGACCGAGTAATCTAATTCTTTTGCTGACAAATGCTTGCATGTGAAGTAGATGGGATTTTGTGTTCCTTCTTCTCGAATCACTACCTAACTAACAGCTTTATCGGTTACCTCTAAATATACGTACAACTCCTCACCATTATCGGTTTTAGATAAAATAGAGTGTTGACTAAGTGGTCCTTAGGGTTTTGGAATGCAGCTTTACATCCCACTGCCTATTCGAAACTTCGACCTTTTTTCACCTGATCGAAGAATGGTATATACTTGTCGGTTGCTTTCGAGATGAACCAGCTTAGTGTTTCCACTCTACCTTTAAGCTCATGAGACACTTCGGCTTTGTTAGGATTCCCATTTTCCTTATAGCTTCAATTTTTTTGGGTTTTCTTTAATGCCATGTGCGCTTGCTATGTATCTTAGAAATTTTCCCAATAGAATAGTAAAAATGCATTTCAATGGGTTTGGCTACATATTAAACTGTCCGAGGACGTTAAATGTTTCCCGTATATCTCGGATGTGGTCTGGTGCTACTTTTGACTTAACCAGCATGTCATTTACATACATCTCAACATATTTCCCGATCTGATCAGAGAGTATCATATTGATTGGCCTTTGATAGGTTGCCCCATCATTTTTTAATCCGAATGGCATGACTTTGTAGCAATACATGCCATTGTCTGCCATAAAACTAGTATACTCCTGATCTGGCTCGAACGTAGCTATCTGATTGTATACTGAGTATGCATCCACAAATGAGAGCAGTTCATGTCTTTTAGCTGCATCTACTAACAAATCAATTCTGGGTAAGGAGAAGCCATCCTTCAAGTAGGCCTTGTTGAGGTGGGTATAATCAATGCATGTCCTCTATTTTCTAATAGGCTCCTTCATAAACACTAGATTAGCAATCCATTTTTGATAATATACCTCCCCGATGAATCCATTTTCATTCAAAATTTTGACTTCTTTATACAGAGCATTATATCTTTCTTGATCTAATGTTCTGTGCCTTTGTCTGACTGTATGGATATCAACATCTGTGTTGAGTGCATGATATATGATGACTGAGTCTATTCCTATCATATCTGAAAGGGTCTAGTAAAATACATCCATTGATCTCTTCAAGAAATCTATTAGTTCAACTCAGGTTTTTGTACTGGGATTCTTCCTTATCTTGAGAACCTTTGTGGGGCGTTTTGGATCTTTTTCTACATCTTTGAAGTCATCTACTAGCTCCAATTCCTTCTTTATAGCTCTTAATCTCGGGTCATCACATTTTTTGTTTCCTCCTTGGGCCGAGAATTGATTGAGAGTGCTTGTTTCTAAGATTGTTTGGAGAAGTATGGTGTGTAGGCCAAATTATATTCATCAGTGCCAATCATTTGCATATATAGCCTTTTCTTTCTTTTTGTAGTTGCAAGATGACTTACTTCAACATAGTACTGCAATTTGGTACTGATGCGGTTTTTTAAGCTGGTCTGATTTCTTGTTTATTACTATCATCGCAAATATTAGAAGGGACAACAGAGTAGTTCAGAATAATTTTATCGCCAGAGTTATGATTTACATTGTGTATTTCCTGAGAGAAAAATTGTTCTCCTCTCACTGGTCATATCCCCACAGGAATGTTGAATTTCATAAGTAGGTCTTTATGAGAGTAGATTGCCCCTAAGTCTATCGGCGTAGATCTTCCTAGTAAGGCATTATATAGTGAAAAATGATCAATGATCAAGAAACCTCCATAGAAGAATTTGTATAGAAGTGATGTTCCGGCTATGATGAACAGACATGCTGACCCAATGGGAACGGTTGCTATGTTGTTGAAGCCACAGTTTGGTTTGGGGAAGGGCTTTTGAATTTCAGATGGGAGCTTTATCTAGTCGTACATTGACTTGAAAATTACGTTAAATTAGCTTCCAGAGTCAACCAAGACTTTTATGGTGTAATTCGAAATCTGCATCATGATTACGAGTGGATTCTGGTGTGGAAAAACGATTCCTGTTGCATTGGCTATTGTGAAAACAATTTCCTGCACTATCTTTTGCTTAATGTGGAAAACTATCTTCTGTTGTGCATTAGCGTCTTGCACATATTCCTCTCATGCTTTCTTTCTTGTTCTAGTGAGGTTAGGTCCACCATAAATTAAGGCTTTGAGGTTTGAGGGATTTCCTTCCTATTTTTCATTGGGTCGGAAGTGTGGTCTTTGGCCCCATTCTCAATTGTTTTTTTTCTAAAGCTGCCTAAATATCCTTTTTGGATCAACCTTTCTACCTCATTCTTTAAATGTTTGAAGTTGTTAGTATGGTGGCGGTTGGCTCCATGGACATGGCAATATGCTCTACTCCAATTCTTTTCTACTCTCTTCCCCTTGTTGGTTCATTGAATGCAAGCTCAGTGTTGGTCTCTTATATATCTCCCAGGAGTGTGAGTGGTGAGATTTAATTCCTTTTGTCATTTCGTAGGTGGATGATATCCTTCTACCCATTTTTCTTGTCATAGCTGGGGGTAGAAGCTCTTTAAGGTTGCATTGCAGATCTGGCCGCTTCTAGTCTAATAGAGCCACTAGCTCTTTCATAGATACCTTAATACTATAACATGGTTTTCTACTATTTTTCTCCCACGTCGATTGTTTATGTCAAAAATGGCACAAACACCCAAATGAGTAAGCGCAGAGAGTGAATAAACTCGGTAAAAACAAGAAAAATAAGACACAAAAGTTTTGTAGTGGCTCGGCTAATTATTGCCTACATTCACTTAGATTTGTTGCTGATTTGGTGGCAGTTTTACAAGTGTTGTTCTTATCATTCAGTACCACTAGGTAGCCTATTACACGAAATATGTGTAAAATTACTAGAGAGCTCAAAGATCCACAAAAATGAGCCCCTAGCCTCCTATTTATAGCTATAGGTTGCAAGGAAATGCTACACAACATCCTCCTCCAAGATCTCCACTATCTAGCAGTAGTTGGTCTCAAGAAAACATGGCCATATTAGCAGCTTGCTGTGGATCGGTATGATCCATAGGCATGGATTTTTACCGATCCATAGGATTATCTTATGGATCCTTCTTGCTACTTTGGGAAGAAGCGATATGCTGTTAGCTTTGTGATTCAAAACTTGTTTATACTACCTGACCTTTTTTCTGTGTCCAAATAATGGATTGGTAGATGGATGGAGTTACATATTTCAAGTGCTTGAGGAGATCGATAGTAAATGATGCGCAGCCGATCTAAGGAGCTTGGCATAAGCTTTTGGCATTAATACTTGATAGTAAAAGGAAGTTAGAGTTTTTTTGGTGTATGTATATGGATCGGTACCGATCCATAGGGATGGATTGGTACCGAACGATAGACATTGATTGGTACCGATCCTTAACTTTGCTTGAATGTCAGATTCTGGTTCTGGTAATTGAAGAAATATATTACAAGGACCGCCCCATGAGGTTGTTCGCATGTTAGCCACCTCATCTCTTAACTTTGTTTGGCATCCAAGTTTAGCGGTTATCATCTTGGATTACTACTTGATTGATTCAATTTTGTTTAAAAATGACCTGGCCAGAAGGCTGGATGACATCGATGCGTTTCGTCTTATTCTGGCATAGGCCGCCATAAGTAGTAATTCTTCGTTGGCTGCTCCAATCCGAAGTACCTCATATTTAAAATTCTTTATGAAGTTGCGCATTTCATTCTCTCCTTACCTTATGCATGAAAAGTTGTCAACATCTAGGGAGGCTTCTCTTCCTGAGCTAAATTACCTTGGAAAGTCTGTGGATAGTTGTCTCCGAGATCGGACCTCACCTGGTCCGTACCTCCTGAACCACTGGGAGGCTGCACTAGCTAGGTATATAGGGAAAATTTTATATTGGGCCATTCTTTCTTCTTTCAGAAACTCCATGTAATAATCAAAAGTGCAAATGTGGTCATCGAGGTTGGTAGTTCAAATTTTTTGATCGTTGGGTCTTTAAAGTTGTCTAAAAAATCTTTTCCTATAATGGTTTTGCTGAATGGGGAGAGCCTTCTTCCCTGACCTTCTCCCTATTTTTTTGTTGGAAAAGCCTTGCTAGTTGTTCCTTTCATGCCTTTAATTGTCGGATATCATTTTCCCTTTGGTCCATTTGGATGAATCCCCCTTAGAAGTGGTTTCATCACCATCGTGGGCAGATTGGGTCTATTTCTTCAGTAGAAGTGGGTAAATGTTTGCTGGCTTGGATTTGATGTGTAGGTTGATCTAGGTCATTCCTTTTAGTTTGGAATCGGTTCTTTGGCCAGCGTCACCGTTTCCGTTTCTACGAGTGCCATTTTCACTCACCCATTGTATGTTCTCTGCAATTAGCGAGTGAAGGTTGTAAGCTGTGGAATGTGGAGGAGAGGTTAGCCTAAGAGTAGTGTGTTCTGCCATTGTTTTATAAAATCACTCCGCATGTTGGTTCATTTGGTTTGTGAAGGATTGAAGTGCAGCTAGGATGGGATCTATAGGGGTTTCTGTTAAAGCTCTTGCTTCAATTTGAGAGTTTGAGATTATGGGTGGCTTCTTTGAGATTTTCAAAGCCAAGTGTAATTGTTCATGGAGGAGTAGTAGCGGAATCAGTGGAATTTATGGTATATGAAGGGAAATATAGGTAAAGTTTACTACAAATAGGAAATAGAGGTTTTGGCCCTACTTTTAGTGCCCAAAACAATGCTGAGATTTTTGGTCCCACAATACCTCAAACAATCTTGAAAGTAGTTGCAGCATACTTCTGTAGATTAGAATCAACAAAATTAACTAACAGTAAATTATCCTTTAGTTATTAATCATATTGTTGGGATCTTACACAATTATGTAGTTGCACTTTAACTACTTGTTAAAAATTCAAGTTGATATTATATCCAATTCAAGTAAACTATACAGAAACAAAGTAGAAAGAATATAACACTAAAATCTATGTAGTAAAAATGTAGGAAAAAGTAAAGACATAAAGTATTTTACGTGGTTTGGATGTTAAAGAATTCTACGTCCATGGTGGTAATATCACTTTTTCTTTTACACTCCTTATATAAGCAAATGGCGGAGAGTACATAATTTTTAACCTTAAAAATATCAAATCGAAAAAAATATCCCTTTCTTGCTATAGTGCATTTTCCATTTATAATATAGAGATGCACATTGATCATCATCACTCTTCTTTTACAGTTTAAATTTCCACCTTTGGATTCTACCATGTGTTACCCATCCATTTCCTTTGTTTGGTACGCATGAATGGCGATGTGTTTTCAGTAGGAAACCATAATTTGAGTGGTTGGACTCTAGCATGGCGGGAAGTTTAAAACTAAATCGGAAGCATCTAAAATTGAGGTAGGAAACTCAAATTAAAATGGATCATGCACTTCTAATCTTAAGGGGCGAATGGCTTGTGTACTCCCCCATAAGGATGTTGAGAATTGTTCCTTTGTTTGTTTTAGGGTGCCATTGATAAATATGGAGCCAAACTGCATTGTTCGCATGATACTACCCTGTGCATGGTTACAATGGAGTTGTTATGTCTAGTCTACAATGTTTGTTTGACATTATGCTAAGGACGAATGGACTTGAGTTGCTTTTTCCCCGACATGTGGTGTTAGTTCAATATATGTATGAATGTGATCCAAGATGTTCTTGATGTTGATATGGCAAGTTGTTTGATAAAGGCCGCTTGTGCCTTTGCTGTTCTCTAACAAGTGAAGAATTATAGCGGCGCTTTGTTTGGATAACCCCATGCGCATCCCTTGGAATGCTTTGGATTCCTCATAGTACTGCTTGAAAAGTCATTAGGAGGTGCAGAACAGATTTAAGGCTTGCTCAGGAACGACTCAGGAACATGTATTACGAAGCGTTGAGTGTAGTACTTGTGCAGTCCACTATAATCCTGTCTTGAGCAAGCATTAGTGATTATCCAACTTAATTTGCAATGTCTGGTTTTAAAGATTGCGATGCTATATCGTCGTTTAGTGTTAAGATTGTGGTGCATCCTTATAGCTTTGTATGTTGATAGAAGATTGTGTTGTAGGCTCAAGGGTTCCATTGCAGCTCCGAGTATTTGGGTTGCAAATAATTTTCTACACCTTTTTTGGTTCAGTATCAAGATGTAACATCAAAATTGGGGGAATAGAGCCATTTTTGGAGTCTTTAACGTTGTCTTAAGACCTTTTTTAAGCGTAGTACTCTCTAGACTTTGCCTTGTTCTTTGCTTCCTTTTCTCATATCTTAACTTTTATTGTAGGAGCAGTCCTTTTGATTTTTTGTTTGCATCATCTCGCCTTTAATAAGATCCAGGAAATATGGGTGTACCACATATTATCCCATGATAATTTGGGCCTTGGCCCTCATACCCTTTTTCCTTGTTTTTTCATTACCCTCTTTCTTATTTAATTTATCTTTTATAACCACCATCATATGGTAAGAAAGTGTACACCCAAATGCTCATCAAATATTTTGACATTCTCCATTTGATTTCTCATTCCAATAATTAATTACAAATTACAAGGTGTTACCTGCTTCTCTCCTTAAAGGATTCGCTCTCAAAATTCCATTTAACTTATAGTAGTGATTTCCAACTCATCTCATGCTTGCGCTAGCTTACCTGTATAAGCTCCTCACCTATGTGTTATAATAATAATGTACTAGTGCATATATACTAATAAAAAATATTCAACCATAATACTCATATAGATATATATGTATATGTATATGTATGTATGGTTTATAATAGTACATAGCTAACACATATGCTAAACCAGAAAAACAACTTCGGTTAAGTCCTCTTATCATTATTATTACCAAGCTTCTAGACTGACGGTTTTCATTCAGATTTGGATGTTAGGATGAAGACAAAACTATTCAAATAATTGAGGATATGACTAGAAAGGAAATATGAAGGGGAATCAAGAATTGAGAGTACAAAAGGTGTCAAGGAAACATGTCGATATCTAGCTTTTTTAGGTCAGTACTAGTCACCTGCTAGGCATCTTATGGAGTTCTAGAGGTTAAGCATATGAATTTATGGCTAGATTGATCGTCTTGGGGCCTTTTTTGAAAGAGTAGGTGAGCAACTAAAAGAAACTCTAATGGAAAGATGACAAGTATAAAAGAAATCAAAGCCTCTTGGCAATAACTTAATTTTTAATAAGAAAAATTGCTATAAGCTCTGTGGGTAGAAGATAGAAGGCTAAGGAAACGAAAGTGGAACAACTTCCCATCATGAAATCTGGTCCGTTCCAATCACTTTTAGTCGGTACCAAGATAGTTTTATTGGCTTGGGAACCTCGTCTTCCTTTCTTACATTCTCAGATCTGAAATTAGACTTTGTATATCGAGATCTAATGATTTTTTGGATGATTTCGATATAAATACAAGGCTTAAAGCATTTAGAAAAGGACTTTTGGTACTTTATCTTCTTCATTCTCTCTTCCTACATGACCCAAGTCACCAAGGAAGCAACTTTTTGATGTTCTAAGCTGTTAGGTCAGTAGAACCCTTATAGTTATGATAAAAAACTATAAGCAGTAAAATTAAAATGGATGTAGATCTTAGATTTGCCGAGCCACTATAAAAATTCTCCTTGTTTTCTACTTTATTTTTTTAGATCTATATATTTCAGTTTTTTTGAGGTGTTATGTCATTTTTGGTTCAACATTTTCAGCACTTTCACTAAACCAGGCGGTACTTGGGCGTAACTCTTGCTATCTATTATGGGTTAAGTATTCATAGGTAAGATCCATAAGGTTTCATCAAATTATTTGAACGAATTATTGATTGGGATCAATGGTACCAAAAAGGAAGTTTGGTAGATCTAGAGTAGTAACTAGTGTAGAGGAAGGAGCTTCTCACCATATCTACGTTAGTAACCAACCGACAATATTGTTGGCAGGACTATCTGCACCTCAGAAAATGGTCATGAGATTAGAGTTCGATCAAATGGTGGAGTTAAATATGAGGATGGAAGATATTCAGAAGGCTCTATTGGATAGGAAGTATGCTAGCATCGCCTTGTTGACCGACAAGTTATAGAGGACCAAGAGGAACATGAGAGAGGCATCATTTGTTGGATCTGAAGTGGAGAACTCATCTACTTTTGGTCTGAATAAAATGGATGGAAAGCAAAAATAGAATCTGGAGCAATAGGAATGAGTGTTGGAGAGACTATAAGAATCCCTGCTAAGGGGATTTGGGTCGGTACTGTAACATACCCACTTGGAGGCCTAAAACTAATGGCTACGGATGCTGCAGTCATTCATAGTTATTAATCCTTGGTGACCAAATATGATAATGTTAGATACATTGATATAACAGAAACACATGGATATGAAAAAAATTTAAAAATCAACAAACAACTTTCCCGTTTCATTTCAAAGCATTTCAAATTCATTACATAATCCCAATGTGAGAACCATGTTCAGAGAAAATATAATAACTACAATATACGCTAAGAGCGGTATATAAAGATGCCCCCTGAACGATCAGAGTATATATAGGCAATTAAACAACTTTTCCTTTAAAACAACACTGAAGAATCAAAATAAAAGAGATCTCTAAATAGATATCATGCCTCCTACACGTCTTTGGAAGCTTATTCGTCTAAAAAGGTACCTGAAAACCTCAATTTCTCAAACTACTCAAAATCAATTGAGCACTTGAGAGTTTAAGGGGAAAACATAAACTCCGAGTCAAAATAAAGCCAAGTATGAATAATAATCTACCATCTCAAACCATTTAAATATCTAGTGAGACCACGCTACTTAGCGAAATGGATTTTCCCCTCACTAGTATGCTAAATTTTTTATAAAACCATATACTGTGCTCCTGCATCCACAATGGTTAAAATAAATCAAAATAATATGATGATATGCAAATAAGTAAATCAATTTTGGATTCCCCGTCCCCATTCATTCTGACCATCTGTCTCATTTACAGTTTCTAGGATCACTATTAACCTATTAGATTTCCTGGACTAACTAATAACATGTTAAAGTTTATGGACTCCCCATCCAATTTCATAGTTTTTATGGGATCACTAAGAACCTATTGGCCCCTTCCTATACCTTTTCATATACATAGTTTTCATGGGATCACTAAGAACCTATTGGCCTCGCCAATAACTTTACTTCTTCATGGGTTCTCCCTGAACCTATTGGTAACTCAAATAACTTCCCTCTTATCACAGTTTTCATGGGTTGACTAGGAAACTATTGACATCTATCAATAACATAGTCTGGATATAGTTTTAATGGATTCACTACAAACCCATTGGCCCCTGGTAATGACTCTTTCTATTCATAGTTTTCATAGGTTTACTATGAACCTATCTCCCTGACAACTTCTTTTATACGCAGTATTCATGGGTTTTCTATGAACCTGTCTCCTTGACAACTTCTTTAATCAATATTTTAGCATCCCATATTCTGGTCTTCCTGACCTCCTAGATGCAATTCTACTCATTCAAGAGTTAACTTAATTTATATTCACTACGGGATCAACCTAGCTGTTTATTCTGCCCTTCCCCAAAATACAGTTATGGGTCCATTATAATATGGATATATACATATATGAAGAAGAAAACATAATAACTTGATTTATCCCTTTACTTCAAATACTTCATACTTAAAATCACTTTAAAAAAAATATTTATGCCATGGTTTTCCTTTAAAATGAAATTGAGTTATTTGTTTTGAAAAACTAAGGCTTTCAAAACCTTAAAACATTACTTCCGAAACTCCTGGATAACCTCCTTCAAAAACATTGCAAACTTCTTTTCAAAACACTAAATATATACCATTCGAAGCTCTTTAATCATCTCTTTTGGAACCAAAATATACCTTTCGAAAGTATCAAAACATTACTTAATAATCCTTAGAAACATAGCTTCGAAACAAACGAAAGTACCCCTTTCGAAACCATTGCGTTTACTCAAAAACATCTTTTATGTCAATGTGAATATATATACTCCCTTTCGAAACCTTTAATCTTCATATAAATTGTTTGGGGAATGTTTAATGGCATCGGCTCCATCCTTCCATAAGCTTCAAAACATTTAAGCAAAACATTGAAGGTTAGCATTGAAACCCCTTTTTGAAACTATTGCCTTTGAAACCCTTGAACCCTTTTGAAAGATTTTAGGAAGTGGCTTAGTATATCTTTAAAACAAAACTATCCTTTGAAAGCATTTATGGCTTCAATACACTCGAAAGGCAAAAGAACGACATAAGGGTTTCCTGTAGGTAGGAACACCATATTCAAAAGCATTGTTATATAAACAAAGGACTCATTCGAAACCTCATACATAAATATGAAAGATGGAAACCTTCTTCAAAAGCTTTTAAGAAAACCCCTTTCGATAGCATATGTTTTGACTCCTTCGAAAGATTTAGTAAAACAAAGGCAAGCACTTAACATTTAAAAGAAAAGCAAAGGTTTTGTTCCTATCGGAAGCTATGTTTCGACACCATGCCTTCTGCCATCCTCCAATCCACTACGTACCAACGTTGATACCTTGTTTATGGGTTCCGGCTTTGTGGGGTTTCGACTTAATTGAAGGCGGAAGCTATGAGTCGAAAGGTACTTCTAATAGTAGAGGAACCCACTTTTCTAGGTAAAAGCTGATTAATGCCAATTAAAGAAAATACTTTCTAACTAATTGCATACTTGTAACAACTTTTCAAATTCTTTACAAAAATAACCGTCGCATATCTTTAGATCTAAACCAAAATTAATTCAACAAATAAGCCCTTACATTAAGCAAAATAATTAAATTATTTAAGTCCTCCTTTCAAAATAATTTAATTCTCATAGTAAATGATTTAGGAAAAATTCCCAAAAATAAAAAATATCCACTTTTAATATGTTATCTAATATATCTAAATTTCAGATCCAAATTCTCAACATAATTTCCAAAATAATTTTTTAAACCATATTAACCATATTTTCCATTGAAAACTCATAATAAATTCTCTATAACTCGGAAAATTATGAAACTTAAACCCAACTCCAAAATCATGTTTACATGGCATAAAATTTTCTCATGGCATTCGAGATCGATTATAATCGGTTTTATCCTTAAAACCATGTAAAATCATATTTAAACAATCTTGTTTAAATCTAACATGTTATGATTCAAGCATATCATTATCCAAATCATCATAAAAATGGATTTAATCTTAAACCCGAAAAAAAACGATCATAGGAACAAAATGGAGATGGTATAGATTATTATTCACCTTGGTTGGGATATGGAGATTGAATTGAGATCAATTTCCCCTAGCTTGAATCCTAAGCTTTACTTGAATTTTCTTCTCTTTCTAGTAATGGATGCCTCCCCTCTTATGTTTTAGATTTTATGTTTTGTAAAAATGAGAAATGAACGTTAATGGATGGTATAACAGTGGATATATAAACGTATGGTGTGGCTATTTCTCAATATGCCCATGTGTAAATTAATTAAGCCCTTCTAAACAACTAAGCACGACCTTAATTTTATTCAAATCTCAATCCCCTTATCATTCTAATGTTTACATTGTTCTATTTAATTTATCTAATTAAATCTCTTGAATAATGTTATTAAAAATTTGGGGTGTTACAGATACCAACCACATTCTAGTCGGCACCAAGATGAATCTGAGGCTCTTAGAAGGCATGAAGCCAAGGCTGCCAAATTCTCTAATTTTGAGGATGATTTATAGCATGTTAGTGATTATGATGGACTGCATGTTGAAGCTTGAGACATTGGTGTACAAACAACCACTAAAGAGCCAATCATATGTCAGAGAAGAACCAAGGGAGAGTTCTCTCGAAGATCAAAGAATCTAGACATCAGCAAGCGATCCAAGACCATTTGTAAAGTCAAATATTCGACATAGCTCTTGATGGTCGTCCTTCAATGTTTCAAGCTAGCAAGGAGCATATAATGGATATGATTAAGCGGTTATTGGAGGAAAACTAATGGCGAAAGAAGGAAGACTGGGGTTCTATGCCTAGTAGGACTCCATTCGTGGAGAATATCTTAAGGGGGAATATCCCATAAAGTTTACGTTGCCGACCATGTCATCATATAATGGGACTACCGATCCGAGGCAGGATTTGTTTAAGTTCGAGTGGCACATGGATGGTGCCGGGGCTATGGATGAATTAGAATGCAGGTGTTTTCCTATTTTGGATGAAGTTGCATTAATGTGGTTTACTCAGCTCATGCAAAAATACATATTGACTTTCAATGAGGTAGCAAAGAAGTTTTTGGAGCAATTTAGGCTCCACAGCCCTCAGCCAAAGGACATTATGTCCTTGTTGATCTTTTCTCGGGGACCTCAAGAGTCGTTGAAGGGGTTCTTAATAGGTTTAATTTTTCAATTACTAAAGTTATTAACCTAGATGAAAGCATGGTGTTGATGGTATTAATCAATGGCATTCATCTGGATATGGACTTTGGAAAATGGCTAACGATGAAGCAGCTAATGACTATGCAAGAGTTCCATTGAAAAGCTAATTAATTTTTGCATTTAAAAGAAGCAAGTCAGGTTGTTGGAAGGACTGGTGGTGGAAATTTGAAGGAGGTGACTTAGAGTAATGTAGCGATTAAACAGACAATAAAGAGCCCCGGCAATGTGGTTGTGAATATTGTAGTTCTAGTAATCGAAGGAAGAGAAACCAAGGCACTGGAGGCAGGTGAAATGAAGAAAAAAAGCACCCAAAGTATACCCCTTTGGATGATACACCTAGAAAAAGAATACCATGCCACTAAAGGCATAGAAAGGCATAAAAAGCTATCAAGGAGGAAGGCAACTGAAGAAGAAAGACATTTTGGCAAGTATTGTCAGTTCCATGAAACTCGTGGATATAACACGAATGTATATCGACATCTCAGAGATTTCATTGAGGAGTTGATAAGAAAGAAGAAGTTGCAACAACATGGCAGACAAAATACTAGACCCCAATGGTCGAATGCCCAAGGAACCAACCCGGACCTAGTGGAGCGGGGACTAAGCAACTAGATGGTAGGATAGTTATTAATACCATAACTAGGCGATCTTATCCAATAGAGAGAAGCTGGAAATAAAGGGAGTGGTACTCAAGTTCGTTAAGGCACGTTCCACGAGAGAGCTGTGTCACCATCGAGGATGGAACTCTGGCTAAGCAGCAAATGATGACGACTAATAATATCGTGTTATAGAATAGGGATTTCGACCGGGTAGAAGTGCCAATCTTTGATCCTATGGTGATTATAGCTATTGGTGGTCCTGCTACAGTGCACATTGGTACATAGTGGAAGCTCGATGAATATTTTACTCAAGAGGATGTTAGATCAAAGAGGATAGGTATAAAGGATGTTAAGCCTTGTAAATTTAAGATTCAAGGATTTATCGATGAGGTAAAAAAACCTGTTAGGACCATAGATTTATCAGTTAAGCTAGGAGATGGAGTCCGCAAGATTGTGCAAGTTCAAAAGTTTGTGATTGTGGATGAGTACCTGGCATATAACGCCTTTTTGAGCCGACCGGCCCTGATCAATTTTAGGATAACACTAGCTCCTTATTGCTTGATAATGAAGTTCCTCATAGAGAAGAGGGTTGGATTACTTCGTGGTGACCAAAGTTCAGGTCGGGAATGTTATGCCATTGAACTTAGAGAGGCAAATAATGGGAAAAAGGGAAGGATGTAGAAAAGGCTCTCTACATTAAGAGCGCAGACACATAAAAGTAAAAATCCAAGCCCTAGCTTGAAAACCATAGAAATTTCTGTAAGTCTATAGGTCCCAAGAAGAAGTAAGGGTAGCATGGGAAGCTTCAGCTGAGTTGACGATCAATATTCGATCGATATGGATGAACCTATGAGGTACTTAAGGTTAGATCTCAGCTCAACGCAAGATTAAGGAATAGTTAATTTTCTCCGAGTAAACTTTTGCTTGGATAAATTTGGATAAATATGAGATATCGCCAGAATTAGCATGCTATGCACTGAATGTAGACGCAAAATTTCCACCAGTAAAACTAAAGAGACACAGTCTGGGTCTGAAGTGATCCGTTGTGTTAAAGGAGGAAGTGGATAAGCTAAAAGAATACAGTTTTATCTAATTAAACCTTGAATGGATATCAAACACGGTGTTCGTCAAGAGAGCAAACGAAAAGTGGAGGAAGTGTTGATTATTCAGGCTTAAACAAAACATACCCAATGGATAGCTTCCTTTTGCCTAGGATTAATCAACTGGTAGCGGGATTGCATGACATAAATTACTGTTATTTTGGTTATAATCAAATTTCAGTGCATGTTTCGGATTAAGAGCACACAAGCTTTATAATGGATTTGGGATTATATTGTTAGCAAGTGATGCCGCTCGGTCTAAAGCACGCAGCTGCTACTTGTCAAATGTTTGTGAATTCTATATTTAGGAATCAGATCGGATGGGCGATGGAAGTGTATTTAGATGATATGATCATAAAGTCATAGATATCGAGGAACCGATGGATAACCTTTCAATTATGTTTGATGTGTTGAAAAAATATGGAATGAAGTTAAATCCACTGAAATGTTCTGTCGAACTTGCATCATGGAAGTTACTGTGATTTATCATGAATGCAAGGGGCATTGAGGCTAATCTGGAGAAGATTAACGCTTTAAAGAACATATCTTCCCTAACCATGAAGAAGGAGTTGCAAAGCTTAAATGAGAAGGTTTTCGCATTGATTCGGTTTATCACAAAGGCAGCGGACAAGTGTATACCGTTCTTTAATGCCTTCAAAAAGGGAAAGAAGAATTTTGAATGGACAAAGGAATGCTAGGATGACTTCGGGGAATTGCTGAGGCATATGGAAACATCACCGGTTTTATCGAAACCTTTGGAAGGAGAAAATTTGTTCGTTTAATTTTGCCATGTCAGCTCACGCCCTAAGCGCAACATTAGAACGTGAGGAAGCAAGGGTCAAAGGTTAATTTATTATATTAGCAAGTGGTTTACTGGTCTGAAAGGAACTACCCAAAGTCGGAGAAACTCACTTATTGCTTGTTGATTGAAACGAAGAAGCTGCAACCATATTTTTAAGCTCGTTTGCTTAAAATGCTTACGGATATGCCTTTGAAGCAGATCTTGTACCGATCTGACACTACTGGAAGATTGTAGAAGTGAATTATTGAACTAAGCGAGTATGGTATCACTTAACATCCGTGAAGGGTGATAAAAGGACATGCGTCGGCGCTTCATTGTTAAATTTACTACACGAGATAGTGAAGAGGAAGATGATTTGGTCATACTTTCTCTATGGAAACTATATGCCGATGGACCATCAAATGAGCACAGTTCTATGGCAAAAATCGTACTCATGATTCCTGTAGGATAATCGATTGTTATGCATTGAAGCTGAAGTTCCCCATAACGAACAACGAGACTAAGTATGAGGCATTAATAGCGGGACTTAAGATTGCGAAGGAACCGTGGGGTAAGGAAGCTGCATATATTCAGTGACCCCATGTTAGTGGTTTGCCAGGTGAAAGAAGGAAATATAGGCTAAGGGTGCAAGACTTAACCCTTGCTTGACGAAGATATTGAAAATTTTGAATGGTACATAGCATTGTACTAATTTTGGAGATGCCTAACTAATGAGATTAGTTCTAGCAAAGGTTTGTCGGCTCCGATTATTGACCAAATGTATGTCGATTGGCTTGGAAGCCGTAGAGGAGAAGGGTTCATGAATGACTCTAGTCAAAGATTAATTGGTTAAAGGAACTCTCTCGAAAGGAAATAATAGATGACAGAAACTCCTTTGTAAAGTATTGTACTTTCTAATGCAAGGAGGAGTGGCTAAGGATAATCTAGGCTAAGGATTCTTGACCCTGATGCTCTGATGTGTTACTAAGGATAAGGCTAGGAAAACCCTTATCGATTTCCATTAGGGCAAATGTGGTGATCATAACGGGGAGGGGAAGACATTAGCGAAGAAGATACTTCTCTGTGGATACTTGTGTCCAACAATAAACCACGATGCTGCTGAATACAGCAAATGGTGTGGTCGATGCTGAAGGTTTATAAAGATTCCAAGGACCCTATCTACATAACTTACGTAAATGGTTAGCCTTTGGTTGTTTGCAGTATGGGGAATTAATATAATCAATGTGCTACAGATGTTGAAAGAAGGAGCTAAATATGTTATTGTTGCAATGGATTACTTCATAAAGTGGGCTGAAGCAAAACTGCTAGCCACAATCACAATGAAGAAAGTGATTAAATTTGTGATGAAGAACATTATCTATAGATTTGGAATATCTCAGAAGATTATAATGGATAATGGAACTCATTTTGAAAGTACCGAGTTCAAAGATTTCTACACCGGTACAAGATTGAGAAAAGATAGTAGCACACCCTTAAGTGAATAGACAAGCAGAGACGGTGGATAAAATCATTAAGTCCATCTTCAAGAACGGTCAAATAAGGCTAAGGGAATTTGGATAGATTAGCTTTCACTAGTAGTGCAGGCTCAAAGGATGATCCACAAGTCAATGACTGGACACCATTTGCTTTAGCCCATGGACCGGAGGCTATGATTCCAGTTGAAATAGAATTAACTTCTCACTGGAAAAGGAATTATGACCCTAAAGTCAATGAGGAACTCTTAATTGAATCCCTTAATTTAATTGATGAAAAATGAGAAGAGGTGGAATTAAGGGTAGCCACTCACTAGAAAAGAGTGGGAGACATTTCAACATCGTGGTCCAGAACTGTACCTTCGAGGTAAGGAATCTCATTTTGAAATCGGTTCTCCCAGGTATGGATGCAACTGTCCCAAATTGGGAAGGACCATATAAGATGGAAAAAAAAAGCTTGGAGATGGAACTTCCAAGCTAGCCATTGTCGATGGAATCCAAATTTTACGGGCATAGAATGGTGATTTGTTACGACATTACTTTACATAGTTTTATTGAATTTATTTATTTTTCGTAAATAAGCCACCCGAGAATTTTAGTGTTAATGTAATAAGGCAGGACTTGTTGTGTTTCCATTTGTTAAGAAGAAAACTTGTCAACATCCCTAAAGCTATATGGAAGGTACATGAGTTCACATGAAACAAGATTTTGGAGAAGATTACTTCCTTCGAAACCTACCTTTCGACCAAATCAACTTAATTGAAAGGGTTTAAGAGGTTAGCTCAGAAATGCAGGCAAAGGAAGTAATACCTCACTCAAACCTTTCTTTTGAGTGGGTTGGGAGAAACTTATTTTAGTTTTTCATTCCTTTCAATCACGTCGAAAGGTTTGCTCTGGCCCTTTCGACCATGTCAAAAGGTATGCACATTTCGTTAACATGAGATAGCTGCTCCTGACCCCATTTGTGTCGCTTCTTTCATAAGGAATCTCTTCGTAAGGGTTGTAGATGTAGCTGGGGTTGAACTCCTTTCAAATGAATCCCTCTCTAGTCTATCATTAGCCAATTAAAAACTGGACTCTCATCGGAACCCCTCTTTTGATCAGGTCGAGAAGAGTTCCATCCTTTCGAAAAGATCCAACTTGTAACCGCCCAAGCACTATTTCTGTTTAATCTGTATAAGATTGGCCTGGATATCCCTAAATTTCATAGATTTATCGATGTCGAAACCTCATCACAATTCCTATTTCCATTGCTAAATGTTGATTTCAATGGTGATGTGTTTCGAATGAAGATAACCAAGTCGATCTTATGTATTACATAGTCATAAAGAAAGTAAGAGAATAATATAGAATCACTTGCAATGGATCATTAATCTAGCTAATGATCGAAATGATCATCCTCATCATTGAAATCCTTAATGAATTTTCCATCCCTTCTTTATTAATTATTCCAAAATGAGTTACAATTATGATAGCTTTCCCCCAAATTTATTTAGGGTTTACAAAGATGTCTTTTGGTTGCAAAGGAGTTGAGATGAGAAAAATGAGCTTAGGATTCCCAAAATCCAATGCCCAAAATTGGACCCCTTGGGTCTTATTTATAGATGTAAGTCGGCCTCCTTCCGTGCCTATACCTTCGACCTGGTCGAAAGGTCCCCTTTAGTATGTCGCCTCATGCCTTTTTACTTAGTCGAAAGGCCTCATCTACCTTCAATGTAGTCGAAAGGCATCTCATTTGAGTCCTTAGATTTACCCTCGTGCTTTCTTTATCTTCCTCCAGACCTTTCGACTAAATCGAAATGGAATTTTTTTCAACCTTTCGCCTTTGTTAAGTCTCTTATATTCATTTTCTCTGCTCTCCCCATAACTGCTTTCGAAGTTGCGAAAGGTCTTAAAATGCGCCTTTTTCTTCATGTTGCCTTTTTGTAATCGGAAGTTATGATGGGAGCCTTTCGAATCTTCTGAAGGGTTGTTCATAGGTGCTTCGAAAATATCGAAAGGTTGAAATTGGCAGAAGGGTAATCCTATTTCTATTTGAATTGGAAGCCTTCATACTGTTTATCACTGGTAAGGGCACCTAGTGCCTCTGACTCCTTCGAAACCTTCTCAATGCCTTTGAAACTTCTTCTTGTGACCTTTGTTGAAAACCATGCCTGTAACTCCATCGATGCCTAATACTTTCATTAACCTTCTTTCATACTTCTGCTCTAAAGTGGACTTTACAGCTAACATTTTCCCCTTCTTGTACGAAAGAAGCTTTTATTCTTGAGGACAAATTTTTTAGCTTTTCCTTGCTCTTTATAACCTTAATTTTTCCTACGAAGTTCAAAGTAAGGGACATATTCTATAGCTAACTCATTACCATAATTATGCACGCTTCATGATAAGTCAGAATTGTGAGAAACGCGGATTACGGTTCTTAAGGCGCGGATTACGGATCTTAAGGCTGGAATAACACTTGAGGGGGGTGAAAAGTGTTTTGTGGATGTTATAAATCTTTTTGAAACTTGTGTAATTTAATCACCTACAAATGCAATTCACAGACACAGATATAATCACAAAATAAGACACAGATGCAAATACTAAATAAAAGCAGTGAAGGAAAGAACACAACATGATTTTATACTGGTTCAGACTTACCTACATCCAATCCCGTACAAGCATACGGATTTCTTTTCAAAATAATCTCCCAGATTACACCCTCGATTTCAAGGCTACGAAGTACGCCCTCCTTTATTCGAGATCAGGGAAACTCTCTTGATTTAATCAGGCTATAAGATCACCTAATTAATTTTCGAGGCTACAATCACACCCAATTGATTTCAAGGCTCAACCACACCTTTTACTCAATAGTTTGATTTACAAAAGTTCCTATAACTCTGAATAGCGCTGAGATCTTATGGAGAGAGTGGAAGAGAATCAAACAAGAGATAATCAAGTTTGATTCACTTGTTATTTCGGCAGAGTATAGCTTAGGATTCTTTAGAATAAATATGCAAGATGAAGAGGAGAGAAAACAAGTGAAATCTGATTAAAAATTCGTTTAGAATTACTGGTATTTATAAAGATCAATAGCCATATCTATTCGTGAAAGGATACGACAAAAAGAGACTAATTTTGAAAATTTGAATTTTGAAATTAACGGGCACCATGTCGACATGGGGGTTTGAATGATGTCGACATGCTCTATGCAAAATTGGTGATTTTGATTTTCTTATTAAAATTGGTTTCTGTAATTTGTTAAAAACAATTTCTAATCTTTGTAAATATATTTGAATATAGTTTTAAGCATATGAAAGAGTTTAGAAAGTAATTTTTAATATATCTAATCTTAATCTATAAGTTATTTAAAATATAAGTATATAAATATTTTAAAGCTAAATATTTAAAACAAGAGATGCTTTAAAAACAAGGACAATTTTGAAATCAAAATATTGAAACGATAAAAATAGTTTTGAGGCTAAAATATTTAAAACCAAGGGAGATGTCTTTTTGAAAAGAAAGTTTTGAAAACATTTTTTAAAAACAAGAGATATATTTTTGAAAAAGCATTTTTATAAAGTTAGTGGATATCAAAATAGGATCACTATATGTTCTGCTAGACATTGTCGTAGGTTCCATCCCACTAGGGTTCCATCTCTTTAACAGGCTCGAAGTGGATATCCACGAACAAATTTCGAATAAAGATGTAAGTGCTTTCAAGAAGTTTTAACATAATTCTAGACTCAATATTTATCTTGTATTCTTGACATCTTGAACTCTTGATTTTTGATATCATGAGTTTTCAATCTTGATATCTTCATTCTTGAATCTCTATGCTGTACGGTCTTCATTCTTAGCACCTGCATGTTTATATCCTGCATATACATATATATCTAAACTATAATTTTAGTATGTATATTTCATAACAAGTCCTAAGGTTGTAATAAAAAAGATCTTAGTCTGTCGTACCATACTCTAGGAGCTTGTTTTAGACCATGTAGAGCTTTCTTAAGTTTGAAAACATGGTTTGAAAATTTTTCATCTTCAAAGAGTGGAGGGTGTTCAACATAAACTTCATCTTTCACAAATCCATTTAGAAAATCACTTTTAACATCCATTTGAAATAACTTGAAATTATTATAGTTTGCGAAAGCAAGTAGAATTATAATGGCTTCTAATCTTGCTACGAGTGCAAAGGTTTCATCCAAATTTGTTCCTTCTTCTTGACAATAACCTTGTGCGACTAATCGTGCTTTATTTCTAACAACCTCACCTAGTTCATTCATTTTATTTTTATAAACCCATTTAATTCCTATTATAGTTTTATCCTCAGTTCTAGGAACAAGTTCCCAAACTTCGTTTCTGGTGAATTGATTTAGTTTTTCTTGCATAGCCAGAATCCATGAATCATTAGACGATGCTTCCTTTGGATTTTTAGGTTCAACGAATGATATAAAAGCTACATTACTCATGTTGTTTAGAGTATTTCTAGTTCTAACAAACAGATTTAATGTTTCCTAGTATATTTTATGTATGATGATCTTTTAAAAGCTTAACCTTTTTGTTTGGATGAATAAGTTCATTATTTGTTTCAATTGATTCATTATTTAGAGTAGAAAAATCTTCTTCATCATTAATTTGTTCAACATCTTTGAAATTTTCATCAAACGAAACATGCATTGTTTCTTCAATGGTATTAGTTCTTAAATTAAAAACCTTGTATGCTTTACTTCTATTAGAATATCCGATAAAGATTCCTTTATCGGATTTAGGATCAAATTTATCTAAATTGTCTTTTGTATTTAGAATAAAACATTTACTTCCAAAGGTTCTAAAATAAGATACCTTTGGTTTCTTCTTGTAAAGAATTTTATAAGGTGTTTTATCAGTTAACGGTCTAGTTAATATTCTATTCAAAATGTAGCGCTTTTGCCCAAAAATGTTTTGGTAAATTACCATCTGAAAGAATTGTTCTAGCACACTATTGAATCGTCCTATTTTTACGTTCACCACTTCATTTTGTTGTGGAGTTCTTGGAAAAGAGAAATTATGAGTTATTCCCTTTTTATTACAAAATCTTCCAAAATTTTCATTTTCAAATTTCCCATTGTGATCACTACGAACAGTTATAATTTTTAAAGAATGTTTTTGAAGTCTTTTTGTAAAAAAAATTTAATGAATCAAAAGTATCACTTTTATGTTTCATAATTTTTTTACAAGTAAACCTAGAATAATCATCTATAATTACAAGACATACTTACTATGGTTTATCGATTAAATTTGAGATGGACCAAACAAAACTAGAAGAAGTAATTCAAGAGGTTTTGAAGTTTGAAATCATATCTTTTAATTTGAAAGAACTCTTCCTAAATTTTCCTAATTGATAAGCATCACAGATAATATCTATTTTAAAATTCATTCTAGGGAGGCCTCTTACTAGATCAAGTTCAGAAAGTCTAGATAAGAGTTTAAAATTTAAATGCCAAAATCTTTTATGCCAAATCCACGGTTCACTTGTATTAGCCAAAAGACAGATTATCATCTGAGATTTTCATACTAAGAATATAAATATTTTTCTTCCTAATTCCTTCAAATATAATATTAGAATTATTATCTTCGATGTGACACATATCTTTTTCAAATTTAATTTTGTATCCTTTATCGCAAAGTTGACTAATGCTAAGTAGATTGTGTTTTGGATTCTTAACTAATAAAACATTAGAAATACAAGGATTTTTAGAGTTGCCGACATTGCTGATGCCAATCACATATCCTTTTGAGTTGTCTCCATAATTAACGAATCCTCCATCTTTACAGATAATATTATTCAACATATCTGGATTACCAGTCATGTGTCTTGAACATCCACTATCAAATATCCACTTATTATTCTTGATTTTCACAATTTATCCATTGAGTGTTGATTCTTCAAAGTCCATATAACATCTTTCTTTCTGCATAGAATACAAACTCAGTGGATAACTTGATTTTCTATAATAACTATATGCAGACTTATGAGATAATGATGATTTGAAAAATTTTAAACTAGTGTTAACACAATTCCTAAAAATAACCATTTAAAAACTTTTTCAGAATTCGTATTATGAAAACTTTGAAAACCAATGCTTTGATACCGATTGTGTGAAATGCAGATTACGGATCTTAAGGCTTGAATAACACTAGAAGGGGTGAATAGTGTTTTGTGGATTTTTTAAATCTTTTTGAAACTTGCATAATTTAATCACCAACAAATGCGATTCACGGAAACAGATATAATCATAGAATCAGACATGGATGCAAATAATAAATAAAACCAGTAAAGGAAAGAACATGCCAGGATTTTATACTGGTTCGGACTTACTTACATTTAGTCCCATACAAGCGTACGAATGTCTTTTCAAAATAATCTCCCAGATTACACCCTCGATTTCAAGGTTACGAGGAACACCCTCCTGTATTTGAGTTCAAGGAAACTCTCTTGACTTAACCAGGCTACAAGATCACCTAATTGATTTCTAGGACTACAATCGCACCCAATTGATTTCAAGGCTCAACCGCACCTTTTACTCAACAGTTTGATTTACAAAAGTTCCTATAACTCTGAATAGCACTGAGATCTTCTGAAGAGAGTGGCAGAGAATCAAAAAGAGATAATCGAGTTTGATTTACTTGATATTTCGGCAGAGTATAGTTTAGTATTCTTTAGAATAAATGTGGAAGATGAAGAGGAGAGAAGATAAGTGAAATCTGACTAAAAATTCGTTTTGAATTACTGGTATTTGTAAAGATCAACAGCCATATATATTCGTTAAAGGATACGACGAATAGACACTTCTTTTGAAAATTTGAATTTTGAATTTAACGGGCACCATGTCGACATGGGGGTTGAAGGATGTCAACATGCTCTACGCAAAATTGGCAATTATGATTTTCTTATTAAAATTGGTTTCTATAATTTGTTAAAATAATTTCTAATCTTTGTCAATATATTTGAATATAGTTTTAAACATATAAAAAAGTTTAGAAAATAATTTTTAATATATATAATCTTAATCCATAAAGTGATTTAAAATATGAGCATATAAATATTTTAAAGCTAAATCTTTAAAGCAAGAGATGGTTTAAAAACAAGGACAATTTTGAAATCAAAATATTAAAATGATAAAAATAGTTTTGAGGCTAAAATATTTAAAACCAAGAGAGATGTCTTTATGAAAAGAAAGTTTTGAAAACATTTTTTAAAAACAAGAGATATATTTTTGAAAAAGCATGTTTATAAAATTAGTGGATATCAAAATAGGATATTCCACTAGATATTGTCGTGGGTTCCATCCCTTTAACAGGCTCGAAGTGGATTCCATTCCACGAATAAATTTCGAATAAGGATGAAAGTACTTTCAAGAAGTTTTAACATAATTCTAGACTCAATACTTATCTTGCATTCTTGAAATCTTGAACATTTAATATCTTAATACTCATGAGTCTTCAATATTGATATCTTCCATCTTGAATCTCTATACTGTACAGTCTTCATTCCTGGCACCTCCATGATTATATCCTGCATATACATATATATCTAAATTATAATGTTAGTATTTATATTTTGTAACAAGTCATAAGGTTGTTGTCATCAAAACCATCATCTCAAGGACTAACATGCATATTAGTGCTTATATATTTAAACAGTTAGTTGATCATATACCTGATTTAATAAAGGATATGAAGTTTGTAACTGATCATCATTTATGCATATGATAATTGTATTCTTCGAACTTCTTGTGGGAAATAGCCAATGGCTGTAGATAGGGACCTTGAAATAAGCCTTTGTAACCCATCCTTTTTAATATGTACTTGGAAAATTTCCCAAAGATTTGAATGATCCTGAAGTCTTCATTCAGATATTGTTGAGTATCATTTAGAGTCATAAAACGTTAACTCTAATTTAAATTTTAATAAGACCGGTTTGAAATTTCCGGTTGCTGACTTTGACGTCTGTAGCAATTTCTACTCTACCACTTTATACCCAATGTTTAGGATTCGATAGGAATTAGGAAGTAATGAAACTCAACCCAAATTAGGGCATTAACTTGTGAAGTTTAGAATTTAATAGTGAGATATCAGAATCCAGATTGCAATATTCAAAATAGCCCTTTGAGAAAAATTTCTTGACCCAGATTCAGGTATTTATGGTGGATAACCAAGAACCGGTAATAATTGTCTTCATGTTAGAACTCTAAGCCCAGATCAGGGCATATATTATATAATTGGAAATTATCTTTGTAGTAGGAATCTCCAACTTCAGGTATTTATAGATGAAATTCAGATATGAAAGACTTGAAACCTAGATTCAGCTATTAATAAATGATGTTTAGAAATAAAAGTCTCGAAATCAAGGTTCAGGTATTGATACACAGAATTTTGCTTTACTCCACAGATTCTTTATGCCTCCTATATAGTAGTTATATAATTGGCGACTTCTCAAGTCTTGATGTCTTAGTCCATAATATGATGTGCCAATTCTTGGGCCTAGAAATTTTAGTCCATTGGAAATATACCGCTTCTCAGGTTCGGACATCTTAGTCCATTGTGAGCCTCTTCTTGGACTTGGACATCTTAGTTCATTATTTGAATTGCCTCTTCTTGAGCTTGGACATCTTAGTCCATTGTTTGATGAGCCTCTTCTTGGGCTTGTACGTCTTAGTCCATTGTTGTCTGTTGCTCTTGGTTAGCTCATCTTAGAGGATGGAATAAAGGACTTACCCAATCTCCCTCTAGGAGGTGCGCTGACCTGGCTAGAGGTTTGGTCAAGGGCTTATCTGTTGCTTCAACCTGGCCATAGTGTGGCGCAGATAAACGCTTACTACGACCTCCTTCCAGGAGGCGCCCTGCCCTGGCCATAGCGTGGCACAGACAGGGGCATGTTGGGTGCTTTACCCTGGTCAAATTATGGCGCGGATAAAGGCATACTCAATCCTAGCTCTAGGAGGTGGCTTTACCTGAACAAAGGTGCGGCTAAGGGCTTGCTCGATGCTTTAACCTGGCCATGGTGTGGCACGGTCAAACGCTTACTCCGCCCTACCTCTACGAGGTGCTCTGCCCTGGCCAAACTCGGCATGGACAGAGGCTTTCCACCATCTTAGTCAGACTATCATCTTAGGTAGTATCCAAATTTATGGTGTATTCCACTTCCAACCATGTAGATTTTCCTTTTTGAAGAAAGATATGCTTTATTCATTCATCTTTGGAAAATATGGTCCCAAATGTTCGGCCGTGTTCTCGAAACCATATTGCTGTTTGGTCAACATAACTTGTAAGCTTTTAGGGGGTTACTTTATAAATGATTAAGGGTCCTTTGCAATTTGGCCCAGGGTTCCATCTGCGGGGTTTCTTGTAATCGCTATTACTCCTCGGAGTGCCAGATCTCTTTTGTGAAATGATCGCGTTCTCACTTTTGAGTTGTAGTACCTAGAAATTCTTCTTTGATACTCTATTGTTCTTACCGCTGCTTCATCTCTCAGTTCAAGTATCAAATATAGGCACTCTTTTTTTCAGTTCTTGATTCATATTGATTGCATAGGTGATTCTTCTGTGTGAGGGTATTTCAATCTCAATTGGTGACATCGCCTCACAACAATATGTCAAAGAATGAGGAGTATGTCCCCTCGCCGTTTTGATAGATGTTCGATAATCCCATAACACAAGTGGTAGTTCTTCTACCCAATTTCCTTTTGCTTTGTTTAGCTGTTTATTTAGAATTGACTTTATGGTTTTATTTGCAGCCTCAACTACCACATTTGCTTTTGAATGTGCAATGGATGAAAAGCTCTTAACGATTCCAATCTTGTGGAAAAAGCGAGAGAATTCTTCACTCTCAAATAGCGTCCTGTTCTCGGAAATTATCTTTTGGGGAAGTCTAAATCTGGTTATGATATTTTTGATAACAAATCTGAGTACCTACCCAGAAGTAACCTTTGGAAGTGGTTCGCTTCCACCCATTTAGTGAAGTAGTCTATGGCGATTACGACATACTTTTCTCCTCCTTTTAAGATTGCAATGGACCAATTAAGTCTATTCCTTGTACGTCAAAGGGCCATGGACTTGCAATTGGAGTCAATAGGCTTGGGGGTAATCTGGGAATCTTTGAGCATTTTCGACATTTTTTGCATCTTCTCACATACTCGATGGCTTGGCTTACCATATAAGGCCAATAAAATTCTTGTCCCATTATATTCTTTGCCAATTTTATTCCATTTGAGTGATTCCCACAGAATCCCTCATGTGCTTCAGCCATCAATTTTACTCCATTATCTAGGCTTACACATCTTAGATAGGGAAGAGTGTATCCTTTCTTATAGAGGATCCATCATTGTGAAGGTTAGAGCTTGTCTCTTAATTTTCTTTGTTTCACCTTTGTCCGATGGGAGTATTCCTTTAACAAGATATTCAATGATAGATGTCATCATACATGTTACTTAATCTTGATTGGTCAACCCTTTCATCTAATATTTCTTTATCAATTTCTCTACTTTCTTCCCTTTGTAATTTAGCTTGAGACCTTGTTAGAACTAACAGTTGCTTTCCCAATTCGGATGTTTCCTCTCCAATACTTGGAATTTCTTGATATCCAACAGGGACAATGCATTTCTCTGGGGCTCCCCATGAGTTGGCTAGTTTTTCTAGTGAATCTACTTGTGAGTTTTCCGCTCATGGGACTTGGTGTATTGAAAAGTCTTCAAACAAAAAGCATTATTAATATCTTCTTTACATATAAAGATAGTTTGGAATCCTTTTTTTGATATATCTGTTTCACTTGGTTTACCATTAGCTGAGAATCACTTAAGATCTGAATTCGTGGAATCTTGAGTTCTAATGCTAAAGTCAATCCCGCTACCATAGATTCAAATTCTGCCACTTTGTTCGTTGTAGGAATCCTAATTTCATGGCATAATGTAAGTAGTGTCCATCTAGCATTATGATTACATATCCTGCACTGGCCCCTTGTTCGTTGATGCACCATCAACGAATAATTTCCACATAGGCTTCTAACCTTTTTCCTTTTCTGACCGCTCCTCAACAAAATTAGTTTACTCATTAATGAAGTCTGCTAATGCCTTGCCCCTTGATTGCGGTTCGTGGCTAAAATTCTATGTCATATTGGTTGATCTCGATTCCCCATTTTACCAACCTTTTTAAATTTTTCGGTTTACTAAAGATTTTCTTAAGGGGGAAATTAGTTAATACCTTGATCGGATGTGCTTGAAAATATGCTCAAAGCTTTCGAGCTGTGCAAATCAAGCAATAGGCTAACTTTTCTATCATTGGGTATCGAACTTCCACGTCCTTCAATCGTTTTCTCACATACTATATTGGAATTGTGCTCCACTCGCTTCTCTAATCAATACTGAGCTAAACGCATGCTCTAAAACTGCCATATATAAGTATAATATTTCCCATTCTCCAGACTAAAAAGTATCGATGGTTTTTTAGATGACTTTTTAATTCTTGAAAAGCTTTTCTGCAATCATCCCCTCATTCAAAGTTCTTTTTTTCTTGATTATGGCTAAGAAGGGAATATACTTATCAGTAGCTTTAGAAATGAAATTGCTTAGGGTAGCCACCCTTCCATTCAAGCTCATCACCTCCTTGCTGGTTTTGGGTTCGGCCATGTCCTTAATGGTTTGAATTTGATCGGGACTAGCTTTATTCCCTTAGGCACTTACAAGGTAGCATAAAACATTTCAGAATAGACTCCAAAAGAGCACTTTTGTGGGTTCAATTTCATTTGATACTTCTGTAATATTCTGAACATCTCTTCTAAATCTTTAAGATGATTCTCAACCTCGCTAGACTTTACTAGCATATCGTCCACATACACTTCCATGTTTTGGCCAATTTGCTCTATAAACAATCTGTTGACCAGTCTTTGATGTGTTACCCTTGCATTTTTTAATCCAAATGGTATTACCTTGTAGTAATAAGTTCCCCACTTGGTTATGAAGCTAGTATGCTCCTTATCTAGTTTAAACATTGGTGTTTGATTGTACCTTGAATAAGCATCCATGAGAGACAATAATCTGTGCTTGCTTTTTGCATCTACTAACTGATCAATTCATGGTAGCATGAACAACACGCTTTGTTTAGGTCCGTACAGTCATTGCAAGTCCTCCATTTTTTGTTTGATTTCTTTACTAGAACTGGATTGGCTAACCACTTTGGGTAGTATATTTCTTGGATAAATCCGTTCTCAATGAGTCTATTAACTTCTTCTTTCAAAGCATTCGATCGTACCTTATCTAACTGTCTATTTTTCTGCATAGTAGAGGTTGCTTTTGGATTGATGTTAAGTGTATGACATATGACTACTGGATCAATTCCCACAATATCAGAATGTGACCAAGCAAATACGTCCTTCTTGACTTTGAGGAATTGGATCAAATCCTTCTTCAAGTCACCATTCAAATCTTTTCCCACCTTGACCACTTTAGTTGCATCATCTAAATCTATGCATACTTCCTCATGATCCTTTATAGGTTTTATCCATTCTGTTTCCCTTTGGCAATCGAATTTCGTGATAATTGGGGTTTCTTCAGCAGATTTAGCATTACCTCTCTTCCTCTTGCCTCTGGTAGGAATGTACCTTGCATATATATGCTTGTAAGACTTATTAATTTTAATCTTTGCTACGAATGTTGGATGTGAAAGTCCATCATGTGAAGGCTGTAAAATAGTAGAAGAATGAAAGTAAGTGGAATACTCCTTTTATATTGATCTAGGGTAGCAAAATACATCTCTTGGGAGCTGAACTGCTCCCCTCAGATGGTGAAAACCCTCTTTTTGTCAAGAATTTTACCATGAGATATTTTGGGAAGACGAATGCATCTACTTTATCGAGCGTCGGCTTGCCAAAAAAGGTATTATAGTAGGAGGGCTGGTTGATAATCACAAAAATAGTCTCGAAGGTTCTGCAAGTTGGCGGCACCCCTATTTGCATGAGTTAGTATATTTGTCCCACCAAGTCGATCCTTTGTTATTGAATCCAAAGAAAGGTTCCATGCTGGGCCTCAATTTGTCTTTGAGAATGTTCATCTGATCGAAAGCGTGCTTGAAGATTACGTTGACCACACTGCCAAAGTCAACCAGAATTTTAGATACGATGCATAATCCAATTTGAGCAGTAATCATCATAGGATTGCTATGCAGATGATGAACCCCCTCTTAGGGCTCTTGAGGAGTGACAACAAGATTCGACATTAGATTACTCAGATGGGTATTCTTCAATGGAGCCTCTTCTTGGATAGAGAAGACGCTTGCTTTTTCCTCCTTGATGTATCTACTACGAGCCCCTTTGCTATTCTCCTCCAGATATGGCCCTCCATGAATTACGTCAATTCTTTTTATCAATGGGCTTAAGCACAGAGGGCCTTCATCTTCTAATATATTTACAGCATTGCTAGGGTTTTTCTATGGACCATCCCCTGTACGTTGAGCTTTCTGCTAATCCTGAATAAATTCCTTCAAACGACCCTCACGGATCAGTTTTTGGATGATTCCAGCTAGAACCCTACACTCATCGGTTTTGTGTTGCTGCGTGATAAGCACAATAATCTCCTCCCTTTCTTTATTTAGGGTTATTATTAGTCTTAAAGGAGGATGGAAAATTGACTCTTTCCTTGGCCATAGAATAAATGTAAGACAGTGGCTTGTTTAAAACGACTGTGTTAGCAATGGGCTCTTCCCATTTTGTTCTTTTGTGTCCTCGGTCTAGGCCAAATCTACCCCTTCTTTCTTGGGAATAGCTTTCCTCTTAGCATAACAAAGCTCATCCATCCGAATGAACTTATCAGCCTGGAAGTGGAAACCTTGTATATCTTTACACCCTTTGACGAAGAGCTGCTTCCAGAAGGGGTTGTTCTCTATCAAGCTGGAATGTACCGCAATAAGCTTGTCTTGGTCATTCATAGCTTTTACTTTTAGTGCTTCTTCGTGGAACCTCCTCAGATAATCTCCCAAGGATTCCCCTGTCTTTGCTTTATGCTGGCCAAGACTGTATAGTCTATAGATATTTGCAAACGCAGAACTGGGTGGAAAAATCATAAGAGAACTATTTCCATGAATAGAAGGTTTTCTCTCGATACTGTCTATACCACTTTACCATAGCTCCTTGGAAAGTGACTGGGAATAATCTTAATCTGACAGCTCTCGAAGCATTGTATAAATCAATTTGGCTATCGAAAGCCATTAAATGATCATCCAGATCTATAACTCCATGATATTTCATTGTTGGGATCTTCACATAAGGCAGTATGACTGTTGCCATGATCTCATCAGTAAAGGGTGGCGCTCGTTCATTATCATCGGTATTTTCATCCATAGTCCTCTTCCTTTTCTTATTCATTGCATCCTTTGTTACCTTTTCAACTGCATTTTTTAGATAAGCATCAAAATTACGATAATTTTTCTTGTCCGAAAAATATTCTTTTATGTAGAAATTCCGTTTTGTTTAAGTGACTTATCGAGAACTCTCCCTTGGTGATTAGCTTTAGATTGATGGCGTTCTTTCTTCTTGGAAGATGTTAGATCTATTTTGCTTTTGTTTTCATTGGTGTGGGCTTTCAAGTTCCTTCTGGGGGAAACCACTTCATCCCTGTAGGTTGGTTTGGTTGTCTTTGAAGACTTCTGAGATATTGCCATTTTAAGGAGCTCTTGCATTTCTTGCAGCTGCCGCTCCAAGTGTTTGATCTTCGTAGTATTCTCATCTTATTCAGCTGGCGACAAAGGATATCCTTGAATAACCCCATCCAAATTAAAGGATAGAGCTATGTTTTCCTCAAGAGTTATTGTGTGGATAACTCCTTTCTCCATTCTGCTTCGTCATTTGGATCTCATTTTCCTACGCCAAATCAAATGATCTAAAATTAGTCCATAAGATAGCAATGAGGGCGGAGGTTCAAGCCCTCCTAGTACCGAAAATGTTAACAAGAAAAATTGTCGACATCCTCAAAGCTATATGGAAGATAAATGAGTTCACATGAAACAAGATTGTTAAGAAGATTACTTCCTTAGAAACCTGCCTTTCGACTAGAATAACTTAGTCGAAAGGGTTTAAAAGGTTAGCTCGGAAATGCAGGTAAAGGAAGTAATACCTCACTCGAAACTTTTCATTTGATTGGATTGGGAGAAACTATTTACTTTAGCTTTTCATTCCTTTCAGTCATGTCGAAAGGTTTGTTCTGGCTCATCTAACCATATAGAAAGGCATGCACATTTCATTAATGTGAGATAACTGCTCTTGACTTAATTGGTTTCGCTACCTTCGTTGAGGAATCCCTTCGTAAAGGTTGCAAATGTAGCTGGGGTTGAACTCCTTTCGAATGAATCCCTCTCTAGTCTATCGTCAGCCAATTACAAACTTGACTCTTAGCGAAACCCCCCTTTCAATTTGGTCGAGAATAGTTCCATCCTTTCAAAACAGATCCATCTTGTAATAGCCTAAGATCTATTCCGTTTAATCTATATAAGATCGGCCTGGATATCCCTAAATTTCATATATTTATCAATGTTGACACCCCATCACCATTCTTATTTCTATTGCTAAATGTTAGTTTCAATAGTGATGTGTTTCGAATGTAGATAACCAAGTCGATCTTCTGTATTACATAGACACAAAGACATTAAGAGAATAAGATAGAATCACATGCAATGGATCATTAATCTACCTAATGATCGAAATGATCTTCCTCATCATCTAAATCCTTAATGAATTTTCCATCTCTCCTTTATTAGTAATCCCAAAACGAGTTACAATTATGATAGCTTTCCTCCAATTTATTTAGAGTTTACTAAGATGTGTTTTGGTTGCAAAGAAGTTGAGATGAGAGAAATAAGCTTAGGATTCCCAAAATCCAGTCCCCAAAACTGGACCCCTTGGGTCTTATTTATAGATGTACGTCGGCCTCCTTCTGCGCCTAAAGGTCCCTTTTATATGTCGCCTCATGCCTTTTGACTTGGTCGAAAGGCCTCGTCTATCTTCGACATAGTCGGAAGGCATCTCTTTCGAGTCCTTTGATTTACCCTTGCACTTTCTTTATCTTCCTCCAGACCTTTCGACTAAATCGAAAGGGTCTTTCTTCAACCGTTCGCCTTTGTTAGGTCTTTTGTATTCCTTTTCTCTGCTTTCTCCAGAACTGCTTTCGACGTTGTCGAAAGGTCTTCAATGCGCCATTTACTTCATTTTGCCTTATTGTCATCAAAAGTTAAGATGGGAGCCTTTGGGCCCTTCAAAAGGGTTGTTTATAAGGGCTTTGAAAGTATAAAAGCATCAATGGTTTCGACATAGTCGGAAGCTTCCAAATGCATGCATGTTGATTGATGTGGAGCCTTTTCCTGATGTCATTCGCTTCGACTGGTTCAAAAGGCTTGTGTATGCTTATGAAAGGGTTGCTATAAAGGCGAAACCTTTGGTTCTGAAAGGTTTGGTGCGCATATGAGTACCAAATGTTGTTTGCCTTTGACAGGTGGTTTTGAGGTCGTCTTAATGTTCATTAAATACATGAATCCATCTACATCGAAAGGTTGAAAGTGGCAGAAGGGTAGTCCTGCTTCTATCTGAAATGAAAGCCTTCACACTGTTTATTACTAGTAAGGGCAGCTGGTGACTCCGACTCGTTCAAAACCTTCTCATTGCCTTCGAAACATCTTCTTGTGACCTTTGTCGAAACCCATGCCTATAACCCTATCGAAGCCTAATACTCTCATTAAACTTCTTTCATACTTCAGCTCTTAAGTGAATTTTATTGCTAACACGATTTATAAAAAACATTAGCTTCTCAAACTAATGGAACCGTGTTCGTTAAAGGAAACGCTATATCGCATGATTATCAATACAATCTAGTACCCAGAGATCGGTACCGACTCCCTTAGTCCAAGATCCGGACAAAGGAGTATAATCACAAGGGTTGATTGGATAATTTGATCCCATTCCTCTAGTATTGACTATTACCCAGAGATAGGCATGGTCAATGAGGAATATCTGGCCATGTAGATAAAAGCGCTAGTTTCCAGTGATAGGAACTGGCATGTGAATGGAAATTTGATGACCATGCTTGCAGCCTGGCAGGATGTACTAGGTTTGTATATGCGAAGACAGTCAAGGGACACTCTTTGTTGACACCTAGAGATAGGTGGGACTGAGAGCAGATGCCTAGAGATAGGAATCTAAATGACACTGGTCAATGCCCAGAGATAGGGGATATCATAAACGAGTACCTTGAAATTGGTACCATAAGACTCCTCTAATCCAGGATTAGGATTGGGAAAGTATAATTGAACTGGGAGCAATAGGATAAATTAACTAATGATATTAACCTTCGACCGACCGGATTGAAAACGGTGACTAGGTTTTGGCTTCGGGAACGCCAAGTCCCAGAGACATGGCTTGATAGAACAGAATACCAGAAGCTTTTATCAAACTCATGTCCTAGCGGGACATGTTTGGTTGAGGTAGAGTGGTGGAAATCACCGAATAATATCAATCATGCTCAGTTATTGGCGGGATCGATGACTTTGGGATGTGAACGTCCAAATCTTTGTTTCCCAAAGGTGAGAAGTAGCACGGAACCCAGTTTATTTAAACAAGTTAATGGTTGAAGGAAATTCGACCCACAATAAACAGGAACAACCACATAATTGGTCAAATAATAGTTTTGCTTGGCTAGATGAAAACACTTTGGCGATGATAAAATAGAATTGGATAATAGAATATTACTAAAGTAATTGCAAGAATTTTACGTATATGAGTAGAGATATGGGAAGTAAATGCATTGCATAGATATAAGCATGTATAACATAGGTAAATTGCAGTATAAGCAGTTATATTATATATATAGACAGTTATATATAGGTAGGAATAAGACATAAAGTGTAGAAGTGTAATGGAACAGAGACTGAAAAAGAAAATAGCCTTTCATTACATTCAAGCTTATATACGGTATATGCTAGGGATACAGTATATGCAAGGGACACTCCTGCATAATCATGACCTATGTACAACAAGAAAGCAAAAGTACAACCTAAAAGGTGATAAAAGGAAACTGTCTCATCATTACGGAAGGCTAGGCGAGGAGCCTACTTTTTGTGTGTCTTACTTTTCTTTTCGCCTTTACCACCCAAGCCATCACAAGGATGTGTCAACCCTTTCTCACCATTTGGTGTGCTCCCTTCATATGGAATAGTTTCTCCTTCAGTTACAATTGTGGCAGAATCTTCAGGACGGTCAATGGAGGCTCAAAGGTCTCAGCAGTGGCACTAATTCTGCTACCCTTCGAGGCTTTAACGTTGATGAAAAGGACATAGGGAGAAGGCTTTGGATACTCAGTACCCGCAGGTTTCTCAACTATAGGCTCAGTCTTGATTTTTCACTTTGGAGATTTCGATCTTCAACCTCTCCACCATAGAGATGGAATCGATCGAGCCAAAGGCATTGATAATAATGATATCTTCCTCTGACTCTGGGATGTGTCATCCAATCCATTTAAGGATGCTATATTTTTGGAGTTAGGACTTAGAACAGAGCTAAAAAGGAGGCTTAGAATGACCAATTCCAAGGTTATAGAGGTTGGTTCAATGGTAACTACACCACGACTCAAACCTAGTGTGATTGGCGGCGGGGGAAGTGGAAAAGAAAGATGACCTATAAGGTTACAAACAGAGTGATAAAGGTTAGAGACGGACTCATGCAAGAACTAGAGTTTCTCAAATATTGGAAAAACGAGAGATATACCTTTGCTGAGACTAGATTTTATTTATAGGAGAATTAGCAATCTCTCCATCTTCATGTGCAGGTAGCATCACTGGATCAACAAAAGACATAATATAAGGTTCAACAGGAGTAGTAGCTGAAAAGCTGGAATGATCTATAGCTGCAAAAGCTAGAATGTTCTAGGTTGCTTGGTGCTAGACCCCTATGACAATGGAATTTTTCCTGTAAGCTCTTAGATCTTTGGAGATGATGATTCTGGGTGACCTAATGCGATTGGACTAATAGGAGCTTTAGGGGTGCTTTAGCAGCAGCAGCATCCTCTATAGCTAGGATCGTGTTTCCTTCTTCAAGTTTCAAAATGTCACCGACGTCTAGATATTTAGCCTTTAACTCCTCTTTGGTGAGGCCTTCCCCAAACTTCTCAGCACAGCAGTAGCTCTTCCCAGGAATTAGCGAGGATCATGGCATATGTAAACCAATTTAATTTCTTATATTAGATGACATTGGTGAAGAACTATTAAAGGGCAGAGTTCAATGTTGCGGCATCATCGACTTGAACCTCCAATGTCTTAGCTTTTCATAGAAGAAGAATTAGGCTTCTCTTTTTCGACATGGCACTTCTGCATATCATCTTCTTTGTCCTTGAGAGCCTTACCCTTTTCTAGAAGTGCTAAATCTTTATTTGCAAGCTGTGTTTTAAGAGAATTTTATCTTTGTGGGCAGTTTTAAGCAGGTTCTTGATCACAATCTCAGATTGATTGTAAGCTCTCTTCATCTCCTCAGACAAATCTCTGGCCTTTCACTTTGGTGCCAAAGCAGCATCTCCCTCTTTTTTAACCTTCTCTAAGTCTCTCTTATATCCTTCTATGAGTCTATCGTAGGTTTTCTTCTCCCAATCAGACAAGTGGATTTTTATTTGATTAATTTGGTTGATGTTAGATAGGGCAAAGCAAAGTTTCTTCCATTCATAACCCTGGTAGATAAGCTTTTGGATCCCTCCAGCCCTATGGTTCACTTTTTCCCTCGAATAGTCATTGATGTCAATGTCAAACATGACCCCGACCATACAATGTCAGGGAAGGCAACTTGCTTTCAGCTCGACAGGGCTGGATGAGGAGATGGATGGATAGAGATCCATATGGATTGGGGGGTAAAGGAATGTTGGTGGCCAAAGATAGCGATGCTGGAGTGTGGTGTTGCGAATGAAATTATGTTTAAGGTCGAGGCATGGATGGCCAGAAGAAGAATCGCAGTGTGAATCCTTATGTCTTACCCCTTGATCATATGATTCCCTTTCTTCTACTTTTTTTTTCTACCTCTTTGTACTTGGCAATCTCTTTCCACCTCTCGCTCCCTTTTCTTTCTTCGAGACCTCTCTTCTTTTATTTCTCGCTCCTTCTGAAAGCTGAAATAAGGTGGATACGCTTAAGAATGTGCTTCCTTTCTTCGAAAATGCCATGGTGGAGATTACTAAAATGACCTTTTCCCGTTCTACCAAAAATGAAAGAAAGAATCGTATTAGCTTTAAATTATGGAATCTGAGCGAATGCAAGGATATGCGTTAATGATCCTAGTCATGTATGAAGCGCCGGTGTCCCCTTAAGTACTCTATGGACCGTGTTTGGAAGGAAGTAAGGATAGAGTATCACCTTATTTGGCTAGTATGCCTTCAAAGGGGAAGCTGAAGCTAAGGAGAACATAAACCGAAATGTCAAAATCATTCAGCGAGCCAAAAAAATATATTTTAAATAACTAGTTGGAGGATTCGCCTCTTCTATTGGTCGTGTTCGATTCTCCAGATTATTATAAAGTTTAGATGATTATTCATTTCAAGCATGGCAAGGCAAGCAATTCGATGCCTTTTGGAGACATCTCTCCACAGGACTCGTCACCTCCTTGATTAAAATCATCGTCATCATTGTTTTCTTTATCTTCTTCTCGTCTTCTTCCTTCCTCCTTACGGAGTGTTCCCATTTCAACTCATCCTTCTGTCTTTGCTTATACTTCACCAAAAATGTGTGCTCCTATTGCTCTATCAATGGATTTGCCATTGTTTTTCATGCCAGATGGACCTTTGGTTCCCGTTTGAATATCATCATAAGAGCTTCGAATAGAGGCAAAAGACCTGGTTAGCATCTTCAAACTACTTGGTGGAGTTTTGGTAGGAATAGCGAAGCGGTCTGGATGTAGAAGATTACATTAATGAAGATTCTTCTTCCTCCAGAGATAAGTAGTAGAGCGATGTCAGAAGTTGATGTTAGGAAATCAAAACTACGGTTTTGATAACAACAACTATACAATGGAAATCGAACATGTATGTATATTTCTAATTTACAGGTACTTGCTAGAGTAACATCACTAGAAAGACTAGAACAAGTATCAAAGGACATTACAAGAGACTACAAGTTGATAGGATCAAAGAAGCAAGAAGAAGGATGCACAAAGCAGATATGCACAGTTTTCAGACGTCTAGGTGTACTAGCCGGACGTTTGGAAAAACCCTCTGGAACAACAAACTAGACAGGATCAAACATCTGGTAGATGCACTCAGACGTTTGAAAGACTATGTATACAAAAAAATATAGTCAGACGTCTGATACAAATACCAGACGTCTGATTTCGAACTCGGGATTTAAATTCAGTTTCAACTGCCACATTTGAATAGACATCTTCGCTTTTCTTTGTTGCAACTCTTCATCACCATCAGAAGCCACTATAGAGCACTTGTTAATGGATACAACTACTCAAGAAATCTCTCTATAATATATATATATCATCAAGAATCAAAGAGAACATCAACTTTACTTACTTGCGCTCTTTACTTACATACTCTGTTATATTCTTGATCTCTAGCAATCTATACTTGTATTTCACTCTTCCATATATTCAGTTCTCAAGCAATAATCTCTATATATATATTGGAAGCATTTGTACTTAGCAGTCAATATCCGTGTTATAGAACACATACTTAACAAGAACAAGTTATTGTAACCAAGCCTATTCCTCCGGATGAAGTGAGGGTGTTTGATAGTCGAATTCCGAAGGGGAGCTTCGGGACTGGATAGGACGGGAGGTCCGAACCAATATAAAATCATGGTGTACTTATTTTATATTTACCTGGATTAATATTATTTTAGTTTTATCATATATTTTGTCACATATACTTGCATATACATTGCACAATTCACGTTATAGACTTTCAATTGGTATCAAAGAAAGGTTTGATCGAAGTATAGTAACAAGTATTTGAATCACTTTAATATGGAAAGTATTTTCAAGAAGGACAATCCATAGCACGACCCCACTTTTTAACGGCTCTAACTATGCATATTGGTCAACACGTATGAGAATTTTTATGGAAGCTAATGGACTAGAAATTTGGTTAGCCACTAAAAAAAATACGAAGCACCGACACTGCTATGAAAACATGGATCGATGCACAAAAAACCGCAGCTTCTAATAATGCCAAAGCTATGATTGTTTTATTTTGCTCACTAGATAAAAATGAATTTTCACATGTCATGTTATGTAACACTGCATTTGATATTTGGCGTACCTTACAAGTTACACATGAAGGCACAAACAAAGTTAAACAAACTAAGATTTCAATTTTACAAAATCAATTTTCATCATTTAAAATGAAACAAAATGAATCTATAGTAGACATGTGCTCTAGATTCCAGACCATTCAACATGATTTAATGGCACTTGGAGTCAAATTCACAAATTTTGATTTAATATCAAGATTACTCAATTCTTTAACACCAGAGTGAGAAAGAAAAGTATTAGCTATCAAGGAAGCCAATGATCTCTCAACACTCTTAGTAGAAGAATTGATAGGAAATTTAATGTCCCATGAAGCTAATTTGCAGGCACGAAAAGAACAAAATTTCGAAAAGAAGAACTTGGCATTCCCAACAACTAATGTAGACTCCGACTTAGGCGAAGAAGAAATTGTCTTTATTGCCAAAAACAACAACAAATTCAAGAAGTTTAGAAAAATGACTAGATTTTAGAAAGGAGGAAAATCAAGCTCAACAAATGAAACATCAACAAATGCTATGAATGTGACCAATTTGGACATATGAAGAAAGATTGTCCCAAGCTCAATAATGATAAAAAAAGAACAAATTTGAAAAACTCAAAAAGAAGAAGGCTTTAAACATTGGATGATTCGGATTCTTCATCATCAGATAGTTATAGCGATAGTGATGGAGAACAAGCTAATGTGTGTTTTATGGCACAAACTGATGAGGTATGTCCCGAACTTAGTTTTGACGAATTATTAGAACTTAGCATGGAATTAGATGATAAATTTAGACAAATTAAAAAATTGAACAAAGAACATGTTGTAAAAATAAATAGATAAGAACTTGAAGTAGGAATGTTGAAAGATGAAAAAACTATTTTAGAAGAGGAACTAGAATTATCTCGAGAAAAAATTAAAAATAATTTGGTTGAAAATAAGGTTATTACTAGTAATGTTGATAAAACAAAATTTAAAAAGGATAACTTGTTAAAAGAAAATGTCAACTTGAAGAGTAATATTGAAAATTGAAAATTTAGAATTAAAAGAAAAATTAGATAAAATTACAAGTAATGTTTTAAAATTTAATAAAGTAAAACAGGATTTGGAAAATCTTATCAAAACTTCAAAAACATCAGGTAATGGAAATGGAACAGGATTAAAAAATACTCCTAAACAAAGTGGGAATGGTGTTAAGAAATATAGTTGTATTTATAAAAAGACTAAAAGTTTACCTAAGTCTGATATTGTTATCCCGCTTTTTGGCAAAGCCGCGATACCAAAAGATCGATCGGAAACGGAGAACAGTTCGTCTCAGAGATTGGTCATACTTCGTCTCGCTATGGATATCACTGAATTTCGTCTGAGTCTGAATTGTGCTATAATTGATAGTATATAACAAGAGAGATCATAGAAGCCGTCATCTCAAATGTCGAGTCAATCCGAGTTCATACGCTCAAGTTATGATCGATTCAACTTGAAGGGGAAACACTGGTTTCGAACCCATCATGGTAGGTGTCTTCGAATCCATCATCCAACACCATTCGAACCGATCACCTTCGAACCGATGGACTTCGAACCCATCGGAATGCCTCGGTTCGACTCCATCAATTTCGAATCCATCTAGTTCGTGTCGATAGGCCACATGTCCATGGAGGGGTTGCAAAGCTAGTATCCATCCAAAGAATCCTTGTTTGAATCCACTAAGCATCCGTTGTTCGAACCCATTATTGGAGCCTTGTTCGAACCCATCCATGGAACCTTGCTCGAACCCATCTGTGAAGCTTCATTCGAATCCACTGGGTCAACTAGCCACGATGACGTGTCATCCATCGGTTCGAATGCGCCGAGATCCATGGAATCGAAGCGGTCAACTCCGAGTGAAGACCGGATCGGTTCGAAGTTTGCGCTCCACGTCACCACGAAGGCGCGTGCCACCATCGGTTCGAAACCATCGGTTCGAATGGATGGTTTCGAACCAAACAGCCACGCAATGAACCCTATCTCGAATCCATCATATCTCTCAATCCGCTGATCCAAATGCCACGAAATTATCACAGAAGCTTGCATTCACGTCGAAGAGTGTCCACACCAAATTTCACCTCGATTGGATGAATTCTTGATCGATTCGAATGGAGTTCGAACCGATGCCGAAGTGGGCCCAAATTTCCTGAGGCTGGACGTGTGGGCCCCCTCACGTGCCAGAAGTGGTCTCCCGAGTTTTCAACAAAATATCAGCAACCTACGCCTGTAAATAGAGCCCCAAAGCCAACAGAAAAAGGATCTTTCGACTCTTAAGCGTCCAGACTCTGCCGGATCGAGATCTCCATCATCCTACATCATAATTAGCTGTTGATTTCGAATTTCCAGTTGTAACTTGCTGTTGATCGCTATAACAACTTGTAACTATTGAAAGAGAATCAATAAAACATCAAAAAACTTCACAGTGGACGTAGGCAACACGCCGAACCACTATAAATCGCTTGTCTACGCATTTACTTTAATGTTGATTGGAGTTTTTGTTAGATAATATCTGTTTTGAATTTACATTCTTCACTATTATCTCTTCAACGACTCCCGAAGAGTGTTGTGACCAATTTTGGTGTAAACAGATAAGAATACCAAAAATATAAAAATTTAGATTCCTAAGACAAATAATAATTTGATTAGATAAAAACATATTGATAATTTCTTAGAAAATGTAGTCTATAATAAGAATTATATTCATAAAGATACCAAACTTCTTGGGTATGGCTACCTACTTCTCCTAACATCTAGGACCCTAAAGAAGTATATGGGTACCAATTAAAACATTTTTTATTTTGCAGGTACCTAAAATAAAAAATAAGGAGAAATGGATACTAGATAGCGGATGTTCCAAGCATATGACCGAAAATTCAAAAATGTTGTCACATACATCGATGGTGGAATGGTAACTTTTGGAGATAACTCAAAAGGATACGTCGTGGGCATTGGAGAAGTCATCAACTCTGGTGTTTCTAAGTCCCCTGTTATTGCAAATGTTTTAGTAGAAAATCTAAAACACAATCTACTGAGTATTAGTCAATTATGGGATAAAGGTTTTCAAATCAATTTTGAAAAAGATAGATGTAATATTTTCGATAATAACAAACAACTTATATTTGAGGGTTTTAGAAACAAAAATATTTATTTCTTAAACATGAATATAAATAAAAATTCAAATATGTGCTTAACTGCCAAACATGACAGTCCATGGGTATGGCATAAATGTTTTTGTCATGTTAATTTTAAATATATTAATAAATTAGAAAAAATGAGCCAGTTAGAGGTTTAACAAAAATAAATTACAAAGTAGAAAATTTATGTGACGATTGTCAAATTGAAAAACTAAAGAAAAGCTCTTTTAAATCTAAGCATAATATTTCTACAAAACAACCATTAGAATTATTACATTTAGATTTATTTGGTCTAACGTAAGTACGATCTATAAATCACAACAAATATGTTTTTGTAATAGTTGATGATTTTTCAAGATATACATGGACTTTATTTTTAAAACACAAAAGTGACACCTTTGGTATGTTTAAAATATTTGCTAAAAGAATTAAAATACAAATGGATGTGAAAATTAAAAATATTCGAAGTTATCACGGTGGAGAATTCAAAAATGATCTTTCACTAGCTTTCGTAATAAGAAAGGAATAAGCTATAATTTTTATTTTCCCCGCACATCTCAACAGAATGGTGTAGTAGAAAGAAAAAATCGTGTGTTACAAGAATATGCACAAATACTATTAAGTAGTGGTGGACTACCAAAATATTTTTGGGCTGAAACTACTGCCACAGCTTGTTATGTTTTGAATCGAGTAACCATACGTTCTATAACTAAACAAACTTGTTTTGGAATATTTTTTTGAAGGAAACCTAAAGTATCATATTTAAAACTTTCTTATCAAAATGTTTTATATTAAATACAAAAGATAATTTAGTAAAATTTGACTCGAAGGCCGATGAAGGAATCTTTACTGGATATTCGGATCGCAGCAAAGCATATAGAAATTTTAATAAACGAAATAACACTATTGAAGAAAGTTTACATGTTTCATTTGATGAAAATCTTCTTAATCATTATACTAATGACGATGAAGAAATAATTCCAATAACAAATATAATGAATTCTTTTAATAATAAAACCAATGCGTAAAATAATACTTTGATATCATCTCCTAGAATTCTTAAGGATCATCCAAAAGATAATAACATTGGAGACTCAATTCTAGAATAACTAGAAGTTAACTTAATCAAGTAAGCCATATAGCATTTGTGTCAAATTTTGAACCAAAAAATTGTAAGGAAGCTTCAAATGATAACTTTTGGATAATAGCTATGCAAGAAGAATTAAATCAATTTGAACCTAATAATGTTTGGGAATTAGTACCAAGACCATAAGATCAATCGATTATAGGAACAAAATGGGTATTTAAAAATAAAGCAGATGAAAACGGATATATTGTTAGAAATAAAGCATGTTTAGTTGCTCAAGGCTATAATCAAGAAGAAGGTATCGACTATGACGAAACCTTTGCTCCAGTAGCAAGACTAGAGGCCATACGCATATTACTCGCTTCTTCAAATCATTACAATTTTAAATTATCTCATACGGATGTCAAAAGTACTTTTTTAAATGGTTTTATTAAAGAATATGTATATGTCGAACAACCTTCATTGTTTGTTCACAAAAAATATCCCAACCGTGTTTTTAAATTACAAAAAGCGTTATATGGTTTAAAACAAGCCCCCCGTGTCTGGTATAAATGTCTTAAAAATCATTTAATTACATCTGGTTTTCCTATGGGAAAAATCGATACAACTTTATTTATTAAACAAGAAAATAACAATATTTTAGTTGTATAAATTTACGTAGACGGTATTATTTTTGGTTCAACTAACGAAAAAATCTATAGTCAATTTTCAAAAATTATGAAAAATGAATTTGAAATGTCTCATATGGGAGAATTAAATTTCTTCTTAGGTTTACAAATAAAACAACTTGAAAATGGTAATTTTATTCATCAAGAAAAGTATTGTAACGATCTATTACGTCGTTTTGGAATGGATAAAAGTTCAAGCAAACCAACACCAATGAGTACTTGCGTTCACTTGGAAAAAGATGATCACGGAAAAGATTTCAATGAAAAATTATATTGTAGCATGATTGGTTCCTTTCTCTATTTGATGGCTAGTCGACCTGATATTATGTTGAGTGTATGTCTCTGTGCCCGATTTCAAGCAAAACCAAAAGAATCTCACCTAAGAGCTGTTAAACGTATCTTATGATATATATCTAGTACTAAAGATTATGGTTTATTTTATCCTAAAGGATCATCATTTGAACTAGTTTCATATAGTGATGCGGATTTTGGTGGATGTAGAACAGATCGTAAGAACATGTCACTTTATCGGACAATCATTAGTTTTATGGTTTAGCAAAGACCAAAATTGTGTCTCCTTATCAACGTGCGAAGCCAAATATATTTCAGCAGCTCTAGCATATGCACGGACTCCAACTTCGCAGAGTGTGAATTGGAATATAAACATTCAACAATTCATTCCCGGAGTGCGAACGGACTCCAACTTCCCAGAGTGTGAATTGGAGTATAAACATTCAACAATTCGTTCCCGGAGTGCGAACGGACTCCAACTTCCCAGAGTGTGAATTGGAGTATAAAAATTCAACAATTTGTTCCTGGAGTGCGAACGGACTCCAACTTCCCAGAGTGTGAATTGGAGTATAAACATTCAACAATTCGTTCCTGGAGTGCGAACGGACTCCAACTTCCCCGAGTGTGAATTGGAGTATAAACATTCAACAATTCATTCTCGTAGTGCGAACGGACTCCAAATTCCCAAAGTGTGAATTGGAGTATAAACATTCAATAATTCATTCCCGGAGCGCGAACGGACTCCAACTTCCCAGAGCGTGAATTGGAGTATAAACACTCAATAATTCGTTCCCGGAGCGCGAGCGGACTCCTGATTCCCGAAGCACGAGTCGGAGTACAAACATCAATTCCAGGTTCCCGAAGCGCGAACCCAAGCATACATGCTAACTCCAAATTCCCAGAGTATGGATTGGAGCACAAATACTACGTCAATTCCAGGTTCCCAGAATGCGAACCGTGTTACAGATATCGATAACCCTCAAATTCCCGGAGTGTGAACCGGATTATCGATCTCAAATTATCCTAAGTCCCCAGAACATGGACATGTGCTAAAGATTTGCAATGAATGCGATCAATCACCAAAATACAAGTGTTGTTCCCCGAAACTGGGGGGCAAAAAAGCTAAGTGTTAATCACTAACCAAAGTGATACAATGTCTGAAGTTCAATTATTCATCAATCACAACTTGCGACCAAGATTCTCAGACTTGGCAAATAAAACAAACTCCACTTGACGGTAAGAACACCACAAGTACACCGGACTAGAAGCTAAACGCTGCAAATGCTTAAGCACAAATAATACGAGAATTGAAACAAAGAAACTGAATTTTATTTCAACTAACTAGAGACAAAGACTTACATGAAAATGAGTTCTTCCAAAAAAGAATTCCTACTTGCAGGGGCCGAACCTGCACCTATACACGACCTATCTACCAAAAAATCTGGTTGAACGGTCCATCTACTTCTTCTTTTTGGATCTCCTTATCAGCGGTTCATCTTCGGACTCGCTGGAGACAGAGATCCTTCATTTGGAGCGCTTCTTCTCCGGTGGCTGCTCTTCGGCTGGAAGCATAATATCAATGTACTCCTCAGAGCTCGAATCTATGTGAAGGCTTTCCACCTGAGGAGTAGGAGGGACTGGCTCCGCGACTCAAGGTGTGACAGTGCCACCCGATGATACTACCTTTACAGATGCTGGACTTTACGCCGCCGTGCTGCCACCAATACTACCACTTTGCCCCGCAGCCTCTATTTCGGCGTTGATCTCGGCCAGAATTTCCTCGTCACGAGTCGCTTGGGCCTGGCTGGGGGCATCCGCAGTCTGCATTGAAGAGCTAGAGGTTGGCGGGAGGTCACTAATGATGAACGGCAGGTCTGTGGAGAAGCCACCCTGCACACCAAGCAGATTGCTCACCATTTGTTCATCAAGAGATAATCCGCTCCCCTACGCCGCCTCAGTTGGTACTGCTGTTACGACAATAGTCTCAATGGTGATGGCTTTAGCCCCTTTACTTGATTCTTGGGTCGCGGCAATCGGCGCAATTCTAGTCACTAAGCAAAGATAAGAAGAAATTATTAGTAATCACTTCAAAACAAATGCTTTGCTAGAAACACACTTGAGTTATGTTAAAATACCTTCCTCAGTTTGACTCGGTGACGGTTGGACGCCCTCAGAGACGTGCTTCCGAATGGGGGACAACCGCGGCTGTTCTGGGTCATGAGCAGGAACAGATTGTGAACCGACCACAGATACAGGCCCTAACGAAGGTGGAGCGGTGATTTCAGTAACAGTGGCGTGATGCTCAACACCTGATCCCTCTCCAACCTCCAGAGATCGACCACCAATCAACTCCTTCTCATGAGCAATAATAGCGTCATGGAGGATTTTCTTCTCGTCATTCGTCAGCAACCGGTTTTCAAGTTCAAATCGTTCGACCGATTTATCCGGATGCACTTCCTCTTCTTCCTCAACCAATCGACCCCAAGCGCTGTGGAGGTGTACTGGGTAATCTTAGAGCCAGGCCAAATTTCGGTGTCTCAACCCATTGGCATTGTAAGTGATGAGCAAATCTTCAATATCGGCCTCCAGCCTGGCCTCCGCTTGATGAACTCTCTCCTCAACCTCCATCTTGACCGCCTGGACCTTGGCTACTGCTGCATCCCGTTCAGTCCGGAGAATCACGGCTTGTTCACACGCCTCCTGGGCTGCATTATTCGCATCATCCCTATCCTTGGAAATTTCGGAAAATTTGGACTTAAGCTCGTTTAACTCCTTCAGGGATGCGTCCCTCTCAGCAGTGACCAGGGTGTTTCGATGGCCCATGTCCTCTACCGTGGCATAATGCTCACGTTTCATCCTATCCATCGTTGCTTGGGCTTCGTCGGCCTTTTTGATAGCCTCCATTTCAGATTTCCAAGAAGATTCAGCTTCAGTGTTTAGCACCTCAATAATACGGCTCTTTTGAGCTAACTCAGTCTGCAATCTCTCGATGGTGGCCTCACGCTCAAAGGCCAATGCCGACGCTTTGTCAGCAGCTTTCGACCACGCTTTGTACTGAGCATAAAAGTCGTGTACGTAGTCATGTACCAATTGCTCATCCTCCTCCGGGATTTTCTTTAAATGTGGAGGAAAGATATAGTTGTCGAAGCAGATGTTTGGGAAATCTCTCTTCAGCTGAGCAAGCTTGATTGCTCCTTCCCCTGAAATTTCCACGGGGGGCTGTTCTGTAACGGCAGTAGTTATTGTTTCGCTCCTAGAACGGCGAGGCTCATGCCTAGAAGATTGGGAGGCCGACATATGATGTGAAGACTCAGAAGGGCGAGAGACATGAGTAGGAGGCTGTATGGGATCTCTGGGAGGAGGAGGAGTACGCGATCGATGCTTATAACCTCTGTCTGTATCATATCTTTCTTGACCAGAATACCCAGAGCGTCCCTGGTCGTAGTCTCTGTCCCCTTCCCGCCTGCGCGAATCATAATATGAAGACTTGCGGGCCTGTCGGAGACTCCCTAACATCGAACCTCGCCTAGACATAGTACCTGCAGAGCAAAATAAAATAGGATTAATCACCTTTCGAAACATGTAGTTTATAGTCAAAGGTTATGCAGTGTTGTGAAATACGTATGAACGTGCAACCCCCCGACCAACTGGTTGTGTCTGCCACACCAATGGGAAAAGACTCGCTCAAAACTAAAGTTTCTGAAAGTTCTTCCATTCCGGCATCATGTTGTAGGGACACGTAGTCCGGAATTGGAATATCGGCGAGCCCTTCGTAAAACCTTTCAGTTCTCAGAGGGGACATCTCCGAAATTCTAACTCCGGGAGAGGATCGGGCCGTGACAACCGATTTCCATCTTCCCTTCTTAGTTGACGTGACGATGGCTGCCTTGCCTTTTGTCTGCTCTGCGACATCCTGAACTACATCCGTAGGCTCGGTCAGTGGCTCATCGTCGGTGTGGGTTCTTTCAGAATCAGCCTCTTTGGCTATAATAACTTGGGGTTTCTTGTGCTTGACTCTCTTTCTCGAGACAGTCCTTAATGCCCCGTCAAATTTTATGCTCTGCCCCCGTTCGATCAACCCGTAAGTCCGGAGATTCCTATCCGTCAAGAGCAGCTCGATATCCCTATCTTCACCCGGGACTCCCCGGAGTATTCTTGCTACCTCCCTAAATCGTTCACCTTCAGGTCGCTGAATCGTTGCTGTAAAAGGAAAAAATATAAGTTTCACTTTGACTGCAATTGCCTTAGTAATTACTTGATAACTCAGTTGCACTCACGTCTGAATAACCATCGTCGGGCAAACCCCGGAGGACACCTAACATAGAACCATTCCGTCCTGTAATAACTCAACCTGGTTCAGGACCCAGTGACCACTTGGCAGTTCCTCACCGCTTCCAGAAATGTAAAGGAAGGGTAATCACCTCGAGTTTTGAAATTAAATAGATATCTGATCTCGGTCGGGATCGGTGGTCAATGAAGGTACTCCATGAAGACGATGAATAAACTGTTCATGGAAGCATATCCGTTCGGGTGTAGTTGAGATGGAGCGATACTCAAAAAAGACAACACTTCCCTTATATACTCGTTGAACGGGGGAAGCGTTCCGGCCGCACACGCGTGACAGTTAAATGCTGTATATCCCTCCGGTGGATTATGTGGTCTATCATTCGGCCCCGGCAATAACACATCGTCCAGTGACAGGCCGTGCCTTAAGCGTATTCTGCCCAACATATCTTTAGAAATATTGGATTGAACGGAATCCGACGGATTGGCAATGAAAGACGCGTTGGGAAGTTCGTCCGGAGCTGGACCGATGATCTCAGGTTCAATATCTGGAACCTCTAGTCTCGGAGCAGCTGTGCTTTGGACCTCCTGCTATTGCGAACTTGAAGGTTCCATGGCTAGCTAACTCATGAGAAACCATCATTAGACGACAAAGGACCCGTGCGTTCCCCAGTGTAAAGTGTATGAATGTATGTTGTACAATGCCATGCATTTCTTGAATAAGTGTCACAGAGTTAAAGGAAATATGCAAACGACAAAGCTGATTTCCCCAGTTATAATGACCGTCATCGCTGACCGTCATCACTAAACCGTTTGTATGATGGAATTTGATTTGGATAGAAGTTGTTATGGTTCCATCGACGAGCTTCGAAAGGTGGTCAAGTATGCAGTGTGACCATCAAGTCCAAATATGCAAGGATGAAGCTCGCCGGAATTATGCTTAGAAAATTTCAAACTTTGTTATCCATCATAGAGGGTTCGAACCGAACAAAGGGAACTCATTCGAACCCATCCTACCGTCACTTCGAATCGATGCAGAAAGGCGCGCTTCGAATCGATGATCAGGTGTCAAGTTCGAATCGATCAATGAAGGATGACTTCGAATCGATCCTTGGTTAACTGGTTCGAACCGATAAGGAAACCCTCAACTTAACATCGACCACATTCGAATCGATACCCTCCGTATCGATGCAAAGTTGAGAACTTCGAACCGATAGCTGATGGATTCGAAACCATCGATTCGAATGAACCCATCAAAGATGGTCAATCGGTGCGAACTATGTCACCTTCATAAAGTCATTCCAGGGATCGATGTGAAATCCAATGAAGAATGACGCCGCCATCATCGATTCGAACTCGAATCCACGCATCAGTCCGAAACCTTCCCAAACCAGATCTAGTTTTGCTAATCTCGAGACTGAGCAATCGATGAAGAAGAGATAGGTTCGAAGTAACTTTGCCGTTTGGGTTCGAGGCTAATTACCTAGTTTAAGTGATGGATTCGAGGAGTTAAAGTCTTGGATCTTGAATGGTCCGAATACGTAACATGGTGTTGTCTTCTCAGAAACTTCGAAACGATGCGAAACACGGTAAAACCAAGGCGAGAGTAAAAAGTGAAAAGTGAAAAAATGGCAAGCCCACTGCTATTTATATGGAGCTTTGAGGGCGACCGAGACGATTCCCCTTCCGGTAAACGTGACCGGTCGCAATCAGTCAAAGCGTGGATCGTTTTGAAATCTCCATTCGAAACCATTTGCCTAATGCCTTGTGGGTTTGAAGTTAACCTCATATTTCATCGATACGAAGCACACGGCAAAACATCAAGTCACATCGATGCGAAACGCACAGTGGGCACATCAGTTCGAAGCCTCTGTTCACAACTCCATCCACAACCTACCGATACGAACGACGAATTTCGTATCCATCATTTCCTATCTATATGAACTACTATTTCGTACCCATCCTTTCACATCGGTTCGAATGTCAATTTCGTACCCATCATAACACAAGCGTACTCCACCCATACGAATGTAGATTTCGAACCCATCAATGCTCCAACACATCGGTTCGAAGTATTATATTCACACAACCCAAAGTCATTTCCTTGGACCTTCTATATCGGTTTAGGAGAGGATCGATACGAAGGGACTGTTCAAAACAACCATCATGCGTTGTCTCAACTTAAATTTCCAAATCGGTTCAGGAGAGAATCGATAAGAAATTCAATAGCAAACCAAACTGACAATGACTCGTGGACGCACGACGTTAACAAGGGTCAAACTAACATATGTGCATATATGTCAAACTAACATTCGATTTTAAACATTTACAGGAATCGAATACTCATCTTGTTACAAATGCAACAGCCAACGGCTAAGCAACATCATACAATAGTCAACCATATCGACGCAAGGTTACAGCAATACAGGGTACGAGTCTCAACAAAAAAGAGAACAATGGTTGTTCAGAGAGAAATTGTAGCTATTCAAAGCACGTCATGTTCCCACAAGACGTACTTTGGGGGGAAAAATGTTATCTCGCTTTTTGGCAAAGCCGCGATACCAAAAGATCGATCGGAAATAGAGAACAGTTCGTCTCAGAGATTGGTCATACTTCGTCTTGCTATGGATATCGCTGAATTTCATCCGAGTCCGAATTGTGCTACAATTGATAGGACATGACAAGAGAGATCATAGAAGCCGTCATCTCAAATTTCGAGTCAATCCGAGTTCATACGCTCAAGTTATGATCGATTCAACTTGAAGGGGAAACACTGGTTTCGAACCCATCATGGTAGGTGTCTTCGAATCCGTCATCCAACACCATTCGAACCGATCACCTTCGAACCGATGGACTTCGAACCCATCGGAATGCCTCGGTTCGACTCCATCAATTTCGAATCCATCTAGTTCGTGTCGGTAGGCCACATGTCCATGGAGGGGTTGCAAAGCTAGTATCCATCCAAAGAATCCTTGTTTGAATCCACTAAGCATCAGTTGTTCGAACCCATTATTGGAGCCTTGTTCGAACCCATCCATGGAACCTTGCTCGAACCCATCTGTAAAGCTTCATTCGAATCCACTGGGTCAACTAGCCACGATGACGTGTCATCCATCGGTTCGAATACGCCGAGATCCATGGAGTCGATGCGGTCAACTTCGAGTGAAGACCGGATCGGTTCGAATTTTGCGCTCTACGTCACCACGAAGGCGCGTGCCGCCATCGGTTCGAATGGATGGTTTCGAACCAAACAGCCACGCAATGAACCCCATCTCGAATCCATCATATCTCTCAATCCACTGATCCAAATGCCACGAAATTTTCACAGAAGCTTGAATTCATGTCGAAGAGTGTCCACACCAAATTTCACCTCAATTGGATGAATTCTTGATCGATTCGAATGGAGTTCGAACCGATGCCGAAGTGCGCCCAAATTTCCTAAGGCTGGACATGTGGGCCCCCTCACGTGCCAGAAGTGGTCTCCCGAGTTTTCAGCGAAATATCAGCAACCTACACCTATAAATAGAGCCCCAGAGCCAACATAAAAAGGATCTTTCGACTCTTAAGCGTCCAGACTCTGCCGGATCGAGATCTCCATCGTCCTACATCATAATTAGCTGTTGATTTCGAATTTCCAGTTGTAACTTGCTGTTGATCGCTATAACAACTTGTAACTATTGAAAGAGAATCAATAAAACATCAAAAAACTTCACAGTGGACGTAGGCAACACGCCGAACCACTATAAATCGCTTGTCTACGCATTTACTTTAATGTTGATTGGAGTTTTTGTTAGATAATATCTGTTTTGAATTTACATTCTTCACTATTATCTCTTCAACGACTCCCGAAGAGTGTTGTGACCAATTTTGGTGTAAACAGATAAGAATACCAAAAATATAAAAATTTAGATTCCTAAGACAAATAATAATTTGGTTAGATAAAAACATATTGATAATTTCTTAGAAAATGTAGTCTATAATAAGAATTATATTCATAAAGGTACCAAAATTCTTGGGTATGGCTACCTACTTCTCCTAACATCTAGGACCCTAAAGAAGTATATGGGTACCAACTAAAACATTTTTTATTTTGTAGGTACCTAAAATAAAAAATAAGGAGAAATGGATACTAGATAGCGGATGTTCCAAGCATATGACCGAAAATTCAAAAATGTTGTCACATACATCGATGGTGGAACGGTAACTTTTGGAGATAACTCAAAAGGATACGTCGTGGGCATTGAAGAAGTCATCAACTCTGGTGTTTCTAAGTCCTCTGTTATTGCAAATGTTTTGTCAGTAGAAAATCTAAAACATAATCTACTGAGTATTAGTCAATTATGCGGTAAAGGTTTTCAAATCAATTTCGAAAAAGATAGATGTAATATTTTCGATAATAACAAACAACTTATATATGAGGGTTTTAGAAACAAAAATATTTATTTCTTAAACATGAATATAAATAAAAATTCAAATATGTGCTTAACCGCCAAACATGACATGCCATGGGTATGGCATAAATGTTTTTGTCATGTTAATTTTAAATATATTAATAAATTAGCAAAAAATGAGCCAGTTAGAGGTTTAACTAAAATAAATTACAAAGTAGAAAATTTATGTGACGATTGTCAAATTGAAAAACTAAAGAAAAGCTCTTTTAAATCTAAGCGTAATATTTCTACAAAACAACCATTAGAATTATTACATTTAGATTTATTTGGTCTAACGTAAGTACGATCTATAAATCACAACAAATTTGTTTTTGTAATAGTTGATGATTTTTCAAGATATACATGGACTTTATTTTTAAAACACAAAAGTGACACCTTTGGTATGTTTAAAATATTTTCTAAAAGAATTAAAATACAAATGGATGCGAAAATTAAAAATATTTGAAGTTATCACGGTGGAGAATTCAAAAATGATCTTTTTACTAGCTTTCGTAATAAGAAAGGAATAAGCTATAATTTTTATTTTCCCCGCACATCTCAACAGAATGGTGTAGTAGAAAGAAAAAATCGTGTGTTACAAGAATATGCACAAATACTATTAAGTAGTGGTGGACTACCAAAACATTTTTGGGCTGAAGCTACTGCCACAGCTTGTTATGTTTTGAATCGAGTAACCATACGTTCTATAACTAAACAAACTTGTTTTGGAATATTTTTTTGAAGGAAACCTAAAGATCATATTTAAAACTTTCTTATCAAAATGTTTTATATTAAATACAAAAGATAATTTAGGAAAATTTGACTCGAAGGCCGATGAAGGAATCTTTACTGGATATTCGGATCGCAGCAAAGCATATAGAAATTTTAATAAACGAAATAACACTATTGAAGAAAGTTTACATGTTTCATTTGATGAAAATCATCTTAATCATTATACTAATGACGATGAAGAAATAATTCAAATAACAAATATAATGAATTATTCTAATGATAAAACCAATGCGTAAAATAATACTTTGATATCATCTCCTAGAATTCTTAAGGATCATCAAAAGATAATAACATTAGAGACTCAATTCTAGAATAACTAGAAATCAACTTAATCAAGTAAGCCATATAGCATTTGTGTCAAATTTTGAACCAAAAAATTGTAAGGAAGCTTCAAATGATAACTTTTCGATAATAGCTATGCAAGAAGAATTAAATCTATTTGAACCTGATAATGTTTGGGAATTAGTACCAAGACCATAAGATCAATCGATTATAGGAACAAAATGGGTATTTAAAAACAAAGCAGATGAAAACTGATATATTGTTAGAAATAAAGCATGTTTAGTTGCTCAAGGCTATAATCAAGAAGAAGGTATCGACTATGATGAAACCTTTGCTCCAGTAGCAAGACTAGAGGCCATACGCATATTACTCGCTTCTGCAAATCATTACAATTTTAAATTATCTCTATGGATGTCAAAAGTACTTTTTTAAATGGTTTTATTAAAGAATATGTATATGTCGAACAACCTTCATTGTTTGTTCATGAAAAATATCCCGACCGTGTTTTTAAATTACAAAAAGCGTTATATGGTTTAAAACAAGCCTCCCGTGCATGGTATAAATGTTTTAAAAATCATTTAATTACATCTGGTTTTCAAATGGGAAAAATCGATACAACTTTATTTATTAAACGAGAAAATAACAATATTTTAGTTGTATAAATTTACGTAGACGATATTATTTTTGGTTCAACTAACGAAAAAATCTATAGTCAATTTTCAAAAACTATGAAAAATGAATTTGAAATGTCTCATATGGGAGAATTAAATTTCTTCTTAGGTGATCAAATAAAACAACTTGAAAATGGTAATTTTATTCATCAAGAAAAATATTGTAACGATCTATTACGTCGTTTTGAAATGGATAAAAGTTCAAGCAAACCAACACCAATGAGTACTTGCGTTTACTTGGAAAAAGATGATCACGGAAAAGATTTCAATGAAAAATTATATCGTAGCATGATTGGTTCCTTTCTCTAATTGATGGCTAGTCGACCTGATATTATGTTGAGTGTATGTCTCTGTGCCCGATTTCAAGCAAAACCAAAAGAATCTCACCTAAGAGCTGTTAAACGTATCTTATGATATATATCTAGTACTAAAGATTATGGTTTATTTTATCCTAAAGGATCATCATTTGAACTAGTTTCATATAGTGATGCGGATTTTGGTGGATGTAGAACAGATCGTAAGAACATGTCACTTTATCGGACAATCATTAGTTTTATGGTTTAGCAAAGACCAAAATTGTGTCTCCTTATCTACTTGCGAAGCCAAATATATTTCAGCAGCTCTAGCATGTGCACAAGTGATATACATGCAACAAGCACTTCCGGATTTCGGCAAAATTATCAATAAATCACAAATATATTGTGATAACATGAGTGCAATAAATCTATCAAAAAATCCTATGAGTCACTCGCACGCTAAGCATATAGATATACGACATCATTTTTTGCGTGACAATGTGGAAAAAGGAATTATTACATTAGAATACATAAATAACGAGAATCAAATAACAGATATTTTTGCAAAACCACTAAACGAACAAACATTTGTTAAACTACAACGCGATTTAGGAATATGTTCTCTTAATGATCTTCTAAATCAATAACCACATCTTCATTTATGCTATGTTTAGCTAAAAATTTATATTCACAAATTAGAATTGATATACCTTCACCTTCAGTTTTTTAGTTAGTTAGTTTCTAAAAATTATCTATAAATAATTTTTAATTTATATATAAATCTTTATACAACAAGAAAAAATATATATACGTTTCATATTTTTTCAACAAAATATAATCATATCTTCTGAAGATTCTCATCTATCCTTCTAGACACCTACTACGGATAGCTCAGCGGATACACCTCGACAGCTCTCTACACCCATACCAAATCAGGAACCAACATACAGGTGGTCTTCCTATCACGCGGGTTTCACTCCCGATAACAGGAAGTCCAAACGAGCTCTATTTGTTTCCCCTAACACCAAGGAGAAATTGATGAAGTACATCACTATCAAAACCAACAAATAGATCTACAACAAGAATTATATTTTGAACAAAAAGTCACAGCACGAAGACTAAGCTTTTTAGAGCAAGTAACTATGAAGTTTTGTAACTCACGGAAGAAGAATGTTCATGAACCACTTCCAATTCCTTGCAGTTCTTTGGATCCCGCATCCTCATATCATACATATTTGGACCCTTCACCAAGATGATTCTCTGGTACTTTAAGAACCCACGTACGTGGAAATATATGGTCTCCGCTCAAACCATGGAGGGATGACAAGTCAGATAATCGCAAAACTACATCGCCATCTAAATGGATTAAAATTATTCTTTGAATTTGTAACTATGTATGTTTGTAATTCTGGTTCACATAAATAATACTACATTTTCTTTTCAAACAATAGAAGGTCGAGAAATAAGCAACACCCTTTAGATTTAGGCTATTTTTCGAAAGATTGGTTATTTCAGACGTCTAGTTATCGACCTCAGATGTCTGACACTCTGATATCCCACCAATTTTACATCATTACGCATACGCCAGATGTCTGATATAACTTTTGAAACGTCTAAAAATTATCTATGCTTACTTAAAATAGATACGAGACTATTTCAGACGTCTTAACTGTGAATCAGACGTCTGAATAAAGTCACTGCCACCATGTTATAAAAATTCGATCTATTTCAGACGTCTGATATTTATACCAGATGTCTAAAAAATCTCTCTGACTATCAATTTTAAAACTCGACCAAATTTAGACGTCTATCTAACCAAGCCATACGTCTAACTCTATCAACTGTGTCAAAATTAGGTTAAATCAGACGTCTGAATTACCTTCTAGACGTCTGAAATTCAATCGACACTCTTATACGCCTAGATAATGACTATTTCTTTTGCTCTTTCTTACTTTGTTTCATTTTATCTTTCAATCGATAACGATTTTTTGCCAAATTTTCTGTCTCTTTCAAACCTAAACAAATTTGATGCCTCCTAGAACAAAAAAAATCCTAAAATCTCCCAGAGAAAACAAGACCAATCAACTTCTTCAAACCCTCAAGTTTGCTCGGATGATCAATCGAGCACCACACTCACTCAAGAGATATGAGGATATTCAGAAGAAACTACACATAGATCCATTCTACAACTTACTAAAGTTCCCAATGTATGATTTGGATGAAATGTGTGAGAATGCCGATTTAGAAACATTGATATCTTTCAATTCCAGTAACATCCAAATTGATCAATTGGCTATATTTCTCTTCTATGTTAATTCGGATAGCACGGCTGTTTGGAACACTGAAAATGAAGATAATTAGCTGTGGTATAACATTTATGGCAACACATTAGACTTACTTCGGGAATAATAGGCAGAACTCTCGAATGTTCCAAAACTGGCGAAGATTTATATAATATTCCCGATATGCATTTTAAACCAAGGAACAATATAACACATCAAATATGGGAGGTGAAATGCCTAAATTTGCATCCAAATATCTACGACCAAAGGTAAGACTTCTTACCCGAATGATCATCAACACTATCATTCCTCGTCTAGGAAGTCATGAGCAGATAAAGGAGTTAGAACACAAAGCTTTATATGCTCTATTCAGCGGAACAACGGTTAATTGGGTCAAATTTATCTTTGACGAGTTCAAACATTTTTGAACTCGATCACGGCCATCGATTATCTACCCCACATTCATCCTGAGACTTCTACGTGCTCACAAAATTCCATTTTATTTATCTACTTTTGGAGAAATTTCTCTAAAATATGCTTCTACGAAGTTTTTCTCACTTATGCACTTACCTGAAATTCCTCCGGAGTTTATATCTTTTGAAGACCGGATGCATAATCGACAAGCCAGACAAGCTAGGCCTCCATCTCAACTGCACCATGAACCATCACAAGAGGAGGAACAACACCGTGAGATAACTCCCCCTCCTCATCAACCATTTGATTATACGTCCCACGATGAGATTTTGGAGACTCGAATAGAGACGAATCCAAATGAAAGTATTCAAGATCCCAAAATCAAAAAGTTTTGCTAAGCATATTGAAAGTTTTGAAACATCTTTTGCCACACGCCTAACAATAATTGAAACATCACTTTCAACTGTATTATCGGTTCTCAAAGATGTTCTTCAAAGGGTTTGTGGTCCTACACCCCCTTCCGAAGATTGGCCAACCCCTGTGCCTTCTCCTCCTTCGAAACATTCCAAACTTTTTGAAGAGCACAAACCTCTAGAACAAGTTTCAACATCTCCCACGAAGTAACCTAGCTCTTCCAAAAATGAAGATAAAGGATATGATCAGCATAAAGTTTCCTCAAGGACTCATAGATTCTTAGGACTCCATCTTATGTAAAATTATTAAAAATCTATGAATGTATTATATTATTGTAATTTAATGAAATTTCTCTTTTGCTATGTTATTTCTGTATTCATCTCTGTATTACAATAATTGATCGATATTTAATAATTTCTAGTTTAAAAAGTTATATATCCTTTTTGATAATGCCAAAGGGGGAGAAATCATAAAGATCACAAATAAATTATGGAAAGCACATATTCAGGGGGGAGATTTATAAATTATATATAAATACATTGTATAGTTGTCATCATCAAAAAGGGGGAGATTATTAGGAAATCAAAAGTACGGTTTTGATGACAACAAATGCATAATGAAAATCAAATATTTTTATATATTTCTATTTTACAGATACTTGCTAGAGTAACATCACTGGAAAGACAAGAACAAGGCTCAAAGAACATTGCAAGAGAGTACAAGTCGATAGGATCAAAGAAGCAACAAGAAGGATGCACATAGCAGTCATGCACAATTTTCAGACATTTGGGTGCACTAGCCAGACGTTTTAAAAAACCCTCTGAAACAACAAAACAGATAGGATCGGACGTTTGGTAGATGCACTCAGATGTCTGAAAGACTGTTGTATACAAAAAATATATAGAGTCAGACGTCTGATACAAATACCAGAAGTTTGATTTCAAACTCGAGATTTAAATTTAAATTTCAACTGCCACATTTGAATAGACATCTTCGCTTCTCTTCGCTGCAACTCTTCATCACCATCAGAAGCAACTATAGAGCACTTGTTAATGGATACAACTACTCAAGGAATCTCTCTACAACTATATATATCATCAAGAATCAAAAATAATATCAACTTTACTTACTTGCGCTCTTTACTTACATGCTATGTTATATTCTTGATCTCTAGCAATCTATACTTGTATTTCACTCTTTCATATATTCAGTTCTTCTCAAGCAATACTCTCTCGTATATATTGGAAGCATTTGTACTTAGCAGTCAATATCCGTGTTATAGAATACATACTTGACAATAACAAGTTATTGTAACCAAGCATATTCCTCTAGGTGAAGTGAACATGTTTGATTGTCGAATTTCGAAGGAGAGCTTCGGGACTGGATGTAGGACGGGAGGTCCAAACCAGTATAAAATCCTAGTGTGCTTATTCTATATTTACCTAGATCAATATTGTTTTAGTTGCATCATATATTTTGTTGCATATACTTGCATATACACCACCTTATAGACTTTCAGTTGATTCTCTTAAATGTTTGTAGAATCGTGGAATGTTTTTCGCTCGTGTCCCAAGCTAGAATTTTTATGAAGAAAGGAGATGACAAGTTAAATAATTGTCGAAAAATATCTAGTTATGGAAAAATGGAAAGGAAGAAATCCTACTTCTAGAGAGCCAAAACCTGTTGAAGCCATATGGACATTGGACAAAGAAGTACTCGTTCTTGAAGTACGATCGCTTGTTGAGGAGTGCTTCAATTACTTTACATCGGCACTACGCTTCAATAATCATATAAGAGGGAGATTCACTATGTTATTAGAAGCTAAGGACATGTGTTAGCTCGTTGAAAGTTGGGTGTTGATAAATTTGGTTCATAAATATGATGTATAGAGATCTTAGTAAGGCATTTCCATTAGGATGTATTTGAGTAGGAGCAAGCCCAAGCTCCTAGAGAAACATGTGGAGAAATGGGTTGAAAAGCAGTACAACACCACTAGGCACGTGTATCTATTGTACATTGTGTTGCCCAATGGATGGTTGTGCACGCATTGGTTAGGAGCCGAGAGCAAAATGTCACCCTTTGGTATTTCATGCTGGAAATAAATAGTTCAGTGCATTTTAACACTTATAATTGATGGCATTTGTTTATGAGGATCAGGAAAAAACTCTTGGGCGCACATGGGCATTAGTATAAAGAGGCTGATCTTGGATTAGTTCTACTAGTACTATCATTCTTTATAACTCAGAAGTGATCTAGCACCTAAGCCCCACAGGTGCAAATGTCAACGCGTAAGTAGTAAGAGACCTCACTTTGTGGTGCATTGACGACCTAGTGCTACTAGGAGAATGGCGTGTCATTCTAGATAGGAAAACACGATGTTGAACACGATCATGTAAGTTTTATTTTGGAATTATATTTTAAATATGAACCCATGTGATCGGTACTCAGTATCTAACGAATGTCGACATGTGTTGACTAGTCAGATTCTAAATGTCGACCAAGGCAATTGGATGTGTCAATCTATACAATGTGAGTATTATATCTCGTACATGATGGGCAGACCATCTATGTAGATAGACTCATGTTGGAAAACAAGCCACATCGCATGAAGGAACAGCACGTCGGATCTTACTTGTTACCATTGGGTAATTGATAACAGAACCGCTATCCAAAGCGATATGGAGCGGTCTTTTGTAGGAATATAGGAAGTGTAGTAATTTGATATATTATATAGTGGGATTTTTCAACTTCCAAAGTACATTCAATGTGACCGTTCTTTAGAAAAGAACCATCCCATTTTAGTTTGAAAAAACACTAGTCATTGACCAATTTTAGCTAAGAGCAATCCATGCACCTTTAAGGACAGATCATTTTAATTATGGCAAGTTCTTTGGTACCTTAGTTTGGCCCAAAGTGGGATGGATATCAACACCAAACTACCTAAAGTAGGCAAATTTTCAAGAAATATGTGAGCCTACTTTGAGACGAGCATATGTTTGACTTGGTGGAGACCTAGGGCACGCAGCGTTCAAAGGGAGTTCGATCACCCAATCGAAGTTCCAACAATACTTCAACCGTGGTGACCTTATATCATCACAGTCGGTGTGCTCCACCTCCACTAATAGTGGTAACCCACCTTAGGAGTGTGAGCACGGATCTAGGGTTCGAGGAGATTAGGGACGAGATCTATGGATGACGCGGAATGGTCAAAGTGGATATATGATGGTGGTGGCTTGGAAGGTGGTGGCGGCTCTAAGAGACTAGTTGTGTTTGACTTTAAATGAGGAAGTTTGGTCATTAGAATTCGGCACCGGGCAGAGGCAAATAAAAAATATGAGTAAACATTCTTAAATTCACCTAAGCAATATGTTTTAAATGGAACAGTCTGACTCATCAATTCAATTTGGTACCGACCTAAAGTGGTCGGTACCGACTTGAATTTTGGACCCAATTCAAAAGGAAAACAAGAGGAAAGGGAAACAGAAAGCAACTCATACCTAATTAAGTTGTGGAACAGACTCCAATGTGTAGATATTACTTTTAGCATGGAAATGGAACTACTACTATTTAACGCTTGAGAATGGATGCACTTGGAACGGAGACAATGCTTTTAAGAAACTCTTGGATGACCAACCGGCATATATAGACGATTGTACATGCCTATATTTTTCTAGAGCATGCTTTATTTTTAACAAAAAGGTACTCGGAAGAGAAAGTGTTATCCGGCTTCTAGACCAAGTGGCTTTCAATCGAATATAAACATTGGGATGAAGACGAAATGATTCAATGAACTAAGGATATGTTTGGAGAGGAAATAGGAAATGGAGTCAAGAGTTGAGAGTGCTAAAGGAGTCAAGGAAACTTGTGGGTAACGAGCTCTTTTAGGTCTGTACTGTTCACTTTTTAAGAACCTCATAGGGTTATAGAGCTTAGGCATATGGATTTCTAGCTAAAGTGATCATCCTGGGGCCCATTTCTAAAGGAGTAGATGAACAAGTCAAAGAACCTCTAAAGAAAAGAAGATAAGTATAAGAGATATCAGAACCTCTCAATAACAGCTTAATTTATAAGGAAAAGTGCTCCGAGCACTTTGGATCAAAGATAAAAAGCAAAGGGAAGGAAAATAAAACAACTTAACATCATAAATTCAGGTCGGTACTGATCAGTTTTGATCGATACTTAGATGATTTTGTTAGCTTGGAGAGCACTTCTTCCTATCCTACATTATCGGATCTAAAATTAGACTGGGTATATCAAGATCTGGAAATTCTATTAGACCATTTCTCTATAAATACAAGGCTTGGAGCATTTGGAAAATGACATTTGGCACATTATGTTCTCCACACTCTTTCTCTACACGACCCAAGTCACCAAGGAGGTAATTTTTGTTGTTCTAGGCTGTTAGATCCGCAAAAACCTTGTACTTGTGAACAAAAACTATAATCGATAAAATTAAGTCAGATGTTGGATTTAGAATTGCCAAACCATTATATGTAAAAGTTCTCTTTTTTTTTGGCTTTGTTTTGCTAGATCTCTATATTTTAGTTCGTTATTGAGGTGTTGGGCCCTTTTTTGGTTTAACAATTATCCTTTATTTTCCATGTACAATCGTCCCAGTTCTCACTCCACTGGACACATAATAGGTTCAATAGCTTATTCCTAAGCCGGTTCTCATCTCGCTCCATTATCTGAACTGGTTTCCTCATGTAGGTCATATTTTGCTCTATTACCCAATCATTTACTAATCTTGGACTTATTGCTGCATTTGGATTTCCAAAATACTTCATCTGACGTGATATGTGAAACATATTTTGGACCCACGAAAAAGCTCACGACGGCTCTATTCTTGTTACACCGGTATTTCCTAAACCCCATTAAGGCGAGACGATGCAAGTACCAAAATCAAAGAAGACTGCTCTCATAATAAAGTAAGGCTACAAGAAGAGGAAGCAAAGATAGAGACAAGATCAAGAGAATACTGCACCTAATCATTTAAGCATAGCCTTGGCACTATACCCAAAAATGGCTACTATGTATGCGGTAAGATAAAAAGAACTACAATGCAACGCAGAAGTGATAACAAAACAAACATACTATATTACCCAACCAAAAGCTGCACTGACAATGTCAGAGTACAGCACATCCCCTTGAATGGTTATATACAAATGGGGATGTGTTGCACCCACATATCAATGTACAAGGATAAAAAGCCTGCGATAACAAGGGCTATAGGGATGAAACACTCTTTCTTGTATACTAAAAGACAGAATAACATTGCAGTCCAACATCAGAGCCAAGCTAATGAATAAGTGCATTGCCATTAGAATAAGCACACCACCATTAGAATATGCCAATAAAGGAATACCCTACCATCAAGATGCAACAAACACTGGAACGTAAAGAGAGGAATAAAAGAAGAAGATTGTGCTACAGTCAAAAGGCAAAATAAGCTCTAACATTGCTCTTAAAGCTTATGCATTGCTAACACTTTCAGGTATAGATCTGTGTTGCACTCATTAAGGAATCCCTAAGCAATAACATGTAGAATAAAAAACATTCCAAAAACTGCACGCTGGGCCACTCAATTACCGCTGTAACGAGTTATGCTTACAAGTAGACAACAAAGGTATATACCTCCCTAGTCAATAGCTTTTGTAGTCCCACATTGAAGCTAGGTCAGTGGAGTAGTATAAGGTGAATACCCCTATAAAAGGCAACTTAAACTCCTTGCCAAACAACGCGGCTTGACTCCAACTATCTCCATCGCTAAGGCAGTAACATGTAAAAGTGGCACAATAGACAACATATTCTATCCACGCAATTATCAACAGCATACAAGGCAGAAAATGGCACGACCTTCCATGCCCTTATGGAAAAAATGATAAAGACCGAGCATATCCAAATTTAAGGTATTCCTCCCCAATTTCAAGCATTCCTGGTTCAATTTCAAATCTCCCGCCAGAGCCCAGAATTCAATCGGTCAAATCATGGTTTCCTGCTAAAACCCCGTTTGCAATCAACGCACACCAAATGAGCAACACATATGGATAACACATGGCGCGATCCAAAGGTGGAAACCATAGTAGCAGAAGAGGGATTGTCGTGATCCATGTGCATCTTTGTACTATAAATAGAAAAGGCACTATAGCTAGAAAAGGATCTTTTTTTCTGGGTTTTTTATTTTTAAGGTTGAGAAAGCAAAAGCATATTAGTTTCTGCCATTAAAATTTGTAGCAAGAAATATAAAGATCGAATGTGACATTCCCCATGGACATAGGATTCCTTAATATCCGAACCATGTAAAATCTTTGTGTTTTTAACCTTTTTGCATTTTTTATTTGCTTTAACCTAGATTTCTACTGTTAGATTTTGTTCCGTCTTTACTTGAATTAAGTAAAAATTCGACTTGACAAACAGTTAAAGTGCAACTTCATAATTGTGTTTTTGCACAAAAATTTTGGCACAAACACCCAATAGAGATTTTGTAGAGGAATAAATGAAGAATAATAAATGTCAACAGAGAGAATATAGCAATAAAGCAATAAGCAAATAAAGAGACATGGAAGTTTGTAGTGGTTCGGTGTTTTTTGCCTACATCTATTGAAGAGAAGGCTTTATTCATCACTTTGCAAACTGAGTGCAAGAGGGATCAGATGAAAATCCTTGGTTACAAAAGAATACAAAGCAATAAGCAGCATAAAGATCCCAAAAATAAACAATCAAATCAGTATTTATAGTGGAAAAGGATGAAATATCTCCCTAAAAATTCGGTAGAAAGGTTTTCAAATCAATAAGGGCACACGGGAGGGATTGCATGGCCCAAATCCTAAATATAGGGATCGAGGTCGATCCCTATGATCAATTATTTTAGCGCTGAGATCCCTATGGGAGCTTCTTCGTTTTGTATTATGCTTAGCCTCCAAGTTTCATGCCACTAGAACTTGAGTTATTGATCAATCATTATTGCAATATGTGATGTTGTCTGATTCTAGCCGTTGCCCTTAGAGGGAAGAGGGCCGATCCCTCTTGCTTGCTCCTTCTGGGTTGTGATCCTTAGGGTTGACTTCCTAGGGTCCCCTCATCTAGTTTCCAAAGTTGCATATGGATCTAACCTCTAGATTTCGAGATATCGATTGTTTTCCATTGAGGTGCACTCGTTTAGCTGAAGTAATCCGATCCCATTGGTGGAGAGGGATCATACCCATTCCCTTTCCTAGACTAGTTATATTCCATACCTAGAATATTCTGTAGAGCATATCTCTTGATTTTGTTCGACTGTGGCTTCATTTTATAATCTATTCTTGATTTTTGGACCCCACAATCATCACTCTGGGTCTTTAGCCTTGATGACAGTCAATTCTAACTGGTCTAGTCAGTTCACGTATAGCCAAGTCAAAATGTCGGATAACACTTGCTCCCTAAAGTACATCTTGTGTTGAACATGACGTGCTTTGAATCGAAGTAGGTTAGAGTAGTCAGAAAGAAATCCATCCAGTTTTCTGAATAGTCGCTACCCTTCCATTGAGTTATTTTCCCCAAGTCTCGTATCTCTCTTTGATCATCATGACGCTTGGTCGACTGCCAATAGTATAAATTCTAGATTGTATTCCATTAGTTATTATCTATGTCCAGTTCTACAGAGCTAGTAAGCTTTGGCTATCTGATCTAGTTTCATCATTGGAAGCTTCAGGTGAGAATTCAATTTCTGTCGATTTCAAAAACTGAATTTTTTGAATATACACATGCATGTTCAGGTACATGTTCATGCCATTGGCTCCTGGATACGTTTACACGCTCACAGGTCATCGCCAATTTTCGTTGAATTAGATGGAATTTCTTTGCATCTACATTTATTTATTTTTTATATAGGGATAGAAATTTCCCCTTCTTCACTTAGGGACCATAATCGATCCCTTTCTTTCTCTCTTTCTTCCCTCTTTTTTTTGTTTGTACATAGGGATCAGATTGGATCCCCAAGTTGAGGGATCGTACCCTATCCCTTTTTATGTTGGCGACTTAATCTTTTTTAGCTTTATGGATAAGAGGAAGGCTAGCTGATCCCTTGAGCCCCATATATAACCCAATATTTCTCTCTTATATCCTTTCACTTCATCTTATTTCTTATTACTTGCTTTCGTTTCCTTCAACACTGAACCCTTTCTTCCTTCCTTTGAAACTATCACCATCACCATCATTTAATCCGCCATCCTCCTAAATTCAAGAACGTTGCCTAATCTCGATCTGAATTGATATCCATACCATTTCACATGCAATGATCCGTACCCATATATAAATATGTAGGTTTTAATTTTCTTGATTTCATGATAAGGCAATGAGCTTGTTTACGTTAATTAACATGAATGTAGGTTAAATTGAGAGAAGACAAGATGGACGGTGGCGATATAAGGTTCAGTGAGGTGGTAGAGGACGAGAAAGGAGAGGAGTGAAATATGAAGGAAGTAGAGGGATCAATCGTGGGGCCTCTTGGTCGAGGGAACGGTTGTCAAAAATTGCGGAGAGGACACCAGGACTTGCATATTTAACTTTGAATTTTAAATTAAACAAGTTATTTTCTAGGATTTAGATATGGACTGCAACATAACATAATTACTTCAATAATGAACTTTATGTTTTAGCAAGTCGATGGTCGATCTTGAAGCTTACACAACCGATCAATGTAAACACCGGTTGAGATGATCAGGAATGACGGTCATTCTGGTCAGAATCCGAAGTCTCGTCACTACCTTTTCTTTTAATTTTGAATTGTTTATCTCTGCACTACATGACACTAGGCCACACTAGTTTACACTTAGCATGGAGGGACAGGTTAATTTTTCTAATCATGAATATCTACTGAGTTTAGTTGATATGGGCTCCAGATGCTCAGGGTGTTTAACCATAATGTCTTCTAGACAACCTTTATTGCACAACAGTCCAGGTGCTGAGTCAACTTCTACAACTGTATCTGACAGACTTTCTCTTGAACACCAAACCGAGCAACCGGAGAGTTCTGGTCCGTTGGTTGACCTTTTCTCTAACGTTCCCAACCTTCTGGTGGAAGAGATAGATCCTGCCCCAGATACATTAGAGGGTGTAGTATTTCTAGATGATCCAGCGGATTCTCAGGCTTCCAAAATTGGTGCGGTCGCTCTCCATGGGATGTGCTCTTAACTTGAAATCACATTTGGAGATGTTCTAGTCCCTTTAAAAAATGATAGGGCCTACTTGCCCCCGAAGGGGTATAAGGCTTGTAACAAATTTATGTGTTGGGCCGGATATGTACTACTCTTCAACTCATTTATGTAAGAGATGCTACATTTTCTGGGTATAGCTCATGCTCAATTGCATCCGAATAGCTATGCTTTCCTTTACGACGCCTTCTTATTATTTATGGATGTTTTTCTTCATCCGTCATCTCCTGAAGACATTTGGTTCATCTATAATTTTAAGCAAAGGAAAAGAAGTATTTCTTATACTTTCCTCGAGCCTGTGCCTAACTGTCAAATTCTTATTGGTGCTTGGAACAAGCTCATTGTCTTTAAGCATGAATGGTTCTATGTTAGTTGTTAGCCTAGCTTTGCCAGGCGATGTTTTAAACGATATAAGTATTGCCTTCACTTTATTTTCAAATTTTTAAGTCCAAGTCTTATCCTAAACTAACAAATACTTTGAAAATTTACAAAAGTCCATCCACGACCCAAAGGCGATAATTATTCAAAGGCTGTCTCTGTCATCTGTGCTACCATAGTTGAAGAAAGGGGCATAAGATCATTCATACAGATAAGTGATTATCTCATTTTGGGTTGCGGGAAGAGGGTCACAGCATCAGACTTCTAGGAAGCATTGCATGACGAAGGAATGTTTTGGAACAATAAAGCGGCATTGAGAGCCCTGTCGTGCCCCCAGTCGAGGAGGCTCAAGACGATGCCGAAAATGGTGAAATCCAAGGTAATGACGCCTATGAGCCTGGCAATAATAATGCAGGATCGAGAAATGCGCTTGTGGTCGAATCCTCACGAGGCACACAATCTCACGCACCAACAAGGAAAGGGAAAGGGCTCGCTTACAAACTCCGTAAGAGAAAAACTGCTAAAAAGTCAAAGTTCATTATCACCTCTATTGAAGAAGAACCCTCCTCTCAGTCTTTAGAAAGTTCAATGGAAGGATTCTCAAGTCTACCGATTCTAAACAACATCGAGACTTTTGACGTTCCCAACATTAGTGTTCAGGGGCTTTGTTCTCCCACCAGGATTGGTGATGACATTCCCTCTAATGGCAGAGGATAAATTACTCCATTGGGTAAGGTTACAGTAACTGGTCCATCGGTGGAACATTAGGACTCTTACAATCACATGCACTTTACTGCATATTTTGTCTATATTTTATTTGATTGTCACTTATACATTTCTGTTTGGTTTTCATGTAATATGTATTATTCATGTGCCTTTGATTTCTTGAGGGGTTCATCAACACGCTATGGATCCCGTCATGGTTTGAATTCAGGCAGGCATCAAGAAAGGAGTGATAGTCGGGAAAGAATCCATCACTCATGGGATTCTTTATCTTCTAAGCACAATTCAAAATCTCAATCATCTCATCACCAAGAAGTTTAGCCAAATCCTTCTGTATACAGCGGCGATCAGACCTCTTCTCATGTTCCCCCAACTATTGTGCCACACGAGCATCATTTGGGTTCATCTGGGTCTCAATACCCTCACAACCGCTGGTCGAACAAACGTCATATTGTTACATCTAAGACATCTTTAACTACTACAATTCCTAAGGCTGCTACAATTGAAAAACTTAAGGTCAAATTTCCAAAATTCTTCTTTGATGGACTATAGTTTCTTCCTTTTATCCATACAATCCAAGGTACTATTAAAGCAAGTTCGCTTACATGCATCAACGATGTTTTTGTACAGCATGAAACACTCTAACACTTAGCTGGAAAAAAATTTAAGGTGTCCATTAAAAGGCAACATGAAATCGATCTCCTTAAGATGAAGGCGATCCATGATAAAGACATAATGAAACAACAAGATGATGAGATCAAAGCATTGACCACGAAGTTAGCGGCGGCAGAGAAGAGTGCTGAAGAAACATACGAAGCGATTAATCATCTATAAATGGCTCACAAAAAAGAGCTGGACGCTGCCCTTAGCCGCAGTGGTCTGCTTGCTTTGGATAAGGACACACTGCAAATAGAGAAAGACACTCTAGCTTGGTGCATTAAGGAACTCGAAGTGCTTCTTAAGAAAGAAGAAGAAAATTTTGAGGCTCTGGAGGAGTGTCAAAAGTATTGTAAAGAGGCTGTTGAGGCTCGGAAGCTGAAATTTAAACTTGACGAGCGGCTCACTCAAATGAAAGCCTACAAGGAAGAGGTGACTGAAGCGGGCCGTAATGAGGTTAGAGGGAAAATTGAGGCCTAGTTGGAGAATGTTAAAGATGCTAGACGGCATGAGATTTAGGACATGTTTGAACCTTTAATTATTGAATACAATGCCAAGGTCTTAATCCACTACGACTTGAGTTTTCTAGGAGAGGGTTACCATGAATCGCTTGGTGAGGCTAGGGATTTCATCGTCGACATGAAGAATAGGACTCTCGGAGAAGCTGATTTTGATGAGGAGAAATCGGTGTGAGAAATTATACATGGATCTGAACCTTTAGATCTCGTCACCGCAAGGCTGAGATATTTTATATTTCGGCACCTTTTGGCGAGGAAAAGACATCGCTGAAGCTTTAGAGGCTGATCCCAAAGATTCCCTTTTATTTCAACCAACCGGTGCATTGGTTTCTCTTAGCCCGGGACAAGACCTAAGCTATGATCCGAATAGGACCGGTTATAAATCAAAGGTGCTGACTTCTATTCAAGAAGGGAGCACTCCAGCAATAGCAGAAAGTTAGTCGGACGCAAGCATCTCATCTATTATCCATTACTCGAGAGGTTTCGTTCTTCATGCCCAATAGTTCTAGGCTTATTCAGATGTTCCCGCTAATTTACAGGTTTCTCGGCTTCCAGTCAAACTCCGGGAAGTGGGGCTGTGGTGGAGCAACAAATGCACTTATTAACATTCTAGCGGCACTAACATTCCAAGGCCCGATGCTCAAGTTACTGGAGCTCTTGCAAATGGAATAGTCGATGGTCAACGGCTGCACGATGAATCTAATGATGTTACGATTACAGACTCCTCTGAGCACACCAATGAGCTCAGCATGAAGGAGCATATCGAGAAGGAGGAGTTGCTGAAAAAGAAAGCCAAAGTCGAGCCCATTGATGTGGACATCGATGATCCAAACCTCATCCCACCGTAAGTCATTCCATCTAGTGATTCCATTCCTAATGGTAACATTCCTCCCATTCATGAAGGTGACACTGACCCAACTCTTGCGTACAAGACTATTTCTCTAAAGGGAGGTAAGAGTGGCAAGGAATCAAAGAGAAGAACAAGCGAAGCCTCAAGTGGATCCACTCCCAAGGAACTCAAGGGGGAGAAGAAGCAAAAGAAGTAGTCAACATGTCGGCTTAGGTTGTAACAGCTTACATAGCTAATTTTCTTTTTGTTAATCGTGTTTGTATGGGTAAGGCCGCTGCTTTTATCTAAACACTTGTAATATGATTTCCAAGTTTTATGTTAATAAAAGTTCTATGGTTTTTGTTGAATTCTTATGTGAATTTGTATAAGTAGTCGAGCTATTACTTTTCCATTTAATGTACTTATAATTCTTTACTTGTTTACTCAGATAATCACCCGTTAAGTTTACTCAAGGCCTCTATATGGTCGTGGCCTCAAGTTATACCAAACACTAGGCTCAAGCCCTAGTGCTACGCTATTGAATTTAATGACTTAAATGATTATACTCCTGCCCTTAGTCTTAGGTTAGATGAGTTAGATAATGGATGGTTGAATTCCATCCATAGTGAATTTATACTCCACATGTTAAATTTCAGGTCAGAGTTTATAGAATAGCGATTGGTCAAACCACACTTATCTATTTGTTTATACTCATATCCACATCCTAGGGATAAGAGTTTATTGCAGGTGGTCGAATCTCACCTAATTTGTGTTTATATTCTACTCCACACTTTGGGGACTTAGAGTTATTTTGGAAAATGGTCAAACCGTAATTCCTTAATTGATTGATTTGCCTCCAAGCCCGGGGTTTAACTTAGAGAGCGACCAGTCATGTTACAATCATTTTTTAATTCATTTCTATCCCATAGCTTGGTGGGATTAGTCTAATAATCATATGGTTAAATCATATCCATTTCTCGTTAGGTACTCCACCCATCGAGTAGTGAGCAAGAATCATCGAATGAACGGTCGAACCACGTTCATTTTATTTAGTCCAATCATGAACTTATGTAATCGGCTGTCTCCAAAATCTGGGAACCTGCTTGATCATGTCAATATTAGTTAGTTGAGTATCATAACTAATATGTAATGTTAAAGCAATCATAGATATGAAGAAAATTTCAAACTTTATTCGCCAAATGGAAAGAAATAACAAAATTTGTCTTATTGCATATCTAAAAAGTCAAATATCAAAGAAAATTCAAAAAATAAATACAACTAAATGAAAAAGATTAAACTAAGTGAAATAGCATCGTAAATGCTCGTTATTCCATGCCTTTAGGAATGTGATGCCATCAACAGTCACTAGCTTGAAGGTTCCTTCTCCAAGCCTTTTTTCAATGACGTATGGTCCCTCCCAAGTAGGGTTCATGTGTGACGGGATAGGAAAAACCTATTTCATGATGAGGCTGCTAATTTCATAGGTCCTAGGTCGGACTTTAATGTTGTAGTATCGGACGACTCGATGTCGATGTGCAACTTCCCTCAAATCAGCTTCTTTATGTTTTATCTACTAAGTCTAGGGATTCTAAAAGGAGATCACTACTCGTTTTGGGGTTATAGTAGTTCACTCAATGAGAAGGGACTTTAAGTTCAACAAGAGTGATGATTTCGAAGCCATAAGTAAGGGCAAATGGAGTATGGCAAGTCGTGGACTTGTAGGTGGTTCTATAAGCCCATAATTCTGTCGGGAGTTCATTCACCCATTTACCTCTAGCCTTTTCCATACTATTCTTCAAAATGAACTTTATAGTTTTGTTTACAGTTTCAACTTGTCCATTTGATTAAGGGTGAGCAATTATCAAAAATCTCTTTTCAACATAATTCCACTGCAGAAGTCTTTGAATTTAGCGTTGTCGAATTGGGTTCCACTATCAGTTACATTGGTTTATGGAAGGCCAAAATGATAGACGATGTTCCAGACAATGAAGTTGATAACTTTCTTTGTAGTGATCATGGTTAAATGCTCCTCTTTGGCCCATTTGATCTAGTAATCAATTTCTATGATGGCATATTTCATACCACCTTTAGAGATTGATAAGGAATCGATCATATCTACGCCTCATGTGGCTAACAGCCATAGGTGACCATTTGTGCAATGTCCGCCGGTAGAGCTCTCGGAACATTTTCATACATCTGGCACTTGTCGCATCTTTTAGTGCAATCAGTAGCATCTCGGTTGACAATTAGCCAGTAATACCCATAATGGAGCATTTTCTTTACAAGGGTTTATCTACGGGTGATCGCAACATTCCCCTTCATGAACTTCCCTTAGGACGTTTTTTATTTCATCATGAATGATACAGCAGAGCAGGGGAACAAAGAAATCCTTTCTATACATGACTCCTTCCTGAATGATATATTATAAAACTTTGCGAAGGATTTGTCGTCTTTCATTCCTCCATTCAGGAAGGACTCCCCATAGAAAATGATCATTAATCGGAGTCATCCACGACTCCTTCTCAGACTCTGTTTCTAGTACCAAGTCGATTTCCATCTAGTTTATGTTCAGAGAATCTAGTACTTTGATTGGAACCATGTCCATTTGTTGTGCATCCCCAATGTTAGCAAACTTTTCCAATGAGTCGGCTTCTTTGTTTTGATTCTAGGAAATATGCATGATGCCATAATTCTGAAATTCAGTTAATAGCTCCTGGACTCACATATGGCATGGAGCGAGTCATTGTATATTAGCCTGGTAATGTCCCCTGACTTGGTATAACACCAACTGGGAATCAAAAATGACTTCAAGAGGTATTATTCACAATTCTCAGGCAAGTTTGAGTCCAGCAATCAAAGCCTCATATTCAACTTTGTTATTCAATGTTGTGTAGTCAAGCTTCAAAGCTGGCAAATTGATTGATCCTTCGGAGGTACTAGAATGACTCCAGTTCCAAAAAAACAATCGTTGGAAGCTACATCCATATACATTTTCCATCAGATGGTACATGCTTCATGGCTCTCTGGAAGATCATCCTGTGTGGTGAACTCGACTATAAAGTCCACCAATGCCTGTATCTGGATGGCTCTACGAGGGAGATACGTATGTCAAATTGGCTCAGCTTGATGTTCCACATGAATAACCTTCTAGACATCTTAGGTCACTGTAAGACCTTTCATAATGGCTGGTCAGTGAAGATGTTGATGGGATGAGCCTGAAAATAGAGGTAGAGCCTTCATGATGCAATCAACAAACAGTATGCCAATTTCTCTATCTTCGAATAGTTCCTTTTAGCTCCTTTTAATCGCTTGCTAACATAGTAGACCGGTCTTTGGATTTGATTCTCCTCACAAAGCAGTGTAGCACTTATAGTGTGTACCGACACGGCCAAGTAGATATACAAGTCTTCACGATCCACTGACTTTGACAAGATGGGAGGTCTCTCTAAGTGGTTCACTAGAGGTTGGAATGCATCTTCACATTCCTATATCCATTCAAAGTTCCTCTTCCATCTTCTTATCATGTCAAAGAAAGGAATATAATTATCAATGGCTCTGGAAATAAATCGACTTAGGGCGGCAACCTTCCTATTTAGGCTTTATACCTGTTCTATAGTCTTTGACGCTTGGATGTTGCAAATTGCTCAAATCCTCTTGGGATTAACTTCGATGCACGAGCATTGAAAATGAAACCCAAGGACTTACCTTATGCACCGCCAAAAGAACATGTCACAGGATTGATCTTCATTTTGTAATATCAGAGGATATTGAACATTTTTGATAAGTCTCTAATGTGGTTGCTAGATCGTCGTGACTTCACGAGCATATCATCTACATATACCTCCATTGTCTTTCCAATCCGACCTTTAAACATTCAGTTAACTAAGCGTTGATAGGTCAGTCCAGCATTCTTTCACCCGAATAGCATTACCACATAGCAGTACAATCCAACATCGGTAATAAAACTGGTGTGCTCCTGGTCGGGTATGTGCATCAGGATTTGATTATATCCAGAGTAACCATCCATTAAAGATAGAAATTCATATCTTGCGTAGAGTCTACCAGTTGGTCAATTCTCGAAAGGGGAAAACTGTCTTTTGTGCATGCCATGTTTATATTTGAATAATCAGCACACATCCATAATTTTCCATTTTCCTTTCTCATAAGTATAAGATTTGATACACATTTAGGGTAGAGGACGCCGTGAATAAACCCATTGCTTTGACCCTATCCACATCCTTTCTAATGGCAGCAGATCTCTTCGGATCCATTCTGCGCCATTTCTGTTTCATCGGGACATGTCTCGGGTCGATATTAATGCGTGACTTGCAATTGTTGGCGAGTTCCCATACATGTCACATTGGGTCCAAGATAACAAATTGAGATACGCTCGAAGAAAACTAGCATGTTCGTTCATCATCGGGGGGATGAGCTAGGATACGATCTTTTTGACCCATGGTGGGTCATCGTGGATTATCTTGGCTGACCGTGATGTTGATCGTCGGCTCAACCGATGTAGTCTTGGTCTCTTTGGGCTGCTCCTCATCAATCCTTGGATCTATATCTTTGCAGAACCGACTGTGGCCCCCGAGTCAAGCCTGAGCACTCGTTGTCAATATTCAATGATGCAGAGAGACTTCTCCACACCATTTCCTTTCTCTTTTCGTTGGTCCTCTCTTAGCTCAGCTACGTAGCAGGCACGTCCAGCTTCCTGATCACCTTGCACAACTTCTATTCCGTTATCGGTTGGGAATATCAGAGTGAGACACCATGGGCAATGGTGGCCTGGAATTCAATGAGGGTCGGTCGGCCTAGAAAAACGTTATACGGGGAAGGTGCGTCCAACACAACAAACATCAATATTTGCACTCTCCGGCGGTCGCCATCTCCTAATTCTACTAGTAACTCAATAGATCTGATGGCTGTTGTCGCACTGCCATTAAAGCCATGAATACGGGCTTGGCACGACTTCAGATCATTTGCATCCATTCCTATCTGGTCGTACGCCTTTTTGAAAATAATATTCACCATACCGCCATTGTCAATCAAAAAATTTCTCACTAAGGTGGGGCCAATCATGATCGAAATGAACATTAGGTCGATCATCGGTTCCTCCACTTATCTACAACTCTGTTTCTGAATACAATGTCGTATGCCATTGTGCACTGCCGTTTGGCCGGAGCTCCATTTTTTGTATTTGAACAGCACTCAAAATTCATATGTTTGATTGTGCTAGCATAGTGCTCCATCTCGTGCCAGCTCTTATCAGTTAGATATGATCCTTCATTTATTGTATTGATCGATAATTGTAACATCCCCTATCTAGAGGCTCAAAGTTAAGCGCTATAAATGCTACAATCAACCATAGTATTAACTTTCGGTGACTAAATACGACTATGCTAATGGTATCCATAATATCAGAAGCACTTAAATATGAAACAAAATAACCAATTTAAAAAACAACATTTTAGTAATTACATTTCAAACCACATGTTTCACATTCAAATTAAATAATCCCATAATCGTTTCCTAGATTCGAATAAAATATAATTATTACATAAATACACCAAGAGCGACATATGATGATGCCCCCTTGGTTGACCCGAGTACTATATAGACATAACTATCTTAATACAACATAGAGGAATGAAACAAAACAACAACTCCTAAATAGCCATCTATCTGCCACCTGCTTGTTTCCGGAAGCTTTATTCGCCAACCTACTAAAATCTATAAAACCTCAAACCATAGCCTACTCAAATAAATTTTGAACACCCGAGAGTTTAACGGGAAAAACATAAACCTCAAGTCAGACGTAAAGTCTGGTGTGAATAATACTATACATCTCGGTTATTTGATATTAAGTGAGACCATGCCACTTAGCGGAATGTGTTTTCCCTCACGAATACCCATTTAAAACATATCTTTTGCAAACCTTTATCCTGCAACCAAAACTGGTTAAAACTGTAAAGCATTATTATGTAAATATACATGTTTGGTAATAAATAAACTATTTATCCGAACACTATAGTTTTATTTGGCTAACTACTAACATTTGGCTGACTCGGGCCTACCAGACAATATAATCAAAATAATCTAACACATGTTAGACACTCCTCTTCCAGACAGCCTGTCCTTACCTATCCGTTAAATACTCCCCTTCTAGACAGTATGTCCCTAACAATCTGTTAAATACTCCTCTATTGGACGGTCTGTCCCTAATTTTACATCTCCCAGGATCACTTGATCCTAATGGTTTTGCGGGCTCACCAATAACCAATCTGTATACAAAAGTTCATATTTCCTTCTATGTGTAATCAAAATTTTAGTCTTACCTATGACAAAGCCCTGCACACTGGAATTTTGGACTAAATTAGCTGGGGCTAATAACTAATGTATAGGGCGTGACCCTGTACCAGTCCCATTTGGTATTCTAACATCTTAGTCATTTTACCAAGGGTAATCTTCCCTTAAATTTTCCTTGAAAACCTTTTCATCTCAAATTGATTTAAAACCCTTAAACCAAACTTAAAAAAGGAAAACGTATACTCTTTGCTTTACACAAAATCACATTGCCATGTTATATGTACTTCAGTCAAATCTTTTTCGATGAAAACATTTAAACCTTTGAAAGTACCCATTTCAAAACTAAGTAAAACCCTTCTTTCACCTAGGCCGAAAGGCCAAAACATTCCTGTCGAAACCGTTCATAATCTTCCTTTCGAAAAAGATAAAAACCATTCCTTCGAAACATTAAAACCTTAGACGTCCTTCTTCAAAGACTTTAAACATTACCTTTAGAATACATTAGAAAACCTTTCCTTTCAAACCTTTCGAAACCATTAGGGAACCACCCTTTCGAAACCATTATTTAAAACCTTCTGAATTTAATAAAACATCAAACCTTTCGAAAGCCTTTGGATTTAAGTAAAACATGTGGAAACACCTTTAGAAACCACTAAAAATTAAATCCTTCGAAAACATTTGGGTTCTACCTTCAACAGAGTACAAGGGTCATAAAACATTTAAGTTGAAGGTACACTTTCGAAGGAATTTCCTAAGTAAAGAAGTGATGAATTCGAAAACAACCTTTCAAATGCATTGGAGAAGCGGCTAATTTTTAAAAGCCAAATATGCCTTCCAAAACTATTGGCGCCGAAAGGTAGAAAAGGGAAAGCTAAGGGCTTTGACCTAGTCGAAAGCATATACTTAAAACACAGGCGCAACCTCTTTAAAATCATTCTTTTAAAACCATTGACCTAGTCGAAAGCAAACTAAGTAAAAATCTATACCGTCAAAAGCAAAGCAGGCGCATTTTTATTTAAAATAATGCAGCGTTTGGCCTTTCAGAACTCCTGGTTTTGACCTCATAGCTTCCACCCTCTTTCCACTTCACTGTGCATCAAGTCTTTGATGCCACGAGCATTGGTTTCATGGTGATGGAGGCAGAGGAACTAAGTCGAAAGCCATCTAAGTCGGAAATAGAGTGCCAAAAGTGGTGAAACATACATTTTGCATGTAAAATTGATTTTTAACCTTTTAAGTAATCTTTTTAACTAAACTGCCATGTTTGTCAAAAATTTATTGGTTTCAAATTTTCTTTTCTAAAAGCAGTGCCAAATTTTTTGAAATAAACAATTTAGTTTGTTTACAAAATACCCCTTCTCCTTTTATAAATATATAAAACATTTAAGTCCCATACCTTAAATAATTATATATATTCATCAAAGCACTTAGAAAATTTCTAGAAAAATTCCAGAAAATCAATTTTAATATGTTTTCTAACATATATTAGTTCCAGACCCAAAATATTAATTATTTAGCCGTAAGCAATTTAAACCCAAATAATCATTTTTTACACTAGAAAATTAATATAAAATTCACATTAATTCATAAAATTATGAAAATTGAAACCCATGTCTAAAATATCATTTCTGATCTATATCTAAAATTATAAGGCATTTGGATATCTTTGATTCGGGATTTCACATTAAAACACATTATAAAATCTATATGATTAAGAAAAAATCATCAACAAGAAAATATAAACAGTTAATCATTCAAAAACATGGCATAATCATGCAAAATACTTCGGATTCTTCTAAAAACCGAAAGCAATTAGAAAAATGAGATGTGCTTATTTTTCACCTTAACTTTTGAGATTAAGGTTTTGAGATTGATCTTGATTAGGTTAATTTGATTCCTCCTCTTGAAATCCTAGCTTTGTCTTGAAAACTTCTTCTTGCTCTTTCTAATGGTGGCTGGCCTTAGTTTATATAATTGTTTGTGAATTATGAATGAAAGTGACAATGAGGGCTTAAGTGGTTCAGGGTATAAGAATGTATCTATTCCTATATTGCCTCTTATCTATTCACCTTAACTTTAGGGTTTTTGGGTATAAGAATGAGAGCTTAAGGGGTTTAGGTTATAAGAATTTTGTCCTCGAAATTACGATAAGGTACACAACAAATCAAATATAAAGGTAAAACATACCATCACACAAATTAGGATAAGCATCTCTAATCCTGCTCTCACTCTCTCAAGTGCAATCTCTCTCCTCGTCGCTCCATTGGATTTTCATTGGACTTTCACTAATTTGACTGTTTTGTTCCTTAACCTCTTCTCATCTCTCGCAACTATCTGAATTGGCTTTCTAACCATAGTCTAGTCTGGTTCTACTACTAAGTCATCTAACACAATCGATGCTATAGTAAACTCCAGATCTCTAACACACTTCCTTAGATGAGAAAAATGAAACACATCTTGAACTCCTGTCAAATTGCTCAACAACTCTACTTTATATGCGAATTTCCCGATCCTATCTATGATAGGAAATGGTTATACGAGTCTCGGTGCCGACTAGCCTGATTTCTCAAATCTAATCACTCCCTTCATCAGTTTACCTTAATAAAAACATGATCTCCAACAAAGAACTCTTAGTCTTTCCGTCTTCTATTTGCATAACTTTTCTTCCTAGACCGAGCTTCCTTCATCCTAGCTCGAATCAACTCAATCTTCTCTGCAACTTCTCTAACCAAATCTAGACCATATACTAACCTATCCCTGGTTTCTAAACAACAAATTGGTGATTTGCATGGCCTTCCATACAAAGTTTCAAAGTTGCCATCCCTATACTAGTTTGATAACTATTGTTATACGAAAACTTCACTAAATGTAGATGGTCTTCCTATGATTCTCCAAAATCTAACACACAAGCTTTTGACAAATCCTCCAAGACTTTGTTAACTCTTTCTGTTTGCCCATCGATCTGTGGATGGTAAACGATACTCATTTGAGCTTGGTTCCTAAAATCTCCTGTAGACTCTTCCAAAACTCGCTATTGAACAAGGAATCTCTATCACTTACTATACTATTAAGAATTCCATGAAGTCTAACTATATTCTTCATAAATAACTTCAACAAAACCGGTACCGTCCTAGTTGACTTAACTCGAATGAAATGGATGCTCTTGGCCAATCTATCCACTATGACCAGTCTAATTTCATTTTCTTTACTAGATCTTGGCGACCTATCAATAAGATCCATAGAAGTAGAATCCCATTTCCATAATGGAATATCCAATGGCTATAGAAATCCTCTTAGCTTTTGATATTTGGCTTTTACCTGTTGACAGTTCAGGCACTACTTCAGCCATAAGCCTACATCCCTCTTCATACCTTCCCAGAAGAAACTCTATTTCATATCTTAATACATCTTAGTTCCTCCTAAATGAATAGAGAACTTTGAATGATGGCATTCATCGAAAGCTTCCTTCCTTATGTCTTCTACATTCGAAACACATAACCTACTTTCTTTCTCAACCACCCATTGTGGTCAAGACTAAAATCCTTCAAGTCATCGCTTTATGTTCCTTCCTTCAACTTCTTGATCCATTTAGCTAACACTGGGTCCTCCTCCCATTTAGAAGCAATCCTTTCAATCATTACTGGTCAGACTTCTAAACAAGATAACACGGCAGATCCTTCACTAGATCCGGCCTCAGATCTCCACTGAATTCTACAAGTCGACAATGCTTCCAAATCTTTCCACTCTTCTATCATTGCCAACACTGCATTCTGATGCTTTCTGCTAAGTGCATTTGTAACTTTGTTGCCCTTTCCTAGTGTGTACTCAATACCAAAGTCATAAGCAGCTAAAAACTCTAACCACCTTAGTGTCCCATATTCTGCTCCTTCTGAGAGAACTTCAAGGACTTATAGTCCGTATAAAGCTCAAACCTCTCTCCTAAGAGGTAATGTCTCCACACCTTGAAAGTAAAAATCATTGTGGCCAACTCCAAGTCATGTGTCAGATATCTAACTTCATGCATTCTAAGCTGTTGAGAAGCATATGCAATCACTTTACCTCACTGCATTAACACAGCTCCTAATAAAGTTCTACGCGCATCTATATAAATTACCAAATCTTGATTCCCCTTCAGAACAACTAATACAGATACATGGGTTAATACATATTTCAAGCTCTGGAATGCTTCCTCACACTTATCAGTCAACACAAACTACACATCCTTTTGCATTAGCTTGGTCATCGGCACTGCTATCCATGAAAATCCTTTATGAATCTCCGATGATATCTGGCCAATCCAAGAAAACTTCTAATCTCATTCACTGTCTCTGGTTCTTCCAATTATTAACAGCTTCGATCTTATCTAGATCGACAGACAACCCCTCCTCGGAAACCACATGACCAAGAAACTTCACTTCCTTCTTTGACAAATGACACTTTGAAAACTTTGCCTTTAGCTAATTCTGCCTTAGCCTCTCAGGCACAATTCCAACATGAACTTCATGCTCCCATTCATCTTTAGAGTATATCAAATATCTTCTATAAAAACCAACACAAACCTATTCAAGTACCCTCGAAAAATTTGGTTCATCAAATCCACAAAAAATTTCAGTGCATTAGTTAGTCCGAACGACATCACTAACCATTCGTACGATCCATATGTAGTTCAAACGCATCAAAGGAATACTATACTCTACTAATCTAAGCTGATGAAAACTTGTCAGCAAATCTAACTGAGAAAATACCTGGGATCCACTCAACTGGTTGAACAAATCGTCAACTCTAGGTAACAGATATTTATTCTTTATCGTCTTCTCATTCAGCTTACGATAATTGATACATAACCTCATCGATCCGTACAACTTCTTAACAAACACTATGGATTCTCTCTAAGGAGAACTAGTTGACCCAATAAAACTCTTGCTTTCCAAATCTGCCAACTACACCTTTATCTCCCTCATATTTATAGGTGTCATCCTACTTGGCAATCTACTGACCGGTTCTGCTCTAGGCATCAAATCTATCCGAAACGCAATAGCTCATTTCGATGGTAATCCCCTTATAGGCTTGAAGACATCCATGAATTCTCTAACACATGAAAACTCGATTCAACTCGTCTTCCAACTCCACTACACCCAACAAGGAATTCACCTCACATTAGGGCTTTCTACAGTATATATAATATGATCACTACAGTCAGCGTGTCTAATCAATATCTTCCTAACATCGAAAAATATCCTAGCATCGTACTTAACCAGTCTATACCCAAAATAATTCTGAACCCTAAAAAGTAAACACATGCAAACTGCAAACAAAGGTATGATCTAGCAAATCAAACTCTTAGTGGTCGCATTTCATCCCAAGTGTCTCATACCCTCCTATCGGATTTGCAACACTTAAGGAAGTAACTAAGTATGTGGGTTCTAGGTTAAGCTTATCTGCCAAACAACGAGACATAAAAGAATGTAATGCACCGGTATCAAACAGAATGCTAACAGACATACCATGAACTTAAAGCGTACCTCCCAACACTGCCTTTCCTTTCTCCTGCGCTGTTGGTCCTGATGTAGCAAGCTCTGATGCAAATACCTTGCCTCTTCCGTCCTTAGCGGGCTCTTTGCATTGATTCTTATAGTAGCCAATCTGATCACAGTTAAAACATCTGACGTTCTTCTTCCCGATCACTTCCTTCATCTTTCCAATAGAACACTCATTCGCAAAAGGCCCCTTCTTGTCGCACTTGAAGCATACAACCACAAACTTTGTATTTTTGTTGATTCACCTTTCTAAGCACCCTACTTATGAAAGAAGTTCCTCTTCTGGCCTTGCCCAACCTGGACCTCCTTCGCCTTACTCTTCTTCAGACAAGCAAGCATCTCCTTGTTTCGCAAAGCCATCTCTATAACCAAATCACAAAGGTCTTTGATACGAGGTAATGTAGTCCTCACCAACTCAGGCTTCAACCCCCTTATAAACCTCTCATTCCTCTTCAACATAGTGTCCATGGTAGCATACCCATACCTAGCTAACTCCTCAAATCTTCTAGCATACTCCAAAACAGACATCTCCCCCTGCTCTAAGTCAGTAAACTTCCTAAGCAAATTAGACTATGCCATCGCAGACATGAACCTCTCTTGAAACCTTCTCCTAAACTCAACCCATGTCATCTCCTCTTCATTTACTCCAACCGTCACACTATTCCACAAAAATAAAGCTACTTCCTGAAGCCATTTCGAAGCAAGCCTCCTCTTCTACTCGTCATTAAGCCCTATGTTTGTAAAGATCCTCTCATAATGCAGCAACCAGATCTCCACTTCTATAGCATCCTCAGCTCCAATAAAGGGATTTCTCCAAGCCAAGCATAATCTCTTCTCAAGATGGCAAAATGGTTGACCACGAAAGCTTTCTGAACTCCTTCTCCAGCATTTCCTCTATCTATTCCAACGGCAACACCCACCTGCATCATATTCACAAAAAACTGATACATAGCTCCCATATCCACTTGTAGGACTCCAGCACCAATATTTCCTACTTATGCCTGACCATGGTTTCTTCTGGTATATGGTTTGGCATTTCCATTTGTGATGGTGCTTCCTCCAAGATTCACTCTTCCACTTCTAGCGTCCATATTTGTATTCAAGCCTCGTGAGATACAGAAGAATAGCCTAAAAAGATTGGAAACTAAAGATATAGTGTATACTTATATATAGTAAATACAAGTATGTTACTATAGCATTATCCCATACCCCAGTCTTACTCTAATTCCTTAGGATTATGTTTCAAGAATCATTTTTAGTTTAACTTTTTCATAAATAAATGCTCTGATACCAAGTTGTAACATCCCTTATCTTGAAGCCCAAAGCTAAGTGATACAGATGTTGCAGCCATCCATAGTATTAACTTCTAGCGACTAATATGGCTATGTTAATGGTATCCATAAAATCAGAAGTACTTGAATATGAAACAAAATCACCAATTTCAAAAACAACATTTTATTGATTACATTTCAAATCACATGTTTCACATTCAAATTACATAATCTCATAATTGTTTCCCAAGTTCAAATAAAATATAATTATTGCATAAATATGCCAAGAATGACATATGATGATGCCCCCTTGGTTGACCTGAGTACTATATAGACATAATTGTCTTAAATACAACACGGCGGAATAAAAATAACAAAACAACTCCTAAATAGCTATTCGTCAGCCACCTGCTCGTCTTTGGAAGATTTTTCGTGAACCTACTAAATCCTATGAAACCTCAACCCTCAGCCTATTCAAATCAATTTTGAGCACCTGAGAGTTTAAGGGGAAAACATAAATTTCGAGTCAGACATAAAGCCTGGTGTGAATAATACTATACATCTTGATAATTTGATATTAAGTGAGACCACGCCACTTAGCGAGACGGGTTTGCCCTCACCATTACCCTTTTAAAACATATCTTTTGCAAACTTTTATCCTATAACCGAAACTTGTTAAAACTATAAAGTATTATAATGTAAACATACATATTAAGTAATAAATGAACTATCTGGCCGAACACTATAGTTTTGTTTGGCTAACTACTAACCTTAGGCTAACTCGGGCCTACTAAACAATATAATCAAAATAATCTAACAATTTTTAGACACTCCTCTTTCGGATGGTTTGTCCTTACCTATCTGTTAAATACTCCTCTTTTATATGGTCTGTCCCTAACTATCTGCTAAATATTCCTCTTTTGGGCATTCTGTCCAAAAGTTAACATCTCTCAAGGTCACTTGATCCTAATGGTTTTGCGGGTCACCAATAACCTATCTGTATACAAAAATATATACTCCCTTCTATGTGTAATCATAATTTTAGTCTTATTCATGACAAAGCCCTACACACTGGAATTTTAGATTAAATTAGTTAGGGCTAATAGCTGATGTATAGGGCGCAACCCTATACTAGTCCCACATAGTATTCTAACATCCGAGTCAATTTACCTATGGTAATCTTCCCTTAAATTTTCATCTCAAATTGATTTAAAACCTTTAAACCAAACTTAAACATGGAAAATATATACTCTATTCTTTACTCAAAATCACCTTGCCATGTTATATATGCTTTACTCAAATCTTTGTTGATGAAAACAATTAAACCTTCGAAAGTACCCCTTTCAAATCCATTGAAAGCGCCCCTTTCAAATCTATTGAAAGTACCCTTTTCGAAACCAAGTAAAACCTTTCTTTCACCTATGCCGAAAGGCCAAAACATTCCTTCTGAAACCATTCATAATATTCCTTTCAAAAATCTTGAAAACCATTCCTTCGAAGGCATTAAAACCTTAGACATCCTTCTTCAAAACCTTTAAACATTACCTTTCGAATACATTAGTAAACCTTTCCTTTGAAACCTTTCGGAACCATTGAAGAACCACCCCTTCGAAACCATTCTTTAAAACCTTTCGAAAGCAATAAAACATCAAACCTTTCGAAAGCCTTTAGGTTCAAGTAAAACATCTGGAAACACCTTTCGAAACCATTAATAATTAAGTCTTTCGAAAACATTTGGGTTCAACCTTGAACAGAGCAAAAGTGTCATAAAACATTTAAGTCGAAAGCATTTCCTAAGCAAAGAAGTGATGGTTTCGAAACCAACCTTCCGAAAGCATTAGAGAAGCAGCTATGTTTTAAAAGCAAATTATACCGTCCAAAACCATGGGCGTCGAAAGGTAGAAAAGCGGTAGCCAAGGGCTTCGACCTAGTCAAAAGCATATACTTAAAACAGAGGCGCAACCTCTTTAAAACCATCCTTTTAAAACAATTGACCATGTCAAAAGCAAACCATGTCGGAAGCTATAATGTCGAAAGCAAAGCAGCCGCATTTTTATTTAAAACAAAGCAGTGCTTCGGCCCCTTTGGAACCCTTGGTTTTGACCTCATACCTTCCGCAGTCTTTCCAATTCACCGTGTACCAAGTCTTTGATGCCATGCACATTGGTTTCGATGGTGATGGAGGTGGACGAACTAAGTCAAAAGCCGTCTATGTCAGAAGCAGGGTTCCGAAAGTGGCAAAACATACATTTTGCATGTAAAACTAATTTTTAACCTTTTTAAGCAATCTTTTTAATTAACCTGCCTTATTTGTCAAAATCTTATGGTTTGCTAATTTTCTTTTCTAAAAGCACTGCCAAAATTTCAGAAATAAACAATTTAATTTATTTACAAAATACCCCTTATCCTTTTATAAATATATTAAACATTTAAGTCCTATAGCTTAAATTTTTTTATATATTCATCAAAGCATTTAGGAAAATTCTACAAAAATTCCAGAAAACCGTTTTTAATATTTTTTCTAACATATATTAATTCCAGACCCAAAATATTAATTATTTAGCCATAAATAGTTTAAAACCCAAATAATCATTTTTTCACATTAGAAAATTAGTATGAAATCCACATTAGTTTAAAAAATTATGAAAATGAAACCCATATCTAAGATATCATTTTTGATCTATATCTAAAATCGCAAGGCATTTGGAAGTCATTAAATAAGGTTTTCATATTTAAACATATCATAAAACCTATATGATTAAGCATAAATCATCAACAAGCATATATAAACAACTAATCATTCAAAAACATGGCACAATCATGCAAAATACATCGGATTCATCTTAAATCCTAAAACAATTAGAGAAATGAGATGTTGTCATTATTCAACTTAGTTTTTGAGATTAAGGATTTGAGATTTGATCTCGATTAAGTTAATTCAATTCCTCCTCTTAAAATCCTAGCTTTATCTTGAAAACTTTTTCTTGCTCTTCTTAATGGTGGCCAACCTTAGTTTATATTTTTGTTTAAGAATTATGAATGAATGTGAGAATTAGGGCTTAAGGGATTTTGGGTATAAGAATGTATCTATTCCTATATTGCCCCTCATCTATTTTTCTTAACCTTTTAATTCTTTAGTTCATTGTTTATATAGCAAGGGTACTCCTTGTTAATTACAAATCTCAATCACCTAATCATTATTTAATTTAGCTAGTTAAATATCCTAAATAATGTTACTAAAAATATGGGGTGTTACACTAATCTTCCACCAGTCTGCATAGGCTCCTCAGCCCTATGCGACGCTTTTCCTCGATTGGGGTTAGATGTCCCCTACCCTCCATCCTATGGGGCATTAACAAACTACTATAGTTTTCTTTCCCGAATCAGTTTCTTGATAACATCCTGGAGATGCCTACATTCATTTGTGTTATGACCATAACATTCATGGAACCGACAATATTTTCCAATCTGCTTTTGCTTCTCCATCGATTCTTTCGGAGGTGGCTTCCTATACTGCATGGTATTGAATGTAGACAGTAGTCATTCTCTAGAGATGTACTCAGTGGTGTGTAGGTATCATACATTAGAATCCTAAACTTTTCGTTTCCAGAATCCCGCTTTCGTTCATGGTTCCTATCACTGCCTTTCTTTTGCCACTTCTACATGAACTTTTCCGAAACTCTCCCCGGACTATTTCACTGCAATGTTCCTTTGCACTCCCTTTCCACTCGGTCCCACAACATTCTTCTTCCTAGAGCGTCTAGCTCTTTCCTCAAATACCGATCTACTTTTTCATAGAAATGCTCCAACATTATGGGTGGTTTACTAGCTAAACCAATCGCCAAAGTCGGATTATAGGTCAAGCCCTCTAGTTACCTCCATCAATATTGAATGGTCATTGGAATTACTGACTTCTGTGACGGTCGTATGAAATCTCTCTAAGTAGTTTTTTAGCGATTCTCCCTGAGCTTGGGTCACGCTTGATAGGGACAACACATCTTTGGGGCGAGTTGAATGCATAGGAACTGCTTCATAAATTTTATTAACAAATTGTCAAATATAGAGATTGACCGTGGGGGTAATCTCACAAACCACATCGTTGATATGCCAGAGAGAGTAATAGCTCATGCAAAATCCATCAGCTATACATATCTCATGATGTGCTGCCTGAGGTTAGTTTTTTCCTCGTGGGCAAGCATCGATGGCAGGCTAAATCTCCTTGGATACTCTATGTGTAAGATATTTTTGGTGAACAAGGTATGGGTTCTCAAAATCCTCCAATCATCATTGGTCAAGTCTTGGCTCTCCCTTACTAGCTGCTTGATCATAGCCATCAAGTCCAGCATTTGGATAGTTGGAGCCAAGCGGTAGTCATGCTCCACCTCATATGAATGGTCCGGTCAATGTCTATGGATCTTTCCATGCCTTTTTGGCTCAACATCCTCTTGATGTGCACTGCATGCATTCAAATCATTCTCGTTTCGAAAAGGTGCATTAATCTGAACTCCAGCATTCAGATGAACCACGGTGGCTCTAGTTCAAGTTCCATCAGAAAGAGGGAAAGTTCCTCCTTTGGAGGAGGGATCGGCCTGGGTCATTATAGAGGGATCAGGTCCGATCGATCCTAGCAGTCGGGAATGGTTGCAAGTTGATGTCCAGATGCTACTACATGATGTATGTCGTTTCTGTGATGTTTGCGTTTGTGATGGTCGTCTGAGGAAGTTGAGCTCCAATGTAGAATAGGGATGGCTCCCTTCTAGTTTTCCCGCATTGTTGAACCCTGAGTTTTTTCATCAGAACAATATTGGCATGAATTGCTAGTTCAGCTATCGGCGACTATCCATTAGCTCTCTCATCAGATTTCGAAAATCAGCTCTCGTCATGGAATTAGTTGGATTTTGGACATTAACTGGATTGGTATCATTAACATCTACTAGTAGATTGCTCTAACCTCCTTGCTGGATGCTTGCGTTCTCATTTCCTTCTGTGTTTTGAGAGGTAGATCTGGTGCTCCTAACCATTGTTTGTAGTTTTTCTTAGACTTTTGCAAAACTAAATAGAACGAATAAACTATTTGAGGATAGTTCTAGATCTCTTCCTTAGATTTATGCAATCTAATAGCAGCAAAGGGATCCAAATAGAGCTGAGAATCTTGGTTCTCAGTGAATGCACCAAAATGTTTGCACCAAATATTGGCACAAACACCCAATACATATTTTGTAGAGGAATAAATGATGAACAATAAATTTCAACAGAGAGAACAAAGCAATAGAGCAATAAGAAATAAGCAAATAACATAGACACAACAGTTAATAGTGGTTCGATGTTGTTTGCCTACATCCACTTTAAAGAGATAGCTTTACCAATCACTTTGAAAATTTAGTACAAGAGAGATCCGATGAAAATGCTTAATTATAAAGAATACAAAGCACAAGTAATGTAAAGATTCAAAAATGAATAATAAAGTCTGTATTTATAGAGGAAGACGGTGAAACTTCTCCTTGAAAATTCGGCAAAAGGTTCTCCAAATCCATAGTCGCCCACAGGAGGGATCGATGGCCTTAATCCTAAGAAATAAGGATCTTGAATAATCCCTATGGTTAGTGATTTTAGAGATGAGATCCCTAAGGGAGCTTCTGCATGTTGGTTATGCTTAGCCTCCAAGTTTCATGCCAGTTGGATTAGTATAACTTGAGTTACTGATCAATTATTGTTTTAATATGTGATGTTGTCTGACTCTAGCCGATCCCTCTAAAGGGAAGAGGCACCACTGGATTTGGAGATATCGATCATTTTCCATTGAGTTGCACTTGTTTAGATGAAGTAGTCTGATCCCTTTGCTAGAGAGGGATCTTACCCGATCCCTTTCCTAGACTAGTTTATATTCCATATTTAGAACATTCTGTAGAGCATATATCTTGATTTCGTTCGATCATGGCTTCATATTATCATCTATACTTGATTTTCGAACCCCACAATCATCACTCTAGGCTTCTGGCATTGAGGATAGTCAATTCTAACTTGTCCAGTCAATTCGAGTATAGCTAGGTCAAAATGTAGGATAACATTTTGTAAGCTTACCGCAACGCAATTACACCTAAAGGCAAGTTTAGTATCACTAAAATTTGTTGACTCTTAACCACTAAAGTAATGAGCACTAAAATTACTTCATGTTAGTCTTGGATGTTGTGAGACGAAAATTCTCACCAACAATTTTGCATGCTACCTTTCTGACCTTCAATATAGTAGGAAACATACATAGATATCTACGCCCCAACTTCCTGAAGAAAATCACTCCTCACATGGGTGAAACATTCATGAACATAAGGTCACTTATAGCGAACTCTAGTACCATCCTTCTTGTGTCGACATAACTCTTTGCCTAGACCGCGCTGCCTTTATTCTAGTTTGGATCATTTCTACTTTTCCGGTAGCATCCTTTGCCACATCTATTCCTTACATAAGCATATCCCCTATCTCTAACCAATAGTCGGTGACTTACATAACCTTCCATTTAATGCTTCAAATGGTGCCATCCTATGACTGCTTTAGAAGTTGTTATTTTTTGAAAAGTCCACCAAGTGTAAGTCATCTTCCCAAGATCCCCTAAAATCTAAAACAAGGACCTTTAGTAAATCTTCTAGAACCCTGTTGACTCTTTCAGTCTTCCTATCCTTCTATGGATGGTAAGCTATACTCATGTGTAACTTGACCCAAAGACCTCTGCTTGCTATGCAAATCTCACTAGTGAACAGCGAATCTTGATCACTGATGATAATGCTAGACACTCCATGTGGTCACACCACTTTCTTAATATATATCTCGGTTAACTTCGGTGCAGTTCTTATATCCTCTACTTGGGTGAAATGAGCACACTTAGTTGGCCTATATACTATGACTCATATAACTTTATTCCCTGCTTTAGACCTAGGTGATCCATCAATGAAATCGATAGACACCGAATCCTATTTCCAAATTAGAACCTCAAAAGGTTGTAAAAACCACTTGGTTTTTTATGCTCTGCATTAACCTATTGGCATGTATGACAACTTCTTGCATACTCTCCAATATCCTTTTTCATTCCTCCCCAAAAGAAACTTCTCTTTATGCCTCGATACGTCTTAGTACTTTGTGGATTAATGTTGAACTTTGAACGATGTCATCCACCTATCACTTCCTTCCAAAAGCCTCCTATATCCAAAATATATATGCTTCCTTAGGCCTCCTACACCCAAAACATAAACATTCCTTCCTTCTATATGTTTCCTTCAACATCGACATTGAACCTCTTCGTCTTAACTGTCTCCGTTCCTGGTCCAAATCTTCTCACTCTTCCGGTGCAAATCTAATATTTCTTCCATAGTTCGATAATCTTTTCTACTAATGCAGACCAAATTTCCAAACATGATGGAATTCCTCTAGTATTACTCGAACCTACACCAGACTAGAACTATACTTCAAATGTAGGCAACGTCCTTAACATGCCTCACTCTTTGATCATTGCCAAAACATAATTATATGTTTTATGGTTTAAGACATCACTGCCTTCCTACACTTCCCAAGGTTATACTATATTTCAAATTATAAAATGCTAAAAACTCTAACCACCTCCACTGCCTCATGTTCAACTCTTTTTGTGCGAACAAATAACCCAAATACTTATGGCCTGACCAATAAATTGAATCTTTCTCTTAAGGGATATTTCCACCAAATCTTTAATGTAAAGACAATTTTCGCTACCTCTAAGTCATAGGTAGGGTATCGAACTTCATTGGGTCACGGCTATCTAGACGCATAGATAATTAATTTTCCCCTGTACATCAACACAACTCCTATCCCCAAACTTGAAGCGTATGTGAATATAGTCATATCATCATTCCTGTCGAGTATTACTAGCAAACGAGCATTCATGACTAGTACTTCAATTCTTTGATAATGCCACACACTTCTTCATCTAAACATACTTCTCGTTCTTCCAAGTCAGGTTCTAAAGGAACGAAGCTGGGTTGCAGCGGGTTAAATAGGTGATTTTTGATTTATTTTTACCATTCTGGATCTTTGTTATGCCTACAAAGTTCAACTGCATTCAGATCCAATCTAAAATATCATTTAAACAAAACTTTATTTTATTTATTTTTGATGAATTTATTTGATTTCAAATTTAATTTTTTTTAGTATATCTAAAATTAATCAAGTATGTATGATATATTGCTAAATAATATGTAATATATAGTTAAGGTGATGTATAAAAATATTGGGATTCACACTTTAACAAACACATTCGTCCTTCATATACACATCAATCATCCAAATTAATATTTAAAATTACCTATAAATATATTGATTATTTTGAAATTTATTTTATTAATAAAACCATAACAAACTATTTTTACCAAAACAATGCAACAACCCTGTATTTTGTGATTATTTTAATTATATATTTTAATTATTTTAAATTGAATTTCCTGATATAAAAAATTTATTTTATTTATTACAATGAATAAATTTTTTTATTTTAAATATAAATTTTTATTTTGTGTCAATTATAATTCCAAACATGACTAAATAGAATATTTTCCAGAACTGTGAATTTTGGTCAATATGGTCAAACTTTGACTTTTAACTTTAAAAATTTAAAAATTTGAATTTTATCTTTTATTATTAAAATAAATAAAATTTTAAGTATAATGTTTTTCGTTTCGTTGAAATTTGATTAATATTGTGAAAGTTATGCTTTTTAAACTATTGTATGTAAATTGTTTATTTAACAAAATTATTTATTTTAATTCATATAAATAATATTTTTGTTTGTCATATCATGTTCTAATTTGTGTATATATGTGTAAAATGACATGTTATGTATATATTTTATTTTTAAAACATTTTAAAAGTGTAGTGGTAATTTTTCAATGTTTATTGTATTTTGTTTATAATTTTTAATTCTAGTTTCAATATAATAAACTATTTTCTTTATTTACTTTTAATTTTCTTAAGAATACTTGCTTATTTTCTTTTTCATTTTATTTTTTTGTCTTTTATTTTTATTTACTGAATTTTATTTTGTTTATTTTGATTAAAAGAAATTAGAAATTCAAAGAGTTAAGGCCTTTCATTTTCTTTGTCTTTTCATTTACTTGTCTTTTCATTTCTTTTTGGCTTTTCATTTCTAGCATTGGCCATCAATTTCTTTTGTTAGCTGTGTATTTCTCATCTTCATTCACGTGAGAAAACTTCCTTCTCTTCAAAACTCACGGCTATTTTCAATTCACGTGAAATTTTTTGTAAGCATGGCTTCTCTCTTCTCTTTTCTTCTTCATTTATATTGATTTTTTCCTTGCTCTTCACAAGCTTTGCTCGGCCACCATCCACCTTCACCTCCACCGACCACCCATCATCTCCTCCTCATTATCCACGGCCTATAATCTCCCCTTCCTCTGACCAGATCTGGCCGTGACAATAGTATAAGCAAAACATCACAAAACTATGCAAAAATCCATGAAAACAATGCCTAGCCGACCTAAACTTCACCTTCACCTTCATATCTTGCCTCGGCCACCTCCCCTACCATACATGACCTCTGACTACCAGCATGACCTCTGACCTAACCTGTACCTGACCATGGTTGAGCCAAATTTGACCATAGGCCGAGCCTATGTTGCACCATACTCCACCTTTTGGCCTTTGTCCCTTTGTATTCTTCACTTGTAACTCCTACTACTTCATCTCCTAGCCTAGTCATGCTTATGTGATGCTAAACCCAAGCCCTACCACGATATTTACACCATGGCTGAGCAAAATATTGAAGATAGCCGAGCCTATGTTGAGACGTGGTCAAGCACTTTTGTGTTAAAGCTAGGTAATGTTCTTTCTTGATTCAAATTTCCATTCCGTCTCAATTCATAATTGTATTGTGTACATATGTTTATATTGCCTTCTTTATTTGTTGTATATAAGATCAATATCAAGGCTCTCCTTTCATTCAAATCAAAATTCGTGATGTATCATGCTTTTCGTGCCTTTGGAAACGTTCTTGTGCATCGTAGTGGTCTCTAGCTTTGATAAAAGTGAGTCCTTCTCACTCTGACATTATTGCTTATGAAATGGTAAATGGATGACAAGTGATTAGTAATTAAAATGTTTATGCAAGTTAATGATGATTATATGATATGTTATTCCATGTTATTACCGTGTTAACTTTGTTAATCATCACCTGACGTATGATATATAACAGTATATTGTGACATTGACATGTTAGTACAATTGTTTATATTGTTTATGCATACGTTCACACTGCAAGTTTCCTCTAAGAATAGAATCACTATGGGTTGAAATGATACATGTTAACTCCCTTCTGCAAACGACCTATAGATCAAAAAGCTGCGACCTAAAAGACGGCACGACCTAAAGGACAACGCAACCTAGCGACCTAAAAGTTTAACGACCTAGAGGATAGAGCAACTTAGCGGTCTAACGAAGCAAGCGACCTAAAGTAGCGGAGGTTAGCGACCTACAGGTAGTTGCGACCTAAAGGAAGACTCACTCTAACCAACCAACGACCTAAGGGGACTCAGCAACCTAAAGTCTTCAGCGACCTAGCGCCTTCATTACTCAGCGACCTAAAGTCTTCAGCGACCTAGCGCCTTCATTACTCAGCGATCAAAAGGCCAGAGCGACCTAAAGATCATATCAGCCTAAAGAGGCCGCGACCTAACAGAATGGCTCGACCTAAGATAGGTCGCCCACAACCTAAGGTAGGTCGTTCCCGACCTAGGGACAGTGTATCAGAAGGCCGCCCTTTTCTATACTGCCACCAATAAGGTCGCTTACGACCTAGGACTTGTCGAAACGAGCTCGTGCATTCTTATGAAAGAAGGGGGAGGAGCCAGTGCTTCTTAGGGCGCCTACGACCTACGACCTTGCTTAGGTCAGTCGCGACCTACGACCTAACTCCGAGCAAAGCCTATAAATACGCCCCTAGCTCCAACTAGCAAAGGACCTTTTGGCTCATTCTCTTCAAGCGCCGTTACTCTGCCGAATTCCAGACGACTTCAAAGCTTTTTAGATCCAACAAACTTCTAAAGGAACTCCATGAAGGAATCATCCACATTCACCATGGATTTGAAGATGATTGTCAACATCAAAGCTTGAGCTACTTGTTTCACATACCCTATCACTTGAAGTGTGTTGTAATTGAAAGATCTTGTAAAGAATTGTAATCAAACTAGTGATAAAAAGATTAAAGTGGACGTAGGCTGGATTATAAGCCGAACCACTATAAATACTGTGTCTCTTACCGTTTTTCTACATACTTTCTGCTTATTTCTATTTCCCGTACAAACGGGTGGTGCTTTCACAATCACATCTTATACACCAGGGTGTTAGCGTTTAAATTTTTTCGTTAACATTTTGGTGCTTTCACTGAGAATTGAACTCAGGACTTCTATCATCATTGCTTTACAGAAGATTTGTAGAGAGAATTTCCTTGAAGACTAGAAGTCTAGCAGAAATTATGGCTTCTGAAAGGAAACGAAAGTTTTTGAGGTTTGAAGGTACTAGCAGCAACGCCATTGCTCTTCCCGCATTAGGGGAAACAGCTTCAACTATTGGGGTCACAAAGGCTGAATTAAAGGCTGTGATTTATGGAATATATCAACACATGGAAGTTCAAAGTAATAGAATACTGGACAAGATGAACACATTGCAAGAGGAAGTCCGTCGACTAGAAAGCAATATAAAAACCATTGCTAAGGAGGCTCAGGTTTCAGAAGAATGGAATATTCCTCAACGAGCAACTGGCATTATTGGACCATTCCCCCAAACAGAAAGTTCATGGCCACGACCAACTATCCACGAACGTTTGTCAAGGGCAACTTTCGAGAGAATAGTTGACGACCACCCATTGAGTCCTGGTAACGATGAAGAATACATACCGGAGATGATTGAACAAAGAGAGGACGATGGAGGGAAAAGAAAGCAGAAGCTCTTGAAAAAAGCTCGACGCTTCAGATCCTCTGACTTCACTCCCTTGACCGACACTCCGGAAAATATCTTCTTGGCAACAAAGGACGTTGTTGTGTACCCCAAACCATCTCTGTTGAGAAGAAGCGCAACAGACAATGGAAAATTCTGCCGATTTCACAATCAGCCTGGCCATGACACCAATCAATGTCGCCATTTAAGAAAGGAGATTGAAGAGTTGCTCAAACAGAATGAACTGCAACAATATGTGAAAAGAGATGGAATTAACTACTCCTCATCCTCCAAGGTGCAGCTGGTGTCCGCTCAACAATGTAGCTCAAATAAAAGAACCGTGGCACAGGGAAATGAAGGTCCTATCATCAGTATCGTCACAGCAAGCCCTCACCAGATAGGAAAAAATTGGATGAGACGGGAAGACATGCACACGCTTCAGGAAGACCTTCAAAGTGAAAGGAAGTTTCGATTCTGAAAAACGTTGCCATCCAATCCTTTCAAGCCAAAAGATTCAATCCCTAAAGCTTGGGGCAACAACTGCTTTCTTACTTTACTTGAATACTATGTTTCAAATTTGTAAAGGAATGCTGATCCAATAATTCTTGTATCAAAATCTGTTATAAAGACAGTGCAAATAAATAATAAAAACTATAAGCCTTGTTCTCCCTATTATTACAAGTCGCTTATTTTATTTCGATATGTGAAATATTCTAAGAATGTCACTAAAATTATCAATCTAAATTTGCAGGCAATCAATGTCCAGCCGATTCGTTACAATATCAAGCAACCCTTGGTAGCTTTCTAAAGCAAGTCTTAAGTGACGAAAGTCCAGGGGCAAAACCTAAATAAGAAATACTCCAAGCAAATAAATAAGATTTGGCTAGAGTATGCTTCTTCAGTTAAAACCACCTGCCAACAGAAGAAGATAGTGCACACTTAAGGATGGCACTGAGGCACTGCTAATATAATCAATCAAGTTCGCAACTGTCAAAAGAGAACCAATTCCAAGAACTTGGAATAATAGCCACTTACATCCATATTTTACATAAAAACTCTGCTGAGATATTGCAATAAATTTACAGATATATGATTCTCTTGTTAAGGGCAATTGCAAGGCAGGCAAATAACAACAGCAGTAAAGTGAATATAGGCCCAATTCTGGCTAAATCACTATAATTCTCGTGTTCCCTACTATTATAAACTGCTCTGTTTTATTTTGGCGTATGAAATACGTTGAGCGTGTTGCTAAAAAGACCATTTAATAATGCAGGCCATAAAACAAGACTTACCAGTCATGAGACGAAGCGATCCGCAACAACATCCAGTAGTCAAGCACTGAGCCATTCAAAATTCCCATATCCAAATCTTACAAAAGGAGAACTTCAACCGAAAGTAAGCAAGGTGGATAAAAGCAGATCATATATAGCTAACCGCAAATGTATGAACAAACAAACGGCCAGTTAAAGAACCTACATCTGCCACCACCAATTTGCTTAACTATAAAATATATTCCTTTGGGTAAGGGAGAGGCTTGGCAGCTAAAAGCAATGACCCTTGTGAAGTAATGGGAATTGTCAACATGAATCAACGGCAAAAAAGTATGCGAGAGCAAGCATCAGCCAACAAAAGATCATTTCGGAAGTGCCAGCCCTTTTTGAAGGCATAATTCCTCAGGGGATAGAGACCTCAAGCGGGCTCCATCGAAAAAGGTGTCTCTCTCGTTACAAAGTCGTGGAGTTACCAGCCAACACACTCCCGAGAATCCATCCAGACAAGAAAAGGAAACTCCAAACTTCCTGACAATAACCCTCCTCTGGGGCACACATTTCACCACAATCGGTCGACATATTCCCGTGAGATGAAAAGCCCTCTTCGGAGGCCGAATGCTTCTCTACGGAGACCGAATGCTTCTCCTCAGAAACCAAAGCCCTCTTCGGAGGCCAAAAGCCCTCTTCAGAGGCCGAATGCTTCTCTACGGAGACCGAATGCTTCTCCTCAGAGACCAAAGCCCTCTTCGGAGGCCAAAAGCCCTCTTCAGAGGCCAAATGCTTCTCTACGGAGACCGAATGCTTCTCCTCAGAGACCAAAGCCCTCTTCGGAGGCCAAAAGCCCTCTTCAGAGGCCAAATGCTTCTCTATGGAGGCCGAATGCTTCTCCTCAGAGACCAAAGCCCTCTTCGGAGGCCAAAAGCCCTCTTCAGAGGCCGAATGCTTTTCTACGGAGACCGAATGCTTCTCCTCAGAGACCAAAGCCCTCTTCGGAGGCCAAAAGCCCTCTTCAGAGGCCAAATGCTTCTCTACGGAGACCGAATGCTTCTCCTCAGAGACCAAAGCCCTCTTCGGAGGCCAAAAGCCCTCTTCAGAGGCCAAATGCTTCTCTATGGAGGCCGAATGCTTCTCCTCAGAGACCAAAGCCCTCTTCGGAGGCCAAAAGCCCTCTTCAGAGGCCGAATGCTTCTCTACGGAGACCGAATGCTTCTCCTCAGAGACCAAAGCCCTCTTCGGAGGCCAAAAGCCCTCTTCAGAGGCCAAATGCTTCTCTATGGAGGCCGAATGCTTCTCCTCAGAGACCAAAGCCCTCTTCGGAGGCCAAAAGCCCTCTTCAGAGGCCGAATGCTTTTCTACGGAGACCGAATGCTTCTCCTCAGAGACCAAAGCCCTCTTCGGAGGCCAAAAGCCCTCTTCAGAGGCCGAATGCTTCTCTACGGAGACCGAATGCTTCTCCTCAGAGACCAAAGCCCTCTTCGGAGGCCAAAAGCCCTCTTCAGAGGCCGAATGCTTCTCTACGGAGACCGAATGCTTCTCCTCAGAGACCAAAGCTACCATCAGCGGCACAAGTCCTCTTCGGAGGCGCAACTCTTCGGAGGATAAAAGACCTCTAATGGGTCATACGCCACAAAAAAGAAAGTTCTCTACTCAACAAAAAAGATTGGAGGAGTCATGACCCTCCAACCATGAGAGAGTAACTTCCAGGCGATGAAAACCCTCTCTGAGGCACATTTCACCAGGAGTTGAAGTGTTATAACCGCTCTTCGGGATTTCACTTCACCAGAGTTGAAATGTAAACAAAATAAAAGCCCTCTTCGGAGGCCCATTTCACCAGGAGTTGAAGTGTTATAACCGCTCTTCGGGATTTCACTTCACCAGAGTTGAAATGTAAACAAAATAAAAGCCCTCTTCGGAGGCCCATTTCACCAGGAGTTGAAGTGTTATAACCGCTCTTCGGGATTTCACTTCACCAGAGTTGAAATGTAAACAAAATAAAAGCCCTCTTCGGAGGCACATTTCGCCAGGAGTTGAAGTGTAGCAACCGCTCTTCGGAATTTCACTTCACCAAAATTGAAATGTAAAAACAAAGACCTTCTTGAAAGCACACGTTTCACCGAGATTGAAATAAAACTTCCAAGTGTTGAAACGTGAAAAGGCTTTCTTCAAAGGCACAACTCTTTGGGGGTACACGTTTCACCAAGATTGAAATAAAACTTCCAAGTGTTGGAACGTGAGAAATCCCTCCTCAGAGGTACAACCCCCTCCCGGGAACACAATTAAGAAAAAAGACCTCTTTGGAAACCCACGTTTCACCGAGATTGAAATAAAACTTCCAAGTGTTGAAACGTGAAAAGGATTTCTAAAGCATAACTCTTTGGAGGTACACGTTTCACCGAGATTGAAATAAAACTTCCAAGTGTTGAAACGTGAAAAAATCCCTCCTCAGAGGTACAACTTTCTATAAAAAAAAAAAAAAAAAAAAAAATCCTCATCAAAAGCGTACTTTAACTTTCAAAGGAAAAATAATTTGCCTACTGTGGGAAATGATCGTAAAAAGAAAAGAAGTTAAAGTACCCTTCAGAGGTCCGCTTTACCACATAGAGGAATTCACTTGATGAGATATGCACATAAGCAAAAGAAAAAAGTGATTTCTTCGAACGACCAAGCGTAAAAACTTATACGAAGGGAGTTGTACTCTATAAAATTTTCTTTAAAATAATTATTCTTTAGCAAATAAGAGTGTAAGTCCCCTCGAGGTATAGAATATTGCAGCATACTTATGGAATGGGGGCAATATAGTATAATTACACACAATATGGTATAACTAAACCAGCAAAAGGTAACGCTCAAGTAACATACCATAAGCTCGCTGCAATATCAAATAAACTCATGCCAAAACGAATAACAAATGTATTCTTTAATTCAAACAAAAGTTTGTACAAACGAGGAATCATTTTATTCAATTACAACGCAGGTACAGGTTTCAAAATAAAGAAAAGCGGGGGCCGGTACCCGCACAATTCTCGGCCAGTACATGCAAAACACAAAAAACTAGAAACTGAAGATCTTCACTTCTTTTTGCTGCCTTTAGACCCTTTACCCGGCCGAATGATCAGCTTTTCAGGTCGACCAGTGGGTATAAGGGAGGAAGGAGAGGTAGGCGCAGCTGGCCCAACTTCCGGCTCCTCTTCAGTGGCGGTGATTTTCTTCCCCCTCCTCTTTGATGTCCCACGCTTCTCTCTCCTCTGTGAGGAAGACTCACTCCCCGGAGTGACAAGTTTTGATAGAACAATGTCGTCAGAAGGAGTCCGTTCCGGGGAAATGTCACCTCCCTCAGGTCTCTCATCTTTCTGCTCTTGCGAAGTGATGGGATCATCCAAGCCGTGAAGAGCCTCTATTTGTTCCTCCTGTGATCCAGGTTGCGAGGCAGAAGGAGGCACCGCCGGAAGAGACGAAGGAAGGATGACCGGAGGAGTAGAAGTTTGAGCAGCGCTTGGTACTCTCTCTACAGAAGAAAAAAGATTAAAGTCAGTAAAAAGAGGAGATGAGGGTTCACCAATGAAGTCAGTAAAGAGAGGAGATGAAGGCTCGTCAAGGTTGAGAAAATAGCCAAGGAGCTCGTGAAACTCATGTGAAATAAGCGAGTAACCAGCTTGAGCAGAATTGACAGTAGCGAAATTAACAGTGAAGTTACCTGAAGAAGCTGGTTTCCTGATATCGACTTCATAAGCTTGCGTATCAGCGCTCTCTTCACCCTCGTCTCCACCTTGTGTGCTTGTAATATCAGCGGTAACTTTGGTGGGAGAAGCGAGATGGGAACTGGAACCAATAATGTCGACTTCAGACGAAGAAGGTGGCTGGACTAGAGTAGTTGAAGTGGTTTTCCCCAGCTGATCCCCTTCCGTCACTTCGGTTCTTAGTTTGGCAAGTTGTCCCTTTCCCCTGGCAAGAGCAGCGCGAGCGTCTTCATCAAAATAATGCCTTTCCAGGGCTGACTCATCATAACCAGCACCTTCAGCACCAAGCATATCGAGGGCGGCCTCCCACACTTCAGCTAAAGTGATCTCGTACTTGGGACCAAGAAAGGCGAGGCTTCCACGCCCCAAGACGCTATGCAAGTAGAAGTCGAATAATGTTGAGCCGAAGCTGTTTTTGGTCGCCTCATGAGATTCTTCGGCTGCGATTTTGCCGGCGACAGCCTCATCGCGCTCCCTTTCAGTTCTGGCAAGCTGAAGCTTGAGCATTTGCATCTCCGCCTCCTGGGAGTTGTTTTTCTTTCGAAGCTCGGCAATATCAGAGACATAGCCGTCACTGATTCTTTTTTGTACTTCAAGCCTGTCCTCAGCGTCTCTCTGACTGGCATGAGCATCTCTAACTTGTCTGAGAAGCACTTCTTCTTTTTGAGAGTATGAAGTAGAGGAAGCAGCAAGCTCGTCTTTCAACTTCTCAACCTTTGCTTCGAGCTCCTCGTTGTAGGAAGTAATACTTCTCATCTCGGTATCATGCTGCTCAAGGACCTTCTGCCACTCAGCCTTATCGTTTTCCATGGTGAGCATAGCCTCTAAGTTGGCACGGTTAACTCGTTGAAGCTCATCAACAAGCTTCTGCCAGTTTGACATCCTCTCGATATCAAGTTTAACGGCGTCAAGATTTCGTAGCATAGCAGGCTTGTCAATAGGGACTAGGTCGAGATCGAACCTCACACCCTTTAAACACCACTGCGGAAAACGACTTTGTAAAGTGGCTGGGCCCGGTCCCACTTGAAATTTAGGCCTACTTATTATTGTCTGGATGTCCTCCTTCCCAAGAGCAGGAGAGTCAGAAGTAATATCAAGAGGGGCAGGGGCAGTAGGCTTGTCGGGAGTGGTGGAAGCATGTCTCTCACCATGTCGAGCTCGTTTGCTCGAATCTTCTACTACATGACCTTTTCCCCGGTCATCGTGTGATTTCCTTTTATAGGAATCGTCACCTCTCTGCGGGGAGTCGCGATGCTCATCCCTATCCCTCCTTTCCCGAGCTTTTCGAGCAGCCCTCTCTTCATCAGACTCCCTATAGGAAGAGAAGTAGCGCCCATAATTATACTGTCCACGCCCACCATAGCGTTGAAAATCTTGATAGTATGATCCACCGCGTGTCATTGGAGAATCTGAAATAAGAAAAGATAAGCTTCAGAAATCTTTAAAGCATAAGAAGATAAGTGCATAAGTGTGCTGGAAAATTCTTAAGTGGTGTGTGAAGTGCAAACTACTCGCATTGGGCTAACGAACCACTTCTCAGTTGGGGGGATGTAATAGGTTTCGCTATCGGTGGCAATTCTTGGAATAAAAAAGTTGGAGTCAGTTGGAGGGCAGATGTCACTTCAATTGTTGGAGGTATAACTTTACCACGAGCAGGATCATCTTTAGAGAGCTCTTGGGAAGAGATAAATAAGTCACTTAAATCCCCAAAGACATCATCATCGTCATGCCTAGCCTGGTTCCCTCCATCAGTTCCTTTATCGGCATTTTTCATAGTTTGGGAAGGTTGCTCCTCTTCTTCTTCAGTAATGGGGGGAAGCGCGGACTTTTCGGATGGCCCCGTGTCGTCTCGTGGAGTAGAGCACTTCACTAATGGAGTTCCAGTAGAAGTTTCTCCCTGCACACGATCTTTAGTGGAGACCGAGGCGTCGAGAGTTTTCGTCGGAGAATCGGGAACTTCAGTCGGGGCTTCATGAGGCTGAGTAAAGCGAGAGGGATGGAGAAGTCCGTATTGGTGTAAAAATTCATCGCTTAGCAGAAACTTTATGCTCCTTTCTTCTGCCGGCACAGCATTTAATCTTTCTAAAATTTGCTTAAAACTTGGGTCCCTGGTAGGGGGTGGAAGCGCTAAAACAGGAACAAAGAATGAAGTTAGCAACTAAAAGTTCGGATCTCGGAAAAAGTTTCAAAAACGAAAAAATGGAAACACTAGTCTTACTTCCTATTCTCCAGATGGCATAAAAACCTGGAGGGCAACGAGCATAAAAGAACTGAGTCAAAAACCCGTGTGCACTCTCGGGCAAATCTAAAATGAGTTTGCGATTTCTCGCACCTCTCACAAGAATGATAGAAGGATGGTCTTTATTTTTCGCAAATGTGCATAAATAGCAGATTTCCTCAAAGCTAGGGAGGCGATCAAGCGTCTTCCTGAATAGCACGCCCAACCCCATCAAGATGGCATAACCATTGGGGTGCAGTTGAAAGGGAGATATAGTTAACCGAAGAAGGGTTTGTCGAAGAAATTCGTTAAAAGGAGGAATCGCTCCGCTTGAGCACATTTGGCGATTAACGGCAACAAAACCGTGAGGTGGTCGGTCAGCAAAGTCATTAGGTCCGGGAAGTAGAGCATCTGCTTCGGCAATGCCAAACTGGATGCATAATTGGCGAAAAGCCTTGTGGTTCAGAGTGGTTGGCATTCTCTCTGGAGGATCGATCAATTGGTTAGCAACTGGAAAAATCTCCCCAGTTTGTCCTGCTTCTTCTAGTTGAGAAGTCATTCTACACAAGGAACTGGATATTCAAATGTGAAGGTGCACGTTTCCTAAAAGTATGAAGTGTTGTGTAGCAACTAATAAAATAACAAGTAAATATAACTGAAATCAAACTAATTGATGAATGTCAATTATAGAGCTTCAGAACTTGTTATTATAAGGGCAAGTACAGTATTGAGGCAAATAAGTCAGCTTTAGTTGATTACTTTAACACTGCTTTAATACTTCACTTGAACTTGTTAATTCACAACATTTCATTCACATAAATTCATGTAAGCTAATTGTTTCTTGTTTACTAATCTGTCGTTTGATGTGGGCAGTCAACGACAGTATGTTCGTCCTATTTTTCTGCAAATACTGTATTTAACAAGTTGACAGGTTCAAAGGTTAAAATAATCTGCAAAGAAGTACAACAAAATTCATATCCATGCAACTTAGTCAAATTTTTTATGGAAATTTTTACAAGTCCTAGGTCGCCCAACGACCTAGTATAGGTCGAAGCTCTTATTAGGTCGCACTATGCAAGCTAAAAGGTCCATAACAATGCAAATCTGTTCAAAGTTCAAACTCGGCAGCGACCTATCCAAGTGCAAACCATCCAAGTGCAAACCATCCAAGTGCTAGGTCGGCAACAACCTAACTTCTATGCCACAGGAATTTAAGTCCTAGGTCGGCCGCAGCCAAACCAACCCAGCAGTTCAAACTTAAGGCAATGCGCTTTCGCTTAAGTCCTAGGTCGCAAAAGCCCTAGGTAGCAAGGTTTTATAGGTCGCACAGGTTCATGGGTTAGTTCGGGCATGATTTTAAGCAAGTTCCAGATCAAACTTAAAAAACTCGCTTCCCTCTGCGCTTTCTTCCCCCATAACCCATTAACCCGTTATCACTCACGTGCTACCACACCATCCTCCCTGGTAACCCATTAACCCGCTAGCACCTCAAAGCCTTCTTCATTTCTTCCCCAGTTGTAAGTCGGCCGGTTCGAAGTACTGCAATTCCCCATTATCCTCCTACATCATCACGAATTATCCAAAAATCCAATCCAAAACACCCCAAATTCATCATAAACCTGACGCGCTAGCATATTCACAGGGATCGCGGCAAAAAACTCAATAAAAATTGATCTAATCATAGTTTTTTTTAAAAAAAAAACAGTGCATGAAATTGCATTAGGAACAAAGAATGCAACGCCTGCGATTTGATGGTAATCGAGTTATGATAAGGTTCACTTACGTAATCTGGTGATAGGATAATTGATGATGAAGTTGTTGGAGTTGTATTTGAAGGCTCAAAGGTTTGTTAATGGCGGAATGGAGGCTAAAGCAGATAGTGAGAAGAAGGAGCGACCTAGGTTATTTATATTCCAGAGTAACAAAACACGAACCGGTGCCACGGACCTAACCTCTTCCTTAGGTCGGATGCGACCTAGCAATCCTTCAGAGCACGAGTTAAGAAAGTCGAAGCACACGACCTATGGTTTAGTCGTATACTTCGAGGGGCAAATGTTAACTCCCTTCTGCAAACGACCTATAGATCAAAAAGCTGCGACCTAAAAGACGGCACGACCTAAAGGACAACGCAACCTAGCGACCTAAAAGTTTAACGACCTAGAGGATAGAGCAACTTAGCGGTCTAACGAAGCAAGCGACCTAAAGTAGCGGAGGTTAGCGACCTACAGGTAGTTGCGACCTAAAGGAAGACTCACTCTAACCAACCAACGACCTAAGGGGACTCAGCAACCTAAAGTCTTCAGCGACCTAGCGCCTTCATTACTCAGCGACCTAAAGTCTTCAGCGACCTAGCGCCTTCATTACTCAGCGATCAAAAGGCCAGAGCGACCTAAAGATCATATCAGCCTAAAGAGGCCGCGACCTAACAGAATGGCTCGACCTAAGATAGGTCGCCCACAACCTAAGGTAGGTCGTTCCCGACCTAGGGACAGTGTATCAGAAGGCCGCCCTTTTCTATACTGCCACCAATAAGGTCGCTTACGACCTAGGACTTGTCGAAACGAGCTCGTGCATTCTTATGAAAGAAGGGGGAGGAGCCAGTGCTTCTTAGGGCGCCTACGACCTACGACCTTGCTTAGGTCAGTCGCGACCTACGACCTAACTCCGAGCAAAGCCTATAAATACGCCCCTAGCTCCAACTAGCAAAGGACCTTTTGGCTCATTCTCTTCAAGCGCCGTTACTCTGCCGAATTCCAGACGACTTCAAAGCTTTTTAGATCCAACAAACTTCTAAAGGAACTCCATGAAGGAATCATCCACATTCACCATGGATTTGAAGATGATTGTCAACATCAAAGCTTGAGCTACTTGTTTCACATACCCTATCACTTGAAGTGTGTTGTAATTGAAAGATCTTGTAAAGAATTGTAATCAAACTAGTGATAAAAAGATTAAAGTGGACGTAGGCTGGATTATAAGCCGAACCACTATAAATACTGTGTCTCTTACCGTTTTTCTACATACTTTCTGCTTATTTCTATTTCCCGTACAAACGGGTGGTGCTTTCACAATCACATCTTATACACCAGGGTGTTAGCGTTTAAATTTTTTCGTTAACAATACATACCCGAACGGACATTAGAAAAGGGAAGAATCATCATGAGCTATTGTAACATCCCCCCTTTTCGCACACTTTAAACCGACACACGTGCCAATTCAAAGCATACGCAAGGGCGGATTGTTATGGGGTAAATAAGAAAAACAGAGAAGAAATAAAGCAAAATAGAATCTCACAGCGGAAGGATAAGATATAATAATCAATATACAGTTCATGATAACTGTTTACAAAATATTTATTTTACTTATATAATGAATATCAGAGTTAAACATACCAATACAATCAATGCAGCGGAAATTTAGAGTGTGGTGCAATACTATAAATAATATAATACGGATTCTTCGTCTTCGTCCTCCAAAGCTAAAATCTTCGATCTTGAAATGCTCGGACTGACCCGAGCGAATTTGAAAAGACAAAAACACTCGAGTCAGACTAAAAGATCTTACGTGAGTTAAATTAACAGAAATAAATATGAGTACAGTAACTCAAGAGATGTTCGGGATTTACATCTCCTAAGGATCCGTTAAACTATTTACTATGTAGTATATTGCGCTATTATAATAGTGTCTATTTATAAAATAAACTTACTTTTTAATAGCGTTAAGGGGTTACCCATATAGCCCTTAACACAAATAATGCCAATAGTCTATACAGTACCGTAATACCTCCTGATCGGGAAGCTACCAGAGGATACTCCATAGGTACGACACAAATAGAAACTCGTAGTAAAGGCTCGGTATGGTAGGTGACACGGCACAACTAGGCAATGCCAAGGTAGATATACCAATTGCTATGCAGGCTGGTGGAAACGCGTAGCCGCAGTTACCGCCCACCTCGGACTAACTCCCCAAAATCAAAATATAGAAGTGGCCACTGAATCAATCCAAAATCAAAGTATAATATCGAAGAGGAGGGTCCGATCAGAGGAATGACCTCATTAGCCTGAGAATCGCTCCTGTTTTAGCCACCTTATGCCAACTCACGGGAGTCGTGTCCACGTATTTACCTTACAGGAAATGTCACCACCACCTACTTCATTCTGGAATCTCCACCGCGTACACGATTAGTCAAAGTGGTTTTCGGTATCGACAGAGAGTATGTCCATATCCGATCCCGGTCTCTTTGCCAACCCATCGTTATTATAACACCGCGGTCATTTAAAAATAGGTTATACTTTAAAAATCAGAATAAACATTCCATTTCATAACCATGAATACGATATCATTTCAAAACCCAAAACCATATTTTATCACTTATCCCAAATATAATTCTTTTCCAAAATCATAATGCTTTAACTTCATAACGTCTGAAAATCAAATATTTTCAAATCATAATATTTTGAAAATCATAATTTAAAACCATAACTTCTATAAAAAAACTTGAATGGTTTGGACATTCAACGGTATATGAATTAAATGGTTTAACTTAAATGTTACTTTGTAAAGAAAATAGTTCTCGTGGCTTTACAAATACATTTCTTTATTAAAGTCTAAACCAAAATTTATATTATCTCTCTCAAGTTCCAAAACCACTTCAATTTATTTATATATACGTATATCCATTTTGAGTAACAATATTTCAAACTAAAATTGGATTTTATTCTTTCAACGGATCAATTGTTCCATTAATTAGTCTTGAATATTCACATAAAATCCATAAATAATAAGACTTCAATTTCTAGTAATAAAATATATATATTTTCCCAATTCAAATTATACTAGAATATTCATTTCAATTTATTTTGGGAAAAATCCAATTATAAATATCATATCTTAAAATTTCCAAACTTAACATTTAAACATATGATATAAATTATTAAACTCTATTTTCTTAATTTTCTTCCATTTTTAAATAAAGATTTTATACACCTTTTAATTTCAAAATTTTCAACTTCATATGTATATATATGGAAGAATAATATTTATACAATATAAAATTTAAGATTATTAGAAACCGTATTCCATCCAAACCATAGAAATCACATTAAAATAGTTATATATAGACCGCGGTGCCTGTATAAAATTTTCTATCCTATGGTCAAGTGATACGGATATTTATCATTTCAATCCGCAATTTAAAAAAATGTAAAATTTTGCGGTTATATATCATTTCAAACCACAATCCCGAATGAAATGAAATATACATGATAATTTGCAATTTAATGATATACAATAAACATCCATTCATCAACATCATCCATCATCCAAATCGCAATCATCAATCAATATCAATCAATAACAATATTATTTTTGGTACTACATAACAGGTAATACTGGCAATTTTATTCAAATTAAATTTAACAGCTATTAATCTACAGTCTATATTCAGTAATAAATTATATAATTGTTAACTAGCAGTTCATATACAAACAAATAAATTTTAACTATAAATTTATACGCAATAAATTAATTAGATTAACAGTTAAATTTAATAAACGCAATTCAACAGATATGAATAAAATAAACATGCCAAATACTCATAAATAAATTTCTATTCATTTCTAAAATTAATTTATCAAACATAAAAGCTTCTAGTAGTTATGAGTGGGTTAAAACACTCACCTTTTGAATTTAAATCGAATTTAAATCCGATTTAAACCCAAAAATTCGACGGTCTCAGAATTTGTCCAAACCAGCGTCAATGGATCTGGAATTAAATTACGATCCTAACAAAAGAAATTTCGCGTGAATCGGAGAACGTATGAAAAAATATTCATTTTAAACGATTTGAAAACAAAAACAAAAATAAAATAAAATAAAATAAAACAAAACCCACTTAACTTCAATGGCCACGTCAGCTAAAAGCTACAGCACATCGTTGAATTTTTTCTGGTCAAACGAATATCCAAAACAGAAAACGAATTGTACCAGCAGATTACGTGTCTCGAGAACTTTATCATAAATTTTCTGGAATTTTTGTGGAGAGTTTGAATTTTATTAGAAAATTTGAATTGTAGATAGATTGGGTTTTGTAACCATTGAGGAAAAGAAAGAGATGAAGAAAAATGAACGTACAGCCAATTGACAATAGAAAGGAGGCTAGGGTTTATCACAGCATATTTATAGATAGATCGCAACAGGATAGGTGTGCACGAATTTTAACGTGCAAACAAAAGTGGTCCCAAAAGGATATTAATTATACGCGTTACGGATTAAATTATTTCTTTCTCAACATTTACATTGCATTTTAAGCGTATTCACACATGTATAATTAGATGCTTCATTTAAATTTCCATATATATATATTCACAATTCCATAAATTTCCAAATACGTAGATAAATTTCCAATTTCAACTAAATTCTAAATTACTGTAATAATTACAGATTAAATTTCTATCCATTCTCAATAGATTACGTTTACATACTAAAATCCACATTTCTATGTATATTTGAATTCCATATTATACATATTTTATTTATCTTAATTACTTCCAACTTAAATTTCAATCAACATAAAACGTTTTATTCAGTTTCCAAAAATTTCAATCATGCTTTAAATCCAAATGAATAAATAACTTAATTCCCATTTAAGCATTTTTCATTTAATTTGCAATCAACCTTTTATGATCAATTAAATCCCGATATATTAATTAAACGTTATTTCCATCATTCTTTATCCTATGAAGAAATTTAAGTTATTCACACCTATTACTAAATTTCATATTAGTGCACACAAATTTACATTTATTGCAATGGTTACCAAATATTTCCCTGCAATAATTCATTCCCCTATACATACTTACAATTTCACTTAAACTTTACTATACCCATTTATTTTCTCAACATTAAAACCAACGTTACCTCAATTCCACTAATGTACACTTATTCTATTATCACTTACTAACCATTCAAATTTTTATTAACAAATAGGCAGGTAATTCCTATGTTACAAATTTTTAATTCATCCTAATCCCTTACTATTGACATACATTTGCATTACTTACATATCATTTACAATGTTACCCAAAATCTCTATCCATTGTAATTAATACCTTAAATAAGTTTCAATTTATATTCAAGTGGATACATTACCCTTTTTCGTTATGTCATCCATTTTTCACAAGAAACGTTTTATCGTTTCGACAACATTTTATTTCTAATTACCTACATTGATTTGTGTACGTCTCTCCTATTTAAAGCATTACCATTCTCACCTTCATCTAAATCTTCATTTATGAGTATTTAAAATAAATTTCACTTATTTCCTATTTATACACTTATAAATTCCAATTCCAATAAATAGATAAATCTCCGTTTGCACTACTTAAATCAAAAATCAGCGATTATCCTATCTATACATTTTAAGTGGATGGATCAAATGTTGTATTCAAAAATCTACTTCTTAATATTCTTAGATTTAAACTCAACTCTCTATTAACAGACGTTTAAACTTCTTTTATTACCATTAACTTATTATTATACATTAAACTTAAATATACTGACAAAGCTTGTTTTTGGTACTCTTTTCATTTCGATAAATAAAATTAGCAGTGGATTCATACCTTATTATGTAATTATCTTTAATTCCACCTAACTAAATATTTACATAATCTTTTATTTGCAATAAATCAACTATTTTATATTAATTAAATTTAATCTTCCTGGTTTACTTATTCATAGTATGTAATTCAGTTACTCACCCTAACCTATTTATTTGAAATCCAATTCAGATTATTTTTACTAAGTTCCAATTTCCAAAGGTTACTGCAATTAATCCAATTAATTGCAATAAATTCTAATAAATTTGATTTTATTGGATTACAACTCAAAATAAATCAATTATTACTCAACTACCTAATTAACATTTCTTTTATATTCCAATGCATAAATATTTCCCAAAATTTCATCTTTTATTTGCATAACTTACCGTATCTAAATTTTATTGGAAATTTTGTTAACTTTACGCATAAATAAAGTTAGAACCTCAATTAATTCATTCCATTTTGGTTTCATTCTTTATATCACATTAATCATCATATTATGAATGGAAATTTATCTAGGTTACATCTTATTTATTCACTTACCAATATTCCACACTAACTGCAATAATTTAGTGCATTAATTGAAATTGATAAAAATAAAACTTAACAAACTAATAGAATAAATAACGTACAAAAATTTATTGTCATTAATCTATTTCATAAGTCTACACTCAAATACTCACTTAAAATAAGTTTTACGTTTCCATTAATTCGCGTTCGCACACCCGTTACTATATTAAAAATTACTAAAGTAACATTTTTCTTAATAACAACATTAAAATTTCTCAATATTTAAATGAACTTTATTTCCAATACATGCTACCTAATTTCATTTACTTATGATCTTATCCAAACATTCATTTATATTTTATTTCCATCAATTAGTTAATATTTACATCCATTTATCAACAATTTACTTCCATTATACAATTGCAATTTATTATAGTTATTATTACATTAAATACTATTTCAATTTTATTCTTTTAGTATTAATTAAAAAAATCATATTTAAATTAAGATATTATAATGTTTTTCACTATTTATTTACACTCCATTAAAACCCAACAGTCATCTCAATCACTTTTGAATTTGCATTAAATTGGTTGTCCAGCAACTGCCATTTGTATTACTATCTTAATTCTTATACAGTTACCGTTTTACCAATTTACTAATACATAGGTAATTTAAATTTTTGTCTTTAATTCTTTATTTTATATTTTATTCAAGTGCAACAAATTACACTATTCCTTTATTGATATTTCACCTAACCTTTCAACAATTAAGTTAAATAACCGTTTCTACAATTCATTATTAATTATAAATTTAATTCTCCTTTATTTATGCAACTTACACAAGGGTATAAATCTTCCATTATCTCAATCATTAGATTTCTATTAAATTTAACAATAATTAAGATTTTTAATTACCGTTGCTATAAATTTTCATTTAGCGTTCATCTAGTATTAATTTACCTCCTTTATATATATATATTTCCCTTTTCTACAAAATTTAAATTTCAAAATCCTTTTTAATTAAAAATTTAATTGTCGAAATTTACGGGTCGTTACACTCTCCCCCACTCAAAACTTTTCGTCCCCGAAAAGGAAAAGAAGGGAAAAGAAGAATTTCGAAATCAATATTTTAAATTTACAAAATTAGTTAATTTAGCTAAAATATACAAATTTATATAAAGTGAAATATTTAAGTGGTTTCAACCATTAAACTACCAAACAAAACAACAACCATCAACCTTACAAACAGCATACCTACACAAGACAAAGCAACCATTTAATTCATCAAACAAATAGTTATTCGGGTTCAGAACTTGAAATTTGTATGGAATGAAAATAACTATCAAGTGCATCCTTTACTCAACAGTCTTAGACGGAACAAAGATAGATTATTTATTCATCTAAAACTTCAAATTCCTTACCCAACAACCATAAATCAAACAATACAATTCAAACCAACAACCAAATTAACTTATTATACATTTAATTCATGCTTTAGTTGTTTGATTTTCTTTTTTTTTCATTTATGGAGGGATTTCTTCATTTCCTACAAATTTCATTTTCCATTTATTACAAAATTCATTATATTGGTATCCTATTTTATTTACTTAAGTTTATATCATCTATTTATAATCTTGCCTTTACTTATATAGTAGTATTTCCAATTTAACTTAAGTTTATACAATTTAATTCTCATTTTATCACAGCAAATTCATTGATTACTTTCATTACCTTACTCTTCACTTGTAAGAATTTCCCTTACATTTTCTTACTAACTTTGCACTTTTCTTATATGGTAAGTTATATATGTTTTAAGAATGTAAGTGGAAATTTATACAAGTTTCTTCTCAATTCCTTTAATTAATTAATGGTTCATCAAATATATATTCGTTTTATAAATAAAAATTTCAACTTACCTTTAATTTCATTCATTTATTAAATGTTGACGTTTCTATTACATTTAATAGTAGTAACAATTTAATTTCCCACTTCCACTTATATTAAACTAGTAGCATTTAAATCACACTTAAGTTTATAACCCTACACATCAATCTTTATTTGTTAAAGAATTTCATTTTATTTACTTAAGTTTAAAATCACCTATTAATAATACTTATCTTAAATTATGGAAAAATTCAAATTATAACTTAAGTTTATACCATTATATTCTTATTTATAATAGCAATTCATTGAATCCTTCATTATTTCCCAAAATTCCTACTTGTAAAATATTCAATTCCAATCTCTCATTTAACATTTCAACTTTTTATATTTGGTAAGTTATATATATGTTAAAGAAAAATGCAATTGAACTTATACAAGTTTATCTAAATTCTTTTAATTCATTCATTGTTCAATAAATCTTTACCTCTCTTATAAATTAAAATTTTAACTTCCTTTATAACTTAGCATTAATTCTCTAAATTAGAGGTTTCACTTCATTAATTACTTACCTTTTATTTCACTAAAATAATTTAAACCATTAATTAATGGAAATGTAAGAATTAAATACCGGGTCAAATTTCAAATTATCTTAAAAATAATAATAAATAATTTCTTACTACTTTTATATCTCAATTATATTTGTAAAAATTAAAATTTTAGATATTTTCAAAATAAATCTGCAGTAGAATTTACTACAGTGGTCTTTCCCCTTCGAAACTTGAAAATGAAAGTCGATGATGCGGCCACCATCACCGAAATTATTTTCCAGCGACAGAGAGGAAAGTACAAAATTTATTTTCTCCAAAATCTTCTTTAAAACAATTCTTCTGGATTAAAATGAAATATTTATAGAAGAAAATACTTATAAACCAAAGCATTATATTTCATAAATCCTTTGAAAGCAAATTTTTAAAATCCCGGACTTAAGTTCTAAAATCTCCAATTTGATTTATTCTAATTTCAACTTAGCTTCAATTATTATAAATATTTTTATTTCCTAACACCCAATCTATATCAATCAAATATATACATAATATCATTTAAAACTTTATTATATATATAGAAAATATAATAGGCAAAATTATTTCATTCACCTATATTAAAACGGATATTATGTCGGTCTGTCCTATTAAGTGTTTAGAAATCCCTATTGATGACATAGCGTCCCATGCATCAACCAGAATTTATAAATACAAAGCGGAACAGATTAACACAATATCAAAATCTTTTATTAATACTAACAAATACACTCTCTCATATATATACACTCAGCGACTCCCATAGGGTATTACTACCCTATTAACAAAGAGTCAAACCCCACAAAGCCAAGTTTATCGCTAAACCAAAGCTCTGATACCAACTGTAACATCCCCCCTTTTCGCACACTTTAAACCGACACACGTGCCAATTCAAAGCATACGCAAGGGCGGATTGTTATGGGGTAAATAAGAAAAACAGAGAAGAAATAAAGCAAAATAGAATCTCACAGCGGAAGGATAAGATATAATAATCAATATACAGTTCATGATAACTGTTTACAAAATATTTATTTTACTTATATAATGAATATCAGAGTTACACATACCAATACAATCAATGCAGCGGAAATTTAGAGTGTGGTGCAATACTATAAATAATATAATACGGATTCTTCGTCTTCGTCCTCCAAAGCTAAAATCTTCGATCCTGAAATGCTCGGACTGACCCGAGCGAATTTGAAAAGACAAAAACACTCGAGTCAGACTAAAAGATCTTACGTGAGTTAAATTAACAGAAATAAATATGAGTACAGTAACTCAAGAGATGTTCGGGATTTACATCTCCTAAGGATCCGTTAAACTATTTACTATGTAGTATATTGCGCTATTATAATAGTGTCTATTTATAAAATAAACTTACTTTTTAATAGCGTTAAGGGGTTACCCATATAGCCCTTAACACAAATAATGCCAATAGTCTATACAGTACCGTAATACCTCCTGATCGGGAAGCTACCAGAGGATACTCCATAGGTACGACACAAATAGAAACTCGTAGTAAAGGCTCGGTATGGTAGGTGACACGGCACAACTAGGCAATGCCAGGGTAGATATACCAATTGCTATCCAGGCTGGTGGAAACGCGTAGCCGCATTTACCGCCCACCTCGGACTAACTCCCCAAAATCAAAATATAGAAGTGGCCACTGAATCAATCCAAAATCAAAGTATAATATCGAAGAGGAGGGTCCGATCAGAGGAATGACCTCATTGGCCTGAGAATCGCTCCTGTTTTAGCCACCTTATGCCAACTCACGGGAGTCGGGTCCACGTATTTACCTTACAGGAAACGTCACCACCACCTACTTCATTCTGGAATCTCCACCGCGTACACGATTAGTCAAAGTGGTTTTCGGTATCGACAGAGAGTATGTCCATATCCGATCCCGGTCTCTTTGCCAACCCATCGTTATTATAACACCGCGGTCATTTAAAAATAGGTTATACTTTAAAAATCAGAATAAACATTCCATTTCATAACCATGAATACGATATCATTTCAAAACCCAAAACCATATTTTATCACTTATCCCAAATATAATTCTTTTCCAAAATCATAATGCTTTAACTTCATAACGTCTGAAAATAAAATATTTTCAAATCAAAATATTTTGAAAATCATAATTTAAAACCATAACTTCTATAAAAAAAACTTGAATGGTTTGGACATTCAACGGTATATGAATTAAATGGTTTAACTTAAATGTTACTTTGTAAAGAAAATAGTTCTCATGGCTTTACAAATACATTTCTTTATTAAAGTCTAAACCAAAATTTATATTATCTCTCTCAAGTTCCAAAACCACTTCAATTTATTTATATATACGTATATCCATTTTGAGTAACAATATTTCAAACTAAAATTGGATTTTATTCTTTCAACGGATCAATTGTTCTATTAATTAGTCTTGAATATTCACATAAAATCCATAAATAATAAGACTTCAGTTTCTAGTAATAAAATATATATATTTTCCCAATTCAAATTATACTAGAATATTCATTTCAATTTATTTTGGGAAAAATCCAATTATAAATATCATATCTTAAAATTTCCAAACTTGACATTTAAACATATGATATAAATTATTAAACTCCATTTTCTTAATTTTCTTCCATTTTTAAATAAAGATTTTATACACCTTTTAATTTCAAAATTTTCAACTTCATATGTATATATATGGAAGAATAATATTTATACAATATAAAATTTAAGATTATTAGAAACCGTATTCCATCCAAACCATAGAAATCACATTAAAATAGTTATATATAGACCGCGGTGCCTGTATAAAATTTTCTATCCTATGGTCAAGTGATACGGATATTTATCATTTCAATCCGCAATTTAAAAAAATATAAAATTTTGCGGTTATATATCATTTCAACCCACAATCCCGAATGAAATGAAATATGCATCATAATTTGCAATTTAATGATATACAATAAACATCCATTCATCAACATCATCCATCATCCAAATCGCAATCATCAATCAATATCAATCAATAACAATATTATTTTTGGTATTACATAACAGGTAATACTGGCAATTTTATTCAAATTAAATTTAACAGCTATTAATCTACAGTCTATATTCAGTAATAAATTATATAACTGTTACCTAGCAGTTCATATACAAACAAATAAATTTTAACTGTAAATTTATACGCAATAAATTAATTAAATTAACAATTAAATTTAATAAACGTAATTCAACAGATATGAATAAAATAAACATGCCAAATACTCATAAATAAATTTCTATTCATTTCTAAAATTAATTTATCAAACATAAAAGCTTCTAGTAGTTGTGAGTGGGTTAAAACACTCACCTTTTGAATTTAAATCGAATTTAAATCCGATTTAAACCCAAAAATTCGACGGTCTCAGAATTTGTCCAAACCAGCGTCAATGGATTTGGAATTAAATTACGATCCTAACAAAAGAATTTTCGCGTGAATCGGAGAACGTATGAAAAAATATTCATTTTAAACGATTTGAAAACAAAAATAAAAATAAAATAAAATAGAATAAAACAAAACCCACTTAACTTCAATGGCCACGTCAGCTAAAAGCTACAGCACATCGTCGAATTTTTTCTGGTCAAACGAATATCCAAAACAGAAAACGAATTGTACCAGCAGATTACGTGTCTCGAGAACTTTATCATAAATTTTCTGGAATTTTTGTGGAGAGTTTGAATTTTATTAGAAAATTTGAATTGTAGATAGATTAGGTTTTGTAACCATTGAGGAAAAGAAAGAGATGAAGAAAAATGAACGTACAGCCAATTGACAATAGAAAGGAGGCTAGGGTTTATCACAGCATATTTATAGGTAGATCGCAACAGGATACGTGTGCACGAATTTTAACGTGCAAACAGAAGTGGTCCCAAAAGGATATTAATTATACATGTTACGGATTAAATTATTTCTTTCTCAACATTTACATTGCATTTTAAGCGTATTCACACATGTATAATTAGATGCTTCATTTAAATTTCCATATATATATATTCACAATTCCATAAATTTCCAAATAGTAGATAAATTTTCAATTTCAACTAAATTCTAAATTACTGTAATAATTACAGATTAAATTTCTATCCATTCTCAATAGATTACGTTTACATACTAAAATCCACATTTCTATGTATATTTGAATTCCATATTATACATATTTTATTTATCTTAATTACTTCCAACTTAAATTTCAATCAACATAAAACGTTTTATTCAGTTTCCAAAAATTTCAATCATGCTTTAAATCCAAATGAATAAATAACTTAATTCCCATTTAAGCATTTTTCATTTGATTTGCAATCAACCTTTTATGATCAATTAAATCCCGATATATTAATTAAACGTTATTTCCATCATTCTTTATCCTATGAAGAAATTTAAGTTATTCACACCTATTACTAAATTTCATATTAATGCACACAAATTTACATTTATTGCAATGGTTACCAAATATTTCCCTGCAATAATTCATTCCCCTATACATACTTACAATTTCACTTAAACTTTACTATACCCATTTATTTTCTCAACATTAAAACCAACGTTACCTCAATTCCACTAATGTACACTTATTCTATTATCACTTACTAACCATTCAAATTTTTATTAACAAATAGGCAGGTAATTCCTATGTTACAAATTTTTAATTCATCCTAATCCCTTACTATTGACATACATTTGCATTACTTACATATCATTTACAATGTTACCCAAAATCTCTATCCATTGTAATTAATACCTTAAATAAGTTTCAATTTATATTCAAGTGAATACATTACCCTTTTTCGTTATGTCATCCATTTTTCACAAGAAACGTTTTATCGTTTCGATAACATTTTATTTCTAATTACCTACATTGATTTGTGTACGTCTCTCCTATTTAAAGCATTACCATTCTCACCTTCATCTAAATCTTCATTTATGAGTATTTAAAATAAATTTTACTTATTTCCTATTTATACACTTATAAATTCCAATTCCAATAAATAGATAAATCTCCGTTTGCACTACTTAAATCAAAAATCAGCGATTATCCTATCTATACATTTTAAGTGGATGGATCAAATGTTGTATTCAAAAATCTACTTCTTAATATTCTTAGATTTAAACTCAACTCTCTATTAACAGACGTTTAAACTTCTTTTATTACCATTAACTTATTATTATACATTAAACTTAAATATAATGACAAAGCTTGTTTTTGGTGCTCTTTTCATTTCCATAAATAAAATTAGCAGTGGATTCATACCTTATTATGTAATTATCTTTAATTCCACCTAACTAAATATTTACATAATCTTTTATTTGCAATAAATCAACTATTTTATATTAATTAAATTTAATCTTCCTGGTTTACTTATTCATAGTATGTAATTCAATTACTCACCCTAACCTATTTATTTGAAATCCAATCCAGATTATTTTTACTAAGTTCCAATTTCCAAAGGTTACTGCAATTAATCCAATTAATTGCAATAAATTCTAATAAATTTGATTTTATTGGATTACAACTCAAAATAAATCAATTATTACTCAACTACCTAATTAACATTTCTTTTATATTCCAATGCATAAATATTTCCCAAATTTCATCTTTTATTTGCATAACTTACCGTATCTAAATTTTATTGGAAATTTTGTTAACTTTACGCATAAATAAAGTTAGAACCTCAATTAATTCATTCCATTTTGGTTTCATTCTTTATATCACATTAATCACCATATTATGAAAGGAAATTTATCTAGGTTACATCTTATTTATTCACTTACCAATATTCCACACTAACTGCAATAATTTAGTGCATTAATTGAAATTGATCAAAATAAAACTTAACAAACTAATAGAATAAATAACGTACAAAAATTTATTGTCATTAATCTATTTCATAAGTCTACACTCAAATACTCACTTAAAATAAGTTTTACGTTTCCATTAATTCGCGTTCGCACACCCGTTACTATATTAAAAATTACTAAAGTAACGTTTTTCTTAATAACAACATTAAAATTTCTCAATATTTAAATGAACTTTATTTCCAATACATGCTACCTAATTGCGTTTACTTATGATCTTATCCAAACATTCATTTATATTTTATTTCCATCAATTAGTTAATATTTACATCCATTTATCAACAATTTACTTCCATTATACAATTGCAATTTATTATAGTTATTATTACATTAAATACTATTTCAATTTTATTCTTTTAGTATTAATTAAAAAAATCATATTTAAATTAAGATATTATAATGTTTTTCACTATTTATTTACACTCCATTAAAACCCAACAGTCGTCTCAATCACTTTTGAATTTGCATTAAATTGGTTGTCCAGCAACTGCCATTTGTATTACTATCTTAATTCTTATACAGTTACCGTTTTACCAATTTACTAATACATAGGTAATTTAAATTTTTGTCTTTAATTCTTTATTTTATATTTCGTTCAAGTGCAACAAATTACACTATTCCTTTATTGATATTTCACCTAACCTTTCAACAATTAAGTTAAATAACTGTTTCTACAATTCATTATTAATTATAAATTTAATTCTCCTTTATTTATGCAACTTACATAAGGGTATAAATCTTCCATTATCTCAATCATTAGATTTCTATTAAATTTAACAATAATTAAGATTTTTAATTACCGTTGCTATAAATTTTCATTTAGCGTTCATCTAGTATTAATTTACCTCCTTTATATATATATATATATTTCCCTTTTCTACAAAATTTAAATTTCAAAATCCTTTTTAATTAAAAATTTAATTGTCGAAACTTACGGGTCGTTACAGCTATTATGTCAGGCTCAAGTGATTTTTATTGTATTTTAGTTGACTTGGGATTACGGGTTTGAAATGATAGAACCCGGGTTTTCTTTTTAAATTGCGGATTAATATGATACATATCTGTATCATTTGACCTCGGTCGGAAAATTATATATTGACCCCGTGGTATATTTTTAAATGATTTTTATTAAGATATATATTTTTAAAAGTATGAAATTTTGATTTAAAATATATATATTTTATAGTTTTAAGAAAGCTAAATATTAAGATTTGAATTGTGAAATTTAAGTATGTAAATTTGAAGTAAATGTGATTTTTGACTTTAAATTATATTTTTAAAATGTAATAATGGAAATTAAATTTAATGTTTTGAAATGATATTTGAAGTAAAATGTTAAGTTTTATTAAATTTATGGGTTAATAAACAGTGAAATTTTGACTAAGCAAATGAATTGAGTTTTAAATTGGATATCTAATTATAAAATTTTGTTGTGATAAATTATATTTCAAAATTATTTAAATGTGAAATTTTGAAGTCTAGAAATATGATTTATAAGTTTAAATAACAAAAATTTGGAGTGTTAATGTTTCTGAAGTTATAATAAAAATCTGGAATTTTATTAATAGCTTTTAAAAAATGCTGTGGTCTTATGACAGCATTTTTAAGTGCTGTTGTTTTTTAATTTAACTATGTTTGAAATAACTAAATATCTATTACGGCATTTTATAAATGTCGTTGTTCCTGAACTAAACTATTTTGGAAACTATAAGCTACGACAGCACTTTATAATTGCTGTCGTTGCTATAATTTGAGAATGTTTTGAAATGTTATTGATTTTAACACTGTTTGAGTTATATTTTAGGTGTTAAATGATTTAACTTTTGAAATTGATTATTTGTGAAATTTAAGGAGTTTTGAATATATTTTAATTTTTAAATTTTAAGGAATTTAAATTAAATTTGAATTTAAATAAGGTTTACTTGGTTATGTGTTAAATGGAATGAAATGAAATGAGATAAATGGAATTTTGAATGGAATTTTGAAATGCATTTGTAATGATATTTGAAATAATAAATGAATGACATAATTTATTTTTAAAATGATATTTAAATTGAATACTTGAATTAAAGAACGATAATGAATTTATAATGGATTTGGAAAGGAAATGATTTTGAAATGTTTTTGAATGACATAATCTTTATTTTGATAAAGAATGTGAATTTGGGATGATATTTAATTTTGATCTATTTGATAAACGAATATTTGAAGTTATATTTGTACGAAACTATTGGATTTATGAAATGAATATTTCAAAACTAAGTAATAATGAAGTTAAATTTGAGATATATAAAATTATCAAATTTAGTTTTGAAATGAGGTATATTAAAGCTTTGAAATATATTAAGAATTGAATAGTTTATTTTGTGGATCAAATCTATATTTGAAATTTTTATGATTTGAAAAGGTTTGTTTGGAAACTAAATTGAATTGAAATTGAAGGTTTAATTGAATAAATTTGTAAAATGTAAAGAATTAATGGAATGTTTCATGATTTCAAATATATGATTTCGAAATGTTATGATTTCCAAAGTGTAATGATTTCATGTATTAGGATTTTTGAAGGTGAATATATGTTTGAAATGGAAATGATAAACTATTTTGATTTAAATATTTTTTTGAAATAATAATGGTTTTGGTTTCGAAGTATAAACTATGTTGAAAGGGATATAGTTTGTAATGAAATGATTTGATTTTTGAAGTATGAACTGTTTTGAAATGACCACAGCGTTAATAACGATTGGTTGTTAAAGAGACCGGGATCGAAAGTTGTCATGCTCTCTGCCAACTCCGAAAACCACTTTAACAACTGTGTACACGGTGGAGATTCCAGAATGAAGTAGGATGGTGGCGACGTTCTTGAGGTATATTATATAGACCCGACTCCCGTTAAGGTGGCTAAAACAGGAGCGATCTTGGGCTAAAAGGGGTAGTTCCTCTGGTCGGACACACTTCTTCGATACTATACTCTTACTTGTGGTTGATTTGATGGCCATCCTCCGATATTTATTGGGAGTGTGTTCTGAGATGGGCGTAGCGGCTGCTACGTTACCGTCAGCCAGTGTGCGCAATTGGTATATCTACCCTGACATTGACTTGTGTGCCATGTCACCTACCATAGCCATCTTTAACACGCCTTTGATTTGTGTCGTACCTATGGAGTGTCTTCTCGTAGTCTCCCAATCGGGAGATTTGCAGGTACTGTATAGACTATTGGCACTATTATGTGTTAAGCGTAATATTGGGTCACTCCTTAACGCTATTTTAAAGTAAGTTTATTTTACTATTAGACATTATTATAATAGCGCATTATTACTACATAGTAAATAGTTTAACGGATCCTTAAAGGATGGGCGATCCCAAGCATCCTTTAAGTTACTGATGCATTTTGTTACTGTTCACTTGAGTTGATTTACAGTTCATAAGTATTTATGTCCTGACTCGAGTGTTTTGTGTTTTGCTTTACGCTCAAGTCGGACTGAGTAATTCAGCATTCAAGACTAACCTTCGGAGTTGGAGCTTTGCTTGAAGATCCAGCCATCTATTTTTTTTCTATATCCAGTAATTCCAGTGATGTATTTTGATTAGTACCTGATGTATCTTGTTACTCTTCTATTGTATCTTGTTTAGCTCTGATGTATCTTATATATAGTAGCTTCATGAACTACTATCTCTTTTACTTCTGCTGCATTATTAAATACTCTGTGTCTGTGATCTGTGACTTATTAATTTACTGTATATTATAAGATTTTCCAAATTTTATTTACAACGCGGTATTTTGAGCAATTCAAGTCCGACATGTGCGGATGCGAATGGTTGAAAATATCGGGACGTTGCAAATGCTAATTTTCAAAATTTAAGATCTTAAAAAATATCTAACAGTTTACTTAATAAAACAATTTAAAAACTAGATTTGGATCTATAATTTAAAATAATATATACGTATATTATACATATTAAATTTGAAAATAAAATTATAATAATTTATAAATTGTATAATTCATAAAAATAATATATATGTGTGTGTGTGTGTGTGTGTGTGTGTGTCTGTGTGTGCGCGCGTGTGTGTGCTTGTTTAACTTACTAAACCTTTTATTGATTAAATCAAAAATATATTAAAATTCCTTTTGGCCATAATAAAAATGGTTTTTAATAAACTGAAACATTAATTTGTAAAAATAAATAATAGTTGATAAATGTGTATTAAAAATAATGTATACAAATTTATTTTTTGTAAACAATACATACATACATACATATATATATATATTAAAAAGTTATTTTAATTTGCTAGCATAAGTGATATGTATTAAAATTTAATTTAAAAAGATGTTAAACATATACATACATATTTATAAAGTAATATGTGTGTGTGTATTTAAAACAAGTTTTAACAATTAATTTTTTTAAATATTAAATGAATAAAATATGCTAAATTTTTTTTATAAAATATATGAATGTCATAAAAATCAATATTTTTTAATATGCATTAAACATTTAAACCTTATATATCTATACACATATGTACGCACATGTGTGTGACCATTTGTATAAATTGAATATGTATGTGCATAAATAAGGGACGACATATGTGTATACAAAGTTCCTTAAAGATGGTCTAGATCTACACTAACATGATGATATACAATTGTAAATAAAAATTACTATATAGATGTGGCCTTAGATTTACACCTTGATTGATAGATTTTCCTAGATATGATCCTACCACCTAGCTTTACAATGGCTTGGAGTACCAACTTTAATATTATTTTGATGTTGTTAGGTTGAAGTATTTTTGACAAGGGATACGAGGGAAGATGACAGGTTGACAAGGGAAGAGAGGAGGCCATAAGTTCAACCAAACAATGTGGGGGTAGTGTGGTTTATATAGAGAGTGAAGGGGGGATCATTTCTACTTAGTTACCAAGTCTCTTTTTACCAATTCAACACTCAACACTTTATTTAATCCTATTTCTCGTATCATCATGGCCGACCATAAAAGGGTCACATATGCCTCAAAACTTGTCCAAGCACATTACGTAATAAAATATATTCAAATCAAATTTAAATGCTTATCGATATCAAATATCAATTCGTAGATATTTAACTTTTATATATGCACTCATTTAATTACTAATGACGCCCAAAAACATTATGGCACCCAATAGACCAAACAAAAAATGATTATATTTCATAAATAGTTGTTAATTTATAGCAATTTTAGATCCATTTAATAGTGTGGTGTTCTAGGAATCTACCAATGCAGTTGTGTGACTTGCAATTAAATTTTGTTAGAGAATAATACTGACATTGCACCAAATTAGTCATTTTACCACACTTATTTCTTAGAATTCCCAATGGTTATTGCTGTTACAAAATAACAACAATCATTTCCCTTTTTTTACTTTTGTAACGGTTATATTCATTGGCATTTTTTCTGATGGTGTAAATAAGATGAAGTAAAGAGGGCAAATTTGTAATTTTTCTTCCTAATACTTATTGCTTATTTCTAACACAATGTTTTGCTCGTCCTTATCCAAATCTGGGGTTTTATCTTTATGCCTCTTCTCTTTAAAACTCCCAAAAACATAGTCAACTTTTTTTCCTTTGAATACCCTCTTTCTCAGATCACCATAATCTCCTCTTTATTGCTTTCACTACAAGTAAATCAAGGAATCATTATCAATTAGGTAAAGAAGCTTTATTTTATTTTTCTATGCTGATGACATTCAAGTGCAATTGATGATTTTCCTGGTCAATTTATATTGTTAATGTATTCTGCGGAAAGAATTTATTTTCCAACTTTTCATCAACTAGGTTTTACATTTTAAGTTCTTCTCAGGTTTACCTCAGTTTGGCAATATATTCATTGGTTTCTAGATGAGACTGAGATGAGATCATTTTTGCACTACGGTAATCGTTTTCTAAGCTTAAAATCTAGGTTTTGTGATCTACTCTTTAGTTTTCTATACAAGTTTTTCTCGGCTGCATATTTTACACTTTACTATTCAAACTTCAAATGATAGATTTTCTGAAGAAATCATTACTCCAAATTGATCTTCGAATCAAGGCTCCTTCTCTACCTTTTACATTATAAGTAGTGATAGATTTGTGGAGTTATCTATTGATTATTGGTGATTGCCAATAGAAATTATGGTTATTGCCTATGTTATGATACAAATAAGGAATCAAATATGAACTGGCTTTGCACTCTACTATCTATACAAGTTTATCTGCATTTCTTTATATCATTTTGTTTAAAAGGGGTCGTCTTTTTTTTTACATCCATTGGTTGATAGGTCTTCGAATCAATGTTTTGCGTTGCCTTGTTTTATTCTATGATAATATACTTTTGAATATTAACATAATTATTACTAATTGTCCACAAAAATTTGTAGAGATTGCCTCTGTTATCAATTTTACTTTCTCAATTGATCTTCAAATCAAGGGTTTTGCTCTACTTATTAATTTATAAGTAGTAATGGATCTATGGTGTCATTTACTAATTATTTAAGACTACTTGATAGAAATTTGTGGTTATTACCTTGTTATGTACTATATCAAAATGAGGAATCAAACATGAACAAGTTTTGCACTCTGCTTTCTAATTTTATACACAAATTCACTTAATGTTTCTATATACTTTTCTTTTTCAGCTAGGATTAACTTTTTGCCACAGCTATTGGTTTATCGATCTTCAAATTGTGGTTTTATGCTTTATTAATTTTTTTTAATATATCTACAGATTTTTGTATTAATTATCATTGATTGTCTTTTAGAAATTTATAGAGACGATAATGCTTTGGTGTTATTTGATTACGATGATAAAGATTTTCAAGGTATTTTAATAATTTTAACTACTTTTATTATAGTTGATATTGATGTGAATGCTGCCTTTGAATGTTTAATGGAAATATAAGTTTTCATCCTTCGATAGAAATGTTTTACAGGTTGCATTCGATAACCATTTCTTCTCATCTTCAAACTATATTCATGTGTTAACAATGATATCCTTTTATTTTGTTAATTAAGCTATCGTACAAACATACATCATTGATTTTATAACTAAATATAGTTATCTTGATGTATGTTGATTAGTTTTTCCCAAATGGTCTATAGAACATTCTACAAACAGCATGGTAGTAAAATACATTTATTGTCTAGTAAGAGAAAATAATTTTACTTTTTCGAATATGTTAAGCAACATACATTTTTATATCAAGGTTGTTGCATGTTTGTCAAACCATTGAATGTAACTTGACTATACAAGAAAACTAAAGTCATGTAGTTAAAAAATATACTTTTTAATTTAAAGGCTTTGTTAAAATTTAATCACCCCATACATTTTCATATTTATAATACGGCTGTTTGTTATGATTAACTTACTGTGAACTACATATAAAATCATGTTAAATTTTTGGCTTTTTCTTTGAACTGTGTAGGTTGATGAATCATGCGTGAAGTCATCAATAGTTTGACTGAAAAAGGAATCAAGGTAACATAGGCTAGACACAAGGTAATTTGTAAAAGATTACAAACATCAAACCAAACACTTCTTAAATTTGCAATAGTGCACAAAAAAATTTTAACTACTAAACATTTGACTAAGACTCTAGCCGTTGAGTTGGCGTTGACCCAAGATTTTGAATTTATTTATTTAATATCCAACATATTGCCTGTAACACCTTGCAATTTCAACAATCAAATATTTTAAAAAATTATTTAAATATTTAATTGTTAATCGACAGAATGTCTGTTATACTCGTTTTCCAAAGATGAAGGTATTGGGTCTCGAGATACCAGTTCTAACGACCTGGAATTTTGAACGGTTTATAATTAAATATTGGAATTATTTAAGTATTTAAATCGTGGATTTAGTGTAATAATAATGGTTTCGAAAGCTTATTTAAATTCTATTTAAATAATATATAGTTATTGTAAATTTCTATATATAATTTAAGTGATTAAAATTATTTTAAAAATAATTCGTTTTAATTAATGTGTGAAATTATCATTACAGGGCGCTATCTTGGATTTTGATGAAAATAGTGCCATTGGATCCCGAATAATAAATTATTATATGCCGACGAGTTTTGTAACGATCGGACGTGATAGGTGGTCATGCGTAACAATCTGCCATTTTGGACGGTTTAAATCGATGATAAACAACATATGTTAGACTCAAACCATTCAAAAGGGAAGATTGTTACGGGGTAAATAAAAAAGCAGGGGAAAAAAGAAAAAAATACAGAACCATAGCGCAATGACAAAATTTAATAATAAAATAAACAGTTCATGAAGCTGTTTACAAATAACATTAATTAAACTTTTATAATACAGATCAAAGTTACATACAAGATGAACAAATAATAAATAAATGCAGTGGAGCAGAACGACACGGTGGAATAAATATGATAAACAGTAATAGTACAAAATCTTCGTCTTCGTCCTCCAGAAAGCAGTCTTCGGTAACTGAAAAGCTCAAACTGACCCGAGCGAAATGAAAAGACAAAACACTCTAGTCAGAACTGAAAAATACTATGTATGTTAAATCAATTATAAGTGTAACGACGTTAGAGATGTTTATGAGAATTGACATCTCCAATCCAGTGTCAACATGAGTGCGATAACTTAAGAGATGCTCAGGATTACCATCTCCTAAGGATCCGTTAAACTATCTACTATGTAGTAAAAATACGCTATTATAATAGTGTCTACAGTAAAGTAAAGTATTAAAATAGCGTTAAGGCGTTACCCATGTCCCTCTTAACACATTATACATAATGTCGTAGTCTATACAAATACTGTAAACTCCATCCGTAGGTGGGCTATCAGGGAGCACTCCATACGTACCACACAAAACTGGTATCAGAGCATGGTATTTTTCTTTAACTCTAGAGTCATGAATCCATCAAATAATGCTTTTTCTGAGGGGCAATCTATTGCTAGGCCACCCATGTTTAATGGGAATGATTATGCTTATTGGAAAGTTAGGATGGGCATTTATCTTAGTTCTGTTGATTATGATGTCTGGGATATTATTGAAACTGGCTATAAATCTCACGCTATAACCATTGGTGATACTGAGATTCCTAAACCTAAGGATGGGTGGGATGCTAACGATAAGAGATTAAAAACTACAAATGCTAAAGCCATGAATGCTTTGATCTGTGCTCTTGATAAGAATGAATTTAATAGAATTTCTCATTGTAAAACTGCACAGGAAATTTGGCATACCTTGGAGGTGACACATGAAGGAACTTCTCAAGTCAAGGAGTCTCGTCTAGCCCTATTCAGCAATGAATACGAGAACTTTGTGATGGACAAAGGCGAGAGCGTAAAGGACATGTTTGGACGCTTTTCAACTTTGGTGTACAACACTAGAGCGCTTGGGAAGGTATTCACCGAGGTAGAGCTTGTGAGAAAGGTGCTACGAGTCTTACCAATGAACTTTGAGGAAAAAGTCACGGTAATACAAGAATCGAAAGATCTGAGTAAACTAAGCATGGAGGAGTTGATTGGCAACTTGATGACATATGAGCTTGAGCTAAAAGCAAAGGAGGAACGCAACAACTCCGAATCAAAGAAGAAGACGATTGCCTTAAAGAGCAAAGAAGGGAGCGATGAAAAAGAAGAATATCCAATTGAAGAGCTTGAAATGGCTGTCAATAATCTTAGAAAATGGTCAAGATTCAAGCCACGCTAGAAGAAGACAAATGGTCATAGGCCAAAAGATTCTGACAATTCCGATAATGAACCGATGTGCTTTAACTACAACAAGCTTGGCCACTTCAAACAAGAATGCCCACTTCTCAAAAACAACAAAGGAAAGAAAAAGAAGAAGAAGGCCTTTGCAGCGACTTGGGATGATGAAGAAGGAGAGGAAGTTTTGAATAGTAGCTCAGAGGAGGCTAACTTGTGTCTTATGGCAAAATTAGATTCAGAAACAAGCTCAGAAGAATCTAGTGAGGGAGGTAACTATTCCTATAGAGACCTTGTTTTTATGTGTTCTGATCTTACTAAAGTAGTTGATACTCTTGAATCTAAAATTGAAAAACTGAAATCCGATCGGAGAGAACTTGCTCGTGAAAATTTTAGGTTAGAAACTGAACTTGAAAATATTCAGAACCTAGAATGTAAAAAATGTAAAATTTTAGATTCAGAGTTATCAAGACTTAAGAATAGCTTTGAGAATCTTGAAAAAGAAAACTTGAGTCTTAAGGAAACCATTGACACTAGGAAAAAGGATTTTATAAATAGATGCACCGCACTTGTCACTGAAAACACAACACTAAAAACCAAAGTCCAAAATCTTGAGAAATCTTTGAATAACTTTTCAAGAGGAGAAAAATCATTCAACATGTTATTGGGAAATCAAATTTTTTCTAACAACAGAAAAGGACTAGGCTTTGGGAAAACACAAGTTAAGGATAATGCAAAAGGTAAGAGTGTCTTTGGTAGATGTAAAATAATTGGACATTGTGTTGAAAATTGTAGTCATAGGAACAAGAACACAAAATTTATACAAGTTTGGGTTCCTAAGAATTCTACAAACAAATTTCATGTCTATTAGAACAAGAATGAAAGGACTAAACAAGTTTGGGTTCCAAAAGGTTTGTTTATTCACAATGTTTCAGCCACTAACAATCATGGACCTATAAATAGGTCACAAAAATCTTTCATCGTGTAGGTATGGTGGCAGGCTAAGGAACAACAACAGTATTCTCTGGATTTTGGTTGTTCCAGAAACACAACGGGCAACAAAGCAAAGTTCCTTAGCCTAGTACAAAGGTGACAGAATCACAATGGACAATCACAAAAAATTATCGTAAAGGTAAAACAGGTGAAGGGTTATTTATCGATATATTAAATGTGATAATCTGCACCATATTCAGAATGAAATCAGCCAATATTGAGATGATGCTTTTTTGATTCTGACTTGTTCACTGTTAAAAATTGAGTTTGAGTTCTTATGCACATTTTCATGGTCTTGTTTATCAAATTAGTGATGTTTTGAAGTGAAAGTGAAATTCAGATGCAGATCATACTGGTAATTTAGTTGACAGAAAAGTTACTAGTTGAACGTGATTTTTGGTGAGACATTTAGTAACTGTATCGTTTTTCAAAGAAAATATCTGCATATTTTTTCATTACAAATAATTTTCAAATAGCAGAAATTTATTCCTCATATAACCCCTTCGAGAAAATCATTGTTGACCATATTTTCAGATTAGTCATTTTTATTTGATTTTAAATGACAAATTTTGACTAATCCGACTCCCTACTAATTATCAAAAAGATAAATAGTGATTGAAAAGATGATAAGTGTTGATATTTAACATACATTACTCAAGAGAGTATATTTGGAGAATTTCTTTAGGAATTCAAACAAGAGTTATAAAACTTTTTGTTGGGTAAAGATTCCATGATCATTTCTATATCTATCATATTTCTATCGACCATTGTTTATCAAATCTTAAATATAGTTTGTCGATATGTGGTACTATAATCAGGGATCATTTGTTTTTCATTTCACATTTTTTTGTAAAAATAAATAAGTATCCAAAGTATTCACTCTCATTTAAAAGTCTTCACGGTTATGCATGGGTGAATTACTTGGATTTTTGATTATGTGCTTCCATGCTCATTTAAAAGTCCTCACGGTTATGCATGTATGGAAGGCATATCAAAATTGGTTGATTAAATAGACAAGTTGATTCTAATCCCATTTAAAAGTCCTCACGGTTATGCGTGATTAGAAGATACTTGAATTCATTTTTAAAATTAAATTGGAATACTACTAATCTCATTTAAAAGTCCTAACGGTTATGCATGATTAGTTGATATTCAAATTCCTGATATAAATGTACCACAAGTAGATACATCTGTATGATTTTATATGAGAATATCATTTCCATCTTTCTAAAAGTGGAATATGCGCCTAACAAGGGTAGTTATGATTTTTGTTTGATTCTTATTGAAGTTTAATATTTATATTCAATTTGAGTTTAATGTTGGATTAATATTGATCACTCTATATATATTTTTCTCTAACAGTATTATTCTTTTGCTGATAACAAAAGGGGGAGAGAAAAGTTAAGATTTTGTCAAATAAAATCAAGCAAAGGTCAAATAATTTTCCCATTTGCATCTAGGCTCATTTATATATTTCTATTTGTATGCTTATATGTAGGGGGAGCATCATGTAGAGAGGAAGCATTTAAATAGGGGGAGCAATTAGAGCATATCATTGACCAAATACATTTAACATAGTCAAAATCTTAAATATATGTTTGTTATCATCAAAAGGGGGAGAATGTGGAATATGCGCTTAGCGCTTATATGATTTTTGTTTGATGATAATAAACATATATGCATTCATTTAAATGTATTTGTTAATGTACTATTTTAATTTTCATAGATTAAATAAATATTTGTTGAGTAAAATAATTCACACAGAATTTGAATTCAAACAGAAATTTTATTCAAACAAATATTTATTAAAATCTTGAATAGTATAATTTCAAGCTCTCACTAGCTCTCACTATACATATACAATTTTGAATACATCACAATTCAATTTACATTAATAACCTCACTACATATCACTCACACTCGTATTTTGTCTTCAACTGCATTCCAGTTTGAATCAAGCATCTGAGAAATCTGCAAAAATATTCACTAACGCAGTAAAATTGAAAAAGAAATATTTTTGCAATATAAAATGAAATATGATTTTTGAAAATATGATTTGCCTCAGTTATTTGGGTTGTGCGCCATAATTTACATTTGAATTCATCACACACGAACAGTGTGACATGCACAGTGTATCACTATACATGCCACAAGGCCGTGCACATCGATATACACTTGATAATGCTAAAGGGACAGGTGAGCACAGGTCAAACCCAAATGAAAAGCCGGGTTCAACTCACATGCAATATAAATTCATCAGCACAAGGTCAAACCCGAGTTTTTAAAACTGGGTTCAACACAAGGCTACATGAATAATGCAAAGCTTTGACAAATCAAAAGTGCATCCTGAAGTACAAAATGACCAAACAAGTGCACCACTGAGCTATTCAAATGAAACAAAGTGGCAACATCAAAATACATGCCAGAAGCTCAAGTACACCAGTGACACAAGTGATACTAGCCAGCAGATACATGAATAATGCAAGACCAAACTACACAAACTTCAATGACCAGTTCATGCATGCATTAGTAACCAAACACAGAAGAACAACCAAGTAAGTAACAGCAAGCAACATGGTCAGACACACTTCAATACTGCAGACCAACCAGAAAGTAGCAAGCTGAATCAACACAGCAACTCAAAGACCACAAGTGTACAACAACTACAAGGCATAGCAACTGCACAGCCCAATGAACAAGACACAACAAAGTTCACAAGTGCAGACACAAGGGCAGTGGACAGTACAAGCAAAAAAATGCAACAGACACACAATGTAAATCAGAGAAAGGATGAAGACAACATGAAGTGAATCAAGTTCAGTAACACAACAATCTTTGAACAAGAAAACCAGTGACATGAATGCAATGCACATGAATGCAACATCAATGAACCAAATGCTCAATTTGATTGTAAGCATGTACAATAGGACAAAGAAGTGATACATCAATGACAAATTGGAGCAACAGAATCAATTATGCAACAGTGAAGAATAACCAGTGTCGTACAAGTTCGACACAGCATGGTACAATGCAGATACAACAAGTCTCGACCACTATGCAATGTCCAGTGATGCAAACAATGAATAACATGTTCGAAGTCGAAAGCAATAAACAAGTTCAAGTCGAGATCATGGAAGCATACTGAAATCAAGTCAAAATAATTAATGAATGCAACTACAGGAACTCGACTACAAAAGCACCACAAGTATATCAACTCAACAACAGCCAGTGCAATGACCAGAACAAGCAATGACCAGAACAATGACCAAGCAATGACCAAAACAATGACCAATGAACAAAGAACAGAGACCAAGCAATGACCAGAACAATGACCAAGCAATAACCAGAACACAAGTACAGGGAACAACAACATGAATACTGCAACACTCAAGCAACATGTCCAGTTACAACAGAAACCAAGTGCATGAAGACTGAATGAAGTACACAAATGTAACAACAACAAGTTCAAGTAAATCAAGGCGATGCACCAATGCAAGTAACTCATGCAACATGACCAACAGATCACACTATGCAGTGTACAAGAACAAGTCGAGATGAACAAAAACTACAATGCAAACAGTGAATAGCATGGAAATATGGAATCACATGAACAAGTTCGAACAACCAGACAATATCATATTCACGAATGCAATGTTCAAGTGGAGACCAGAGAAGATGGCCAGAGATGAAGACTACAAGATGAATGAAGTTCAACAGTACAGAAAAATTCAAGAAAACAAATTTAAAGTCAAGTGCCAAAGTCACAGTGAAGTCGAAATCATGGAAGGGCCAGAGAATTAAAATTCATGACAGTGTACTACCAAAAAATTCAAAAACATATCTTTGAAAAAGTCACAAAGTAAAAGAGGAAAGTTTTGGCTGTATCAACCAAGAATAATATCGAACGTTTGAAAGTCAAGGCCGTGAGTAACAAGTCGAAAATATATCAGGAAAGCCATGCGCATCAGGAAAGCAACAATTTAGGAAAGTATCAGATTGATACGAATAAACTCAAGTGTCACATTCATATAAATACCAAACCCAAGAGTTCATCATAGGCATCGAGTCAGGCAAGCAATTAAACCAGCAACGAAAGAGAATACATACCAATTTATCGAACTCGATCAAAGGAGCAGCTGCAATCTCGAAGTCAACCAGAATCGATCATCAGAGAACGAGCGAGCAAACCAGAATCGATCATCAGAGAAGGAGCGACCAACAGAGCAAGAGAATAATGCATTTACAGTCGCAATCTCCAATTTCAGAAAACCCTAATCTCTGTAACAAAGGATCGGCCTCCATTGAACAATTGAAGATAGAAAAGGAACGGGCTAGAGAATAAAGCAATTGGGCCGGCCTTGTTTGTTAAAAGGGGCTTTAGTTTATTTCAAATAAGGTTTTAAGCTTTAAACTGTTTTTAGTTTGTTTTAAATTTTCTTTACGAATCAAGTCTTGGTAAATCACCACCTAGGTCGTAGGTAGTGTCAGATTGTCTACTTAGAATTAGTTCAGTGAGCAGAGTGTGCAAGTTTGCAAAACTCTATAGGCGGAAGCAGAGTTTGCGAGTTTGCAAAACTCTATAGGCGGAGCAGGGGGTGCGAGTCTAGTAGAGTGTTTGTGAGTGGGAGCAAGGGTTCGCGAGTTTGTTAGAGTGTTTGTAAACGGGATACTGTTTAATTCTAATAGAAATCTGGGAATGCAGCAGTAGGCAGGGGTTGCCGAAGCTGGGTAAATTTTGTGTGTGATTTACTTTTCAGCATATTTATTTCTGCAGTTTGTTTTTACGTTTAAATCGAGAAAATTTGCTATAACCCTATTCACCCCCCCCTCTAGGGTTAATCTAGATCCTACAAAAACAAACTCGTAGAAGGCGTGATAAAGCATGTGAACAAAGCACTTGAGGAAATGCCGCGGTAGATATACCAATTGCACTCCGGGACTGGTGGTAACGCATAGCAGCTACTGCCGCCCACCTCGAAACACACTCCTATAATCAAATCAAGGGGTAGCCACCAAATCAGTCACAAAGTCATAATATGGTATTGAAGAAATGTGCCCGATAGGAGGAATGACCTCACTAAGCCCAGTATAGCTTTTGTTTTAGTAACATTTAAGCTGACTCATGGGTGTCAGGGTCACGTAAATAGCTTATACAGAATCGTTCATCAAACCATCCTAATTCATTTCTGGAATCTCGACCGCGTACACAGTTGTTCAAGTGGGTTTTGATATTGGTAGAGAGTATGACAATATCCAATCTCGGTCTCTTTAGCAACCAAACGCTTATTACACAACGAATGGTTCTTTCACATTTTTAAAACCACTTCATATTGATATCAAAATATCATATTCAATCCAAATCATATCACTTTCGACTTCATAATTACTTTCAAAGTCATATTTACTTAAATATGTCGTTTCACCAACAAATATCATTTCAAATCCCAACTTATATTATTACATTTTAAACCTTATTCACTTTAAAATCAAGGCTTTAATTATAAACATTTCAACTCTACACCATCTGAAATTTAGAAAATAATTGAGATAGTTATAAATAGATTAATTAGTTTAACATAGTTTTAAAATAGATATAAATTAGGTTAAATGGTTTAAAATAGATTAAATAAATTTAAATAAATTAAAATACTTTCAATAGACTTTTAAAATAGTATAAATGGTTTAAAATAGATTAAATAGAATTAAAATAGAATAAATAGTTTAAAATAAATTAAAATAGTTTAATAAAGTTTAAATGATTTAAAATATATTAAAAATATTAAAATAGATTAAGATAGATTAATTAGGTTAATTAGTTCCTAATAGGTTAAACTAGATTAAAATAAATTAAATAGTTTAAATTAATTAGTTGGTTTAAAATAGATTAACTTATTTTTAATAGTTGAAAATCTAAAATTAGAATTTAAAAGAACATTTATAGTTTTTATTGATAAATTTTGAAATTAATGTAACACCCCACCCCGAGACCCACCTTAGTAAAGAGAATTAACAAGTAATTCCGTCTACTAAAGCGGAGAATAGGGCTGGTTAAGGGCTACCATCTATAACTTTGTCTTAAACATCTACTGAATACGTCGATAAATGCAATATAATTTTTTTTTCTATTTCAATGGATCGACATACACAGTAAATGCTTAATCCAAAACTATAGGTGGCTAACGGATCTATCAGAACAAAATACAATAACTAAATGTAAAGCACATCACAGAACAGTAATCAACATCATATATATATATATATATACTGATACATGTTTAGTACAATACAATATGAATACAGATAAAGGTGGTACTCGACCACATCATACACATTGAATCAAATATAAATACATCAGGATATGCGGAAGAACAAAAATTTCTCAAGAGAAAGGAGAGCTAATATCCAACATCAACTTCAAGCTAAGACCAATATATGATACCTGAAACAACTCGGTCTGACCCGAGTATAAATACACGGGTCAGTCTAGCTACACAAATCAGTCAATATCGGTAATATGAAGCAGAATAGACATGAAGATACTTCTTCTCGAAGGATAAGAATGAATCGATAAACCCATAATCTCAACACTTAAGTAACAAACACTACTTAAGTGAACAAATACCTCGAAAGAGGTAATTCAAACTCAATACTCAAATCAAACACATGTGCCTCATATCATCAGCGACATCCCAAAATGTCTACATGGTTTCCATGAACCAAATTTCCTCAAAAGGAGAAACATCAATACAAACTCTCGCCAAAATGGAAAACATAAAACATTCTCAAATAGGATGATCAAAAACTCAATTATAGATGAATCTCCAAATTCAGTTATACCTCATCTCATCGGTGTAAATGTATATAAGTCTTAATCTGAACTCGCCAAAATGGCAAAACACAGAATATCGTATAAAATCCTGAAATCTCAAAACTCATAACTTGAGGAACTCGATAAGAGTTCAAAACATCATAATTGAAATCACCATATATATAACATCTCATATAGCAAAAGGCTATCGATGTAATAAAACATCTTAAAAGGGTGAAATCACAATAAAACAGAAAACTCAGAAAATCCAGATAGGCCAAATCCCTGATTATAATGCGGAAGCAATGCTGCACGTGCTAAACTCAGATGGCCGAAGCCTTAGACAAGGTCGCTAACACCTCCCAAAGCAGTTCGTCCTCATGACAAGGTCGCTGACACCTCTTCAAGCCATTTTGTCAGTCCTAACAAGGTCGCTAACACCTCCCAAAGCAGTTCGTCCTCATGACAAGGTCGCTGACACCTCTCCAAGCAGTTCTGTCAGCCCTAACAAGGTCGCTGACACCTCCCAAAGCAGTTCGTCCTCATGATAAGGTCGCTGACACCTCTCCAAGCAGTTCTGTTAGGCAAACATCATGAATGTGTCACAAACTTATGGACAGGAACCCGAAAAGTGTTAACGTGTGTCCCATACCACACATTCGCACTTAGCGGTTTACTAGCCGTTAGTCGATGCCACACTAGAAACATCGTAAAACTCAAAAATTTATATCTCGCCTAGTCTCCTTGACGAGTGACAAAGAGCCACCATACTTGTCTCATCTCATCGACAAGCATTAAATGGCATCGTAACTTGTCTCATCTCATCGATAAGTGAAAACATCATGATGGTTTCTCATAAACCATAAATCTCGAAATATGAAATTATAAACTCAAGACTTGCCTTGTATCATTGGCAAGTAAATAAGACATCATGATGGATCTCATCGATCATACTCCCATATAGGAGATCTCAAACCATAGTGTTTGCCAAATATTGGCCATCTTAAATAATTTCCAATAAATAGGAATTATAAAAATAAAATATGCCATAAAATGGCAAAACATCTCAGAATCATAAATCTCAAATAGCTTCGATCGTACAAGTCCGGAATTAACCGAAATGGTAAACGCACATGTCCCATACCACGTGTTTTACTAAATCGTTTAATTCTCTTTCTCATACGTTCGAATAGTGCAAAAGTGTGTGTTTTATATTTAGAATAATTTACTAGAGAAAACAAGCTTTTAAAACTTTTTCACGAAAAGGTTAATAAAACCCATATTTGAAATTCTTTTATTACAGGGAATAAATAGGTTTTTTTTTATTAGAACAATAATTTTAAAATACTATATCATAATAATTTTAAATGTCCGTTTATTTCTAAAATTACTTCAAAAATGTTATAGTGAAAAGCATACTCGAAAACAATGAAAAACAAGGAAGTTAACTCAAGACCGATAACTTGAGTTCAATAAGAATTCAATTCAAATTTAACTAAAAATCAATTCGAATTTTATTTAAAATTTGAATTTTAAATTCTCCAAATATAGCTAGCCTATTGATAGGCATCATAGCTCTCAAAGCTCTCAAAAACATCATCAAAACCGAAAGAGAATAAGAGTAAAAATGAGCTAATACGGTTCTAAGGTCAATGTTTGTTTTTGTCATCTTGTTCTCAGGACAGCAACTTATAACCATAATTTCGACCAAGTAAACCTTAAAATTATAGAAAATACAATGAACAAAACTTGTAGTACATGAATTAAGCTTTCCGAAACATCTAAGATTATTAAAATCGGATCAAAAACGAAGAATTTATGGTAAATTTAGTTTCAGCCTTAAGCACAGAGCAAATATTGATTTTGCTCTCGGGATTACAGTATAAAAATTCGATTTTGTCATAGCTAACCTCAAAATAACAGAAAACTCAACAAACGAAATTTATAGTATATAAAATAAGCTTTTCGAAACATCTAAAATTATCAAAATCGGATTAAAAACGAAGAAGTTATGGCTAATTTAGTTTCAGCCATAAGCATAGAGCAAATATTGATTTTGCTCTCGGGATTACAGTATAAAAATTCAATTTTGTCATAGCTAACCACAAAATAACAGAAAACTCAACAAATGAAAGTTGTTGTGTATGAAATTAGCTTTCCGGAAAGGCCAAGATTATCAAAATCGGATCTGTGGTTCAAAAGTTATGGCTGTTTTTCTAACAAATTCAAACTCAGCCAGGTTTGTTAAAGACAGAATCAGGCTTCTGTTTTTAAACTCATTTCAGGTCAAGTAAATGGAGGAATTTCGAACAGTGACCAAAAGATAAATTGCATCTCATTTAATCTATTTTCTAACCTAAAAAGAATGAGCCATTTCAGATAGCTGTGCACCAATATATCGCTGTTTTACTGCAGCGATTTTCATATAAAATTTTCAGCAAGCAATAATTGGATTTATTTAACACATACAATCAATTCACAATCAAATTGAAAGCAATTCAATCAACAACCTTCTAATTCAATCCAAATAACAACTAAAAAAATCACACATATGAATTAGAGATAGCAAGTGTGAGTTGTAAATAACTCACCTTGTAGCTTCCTATAGCTTGCTAATCTAATCCAAAGCCTTGTTACAACCTTGCAATCTCTTTGCTAACCTCTAATACACCTAAATGCTCAAAAACCTAAATCCAACCAGCACCACTTAAATTAAAAATAAAACGAAAACCATAATTTTATAAGTCTAGAAGGTAGAGAAGATTACCTAGCTTTGTTTTCTACAAGTATTGACCAAAAGCCCTTTGATTTCTAGCTTTGATTTGAGGATTTAAGAACTAGGTTTTTACTTAGCTTTGAGAATATATTTTTGTTTCTATTTCTCCACTAGACTATGAACGTAAGATAAAAGAAAGAAGAAGTAATACTTTTCTTAAATGGGCTAAATGGGCTTGAGCATGGATCCTAAGGCAAAGTGTTGCTAATTAATTTCTTAAGACAAGTGTTGTTATTTCATTCTTATTCCATTTATTTACACTAATCAATATTTTACAAAATCCCAAGTTATTTCTCAAATTTAACAAGATCAAATTAACAACTTAAATACTCTCATTTATAATAACACTAAGATATTATGCAATTTTAGATATAACTTCTGAAATAAAATAATTCTCATTATTTTTAATAAGATATCCAAATACTAACACTTAACTGAATTTACAACATTTCGAAAGATACCGTAGGATTTATTAAGATAAACAAATCAATTATTTACAAAATTATGTTTAGATTCATAATTAAATTTACAATTATAATTTTTCAATTTAAACTACAAATCACAATATAAACATTTTACTCTAATTACCAAATTTAACATAATTGATTTAATAATATTCCAATTTAACTTGATATTCTTTATTTAAGAAACAAAAATTATTCCTTAAATAGATTTAACCAAATATTCTTAAAATATGTTTTAATTACTCAATTAAATTTCACAAATCATAAATTAAAATTAATCATTCCTAACAAAATTTAATTAATTAGTGAATTTACACCAGGGTTGTTACAGATTCCCCCCTTACAAAAATTGCGTCCCTGCAATTTTCTAGAAAAAGAACCATAAACAACTCAAAAATTCCAATCGACAAAGGATAAAAGACAAGCTCGAAACTCAAACCATTCATACTCTCAACATAGAATGGTAGAGAGAAACAAGGAAAAACTCACTTGGTCAATCCAATGGCTCAACAAATGCTAAAATAGTGATTAGTAAACCATCTAATTTTCCAAGTAACTCGAAAGAATTACGAAGATATCCCGTCTTCGATCAAATCTCAATAAGATGCTCAACGATTAATCAATCGAAAATGATTGATTTCACAAAACTCTACGAATAGAGTCGGGATCAAACTTACTTAAATCTGAACTCTAAGCAATAAAGAAGAACATCAATATGATTTTCCGCATAAATATACGGAAAGAACATCCTCACAACAGGGTAGACACAATAGACAAGATAGATAAATCACAAGTTGGCTTCTCACAAGGCCACCAAACTCGAATGACCGCAAAAAATGCAAGTCGCTAATATTAGCTCAAAGATTGAATATACTCAAGAACAAGAATATAAGCTCAAATTATCTTTTAATCCAAGATATTTATAATTTTAAATCTCAACATCTTTTAAATTTTAAAATATCAATTTTCAACATTTGAGAATTTCTCAAACTCTTTACTATATTACTTAGTAAGTAATTTAAAACTCAAAGTTAAATTCAAATTTCTTCTCTTACTTCAAAATTAATTTCCAAAGAATTTCGTAAATCCATAATAATATTCCTCAAAATAAATTAAGGGTTTAGATTCTCTTTACTCTTATATTAAACCACTTAAATAGTTATTAAAACAATCTTCAAATTCTTTTATTATACTCTTCCCTTAAAACATTCAATGTATATAATATAAATTCTAAAATCTCAAAATATACTTCCAATAAAGCACGGCTCTAAAATAATCTCATTTATATTCTGATCTATATAATCTAAAATAAATAAATGGCATTGCCTCGCCATTGAGTCTCTAATAAATATATATATTTATTGGCTGCAGAGTTGACCGAACGATCAAAACTACCTCGCCACTCTATTACTCGTCTCTAAAATCAATGGCTGCAATTACCATTCAAAAATATATTTAATATTTAATCTCAAAATATTATTTTCAAAATATCAATCTTTAAAACATAATTCATCGTGTCTGCTTGTCTCATCATAGCATTTAGGAGATTCCTATCGATAACGTTGATCAGGCGTATCGACCAGAACTCTTAACTACTCGATGGATAGCCCAATACTCTCAAATTATTTCTATGAAAGAATACTACTCATATAAATATATTCTCAAAACATTCTTTGATTTTTTTTTAAAATATCTCAAAACTCCAATTTCTGTTTTAAAACTCATATTTATATAGCTTCAAAACTCAACCCAAAGAAATTAAGAGAATGCATCGAGATATTCCTAGAATACTCAATTCATAAAATCAACAACAGGAGATGGAGTGTTCGTCACCTCCTACAAGATGATGAGCCACTCTCGAAAATCATCAAGATACAGCCAAGCAAGATATTTTTCTCGAAGGAGATGAAGCACACAAACATCAAATCATTACTTCAAACAAAGTAATGTTACAAAGGATAACATCGATTGAGTATCCGAAAAGGGTAACTCAAAAAAAATTGAATGATAAACTCAATCAAGCTTGAAAAATCTAGAAATTTACCTCATTCCTTAGTGGATGTCCTCGTGGAAGGATAGCCAAAGGCTAAAAGCCAGAAATAAGGTTAATTCAACACTCGATTGCCCGATTGGATATCAAACCTAAACAGACTCATCAATACTCAACAAATTCTCCTTGACTGGAATTCGAGATATACCATCGACATCTTGATACTCAAGAGTGAATTTCGAAACTTTGAAATCATCATTAACATTCCAAAGTGATAGAAATAATAAACCAATAAAAATAGGAAACCTAAATATACAATAGGATCATATAAAACTAAGAATTGAACTTAATATCAATAAGTCAATCCATCTCAAATCCAATGCCTCTCAAGATTGTGAGTAACAAACAAATACTCACAAAAGCGACATCAAATAGAAATCTTAGAATGCTCACAACGAGCCAATCATTATGGATCCCCTCAATACGATCCACAACTCTCTAACGAACACAACAAGAATACTCAAAGGAATCAATAAGCTTCATTGATACGAGCTCACTCGCATCGACAAAAATAAGAATAGAATAATCCCAAATAAGATTATTCATAAGATAAGATAACATCCAACTCAATTATCGAATACTATGGAATACAATATATATTCCTAGACATATTCCATCTCGACATATCCCAATACTCGAAAAAGAATTAAAGCACGATTCGAAAACAAGCTCGAATAAAGGACAATGATTCACTCGTATTATACTTCGACGTATTGTGATATAAGTACTGTTCTATGTTTATTCTACTTTGTTCTGACCACAGCTCTGATACCATGCTGTAACACCCCACCCCGAGACCCACCTTAGTAAAGAGAATTAACAAGTAATTCCGTCTACTAAAGCGGAGAATAGGGCTGGTTAAGGGCTACCATCTATAACTTTGTCTTAAACATCTACTGAATACGTCGATAAATGCAATATAATTTTTTTTTCTATTTCAATGGATCGACATACACAGTAAATGCTTAATCCAAAACTATAGGTGGCTAACGGATCTATCAGAACAAAATACAATAACTAAATGTAAAGCACATCACAGAACAGTAATCAACATCATATATATATATATATATATATATATATACTGATACATGTTTAGTACAATACAATATGAATACAGATAAAGGTGGTACTCGACCACATCATACACATTGAATCAAATATAAATACATCAGGGTATGCGGAAGAACAAAAATTTCTCAAGAGAAAGGAGAGCTAATATCCAACATCAACTTCAAGCTAAGACCAATATATGATACCTGAAACAACTCGGTCTGACCCGAGTATAAATACACGGGTCAGTCTAGCTACACAAATCAGTCAATATCGGTAATATGAAGCAGAATAGACATGAAGATACTTCTTCTCGAAGGATAAGAATGAATCGATAAACCCATAATCTCAACACTTAAGTAACAAACACTACTTAAGTGAACAAATACCTCGAAAGAGGTAATTCAAACTCAATACTCAAATCAAACACATGTGCCTCATATCATCAGCGACATCCCAAAATGTCTACATGGTTTCCATGAACCAAATTTCCTCAAAAGGAGAAACATCAATACAAACTCTCGCCAAAATGGAAAACATAAAACATTCTCAAATAGGATGATCAAAAACTCAATTATAGATGAATCTCCAAATTCAGTTATACCTCATCTCATCGGTGTAAATGTATATAAGTCTTAATCTGAACTCGCCAAAATGGCAAAACACAGAATATCGTATAAAATCCTGAAATCTCAAAACTCATAACTTGAGGAACTCGATAAGAGTTCAAAACATCATAATTGAAATCACCATATATATAACATCTCATATAGCAAAAGGCTATCGATGTAATAAAACATCTTAAAAGGGTGAAATCACAATAAAACAGAAAACTCAGAAAATCCAGATAGGCCAAATCCCTGATTATAATGCGGAAGCAATGCTGCACGTGCTAAACTCAGATGGCCGAAGCCTTAGACAAGGTCGCTAACACCTCCCAAAGCAGTTCGTCCTCATGATAAGGTCGCTGACACCTCTTCAAGCCATTTTGTCAGTCCTAACAAGGTCGCTAACACCTCCCAAAGCAGTTCGTCCTCATGACAAGGTCGCTGACACCTCTCCAAGCAGTTCTGTCAGCCCTAACAAGGTCGCTGACACCTCTCCAAACAGTTCGTCCTCATGATAAGGTCGCTGACACCTCTCCAAGCAGTTCTGTTAGGCAAACATCATGAATGTGTCACAAACTTATGGATAGGAACCCGAAAAGGGTTAACGTGTGTCCCATACCACACATTCGCACTTAGCGGTTTACTAGCCGTTAGTCGATGCCACACTAGAAACATCGTAAAACTCAAAAATTTATATCTCGCCTAGTCTCCTTGACGAGTGACAAAGAGCCACCATACTTGTCTCATCTCATCGACAAGCATTAAATGGCATCGTAACTTGTCTCATCTCATCGACAAGTGAAAACATCATGATGGTTTCTCATAAACCATAAATCTCGAAATATGAAATTATAAACTCAAGACTTGCCTTATATCATTGGCAAGTAAATAAGACATCATGATGGATCTCATCGATCATACTCCTATATAGGAGATCTCAAACCATAGTGTTTGCCAAATATTGGCCATCTTAAATAATTTCCAATAAATAGGAATTATAAAAATAAAATATGCCATAAAATGGCAAAACATCTCAGAATCATTAATCTCAAATAGCTTCGATTGTACAAGTCCGGAATTAACCGAAATGGTAAACGCACATGTCCCATACCACGTGTTTTACTAAATCGTTTAATTCTCTTTCTCATACGTTCGAATAGTGCAAAAGTGTGTGTTTTATATTTAGAATAATTTACTAGAGAAAACAAGCTTTTAAAACTTTTTCACGAAAAGGTTAATAAAACCCATATTTGAAATTCTTTTATTACAGGGAATAAATAGGTTTTTTTTTATTAGAACAATAATTTTAAAATACTATATCATAATAATTTTAAATGTCCGTTTATTTCTAAAATTACTTCAAAAATGTTATAGTGAAAAGCATACTCGAAAACAATGAAAAACAAGAAAGTTAACTCAAGACCGATAACTTGAGTTCAATAAGAATTCAATTCAAATTTAACTAAAAATCAATTCGAATTTTATTTAAAATTTGAATTTTAAATTCTCCAAATATATCTAGCCTATTGAAAGGCATCATAGCTCTCAAAGCTCTCAAAAACATCATCAAAACCGAAAGAGAATAAGAGTAAAAATGAGCTAATACGGTTCTAAGGTCAATGTTTGTTTTTGTCATCTTGTTCTCAGGACAGCAACTTATAACCATAATTTCGACCAAGTAAACCTTAAAATTATAGAAAACACAATGAACAAAACTTGTAGTACATGAATTAAGCTTTCCGAAACATCTAAGATTATTAAAATCGGATCAAAAACGAAGAAGTTATGGTAAATTTAGTTTCAGCCTTAAGCATAGAGCAAATATTGATTTTGCTCTCGGGATTACAGTATAAAAATTCGATTTTGTCATAGCTAACCTCAAAATAACAGAAAACTCAACAAACGGAATTTATAGTATATAAAATAAGCTTTTTGAAACATCTAAAATTATCAAAATCGGATCAAAAACGAAGAAGCTATGGCTAATTTAGTTTCAGCCATAAGCATAGAGCAAATATTGATTTTGCTCTCGGGATTACAGTATAAAAATTCAATTTTGTCATAGCTAACCACAAAATAACAGAAAACTCAACAAATGAAAGTTGTTGTGTATGAAATTAGCTTTCCGGAAAGGCCAAGATTATCAAAATCGGATCTGTGGTTCAAAAGTTATGGCTGTTTTTCTAACAAATTCAAACTCAGCCAGGTTTGTTAAAGACAGAATCAGGCTTCTGTCTTTAAACTCATTTCAGGTCAAGTAAATGGAGGAATTTCGAACAGTGACAAAAAGATAAATTGCATCTCATTTAATCTATTTTCTAACCTAAAAAGAATGAGCCATTTCGGATAGTTGTGCACCAATATATCGCTGTTTTACTGCAGCGATTTTCATATAAAATTTTCAGCAAGCAATAATTGGATTTATTTAACACATACAATCAATTCACAATCAAATTGAAAGCAATTCAATCAACAACCTTCTAATTCAATCCAAATAACAACTAAAAAAATCACACATATGAATTAGAGATAGCAAGTGTGAGTTGTAAATAACTCACCTTGTAGCTTCCTATAGCTTGCTAATCTAATCCAAAGCCTTGTTACAACCTTGCAATCTCTTTGCTAACCTCTAATACACCTAAATGCTCAAAAACCTAAATCCAACCAGCACCACTTAAATTAAAAATGAAACGAAAACCATAATTTTATAAGTCTAGAAGGTAGAGAAGATTACCTAGATTTGTTTTCTACAAGTATTGACCAAAAGCCCTTTGATTTCTAGCTTTGATTTGAGGATTTAAGAACTAGGTTTTTACTTAGCTTTGAGAACATATTTTTGTTTCTATTTCTCCACTAGACTATGAACGTAAGATAAAAGAAAGAAGAAGTAATACTTTTCTTAAATGGGCTTGAGCATGGATCCTAAGGCAAAGTGTTGCTAATTAATTTCTTAAGACAAGTGTTGCTATTTCATTCTTATTCCATTTATTTACACTAATCAATATTTTACAAAATCCCAAGTTATTTCTCAAATTTAACAAGATCAAATTAACAACTTAAATACTCTCATTTATAATAACACTAAGATATTATGCAATTTTAGATATAACTTCTGAAATAAAATAATTCTCATTATTTTTAATAAGATATCCAAATACTAACACTTAACTGAATTTACAACATTTCGAAAGATACCGTAGGATTTATTAAGATAAACAAATCAATTATTTACAAAATTATGTTTAGATTCATAATTAAATTTACAATTATAATTTTTCAATTTAAACTACAAATCACAATATAAACATTTTACTCTAATTACCAAATTTAACATAATTGATTTAATAATATTCCAATTTAACTTGATATTCTTTATTTAAGAAACAAAAATTATTCCTTAAATAGATCTAACCAAATATTCTTAAAATATGTTTTAATTACTCAATTAAATTTCACAAATCATAAATTAAAATTAATCATTCCTAACAAAATTTAATTAATTAGTGAATTTACACCAGGGTTGTTACAATTAACATCATATTTAACCATTTCTTCCATTCCAACATATCTTAACCATGTCCAAATTTCAAATCAAAAATCCAATTCCAAATCTTGAAATATCAAATTTAACTATTACAATTTTAATAGATTTTCAAAGTTACAGTTTTCAACATTTCAATAACTCAATTTCGATGAATGTCGTTTATACTTCGAATTTAACTTTGAAATTTCAGTTTAAATCCTTTATATGATTACTTAAAACATTTCAATTTATATAAGTTAAATTCTATTTCAAATATCGTTTAACTGGATTTAAAGTTTAAGATTTAAAATCATTAAATTTAACCAATCCGGTATCCATATATAATTCTATACCCTATAGTCAAGTGATACAGATATTATCATTTTAATCCGCAATTTAAAATTTTACGGGTATATATCATTTCGACCCGCAATCCTAAAATTTATATTCAATAAAAATTGTTTAGGTTTATCATTTCAACCCATAACGATTTCCCTTATTCTATATGATCATTCGGGTATGTATCATTTCAACCCATCGGGAACTCGTAGTGTTATTACAATATAAAATATAACATTCAGTCATTCAATATCAGAAATCAAACATCCATTACAATCGTCATCCAAATCAACCAATAGACATCAATAGATAACTTATTAACATTAACATGTATTAAATTGACAATCAAATTCAATATTAAATTAAACGATGATTAAATGTTATAAAAGTCAAATTAACTAGGATGACAATTCTAAATATACCAAAAATCAATCAATTAATATCTAATCACATTGTAAATTTAATTTAAATAACATAAGATAGTTTAGAAATTGTGAATGGGTTAAAACACTCATTTTTGATTTCAAATTGATTTACAGTCCAAAATAAGCTCCAAATTTGAATAGTCCTAGAATTCGTGCAAACTAACGCCAGAATGTACAAAATTCCAATAAGATCCCAGCAGAACAAAACTGCATGAATCTGAGTCTGTATGAAAGAATTATACACATTAGAAGATTGAAATTTTAAGTTAAATTAAAATAAATAAATAAAACGGACAAACCATTCCTCGCCATATTGCACCGTTCCATAAACCCTAGCACTGAAGGAAAGTCGTGATCAAAGCTTTACAGCTGCCAGTCAACTATCGTTTGACCACCCATACATTCGCCCACGACCACAACCACCATGATCAGGCGATGCCACCATGACCCCCTGCCCTAGTCGCACCTCCGCCCAAGACGACTAGGACTCTGTTCGAGCCTGAAGCTCGCCGCCGCCACCAAATTTATTCATGTCCGGCTAAATCTAGCCACTTTGCGACAAACGATGGCCATCGATAATCACTGCTCGACCTCCTCCTCATGACCATGCCCTATGATCGTCTCCTCATCGCAAATCCACCTTTAAATAATTCAAACCCTACATGAAGGGCTGAGGTTCAACCTCGAATACTGGACAAACAATGAAACCGACTGAAAAACGAATCACGCCAGTGAATTATGCTTGTTGAGAGCTTCGAAATGATATATAATATGATAGGATTTTAAGGAGTTTGAATTTTGGATTTGGTTTTGAAATTGAATTTGGGTTTAGATCTGCAGCCATTGGAAAGAAGAAGGAACAGGTAGATGTAATAGATAGATACATACAAAAATGAGAAATTAAAAGGCTAGTAGGGTTTAGAAAGGTCTATATATATGGAAAAGGCCCGATATGAAAATGAACACGTATGGAATTGATTTGAGACGACAGTAACTACCCGAAAAGCCTGTTCTAACCCTGAAACGATACTAGGTCATCCCATATATCAAAATAGATGTTTTTGATAATTCTAAACTCAATGGAACATGTTTCAAGTCCAAATTCCATTGTATAAATAAGTTAGCTTAAAATCGGCTTATTTCAATTGAATTTAATTAAATTGATTTCTATGCATTTCGAGCCTGTACGATCAAACGACAAGTCCGATCATTACGAAACTTGAAACCCTACAATAATTCACTGTTACGGGTCCGATGAAGCTGGTTTCGTTGAAATCCAAGTCAATTTCCATAATGGCTATTTTTACATTGATTAAATAAATATTAAATTAATTAATTCACTTTTAATTTCAAATTTGATAACCAACAAGTTTCATTAATTTTGATTACTTGGCTATTTACAATAATTTAAAACAAATCTACATATCATTCTATTGTTAAATATTACACTAATTACAGCGTTCAATTTCAACTGTAATTAAATCCAATTTATTATAATTTAATTCCAGTATATTGATTTAATTTGGTTTCAATCTTTTAATTCAATCAATCATTACTCTATGGACATAGTTAACATTTGTTTATACCTTATTACACTAATATCCTACAATTATCATCATTTACCATATTAGTTGCAATATTTCAATTACATTGAATTTTTATCAATTATATTAAAATTTTAAATCTAAATAAATTAACTTATCTTGGTTTCACTCATTTTATCAAATTAATTATTGCCTTATGTATGTAACCGACACTTTTGTACATTTTATTGCATTCACCTTTTACAGTTATCGTATTAATTCATATTAAAGTAACATTAAATAACGTTTAATTGCAATTGATTAAATAAATTGGTAACAAATAATATTGTCACCATTTCTATATTTAATCACATTTGTAGGTTTGATATCTACACATAAATGTTATAATTATTAACACAACACTAATTTTTGTTCAATTACAATTTATTACTTACTATTTATTAATTTATACATATTTAAGTTATCAACTACACTTTTTTATCCAATTATCAATTAACACACACATCATTACAATTTATTTACAATCGATAACCAATTATAACTTTGTAATCAATTCAATTAATTAGAGTACATTTAAAGCAATTATTAATTACCTTAAATTAATACTATTACATTTCATTCCCATTATATTTTTATTATTAAATCACAAAATTTTCATTTCTTTCAACAGTGGATCATAAAACCTTATTAAATTAACTATTTTTAATTATCAAAATTTACGGTCTTTACATCATGTATGCTCGATACGCACAGTGTAAGTTTAAAAGCATAAAATATATTAAATATTTTACTATAAATAATCATCAACTCCTCTCTTTTTCATTTTTGTTTCATTCTTCACTTTCCACATCTGCAACAATCTCTTTCCCTTCTTCAGTTAAATCAAGACAAATAGTTAACAGAATCATGTGATTTTGGATTCATTAACTTCATTTAGATGAAGGCTTCACGCTGATATGCTTAGTTTTGGATGCGATTGAGTTCGACGATGATTGACTTGGTCTTGGCCGTGCTAGGGCTAGGCGTAGGAGGAGCTAGAGGTGGCGATAGGGTATGATGTTAGGGGCATTGGGTTTCTGGGATAAAGGTGATACGGAGGTTTTGGATTGGGAGGTTGCGGTGGCGTATAGGAGAAAGCAGCATATATGAAAAGTACCAACAAGCTTCAAGTTGCGATTCGACGGTGGCTATTGGAGATGAAATCTGGATAGTGGTTGTACTTGTGGTGGAGAATGGAGGCCTTTGGCATAGGTGGGAGGTGTTCTGTTAGTCGGGTTGGAAAGACGACCTAGACATTCTGACTTTTGGGCACGGAAGTCGCAAATTTGTAGGAGTCTTCGAAGGTGTCATGGTGGTGGTCGGTAAGTCGAGCATAAGGAGTAGGATGTAATGGTGAGGTGGATTGGGAGATTTATCAAGTGATTCGCTGTGTCAGTTGAAACGTTCACGTGGAAAGGGTAATTCGTCTATATTAGTAAGCCGGACAAATGAGGGAGAAGGAATGAGGGAGGTAACTAGTGGCTAATGATAATTTACTAGTAATTCATTAAGTTATTAAATTCAAATTAATATAAAAATCGTATCTTTTTCATGCGAGGTCCGAATGAGGCGCAGTTTTCACTGTTGCATTCGTATTGAGATTTTTTATGTTTAGAATTGATTTGGGCTTAAGGTGTGTTTCATTCATCAATTGATTGTATATTCTTGTATATATAATTGCTGTATTAAAATACAAACATATAACAAACAATGGAAGTTATTACTTTTGGACCCCTCCTTTTTTGTAAAACAAGTGAAAATAATATTATGGAGTTTAATTCCTATTTAGATCATCTATAACATCTATCGTGGTCCAAATTCTTATTTACAATTTTGATAGTACGTTATAAATGTTTCAAGCGATGTAGTCGTTATCAACATGCTTTGAAATCTCCGATATTTGACATACATTAAATGGAATAAATTGTTAGGTATTGTAGAAGTATGCAAGTATATATTTTTGGCTACATATGTATTGGTGTGTTTAACATAAAGAAATTGGTTTGGACATTTGTGGAAATTGGAACTAGAAGTTGAGAATGTTAGAAGTAAAGTGGTCACTTTGGATGCACTTTGAAATCACTATGATCGGCGATTTTAAAATTTACTTTGAAAGACATCCTAGGGCTTCTTCATATTTATAATAAGTACTGTATGCGTACTTATTATTGGGAAAATGTCAAGGTTTAAATATATTACTGGAAATCATTTAAGGGTTTTTGAAGAGATGGTTTTAAATTATAAAGCAGGATTTATGGTGCTTTAAATAAGAAGTTTTAAAAGTGTGTATAAGTATTTTACAAGTATATTTTTAGTATATTTATGGTTTTAGCAAATTGTTAAAGATTTTGTTAAAGAAATAAAAGGCTTCTATATTATAATATTTTACAAATGATTTATAATATTTTATTGAATATCTTAGTTTTATAAATAAATTAATATGTGTGTATATCATTTTAAAGGAATTTTAGTATATTTAGAAGTTTTAAAAAGGACGTTCAGTATTTGTAAAAGAATATAAAAGAGTTTTGGGAATATAACACTTACGTTATAATGGGTTGCATTGTAAATTGATTAAAAAGGTATATAACCTTGTTTAATAAGTAGAGAAGTACTTAGAACTTTAAATGGATGTTTCAAAGTAAATGGCAAGTATAAATGTGATTTTGAGTTTACAATAAGGGTGCTTGTGCAACATTTGTTTTAACCCATTCGGCAAATCTTTTGAAAAGTAATTGGATCTTTAATATGGAATTTTAAAGATTACAGAATATTAGAATGGTTTTGGGGTTTGTCGTAAACAATGTTTTAGTAACATCTTTTTCTAACCCTTGAATAATATTATAAAGCGGTTAAATATTGTTAAATGAGTTTGGAAAGTACTTAGGACTTTAATAATGGGATTTAAAGAGAATGACATGTATGAGTTGGTTCTAGGTTTGTTGTGGCAATATGTTAATAGTATTCAGGTTTAGCCCGTTTTGGTTATACTTATGAATGCAAATATATCTTTGAAAAGAATGTTTTAGATAATCATATGTGAAATGGTTTTGGGTTTGTTGTAACGATGTTTCTTAAGCCCTTTGAAATTGATCGTTGAATATACTTATACACGTGAGATAAGTAAATGAACACTTTTGAGAAGTGTTAAAATATGTTGAAATGAATAATGGTATTTTAATTAAATAGTGGATTTTAATTAATAAATGAAGTTTCATTCATAAAAGAGATTATTGAGTAAAAAAGGGTTTTACTAATAAAAAGGTTTTTAATTAATAAAGGAATATTAATTAAAAAGGAAATTATAAGTCACTTATATGACATGATCTGTAACAAACAAGGATTTTCTATCCTTGAAAATCGATACTAATATCTACTGTATTGCATACCAAGCAATCGAATGTCGGAAAGCCCGATCTTTAGGGAAAGAAGGACAAATAAAGAAGAAAGGAGAAAACAAAATAATATAGAATCTTATAGCGGAATGAGTAATCTATAATATGAAATAGATGTTTACAAAAGAAACATAACTGTAATATACATACAAACATCAATTAGAGTACACTAACCTATCTTATCGTGGATGATTATAACAGTCAGGCTTTACAATTTGCATATAAATACGGCCAAAAGACAACAAAGCTGAACATAAGAAATATGTGAATATGTCTTGGACTTCCAGCTCATCCTGAGCGTCGGTGCATCTAAAGCAATCTTATAAGTATGCTCGGTCAGATTCGAGCATTGAAAGAGAAGAATGGCTGGATCGGCCTGATAAACCAACGTGAGAAAAACACACCCATATAGATTTTTATAGCTATCAAAATCTTTTTCAAATAATGGTATCTCGTACGACCATGTCGCACATAAACACAGATAGGTTTTTACCTTACGATAACCAAAAATATTTTCTATAGAAAATCTATTGATATTATAATAATGCTAGGGGTCAAAATAAAATATGAATATAGCTAAAATGTTGCATCTCACATTTTAGCATAGTAGGGTACAACTAAGTCCATACGGCGCTTATTGGAAAATGGATTCCATACAATGACTGGGCTATTGGGATACTTCCCATCAGTGCATCTCTAGATAAAATAACACCAAGGTCGAACCTATTGACCACTTCCAACATAGAACTAGCCTACCCCTTGCTGGACGGTACCGAATGTGATCATCCCTTGGTTAATGGGCCCTGATGCATGTAGTTGAGAGATGATAACACTCGAGATAGTGATGATCATACCCTACCGAGAGCGACCCAATTAGCCTTGCTGCATATCCTCTGTTTTAGTCATTCTCGACGGATGAGGCTTGAGGCTACATTTTACTTTTATATAGTACTTCCACTTAGAATGCTACATTGCCTTCAAGATGATGACACAATGTCATCATTCATCCATACAAGTTGTTCAGGAGATGAATGAACCAAAGGCACTACTTCTACTACATTAATTTTGGAATCACCCTTGAGATTAGTGGCAAGCTGCCCTTGCACTTCAAAGAGCTTTATTTTCAGATTCCATCATCTTCAAAATGTCTTCACTTCAAAACGCTTGAGTTGGATCGAAGTAGTTTTCGAATAACAATTTGATTTTGGTCTATTTTAAACAACTTTCGATAGTTTCGACTAAACTCAATCCCGGTTCTGTAGGAAATAAACAGTCAAAGATAAGAGCGAAGGCCACCTCCTAACTGATAGTGGATGAATTTCCTTATCATTTGTTCTAAGAGAACGAAACGAGATTTATAGGCACGGTACAACATCATTGGAGATGACTGTGTCGTATAACTCAGGTGTTTCACATAGATATTTCCAAAGTTACATTTTGGTCCATATTTGATAGTCGATTGTTTAACTATCAACAAACACACGCTCAAATAAGGGATTTAATTCCATAGGAAAAACCAACTTCTGGTTAAGCACATAAGTAACCACTAACCTCTTTTATAAATCTTTTCATTAATTAAAATCACTTTGTAAATTACTTAAATAAAAATACTTACAAAGATATACCCACAAATCCCTATATCAATAGTTGGAAAATATCCATATACTTAGCCCTACGGTATAAGTATATTCATGGAGCGGAGGAAGATTTCCTTTTTACACAATTCTAAAATCATTTATAAACTCCTTTATAAATTCCTAAAACCCATTAAAAACTATTTTATAAATCCCTAAAAACCATTTATAATGTACGTAAATCATTTCTCAAATCATTTATAAACTCTTTGTAAATCCATAAAACTAATTATAAATCTCCTCTTATAAATTGATAAACCCATTTCTATAATTCGTTTATAAATATCTAACCATTTTTAAAACGCCATTTATCTTGTAAATAATCTTCCTTCAAGTCTTCAAAACATTTTATAAATAAATACTAATCATTTAATACGTTATTGTATAATAATACTAACTATTAACAATAAACCTTATAAATTAATAATAACTACTGAGTTCAAAAACATCTTAAAAATAATAATTAATAATTTCAAAAAAAACTTTATTAATAAAACAATAATAATTAATCTTCAACATTACTATAAATGATAATAATTAGTTTCCAAAATATTATTACTAACCATTATTTTTAATTTCAAACCACATTAATTATTTAAATAATTAATCTTTCAAAATATTAAAATATTGATAAATAACTTTAAAACAACATTAAATATAAATAAATAATCTTTAAAACAATATTAAATATAAAAAATAATCTTAAAACAATATTAAATATAAATAAATAATCTTAAACAATATTAAATATATATAAACAACTTTAAAAATTTCCACATGACTTGGAAAAGACAAATAATACGGTTGGAGTAAAATAGAAATTAAATCCTTTTAAAACAAAATATATTCGAAAACCCCAAAAACCAGATTTTAAATCATTCCCCGACTCAAAAACCAATTCCAACCCAATTGGCAATTTATGGTATTTCAAAATACTAATTTTTAGGACAAAAGCCACCCAACGTTTAACCAATATCGATGTTGATTCCTTTCACTAAGGGGTTTAAGTTTTTATACAACAATGTTATACCCCATAGTGTCAACAATCAGGCTTGATATTTAATAATCGTATAACAAGAACATTATTGAAAATAGTTCTACAATGGTGAGGAATCCTATTGGATCCCTCCAACCGATACCCCTGTATCACAACTAATATATATCAACACATATATATATATATATATATATATAAACAAAATCGACGGTGGTGAGAAATCCTGTTGGATCCCTCTAACTTGTCTCCTGCATCACAACATATATATAATGATATAATATGGGTCATCCGCTACTAGGTTGATATATATAAAAGTCATCCGCTCCAAGGGTGGGAATAAATCCAAACCAATTGATAAAGCAGTAAATTACCCAAACAAACAATCAACAATTTTATAACCACTGTACAATATTTCTAATTTACCAAAATGGTGAGTTAAATTCACCTAAATTCTAGTCATTGAAGAAGCATTCTTGTTATGTCTGAGAATTCAGCTAAAATTTCAGCAAGCTCCAATCTTTGCTAATCCTAATTCCAAGCGTACGTCCCGTCAACACGATCACTGACTGCATTTGATTTGGACCTAATATGAGTAAGATATTCAAATTTTAAATTACCAATTAATTAAATTAATTTAATTATACTAATTTCAAAATTATACACTAATTTCCAATATTTACATTAAATCCATCTTCTTCAAATTTTAACTTCCCCCCGTCCCTACTAGCAACCACCATAGCCTGCATTTACATCTCGCTGTTCCTCCCTCCACCAACCATGAACACCAAAACTGAGTTCACCAATGTTCTTCTCGCCTTGAGCTCCATCACCTCATCAGCAACACTTAGCACACGGCCTCTCCCCTAATTCGCAATCTACAGGCTTCATTTTATTGTCTCGATCATGCACCACCCCATATATGACCAGACCCCCTCAAAAATTCGACGCCGAAGCTCCATGTCATCGCAAACACCAATCTCACCTCCATTTCGACAATCACCAATCAAATAAAATGAAAATCCCAACCCTAGTTCTTATACATTTACTGTCGAACTCCTCAATGATGTCGCGAGCTTCCATATGCATACCAAAGTGAAGAATTCTCATCACAAATCCAAAGATACCAGTTTTTATGATTTTTCATCAAGTATTAATTTTGCTCTTATCTTTAAAGTTTTGAATTAAAATGGAGAGCTTCATTCCTACTTACTGGCAAGAATAAATTGAAGAAGGGGGTATAGGTATGGAATGTTATAAACAGTGGTGACAGTAGTTGTAACGACCCGGAATTTGTGACATTCTGAGTTGTGAATTTTAATTTGTAATATTCAATAATATGATATTTTAATATATGGATATCTCCATTAATCAATAACTGATAATAATATACAAATTTTCCAAGACAAATATAATTTGAATTTCATATTTATTTAAAAAAATAGGATATTGATTAAATGGAAATTTCTTATATATGTATATTTTGTTTTAAAGATAAAATATGTATATTTTGTGTTTAGAAACAAAATATGTATATTTTGTTTTAAAGATAAAATAAAATAGAGAACTGATTTAATTGGAAAAATCATATGCATACATTTTTACATATGAGGGTAATAGAATTTATATGTATATATAACGTGGATAGAAATTTATAGCAGTAAATAAATAATGAAGTAAAAGAGGATATTTTTAATTATGGAACATTAACAATATAATTTATAAAAGAGTTTTAAGTTGAACTTTTCTAAAATAATATATATACACACGGTGGATAAGGAAAAGTATATATATATATACGAAGAGATAAGTTCAAAGGGAAAATTTATACTATTTTTAAATAATAAAAATGTTATGTAAAGAACTAAAATGGTGTGTATAAGAATCACACAAGTGTTATAGGAAAAACTATATATATATATCAAATGAATTATTTTATTAAAAAATATATTTCTATATTATGAATGAAGAAATAAATATGAAAGAAATATATGGTTATATATATATATGTGAAGGCTTAAAAGTTGTTCTTAACCACTTTGGAGTTCTTGTTTTAAGTAACACAAACACACACACACAGATATATATATATATATATAAAGACTTATTGACCAAGATATTTTTTGTATAGAAGGTTATTTTATAACAAAGTTCAATTGGTTTAAAATTGTATAAAAGTATGTAAAGCCAAAATACAAACATTAACCTTGTCAAAAGCAATAACAATTCTAGGCTATCCAAAGTATGCATATGTACTTCAAATATTTTACGGTTTAAAAAAAATAAGAAAAGATTTTAAGTTTTGTAGATAAGCAGTAAAAAAGAAAATAGGTTAACAAAACCTGGTTTGAGTGAAGCAAAAACAATGGGTAAATAAGAAAAAGATTTTTATCGGTAAATAAATTAACGTGTGGCAGAAATACCTGATCAAGTGTAGTAATGATCATCTTAATTCTTTTCAATTTTCTCTCATCAAAAAGAAGATAACTATTCCAGCCCCCAAAACTTCTTTCCAAATATATCATCCAGATATTATGAGCATGTGTATATATAGGTATACGGATCTGAGTTGTTTTTAATTCACGCCTGTGACTAAAGAAATACATCCTCTATTCAAATCTATAAGCAAAGAGTTTAGGAAAAACAAAATTTAATTTTTTAACTAAGTCTGGAAATAGGAGAGGGTAAGGAGCATTCTCTATTTAAATTCAAGCCCAGGGATTCAAAAGCAAGTTTCAGGAGTTCAGATTAAAGATTTTCAATTTCAACTTAAAGCTTCTGGAATCAAATATCTAGAAGGTGAGAAACTTTAATTTCAAACTTGGAAATGAATTGACTTGTTACTCTGTTAACAGTAAACATTTATATCTATCCCAATTTAAAAATCTATATCCTTAATTATAATTCAATTTGGTTAATGTTGTAAACTAAGAAAATGTTTATTTTCTTGTGTAGTTTAAGTTAAAAATAATTTTATGAATGGTTTATGCTATGTAGTTATCTAATGCAAAGTTTTACAATAAGTAACCAAGTTTAGTGAAAATTCAACATATTTAAAATACGTATTCAAGCATGCAATCAGGATCCTTTTATGGAAATAGGATTTTATAAGAAAAATTATGATTTTTAGTAGTCTATAACATAGGAAATTTAAAGTTGACCAGTTTCTGTTTAAAAATTTATTTCACCACAGTAGGTGGAGGAGGCATCGGGTTGGCGACGTTGGGAGGTGTGCATGGGCAAGATAAAGACCTCGACCATGGCCATTTGTTAGAATAAGGCTTGGATTGGGTTGGACAATGGATTTTAGGGTTTAAGGACAGTTTCGGCTATGGTGGCAACACAGTGATTTCGGGGAGAGGAGGGGCGACCGGAATTCGCATGGTTTCGCTCGAAGGTGGTTGCATGAGTGGGCTTTCATGGGAGGTCGGTGGCGTGCGAAGCAGTGGTCGTTCGTGGGTGCAGTGGGTCGATTTATGGTGGTATATGAATTTATGGTTTAAGAATAGGTGGAGCTAGATGGTCGATTTTTGATCGGAGGGGATGCTAGTATCGACGACTCGGCAAACCGAGTCTAGGGACGATGGGGAACTCGGCAGCGTTGGCGCAGCTGCAAGACGATCAGGGGCATGGGTGTGTACGTGCATGCGTGCCACTCGTGCCACTCATGCACGAGTGGATCCAGGCAAGCGCGTTTGATCGCATCCGTGGTGCATGTGTAATAGGCTCGAATATGGTCTCGAGAGATTCTCGAGTCGATCGATACTTGATGTTATATATTGTGTCGTTCGATTTGGGTTTATGTTCCTGATGATGGAACTGGAACCAGAGAAGAGAGGATGAGGGGAGAAGGTAGAGAAGGGTATCGGGTTGTTTTTTGTGTTTTTTTAACTATTTGAGTTTTCGTCTTCGACCCGTTTGATCTATGAATTGTAAAATAGGATTAAATAAAAGAATGGTTATAATGTAAAGGTAAAATCCATGACAACTAGGCTTACAAAAGCATGTTGTAGGATCGATTTCACCCTAGAGGGAGGGTGAATAGGGTGATGGTATAAATTATAAAAATTAATTGCGGAAGCTTATAAAATAATTTCAACACAGATCACAGAACAATAGCAGCACAGAAAAATAGCAGAATAATAAAATGCAGAAATAGAACGACACAGAATTTACCCAGCTTCGGCAAAACCCTGCCTACGTGCTGCCCCCAAGGTTTCTATTAGAAATTAGATAGTCGGACGCTTACACACGTAAACTTGCGACACCCGCTATCGACTAAACCTAATTCTACGCTCAAAACCCTGCCACAACTCAGCCACTGAGTTGCGAATACTCAAACTACGCCACGTAGTTTGTCCCCTAGTCATACGACTAGAAATTTAAACGGTTTAAAAATAAATTACAAATTAAAAACAATTTAAAATTAAAATAATCCAAATTTAAAATAAAAGCCCTTTATAAAAAAGGAAAGCTCTTAAAAAAACAGGTCGGCCCTTTTTTTTAATTTAACACATTCTACTTTTATTTGCTCCGTTCGTTTATATGAAGATGGCGACTGTTCCTCTTGCAACTAAATTAAGGCTTCGTCCCTTCGATCCAATTTAGTGTTTTGAGACAGAAGCTGCCGATAGTTGATCGAGCGTATGATTGATTCTGGTCCTCTCTTTGTCGATCGTCTATTTCGTTGAGTTTCTCACTGCTGCTTCTATTTGATCGAGTTCGTCTACGATTTCGGTAAGTACTTTATTCATTTTACTTTGCTGGTTTTTGGCTTGCTTGAACTCGATGCTCTGAAATTGTAGATGATGATTTGTTTATATAGGCTTTGTAACACTTGATTTTCGTTCGTACAAATATATTTGAATTTGTCAATTTTGTTTGATCGGCCGTTCGATTATGCTTGAACGTTTGATGATTTATCTGACTTTGTCAAATTCGTATATTTCACGGCTTGATTCCTTGGCTACCACGGTATTTTGATTTCTGGCATTTTTACTTTGTAATGAAGGTTGACTTGTTCATTAACATGACTGTGACGATTTCACTGTGCTCATTTTGAAGTCACTGCGCACTTTGTAGCCTTGGTTACTGGTCGAGTTCATTTTCATTTGAACTATTCTCTGGAGAGGTTGTACACTTGTAGTTGAGTCTGTTCAATTCACTGGTCCTTGTATCAATGCTCGGCCATTTAGGTGGTAGCTGTTGTTATTGGCTTCACTTGATTATGAAACTGTTTTTGACTTGGTTCATTTAATTGTTGTTGGTAGCTGGACTCGACTCGAGTCTGGTTCATGTAGTCTGGGTTCTCTACTGACCTGTAGTGTTCATTAGTTCATTTGATATGTTGTTGATTCATGTAGCTGTTGGTCGACTATCTCTATGAGTTGAACTTTGATGGTGCTTCAGTCTTGTTCCTGGTTAAGTTCATTGTTGAGTTGTTTCACTGGTGCATTGCCTTTGTGGTCTTCATATTCATGTGTGTCTAGTCATGTGTTCTTTGATTTGTACATTTTTGTGTTCATCCCTGAGTACTTTTCGACCTGCTGTTTGCACACTGCTTCCATTGTTCTTCATGTGGTGTAGAACTACTGTCCTGATTTGTATTTTTAGCTTGGTTGTCAATGTGTATATGATGGATATTCACTTAGTCGAAACTGGTCATTTATGTTGTAGGTAGGCATGATTGTTAGCTGTCTTATGCATGTTGTTTTAAGCTAGTTCATTCATGTTGTATTTGGTATCTTCACTTGAGTTGCTTGTATATGTATATAAGTGTTCACTGCTTGTAGTCTCTGTTCGACCTGATTTTGCTTTGACTTTGGTCGCTGCTGCATATTGTTCAACATGTAGTTTGCTGTATGATTTTTTACTTGTGTACTTCATATATGCACTGCGTATTGGTTGCTTCCCTGACCTGTGCATGGCTTGAAGTCTGGTGCTTCATCATTGACTCGGTTTTGTTTCGACCTATTGTTTTGTATTTGTACCTGTGTTGAATCCAGCTTAAACGCTCGGGTTTGACCTTGTGCGCCTGTTGTGACTCTATTTGTGTTGCACTTGAGTTGAACGCAGCTTTTCATTTGGGTTTGACCTGTGCTCACCTGTCCCTGTAACATTATCAAGTGTATATCGGTGTGCACGGCCTTGTGGCATGTACAGTGATACACTGTGCATGTCACATTGTTCGTGTATGATAAATTCAAATGTAAATGATGACGAACAACCGAAATAACTGAGGCAAATATTATTTTCAAAATCACATTTTATTTTATACTGCAAACATATTTCCTTTTCAATTTTACTGAGTCAATATTTATTTTTGCAGATTGCTCAGATGTTGGATTCAATTTGAAGTGAAGTTGAAGATAAAATACGAGTGTGAGTGATATGTAGTGAGGTCAACTGTAAATGTAAAATTGTGATGTAATTGAATTTGTATCAAAGTTGTATAGTGTATAGTGAGAGCTTGAATTTGTACTATTCAAAATTGTAATAAATATTTGTTTGAATAAAATTTCTGTTTGAATTCAAATTCTGTGTTATTTAATTTTATTCAGCAAATATTTATTTAATCTGTGAAAAATAAAATAGTACATTAACAAATACATTTACACGAATATATATATGTTTATTATCATCAAACAAAAATCATATAAGCGCATATTCAACAATCTCCCGCTTTTGATGATAACAAACGTATATTTAAGATTTTGAATATGTTAAATGTATTAGATCATTGATATGCTCTAATTGCTCCCCTATTTAAATGCTTCCTCTCTACACAAAGCTCCCCCTACAAATATGCATACAATTAAATAATATGCAAATGAGCCTAGATGCAAATGGAAAATATTTGACCTTTGCTTGATTTTATTTGACAAAATCTTAACTTTTCTCACCCCATTTTGTTATCAGCAAAAGAATAATAGTGTTAGAGAAAATAGAGATAAAGTGATCGATATTAATCCAACATTAAGACTCAATTGAATATAAATATTAAATTTCAATAAAAAATCAAACAAAAACCATAACTATTTTTTTAGGCGCATATTCCACTTTTAGAATGATGGGAATTATGTCATCATATAAAGCCATACAGTTGTGTCTATTTGTGGTATATTTATATCAGGAATTTGAATATCCACTAACCATGCATAACTGTTAGGACTTTTAAATGAGATTAGTAGTATTCCAATTTTATTTTTAAAAAAATGAATTCAAGTATCTTCTAACCACGCATAACCGTGATGACTTTTAAATGGGATTAGAATCAACTTGTTTATTTTAAAAATCAACTTTTGATATGCGTTCCATACATGCATAACCGTAAGGACTTTTAAATGAGTATGGAAGCACATAACAAATTCCAAGTAATTCACCCATGCATAACCGTGAGGACTTTTAAATGGGAGTGAATACTTTGGTATTTATTTATTATTAAAATTTTTTTACTATATAATTTTTTTCATTAAAAAAAAAATGAAAAACGAAAAACGAATGATTCCTGTTTAAAGTACCACATATCGACAAACTATATAGAATTTTGATGAGTGATGGTTGTTACAAATATGATAGAAATGGAGATGGTCATGGAATTTTTGCCAACAAAAGTTTTGTAACTCTGGTTTAAATTTCTAAAGAAATTTACTAATTATACTGTCTCGATCCATAATATATGATTAATATTAGCACTCATCACTTTTTCAATCACTATTTATCTTTTTGATAATCATTAGGGAGTCACATTAGTCAAAATAGTCATTTAAAATCAAATTCAAAAATAATTATGAAATCAATTTTTCAAAATGACTAATCTGAAAATATGGTCAAAAATAATTTTCTAGAAGGGGTTTTATAAGAAAAATTTCTGCTATTTGAAAATTATTTGAAATGAAAAATATGCAGATATTTTCTTTGAAAAACGATGCAGTTACTAAATGTCTCAAAAATCACGTTCAACTAGTAATTTTTCTATCAACTAGATTACCGGTGTAATCTGCATCAGAATTTCTCTTTCACTCAAAATTATCATTAATTGAATTTGATTGACCAAATCATGAAGTGTGCACCAAAAATTTCAAACTCAATTTTAACAGCAATTTAAATGACATTCTTTTGAATTTGAATTGAAGCCGTGTAAATAATCAGAAACCGTGGATGTAGAGTTAGCCGTACTATAACCAAATGTATTATCATCCAACAAAACACTATTTTTAATCCAAACTTATATATATGAAGTAATTCAAAGAATCTAGAGAATTTTATAGTGTTTTTGGCATAAGAACATAATTTGGCCAACTATGTTGCATAAGTCAGAATCAAAATCATCATCTTTTCATCATCTCAATATTGGCTGATTTTAATTCAGAATATGGTGCAAATTATCACATTTAATATATTGTTCAAATAAATATAAAATTACCTGTTTTACCTTTACGATACTTTTCGTTGTTGTCCATTGTGATTCTGTCACCTTTATACTAGGCTAAGGAACTTTACTTTGTCACTCGGTGTGCCCTTAGAACAGCCAAAATCCAGAGAACACTGTTGTTGTTACTTAGCCTGCCACCACACCTACACGAAAAAAGATTTATGTGACCTATTTGTTTTTATAGGTCCATGGTTGTTAGTGGCAGAATATTTAGAAAAATAATTTTGTGGAGACCCAAAACTATTTATAATTGTTCCCTTTGGCACCCAAATTTGTTTAACTTTGAGAGATTTTATATTTGTGCCTTTTGGAACCCAAATCGGTATAGTTTTCACATGTTTCGGTCCATGCCAACAATTATTGTGATTGTGTCCATATTTTCTACAAATTGTGCACATAAAATTAACTTGATTAATATTGCATTCAACAATTTTCGATTTATTATATCCAAGTCCTTGTCTAACCGTATTAACAATTTGCTTTCCTAATAGCATATTCAATGATTTTTCACTTTTTGAAAATTTATCTAAAGCCGTTGACAATTGTTGGACTTGTGTTTTGAGAGATTCATTTTCGTTTAACAATTGTGTGTACTTTTTAATAGAATCCTCTCTCCTAGTATTTTCACTCTCTTTTAAAATCAGAATTTCATTTTCAAGTGATTTTATATTGATTTCTGATTTTTTTAATTTCATCTTCGAATGTTGGACACTTATCACACTTAGGGATCCTTCTTTGATAGTTTTCGACTAATTGGTCAAGTTGTTCATTTAATTTTATCAAAGTGTTTTTTTATGATTCAAGTTTGGCATATTTCTCCCTAAGTCGTTCAAAACAGCCATTCACTTCGTGGAAATAAATAAGTAATTTAGAGTGAGTAAGTTTTGATACCTCGCTTGGCTCGTCATCGTCGCTATCAGTTATATTTCCATGAAGGCACATATCTGCTTTCTCACTCTCACTGCCAGAACTTTGATTATCTTCATCACTTGTATTCCACGTGGCTGCAAAACTTTTCCTTTTTGATTTCTTTTTAAAGTCGCGTTGATTTTGAAGACAATTGGGCTTGATGTGTCCGGGTTGGTTGCATTTGTGACAGATGATCTTCTGTTCTTCAGAGTAGTCTAGTGCTTTGGCTATTCTGCTTTTCGCTTTTTGAATTCGAGCTGAATTTCCATATTTGTATTTCCATCTTTTGAATTTCTTTATTAAAAGGTCCAATTCTGCTGCTGCATCATCATATTCATCACCATCACTTTCTGTTGTTCCTTTAAGAGCTATTGATTTCTTTCGAGTGTCACTTCCTTCATGCTCTTCCTTGAATTTCATTTCTAGCTCATAAGTGGTGAGATTTCCGATGAGTTCTTCAACTTTCATTTGTTTTAAATCTTTCGATTCTTGAATGGCAGTCACCTTTGCTTCAAATTTTCGTGGAAGGACTCTGAGGATTTTTCGGACTATCTCCAACTCTGTGTATGATTTTCCAAGAGCTTTTGATTTGTAAATGATATTGGAAAGTCGTCCATGCATCTCTTTGACATTTTCTTCCTTCGCCATTGTGAAGTTCTCGTATTCGCTGCTTAGCATGGCAAGGCGAGATTCTTTGACTTGAGATGTTCCTTCGTGAGTCACTTCTAGTGTGTGCCATATTTCCTGCGCAGTTAGACAATGTGAGATACTATTAAATTCAAATTGATCCAATGAACAAATAATAGAATTCATAGCTTTAGCATTAGTATTTTGTAATTTATTTTCTCGTTCCGTCCATTGTTCCTTTGGTTTATCTATTTCCTGATTATCTACAGTTATAGTTGGCGCTTTATACCCTGTCTCAACAATATCCCAAGCGTCAATGGTTTTTAGAAAAATTTCCATCCTATTTTTCCAGTAAGCATATTCACCATTGAACATTGGTGGTCTAACTATGGACTGACCCTTAGCAAAAGCATTATTAAAAGAAGACGTTTTAAAAATTCAAATTTTTAAAACAAAAATTGATTTTTGAAACATGAATTTTTAAAACAAAATTGACTTCTATTCCTATCTCTGATACCACTTGTAGGATCGATTTCACCCTAGAAGGGGGAGTGAATAGGGTGATGGTATAAATTATAAAAATTAATTGCGGAAGCTTATAAAATAATTTCAACACAGATCACAGAAAAATAATAGCACAGAAAAATAGCAGAATAATAAAATGCAGAAATAGAACGACACAGAATTTACCCAGCTTCGGCAAAACCCTGCCTACGTGCTGCCTCCAAGGTTTCTACTAGAAATTAGATAGTCGGACGCTTACACACGTAAACTTGCGACACCCGCTATCGACTAAACCTAATCTACGCTCAAAACCCTGCCACAACTCAGCCACTGAGTTACGAATTCTCAAACTACGCCACGTAGTTTGTCCCTTAGTCACAGGACTAGAAATTTAAACGGATTAAAAATAAATTACAAATTAAAAACAATTTAAAATTAAAATAACCCTAATTTAAAATAAAAGCCCTTCATAAAAAAGGAAATCTCTTATAAAAATAGGCCGGCCCCCTTTTTTAATTTAACACGTTCTACTTTTATTTGCTCTGTTCGTTAATATGAAGATGGCGGCTGTTCCCCTTGCAACTAAATTAGGGATTCGTCCCTTCGATCCAATTTAGGGTTTTGAAATAGAAACTGTCGATAGTTGATCGAGCGTATGATTGATTTTGGTCCTCACTTTGTCGATCGTCTATTTGTTTGAGTTTCTCACTGCTGCTTCTATTTGATCGAGTTCGTCTACAATTTCGGTAAGTACTTTATTCCTTTTGCTTTGCTGGTTTTTGGCTTGCTTGAACTAGATGCTTTGAAATTGCCGATGATGATTTGTTTATATAGGGTTTGTAACCCTTGATTTTTGTTCGTACAAATATATTTGAATTTGTCAATTTTGTTTGATCGGCCGTTCGATTATGCTTGAACGTTTGATGATTTATCTGAATTTGTCAAATTCGTATATTTCACGGCTTGATTCCTTGGCTACCACGGTATTTTGATTTCTGGCATTTTTACTTTGTAATGAAGGTTGACTTGTTCATTAACATGACTGTGACGATTTCACTGTGCTTATTTTGAAGTCACTGCACACTTTGTAGCCTTGGTTACTGGTCGAGTTCATTTTCATTTAAACTAATCTCTGGAGTGGTTGTACACTTGTAGTTGAGTCTGTTCAATTCACTGGTCCTTGTATCAATGCTCGGCCATTTAGGTGGTAGCTGTTGTTATTGGCTTCACTTGATTATGAAACTGGTTTTGACTTGGTTCATTTAATTGTTGTTTTTAGCTGGACTCGACTCGAGTCTGGTTCATGTAGTCTGGGTTCTCTACTGACCTATAGTGTTCATTAGTTCATTTGATATGTTGTTGATTCATGTAGCTGTTGGTCGACTATCTCTTTGAGTTGAACTTTGATGGTGCTTGAGTCTTGTTCCTAGTTAAGTTCATTGCTGAGTTGTTTCACTAGTGCATTGCCTTTGAGGTCTTCATATTCATGTGTTTCTGGTCATGTGTTCTTTGATTTTTACATTTTTGTGTTCATCCCTGAGTACTTTTCGACCTGCTGTTTGCACACTGCTTCCATTGTTCTTCATGTGGTGTAGAACTACTGTCCTGATTTGTATTTTTAGCTTGGTTGTCATTGTGTATATGATGGATATTCACTTGGTCGAAACTGGTCATTTTTGTTGTAGGTAGGCATGATTGCTTGCTGCCTTATGCATATTGTTTTAAGCTAGTTCATTCATGTTGTATTTGGTATCTTCACTTGAGTTGCTTGTATATGTATATAAGTGTTCACTGCTTGTAGTCTCTGTTCGACCTGATTTTGCTTTGACTTTGGTCGCTGTTGCATATTGTACAACATGTAGTTTGTTGTCTGATTTTGTACTTGTGTACTTCATATATGCACTGTGTATTGGTTGCTTCCCTGACCTGTGCATGGCTTGAAGTCTGGTGCTTCATCATTGACTCAGTTTTGTTTCAACCTATTGTTTCATATTTGCACCTGTGTTGAATCCAGCTTAAACGCTCGGGTTTGACCTTGTGCGCCTGTTGTAACTCTATTTGTGTTGCACTTGAGTTGAACGCGGCTTTTAATTTGGGTTTGACCTGTGCTCACCTATCCCTGTAACAATATCAAGTGTATATCGGTGTGCACGGCCTTGTGGCATGTACAGTGATACACTGTGCATGTCACATTGTTCGTGTGTGATGAATTCAAATGTAAATGACGACGAACAACCCAAATAACTGAAGCAAATATTATTTTCAAAATCACATTTTATTTTATAGTGCTAAAATATTTCCTTTTCAATTTTATTGCGTCAATATTTATTTTTGCAGATTGCTCAGATGCTGGATTCAATTTGAAGTGAAGTTGAAGATAAAATACGAGTGTGAGTGATATGTAGTGAGGTCAACTGTAAATGTAAAATTGTGATGTAATTGAATTTGTATCAAAGTTGTATTGTGTATAGTGAGAGCTTGAATTTGTACCATTCAAAATTGTAATAAATATTTGTTTGAAAAAAATTCTGTTTGAATTCAAATTCTGTGTTATTTAATTTTATTCAGCAAATATTTATTTAATCTGTGAAAAATAAAATAGTACATTAACAAATACATTTACACGAATATATATATGTTTATTATCATCAAACAAAAATCATATAAGCGCAAATTCAACACATGTAATAAGCAAATTGACCAAAGTAAATGTCTTAAATCAATTCTCTTTAATACTTAATGTTTTATTTAAGACAAAGAAATTTAACAATAATAAAACTCGTTTTACTTTAAGGTTATTTAGTTAAGGTCATATAAATAAATTATTTATATCTTAAATCGGTTAAGCTTTACAAATAATTTTTATTATATGTCAATTACTTGAATTAATTCTTGAGTTTTGTTTGAATAATTTGGAGTATAATCAAGTAAACAATTAGGGAAAAAAATGTTTTAAACTTTCGAATTAATCTAAGGTCTTTAGTGATTTTATATATTTAATTCCAAATGTTAAATAAAATAAAGTGTAATTAAGTTGATGGTTCATATCGACGGATATTACGCCGTTGTTTGATCCGCTGTCAAGTTAAAAAGGTAGAATTTACAAGCTTGTACATACAGAAATTTAATTTCTGATTAGAAATAAATGTCATCGTATAATTTTATATGGCCTATCAATTAAGTTGTTTCCCGAACAAAATTACTGAGTCAATTGTTGATTATTCAAACTGGTTGACATCTGTTCAGCGGATATAAACACCATTCCACTAATTGTTTAATTTATCTTCTGGGGGTAGTATAAGCCATCATTCTAACATATTTCCTGTATGTTTGTTATAAATAACAATGATAAATCTCTGATCTGTTTTTCATGCATATATTTGTTTATTTTTCTGTCAGTTATATTAGAATGTATGATGTGAATCGATATATGGAAGCTGATTAATATTGAATATCTGAATTTGTCATGCCAGTCTGTGATAATAATTTAGTAGCTTGATAAGTAACTTGGGACTGTAAACCCTTATTCTGGTTGGGTTGACTTTGAATCAAGTTTTGTTTTAAAAATGAATATTATTTTTAATGACGTTTTAAAAGAACCGATTAATATTTTGGAAATGTCAAAAGTATTTAATTTATTATTTTTGTAAATCTTTATAAAGGTATGAATTTCTATTTTAAGTTTTGAATTATTTAAAATATTTCAAGTATAAACACTATTTTTAAGTATTTAAAAGTTAATTTTTAATTTAGAGAAATAGTATTTACGTATATTCATTTTAAGATAAATCTATTAAATATTAATGGTGTTTTAAATGATATATTATATAGCAAACTTTTATAAAGAGTATTTTATTTAATAAAAACTGGGGAAATTTATTTGAAACTTTATAAATATGACTTTGGAAAGAATGGTTTGGTGAATGTATCTACCTAGTGAAATAAGCTTACGCTGTTGATTTAGTAAATTTTAATCCATTGAGGTTTTGATTTGAACAAGGCTTAATGGTTGCATAGGGAAATAAATTTGGTTGAATTGATTGATTATTTTGATACTTAAATAACCGACTATCAAATCTGGAAAAAACTTAATTTTGGAAATATCAAAAAGAAACTCGGGAATTATATGGTACAGTTACCATTCGGGTGCTATACCGTACGTATGAACTCGTTTGTTCTCTAAGACGATTATAAGGAAACCCATCTACGAACGGTTCGGAGGTGAACTCCAATCTTATTTTCGTTTCTGTATTTCTTAAAGAACTGGAGTTGAGTTTACCGAGAAATAGCGAACGTTGTTTCGAAGAGATCGAGATCGGATTTGTAATCCAAAAACCACTTTGATCCGACGAGTACGTTTTCGTGATGAAGACAAGAGCTTGGAGTCGAAGATGGAGCAGTGAAGTGCAAAGGCTAATCGCTACTAATCCTGAGGGTGATTCCAAAATGTATATAGTAGGAATAGTGCATTTGGTTCCGTTCGAACTCGAAACAGACTTGTATGGACGAATGCTTTCAGAACATCATCAGGAGGACGGTAAGCATTAGCCTCAAACCTCATCAACCGAGAATGACTGAAAATTAGGGGATATGTAGCAAGGCTAAGTGGGTAGCACCCAATTAGGGTAAGGTCATCCCTGTCTAGATGTCCCTTTTATTCGGTTGTGTGGGCGGTTGTTGATCCCAACCACGGGGTCATCTTATTCGGACTATCCAGTAAGGGGTAGCTCCAGTCTTGTATTGCAGGGGATCAGGGTGGATCCTAGGTATGCTGATCGAGACCAGGTACCGCGACAGGTGGTACCCCAGTTCCTAGTCATTAGTTGGAAATCCATTCTCCTTACGTGCCTTTACGGTTTTGATTGTAGAGCCTAGTATTGCTGGAATTTAATGAATGTAACAATTTCAGCTATTTGGAATAAGTATTTGTACTTAGACACTACTATAATATCAGAGGATTTTGATAAGAAACGTTTTGGTTATCGTAAGATAAAAACCCGACATGTTTATTTGTGGCGTGGTCTTACGAGATACCCTTGATTTCAAAGGATTTTTAAACTTTAATAAATCAAATTGAGTGTGTTTCTCACACTGGTTTACCAGACTGACCCGGGCGTGGTATTTTCATAAATGCTCGGGTCAGACCGAGCATATTTCCAGGTTTAGCTAGAAGACTGGAAGCTTCAGGAGAGGAGCTGGAAACAGGAGACGTATTCACGTAGATGCTTATATTTCGTTGTAATTGGTTGTGTTATCAACAAGTTGTAAATTGTCCGAGCTGAATGGATGTAAACTCTGATTGAAGTCTGTATAAGTTATTAAAGCAACTGTTTTGGTTTCATGTAAAGACTTGTTTATATTATTGTTTATTCGTTTCGTTGTGAGATTCTGTATTGTTCTTTTTCATTCTATCTTCTACCTTCCTTCTTTCTTTCACTGTCCACCTTTCCTTGAAATTTGGCTGAGAAGCGTGGTAAAAGTCAATTTAAATCGATACGGAAAAGTGGGTCATGACATTGTGGTATCAAAGCCTAGGTTGAGCGAATACCTAGGCTTCTATGGGTTGCTCATTGGAGATAGGGTCTGTAACAACCATATTGAGTCTGAGTGAACGTGTGTGTGTGTGTGTATCTCTGTGTGTGTGTGTGTTTATACGAGAGCGCATATTTGTTAGTTATATAAAAATGGTTTTACATATTGTGTTAATTGATCGATTAAGTGGCATATGGATTCTGGTCAATTCAAGTAGCAAACGTTATTGATAGGAATCTCTAAACACTTGAACTAAGCCAACGGGAACAATATTGTTTTTAAGGGGTAGATGAAATAATTTTTACCCAGAATATATTTTTCTATATAGAAGGTATGATTTTTGAATATTTGGTATTTAAAATGATTGGTTGTGATGATGATAATTCATCATCTAGGATTTGAGATGTCTTGCCATCAACCTTTAGTATTTTTATTTGTTTTCCTTTTTGACTTACGTATCCCTTAGAGTTTTGGACCCTTAGGATATGAACTTGGGAAAAAGCATTTTTTTTCTTAAATTTTATTTACTTAAGGGATGTGGAAAGTTTTAAAACTAATGTTTTAGGAAAAAAATTCACCGTAGAAGATAATTTCATAATTATGGATTTCTAAAAAGATATTTGAGGATTTAAAACTTCATAACCCTTTATTTTGTTGTATACACACACACATATATATATATATATCTATAAAATTAAAGAAATAATTTGTTTATAAACTTACTGTATAATGATATATATATATATATATATATATATATATATATATATATTTCTCTGCCTTATACTCCCTTTCAAAAATATACTTAAATTATTCTTTGGAAAGATGATTTCATAAATTTTAGGTACTAGAAATTTAAAAGGGGGAGATGTTTGAAGTGTGAACCTTGTGATGTACTCCTTAGCCTATAGAATTATAAAACTTAGGATCTCATCTTTGAGTTTTTGTATTGATTGTAGGGAACCCGTAGCATTAGTCGAGGTGGAGCATTGGCTAGGGCTAGGAGGGATGATGATTATGGCCTGGTCAGGAGAATTCAGGCGGATCTTAACGAGCCATCATTATATGAGGAAGAGCCGGAGTAGCCGGTAGAGTTTGTCGAGCAGCCTCAGCCTCAGCCTTAGGAAGAAGACCCCGAGGAGAAATTCGACAATGAAGAAGAGTTTGAAGTCGAGGGTGAAGATGATGAGTTTGATGACGAGGAAGAGTTTGAAGTCGAGGAGGATCTTGAATCAGAAAATGACGATGCAGTCATCTGGGAGATAGGTGAAGTTGTTGAGGAGCCAGTTGCTGATGTAGATTTCCTCGAGAGAGAGAGCCTAGTCCAGAGATTGTATGGGTTCTGGACAGTGATGGGGAGTCCGTGGAATTGTCGGGGCCCGAAGGGGAGGATTCAGGTAGTAGGAGTCCCTAGTAAGTGTTGGTTTGCATTCTATAGGAAGTGTATGCCTTTTGTATGTGTCTATGACCTTTAGACGTCATGGTTGTTAGGAGTAAATCTGTAAGCATCTTAGCAATGTTAGGTAGGATGATATATATCTGTATATATATGTGTGTGTGTGTATGTATAGATGATGGTGGCACTGTAGGAACATTCTGGTTGGTACCAGATGTAATGTATATTGTTGATATACATATATAAAAGTATGAAATCTATGTATTTACTAGTGTAGTATGGGTTGTTATAATCAGTTCTAATATGTGCAGATAGTTTTACTAACTTAGCTATGGAATTTCGGGGATGAAATTCTTCTAAGGGGGAAGGAATGTAACGATCCTGAATTTGTGACATTCCAAGTTGTGAATATTAATTTGTAACATTCAATAATATGATATTTTAATACACTGAAACCCTCGTTAATCAACAACTGATAATAATATACAAATTTTCCAAGACCAATATAATTTGAATTTCAGATTTATATTAAAAATAGGAGATTGATTAAATGGAAATTTCTTATATATGTATATTTTGTTTTAAAGATAAAATAGTATATTTTTTTAGAAACAAAATATGTATATTTTTTACAGATAAAATAAAATAGAGAACTGATTTAATTGGAAAAATCATATGCATATATTTTTACAGATAAGGATAATAGAATTGACATGTATATATAATGTCGATAGAAATTCATAGCAGTAAATAGATAATAAAGTAAAAGAGGATATTTTCAATTTTGGGCATGTAAACAATATAATTTATAAAAGAGATTTAAGTTGAACTTTTCTAAAATAATATATGTACACAGTGGATAAGAAAAAGTGTATATATATGTATAGTATTTTTAAGTAATTAAAATGTTATGTTAAAAACTAAAATGGTGTGTAAAAGAATCACATAAGTGTTAATAGGAAAAACCATATATGTAGGATCTAGATTAACCCTGGAGGGGGGTGAATAGGGTTATAGCAAATTTTCTCGATTTAAACAAAGAAACAGACTGCAGAAATAAATATGCTGAAAAGTAAATCACACACAAAATTTACCCAGCTTCGGCAACCCCAGCCTAATGCTGCATTCCCGGATTTCTATTAGAATTAAACAGTATCCCGCTTACAAACACTCTACTAGACTCGCAGACCCTTTTGCTCCCGCTCACAAACACTCTACTAGACTCGCACACCCTGCTCCCGCCTATAGAGTTTCGCTTACTCGCAAACACTGCTTCCGCCTATAGAGTTTTGCAAACTCGCACACCCTACTCACTGAACTAATTCTAACTAGACAATCTAACACTACCTACAACCTAGGTGGTGATTTACAAATTCTTTGACTTGAAAAGAAAAAACAACTTCAAAAATAAATGCAGAAGAAAAAATTAAAATATAAACGTTAATCCTTAATTTTTGCTCAAAGTAAAAAACCCCCTTTAAAACAAAATCTCCTTTGTAATTAACAAGGCCGACCCCTTGTTATTTTTCACCCGATCCACTTCTTTTTGCTCGAGAGAATAATGCGGTCGTTCCTCTTGAAATTAGGGCATCGTTCTCCTTTTTCTTTGCTACTGTAAAATTGCGGCTTTGTTCTTCTTTCTCGAACTAGGGCTTCGGCTCTGTATTGTGATGCTCGTGCTTGCGCTCGTTCTCTGATGGTTGATTCTACTTGCAGCTGCTCCTTTGATCGAGTTCGAGAGATTGGTATGTAATTTCTCTGTTCGTTGGTTTGATTGTTTGCCCTTTTCACTCGATGCCGATGATGAGTGTTTGGGTCAGTATTTATAAGAATTCGAATCACTTGATTCGTTCGTATTCACTTCGATACTTTCCTGATTTTCTAATGCTTGATGCGCACGATTTTCCTGTTTTACTTTTTAACTTGATAATCACGGTTTCTCGAATCTCCTTGATTCTCACGGCATTTCAAACTTTCCTATTTTTAAATCTCTGACCATTTCAAAAATAAAGATACGATTTTTTTTTTCTTTTTCCTGTTTCGTGCATTCTGTAACTTGCTTCTTTCACACTCGATATTATATTGATGATTTATTTGGTATCACTGCATCCATTCTATTGCACTTGCTCATTGCTCCATTCATTTTCCATACTGGGTTGTTCATGCTCGTGACATTGAAGCATACTGTTACTTGTGACATTCATGTCGTTTGCAACTGTGTCACTTGAGACTGCCGTGTATTTACATAGTACTATTGCTTCTCTGTTGCACTCGAGTTAGTTCAAACATGAACTTGTTGTTTGGTTCACTGTGTCACTTAGGTGTACTTCATGTTAGATCGAATTGCACTTGCTCTACTTGTAGTCTCTGGTATTTTATTCTTGCATTCACTTCATTTTGTACACTGCTACTTGTCTCTGACTTTGGGATATATTCACTGAGTTGCTCTGGATATTTTGTCACTTGGTGTTTGCAGCTTGCAACCAACCTGATCATAATTGACTGTTGAGCTTGCAAGTATTTTTACATGTGCATCACTTGACTTCTTATATTGCCTCTGATCTGTTCACCTATAGTCTTCATTTGCATACTAATGTTGTCTCTGACTTGAACTGTCCACTGCATTTACTCTGGTTTCTGTAGTTGTAATTGTTTCTGACCTGATGGCTCTGGCTATTTGCACTTCTTTATCATGTTGTATTCATCTCCCTGTACTTGCTGCCTGGATTGATTCTGTCCACTTCATGTTGTTGACTGCATTATTGAAGTGTGTCTGACCATGTTTGTGTATATAAGCAGTTTGAAGTTGCTGACTTCATTTGTTTACTTGATGTCATGATTTTCCTGGTTTCACTTGTGTACACTGTTGCACTAAGTCTCTGGTACTTCATGCATGTTTTCCATTGTTGCTTGAGCTGTTTCATTTATGATCTGCCATGCTTGTTGTTGCCAGTTTGCCTGTACAGTCCACTGCCCTTGTGTCTGCACTTGTGAACTTTGTTGCATTCATGTCTTCGACTGTTTGCATACACTTTTGGTCATGTTGTACTTCTGGTTGGTCACTTGATTCAGTAGTTTGTTGTGTCACTTGATTCAGTAGTTTGTTGTGTTGGAACTGGACATGTTGTGAAGTTGAGCATTTGGTCTTGATCATATCTGATGTTGTTGAACCTGATTTTCAATGTGGGTCTTTTCATTGTGTTGGTTACTGATGCATACATGTTTGCTGCAGTCCCTTTGCTGTTGCTATCCACATTGAACTGGCTTTGATGCACTTTTGATTTGTCAAAGCTTTGCATTCTTCATGTAGCCTTGTGTTGAACCCAGTTTTAAAAACTCGGGTTTGACCTTGTGCTCGTGTCGTGATTTTGAATATATTGCATGTGTGTTGAACCTGGCTTTTCATTTGGGTTTGACCTGTGCTCACCTGTCCCTGTAGCACTATCAAGTGTAGATTGACGTGCACGGCCTTGTGGCGTGTACAGTGATACACTGTGCATGTTACACTGTTCATGCATGATGAATTCAAATGTAAATTATGACAAACAACCCAAATAACTGAGGCAAATATAATTTTCAAAATTCACGTTTTATTTTATACTGCAAAAATATTTCTTTTTCAATTTTACTGCATTAGTGTATATTTTTGCAAATTGCTCGGATGCTGGATTCAAACTGGAATGCAGTTGAAGACAAAATACGAGTGTGAGTGATATGTAGTGAGGTTGTCAATGTAAATATGAAATCGTGATGTATTCAAAATTGTATATGTATAGTGAGAGCATGAATTTGTACTATTCAGGATTGTAATAAATATTTGTTTGAATAAAATTTCTGTTTGAATTCAAATTCTGTGTAGTTTATTTTATTCAACAAATATTTATTTAATCTATGAAAAACAAAATAGTACATTACCAAATACATTTAAATGAATATATATGTTTATTATCATCAAACAAAAACATATAAGCGCATATTCAACAATCTCCCCCTTTTGATGATAACAAACATATATTTAAGATTTTGTACATGAATTAAATGTATTTGATCAATGATATACTCTAATTGCTCCCCCTATTCAAATGCTTCCTCTCTACATGATGCTCCCCCTACATATATGCATACAAATAGAAATATATTCAAATGAGCCTAGATGCAAATGGAAAATTATTTGACCTTCGCTTGATTCTATTTGACAAAATCTTAATTTTTCTCTTCCCCTTTTGTCATCAGCAAAAGACTAATAGTGTGAGAGAAAAATAGAGATAAAGTGATCGATATTAATCCAACATTAAACTCAAATTGAATATAAATATTAAACTTTAATAAGAATCAAACAAAAAACCATGACTACCCTTGTTAGGCGCATATTCCACTTTTAGAAATGATGGATATGATGTTCATTTAAAATCATACAATTGTATCAACTTGTGGTACATTTATATCAGGAATTTGAATATCTACTAATCATGCATAACCGTTAGGACTTTTAAATGAGATTAGTAGTATTCAAATTTAATTTTTAAAAAATGAAATCAAGTATCTTCTAACCACGCATAACCGTGAGGACTTTTAAATGGGATTAGAATCAACTTGTCTATTTAAGTAATTAATTTTGATATGCGTTCCATACATGCATAACCGTAAGGACTTTTAAATGAGCATGGAAGCACATAATCAAAAATCCGAGTAATTCACCCATGCATAACCGTGAGGACTTTCAAATGAGAGTGAATACTTTGGATATTTATTTTTACAGAAAAAATGTGAATGAAAAACAAATGATTCCTGATTATAGTACCACATATCGACAAACTATATTGAATATTTGATAAACCATGGTCGATAGAAATAATGATAGATATAGAAATGGTCATGGAATCTTTACCCAACAAAAAGTTTTATAATTCTTGTTTTAATTCCTAAAGAAATTTTCCAAATATACTCTCTTGAGTAATGTATGTTAAATATCAACACTTATCACCTTTTCAATCACTATTTATCTTTTTGATAATTAGTAGGGAGTCGGATTAGTCAAAATTTATCATTTAAAATCAAATAAAATGACTAATCAGAAAATTTGGTCAAACAATTATTTTCTCGAAGGGGTTATTTGAGAAAAAAATTCTGCTATTTGAAAATTATTTGAAATGAAAAATATGCAGATATTTTCTATAAAAGAACGATGCAGTTTCTAAATGTCTCAAAAATCACATTCAACTAGTAATTTTTCTATCAACTAGACTACCAGTGTAATCTGCATCTGAGTTTCTCTTCCAATCCAAAATATCACTAACTAAAATTGATAATCCAGACAATGAAGTGTGCACCAAAAATTTCAAACCCAATTTAAATGACATTCTTTGAATTTGAATTGAAGCCATGTAAACATTCAAACATATATCATAGTTTCAGAAACAGTTATATTCATGAATAATCAATAGTCAATCAACATCATAATTATTTCAAAAACAATTTCTTGAAGTTTCAACAATTTCTTAAAATCCTTTTTAACAGCTTTCACATGAAATTTGAAATCGTGCAAATTTACAAGCAGTGGCCAAAATGTCAAAACAAATATATCTAAGTGTAGCATGAATAATCAAAGATCAATAAAATACCATCATTTGACCGAACAAATTTATATGGATTAGTTAAAAGTTGAAAATCTGATTGGTCATCATTTAAGCACAAATCAAGGTCATAAATAAGAACAAGTAAAAAAGAAATCATATCAATTAAGAATAAGTCAGAATTAAAGACATCATTCATTTCATCATCACCTTACTGGCTGATTTAATTCAGATTACGGTGCAGATTATCACATTTAACAAATTTACCTGTTTTACCTTTACGATAATTTTTCGTTGTTGTCCATTGTGATTCTGTCACCTTTATACTAGGCTAAGGAACTTTGCTTTGTTGCCCGTTATGTTTCTGTAACAGCCAAAATCCAGAGAACACCGTTGTTGTTCCTTAGCCTACCACCACACCTACATGATGAAAGATTTTTGTGACCTATTTATAAGTCCACGATTGTTAGTGGCAGAAGCATTATGAATAAACAAACCTTTTGGAACCCAAACTTGTTTAGTCCTTTCATTCTTGTTCCAATAGACATGAAATTTGTTTGTAGAATTCTTAGGAACCCAAACTTGTATAAATTTTGTGTTCTTGTTCCTATGACTACAATTTTCAATACGATGTCCAATTATTTCACATCTATCAAAGATACTCCTACCTTTTGCATTATCTTCAACTTGTGTTTTCCCAAAACCTAGTCCTTTTCTGTTGTTAGCAAAAATTTGATTTCCCAATAGCATGTTGAATGATTTTTCTCCTCTTGAAAAGTTATTCAGAGATTTCTCAAGATTTTGGACTTTGGATTTAAGTGATGTGTTTTCAGTGACAAGTGAGGGGCATCGATTTATAAAATCCTTTTTCCTAGTGTCGATGGTTTCCTTAAGATTCAAGTTTCCTTTTTCAAGATTTTCAAAGTTATTCTTAAGTCTTGATAATTCTGAATCTAAAACTTTACATCTTTTACATTCTAGGTTTTGAATATTATCAAGTTCAGTTTCTAACCTAAAATTTTCACGAGCAAGTTCTCTCCTATCAGATTTCAGTTTTTCAATTTTAGATTCAAGAGCATCAACCCCTTTAGTGAGATCAAGACACATAAAAACAAGATCTCTATAGGAATACTCACCTGCCTCACTAGATTCCTCTGAGCTTGCTTCTGAATCCGATTTTTCCATAAGACACAAGTTAGCCTCCTCTGAGCTGCTATCCGAAACTTCCTCTCCTTCTTCATCATCCCAAGTCGCTGCAAAGACCTTCTTCGTCTTTTTCTTTCCTTTGTTGCTTTTGAGAAGTGGGCATTTTTGTATGAAGTGTCCAGGCTTCTTGCAGTTAAAGCACGTCGGTTCATTATCGGAATGGTCAGAATCTTTTGGCCTATTACGACTTGTTTTCTTCTTGCGTGGCTTGAATCTAGACCATTTTCTAAGATTATTGACAGCCATTGTAAGCTTTTCAATTGGATCATCTTCATCTTCATTTCTCTCTTCTTTGCTCGTTAACGCAATCGTCTTCTTCTTTGGTTCGGAGTTGTTGCGTTCCTCTTTTGCTTTTAGCTCAAGCTCATATGTCATCAAGTTGCCAATCAACTCCTCCATGCTTAGTTTACTCAAATCTTTCGATTCTTGGATTGCCGTGACTTTTGCCACAAAGTTCATTGGCAAAACTCGTAACACCTTCCTCACAAGCTCTACCTCAGTGAATACCTTCCCAAGCGCTCTAGCGTTGTACACCAAAGTTGAAAAGCGTCCAAACATGTCCTTTATGCTCTCGCCTTTGTCCATCACAAATTTTTCGTATTCATTGCTAAATAGGGCTAGACGAGACTCCTTGACTTGAGAAGTTCCTTCGTGTGTCACCTCCAAAGTGTGCCAAATTTCCTGTGCTGTTGTACAATGAGAAATTCTATTAAATTCATTTTTATCAAGAGCACAGATCAAAGCGTTCATTGCTTTGGCATTTGTAGTTTTTAATCTCTTATCCTTAGCATCCCACCTATCCTTAGGTTTAGGAATCTCAGTACCACCAACAGTTATAGTGGGAGGTTTATAGCCAGTTTCAATAATATCCCAAACATCATAATCAACGGAACTAAGATAAAAAATCATCCTAACTTTCCAATAAGCATAATCATTCCCGTTAAACATGGGTGGCCTAATAATAGATTGCCCCTCAGAAAAAGAATTATTTGATGAATTCATGACTCTAAAGTTAAAGAAAAATACCGTGCTCCGATACCACTTGTAGGATCTAGATTAACCCTAGAGAGGGGGGGTGAATAGGGTTATAGAAAATTTTCTCGATTTAAACACAGAAACAAACTGCAGAAATAAATATGCTGAAAAGTAAATCACATACAAAATTTACCCAGCTTCGGCAACCCCTGTCTACTGCTGCATTCCCGGATTTCTATTAGAATTAAACAGTATCCCGCTTACAAACACTCTACTAGACCCGCAGACCCTTTTGCTCCCGCTCACAAACACTCTACTAGACTCACACACCCTGCTCCCGCCTATTGAGTTTCGCTTACTTGCAAACACTGCTCCCGCCTATAGAGTTTGGCAAATTCGTACACCCTGCTCACTGAACTAATTCTAACTAGACAATCTGACACTACCTACAACCTAGGTGGTGATTTACAAATTCTTTGACTTGAAAAGAAAAAACAACTTCAAAAATAAATGCAGGAGCAAAAATTAAAACATAAACGTTAATCCTTAATTTTTGCTCAAAGTAAAAAACCCCCTTTAAAACAAAATCTCCTTTGTAATTAACAAGGCCGGCCCCTTGTTATTTTTCACCCGATCCACTTCTTTTTTCTTGAGTGAATAATGCGGTCGTTCCTCTTGAAATTAGGGCATCGTTCCCCTTTTTCTTTGCTACTGTAAAATTGTGGCTTTGTTCTTCTTTCTCGAATTAGGGCTTCGGCTCTGTATTGTGATGCTCTTACTTGCGCTCGTTCTCTGATGGTTGATTCTACTTGCAGCTGCTCCTTTGATCGAGTTTGAGAGATTAGTAAGTAATTTCTCTGTTCGTTGGTTTGATTGTTTGCCCTTTTCACTCGATGCCGATGATGAGTGTTTGGGTCAGTATTTATAAGAATTCGAATCACTTGATTCGTTCGTATTCACTTCGATACTTTCCTGATTTTCTAATGCTTGATGCGCACGATTTTCCTGTTTTACTTTTTAACTTGATAATCATGGTTTCTCGAATCTCCTTGATTCTCACGGCATTTCAAACTTTCTTATTTTTAAATCTCTGACCATTTCAAAAATAAAGATACGAATGTTTTTCTTCTTTTTCCTGTTTCGTGCATTTTGTAACTTGCTTCTTTCACGCTCGATATTAAATTAATGATTTATTTGGTATCACTGCATCCATTCTGTTGCACTTGCTCATTGCTCCATTCATTTTCCATACTGGGTTGTTTATGCTCGTGACATTGAACCATACTGTTACTTGTGACATTCATGTTGTTTGCAACTGTGTCACTTGAGACTGCCGTGTATTTGCATAGTACCATAGCTTCTCTGTTGCACTCGAGTTAGTTCAAACATGAACTTGTTGTTTGGTTCACTGTGTCACTTAGGTGTACTTCATGTTAGATCGAATTGCACTTTCTCTACTTGTAGTCTCTGGTATTTTATTCTTGCATTCACTTCATTTTGTACACTACTACTTGTCTCTGACTTCGGCATATATTCACTGAGTTGCTCTGGATATTTTGTCACTTGGTGTTTGCAGCTTGCAACCAACCTGATCATAATTGACTGTTGAGCTTGCAAGTATTTTTACATGTGCATCACTTGACTTCTTATATTGCCTCTGATCTGTTCATCTGTAGTCTTCATTTGCATACTAATGTTGTCTCTGACTTGAACTGTCCACTGCATTTACTCTGGTTTCTGTAGTTGTAATTGTTTCTGACCTGATGGCTCTGGCTATTTGTACTTCTTTATCATGTTGTATTCATCTCCCTATACTTGCTGCCTGGATTGATTCTGTCCACTTCATGTTGTTGACTGCATTATTGAAGTGTGTCTGACCATGTTTGTGTATATATGCAGTTTGAAGTTGCTGACTTCATTTGTTTACTTGATGTCATGATTTTCCTGGTTTCACTTGTGTACACTGTTGCACTAAGTCTCTGGTACTTCATGCGTGTTTTCCATTATTGCTTGAGCTGTTTCATTTATGATCTGCCATGCTTGTTGTTGCTAGTTTGCCTGTACAGTCCACTGCCCTTGTGTCTGCACTTGTGAACTTTGTTGTATTCATGTCTTCGACTGTTTGCATACCCTTTTGGTCATGTTGTACTTCTGGTTGGTCACTTGATTCAGTAGTTTGTTGTGTCACTTGATTCAGTAGTTTGTTGTGTTGGAACTGGACATGTTGTGAAGTTGAGCATTTGGTCCTGATCATATCTGATGTTGTTGAACCTGATTTTCAATGCGGGTCTTTTCATTGTGTTGGTTATATATATATATATATATATGAAGGCTTAAAAGTTGTTCTTAACCACTTTGTAGTTCTTTTTTTAAGTAACATACACATATATATAAAGACTTATTGACCAAGAGATGTTTTGTATAGAATGTAATTTTATAACAAAGTTCATTTGGTTTAAAATTGCATAAAAGTATGTAGAGCCAAAATACAAACATTAACCTTGTCAAAAGCAATAACAATTCTAGGTTGTCCAAAGTATGCATATATAATTTAAATATTTTATGGCTTAAAAAAATAATAAGAATAGATTTTAAGTCTTGTAGATAAGCAGTAAAAAGAAAACAGGTTACAAAACCTGGTTTGAGTCAAGCAAAACAAAGGGTAAATAAGAAAAAGATTTTTATCTGTAAAAAAATTAACATATGGCAGAAATCATCTGGTCAAGTGTAGTAATGATCATCTAAATTCTTTTCAATTTTCTTTCATCAAAAAGAAAATATCAATTCCAGCCCTCAAAACTTCTTTTCAAATCTATCATCTAGATATTGTGAGCATGTGTATATATAGGTTTATGGATCTGAGTTGTTTTTAATTCAATCCCGTGACTAAAGAAATACATCCTCTATTCAAACCTCTAAGCAAAGAGTTTAAGCAAAACAAAATTTAACTCTATAACTAAGTCTGGAAATAGGAGAGGGTAAGGAACATTCTCTGTTTAAATTCAAGCTCAGGGATTCAAAAGCAAGTTTTAGGAGTTCAGATTAAAGATTTTCAATTTCAACTTAAAGCTTCTGGAATCAAATATGTGGAAGGTGATAAACTTTAATTTCAAAACTTGAAATGAATTGACTTACTGCTCTGTTAACAGTAAACATTTATATCTATCCCAATTTCAAAAATCTATATCTTTAATTCTAACTCAATTTATTTGATGTTGTAAACTAAGAAAATGTTTATTTTCTTGTGTAGTTTAAGTTAAAAAATAATTTTTTAAACGGTTTATGTTGTGTAGTTATCTAATGCTAAGTTTTACAGTAAGTAACCAAGTTTAGTGAAAATTCAACATATTTAAAACAGGAATTCAAGCATGCAATCAAGATCCTTTTATGGAAATATGATTTCTAGAATAAAAATTATGTTTTTCAATAGTCTATAATATAGGAAATTTAAGGATGACTAGTTTCTGCTTAAAAATTTATTTCACCACCGTGGCTGGAGGAGGCATCGGGTCGGCGACGTTGGAAGGTGCGTATTGGCAAGATGAAGATCTCGACCATGGCCATTTGTTGGAATAATTCTTGGATTGGGTTGGGCGATGGATTTTAGGGTTTAAGGATAGTTTCGTCTATGGTGGCAACACAGTGATTTCGGGGGGAGGAGGAGCGACCGGAATTCGCATGGTTTGGCTCGGAGGTGGTTGCATGAGTGGGCTTTCATGGGAGGTCGGTGGCATGCAAAGTAGTGATCGGTCATGGGTGCAGTGGGTCGATTTGTAGTGGTAGATGAGTTTCTGGTTTAAGAATAGGTGGAGCCAGATGGTTAATTTTCGATCGGAGGGGATGTTAGCATCGGCGATGCGGCAAACTGAGTCTAGGGACGATGGGGAACTTGGCAGCGTTGGCGCGGTAGCGAGACGACCAAGGGTACGGGTGTGTCCGTGCACACATGTCACTCGTGCACAAGTGGATCCAGGCAAGCGTGTTTGATCGCGTGGTTGGTGGTGCATGCGTAATACGCTCGAATATGGTCTCGAGAGATTCTCTAATCGATCGATACTCGATGTTGTATCTTGTGTCGTTCGATTTGGGTTTGTGTTCTTGATGATGGAACTGGAACTAGAGAAGAGAGGATGAGGGGAGAAGGTAGAGAAGGGTATCAGGTTGTTTTTTGTTTGTTTTTTTAACTATTTGAGTTTTGGGCTTCAGCCCGTTTTACCTGTGAATTGTAAAATAGGATTAGATAAAAGAATGGTTATAATGTAAAGGTAAAACCCATGACAACTAGACTTCCCAAAGCATGTAATAAGAAAATTGACCAAAGTAAATGTTTTAAATCAGTTCTCTTTAATACTTAATGTTTTATTTAAGACAAAGAAATTTGAAAATAATAAAACTCATTTTACTTTAAGGTTATTTAGTTAAGGTCGTATAAATAAATTATTCATATCTTAAATTAGTTAAGCTTTAAAAAATAATTTTTATCATATGTCCATTACTTAAGTTAATTCTTGAGTTCTATTTAAATAATTTGGAGTATAATTAAGTAAATAAATAGGGAAAACAAAACGTTTTAAACTTTTGAATTAATCTAAGGCCTTTAGTGATTTTATATATTTAATTCCAAATGTTAAATAAAATAAAGTGTAATTAAGTAGATGGTTCGTATCGACGGATATTACGCCGTTGTATGATCCGTTGTCAAGTTAAACAAGTAGAATTTACAAGCTTGTACAGACAGAAAGTTAATTTCCGATTAGAAATAAATGACGTCGTATAATTTTATACAGCCTATCTATTAAGTTGTTTCCCGAACAAAAGTAATGAGCCAATTGTTGATTATTCAAACTGCTTGACATCTGGTCAGCGGAAACAAACACCATTCCGTTTATTATTTAATTTATCTTCTGTGGGTAATATAAGCCATCATTATGACATATTTTCTGTATATTTGTTATAAACAGCAATGATAAATCTCTGGTCTGTTTTTCATGCACACGTTTGTTTATTTGCTTGTCTGTTATATTAAAATGTATGATGTGAATCGTTCTATGGAAGCTGATTAATATTGAATATCTAAATTTTTCATGCTAGTCTATGATAATAATTTGGTAGCTTGATAAGTACTGTTGAGACTGTTAAGCCTTTTTCTAGTTGGGTTGACTTTGAACCAAGTTTTGTTTTAAAAATGAATATTATTTATAATGACGTTTAAAAAGAACTTATAAATATCTTGGAAATGTCAAAAGTAGTTAATTTATTGTTTTTGGAAATCTTTATAAAGGTATAAATTTCTATTTTATGTTATGAATTATTTAAATTATTTCAAGTATAAAAACAATTTTTTAGTATTTAAAAGTTAATTTTTAATTTAGAGAAATAGTATTTAAGTATATTCATTTCAAGATAAATCTATTAAATATATTGGTGTTTTAAATGATATATTGCACATTAAACTTTTATAAAGAGTATTTTATTTAATAAAAAATAAGGAAATTTATTTGAAACTCTATAAGTATGACTTTGGAAAGAATGGTTTCGTGAATGTATCTACCCAGTGAAATAAGCTTACGCTGTTGATTTAGTAAAAGTTAATATATTGAGATTTTGATTTGAATAAGGCTTAATGGTCGCATAAGGAAATAAATTTGGTTGAATTGATTGATTATTTTGATAGTTAAATAAACGACTATCAAATCTGGAGAAAACTTAACTTTGGAAATATCTAAAGGAAACTCAAGGATTATATGGTACAGTTACCGTTTGGGGTGCTATACCGTACGTATGAACTCGTATGTCCTCTAGGAAGATTATAAGGAAACCCGTCCACTAATTGTTCGGAGGTGAACTCCGATCTTTTTTTCGTCCATGTATTTTCTACAGAACCGGAGTTGAGTTTACTGAGAAATAGCACACGTTGTTCCGAAGAGACCGGGATCGGATTTGTAATCTGAAAACCACTTTGATCCAACGAGTACGTTTTCGTGATGAATATAAGAGCTTAGAGTCGAAGATGGAGCAGTGAAGTGCAAGGGCTAGTCACTACTAATCCTGATGGTGATTCCGAAATGGATGTAGTAGGAATAGTGCCTTCGGTTCCGTTCAAATCCGGAATGGACTTATATAGATGAATGCTTTCAAAACATCATCAGTAGTATGGTGAGCATTCTAAGTGAATGTGGTCTAAAAGGGTAACTCTTAGCCTCGAACCTCATCAACCAGGAATGACTGAAAATCAGGGGATATGTAGCAAGGCTACGTGGGTAGCACCCAATTAGGGTAAGGTCATTCTTGTCTAGATGTCCCTTTTATTTGGCCGTGTGGATGGTTGCTGATCCCAACCGCGGGGTAATCTTAGTCGGACTATCCAGTAAAGGGTAGCCCCGGTCTTGTGTTGTAGGGGATCAGGGTGGATCTTCGGTATGCTTATCTAAACCAGGTATCGTGACAGGTGGTACCCCAGTGCCTACTCATTAGTTGGAAATCCATTCTCCCTACGTGCCTCTACGGTTTTGATTGTAGAGCCTAGTATTGCTTGAATTTAATGAATGTAACAATTCGACTATTTGGAATAAGTATTTGTACTTAGACACTACTACGATGTTAGAGGATTTTGATAAGAAATGTTTTGGTTATCAGAAGGTAAAAACCCGACATGTTTATTTGTGGCATGGTCTTACGAGATACCCTTGATTTTAAAGGATTTTGAAACTTTAATGAATCAAGTTGAGTGAGCTTCTCATGCTGGTTTACCACACTGACCCGAGCATGATGTTTTCCTATATGCTCGGATCAGACCGAGCATATTTCCAGGTTTAGCTGGAAGACTGGAAGCTTCAGGAGAGGAGTTGGAAACAGGATACGTATTCACGTAGATGCTTATATTCTGTTGTAATTGGTTCTGTTATCAACAAGTTGTAAGGGTAGATTGTTGTAAACTATCCGAGCTAAATGGATGTAAACTCTGATTGAAGTCTGTATAAGTTATTAAAGCAATAGTTTTGGTTTCATGTAAAGACTTGTTTATATTATAATTTATTCGTTCCACTGTGAGATTCTGTATTCTTCTTTTTCTTTCTATCTTCTTTCTATATTCTACCTTCCTTCTTTCTTTCACTGTCCGCCTTTCCATGAAATTTGGCTGAAAAGTGTGGTAAAAGTCAGTTTAAATCGATACGGAAAAGTGGATCGTGACAGTAGTGATGGGTATGGCTAGAAAGTAAGTACATATTATTTTATTCAGTAAAATCCGACATTACACACCTGAACTTCTATCGAGGCATGCTCAATCGCGTTCTACACTAGCTACCCTTATTTCGAACACAATGAAACTGGTATCGGGGATTAATTCCATCATATATAGAAGTTTGCTTTCAAAATCAAATTTTATTATATTAATTTCCTGCAATTAATTTCTATGCTCTCGAGCTCGCACTGAACAAACTATACGTCCAGTCATCATGAAATTTGTTGGCATGCAATTATTCGTTATTATGGATCCAATGAAACTAGTTCCGTCAAAATCCAAGACAGAACCCCGGAAGGCTATTTTCACTTGTTAATTAAAATGAGTTATTACTAAAATAGTTTCAAACACTTTTAAATCGAATTAAAAAGTTTACTATTATCATTCTTATTTAAACTGAATTTAAATAACATTTCGAAATCATTTTTATTAACATAAAATCCTTGATTTATTTTTTAAATATTCCAATTATTTAAAATTATTATTCAAATAAATCTATAATTTTGAAATTTAAGATATTTACTTATTCAACAAATATTTTCATATTTAAAATTAAGTATTTCATATTCAAATAACAAAATTTCTGGAACGTTACATTCTTCCCCACTTAAAAGAATTTCGTCCCCAAAATTTCCAAGGCAGGAAAAATGCCACAAAACCCTTTAACCTTCCAGAATCAATTAGTTGAAACTTATTATCAACATTTTCTAAGTCAGTAAATATACAGAAAATTTCGAAAGTGTCTCCTTTGCGCGGCTTGATCGGAACAACTACAAATCATCACTACAGACCCAAATCAACCAAAAGAAACAAAAGCCAAGCGGCTCAACCATAATAACATCAAACCAAACAACAATTTAAACATGTACCTATTTTTTGAGCAACCAAAATCTATTCGTTAAACCATGGCATCCAACTAGAATTTGCTTTCATATACCTACAACTTACTTACACATAATATCAAACTATATAATTCGTTACCATATCATTTTGCATTTTCCAGTGTCAATATTTAATCTATGATAAAGCCAATAAGATGTACATATACCGTTCGTACGCAATATCAATCTGATCGCTTACTCGATCACATAATTTCACTTCCAAACTAGTATCGTCCAATCAAATTCTCTAGCGCGGGTTCAAATTTTGTTCCATGATTAGAAACCACCGTTCTCCTTGCATAGCCATATACTATGATAGAGAATTTTAGAATGAATTAAAAATCTATATCAAGTATTCGCCGTTAAGAATCGAGTGAAAAATCCTTGTTCGTACTAATGTAAGTCGTCTCGAAATCATATGCTCGAATCTGGATCAAAAAGTTATGCGAATAAAAGGATCTACGTACAACTTACATACTTATTTCAATTTGGTTTCTAACTATACCAAATCCTTTTATTCACATTTATTTCCACATTCTAGTATATTTTCTTTAATACTTATACCCCCTATGAATCATTTCATAAATCCTTACTTAAGTTTATAATCACTCTCTTAAAAACTACTTATGTTCATTTACTACTCTTAAAACTCAAGTTTATACCCAATTTAAAAATCCATGACTTCATCGCTTCAAATTAATAAGTTACAAAAACTTATTTTCTTATGTTTTTCCAAAAACACTTAGCTCAATTTCTGCATCAAATTTAGGAGTCTCGACTGTCCAATACGTCGAAATTCCATTTTATTTCAATAAATGAAAATTAACGAACATACATGTCAAATAGAAATGTAAAACATATCTACCCTAATGTATAGGCTACATGCATCCATATAATATTTAGTTGAAAGTTTCAAAACTAAATACCCGGATTTATTTCAACTCTATTTTGAAATAATATATAATATTACCTCTTTTGTATGACAAATCATATTTTTGGGATTTAAATCAACTAGTTTTACTGAACAGCTATATAGAGAAATAACCCTAGTAGAAATTCCTCTTTTGGCAACCTGAAGATGAAGATGATGCTGCAGTCATCACCGAAATTCTTTTCCAACGACCGAAGTGAGTTCAATGCTATCTGTCCCCGTTTTAACATCCAATTTACTACATTTCTATTTAAAAGTACTTTCAAAATAATACTATTATTATTTTTTCCAAAAACTTTGAAAACTCATTTCAAAAACATCGGTATTTAAATCCTCAAATTCATATTCAAAATCCTTATTGATTTATAAACCACATCTATACCCCATATTTAGATAATTTCAATTTCTTATATAAAATCATTTCACAAACTTGCCTTCTTAAGTTTTAACAACAACTTTTTATTTAAAAATCAAATTTTGACCCAACATTATCTTCGAATGCCTTATAGTCAAATTGTGAAATTAAATTCACAAGGTATTCGTTTTAATGTTACCATAATCACTAATCTACCCAACCTTTACAAAAAAAGGATAAATCTGCTCCCGATCTAGCACAATTTCTAATGCCAATAAAATGGTTAGGCACGACCAACAAATCAATAACAATAGTCAGCGCTTCTAGTTGGGGGAGAATGAAAAATCAAGAGTAAATGATAATAATAGAATATTATCATTTTTCTAACAACCAAGAACACCATATATAACTATAATAATTTTTGAAAAATTATTATTCTACATATAAAACATAATTTAGGTAAAATTATTTCATTTACCCAATTTCAAAATATTATTGTGTTAATTGGCCTTGTTTAAGTGTTTAGGGATCACTATCAATAACGTTAGCTGCTCATATTGAATAGAATCCATAAGCCACTCAACAGATCTATTAACACAATATAAAACATTTTTATACCACTAACATATAGGTGCTCATATATATGCATCAAACTCATTTTAGGGTGCTACTGACCTTATCGCTAATGAGTAATTCCTTCCAATGCCTAGGTGTTCACTCAACCTAAGCTATGATAACAGCTGTAACGAACCAGGATTTTCGACCCTCGAAAATCAACACTAATAGATCCACTGTTTTGCATGCCAAGCAATTGAATACCGAAATGGAAAGAAGGAGAAAGAAAGAAGAAAGAAGAAAGGAGAAAACTAAACAACACATAATCTCATAGTGGAAAAAAAATCTATAATATGAAACAGATCTTTACAAAAGATACAAAACTATTATATATATACAAACATCAATCAGAGTACACTAACATGTCTCAGCCTGGATAGTTATAACGGCCACTCCTTACAATTTATTGATAAATACAACCAACAGGAAACACGGCGGAACATAAGAAATACGTAGATACATCTTGGACCTCCAGCTCGTCTCTTGAGCTACAATGCATACAAAACAATATGCAAATATGCTTGGTGTGACCCGATAATTGAAAGAGAAGAACGCCCAGATCAGTCTGGTAAATCATCGTGAGAAAAGCATACCCAAATGGATTTTTAAAGTTGTCAAACTCTTTTCAAAATAAAGATATCTCGCAAAACCATGCTGCACATAAACACGGATGGGTTTTTACCTTACGGTAACCAAAAATATTTCCTACAGAAAATTCATTGATATTATAATAGGATCTAAGGGTCAAAATAAAATATGAATATAGTCGAAATGCTTACATCTCATATTTCAACGTAGTTGTGTACAACTAAGTCTGTACGGCGCTTATTGGAAAATGGATTCCATATAATGACTTGGCTACTGGGTAGATAAAATAACACCTAAATCGAACCTATCGACACCTACCAACACAAGACCGGCCTACCCCTTATTGGATAGTACCAAATATGATCACCCTTTGGTTAATGGGCACTGAGGCATACAAATGAGAGATAATATCAACTCCAAATAGGGATGAACATACCCTAATGGGAGCAACCCACCTAGCCCTGCTGCATATCCATTATTTTAGTCATTCGTGGTTGATGAGGCTTGAGGCTTTGTTTTACCATTATATAGTATTTTCCACGTGGAACGCAACATTGCCTTGCAATCGACGACACAATGTCAGCTCTCATCTATACAAGTTATTCAGGAGATAAATGAACCGAAGGCATTACTTCTACTACATTCCTTTTGGAATCACCCTCGGGATTTGCAGCAAGTAGCCCTTGTACTTTAAAGAGCTCCTTCAAATTCAATCATCTTCAAGACGTCTTCACTTCGAAATGATTGAGCTGGATTGAAGTGGTTTTTGGATAACATATCTGATCCTCTGGTGTCGTTGAAACAACATTCGATAGTTTTTGGTCAACTCAACCTTGGTTCTTTAGAAGTTAAACAGCCAAAGATAAAAGCGGAAGTCACCATCTAACCGTTAGTGGAAGGATTTCCTTATCATTTGTCCTAGGAGAACGAAAGGAGATTTATACGCACAGTACAACAACATTGGAGATGATTGTGCCGTATAACTGATGTGTTTCACCTTGGCATTTCCAAAGATACGTTTTAGTCTATTTACATTTTAGCCCATATTTGATAGTCGGTTAATTAACTATCAACAAACGCACATTCAAATCATGGTTTAATTCCATAAGAAAAACCAACATCTGGTTAAGCACATAAGTAACCACCAACCTCTTTTATAAATCTTTTCATTAGTTAAAATCACTTTGTAAATTACTAGTATATAAACACCTTTACAAAGATATACCCACGAATCCCTAGATTTCCAATACTTGGAAAATATCCATATACTTATCCCAACGGTATAAGTATATTCACAGAATGGAGGAGGATTTCCATTTTACACAATTCTAAAACTATAAACTCCTTTATATATTCCTAAAACCCATTATAAATTATTTTATAAATCCTTAAAAACCATTTATATTTTCCCTAAATCATTTCTCAAATCATTTATAAACTCTTTGTAAATCGATAAAACTAATTATAAATCTCCTTTATAAATCTGTAAATCCATTTCTAAAATTCGTTTATAAATATCTAACCATTTTTAAAACTCCCATTACCTTATAAATAATCTTCCTTTAAGTCTTCAAACCAATTTATAAATAAATAATAATCATTTACTTCGAAACACTATTATATAATAATACCTATTAACAATAAACATCATAAATTAATAATAATTATTAATTTTAAAAACATCATAAAAATAATAATTAATAATTTCAAAAAAAACAATATTAATAAACCAATAATAACTAATCTTCAACTTTATTATAAAAGATATTAATTATTTTCCAAAATATTATTTACAAATCATTATTTTTAATTTCAAATCATATTAATTATTTAAATAATTAACCATTCAAAATATTAAAATATTGATAAGTAACATTAAAACAACATTAAATATAAATAAATAATCTTTGAAACAATAATACATATAAATAAATAATCTTAAAACAATATTAAATTTAAACAAATAAACTTAAACAATATTAAATAAAAATAAACAACTTTAAAAACATTTCCAAATGACTTAGAAAAAAAAGATAATAAGGTTGGAGTAAAATAAAAATTAAATCTGTTTAAAAACAAAATATTTTCGAAAACCCCAAATCCAAATTTTAATCATTCCCCGTCTTAAAAACCAATTCAACCCAAATGGCAATTTATAGTATTTCAATATAATAATTTTGAGAACAAAAGCCACCCAATGCATAACCAATATTAATGTTGATTCCCTATCACTAAGGGGTTTATGTTTTAAACATACAACAATGTTATATCCCATAGTGTCAACAATCAGGCTTGATATTTATTAATCATATAATAAGAACATTATTGAAAATATTTCAACAATGGTGAGGAATACCGTTGGATCCCTCCAACCTGTCCCCCAGCATCACAACTCATAAATATCAGCACATATACACGTAAAACAAAGTCAATAGAGATGAGGAATCCTATTGGATTCCACAACTAGTCCTCTGCACCACAACTCATATATAATCATATAATAGGGGTCATTCGCTACTAGGCTAATGTATATAAAAGTAATCCGCTCCAATGGCAGGAATAAATTCAAACCAATTGATAAAGTAGTAAATCACCCAAACAAATAATCAACAATTTTATAACTACTATATAATATTTCTAATTTACCGAAAAGGTGAGTTTAACTCACCTAAATTCTAGCTATCGTCGAAGCATTCTGGTTTTGTCTGAATCCGAACAATGTTCGAATACAGCATAAAATTCAACAAGCTCCGATCTTTCCCAAACTAATTCCTAAGCGTTGTTCACGTCATCATGATCATAATGCGACTGACCACGTTCGATTTGAACCTAATATGAGTAAGATAGCAAATTTTAAATTATCGAAGAATTAAATTAATTAAATTATACTAATTTCATAATTATACACTAGTTAACAATATTAACATTTAAATTCATCTTCTTTAAATTCTAACTCCCACCCATCCCTACGAACAATGTGACGACCCGTAATTTTTAATGGTTTTATTTACATAATTAACTGAATTTTGTGAAATTTTTAAATAACAAAATTTTGAAATAAAAATTTAATAATTGGAAACGTCTATTTAAACATAGCAAATGGTAAACTTTCATCAAATAATATGGAAGTTTATTTTATTGTGAAATTTTATTTAAATATAAATCTGTTAATATTTGATGATAATAAATATTTTCCAAACCTGAACATTTTTATACAATAAATTTGTAAATCATCTTCTAAGAGAGACGTCATATTTTGTTTCTCCAAATTTGGACTGTTATTGCTCCGTTTATCTTATTTTCGACGGATTTGCAGCATTTTCGGTATCGATATCGACTTTTGACCGGGTGATCGTACCACTGATATCTGAATACTGTTTTGATCATCTTGTCGTCCTGATCTCTTCAGTATATTCATTTATGTGTTTCGAAATTCGAGACACGACGAAATCCGTAAAACGATTACTATATCGGTGACCGTTTTCGAAACTTTTGATTTGTCGTGACACTTCATTATATACCGTGGGAACCAACTGCCTCTATCCATTTAAAATTCCTTGAACACAGCTATTTCCTGTTGTCATTCATCACTTCAATTTATTATTTATTACTTTCCTTCAACTTACTTTTATCTTCTGCCCCACATTTGTTCATGCATCTCTCGTATCCTTCCTCTGACCAAAACCCAAGTTTTCCTCCTCTGCTATTTTTCTTTTCTTCCAAATACATTACCAGCTTTATACTTTCTTCTTCCTAAAGCATTCTCCCCTTATATCCATTCGACCAAAACTATGGCCGAACCTCGTCACCCGAGATCAACCACTGAACACTCATCGGCCAGCGCCTCAATGCTAGCTCTGACCTGCTCCCACCCGTGATAGCCTACGCCACTACCAACCGACGTGGCAAGCCATGGCCTTATTTTCGCTCTCCTCTCCTCCGTTCCCACTGACCTTCTCCACCTTCCGCAGTGACCACCTCTCACCGCCTCCCTCTCCTTCTCTTGTCGAGCAGAAACTCCATGCCGAACCTACCTATGGTCAACCTTCTGCTGGGGCCCCTCTTTTGTTGGCCACCCATGATATATATAAGGTATCGTATTTAAGTATACATATATTTTACTGTTACAGTATTTTCAATTTACGTTAATATTTTAGTATAAGTTATATACGATATATTTAAGTATATATATAATCTGTTGTTATATATGTGTGTAATATATGACCTATTATTTATATGTAAACTTATGTAATATTATTTTTTGCAAGATTATATATATACCTATTGTTTAGGTGCAGGCATTTTAATTAAAATATGTATATAGGCTTTTAGCTTTCTGTATATATATATATATATATATGGTATAATAATTTATATTTGTAAGGATGTGTAGATTGTGTATAATCTATAGAGTTTGTAAGTTTAAATATACGTATGTCCTATATTATAAAGTGTGTGTGTGTGTGTGTGTGTGTGTGTGTGTGTGTGTGTGTGTGTGTGTGTGTGTATATGAATGTATGGTTATCTCGGTTGTGTAGTTCTATTAGCATTGTAAAGTATAATGTTGTTTCTATAGGCATATGAACTGTTCGGTATTAACATATAGATATAACAGTTTGTTAATATATAACAAGTTCGCTTATATTTCTTTCAGTATATTTAGTTATAATATTGAGTCTGCATTTATATATTTTATTATATACGGTCTACACCTATTTCAAGTAGCATGTATATTTGTTTACATATGTGTATAAGTTTTGGGTAACTCATATGCATATTTGATGGCTGTATATATATTATAATATATATATACACGTTATACTAGTCAGTACATCTCAGGTGTGATGTATAATATATACACGTTTATAATGTATGCAAGTTGTGTATTTAGATATAAGTGATATATATATATATATATATATATATATATATATACATACATATATACACACACACAAACTTATAAGCTATATATAGGACTGCTGAGTTCATGTACATAATTCAAGTTATATTGACTTATTAAATTTTGTTTTTGAATATAGTGGGAATTATATATTAGTCTACATATCTATCTGCTTATACAAGTATTGAATTTTAATATATATAATGTATATGTATGTTTGATTTTTCTATGTGTATATAATTTGAAACAGTTTATTTTGAAATAAATATAAATTTAAAATTTAATATGTGTTTGAATATAGAATATGTATATAGTTATATATAGTTATATGAATTCACTTATACCATTTATCATCATCGATCCAGTTCTGATTTGATTCATCTATTCCTTATCTATCAGCTCTGTTCGTCTAATTCGTACCAATCGTACTTTACGTTGGAATTCGTGCTTGGATTCGTAAATCATCTCATTCTCGTTCATCTCTTGCCTCAAAAGGTGAGCAATCACTCACGATTAACATTCTTATATTTATTAAATTTGATTTCAATTGAATGACAATTGAAATATATTGATGTTAGTTGTTTACATTGCTATATATATGCTATTATCTGTATCAGTTCACATGTGACATCTGATGTAACAACCCGCATATTTTATGATTGAATATTTAAATATTTTATTTAAAATAATTCATCGTTAGTCGGATTATTGTTCGAAAAGCTACTTTTTGCAAACAGTTGAATTAGGACTCGAGACCATCCCCATTGAGTTCAAAATGACGTTGGTGACCTTTTTGAGTATAAACTTCGATATGTTTGGAGTTAGTAGAATTTTGCTACTTTTCACTTAGGGCTTTGGGTTGGGTTTTAGCCCATTAACCCCACTTACCAACCTAGCTTCAACCCTCTCCTCTTCATTCCTTCATAATTTCCTAATACTCAAGCTTTAGATAAAAATGGGGGAAGAGAGAAAGAATTAGAATTCCTAAGTTCTAGTTTCATTGCAAATCCAAGCTCTAACTCCAAATTCATAGAAGAAGCTTTGGTAAGCCTTCTCTTCTTCTTCTCCAACTCATTCTCCTTCCAATTTCAGAAATTCCTAAACCTAACTTAGGAAATGTTTCTCTTTTAAGCTTAGATTCAAGCTTGTTAGGTTGGAATTGAAGAGTGATTGTTCTTGCCATTTCTCTATAGCTTCTTCTTCATAGTTTTGGGTTTAAAGGTGAGATTTTTATCTCACATCCAAGTCTATGATTATCTTAGATTGTTAGGTATGAATTCCTAACACTTATTCATGTGCATTTGATTTTGATTTGGATTGGTTATGTGAATATTCCAATTTTTGGCGTTTTGAAGTCAAATCTTTAAAAATCATAGCTTTGTTGTTTGATCATACTTTTGGTGAAGCATCGAAGAGCCTATTGGGCGAGGTAGCTGATTCGCGTAAACTCCTAGTGTCGTTGCTCGAAATATTGCAATTTGGTAGAGATTGACCTTCATGTTGATAGGCTTGGAAGTGCTGGAATCAGGTTCCAGTCGACTGGAACTTTGGTCTAGTCGACTGACATGCTACCAGAACACTTCCCTGGCTCTGGTCCAGTCGACTGGCATACAGAGTCCAGTCGACTGACAAGCATCCCGTGGATTTTCCGGGACTGAGTTCAGTCGACTGAACTCAGTGAACCAGTCGACTGACCTGCTCCTATTTCCCTGTTATGCCTATTTTGTCTATTTTTGTTAGGTTTCCAAATTTAATCGACTCGTGTTTATTCCCACTTGTTGTTATACTTTATTATCCACTTTGATGACATTTCCTTCGGGATTTATGTGAACATACATTTTGATGGATTCAGAATCGATTTCTTTGGATTTTATTCACGTCTTCGAATGTGAATTTTAGTGATTGGTTGTTTCTACAATCATTTTTGTGATTTTTCGCTTTAAAAATATAAAGGTTTTCTATACTAGTAGTAAATATCAAAACTCTTCCATTAAAACGATTTCAACACTATTTTATTACAAAGCTCGGTTCTTAAACCATTTTTTCCAATCTACTAGCATATACAAACCTTTATCTCACTCATATTAGAAATCTAATTAAATGGCATAGTAAATCAAGTGGTATGAAATGCTTGCGTTTATTTCGTCGGTTAGTTCTTGGACTTGTTCGATTGAATCTCTTGTGACAATTTTCGAGTGGAGATCTACAATTTGTTCTTAAATATTTAGGTTAAGCTAGTGGTTGTGGTACATGAAGCTAAGCTTATATATTTACTAGCTTGCTGTAATTGACACTTCTTGATGACCGATGATGAACATTTTTGTGATTTAGACTAGCAATGTGCGATGTCTCTTTGTCTGCGAGGGAAACTAAACCCCGTTTCTGTGGAGTTTCGACTCAAACTTGGTGGGGTAGCGACCCATGGTCTCGGGCCGTTTTGTGGAGCTTCGGCTCAAAATTAATGGTTAGCAACCATGGAATAGCGTTCCATTTTGTGATACACGTGTTAGTGAGTTTTCATGCTCCCGTTTTGTGATAGGCCTCCCCCTTTTGTGATTTTTGGATTTCTATTGATGATTTCTAGAATTTGTGTTTCACCAATTTTTGTGATTTCATTGATAAGTTCTATCAATATTTGTGCATTGGTGAATTTGTGTTTCAACAACTTTTACAATTGGCGTTGTGACGTTTGCCAATATTTGTGACTTGGTGAATAAAAATAAAGAGTATGACATTCTTTTTTATCTTTGAGAAGATTCCTGTGATATCGATTAATCTCTGGTTGATTTTCAATTACATACTTATCACAGTATGGCTTCTGCTTGACTCTTTATATGGAGCCATCATCTGACTTTTGTCTTACTATATTAAATTTGTAGTCTTTGTTGATCTACATTAGAGATAGAGACTCTTTGATGTAAACATATTCTTTTGTGTAGCACTTGTATCTATTCTTTTGTGCTATTGTGGATCTTGTTTGACCACTACTCTGATGTACACTTTTAAGTGTTATATATTCATATTTTTTCCGCCTTTGTGATATGGATATCTATGATTGATTTGTGTTATACTTATTTCTATATTTTTTTTCGGAGATATTATAGCCACCGTGTAGTAGCCTTGAGTTTGCATCGGTATGTCGGATTTCCTCTTGTGATGAAAATTTGTATTTTTATCTGGCATATCGGTACTCGCACAAAGCAATTATACAGATGGTCGTTCCTCAATAGCCTTATTCTCCGCGCTAGTTGATGACATTACTTCGTAGTGTTCTTAGCTAGCATGGGTATAGAGGTGGGGCGTCACATCTGACACCATTATCTATTATTTATATTGATGATATATGCATGTTATATTATTATCATATATGTTCTCACTCTGCAAGTTCCCTTTTAGTATAGAATTCCCTATGGGTTGAAATGATCATACCGAACGATCTGTAGAATAGAAGAAAATCGTTATAGGTTGAAATGATAAACACAAGCGATTTTCATTGAATTGAATCTGGGATTGCGGGTTGAAATGATATATATACCCGTATATATTTAAATTGTGGCCTGAAATGATAAATATCTGTATCACTTGACCACAGGATAGAAAATTATATACAGACACCATTGGTCAATATATATATATATATATATATTGAAATGATTTCCAAGGTTTTGAAATGAATATTTTGGTTTTAATAAATATTAATTTTAAGATATATATATATATATATATATATATATTATTTTTTAAGGGTATTAAAATTTGATTTTTAAAATTATAAGTTAGTTTTGAATTATAAATTTTAAGACTTACTTACACTTTTACTATTTTTAAATATATATAAAATAAGTTTAATAATAAGATTTTATTTATTAAAGTTGATTTAATAAAGTTGAATTAATTAATATATATTATTCTTAAGTATTTATTTTAATTTTAATTTTAAAAATAGATTTTATAAGTTAAGGTTTGGAAGATAAATTCGAATTTATATGAAATTGTATTTAGTTAAGAATTTTATTTAATTAAATCGATTTGAAACTTATTGAATTTGAGATTTTCAAAGGATATGATTCTATAACTTGATTTTAGTTTAAGGTGATTTAATGAATATTTCAAGTTCAAATAAATTGATGGAAATATTTAGATTATTTGTAATTTAAGATCTATTTAAATGATATTGGATTTATTAAGCAGATATTTCGAAACCAAATAATAATGATGTTAAATTGAGATATATATGAAATTATCAAATTTAGTTTTGAAATTGTGGAATATTTAAAGCTTTAAAATATATTGAAATTGAAATGGTTTATTTTGTGGTTCAAATCAGTTTTTTTAAATCGATATAATTTGAAGTGGTTTATTGAGAAACTGAAATAAATTAAAGTTGATGGTTTGAGATTGGATTAAATTTGAATTTTGGAATTCAAGTTGATTTGGAATAGATTTGTGAATTTGAGGAAGCTATTTTATTATATAAAGTATTTTTAAATTACATTTAAAACTATTTACATATTTTACTTTATAAATTATTTTCATATAAACTATTTTAATACAAAACATTTCAATATAAACTATTTTTAATATAAACTATTTTAATATATTTACTATTTTATTATAAAGTATTTTAAACTATAACTACTTTACATAAACAATTTTATTCTATACACTATTTTAATATCTAAAACGGTCAAGAGGAAAGTGTTATGATTTCAAAAAGGTTATGATTTCAAAATGTTGTGATTTCCAAAGTATTATGATTTCTAAATTATGATTTCCAAAATGTTATGATTTCAAAAGTATTATGATTTTTAAATTATGATTTCCAAAATGTTATGATCTCCAAAGTATTATGATTTCCAAAGTGTTATGATTTTTAAAGTATTATAATTTCTAAAGTGTTATGGTTTTAGAAGCTTTATAATTCTAAAAGTGTTATAACTTTGAAGTGCTATGATTTTTGGAAATGGATATATTTGAAATGGAAATTATATCGTATTTGGTTTTGAAAAGAAAATGATATCGTATTGATATGGTTTGAAATGGCAATGATATTTTGGTTTTAAAGTATAAACTATTTTGAAATGACCGCGGTGTTATAATAACGTTTGGTTATTAAAGAGACCGGGATCGGATATTGTCATACTCTCTACCAATACCGAAAACCACTTTAACAACAGTGTACAGGGTGGAGATTTCAGAATGAAGTAGGATGGTGGCGACGATCCTATATGATGTATATACGTAGACCCGACTCACGCGAGTTGGCATAAGGTGGCTAAAGCAGGCCAATCGATGAGCCAAGTAAGGTAGCTCCTCCGATCGGACACACTCTTCGTATGCCATTCTATTACTTTGTGATTGATTTAGTGCGCACCTTTGATTTGGGAATGTGGCTGGAGGTGGGCGGTAGTTGTGGTTATGCGTTACCACCAGCCCGGAAGTTTAATTGGTATATCTACCCTGGCATTGCCTAGTTGTGCTGTGTCACCTACCCTATCGAGACCACTATGACTTTGTTTTGTGTCGTACCTATCGAGTATCCTCTGGTAGCCTCCTAGTCAGGAGGTATTACGATACTGTATAGTCTATCGGCACTATGAAATGTGTTAAGGGGGATATGGGTAACACCTTAAAGCTATTTTAATAGTTTACTTTAATATGGACATTATAATAGCATATATTAATACATAGTATATAGTTTAATGGATGCTTAGAGGATGGGTATCCCAAACATCCCTTAAGTTACTTGCATTTCAATTATTATTTAATTTGAGTTGGATTTACTGATATAAGAATGTTAATCCTGACTCGAGTGTTTTGTGTTTTGCTTTACGCTCGGGTCAGATTGAGTGTCACAACATTCGAGACTCACCTTTGGAGTTGGAGCTTCGATTTGGAGATCCAGCTATCTATTTCATTTTCAGTTATTCAGTTGACTCCAGTGATGTATTTAGATTTATATTTAATTCTTTTACCGAGACTTCTATATATTTGAGACTTCTGTTGTATCTTGTTTTAACTCTGTTTATATATATAGTAGCTTCATGAACTATTATTCTTTTGTTTCCGCTGCTTATTTTTATATTACTCTATGTCTGTGATTATTTTATTTACTGTATATGTTGAATTTTGCCAAATAATAATTAACAATCTGGTATTTTGAGCAATTCAAGATCGACACGTGTGAATGCAAATGGTTGAAAAGATCGGGTTGTTACAAACAACGACCATAGTCGACATCTACATCTCGTTATTCCTTCCTCCACCGACCACGAACGCCAAAACCCACTTCACTAAATTTCTTCTCGCCTCGAGCTGCATCACCTCATTACCAACACTTAGCACATGGCCCTCTCCCCTAAATCGCGATCTCCAAGCATCACCTTATTTCCTCGATCACCGCATCACCCCACACACGATCAGACCGCCTCAAAAACGCGAAGCCGAAGCTCCATGCCACCGCAAACACCAATCTCACCTCCATTTCGACTATCATCGACTAAATCGAATGAAAACCCTAACCTATTTCCTATCCATTTACTATTAAACTCTTCAATGATGCCGCAATCTTCCATATACATACCAAAGTGAAGAACTTCTTACCTTAAATCCAAAGATACATGTTTTTATGATTTTTCATTAAGTATTAATTTTTCTCTTGATCTTTAAAGTTTTGAATTAAAAAGGAGAGTCTATTTTTACTTACAGGCAATAATAAATATAAGGAGGGGTATAGATACAGAATGTGGGGGTATGGTACGCACAGTAGTGATGGGTATAGCTAGAAAGTATGTACATTTTTTTCAATGAAGTCCGATATTACATGCCCAAAATATCGTGAACTCCTTTCAAGGCGTGCTCACTAATGTTTTATACTAAATACCCGTATTTCGAACACAATGGAACTAGTATCGGGGTCTAGTCCCATCTTATACAAAAGTTAACTTTCAGAAACAAATTTTATTATATTAATTTCCTGCAATTAATTTCTATTCGTTTCGATCTCGCATGGTCGCACTATATGTCCAATCGTCATGAAATTTGTTGGCATACAATAATTCATTATTACGGATCCAATGAAACTAATTTCATCAAAATCCAAGACAATTCCCCAAAAGGCTATTTTCACTTGTTAATTAAAACGATTTATTACTAAAATAGTTTCAGTCACTTTTAAATCAAATTTAAAAGTTAACTATTATCATTCTTAATTAAACCAAATTCAAATAAAATTTTCAAATCATTTTTATTAATATTAAATCCAAGATTCAATTATTTAAATATTCCAATTATTTAAATTTATTATTCAAATAATCCTCTATTTTTGAAATTTAAGTCATTTCACTTATTCAACCAATATTTTCATATTTAAAATTAATTAAGTATTTCAAATTGAAATGACAAAAATTCTGGGTTGTAACATTCTTCCCCCTTAAAAGAATTTTGAATTTCCAAAGTAGGAAAAATGCCACAAAACCCTTTAACCATCCAGAATCAATTAGCTGAAACTTATTATCAAAATTTTCTAAGTCATTAAATATACAAAAAAATTCAGTAGCGTTGGAACAATTACAAATCGTTACTACGAACCCAAATTAACCAAAAGAAACAAAAGTCAAGCGGCTCAATAATTAAACCATTAAACCAAGAAACAATATAAAGATGTACCTATTTGTTGAGCAAACAAATTCTACTCGTGAAACCATGGCATCTAACTAGCATTTGCTTCCATATACCTGCAACTTACTTACACATAATATCTAACCATATAATTCATAACCATATCATTTTGCATTTTCTAATATCAACATTTAATTTATGACAAAGCCCATAAGATGTACATATACCATTCGTATGCAATATCAATTTGACCGCTCACTCGATCACATAATTTAACTTCTGAACTAGTATTGTCCAATCGACTTCTCTAGTGCGGACTCCAATCTGGTTCCCATGATTAGAAACTGTTATTCACCTTGCATAGTATGTACTATGATAGAAAACTTTAGAATCATTCAAAAATCCATATCAAGTATTCACCATCAAGAACCAAGTAAAAATCCTTATTCGGACCGATGTAAATCATTTCGAAATAACATTCCCGAATCTGGATCAGACAGTTATGTGAATAAAAGGATCTACGTTCAGCTTACGTACTTATTTCAAATTGGTTTCTAACTATATTAAGTTCTTTTATTCACATTCATTTCCACATTCTAGTATATTTTCTTCAAAGCTGATATCCCCTATGAATCTTTTCATAAATCCTTGCTTAAGTTTATAATCACTCTCTTAAACACTACTATGTTTATTTACTACTTTAAAAATCAAGTTAAACCCATTTCAAAAATCCATGACTTCGTCTCTTTAAATTAATATGTTATAAAAACTTATTTTCTTATGTTTTTTTGAAACACTTAGCTCAATTTCTATATCAAATTTAGAAGTTCCAACTAGGTAATATCGTGAGAAATTCATGAAAAATAACAAATATACATATCAATCGGAGATGTAAAACATATCTACCCTAATGTATAGGCTATATGCATCCATATAACATTTTATTAAAAATTAAGAATTAAACAACCGGATTTATTTCAAATCTATTTTGAAATAATATATAATATTACCTCTTTTGTATAACAAATCATATTTTTAGGATTTAAATCAACTAGTTTTACTAAATGACTATATAGAGAAACAATTCTGATGGCAATTCATTGTTTGGAAACCCGAAAATAAACGCCAATGATGCCATAGTTGTCACCGAAATTATTTTCGAGCGACCGAATTGAGTTTAGTGCTTTCCATCACCTTTTAAAATCTAATTTACTACATTCTTTTCAAAAATACTTCCAAATAGTAACATTATTATTTACTCCAAAAACTTTAAAAACTCATTTAAAAATACTAGGATTTAATTCCTTAAATTCCTAATTTAAATCCTTATTTATTTACAAACCACATCTATAAGCCACATTTCGATAATTTCTCTTTCTTTTATAAAATCATTTCACAAATGTTATCCTATTAAGTTATAACAACTTTTTACATAAAAATCAAATTCTAACCCAACATTATCTTCGAATGTCTTATAGTCAAATTGTGAAACTGAATTCACAAGGTGATCGTTTTAATGTTACAACAATCACTAATCTACCCCTGCCCTTATAGAAAAAGGATAAATATGCTCCCTACCTAGAACAATAGCTAATGCCAATAAAATGCTCAGGCATAACTAACAAATGAACAATAATAGTCAATGCTTCTAACTGGGGGAGAATGACGAATCAACAATAAATGATGATAACTGAATAATACAATTTTTCTAACAACAAAGAATACCAAATATAAACTATAATATTTTTTGAAAAATTATTTTGTTACATATGAAACATAATTTAGGTAAAATTATTTTATTTATCCAATTTCAAAACAATATTGTGTCAGTTGGCCTTGTTCAAGTGTTTAGGGATCCCTATCAATAATGTTAGCTACTCATATTGACCGAAATCCATAAGCCACTCAACAAATCGATTAACACAATATGCAACTTTTTTATATCACTAACAAATACGCGCTCATATATATATAGTCAAACTCATTTTAGGGTGCTACTAACCATATCTCTAATGAGTAATCCCCACCAAATCTTATGTGTTCGCTCAACCTAAGCTCCTATACTAGCTGTAATGAAACGATATTTTCGACCCTTCAAAATCAACAATAGTATGTCTACTCTATTACGTGTTAAGCAATCGAATGTCGAAAAGCCCGCTCGTTAGGGAAAGAATGAAAAAGAAAGAAGAAAGGAGAAAACTAAATAACACAGAATCTCATGGAAGAATGAATAATCTATAATATCAAACGGATCGCTTCAAAAGAAACAAAACTATAATATATAAACGAACGTTAATCGAAGCACACTAACCAATCTCAACCTAGATAGTTATAACAGTTTGTCCTTAATAAATACAACCAACATAGAACATGAGAAATACATAGATACATCTTGGACCTCCAGTTCACCTTCTATGCTCCAATACATCTAAAGCAATCCGTAAATATGCTCGATTTGACCTGAGTATTGAAAGATGAGAACACCCAGATCAACCTAATAAATGAGCGTGAGAAAAACACATCCAAATGGAATTAAAGCTTTCAAACTCTTTTCAAAATAAGGTATTTCTTAAGACCATGCGGTACATAAACATGGATGGGTTTTTACCTTACGATAACTACAAACATTATGTTTGGAGTCAAAATAAAATGTGAATATAGCTGAAATACTAGCATCTCACGTTTCAGCATAGTTGGGTACAACTAAGTCCGTATGAAGCTTATTAGTGAATGGATTCCATACAATGACTGGGCTGCTGGTGTACCGCCCATCATGATGTATGTCTAGATAAAATAACATCAAGGTCAAACCTATCGACACCCGCCAACACAGAACCGACCTACCCCTTACTGAATAGTACCAAATATAATTACCAATGGTTAATGGGCCTCGAAGCATACAAATGCAAGATAATATCGACTCTAGATAGGGATGATCATACCTTGATGGGAGCGACCCACCTATCCCTGTTTCATATCCCCTATTTAAGTCATTCCTGTTTGACAAGACTTGAGGCTACGTTTTACCATTATATAGTACATTCCAGTTGAATGCTACATTGCCTTCTAGTCGACGATACAATGTCGGCATTTATTCATACAATTCATTTAGAAGATGAATGAAACGACGACACTCCTTCTGCTACATTCATTTTGCAATCACCCTTAGGATTAGTAACAAGCATCCTTTGCACTTCGAAGAGCTCCATCTTCAAATTCCATTATCTTTAAGATGTCTTCACTTCAGAACGCTTAAGCTAGATAGAAGTGGTTATCAGATCTCGGTCTCTTTGAAACAACATTCGATAGTTTTCCATAAACTCAACCTCGGTTCTTTAGGAAATAAACAGACAAATATAAGAGCATAGGTCGCTTGCCAACCGTTGGTGGATGGATTTCCTTATCATTTATCCTAGAAGAACCAAACGATATTTATAAGCATAGTACAACATTATTGGAGATAATTGTGCTGTATAACTCAAGTGTTTCTCTTAGGAATTTTCAAAGTTGCGTTTTGGTCCATAATTTTGATAGTCGGTCATTTAACTACCAACAAACACACATTCAAATCAAGGATTTAATTCTATAGGAAAAACCAACATCTGGTTAAGCACATAAGTAACCACTAAACCATTTTGTAATTCTTTTCATTAATTAAAATCATTTTTTAAATTATTGTATAAAAATACCTTTACAGAGATTTACCTACAGATCCCTATATTTTCAATACTTTGAAAATATCCATATACTTATCCCAACGGTAAGTATATTCATAGAACAGAGGAAGAATTCCTTTTTACACAATTTTAAAACCATTTATAAACCCCTTTGTAAATTCCTAAAACCAGTATAAATAATTTTGTAAATCCCTCAAAACCTTTTATAGTGTCTCTAAATCATTCGTCAAATCATTTATAAACTTTTTGTAAATCCATAATGCTAATTATAAAACTCCTTTTATACATCCATAAACCCATTTCTAAAATTCATTTATAAATATCTAAGCATCTATAAAACTCTCTTTACCTTGTAAATAGTCTTCCTTTAAGTCTTCAAACCATTTTATAAATAAATAATGATCATTTACTTCAAAACACTATTATATACACTACACCATTATAAGCTATTAACAACGGGTAAAAACCGTTGTTAAGTCCAAAAGCAACGGGTAAAATCCGTCTTCAACACAGGAGTGGTTGAATTTAGCGACGGGAGAAAACCGTTGCTTTATGTCCAAAAGGCAACGGGTATAAACCGTTGCAAATTGGGACAAAGGCAACGGGTATAAACCGTTGCAAACTGGGCCAAAGGCAACGAGTATTAACCGTTGCAAATTGGGCCAAAGGCAATGGGTATAAACCGTTGCAAATTGGGCCAAAGGCAACGGGTATAAACCGTTGCTTTATGGACAATAGGCAACGGGTATAAACCGTTGCTTAATGTACAAAAGGCAACGGTTACAAATGTTGCTTAATGGGCAAAAAATCAACGGATATAAACCGTTGTTTTCTGTCCAAAAAGCAACGGGTGCAAGCGTTGCTTTATGGCCAAAAAACGTTGCTTTATGTCCAGTAAAAAACGGTTAAAAACCGTTGCTTTATGCCTAAAGTCACACATAAAGCAACGGTTAACACCCGTTGCGCATAGTGTTTGCTCCTGCTCCTACAAAATCACATCTGTAACTCACTACTGCGTTACACGCATATCTCAATATATATACCAGAATATCAATATATATCAAAATATGCCAGAATATCAAAATATTGGTACACAAGCACTATAAACTGAAAGTGCGGTGTGTATACAATTATATGTGCTAATATAGTACACACGGATCGTGTAATATGGACTACAATATAAATGCGGAAATAGATGATAATAGCATAGTAAATAAAAAATAGAAAAATCACACCAGAGATTTTTATACTGGTTCGGAGCACCGTCCTACGTCCAGTCCCAGACTTCTATCTGGATTTTCACTATTAACAACCTCGCTTCACCCGGGGGAACAGGTTTACAACACCCGAGCAACCGAACGGGATTTCACGCCTCTAATACACTGAGGACTTCAACACTTGCCTCTTACAACACAGAGGACTTCAACAAAAGAACAAATACAATTGTTGTTGACAACTTGTGCTCTTGAAAACACGGATTTGTCACTAGTAGTACACCCTTCCTATAATCTTATCCTCAAAGTATGCGAATGATGTTTTGAAAAGATTAAGGAAAGTATATTACTTATTGAATCAAAAGATATGAAATAGTTTCGATGATTCAATAAATAATAGAGAGCTTTTTAGAATGCAGGAGTACGTAGAAAGTAAGATCAGAGATTCGATTAAAAAGCATATAAAATCATGTTATGTTAATCAACGAATTAGATGAGTTTATATAGATAAGAATGGTTGTAACTCTTTGTGAGCAGTTGCCATTAAGAGATATGATCTTTGGTGAAAGGTAAGAGATGCAACCTTTGGAGAAGAGAAGTGTCTTTTGGAAATATTGCTTTCTGTTTAAAAACGGTCGACAGGTTAAAAAGTGACCAGTAGACAGGAATTCAAATATATATACGTTATGTGCATGTGTGCACGTTCAGTGTGCAAATTATGCAGGAACGGTCGACCGCATATATTGTGACCGGTCGACCGGTCCCTGTAAAGTTGCACACTGAATGTGCAACTACATTCTAATCGTATATATATTAATTTTCTTGAAAATGCATGATTATTTGAGGATAGATTTTAACAAGTTTATCACTAATATAATATCAAATAATCAATCTACAATCTAGAGTACCATATGTAGCTCTTTATAGCCATAATGACCTTGTTTTGTCGATTGCCTTTAGTTACTTGTCAGAAATCAAAACCTTCATAAAACTTGTGACTCAACATTCTCCCCCTTTTTGATTGATGACAATATATATCTGCAAATCTGAATCTCCCCCTGAATATGTGATCTCTCTCTTTGAATTCTTATACATGTACATTCCTGCAAACAATTGTTAGCCCTTTCTCCCCCTTTGTCATCGACAAAAAGGAGTAACAGATACTAGAATAGTAGAATTAATATGATATGCATAGCAAAATATTAACACATCCAAAACATAACAGAGTATAATACAGACCATAATGTCAAACGAAAAATAAGAATAATGACACTATTTAGTACAAGTGTCGATGAATGTTTTTAAAGTGGTAAACCATAATAGAATCTAAGATGAAGCAGATCGTATCTCCTCTTCATCATCATCATCGTCGTCATCATCATATTCTTCTTCTTCTTCCTCATCATTGTTCCCTCTAGATGATTCTCCATGTCCATGACCACTCATACCAGTAGAGTCGTCAGATGATGTCCAGGTGAAAACAGGAGCAGCAGGACGTTTTCCTGGGTCTTGTGCTTGAACAGAGGTGGATGTGGAACATGATATAGCATCCCATAGCATACCAAAGAATGACTTGACCTTATTGAAGCGCTTATCAATTTTAGAGTCCATTCGCTTGAGACGTGATTCAAGCAAAAATTGATTACGCGCAATGGTTTCAAGTGATTCTTTTGTGGATGATTTTGATTTTAATAGTTTTACTTCATCGGAACGAGGGCGAGAGGAAGTTGCTCTTTGTTTTCTTGGTCCTCTTTGTTTCCATTCTTCAAAAGACATAATCTCAAGATAAGGTGGAGGAAGCTTCATTCGTTTGATGGTTATGGAATCAATGCATTTTGGCTTTGAGGTTGCAAAATCAGGAGGATTTACCCCACAAGCTAACAAAAGTCGCATGATATATTCATTGTAGAAGAAATGAGGCCGTGTAGAGTTATTTACCTTGAGAATTTCATCAAAAAGCATGTGTACCCAATTGATTTGGATTTCACCATAAATAGCATAGAGTGCTTTGAAGTTTTCTTTATATACTGCATCATAATTTCCAAGTCTAGGAAAAAGAGAATGCATCAAAACACGATGAAGTAGTCCGGCTGTCGGTCGAAGTCCAATAGACTTTGTGCCATCACTATTGTCTTCTATGAACTGATGACTGGTACTATTTCGAGTGAAGACTTCGTAGAAGGTAGATGAAAACTCATCGCCTCGATTTGGTATACCAAGTATAGAGGCAATTCTAGCATGAGTAAGAAAAATTTGCTTACCACAGACCACAGACCAGATGACTCCGTTTGGATTATCAGGTTGATATTCATCGAGATTCATGTTGGCGTAAAACAATTTGATCATCAAATGATTTATCTCCACGTTATTTTCTGAAAAATCTATCAATGGAGTAATGTTGGAATTATTGGCTAACCTCCGAACTCCATAAGCCGTGAAATCATCAAATTTGATGAAAGAGCCTGGATGAAACTTGTAATTTGTGATCTGATTCCATCTTGTTACAGCAATTGGACTTTGAAGCCACTTTTTGGCGGAGATGCTCAGAGATGAAGTTTCAGAGGTTGTTCCTTTCTTAGATTTCTTTTGAGGAGGAGCCATTGTTGGAAGATTTGAGATTTGGGAATTGAAAATAGGAAACTAGGGTTTGTGATTTTGGGAAAAAGAACAGCTTGAGTCAAAAGAGAAAGAGGGTAGAAGGAAAAATGACGCATAGGTATATATAAAAACTGAAAATACGTCAACCGGTCGACCTATGAAATATGGCAGGTCGACCGTTTTCAACCAGGGAGCAAACGGTCGACCGGCTATAACCGGGGCGGTCGACCGGTTTTGGTCTGCTGGGTAACAACATGTTATTATGCAAGTTTTTATAATATATCAACCTATATACATTATATTTCATTCTTAATACAAAATATAACCGTTATTACACAAGTGATAGATAAAGATATAATAACTATATTATAAATCTAATGAGAAGGTTCGTCATTAGAATTATCGTTGTTTCCTTCAATACGTTTTGACCATGGACTCCATTGTTTCTGAGCTCCTTCATTCTTCTCATAGTTCCGATCCCACGAGTTAGGACTTTTAGATGTTGATGGCCTAGACGGCATTGGTTCATGCACGTCATGCTTGTTGGAACCGCAGAAAAATGTTGCCAACTTTTCTAAAATGGGTAATCGTGCCGATGTCCGTTGTTGCTCGTGATAAAGTTGACTTTGCCCATAATGGAGCTGTCTCTGAAGGTCTATCTGATGTTTCTGATAGTGATGTATCTCATCGATTTGTGCTTTGGTACGAGGAGAATAGAACAGTGTCCTCTTCACTCGTTTTGAATTTGGAGTTTTATCAGACATACAAGAGCATTGATGATGACAACTTGGTTTTTGTTTTGGTGTTGTAGGAGAATAAAATTCCTCCGACTCAGAACTCGTAATAGAAATGTATGATTCTTGAGCACATTTATCACAAATGTGAGCCATAGGGAATGTTGTATAGAATATCTTGGTTAGATAAAAAAAAGATGAACAAAATATGAAATTTTTGCAAGCTTATATACAAGTTTCTTATGTATAAACCTATGGATGTGAGTTAATGGAAAATTTTAACCAAGAAAACATAAGCAGAAATTTTATTTTAACTCTAAAAATAGCTCTCCTTTTAAAACTGAAATTATAAAACAAGAAAGGAAAGGACGATCACTAAAAAAAAGAATGAAAAAATGAGTAAAGAGAATTAACCATTAAATCAAGCAGTGGCTTATATTTAATGTAAAAAAAAGTTTATGCAAAAGTTATGGTTAAAGAATAACTAAAAAGAAGACGTTCTTTAGAAATTACTTAGTCAAGATTTTTTCTTGAAATTAAACCAAGCTCTCTTCGTAATCTAATAAAATTAGATTTGAGCAGAGGCTTAGTAAAAATGTCCGCTAATTGATTGTCAGTATGGACATATTCAAGACATATATTTCCTTTGTCAATATTATCTCGAAGGAAATGATGACGGATATCAATGTGTTTGGTTCTAGAGTGATTTACTGGATTTTTAGAGAGATTTATAGCACTGGTGTTATCACAGTATATAATAGAATTTGATAAATGAATATCAAAATCTTGAAGTGTTTGTTGCATATATAGTACTTGAGTACAAGCGAGAGCTGCTGATATATATTCAGCTTCACATGTTGATAGTGAAACACAATTCTGTTTCTTACTGAACCAGGAGACAAGTGATTTTCCAATAAAATGACACGTACCACTTGTACTTTTTCTATCCGTTCGTGACCCACCGAAATCAGCATCACTATATGATACTAATTCAAATGGACATTCTTTTGGATAAAAAAGACCGAAATCTTTGGTATTATTAAGATAACGAATTATACGTTTCACTGCTCGTAGATGTGATTCCTTTGGATCGGCTTGAAAACGAGCACATAAACAAACACTCATTATTATATCTGGACGACTAGCTGTAAGATAAAGAAGAGAACCAATCATGCTTCGATATAATTTCTGATCAACATTCTTACCACTTTCATCTTTTTCAAGATGTGTAGTTGTACTCATAGGAGTTGGTTTACCAGATGTATTTTCTAATCCGAAGCGTTTGATAAGGTTTTCACAGTATTTTTCTTGATTGATAAAAATACCGTTTGAAAGTTGCTTTATTTGAAGTCCAAGAAAATAAGATAGTTCTCCCATATGAGACATTTCGAATTCTTTGGTCATAATACTTGCAAATTCTTTGCAAAGTTTATCGTTTGTTGAACCAAAGATGATATCGTCTACATATATCTGGATAACTAGAATATCTTTTCGAGAATGTTTAATAAACAAAGTTTGATCGACTTTGCCTATTTGAAATCCTGAGTTAATAAGATAGCTACGTAGTCGTTCATACCAAGCACGAGGTGCTTGTTTTAAACCATACAAAGCTTTCTTAAGTTTGAACACATGGTCAGGATATTTTTCATGTACGAACAAAGGAGGTTGTTCGACATAGACATTCTCTTTGATAAATCCATTGAGAAAAGCACTTTTGACATCCATCTGATAAAGTTTGAAATTATGGTGACAAGCAAAAGATAATAGGATTCTAATAGCTTCTAGTCGAGCAACTGGTTCAAAAGTTTCTTCATAATCGATACCTTCTTCCTGATTATATCCTTGTGCTACTAATCTTGCTTTATTTTTGGTGATATTACCTTGTTCGTCAGCCTTATTTTTATAGACCCATTTAGTACCAATTACTGACTGATCAGTTGGTCGTGGAACAAGTTCCCAAATGTCATTGCGCTCAAACTGATTTAGTTCTTCCTGCATGGCAATGATCCGGTAATCATCTGTAGCAGCTTCTTTTGGATTCTTAGGTTCGATATTTGAGAGAAAAGCGACATGACCCATTTGATTGAGTTGACTCCTTGTTCTGACATGTGATGTTATTTCACCGATTATATTTTGAGCCGGATGGTCTCGTAATATTCTTGGTGGTGATTGTAACTCACATATTTGAGAAATATTCTCTATAATTATTTCCGAGTCAGAATCAATATTTGTGATGATTTGATTGTCAGTGACTATTGATTCGTCATCATCTGATATAGTGTGAGGATGCTGATAGATTTCATCAAAAGAGACATGAAGTGATTCTTCAATAGTTTTGGTTTGTTTATTAAATATCTGATAGGCCTTACTTCGTTCCGAATAACCGACAAATATTCCTTCATCGGCTTTTGGATCGAATTTGCCAAGCTGGTCTTTCGTATTTAAAATAAAGCACTTGGAACCAAAAACTTTGAAGTATGAGATTTTAGGCTTCCTTTTGTTAAATAATTCATAAGGAGTATTCTTGGTAAGAGGTCTTATGGATACACGATTTAAAACATAACAGGCAGTTGCCACAGCTTCTGCCCAAAAATGTTTTGGTAAGGTGGTTCCATTCAAAATGTACAAAAGGCAACGGTTACAAACGTTGCTTAATGGGCAAAAAATTAACGGATATAAACCGTTGCTTTCTGTCCAAAAAGCAACGGGTGCAAGCGTTGCTTTATGGCCAAAAAATGTTGCTTTATGTCCAGTAAAAAAGGGTTAAAAACCGTTGCTTTATGCCTAAAGTCACACATAAAGCAACGGTTAACACCCGTTGCGCATAGTGTTTGCTCCTGCTCCTACAAAATCACATCTGTAACTCACTACTGCGTTACACGCATATCTCAATATATATACCAGAATATCAATATATATCAAAATATGCCAGAATATCAAAATATTGGTACACAAGCACTATAAACTGAAAGTGCGGTGTGTATACAATTATATGTGCTAATATAGTACACACGGATCGTGTAATATGGACTACAATATAAATGCGGAAATATATGATAATAGCATAGTAAATAAAAAATAGAAAAATCACACCAGAGATTTTTATACTGGTTCGGAGCACCGTCCTACGTCCAGTCCCAGACTTCTATTTGGATTTTCACTATTAACAACCTCGCTTCACCCGGAGGAACATGTTTACAACACCCGAGCAACCGAACGGGATTTCACGCCTCTAATACACTGAGGACTTCAACACTTGCCTCTTACAACACAGAGGACTTCAACAAAAGAACAAATACAATTGTTGTTGACAACTTGTGCTCTTGAAAACACGGATTTGTCACTAGTAGTACACCCTTCCTATAATCTTATCCTCAAAGTATGCGAATGATGTTTTGAAAAGATTAAGGAAAGTATATTACTTATTGACTCAAAAGATATGAAATAGTTTCGATGATTCAATAAATAATAGAGAGCTTTTTAGAATGCAGGAGTATGTAGAAAGTAAGATCAGAGATTAGATTAAAAAGCATATAAAATTATGTTATGTTAATCAACGAATTAGATGAGTTTATATAGATAAGAATGGTTGTAACTCTTTGTGAGCAGTTGCCATTAAGAGATATGATCTTTGGTGAAAGGTAAGAGATGCAACCTTTGGAGAAGAGAAGTGTCTTTTGGAAAAATTGCTTTCTGTTTAAAAACGGTCGACAGGTTAAAAAGTGACCAGTAGACAGGAATTCAAATATATATACGTTATGTGCATGTGTGCACGTTCAGTGTGCAAATTATGCAGGAACGGTCGACCGCATATATTGTGACCGGTCGACCGGTCCCTGTAAAGTTGCACACTGAATGTGCAACTACATTCTAATCGTATATATATTAATTTTCTTGAAAATGCATGATTATTTGAGGATAGATTTTAACAAGTTTATCACTAATATAATATCAAATAATCAATCTACAATCTAGAGTACCATATGTAGCTCTTTATAGCCATAATGACCTTGTTTTGTCGATCGCCTTTAGTTACTTGTCAGAAATCAAAACCTTCATAAAACTTGTGACTCAACATAAACATATCGCACATATACCATACATATAAAATTATCAAACTTATAATTACACTCATTGTTTTGCAAACAGAATGCTACCGTGCCGGAATATCATACTTATTACACTGCATTGTTTATTACACTACAAAGATTTCATTAATTACACTACATTGTTTTGCAAGCAGTGAAGTCTACATATAATAAACACATTAAAAGGATGTTGAGCAGGTTAGCCGAAGCTGATATTTCTTTGGCTCATGCTGTGGTGCATACAGTATTCTATCCAATTCCTGCGCAAAAGCAAAAACAGGTTTTAAACTCAAATCATACAGTGAATTTTAGCTTGGTCAAGTTCAGTTAATAGAGCAACGGAATTCCTTTGTAAGCAATAATAATGCACTAGTAAAAGTGGCAGCAAACATTTAAACAACTATAACAACACTAACAAAAAAAAACTGCCTTTCAACTTCATCACATCCCCTCTGCTATACACTTCCACTCACAACCACACTCCTACACACTACAGCACTTCCTCATTTTCTCTGTTTTCATCTCATCCACACTTAAGTACTACATCACACACCCTACTGCCTATTGCCTGTCAACAACATACACCATTAGCTTGGTCAAGTACTACACTTAAGTACTACACTATTTTTGGGTTTTTGTCCAATGTTGCACCGTTTGTACTGAGCCCGAAATCAAGTAATATGAACAAGTTGCTTGGACATATCTAACCTTAAATGTCCACCTCCTCCGAATGCGTTTGATTCTGCTATTTTTCTTAATTATCTCATTCGGTTATTGTTAAATCCATAATCTTTAAATTTTGTACGTGCGCACACCTATCAAGTTAAATCCAAACATTTTATAATGGTTTTTTCAATAAATATTGCTTGATGTTAATAGTATGTACCAATTTTGCACCATTAATATCGAACAAAAGCTATATTGCAGTATACCTTTAAGTTATTACCTCATCGGTAGGTGTATTATTATGTATGCTTAATCTATGATTGATTTCACCTAGAATATATAAAAACAAAAGGATATTGCACATAGCCTCGTTATCATAAATAAGCCAAGTACAGGTTTGGTTCTACTCAGTACTCAGGCAAAAGAGATGTCTGCGAATGCGGTGAGTGTTTCTGTTGGTAATCCAACATTGTTTAAATGAGTTAATTATATGCATTCTAACTGTTATAACTTTTAAATCAATTATATGCATTCTAACAACTGTAATTCCTTTTATTGTCTACTTCAAAACCAATCCCCTGTCAACTGCACATTCACATCACATCACAAAAACTGTAACAGTCTTCTTCTGACTGCTCCGCAGCCTTCAACTTCCCTTTCATCCACCATTTACACTTCCAACCTGGCTCCCTTGGTACCAGTAAGCCATCAAACACAAACTACAAACCTGCTTGCACTCCAACAACATTTCCATATTTCCTATTCAAACCAATCACTACACATTTCATTTCCTCTTCAAACCAAATCACAACCATAACACTGTCAGCATAATTCAACTATCCCGACCAACCTCTCTAACTCCACATTCTACAATGAATTCCAGCATTACAAACTGCCTCCCACTTCCTATTCACCAACTCTACCACAAACCACCACTATCAACCACTCCAACCACCAGTAAACACTCCAGTAACCACTCCAGTTCCCTACCAAACATTCCAGTCCCCTACCATTTCAGTCCCCTCCCCTACATCATAACCAAATTATTTTACCACCCATTAAACCCAATCAGTACGATACACACATAAATATTTTTAGCTAATCAATTTTTAGTTTATTGGACCTCTATTCATCGTTCAGGCACATTGATCATGTTTTTTGTTTTTTGATTTTGTCCTTGAATTTTGACTTTACTTCCTAGTATTTGATAAATTGTCGATTATCTTGTAAACAAGACAGACCAGGACAAAATACACATGCATTTGCGTATGCAAATTTCATATACAGCAAACAAAAGAAAATCAGCAATATATGCAAAGAACAAGTCAGAAATATCAATACCTCCGACTAAAGATATCGTATCAAACCCTTTTGATGGCTCACATACCTCCGGCTCCAACATCCCCAAAGGTCTCGGTAAATTGTCGACATATTTTGGCGGTTAGCTCATCCGGAAATAAAATTTTGTCCAACAACACTTTTTCATATGTGGGTGGTATTGGTTTTCCATGAATTACTAATGCTGTGGAATCTCGGCATATAGTACCTGTTATATAAGCATTTCTGGAGTGAATATATGGAATCACATTTACAGAACTAACAAGCTCCCAAACATTTAAGACCATTGTGCAGAGCTACACAAGTCCTAGACCCATTGTGTATGCGATATTCGATCTTTAAAATCATGCAAGATTGGAATGGAAGGTGCAAACTTTTATGATCTTTCTATATCCTTTTTTGTTTTGGAGTTTACTGATTTATTTTTGGACATAATGGCTATTGTGAGTGTCAATGAAAATTGAAAACAAAACAGATATAAGATAAAGACTACGATGAGTATAAGTATACAAACTAGATCGCTATTGACAATGAATTCCTTCTCATCTCTGTCATTCATTCGTTGTCTCAAACTCCAGCTCTGCAATAGCATTTTGAACTTTTACGTGATTCTTCATCATTTCTTGCTATTTCTCACTGTTTCTCAAATCTAATCATGAACACAACCTTTTTTTAAATAACACTGTACTTTCAGCCAAGCAAGAATTTAGTGAAGGTTGTGCCCACCAGAACTTATCCATGTGATCATTGTTATTGATTTGCTAAAACTACTTAAAACTGCTTAATTTGCTCTATCCTATGGTTATAGCATTATAAATATTGCTAAATATTCTCTTATATCTTATGATTATGTTAATTTGGATTTGAAAATGTCATCTATACCTCTTGTGAACCTAATTATGACGTACATGTCAAACGTGAACCTTTGTTGCCTAACCTCTTTTTCTATAACAAAAGATAATTTGGAATCTATAAATACACATGCACTAATACTCGTTAATTTGTTTATATGCACAATAACTGAGAGCAGTAAACTCGGTTGAAGCATAAAAAGACTGATTGGTCGATTAAAATAGTACCTGTTGCAATTACTTCGTCCTCGAAGTTCAGGATTTCACATCTTTGGTCGATTAACTGATTGTTCGGAGTGGCAAACTGAGAAAATGCGATTTCACTACCTACTTGACGATTATCTTGGGCTATGCTGAGAAGACGCTCTAGTTTATCATCCATATTGTCCATCTTCATCAATTTTTGCTCCACATTTTGCAGTCGCTGCTCATATACTCCTTGGGCCTGTTTGAGCCGTTTGCATGGAATGGCAGCGCTCTTAACTTGGCTAGGAGCTATATTGGTCCCAATACTTCGGCTCCTGCCCTTTACATCTTTATCAAACACTGATATAAAGACGGCTTCATCACCACCACTCATCATTTTTACATCTTTACCAAACAATGAACAATACCATATCTAAGCAAATGAAAATGAATGTCATTTAATTTGAATGTATCTTCATTTTTGCACCGCGTGCAAGGGCACGAATACTTTTCCTTATTGCCACCATTTTCAGCAACAAATTTAACGAAATTTCTCACACCCTCCACATATTCTGTATTTCTTCTATTAGATTGATTCATCCATTGTTTGTCTATACTAAAAGATGTACTGAAAGAAAATAACAAGAGCTAATAAGAAATCATGGGTAATAATATCTTATGGCTTTCCACCAAGTTCAACTCTGATATTAACTAAACAGATGTATATTCTTCTGATTTCACTTGAAATTTAACATTAGCATCAAACTGTTTCCAAAAAAAATTCCATTACAATGGTGTCATTTTGTAGCACCAGAGTAATGTCTATGCATTACCCCTCTCCTGATACTTGGCTTGCGCCATTAACAACAATTTTATCCACTTACTAAATATGGTCTCATATTTAGTAAAAAAAAATTCATTGCATCAACTTATACCCTAGCAGTCACTATAAGCAGCTATGTCTAACTAGCATGCAGTACAGTACAACATTTAGGCTTTAGTAAATATGAGAATGCACACTACAACACTACTTCTCTTCCATGTTGCAATGTTTGGCTGATGATACACCACACGTACGGGGACGTGTTAGATTATCTCACATTGTAAAATTTGTAAAACAAACCATATATAAATGTAAAAAGATCATCCTTTGCATAACCAATTGTTTCTTGGTTCTCTAACACTGTACACTTAAAACATCAAATATGTATTCTGATGGTTCAGATTAGAAGGTGCATCTCTACTTTGGCTAACTGTTAAAGAGTAGTAGATATTGACTATAATCAATCCCTAAAAACTCAATGAAACATCAATCCTAAAAGATGAAGATAATGATGGAACTCAAATGACAACTTATATGGTAACACTAAACAAACCCATAAGCAAGCATTATAGGGAATAAACTGTTCCTTAACTTGTGTTGCATCCCTTTCTTTATTATTCTAAACTACAAATATAAGCATGTAATCTTTTCCTATTATTCAACCATAGAAACGAATGGATTCACCGTGTACAGACAGCCAGTCGTCGACAATATATATAAAGCACTGAGTAGAAACACACATGCTTGTTTTCCAAATAATTTACTGATTTCTACTAATCATGTATGGATTACAGATTAATTTGTTATCATTGCATTTGACAATCTTTTAACTAAGTTGTGATAAGTCAATTTTCAAGGTGACTGTAACATTCGTCCTAAATCTCTTTTCAGCGACATGGAACAAGCAAAAGGTGGCAAATTTTTGGCCGAGAAGAATCAGAAAATCCTTGGTACATAGTTAAAAGTTTATCTTATCACCAAGAAGATATTCACGTTAAATTTGAACCAGGTTCTTCAAGACTTAGCCGAGCAACGTATGAAGTTAAAGGTTCTTTTAATTCTACACATAAGTACTGTGATATAACAATGCACCGCAAATACATGTACACAGGGTTTCCATTTCAATTGACAACAAGTATTATTACAAAACAAAGCTTACCTGGCAGTTATGCGCTCTCTTCGATTATGTCAATGAAACTCGAGGAACCAAATATCAAAGATACACAGATCTGAGATAATTAAGATTTCAAATTAGATTTTATAATATAAGTATGAAACAAAATCAAATTTAAAATAGAAATCAAATAATTAAAAATGAGTACCCAACCTGGAGTAGGTATTCGATAAATTCACGTTGTAATATTTCTCCGAACACAGATCTGAGAGGGCCACTGATTGGCGTTGAATGAAGGAATAACTGGTGCGGCTGGAAGGGAGATGAGTTCGCAGCTGGATACGATTAGGTGGAAAGATGGGTTCACGGTTGGATGGAAGATGATTTCACGATTAGATGGAAAGATGAGCGGGTTGAAGCAAATCGAATTGGTGGAATTGGGTTTTTTTTTATTTAGGTTTTCTTTTCGTTGAAAGAGGACGAAACGAATATCAAAGGAAAGGAGGGAAGGAAAAGTGACGGGCCAATTCTTTTTGGCTCCCAGCGAATATTTGGCACAAAATTAGCGCCATTATTTGCCACAACATTTACGACGGTTACAAACCGTTGCTAATTAGCCACGGTTGAAAACTGTTGCTAGTTGGAACGAAGCGCGCCAAAAATTATGGCGCGAAAGGATGAAATTCACCGCCATCATTTGTCTCCAAATAAGCTACAGTTAATAACCGTTCCCAATTAGCAACGATAAAAAACCGTTGCTAACTGAACCAAGACGGTGATTAACCGTTTCTAAATGGCAACGGTTAATAACCGTTGCCAAATGCGCGGATGGTTAGTTGCAAATCTCAGTATTAGGTGTAGTGATAATAATAACTATTAATAATAAACATTATAAATTAATAATAATTATTAATTTCAAAAGCATCTTAAAAATAATAATTAATAATTTCAAAAAAACATTATTAATAAACAATAATAATTAATCTTTAACATTATTATAAAATATTTTAATTATTTTCCAAAATAATATTAATAACTCATTATTTTTTAATTTCAAACCATCTTAACTATTTAAATAATTATCCTTTCAAAATATTTAAATTTTAACAAATAACTTGTAAACAACAATAAATATAAATAAATAATCTTTGAAACAATACTACATATAAATAAATAATATTAAATATAAACAAAAATCTTAAACAATATTAAATAAAAATAAGCAACTTTAAAACATTTCCAAATGACTTAGAAAAGACAGATAATAAGGTTGGAGTTAAATAGAAATTAAATCCTTTAAAAAAATATTTTTGGAAACCCTAAATCTAGATTTTAAATCATTCCCCATCTCAAAAATCAACTCCAACCCAAATAGCAATTTATAGTATTTCAAAGTACTAATTTTGAGACCAAAAGCCACACAACGCTTAACCAATATCGATGTTGATTCCTTAGCACCAAAGGGTTTAAATTAAACATATAACAATGTTATATCACATAGTGTTAATAACCAGAATTGATATTTGATAATCATATAACAAGAACATTATTTAAACAATTCAACAATGGTGAGGAATTCCGTTGGATCCCTCCAACTTGTCCCCCTATATCACTACTCATATATATCAATACATATATGCGTAAACAAAATCAACAATGGTGTGGAATCCTGTTGGATCCCTCCAACATGTCTCCAGCATCACAACTCATATATAATCATATAATATGGGTCATTTGCTAATAGGCTGGTTTATATAAAAGTCATCCGCTCCAATGGCGGGAATAAATCTAATCCAACTGATAAAGCAGTAAGTCACCCAAACAAACAATCAATAATTTTAATACTACTATACAATATTTCTGATTTACTAAAAAGTTGAGTTTAACTCACCTAAATTCCAGTTATCGCCGGAGCATTCTTGTTCTATCTAAATTCGGTGCCGAAGATCCATGCCATCGCAAACACCTATCTCACCTCAATTTCGACAATCATCGACAAATCGAATGAAAACCCTAACCTAGTTCCTATACATTTACCGTCGAACTCCTCAATGATTCCACGACCTTCCATACACATACCAAAGTGAAGAACTTCTGACCACAAATCTAAAGATACCAGCTTTTATGATTTTTTGTTAAGTATTAATTTTTCTCTTGATGTTTAAAGTTTTGAATCAAAAAAGAGAGCTCCATTCTTACTTACAGGCTGGAATAAACAGAGGGAGGGGTATGGGTATGGAACATTGGGTTACGGTATGCACAGTGGTGATAGCAGTGATGGGTATGGCTAGAAAGTATGTACATAATATTTTATTCAATAAAATCCGACATTACACACCCGAAAAATCTCAAACTCCTATCAAAGCATGCTCATTGGCGTTCTATACTAAATACCCTTATTCCGAAGACAACGGAACTAGTATTGGGGTCTAATTCAATCATATATAAAAGTTAGCTATCAACTACACGTTTCAATTTCGCATGATCACACTTATACGTACAATCGTCAAAAAATTATTGGCATACAACAATTCATTATTACGGATCTAATGACACTAGTTTCGTCAAAATACAAGACATCGATCGGAAGGCTATTTTCACTTGTTAATTAAAACAAGCTATTACTAAAACTGTTTCAATCACTTTTAAATCGAATTTAAAAGTTTACTATTATCAATCTTATTTAAACTGAATCCAAATAAGATTTTGAAATCACTTTTATTAACATTAAATCCCAAATTCCATTATTTAAATATTCTAGTTGTTGAAACTTATTATTCAAACAAGTCTCTATTTTTGAAATTTAATCTATTTTTCTCATTAAACCAATATTTCATATTTGAAATTAATTAAGAATTCCAAATTCAAATGAATAAATTTTAGGTCATTACATGATCGTACTTATGTGTTTCGATCATGCTTTTTATGCCACTTGCTTATTGACAGTATACGAGGCCTAGTTTCCCATAAATGATTATTCTGATTGTCATTTGATTTGACTAAATATATTCTGGAAATATCCAGAAGAAACATGTGAATTATATGGTATGGTTATCTTCGGTAATGATATATTGTACATATAAACTCGTTTTTGCTCTTCAAGGATCAATGATGATGAAATCCATCCACTTAAATGGTTCAGAAGTGATCTAGGATTAATGATGATGAAATCCATCCACTTAAATGGTTTAGAAGTGATCTCCGATCTTATATACTATCTGTTTATTTCCCACAGAACGGAGTTGATATTGCTGGAAATGATCGATTAGTTTTGGAGCACTCGATAAGCGAGTGAATATACTTATATGACATGACTTGAACCATAACCACTCCAGAACAATATACTTGTTCTATAATTTGAAGGAGGTTCATGATTGGTTCGAGATGCAGAGTCTATGTGGAGATTCGAGATCTGTTTGAGATGCCTGAATACATGTAATTTTTCGTGATCTATTCAGGATATGGAATCCATCTGTGTTTCTGAGACCTGTTTAGGTATGAGAATCCGTGTATGATTTCAAGATCTTTAAAGGAATCCATGTATGATCCCGTGATCTGTTGGTACATGGGAATCCATGTGTAGTTCTAAGATTTATTCGAGTTGGGGACTTATGTTTCAAGATTTGTTTGAGCTATGACTCATGTGCTAGGATGATGAATGTTACTTCACCATTAGTAATTACGAAAACCAAAGATAGGAGACATAGCCTATGGGGTTTAGCTAACTAAAAGGGTGTAGGCACTCCATTCTAGTTTTACCTACGGATATGCATGAGGAAGTGATGTGACCTGATGCCACATGTTCGGGTGTGGAACAGCTATGTATTCCTATAGTAAATTTTATCTAGCGATATACGATGCTTTTGAAGGATAACTTTAATCCTTGTGCAGGAGAACCATTCTCAAGTTACTAAGAGGACCTCCATCAAAATCCTACACAATTAGCGAGCGCGCCTTAGCGGTTGTGATTGTATACCTATTATTTTTGGGATGTACACTCACATGCATCATAACTATATTATTCATATTTCACACCTTAGACATTATTATATTATCATTTAATTTTATAATAGAAATGGTTTGGTTAGCGTATGGTAAAAACACGTCCATGTTTATTGGCGGCATGGTCTTACGAGATACCCTTATTTTGAAGAGTTTTAAAGTATATAAAGCTATATGATTAAAGTTTCTCATGCTAGTTTACCAGACCAATCTAGGTGTTGTTCTCTTATAATGCTCAGGTAAACTCGAGTATGTTTCAAGATTTAGCTGTGGTTCCTTGGAGCTCTTAAAGAGGAGTTGGATGATTTCCTACTGTACTTATTTTCCATTGCATTATCTAATTTGTATCTATTATCATTTGTGAGGACAGACTATTATAACTTTTCAGGCTAATAATAGGTTTGATTTCTCTGATTGATGTACGAATATTAAAGTTTTTCTTTTTGGTCAAGACTTTTTGAGATATTATATGTTGTCACTCCGCGTGTGAGATTATGATATTATGTTCTTCTTCCTTACTCCGTTTCTTTTTCTTTTACACCAATGTTTTGTCTATTTGATACTTGGATGCTCGGCACGTGAATACCATAGATGTATGTGTGTCAACATTCGAGGGTCTAAAATCCTGATCATTACATGTGGTATTAGAGCTAAAGGTTAAGAAAGATCCTTGGTTTTGGTGGGTATAACCCATTGAGAGATAGGGTAATGGAATGTCTTATTATGAGCCGAGTGTATATATACAAGAATGCGTACTTTTTATTGCTATAACAATGTTCTGTATTGTGTTGATTGGTTTGCAGAGTGGCTTATGGATTTTGATCAATACATGTTGCTAGCATTATTGACAAGGATCTCTAAATACTTGAACAAAGCAAACTAAAATGGTATTATTTTTAAAATTGGTAAATGAAATAATTTTACATAGGATTATATTTTATATAGAAAAGGATAATTTTCATAAATTGACAAGTTATTTATGATGTATTTGTTAGGAAATGATAATATTCGATTATTATCATTTATTGTTTAATTTGTGTACTCGATCAATTTATGAGCAGTTTTACCTTTTCACTACATGAGTTGGGTAGGTAGTTACTTGTGGGAACATTGAAACGAACACCTTGTGAATTTAATTTCACCGTTGATTATGAGGCATTCAATGATAATGTTGGGTTAAAATTTAGTGCTTACAGGAGTTATTTAGTATAATCTAAATAATAATAGACACTTGCATTTGTTTAATAGTTTTATATAAGGAAGTGATTTATATAAATATGGTTTATAAGTATAGTTTACAAATAGGAAAAAGATTTAAACTGAGAATTTGAGAACTTAAATCTTGATGTTTCAGAAATTAAATTTTTGTCTAAGATTTTGTAAAAATAATACTAGCATTATTTAGGAGTAAATGCTTAGAAAAACCGGTTTATGAAATTGAAATCATGGAAATAAGTATATTTACGAAGTATTTGATACCATTTTGGAAATGATTTAGGTTAAGTCCGAAAGGCATGGTTTGGATGTACTGATCTTACTCTATCGTTGAAAATAATTCTAATGATGACTACAACATCATTGGTGTTTATTTTCGAGTTTCAAAGTGGGGGATGCTACAGTAGTAATTTGCTACAAAGTTGTTTTTATAAAACATATTTTGATTTAAATCCCGGAAGTATAATTTAGCATACGAAAGTTATAAGTATATTTATTTCAAAATGATTTGAAATCAAATTGGGTTTTTAATTTTTAAATTTCGATTAAGTTGTATTATGGACACGTATAGCTTATGCATTAGATGGTCTGTGCATCTTAATTGATATGTTTGGGTGATACTTTTCATTTTATGAAATGGAATTTTTGATGATTTTAGACAATCAAAACTTTGGAATTTGTATAAAAACAAATTTGAATCGAAGTATTGTGTGAAAGTATAAAGATGAGTTTATATAACACTTGAACTTAGAAGATGGTAGAATTTAAACAAGCTTTAAATTGATTGAATATTCATGTTAAGTAAAATGAATTGGATGATTTATTATATACTATAAGGATGAAGTAAAGTATTATACGAACATGAATTTAAGCATATAATGTTTAATAACTTGAAGTAAATTTTATAAAATGATTCATAAATGATTTTAGCATTAAGTAAGAAATACTATAGGTGAAACTAAATGAGAATTGAAATAAAATGTAATTGGTGTAGTTACGAAACCAATTGAATAGAGTACATACGTTGTACGTAGATTATTTTATTCGCTTGGCATTTCTTGATCTAGGATTCGAGTGCGTGGATTTCGAGGTGATTCACACCCGCCCGAATTAGGATTTTCACTCGATTCTCGACGGCGAACACTTGATGTAGATTTTTGATATGACCCAAAAGATTTTTATCATAATAAGGCCATGTAAGGAGAACAAAGGTTTCTAATCAAGGAATTGGATTAGAGTCTGCACTAGAGAAGTCAATTGATCTATACTGGTTTGAAAATGAGATTTATGTTATCGAGCCAGTGATCAGATTTGATATTGCGCATAGATCGTTTATATGCATCGTACAAGCTTTAAAAATATTTGTATACTATATTTGTTGGCTTGTAGAGAGTTTAGGGAATGACTCTTCGAATTGCTAGCGGTAGCATTATTGATTGACTGAGTAATACTTGAGGCTATTGAGCATAAGTAAAACTTAGTGCATTTTTTATCATCCTTGCGCTGAAAATGTTTTTGAACCTGGGAAAACCATGAGCTTGTTTTCTAGTGATTATAGTACCATATTGTATTGTTATGTGATGGTTCCTTTGGTTTCCAGTGATTGCAATACTGTTGGGTTTTGATGTATGATTGTTGCTTTTGTGCTCGTGCTAGTATTTCAAGGACGAAATTCTTTTAAGTGGGTAGAACATAAGGACCTAGAATTTTGAACGGTTAATAATTAAATATTGGAATGTTTAAATCATGGATTTAATGTGAATAATAATGGTTTTGAAAGCTTATTTAAATTCTATTTAAATAATATACGGTATGCGATTAAAATTGTTGTAAAAATAATTTGTTTTAATTAACGTTTGAAATTATCAATCCGGAGCACTGTCTTAGATTTTGATGAATTAGTGTCATTGAATCCAGAATAATGAATTGTTGTATGCCGACGAGTTTCTTGGAGAACTGTTTTGTTGTGTAGTCATGTGTGCTCAAAACGCACAGCCTTAAATTTAAAAGAATAAAATACATTAAATATTTTGCTATAAATAACAATCAGCTCCTCCCTCTCTCTCATTTTTATTTCGTTCTTCACTTTCAACAGCCACTTCCATCTCTTTCCTTCCTTTAATTAAATCAAGATAAGTGGTTAACAAAATTGCTTGATATTGGATTCATTGGCATCGTGTAGACGAGGGCTTCGTGTTGGTATGCTTAGTTTTGGATGCAGTTGAGTTCGGCGGTGTTTGACTTGGTCTTGGCCGTGCTAGGGCTAGGATCAGGAGGAGCTAGAGTAGGCGCTAGGATATATTGTTAAGGGCATTGGGTTTCTTAGATGAAGGTGATATGGAGGTGATGGTTTAGGAGGTTGTGGTTGCATATAAGTGAAAGCGATATATATTAAAAGTATCGGCAAGCTTCAAGTCCTGATTCGACAGTAACCATTATTTACAATATATAAATTCCTTACTTTTAAAAATTCAAAATTTAAAAAACCATATAAAATTTCAAAATCTCTTTAAAAATCATTTACAATTCATAATCATTATTTTAATATTTCAAAATTTCAAAAATAAGGCCGAGTGCTACTATAGCACTAAATAAGTCAAATCATATGGCATCCAACACATCATATACACCATATATATGAAAAGTAGAATCAACAATGGTGAGGAATCCTGTTGGATCCCTCTAACATGCCCCCCTGCATCAAATGCAATATATAATCATAAAATATAAATCAACCGCTTCGAGGTGAGATCGTATACAAAATGGTCATTTGTTGTTACACGGGAACGTAATAGGGTCTCATCTGCTCCAAAAAACAGGAATATATCCAAACCACCTAATAAATGTAGTATATCATCCAAACAAGCAACAAACAACATAAATAAAATTATTCCCATTTATATAAAAATATAAGCAGGTCAGAGAGGTGAGTTTACTCACAAAAATTCTAGTAATTGCCAAAGCGTTCTGATTTGAATTAAAATAAACGGTCATTCAATTTAACCCAAAATTCCTATTAGCTCTGAATTAATCTAATCCAACTCCATAGCTTAGAATTCGTTGATACAATCACCATGCAACTGTCGCGCTCGATTTGGACCTCGTATGAAAAAGTAATTGCATTTGTAAGTTTCACAAATTAAAAATATAATTATTTTGATTTAATTACAAGTCATTGACTTTAATTAACCTTTGTTTAAACCCTAATCACCCCACATAATCACCTCTAGGAAATCACGATTCATGTAATCGAACATCGCAGCCCATCATGTGCGTGCCTGCAACGTACCGCCCTCGCTCCCCTTGCCGCTGCCACGCACATAGCCTGCCGCCGTTCACCTATAAAAACTATCACCTATGAATCAAAAATGCTGCCACATAGTGCCTCAATTCGGCAACATATTATATGGATTGGTTCGTGGGGCGGAGCTTGACTACTTTAATGTTGAACATTTCGGCTAATTTTGCTTTGATCACAACTTTGATTCATGGCCGTTGATTAGGCTTTCTTTTAATAGCGACTGTTGACATTAGGGTTGGGCTTTCTCAACAAATGTGGGTGCATGCTCCTATTTATAGGCAATTATAAAACATTATTCATTCCTAAAAATTTCGAACTCCAAACGAAGCGTGCCGCCCGGCATTTTATATGTTATACCCCTATTTCGAACACAAATGAATATTTATCTGGAGACAATTCCATCATATACAGAATTAACTTTTCAAAATAAAATTATATTATTTTAAATTCCTTTAAATAAATTCTACGCATTTTGAATGCGCACGATCAAACAATACATTCGATCACCATAAAATTCGACAGCACATAATAATTCACAATTACAGATCCAATGAAGCTGGTTTCGTCAAAATCCAAGATAGTCCCCCAAATGGTTATTTTTACATGTTAATTAAAATGAATTATCTTCAAAATCAATTCAATTACTTTTAATTCAACTTTAAAAGTTTTCTATCTTCCTTTTTATTCAAATAGAATTTAAATCAACCTTCGAAATCAATTTCATTCACATAAACCCTAGATTCAATTACTTAAATAATTCCAAATATTAAATTTAACGGTTGAAGTATTAAATAAATCTCTTTATTTGAAATATAAGTTACTTAACTTATAAAATTAACTTTTCAATATTTAAAATCAATTAATATTTCAAACTTAAATGATTGAAATTCTAGGTATTTACATTCCTCCCCTTTAAAAGAATTTCATCCTCGAAATTTCCAAGGGAAGAAAATTACCCCAAGCCCATTAACTATTCAAAAATAATTAGTTAAAATATATTATCAAATTTCTAAGTCTTTAAAATTCACTCAAAGATTCCAACTTCATCCATCCATTCATTCCAAGTTATAATACAAAATCAATTTTTTTTTTAGTTATTAAAATATTTTCAAAATTCCCAAAAACTTTCTAACGCCTTAAATTAACAAAAAAAAATTCCAGCGTCGCCTTTGCACGGTTCAATCAAAAAAAATTCAGTACATATTTTTTCACAAATATACATCTCATCTTCAAGGATGAGGCATCCCATTGGAAAAAATATAAAAATATAATATGTAATCTGAGATTTTATTATATTAGCAAGCATATACAATAAATATAGTGCGAAATTGAGCTCCAAATGCAAAGCATATGCCATACGCACTTTTACTCAACTACCAATGAGAATATGTATATAGAAAGTAGTATCAATATATAACATGTACCAATAAAATAACTGTACGCAAATGTAACAAAGGTAACAAGAGTAACCACTAAACAATTAATATTCTTCTAATTGATTCATAACCATATCAATTTGCATTTTTCAATGTCAACATTTAATTTATTAAAGCTCATACGATGTACATATATCATACATATGCAAAACCATGCCTGATCGCTCGCTCGATCACATAATTTCACTTACGAACTAGTATCGTTCACATGACCACTCAAGTGCGGATTCAGATGGGTTCCTTGATTAGAAACTGTCATTCTCCTCAAATAGCCATATACTATGATAGAGACTATCAAAATCAATCAAAAATCCATATCTAGGGTTTGCCGTCAAGAATCGATTGAAAAACCCTAACACGGATCAGTGTAAATCACCTTGAACTTTTATAATCGAATCTGGATCAAACAATTATGTGAATAAAATAATGTAAGTACAACTTACATATTTATTTCAATTGATTTCTTATGTTACCTCATTCCTTTTTTACCCGATTCTTTGATTTACATTCAATTCCTTTTACATTCATTTGATCCACGTTCAATTTAAATAAAATTCAATTATTCATATTAATTTCATTTACATTTAATTCATTAACATTCACTAATTAATATTCACATTAAATTCAATTTATGTTTAATAACATTTCATTTCATATCAATTTACTTAGTATATTTTCTTAAATACTACTACCATATATAGACCATTACTTTAGTTCACTATAAACATATTATTCCTATTGTTTTTACTTCAATACTTAAGTTCATATTTAGTTCTATCAAATAATATTCCAAACCATATTCAATTCATTTTACAACTCAAATTTAATTGCATTTTATAAATCAAGTTCATTTTCATATCATTACTTTATTTCATTAGTTCATTACAAATCACATTCAATTTCATTTAACACATTTCATCCCACTTTACTTAACTTGAGTTAAATTTCATTTCAAAAGTCATCTCATTTAACTTAACTTAGATTAAATTTCATTTCATAGTTCAATTTCTAAATTATTTCTGAACATTCATATTCAGCATTTTAAAATTTTGTTTTAGCTTAATATTCCTCAAACCTATAAGTTATACAAACTTATCTACTTATAATTTCATAGATCTATATTTAAGTTCATAAACATTTTAAAATTACAACTTATGGTATGTAATCATTTTATGACTTAAGTTTAAATTCATTTTACACTCTTCTATATCTAAGAGTATATAATTTCCAATTTATTTATCCTATCAGAATATTGAAAAAGTTAAAATATGTTTTAACTTACTACTCTTTTTTCAGCTTATAAGTTTCAAAAACTTATTGTAACGACCTGCCAATTTAACACTTTAATAAATTGTATTTATTTTCAAATTTATTCAAATAAAAGGATGATAATAAAATAATATTGTTTCAAATGATAATAAGTAATAGTAATCTTCTTTAGTATAAATATTTTCATTAAAATTTATATCGATAAAATGACATTGTATTTAAATTAAGATTTACGATTTAAATTAAGATATAATTATTTTATAATTATTTTAATTTTCCAAATAATTATTTTAAATGATGATAACTCATTTTGAATAGTTATAAAGTGATAATGAATCATTTATAATTGTTTTATTAAGATATATATTTGATTTGAAAATATATAAAAAATAACGCTTTATTGGTGTAGTAGCAATTATTATAAAGAATTGTTAATATTAATTATATGGTTTTATAATTCAACCATGATCATTTTAATTAGTTTAAAATGATAAAAATGTATTTTTGAATTTTGTTTATAAATATATGTACGTTAATAAATAAGTGAAAATGTGATCGATAATCGGTTCTCTGGATTTCAACGATTTAAGGAACAAAAGTTGTTCGAAGACATTTAAAATGTTATGCACCAACATGTACATACATATATATGTCACGTGCACATGATAACATGCAGATACATAAATAAATATATACATATGTGTGTGTGATGCAGAAATGATTTAATAATTCCTAAGCTTAACCTTTAAGTAAACATAAAGTAAACATCACTTCTTTTTACCACACCATCAATTCACATCAACCATCACATATCTTTGGGAGGGTGAGGCGTGTGGGCTAGGGGTATTTAGGTAATTATGCAATTAAATATTTATTCTAAAGTTTTTCCTATAAATACCACCCCTTTTCTCACAAATTCTTGATACCATTCCACTTATTCTTCCTCATCTTTTCAAGCATTTTAAAGGCCTTGTTAATGGCTTCTTATTCATTGAAAAATATTTTATAAAAGTTAGAAAAAAAATATAACAAATAAAAAGAGAAAAAGGTATATACTAGCTTATAATATCAATCTACCACAAAACTAGTCTGAAACACCTCCTCTTCACTTCCAAAACCCACAACCACAAACCACCATCACCATCAAGGCTAGGCTGAGCTCTCTCTTAGGTCGTAGGCTTGGTTTCGTTTGCTTTGGTTCGATCGCAGCGGAGCTATAGCCGATTTTTTATTAGCTTGAATAGAAAAAAAGGTGGGAACTCCTAAACTATATATTATATGTTGAATGATGATATGATGTTTGCAAATGGATTTTTAATATTCTTTTATCATCAAGTTTGGATTGTTTCGTATGAATGTTCAAAATATATGCAAGTCATGGAAATACATGTCGATAAGCACAAAAGATATCACTTTCCTTGATTTAATGAATTGGTGTATATGGAACGTTAAACCTATTTACAAATGGTTTAAAATGGGTTTGAAATGTTTTATAAGCATTTAAAAGTGTTTTGGTGAAGTTTGAATGAGAATGGAAAATTTAGTCAAAAATAGGCGCATCGCGTAACGGTAGTTCACGATTTCATGCCATAAAACTCAAACAAGTGTAAAAGTAAGAATATTGCTCAGAATTCTTCGTGATAAGAAATTTCCAAACTATTATATTCATATTTTTCTGAAAAAGAAAGAAAATCGAGACTCCGATAGGTAGATCTTGAGATATGAATAAAACAAGTTTTTAAAAATTCATGGTTCTGTAGTTTGGAATACAAAACTAGATTTTTTTAAAATGATGTTTTAAAGTTGTTTGAAAATATGAAATAAATTCTAAAAATAGTTTAAAATGTTTTAAAATCATTTTGAATTATAAAAATGAATTTCCAAATGATAAAAAGCCATTTTGATCAATATAGCTTAAAAAGGCACTTTCAGCAGCACTTTCCAATAACTTTTGAAATATGGTTTTAAACTTAACAATTCTTTTCCAATTCTTTTATAAATGTTTTCAAAGGAATAGTTAAGTGTTTGAATGATGATTTAGAAGTTTTATAGTTTATTTAAAAGGAATTTAAACAAATCGATTTAAAGAAAAGCTACAAATTAAGAGGTTTAGTCTTGGCTCTAAAAGTCGACGAGTAAACTGGATTTTTCTATTTGTGAGATCCGGATGTGAGGTACTTAAACTAAGGAGATGCTCAGGAGTAACCAGTGCCCTAGCTCACCCAACCTCTTCCCTAGGCAAGGGAAAGATAAGGTCGAAATGTTGGAAACAAATTAAGTATAAATGGTTAAATTTTCCTAATTTAAATTAAATACAACTATGATTATATAGAGATGGTCTTCTTATACTCGATGTTAAAGCATGAAGAGGGAACTTGTTAACCGGCGTCTTGGCCCGGTTACAAGACGACAGTTGAAGAAATTATCATTAGCATTAGACAAGATTCTGACCAAGAAGGGCCTGAGGATATATGGGTTTGATGCAGTCGACATGTTTTGGCAATCAAGAGCGTTCGACGTTAGAAGGACGCTCGGCATTGAGAATCGTTCGATATTGTATATTGTTCGGCAATTATGGAATGCTCGGCATATAGGAGCACTCGGCACCAAGAATGTTCGGCGTACAAGGCACGTTCGGCTTCCAGTCATTCGGCACTCGCATCAACCAGGCAACTAGAACGTTCGGCATGCAGGCTTGTACTCGGCATTGAAGAACGTACGTCCATCCAGGTTTGCACTCGGCACGAGACCTTCAGCATTTCACTCGACACTCCCTCCACTCGGCATGCTCTTCACTCGGCATACCCTTTGTTCGGCACATCCTGTGCTCGGCATATCCTTTGCTCGGCATGTCCTGTGTTCGGCATTCCCTCTACGCGCCGTATCCTTTCACTCGGCATCCACGCCTCACTCGGCATCCCAACATCGTTTTGCCCGCTTCCTCCATTCAACAGAGAGATCCATCGACTTGGAAAGGAGGGCTCGGCATGCCGACCGTTCGGCATGTTCCGCTCAGCACACAGGGCTTATTCCATTTGGACCGAGATATTCAGCCACCAGGCCCACCAGGGAAGTCCAACCCATCTTCGTCTATAAATAGAAGGGCAGGGGCACACTGAAAATGGACCTTTTTTCCGGGAACACTGGGGAGACTCTGCCATTTCTTATACTCTCCTCTTTTTAATTCAAACTTGTATCCAAGTGATTGAATGACGAATTGTATCTGTATTCAAGTAGTTGATAAAGCAATAAAGATCAAACTCAAAGTGGATGTAGGCAATTACGCCGAACCACTATAAATCTGGTGTTCTCGTTTTTATCGTTCTTTTGACATTGAATTACACTATTTTTCAGTTCTAATTTAATCTCTTCATTAATCTCTCTACATAACTCTACTCAAGGGTGTTAGTGACCAATTTTGGTGCTAACATTTTGGTGCTTTCACTGAGAATTGAATTCTTAGCTTGATTGGATCTCATCATCTACTATTGGATTTCCATATTCGCGAGATAGATCCAGTTGTCTAATAGAAAACTTCCTATTCTACTCAGATTTGAAAGAAATCTAAAGGAAGCTGATAGCCGTAGATTGGATTCACTGATGTACGCAAGATTTGGCGACTGAATGTTGAAGTTTGCACTCAAGTTGAATGAAGGCCAACCCTCCTCTAAAGGCAATTCAACCGATCGCCCCAGAAAAAGTCTATGCCGAACACTCCAAAAAAGGCGTATGCCGATCGCCCTAGAAAAGGCGTATGCCGAACACTCCAGGCCGAACAGAAAGAAGGCCGAGCAGAAATTTGGCCGAACAGAAATAAGGCCGAACAGAAATTTGGCCGAACAGAAAGAAGGCCGAACAGAAATAAGGTCGAACAGAAATTTGGCCGAACATAAATTTGGCCGAACAGAAAGAAGGCCGAACAGAAATTTGGCCGAACAGAAATTTGGCCGAGTAGAAATTAGGCCGAGCAGAAATTTGGTCGAGAAGAAATTTGGCCAAACAGAAAGAAGGCCGAATAGAAATTTAGGCCGAACAGAACCAATGCCGAACGCTCCTGAATGCCGAGCGCTCTCTAATATCGAATGCTCCTGAATGCCGAACGCTCTCGGATACCGAACGTTCCTAAATGCCGAGCGCTCTCTAAGGCCGAACGCTCTCTAAATGCCGAGCACTCTCTAATGCCGAATGACCCCTATTTTCAAAAAAAAAAAATATTTTCGGGTACGACCCAAATTTCCAAAAAAGAGGCTAAATATTGAATTCAAAACTCAACTTAATAAAGGAACATCCTATCTACTTCCCTTACATCCCCTGGTCGGCCAGGGCATAGAGGATCTAGCGACAGCTTCTAAACGACAACAAGGGAACGGACAAACTACCGCTACTCAAACGATACACTCAAAGGGATACCATACTGATCACCCTTGTGGAGAATCGACCTCTATATATATTTTGGAAGCCAGCTACCTGGAGAGCCTCCTACAACCATGGATCGTTTCTATGATAAAAATGAATCTAAACCAAAGTGTGGAGGAGCGGAACAGACTAAGAAAAATAACAATGAAGGCCCGTTGGCTAAGGTTGTAGATCCTAGTGGCCGAAACAAGACCTTAAAATTCGGCTCATATGCACTTTGAAAGATTCAATTGACAACCTCTACTTGAAGACTCACGACTCGAAGTGGTACTGGAAACCAACCTCGAGAGAGTACACCAAAGTCTAAAGAAAATCAGGGGAATGTTGTATATTCCCAAATGCTCACTGATCCTAACACGGGCGATTACAAACACCTTCGAGGTGTGATCGAAAAGCTGATCTAGAAAGTAAAGCTTCAATAGTATGTACATTTCCTGCAGAATGGCGGGCAGCGAATATCCGATGCCTATTAATAAAGGGCTATGATTATCAGTTGGGCTGCTGACGGCCGACATCCCTTTGAAAGGAGCCAGGGGCAAAAGTCGAATAGCGAGCGCACGATGCTGCTTCACTTATCAATGAGATTTATCATAATCTTCTTTCAATTATTTCCATTTCTATTTTAATTGTTCTATGAACTACGACTAACTTGAACTAAACTACTTTCAAAACGATGCAGGAGATTGGATACTCAGATTTGGTCACCAACCAATCCACACAGACCATGATCGGACGTGTGGAGTTACATCTAGACGAGAATGATTCAATCGCTCATCATCAATCATGTGCCTTTAATTTGGGGCCAAGAACTAGAGATTGAAAAGGTCATCACGATTAGATCCCAAATACAAAGTCGACATGACTGACCATCCATTCATTGACCTCCACGTTTGACTCAGAGACCTGAACAGGGCTTGGAATGAGTATGGCTCGATCGCCCACTCAAATCAAGTCATAGAACAAAGTTGGACAAAATACAGATCCCCCTCCTGAAGCTCAGTGATGCCGCAAAAGGTTATTCGAAAGCCCGACTTGAAGTAGTTGAGGTGGACTGCCTACTCATTAACCATCGCCCTCAATACATGGACACGACTGTACCTTGGAACATATGCAACTTACTTTGTCTACTCAACAATCTATTATCCTTATTTTCTAGAAGAAGATACGGAGAAAATTATAAGAGATTCAGCTATCTAACCCAACGCGGATGTGATCCAACCATCTGTCATATACCACCTTCCTTGACTCGATTGGAAGAGCTATAATTACCAAGTGGACGAGAATCGATCGTCCATTTTTCAAATTTCGTCCCTCAAGCTGGGGGCAAAATCCCATTCCATGAGCAAATGTGGTTCGACTGTTCATTCGACAACATTAGCCTCGATACGGTAGATGAATACAAATTAAGGAGCGGAAATACGACTACTCTCAACTTAAACCTCCAAGTCCCCAGAGCGTGGACTGGAGTACTCTAAGTCCCCAAAGCGTGGACTAGAGTCTAAATGACTTAAACCTCCAAGTCCCCAGAGCGCGGACTGGAGTACTCTAAGTCCCTAGAGCGCGGACTAGAGTATAAATGACTTAAACCTCCAAGTCCCCAGAGTGTGGACTGGAGTACTTTAAGTCCCGAGAGCGCGGACTAGAGTATAAACGACTTAAACCTCCAAGTCCCCAGAGCGTGGACTGGAGTACTCTAAGTCTCCAGAGCGCGGACTAGAGTATAAACGACTTAAACCTCCAAGTCCCCAGAGCGTGGACTGGAGTACTCTAAGTCCCTAGAGCGCGGACTAGAGTATAAACGACTTAAACCTCCAAGTCCCCAGAGTGTGGACTGGAGTACTCTAAGTCCCCAGAGCGCGGACTAGAGTATAAACGACTTAAACCTCCAAGTCCCCAGAGCGTGGACTGGAGTACTCTAAGTCCCCAGAGCGCGGACTAGAGTATAAATGACTTAAACCTCCAAGTCCCCAGAGTGTGGACTGGAGTACTCTAAGTCCCCAGAGCGCGGACTAGAGTATAAACGACTTAAACCTCCAAGTCCCCAGAGTGTGGACTGAAGTACTCTAAGTCCCCAGAGCGTGGACTAGAGTATAAACGACTTAAACCTCCAAGTCCCCAGAGCGTGGACTAGAGTACTCTAAGTCCCCAGAGCGCGAACTAGAGTATAAATGACTTAAACCTCCAAGTCCCCAGAGTGCGGACTGGAGTACTCTAAGTCCCCAGAGCGCGGACTAGAGTATAAACGACTCAAATCTCCAAGTCCCCAGAGCGCGGATTGGAGTATAAATGACTTAAACCTCCATATCCCCAGAGCGCGGACTGGAGTACTCTAAGTCCCCAGAGCGCGGACTAGAGCATAAATGACTTAAACCTCCAAGTCCCCAGAGCGCGGACTGGAGTACTCTAAGTCCCAAGAGCGCGGACTAGAGTATAAATGACTTAAACCTCCAAGTCCCCAGAGCGTGGACTGGAGTACTCTAAGTCCCCAGAGCGCGGACTAGAGTATAAATGACTTAAACCTCCAAGTCCCCAGAGTGCGGACTGGAGTACTCTAAGTCCCTAGAGCGCGGACTAGAGTATAAACGACTCAAATCTCCAAGTCCCCAGAGCGCGGACTGGAGTATAAATGACTTAAACCTTCAACTCCCCAGAGCGCGGACTGGAGTACTCTAAGTCCCCAGAGCGCGGACTAGAGTATAAATGACTTAAACCTCCAAGTCCCCAGAGCACGGACTGGAGTACTCTAAGTCCCCAGAGCGCGGACTAGAGTATGAATGACCTGAACCTCCAAGTCTCCAGAGTGCGGATTGGAGTACTCTAAGTCCCCAGAGTGCGGACTCGAATATAAGCAATTCGGATCTCCTAGTTCCCTGAATATGAACTATGACACAGATGACTTGAATTTGTCAAATCCCTGACATACGGGCTAGAATGTATTCTAAGTGCTCGAAGCACAAAATGGAAGTTCAACAACTCACGAAGTGTTTCCGAGTTATATGAAGATGGACCGAGAAGTCTATGTTACTCACAACTGCTTGGATCAACATCACAATCACAAAGAAAACTGAACAATAAGAGTCTTTTGTAAGACGGAAAAAGGAACTAAACCTTAATGAGAAATGAGTTCCTATTACAACCCCTCCAAAGTTCGGAGTCGACATTCTATTTACAAGGACTAAGAAATAGATGAAAATAATTACATGACTTAAACTAACTCTCGTTGAACGAGGATAGTAATCACTTCTTGTACTTCTTCAACTCCTTTCCAGACGGCTCCTCTCCATAGCATTTACCCTTGGTACTCTTCTTTGATAGAGGGGTAGAAACTAAAGAAGCACGAGGAACTTCCATAGGCTTGGACCCGCCAGGAAGGATGACCTTCAACGTCTTGTTCAAAGGATCGTCCAAGTCCACAACTCGGGGCTCGACCTTGACCCTGACCTTCTCTTTCTCGAGCCGCTCCTTCATGCTCAATTCGGATGTGTGATTGGAGGCGCCTGTAATTTCTACTTCATAACCCCCGTCGGTATAGGAGGAGGTTCCGGACTTGTCTTCATCAAGCGCTCCAATCACCGGAGCACGGACTGGAGTACTCTAAGTCCCCAGAGTGCGGACTCGAGTATAAACGACTCAGAAACCTCTATGTCCCCAGAGTGCGGACTAAAGTGCTCCTAGTCCCCTGAGTGCGGACTAGAGTATAAACGATCTAAGAACCTCTACATCCCCGGAGTACGGACTAGATTGCTCTATGTCCCCTGAGTGTAGACTAGAGTATAAACGGCTTAAAAAACCTCTACATCCCTAGAGTGCGGACTATGGTACTCTCAGTCCCCAGAGCACGGACTAGATTATAGAAGACTTGAGAAGAATCTCCAAATCCCAGAAGCGGATTAGATTACTCTAAAATCCCAGAATGCAGACTGGAATATAAACGAGTTGACGAAAATCCCTACGTCTCGAACTGTGGACTAAAGCATAAACCGTTCGACAAATCTCTAAGTCCCCGGAGCATGGACCGAAGCATGAGTACAAATTGGGCGCGAATCAACCGGGGGAAGAATAACACTAAGTCACCAGAATGCAGAGTGGTGTATAAACATCGATAAATAGACGAGTGGATTCCGACCATTCTCTATTACGCAAACTTCAGCATGGAATCGACCAAAAGATTATTAACCCGCTAAGGATGGAGTTCGACCATCCAACTAGTGGCCTGGCCAAATCAATGCTGGGAGCATGGGTACAAATCACTAAAAAGCTGAATACGACAGCTTACTATAGCTCTAGCGTGGCGTTCTTTATAACTTGAAGCAACGACTGCAGGGAAGCCTCAATACAAAACCAATCGAAATGGCATCCAAAGCTACGAGCAATCGACTATATCATACCTCAGATCGAGGGTCAATACCGATCCGCACCATGCACATACGAATGTGACTCGGATGTTTCTTGAAAAACTATGACCTCCAGAGTGTGGAAAGGAGGGTAAACCATGAATACTTGGTCAAAAATTCTCCAGCACCCTCATTCGATTCGTCAGGAGGAGTATGAAACTGGATGAGCATAACCCGACTGCATTTGTAGCCAACTTTACCCCGAGAACTGATTACAGAGCATGAACCAAAGTGGACGTAGATGACCATCCACTGTCCAAATTACGCCCTGAAACTGACGTGGCATCGAAGTATTCCTCTTGGAATGAAAAACCACGATAAAATCCAAGATAGGTGAGACCTAGTCTCCCATCGATTGACATGATCCCACGATTCAACGGGAAAGAGAGTAAAGCTAAAGTGGGCGTGGTTGGCCTTCCTACTTATCGGTATATGCCCCAGACCTGGGGGCACGAGCGAGGAGCAAGATGAATGTGAACCGACTATTCACCGATCACCTCTATGTCTTTGGAACTTAGGTGAAAACATAAACATAGCTAGGACGAGACTTAACCGTCCATGCAGTACATTTATCAACCCGATATTGGGAGAAGACGCATGGTCATCCTAAAACTGGCTACGATAGCTCAGTATTAAAACTTATATATAGTGCTTACAGTTGCTCAAGGAGACGACCGGAAGGATGCCTAGAGATTGAATCATTGAATTGACACCTTAGCTCATGAGCAATTGACTTTCACTCCAACCCAAAGAACGGGTAAAGGATCATGAATGCATTGAATAGAAAGTGCGTTACTCGAATACACAAGCAAATTCAAACTCATAGCAAGATCCAACTATACAGTTGCACGCCACTCGAGGCTGACCCCCACTCGACTTTTCCTTCAATGCGCTTTTAAGCCTGATCTTTGGCCATTTGTTGATAATCTATTAGAGCATTCAGAGTCCTTCGCTATTAGACTTAAAACTCATGACAAGACTCTGGGGTTCGACTAGAGCAACCATCATTATTGGTCGTCCCAACCATATTTCACATTGAATGTTATGCAAAATAATTACATCTATACTCAAAGAATCTGGGATGGCACCTGCTAAGGTGACGGTCGACATTACACTCAGCCATGGTGACCCTTTCCGGGTGCTGAATATCGGATCACAACTCAGTGTAGTGATGATAAAAGAATTAGTTGGATTTTCTGAATAAATGATGATATGTTCCCTTGGACCCATTCTGACAAGAATATGTGATTTCATTAACTATCGCGAGCCATGCATTGGATATCAACCCGAAGCTACAAAAGCTAGCATAATATCTATTGATTTCACCATGAAAGCTCCACTCTTACTTTTAGGCTCAATCCATCAATGTCTATGCCTACCAGCCGTTGCGACAGGGCATACAATGACCTGAGACGTCTGAAAGACTACTTAAATAAAATATCAAACTAAGCTAATTCGATATCACTTATTTCCATCGAAGGGCTATCTAAGGACGGAAATCAGCAGACCTCACACCCAAATTCTCTACCTCAGAACACTACTCGAAGAGTAGCAGAGAACCCACCATAAGATGGAAAATGTACGCGGATGGAGCATCCAATGATCAGTGTTATGGCATAGGAGTCATGATAATAACTCCTGAGGAACGATCAATCTGCTACGTCCTGAAATTCGATTTACCTATAACAAACAACGATGCTTAGTATGAAGCCTTGGCTGCCAACCTCAAACTTGCTAGAGGATTTGAAGTGAAAACTTTACATATCTTTTGTGATTCTTGATTGGTAATATACAAATTTAAGGAAGTTGTTCTTGCTAGGGGGCATTGTCTTGCTCCTTATCTCGACCACGTCCAAGGGCCACTAACCGACTTCACGTATTACACCATTACACGCGTACTCAGTGAATAAAATGAAAAGGTGTCATGGTTGACTCCTATCAAAGACTATCTACAATGGGGAATTCTTACTAACCAGAGGAATGGAAAACGAAAGATCCTCCTCAAAGCTTCACGACAAATCATCCAAGAATAGGTCGTGTGTCAAAAGGAGTTTATCCATCCCCATGCTTCGACGTATCGCCCATGATGATATCTTGAGCAAAGTCTATGAAGAAGAATGCGGTAATAACATCAGGGGGAAAACCATGATAAAGAAATACTCCGCTATAGGTATTACTGGCCAACTTTCAACCCGGATGCGGTTCATCATGCTAGACAATGCGACGAGTGCAAGATGTTTGCAAAAAAGCCGAGAACCCCACCGATGGAAATTACTCAAATGGCTAGTCTACAGTCGTTTCCCACTTGGGGGCATTGACGTCCTCTTCTTACCAATCCTAAAGGTAGAACGAAATGCACCATCATAGTAATTGATTGCTTCACCGAATGGGCAGATAAAGAACTCTTAACCACGACCAAGATGAAGAGAATAATCAACTTCTTTATCCACAACGTCGTCTGTCCTTATGACCTTCCATGATCCATTATACCTGCAAATGGATAGGTTGAAGCTGTGAGCAAAATCCTAGAGCTTTTACTGAAGAGGGGTTTGGAAAACTCCTCAAGTGGCTGATTGCAACCCTTATTTCACAGAAAATACAAACAAGGAATCACAATTGAATTGCAATTAAACTGGACGGAGTTAGCGACGACTTATGAGCATATAAAACGCATCCGAGAGCCAATGGAAAGAACATGTACCCAAACGTGCATGTATACATCCGAACAAGTCCGACTTCTTGAAATCAACAGAAATTGAATTCTCACTAAGGGTTATTAAGAAAAGACTAGATCAGATAGCCGAAGCTTGCTAGCTCTGAAGAATCAGACACGGGTGGTCACTGATGAACTACAACCCTGGATTTATAATATTGGGAATCAACCAAGCGTCAATACGGCCAAAGAAGGATATGACAGCTTGGGAGGATAAAATCGAAGGATAATGACCATTCAAGAAACATGATGGATTTCTTTCTGAAGACAAGGAATACTCACAGATTCAACGCGTGTTGTGTTGCTTCACACGACACACTTTGGGGGGCAAATGTTAACCAGCATCATGGCCCGGTTACAAGACGACAGTTGAAGAAATTATCATTAGCATTAGACAAGATTCTGATCAAGAAGGGCCTGAGGATATATGGGTTTGATGCAGTCGACATGTTTTGGCAATCAAGAGCGTTCGACGTTAGAAGGACGCTCGGCATTGAGAATCGTTCGATATTGTATATCGTTCGGCAATTATGGAATGCTCGGCATATAGGAGCACTCGGCACCAAGAACGTTCGGCGTACAAGGCACGTTCGGCTTCCAGTCATTCGGCACTCGCATTGACTAGGCAACTAGAACGTTCGGCATGCAGGGTTGTACTCGGCATTGAAGAACGTACGTCCATCCAGGTTTGCACTCGACACGAGACCTTCAGCATTTCACTCAGCACTCCCTCCACTCGGCCTGCTATTCACTCGGCATACCCTTTGTTCGGCACATCCTGTGCTCGGCATATCCTTTGCTCGGCATGTCCTGTGTTCGGCATTCCCTCTACGCGCCGTATCCTTTCACTCGGCATCCACGCCTCACTCGGCATCCCAACATCGTTTTGCCCGCTTCCTCCATTCAACAGAGAGATCCATCGACTTGGAAAGGAGGGCTCGGCATGCCGACCGTTCGGCATGTTCCGCTCAGCACACAGGGCTTATTCCATTTGGACCAAGATATTCAGCCACCAGGCCCACCAGGGAAGTCCAACCCATCTTCGTCTATAAATAGAAGGGCAGGGGCACACTGAAAATGGACCTTTTTTCCGGGAACACTGGGGAGACTCTGCCATTTCTTATACTCTCCTCTTTTTAATTCAAACTTGTATCCAAGTGATTGAATGACGGATTGTATCTGTATTCAAGTAGTTGATAAAGCAATAAAGATCAAACTCAAAGTGGATGTAGGCAATTACGCCGAACCACTATAAATCTGGTGTTCTCGTTTTTATCGTTCTTTTGACATTGAATTACACTATTTTTCAGTTCTAATTTAATCTCTTCATTAATCTCTCTACATAACTCTACTCAAGGGTGTTAGTGACCAATTTTGGTGCTAACAGAACTCATACTATTCGTGGAATTTAAAAGGTGATCTCACCGTTATTTCACCCATAGTATTTGTTGAATACGAGAATTGATATTGAATAAAATTAAATGATTTCTATAGATTCTGATCACTTAATATTTACTGGTTTTAGATTGGCATCCTAGAAAACATGGTTTTATCTCGATCAAAATTATGAATTGTTGAAATAAGATATTTTTGTTAAGATTTAAAGAAATGATTTTGGAAATGTTTTCCTAAGTGAAAAATGAAATGATTTCAAATTATTCCAAGTTTAAAAAGGGTTTTAAGTAATCAAAGGATTTGATAAGAGAGGTTTAATAATTTCGTATATACTGAAGAGAATGTTTTAGAAATGTATATCTCTAGAAGAGATTTTGATAAAACGAACTTAATCAATTAAAAATTGATTCCCTATTCACAAAACCTCTTTTTATCGAAGATTAGTTCGAAGGAACCTGGGTCGGATGTGGGGAATTTCCTATCTGAAGATCACTTCGAACCAATGTATGCATTCGAAAAGTAATGACCTGATAGTGAAAATGAAGGATGAAGATAAAAGACCTTCGAGATGAATGGACTGCTTCTGTATAATTTTGGTTAGCTCCCAAATACTAAAGTAGTAGTGGTTCCTTCATTTCTGAAACTCTTTGGGTTGCAAGGACTTTTCACTACTAATCCTAGGGTTAGTTCCCGATAGGATGTGGTAGGAGAGGGCCTTTGGCTTCATTCAGTCCTAGAATGAACTTGTATGGTTGAATGTCTGACGTTGCATTTCTATTTACACAAGTGATCTCTAAAAACTTATTATTTTCTTGGTGGCGGAGAAGGAAACTTCTCTTAGCTTAACACCGTTTCTTGAGACGTACGAGCTCAGGAGTTATCATTTCCTGAAATATGTTGTGTGACCATGGAATGGCAGTGTGGCATTCCATGAAAGATGATGTGAAATGTGAAAGGCAATCGTTACCTCAAGCCTCATACTCGAAAATGGCCAAAATAGGTTAGATGAGGCAAGGCTATGTGGTTCGCAACCATTAGGATACGATCATCCCCTTCTAGATATATTTATTCCTGCTATGACGTTCGGGAGTTAAATAATTGGGGATGTATGCTATGAGGGACCTCGAATAGGTCGGTAATGACTGGGGTGATGACATATTCGGTGCAGGAAGAGGTAGGACGATCTTGTGTTGGTAGAGGACCATCAATTGGACCTTGGTACAATCCTCTAAAGATGAACTACATGAAGGTAGTCTCATCACTTGGTCATTTGTATGGAAATCCATTCTCCAATAAGTGCCTGCTATTTTGTTTGTAGAGCCTAGTATGCTGGAATTTAATAATGGTAACAATTTCGGCTATGATTGATAAGTTTACTTGCAAATTTTTCAAAGATATGTGATTAAAAACAATATCAAGTATTATTACGTAAGAATGTTTTGGTTATCATAAAGGAAAAACCCATTCCATGCTTATGTGCGGCGTGGTCTTATGTGATACCTTTTTGTTTTTAAAGCGTGTATTCTGAGTTCTCACACCAGTCCCATGACTGACCCAGAGTTTATTTTTCACTTTTCTTAAGATCTAAGTGCCCTAATTTTCTCGGGTAGCCTAATGGTCAGGTTTAGTTTATAAGAAATCTGTAAGGAGCTCGAAGCATGGGGTCGGAAGATTTTTCTGAAGCTTTTTGTCTATTTCCACCACACTCTTGTACTATAGTATTCCATATTTGTAAGGATGGAAATTTATATCTGTCCATCTTTTTAACTTTGATAAGTGTATTTTAATTTCCGCTATAAAGTTTTTATTGAAATAACATATGTGAGATTTTATTCTGTCATTATTTTACTTTCTTACCCTTGAGAATCTGCTTCTCCGACATTGGGATTTACGACACGTGAATACCAATGTTGTATTAGTGTCAGTTTTCGAGATTCGAAGAAATGGGTCCTCACAACGTGGTATCAGATCTTAGGTTAAGAGAATACCTGAGCCTGATAGGGGTAAAAGACTCATCAGAAATAGGGTTAGTAATACCCTAGAATGAGTAACTCATTAGAGATAGTGTTAGTAACGCCTTAGAATGAGTTTGAAAGAGTGTGTGTGTGTGTGTGTGTGTGTGTGTCTATATATATATATGAGCGTACATTTGTTAACAAAATATACAGATGAATTTGGTTTTATATGAAATCATTTTACCTAAATATATATGTATGTATGTATGTATGTATGTATGTATGTATGTATGTATGTATGTATGTATGTATGTATGTATGTATGTATTTTAAAATGAAAGAATATTTTTGTAAAATTTTCAAAGAGTTTTCAAAATAATAAAAATTTTATATAAAGAATTTTAAAAGCTATCTTTAGAAATGAATCTCAAAACATTTTTTGAGTATTGTGTCCAAACTCTCTACCTAAGAATACGCTAGAAATTACCTACTACTTTTGCCTAAAACAATAATTTTTTGCCTTGTAGAAACCGTATAGGGGAAGTTACGTGAAAGGGGAGCCCTATAGAACGAATTGGGGTGAGAAGGATAGCCTCATTATTCTCTTAAGCGACGAAGAGGAGAATCCAAAATATCTGCCTAGCAATGTGGGTTTACGACCGAGGAAGAATATGCCCTAAACACTCGGAGGGGTGAAGATGGATACCCTATGGTTGGAATGCTTGTACCGCCTCCAGCTCTAGAATTAATTATGATTTCTAGCGATGATGAACCCAGGCGGGCCTCAGAGATGAATTGGATAGCAGATCCCGCTAGCTCCATTTTGGAACCAATAAAAGCGATTGAGCCAATGGAAGAAGAATCAGAACCCATGGAAGAGGAAATAGAGTCCATGGAGGAAAAATCGAAGCTGATGGAAGACCCTGATGCTATCGTATCAAGCGAATGTAGCAATGCAGTTAGGAAATGGACGGGAGCGAGTCGTATGGCAGGTGGGATCATCCAGTTCATACATAAAGTGGAATGAGATAGAAAGCAACAATGAAGAAGCAACAGAAGAAGAATAAGAGGATAGGATCGAAGAATTTGAGAACCCGTGGAAGGAAAACGTGTAAGGCTTTGAGGAGTTAGAAGAAGGAGGAGTCATTCCTAGAATACCAATCGGCATGGGACATGTACCGTGGAACCAGCCATGGCTACCCAAGGGAACAAGAGAGGTACAGAAAGAAGACGGCAATGAGGCCAACGATGAACTAGACAGTGATGAAGAAGGAGAAGGTGAAGTGATGATTGACCTGGTATGTTAGAGTCCACCATTATCTTCGGACTCAAAAGAATAGGAGTAATGTTTGTGGAATTGAGGATAATTCTAGTCTATATGGATGGGATGGTTATTTTGATTTAGTGTTTTGAATTGTATTAGAGTAAGGACAGGAAGGGAAATTTTCTTTTAGGACCTAAGCTTCGAAATTTTTAAATGATGTAAGCGTGTGAGAATTTATAATATGATGTTGTCCTAACTTCTCATTAGTACTGATCTTTAAAATAAATCTTTAAAGCTATAAATGAATGGTTTTGGATTTGTAGTAAACATGTTTTAGCAACATTTGTTTTTAAACCCTTAAATGACCCTTTGCAAGAAATCTTATGGGTATATTTAGATCTTTAATAATGGGATTTTAAAGATAATAACAAATAATGGAATATTTTATATAAGGATAGAAATGTTATAAGTTCAAATTATAAAAGAAAAGAGAAGTTCATTATAATAATGTTTTGGCAATAATTGATTTAATCACTTTGATTGTATTTTAAAGTAAGAAAAACTTGTTAAATATACTTATAACATTTGAATAGGTAAACAAACACTTTTATATGTTAAAACTGGTACATATATAAAGGAAGTTTAAATCGTGAAAGGAGTATTAATTAATAAAGAAAATTTTCACATTTGATATTGTTTAAAGGAAGTTTATGGTAATTTACTAATTTAATGAATTATTTTGAAAATGACTTTTTTGAGAAACCATTAAGAAACATTTAGAAATGTATTATAATAAAAAGATATTTATCTTTTGAAAAGAAATGTTTTCTTTGAGTAGGATTACTAGAAATAAAAATGTAAAATGGTTATGTATAAAGAAGTATCTTTATAAAAGTTTGAATAAAGAATGAAAATTTTATGAATTTCTTTCATAAAAATTTTTGAAAGGTTAATAAATATATATAAAGTCTGTGGATTATTTTGTCGCACTATTTAATCTAAGATTCGAGTATACAACTTTGATGTGTTTGACACTTATCCGAAAGAGGATTTATCACTCGATTCTTAACAATGAACATTGATGGGGTTATATAGTTATATGCTTGAGTTTTCTATCATAGTTAGAGTTATCTAAGAAAAACTAAAGTTTTGATCAGGAAGCCTGGTCACAGTCCGCACTAAACGATAAGGGGATCAATACTAGTTCGGAAGTAAAGTTGTGGATTTGAATAGAAGATTAAATAAGATATTACGTACAAATGATCTATATACATCGTACATGTAGAAGTTTAAAAATAATTATTTTGGGCAAATCTTTGGGGTTTTTTGTTTGGGTAATTTAGGGGACGAAATTCTTTTAAGGGGGGAGTCTATAACGACCCGCCAATTTATCACTTTGATAAATTATATTTATTTTTAAATTATGAAAATAAAAGGATGATAATACAGATAATATTATTTCATGTGATAATAAGTAATGGTAATCTTATTTGAATAAATATTCTCGTTAAAATTTATATCGATAAAATGACATTGTATTTAAATAAAGATTTATGAATTTTAATTAAGATTTAATGATTTAATAATTATTTAAAATTTCCAAATAATTATTGTAAATGATGATAATTCATTTTGAATAGTTATAAAGTGACAATGAATCATTTATAATAGTTTTATAAGTATATATATTTGATTTGAAAGTATAAGGAAAAATCGATAATGCTTTACCGGTGTAATAGCAATTATTATAAATAATTGTTAATATTAATTTATATGGTTTTATAATTCAACAATGATCATTTTAATTAGTTTAAAATGATAGGAAATTTTTTTTTGAATGTTTTTAAAAATATATGTACATTAATAAATAAGTTAAAATGTGACCGATATTTGTTCTCCAGATTTCAACAATTTAAGGAACAAAAGTTGTTCGAAGACGTTCGAAGTGTTATGCACCTATATGTATATACCTATATATGTCGCATGCACATGATAACATGCACATACATACATACATGCATGCATGCATACATACATACATGCATGCATATATATATTACAAAAATGATTTAATAGTTCCTAAGCTTAACCTCTAAGTAACCATAAAACCTAATGTCACTTCATTGTACCACACCATCACCTCACATCAACCATCACATGGCACTGGTAGGGAATCGTGCGCTAGGGGAGGGCTGTGGGCTAGGGGTATTTAGGTAATTATGCGATTGAATATTTTATTCTAAGGTTTTTCCTATAAATACCACCCCTTTTCTCACAAATTCCTAATACCATTCCACTTCTTCTTCTTCTTTTCAAGCTTTCCAAGTGCCTCTTTAATTGATTCTTATTCATAGAAAAATATTTAATAAAAGTTAGAAAGAAATATAGCAAATAAAAAGAGAAAAAGGTATATACTAGCTTATAATATCAATCCACTTCAAAACTAGTCCGAAACACAACCTCTTCACTTCCAAAACTCACGACCACAACCCACCATCACTTAGCCGTGAACACCATCACTAGGTTGTAAGGTTGGTTTCGTTTCCTTTGGTTTGATCGTAGCAGAGCTATAGTCGATTTTCTATTAGCTCGAAGAGAAAATAAAGTTAAGAACTCCTAAGCTATTATATTATATGTTGAATGATGATATGATGCTTGCAAATGGATGTTTAATATGCTTTGATCATCAAGTTTGGATTGTTTCTTATGAATGTTGAAAATATATGCAAGTCATGGAAATACACATCGATAAGCACAAAGGAAATCACTTTCTTTGATTCAATGAATTGGTGTATATGGAATGTTAAACCTCTTTAAAAATTGTTTAAAATGAGTTTGAAATATTTTACAAACATTTAGAAGTGTTTTGGTGAAGTCTGAATGAGAATGGAAAATTTAGTCAAAAATAGGCGTGTCGCATAACGGAAGTTCGCGATTTCATGCCATAAAAGTCAAATAAATGTAAAAGTTGGAATATAGCTTGAAATTCTTCGAGATACAAATTTTCCGAAAAATTATATCCATAATTTTACAACGAGAAAGAAAATTGAGATTCTGATTAGTTGATTTTGAGATATGAGTAAAACAAGTTTTTGAAAAATTACGGTTTTGTAGTTTGGAATCCAAAACTAGATTCCTTTGAAAATGTGTTTCAAATTTTTTTTTAAAACAGGAAATAAATTCTAAAAATATTTTCAAATGGTTTAAACATGATTTGAGTTATAAAGATAAATTTCCAAATGATAAAAAGTCGTTTTGATCAATATAGCTTAAAAAAGCACTTTCCGCGCACTTTTCTGCACCACTTTACAATAACTTTTGAAATATGGTTTTAAACTTAACAGTTCTTTTCCAATTCTTTTATAAATGTTTCCAAAGGATAGTTATGGATTTTAATGATAATTTGGAAGTTTTATAGTTTATTTAAAAGGAATTTAAACAAACGATTTAAAGAAAAGCTACTACAAATTAAGAGATTTAATCTTGGCTCTAAAAGCCGATGAGTAGACTGGATTTTTCTATTCGTGAGATCCGAATATGAGGTGGTTAAACTAAGGAGATGTTCAGGAGCAATCAATGTCCTGGCTTACCTGGCCTCTTCCCTAGGCGAGGGATTGATAAGATCGAATTATCGAAAAAGAGTTAAGTATAAAAGATAAAATTTTACAAATTTAAATTAAATACAACTTTGATTATATAGAGATGATCTTCTTGCACTTGGTGTTAAAGCTCGAAGAGGGAACTCGTACTATTCATGGAATTTAAAAGGTGATTTCAGTTATTCGGCCCATAGTATTTGTTGAATACGGGAATTGATAATGAATAGAGTAAGATGATTTCTATAGATTCTACTCACTTAATATTTACTGGTTTTGGATTGATATCCTAGATAACATGGTTTTAACTCAATCAAAATTATGAATTTTTGAATTTAGAAATCTTTGTTAAGGTTTAAATGAAATGATTTTGGAAATGTTTGGAAAATGAAATGATTTTGAATTATTCCAAGTTTTAAAATGGTTTTAAGTAATCAAAGGATTTGATAAGAGAGGTTTAATAATTCTGTATATGCCAGAGAGAATGTTGTGGAAATTTATATCTTTAAATAACATTTTAACCAAAAGAACTTAATCAATCAAAGAATGATTCCCTATTTACAAAAATTCTTTTATCGATAATTAGTTTAAAGGAATCTAGGTCGGATTTGGGGAAAATCATATCCGAAGACCACTTTGAACAAATGTATGAGTTCAAAAAATAAAGACGTGATAGAGAGAATGAAGGATGAAGACAAAAGATCTTCGAGATGAAAGGACTTCTTGTTGATAATTCTGGTTATCTCCCAAATACTAAAGTAGAAGTCCCTTCATTTTTGAAACTCTTTGGGTTGCAAGGACTTTTCGCTACCAACCCTAGGGTTAATTCCTGACAAGATGTTGTAGGAGAGTGCCTTCGCCTACATTCTATCCCAAAACGAACTTGTATGGTCGAATGTCTGATGTTGCATTTCTAGTTACATAAGTGATCTCTATGAACGTATTATCTGCTTGGTGGCAGAGAAGGCAACTTTTCTTAGCTTAACACCCTTTCCTGAGATGTACGAGCTCAGGAGTTATACGTTTGTAGAAATCAGTTATGTGACCATGGAATGGTAGCGTGGCATTCAAAAGAAGATGATGTGAAATGTGAAAGGTAATCGTTACCTCAAACCTTACACCCGTATATGGCCGAAACAAGGTAGATGCGGACTATGTGGTTCACAACCATTAGGATATGATCATCCCCTTTTAGATATATTTATTCCCGCTATGACGTCCATGACTTAAATTATTGTGGATGTATGCTATGAGAGCCCTCGGATAGGTCGACACCAATCGGGATGATGACATATTCGGTACTATCAAGGAAGAGGTAGGCTAGTCTTGTGTTGGTAGGGGACCATCAGTTGGGCCTCGATACATTCCTCTAGAGATGTACTTCCAAAAGGTAGTCCATTCACCTAGTCATCTGTATGGAAATTCATTCTCCAATAAGTGCCTGCCATTTTTTTGTAGAGTCTAGCATGTTGGAATTTAATGATGGTACAATTTAGGCTAAGATTGATAAGTTTACTTGCAAATATTTTCAAAGTTATGTCATTAAAAATAATATCAACTATTTTTATATAAGAATATTTTGGTTATCATAAGCGGAAAACCCATTCCATGTTCATGTGTAGTGTGGTCTTATGAGATACCCTTTTGGTTTCGAAACTCATATTTTGAGTTCTCACACCAGTCCCATGACTGACCCGGAGTACATTTTTTCCTTTCCTTAAATTCTGGGTGTCCCAATTTTCCCTGGCAGCCTGGTGGTCAGGTTTTGTTTAAAAGAAATCTGGATGGAGCTCGAAGCTTGGAGTAAGAAGATTTTTCTTAAGATTTTTGTCTATTTCCACCACACTCTTGTACTATAGTATTTTGCATTCGTAACAACAAGAATTTATAACCGTCCATGTTTTTAACTCTGATAAATGTATTTTAACTTCCGTTGTAAAATTTTTTATTGAAATAACATATGTGAGATTCTGTTTTGTCTTTATTTTTCTTTCTTACCTTGAGAATCCGCTTCTTCGACACTTGGATTTACAACACGTGAATATCGAGAATGTATTAGTGTCCATTTTCGAGAGCTTAAGAAACAGATCCTCACACTTATTTTACCAAAATACAACTTCAATATCAAATCACTTATGGTAGCAATCCATCACTTAGAAACTCGAAAATGAATAATGGTGATGCTGCAGTCATCACCCGAATTATTTTCCAGCGACTAAAGTGAGTTTAGAGCTTTTTATTTGTTGTAAATTCATTTTATTTATAAATCATGTTTATAATTTTCCTTATATATAATTTCACTTTCTTATATAAAACCTTTTTTTGATGTTTATTTTATAATAATAACAAATTTTATTAAAACACAAATAATAAACAACAGATGATAATAATCAAATATTATCTTTGACTAACACTCAAACACGCCATATATATATAATAATTTCTAAAAAATTATTCCTTTATATATAAAATATAATTTAGGTATGATTATTTCGTTTATCCAATTTATCAAAACAATGTTGTCGGTTTTCCTTGTTTAAGAATTTAGAAACCTCTAATAGTTACGTGGCGTCCCACGTACCGACTAGAATTCATACGCCACTCAACAAATAAATTAACACAATATAGTAACATTTTTATGATCACTAATATATACGCTCTCATATATATAATACACGCAAACTCATTCTAGGGTATTACTAACCCTATCTATAATGACTACCCAACCAAAGCGTAGGTGCACGCACAACCTAAGCTCTGATACCAGTTGTAATGGTCTAGACTTTTCAACCGTCGACAGTGATGACCGATAGGCTTTTCAACCATCCCAGCACCACTGTGGCATACACTGGTACCTCGAATCTGATTTACGGCAAGCATCACAACTAACAACCAACCCTTTATCACAAGAGACATGTAAGGGTAAGAGTCTCTTGCTCGCCACTAAATAGAAAGCGAGAATTCCCTATCATGCTGCACACACCAACTTATGGAGCATACCCTAACATGAGGGGTAAGTGCCATATCAGATCTGACCCCGGTCTCTTTGGGCCAACAACGATAAAAGGTCCTCAACCCATACGGAAACCAAGTCTCGTAGACATATTAGATTTCCAACTTTCAACTTGCTGTCCTTCGGCTAAGAAGGAAGCTCGGTAGATAGTGTACCAAAACCACTCCGCACTACTCAAATCATCATCCTTTACACCAAACGATAATCAAGCCTATACGGTTGGCTTCGTACTAAGTGCACGACTAATTAGTTTCCATATCCAGTCAAGAAACTAAAATTGCCAAAAATATAATTTATAATTTAGCGCTTAAGCGGTTACTAGGCGTGATAAATAAATATTTTATTAATTTAAATCACTTCTCCAAATATTTACTTTAAATTATTTTTAAAAGATATATTTCTAAACCATTTATTTCTTTGATATTTGGAAAACATTTCCATATACTTAAAACGGAAACAAGTATATATAAATCTTAAGGAAAGTATGCTTCAAAACACACTTTATTTGGGTCAAAACGAGTGTTACCTAAAACATTGTTACTACAACCTAAAACACTAGTATAGGTATTTGATTAATAAATTAATTAATTATATATACTAGTATGGGCCCGTGCTACGCACACGGACTATTTGTGTTATTGTATACGTTGGTATTTTGTTTGAGTGTAAATATGTAAATGGAAAGCAAGGGCATTATTGAAATTTCAAAAAGACACCGAGTAAATTAGTTCAACGATTTTTTTTATTAGTAGTAGAGATATATATATATACACACATCACGTACTATATAAAAAAATTCCTTTCAGAAATCATTTATTATAACAACAATGTTATAGTCCATGCCTTCCTTACTCCCCCGAAAATATCTACGATAATAATAAATGTTGAAATCTATGTTTTCATTACTTATCACATTTAAATCATTTTTAAACTATTAAATTCCATTTAGAATTATAATTTTCCAAAATATTACTTTCAAAAGATAAATTACTTTTAAAACCATTAACTCGATCAAAATATAACTTCCAGCCATTCCTTTAAAAGGTAAACCACTTTTAGAACGATTTACTCCATACCTAAATTTCAGTATAAACCATTTCTATATTTGTGAACTACTTCTATAAATTTCACTTCTACTTTTATAATTTCTTTTTATTCATGAAAATTCCTTTTATAAATCGATTCTTTTTTAAATCTCATTTATTTATAAAATCCATTTATAAATCCCTTTTCTTTGATAATCTAATTTATTTAGAAAATCCATTTACAAAACATTGATTTCAAATCTATTTAATATTTTATAAAACATCATTTAAAATCCATTCTTTATTTATAAAATATGCTTTTAAAAATTCTTTATATAAATTATTCTAGAATCTCTATTTAAAAACACTTTACAAAATAGTAAATTGAAAATATCAAAAATCATACTTTTATTTATTTAAAATAAATTCCTTTATTTTAATAATCCAAAAATTATTAAAATATATGAAATTCCAGATCGCTTTAAAAATCATTCCAATTTACAATCATTATTTTAGTATTTGAAAATGTCAAAAATAAGGCCCAGTGCTACTATAGCACTAAATAAGTGAAATCATATCACAATCGAAAATATGGCATCCGACACATCATATATCACCATTTATATGAAAAGTTAAATCAACAGTAGTGGAGAATCCTGTTAGATACCTCCAACCTGTCCCCTTGCATCACTTACAGTATATAGTCATAAAAATATAAATCAACCGATTTGAGATGGAATCTTATGCAAAGGGTCATCCGCTCTTACACGGAAACGTAGTAGGGACTCCTCCATTCCAATAGGTGGGCAACAAACAAAATAAAATTATTCTCACTTGTATAAAAATATAAGCAGACCAGAGAGGTGAGTTTGCTCATAGAAATTCCAGTAATCGCCAAAGTGTTCTGGTTTGAATTAAAATTGAACGGTCATTCAAATTAACCCAAAATTCCTATTAGCTCCAAATATGTCCAATCCAACTCCATAGCATAGAATTCATCGATATGATCGAAATGCAACTTGTTGCGCTCGATTTGGACCTGGTATGAAAAAGTAATTACATTTATAAGTTTCACAATTAAAAAATATAATTATTTTAATATAATTACAAGCCATTAGCATTAATTAACCTCAGTTTAAACCCTAATCACCCCCACACAATCATCTCCAGGCAATCGCAATTCGTGAAACCAAACATCGTCGCCCATCGTGCACGCCTCCCCCGTGCCGCCGCCGCTCCTCTTGCTGCTGCCACGCTCTACGCCTGTCGCCACGCCTCGCCGCCTCGCCTGCCGTCGTTCGCCCATAAAAATTGCCACCTTTGAATTGAGACCATTACCACGTCGAGCCTCGATTCGACGAACATATTATATTGATTGGTTTGTTGTGAGGAGCTTGATAGCTTTCATGTTGAATGTTTCGGCTAATCTTGTTTTGATAGCAACTTTGATTCATGGCCATTGATTTGGTTTCCTTTTAACAGTGGCTGTTGACTTTAGAGTTAGGGTTTCTCAACAAATGGAGGTGCATGCACATATTTATAGGCAATTGTAAAACACTATTAATTCCTAAAAAATTTGAACTTCCAACGAAGCATGCAGCGCGGCGTTCTATATGTTATACCCCTATTCCGAATACAATGGAATATATATCGAGAGCCAGTTCCATCATATACAGAAGTTAACATTTCAAAATAAAATAGTATTAATTTAAACTCCTTTAAATAAATTCTACGCGTTTCAAACTAGCACGACTAAACAATACTTCTGATCGCCACGATATTCGACAGCACATAATAATTCACTATTAGGGATCCAATGAAATTGGATTTTTCGAAATCCAAGGTTGTGCCATAGAAAGTTATTTTTACATGTTAATTAAAATGATTTATTTCCTAATTCAGTTTAATTACTTTTAATTCAAATTCAAAAGTTTACTATCTTCTTTCTTATTCAAATAGAATTTAAATTGACTTTCAAAATCAATTTCATTCACATTAAACTTAAGATTCGGTTATTTAAACAATTCCAAGTATTAATTTTAACAATTTGATTATCAACTATATAACTATATTTGATATATAAGTTATTTCACTTATAAAATTAATTTTTCAATATTTGAAATCAATTAAATATTCCAAACTTAAATGACTGAAATTCAGGGTCGTTACATCAGTCAGTGAGATTTTTAAAATAAGGGAGAAAGGGATGAGGAAGGTAACTAGTGGCTAATGATAATTTATTAGTAAATTAATTAAGTTATTTAATTTAAATTTTTAAGAAAATCGTATCTTATTCATACGAGTTCTGATTGAGGCATTGTTTCCGCCGTTGCTTTCATATCGGGATTTTCTGCATTTGGGATTGATTTGGGCTTGAGTGAGTTTTACGTGCCAGTTGATTATATATTATTATGTATATAATTGTTGTTGTATTAAAATATAAACTATGGTAACGTACAATGCAAGTTAGTACTTTTGGACACTGCCTTGTTTTGTAAAACAGATGAATTATTATTACGGAGTATAATCTCTCTTTTGATCATTTATAACACGTATCGTGGCCCAGGCTACTTGTTCGCACGTTTGAAGCGATATAGTCCTTATAGAGGTATTTTGAAATCTCTGGTATTTGACATATGTTAAATTGGATAAATTAAGATATATTATGGAAATATATAAGTATATATGTTCGGCTACACACATTTTGGTGTATTTAACATAAAGGAATTAGTTTGGACATTTGTGTAAATTTGAACTGGAAGTTGAGAATGTTAGAAGCGAATAGTTCTCTGTGGATGCACATTGAAATCATTTTAAAATTAACTTTGGAAGACATCCGAAAGCTTTTTAATATTTACAATATGTATTATAAGCGTACTTGTAACGACCCTAAATTTTAAACAATTTAAATTGAAAATATTTAATTAATTTTAAATATTTGAATGATGGTTTAAATTGAATTCCCAGTATAACTATGAATTTGGCGATTAAATTTTAGAATTTAATCTATTGAAAATTGAATAAAAATTTGAATCTTCAATTTTAAGCTGATTAAAAATAATTTAAAAGCTTAGAAAATTCACATTGATAATACTGAAGATAATAGAAGCTTCAGAATTGAATTTGAAAGTGATTCGTACAGTTTTGAAATTTTACCGTTTAAATTGAATTTAAAAACAGCCTTCCGAGGCACAGTCTCGGAATTTGACGAAACCAATTCCATTGGGTCCGTAATGTTGAATTATTACCGGATTTCAAATTTCGTATTTATCGGAGTTGTTTTGTGAACATACGACATATAAACGTGTCAAAGGAAATTTATAAATATATATATATATATATATATATATATATATATAATAAAGTAGTATGATAATCTTTTCACCGGCATGTTTTCCTCTCCTAAAATCATGCCTTCACTCATGCCATAACTCACGCCCAAAATCGTGCCCAAAATCACGCAACCCCTCCCCCTTTTGTTTCAGCCTAAAATCACGTCCGCCTATGTTTTATTTTCATTCAATAACCCTACACAATTTCAAAACCATTCAGACGAAAGAAAAATGGCGGCGGCTTCATCTCATCTCGTCTTCCTCGTTCGTCTTTAAAAAAAAACTAGGGCTTGGTTGAATCAAAGGCGCCGGCTTCAAATAGTTCGATCGATCGACACCTTCTTCGCCTCGCTCGCGACCGCGTCAGGCAAAGGTGAGTGATTTAAGTATCACTCGCATCTACTTCAAATTAGTATGAATTTTGTTACTTGATTTTCTCGGCTTTGAATTCTCTGATATTTATTTGAATTCGTCTTGGTTTCATCTCGGCCGCGTGATTGTGCTTGGACGTTGATATTTTCTCTGACTTAATCAAATTCATATAAAATGATACTTGCGTTTTTGACTGGTTTATGTGTATGGCTTTGATGATTTTTGAAATGTTCGAACTATCCATTATGGCTTAACTTTCATTTTGACTTCGGTTTTGATGCCCTGATTTTCAGTTTGCCTTTACTAGAATTTGTTGATGTGTTGCCATATTTTGGTGCACTTGGTTGCCCTTGTGGTCTTGAGGTGGCTGCAGTATTGTTGAAGTATACCCTTGTATCCTTATGGTGGCGGCAGTTCCATGGTTGTTGCATTTTTGAATCATATATATGCTGACTTGAGTTTTGTTGTTTCACTGCAACTTTGGTTTGCATATTAGATATGCAGTAACTTGTAGCACTTGACTTCGGCTATTTCTTTGATTTTGTGCTTTCTTGCTCGCATGTAAATTTTGGAATAAGTTGGAAAAAACATAAAAGCCTAGTCTTCGAATTCATACATGCGTAAAAGAAATTTTTTATTACCCAGGCCTAAATTTGTGATAGCACATTGTCCAGGTCCACTTTAAAAAATTCATACATTCTAAACTGCAATTTTGTATCGATTGTCATATATGCAGTTTTCTTTGGCATACTATTCATATGTTTCTTTGATCATGTTGGCTAGTGGGTCTGCACTTCGTGTTGTTGGTATACATGTACTCAAGTGTGCACGTTTATTTTACACCACTTGTATACCATCTGTTGCCACTGCCAGTTTCAATATGCATATAGTTCTGTCCACTATTGCATACATGTGCTTTTCTCCATTTTGCATACTGTGCATTTGTTCCATTTACTTCGAGACAGTCTCTGTAGTGTTAGCTTTACTTGCATTGTTTAAGTACATCTGCACTTCACGTATTTTGATATTGCATTCCTTTAAAAATTTCAATGTCCCTGTTTTCATGGGTTTATGTTGTAACTGTTATTACTTTGAGACAATTTGCATTTGTGTCAGCTGTGGTTGGACGTGCACTTGAGTCTGCATTGTGTCTGCAGTGTTACTATACTCATGTGATAGCATTTTGGTCATTTCTAGTTGGACTTGTACGCCTCTAGTTCACTGCATAGCTTTGAATTTTGGTGAGTTGAGTATTTTAATTTATATCCAGTTTCATATGCATTGATCTGAAGTGCTGTAGCATTCAGTTTTCACTTGAGTGGAATGTGTAGTTTCAATCTCTGTTTCATGTATATATATGTGTTTATCTCCTGTGTATAGCATATTGAACTGTTCGATTTTTTTGTTAACCTCGTCGCTGGCCTGTTCATCTCTTCATTGGATCACGGCTTCGACTTGGTTCGATGTTGACTTCGATTTTTATCGAAATTCTTGCTGTAGCATACTTGACTTATTAATTTTTACTTGATGTCCCTTTTGACGCTGGCTCTGGCCATTTTTGTTTCAGTGCTTGTCTTGACCGTTTGAACTAGTTGATGTTTGATTTTTGTGATCTCTGATTCATTGCATTTGGACTTGAACTGCATCTTGTAGTTGACACCTGTGTCGAATTGGCTATGGCCATTGCAGTGTTGAGTTTGAATTGTATTGTCCAATTTAACTCATTGTTGCATACATGGTGACTTTGTTTATTTTCCACTGAGGGTTATTCATGCATCCAGATGTGCATTTGTACATGAAATACTTGTCGACTTTGCATGCTGCCGGTTGACATGTATGGACTATTTAGTCTTTGTTGTTTTGAGTTTCATTGCCTGGTTGTGATATCACTTCCTTTATGAACTTTACCATACTTCATTGAGTTACTTTGTAGTTGTGTTGAGTCACGATAGTCGTGACTTGACCTCTGTAGCTTTGATTTCTGATAGTATTCTCTGTTGTGATGATTTCACATGTTGTTGTGGCGAGGCAGTGCACGCGTGCATGTACAGTAGCCACACAGTATTGATTTTAATTGATATTTCATTTACTTTTGATTCATTGATCTTCTGCGTATTTCATAGGTTGTATTGGCGAGGCAGTGCACGCGTGCGTGTACTGCAGCCAATCGGTTTTGATGTTTTTAAGTGACATTTCAATTGTTTAAATTGATTGGGTTTAAATTAATGATTTTGTTGTTAATTTCCGTTTAGGCAATTTTGATTGTTTTCTAAATTATCTTCATTTAAAATCCCTTCATCTATCTTCGTTGATAATTTGAATCTACTGATTTGTTATTTTAACACTGTTAAGTGTTATGTTTACCGTCATCCGATTTCTTTGTTAAAAGGGTCGGATAGGTGAATTTATCTTTGACTGTCGTCTAATTGATTATTTGATTATTATTACCTCTATGCACTAATAACTGAGTTTGAATTAGACTGACCCGTGTATTATTTTCTTTTGAATGTAATACTCGGGTCAGACCGAGTATTTTACAGCTTGAAGATTTTCAGGCAGCGAAGTTAGAGAGAGAGGGGGAAAACGCTTAGTTTAGCTTTCGGGGATTTTTGTACTTAAAGAAATATTCCGCTGTATAAAATTTAAATTTATTGTATAAAATCTGATATATGTAAGAAAATTCATTTTTGTGAAATATTATGATTATTCTGTGATTCTGTGGCTGATTCTGTTTGAACTCTATAAACTGAATAAAAATCCGTCATTTTGAACATTTCAAGTTGGTTTAATTACCGACTAGGGGCGGTCAGAAGGGCGGGTCGTTACAGTACTTATTATCGAAAAAATACCAACGTTTAAATATATTATTGGAAATTATTTATGGGTTTTTGAAGTGATGGTTTTAAATTATAAAACAGGTTTTATGGTGCTTTAAATAAAGGTTTTAAAAGTATGTATAAGTATTTTAAAAGTATATTTTTAGTGTGTGTGTGTGTATATATACGAGGTTTTAGAAACCTGTTAAAGATTTTATTTAGGATATAAAAGGATTTTATATTATAATATTTTACAATTAGTTTATAATATTTTATTAAATATCTTAGTTTTATAAATAAATTGGCATATGTATGCGTGTGTGTGTGTGTATAATTTTAAAGGTTTTTGGTATATTTAAAAGTTTTAAAAAGGAAGTTTAGTATTTGTAAAGAATATAAAAGATTTTTGGGATTATAACACTTACGTTATAATGGATTGTGCTGTAAGTTGATTAAAAAGGTATATAACCATGTGTAATGAGTGAATAAGTACTTAGAACTTTAAATGGATGTTTCAAAGTAAATGGAAAGTACAGAAGTGGTTTTGGGTTTGTAACAATGGTGTTTATGCAACATTTGTTTTAACCCATTTAACTATACTTATGAAAGGTACTTGAATTTTTAAAATAGATTTTTAAAGATAGCAGAATAGTGGAATGGTTTGGGGTATGTCGTAAATATGTTTTAGTAACTCTTGTTTTTAAACCCTTGGATAATATTCTAAAGTGGCAAAGTATTGTTAAATGAGTTTGGAAAATACTCAGGACTTTAATAATGGGATTTTAAAGAGAAAAACAAGTATGAATTGATTTTGGGTTTATTGTGGCAATGTGTTTATAACATTCACCTTTAACCTATTTTAATTATACTTATGAATGTAAATAGATCTTTGAAAAGAATTGTTTAAAGATAATCATAAGCGAAATGGTTTTGGGTTCGTAGTGACAATGTCAAAGTAACATTTGTCTTAAGCCCTTTGAATTTGATTTGTGAATATACTTATACAAGTGAGAAAAGTACGTGAATACTTTTGAGAAGTGTTGAAATGTGTTGACATGAATATTGATGTTTTAATTAAATAGTAAAGTTTAACTAATAAATGAAGTTCCATTTATAAAAGAGTTTATTGAGTAAAAATGGGTTTTACAAAAAAAGAGGTTTTTAACTAATAAAGGAAGATTAATCACAAAAAGAATTGGAAGTCATTTATATGACTTGATCATACTTGTGTTTCGATCGTGCTTTGTGTGCTACTTGCTTATGGACAGTATTTAGGGCTTAGATTCTCAAAGACGATTATTCTCATTGTTATTTGATTTGACCAAATATAATCTGGAAATATCTAGAAGAAACATGGTAAGTATATGGTATGGTTATCTTCGGTGATGTCATATTATACGTATAAATTCATTTTGCTCTTTTAGGACAAATAATAAGGAAATATGTCCCTTAAATGGTTAGGAGGTGATCTCCAGCCTTATGTATTGTCTATTTGTTTCCCACAAAATCGGGGTTGAGATTACCGAAAAAACGATCATTTGGTTTTGGAAGCACCCCGTAAGTGAGGGAGTGTGCTTATATGAGATGACCTAAAACCATAACAGCTCTAAAACCATATATATGTTTTATGCTTTGGAAGAGGTTCATGATTGGTTTGTGATTGGTTCGAGATCTTGGAGTCTATGTGGAGATTTGAGGTCTGTTTGAGATGCTCGAACACATGTAGTTGTTCCTGATCTATTCAGGATGTGGGAATCCATGTGTGATTCCGAGATCTGTTGACGTATGGGAATTCATGTGTGGTTCCAAGATTTGTTTGAGTTAGGGGCTCGTATGTTGAGATATGTTCAAGCTACGACTCATGTGCTGGGATGTTGAATGTTACTTCACCATAGGTAATGACAGAAACCAGAGATAGGAGACATAGCCTGTGTGTTTATCTAACTTAAAGGGTGTAGGTACTCTATTCTAGTGTTAATTACGGATATGCATGAAGGAGTGATGTGACCCGATGCCACATGTTCAGGCATGGACATGCTATGTTTTCCTATAATATATTTTATCTAGAGATATACGACGCTCAGAAGGATATCTCTGATCCTTGAGCAAGAGGACCGTTCTCAAGTTACTGAGGGCACCTCCATGAAAATCCTACACAATTAGCGAACTTGCCTTAGCGATTTTGATTGTATACCTACTATTATTGTGATGTATATTCACATGCATTACGGCTATGAGATTATTCATATTTCACACCTTAGACATTATAATATTATCATTGGAATGTATAATAGAAAAGGTTTGGTTGTCATAAGGTAAAAACCATTTCATGTTTATTGGCGGCATGGTCTTACGAGCTATCCTTATTTTGAAGGGTTTTAAGACATATAAATCTATATGATTTGAGTCTCACGCTGATTTATTGGATTGGTCCAAGTGTTACTCTCTTATAATGCTCGAGTCAGCTCGAGTATATTTTTAGATTTAGCTGCGGTTCATTGGAGCTCTTGGAGAGGAGCTGGATGATTTCTTACCATACATATTATTCGCTGCAGTACTTGATTTATATCTTTTAGCATTTATGAGGAAAAACTGTTATAATTGCCCAAGCTGATGATATGTAAGTTCGCTATGATTGAGGTATGAATATTAAAGTTTTCTTATTGGTAATGACTTTTTGAGATATTATATGTTATCATTCCACATGTGAGATCCTAATATTGTGTTCTTCTTCCGTGTTCTATTTCTTTTTATTTTACCCTAGCGTTCTATATTTTCGGCACTTTGGTGCTCGACACGTGAATACCATGGATGTATTTGTGTCGACATTCAGGGGTCAAAAGCCTGATCGTTACACCCGTAGTTGAGACAACTTTTTCAATGCGAGTAAAATGAGTCTAAACCTAACTATAATTGAAGTCAGTGAATCTCAGTAACGAATTGTAATTTTAGGAGAAAAGAAATAAAGTGGGCTAGGCTCATTTGGCTTGGTTATAAGTTATCCTACCCTTCATGTTTTAGTTCATTTTTCTCATTTCACATTTCCTCTTCTTCTCCTAATATTTCTCTAATTATCCCTAAAACCACTTCTAATTTGTGACGACCCTGACTCGGCCTTCGGATTTCGACATCTATACTTCACTCGTATTCGAATGCCGCAGATCCAAACGTCGAATCTGGTTCGTCGGAACTTATACACATTAAGTACAACAACACAGCGGAAGAAAATGAATATATCATATAACTCCAACGAATACAATATCTGATACAATATGAATCCCAACAATATCAGAGATAAATACACAACAGCGGAAAGGTAAGCATCAATAGAGAAACTCCAAAGGGGAGTCTAACATCAAACTGCATCTGCAACTCCATAGCTAAAGCTCCAAAGGCCAGACCCACCAACATGCTTTCCAAATATGAAGCGAGATACCCCCATCATGTTGTATTAAGCAAGGTCGGTCCAAGTGAAGCAAATCCGAAGGCTTCGAGGATTTCAAAACCTACCAAATCTACATCTATTATTTATCTTAAAAACTCAACTCTAGGCTGCCCGTGTGGAAAATTGTGGACACCCAGAGTTTAGGAAGGGAACAATAAACTTCGGGGCATTCATGGGACTGGTATGAGCAAACAAAAATAGGTTTTATCTTTAAAACAAACAAAAGAATTTAAAAGTTGAAATCCGCAATGCTTTTTGGAAAATGAAACTAGCATAAGGCCTCCCGCCGCACACACCATGCAAATGCAGAATTGGAGGAGATTTCTCCTTATGATAGTCAAAAATGCTTGATACGCGAAAATCATTTTATATTATTATTAATGCATAGTGGAAAATATTTCGAAAGTATAATATTAATCTTAGCCAGCATAGAACCATTATTGTATGTCTACTACAACTGCCATGTTCAATAGCATGTTACCGCCATATTCCATGGCAGGTTATACAACTAAAACCGTACAGGGTGCGTATTGTTTCTTTGGATTTTCAAAAAATGGTCAGGCTAAGGAACTTCCTATTACCACATGGGAATGCCTCTACAGGGATGCCCCGAGAACCTACCCGGCTCTCTGCCAACACAAGGCTGATTTACCCCTTCCCAGAAGTAAACCTACAAGATATGCCATCCCCGGTCGTTTGCGACCTTTATCCGAGGGCCCTCAACACCAACAACCACAAAGCAATGTATTTTCAGTAACCACATAGGTTAAATATCTTGGCTCCATACCATGATACCATCCTTTTCCAGAAGGAATGGGCATACCGTAGGGGCGCGACCCCTGAAACCTTGCCACATCTTTCCTGTTTTGACCATTTTCAGGGAGTGGGGTCCGATGAGGTCTCGTCCACAAAGCTAGGCTTTTCACAAAATCCATGCTTCGATCAACAAATGGTCAGCAACACTCAGCAGCACTCAGCGTGGCACACTACCAAATTGGGAATGTATCACTAGTAACCATCAACTACATAACCTATGAGCTCGTACGTCTCAGAGAAGGGTGTTAAGCTAAGAGAATAAATTCTCTGCCACCAAACGGAAATGTATTTGATAGAAACCATCTTTACATCTCAAAGTACAATGTCGGACATACATCCATACAAGTATGTTACGGGTACGAACAGAACCAAAGGCACTTCAAAGAAGCCCTTGCAAATCTGGATATTCACTAATCACGTCCGGAATCCCCATCACAAAGGGTGATCAAATCTCTATACCGAGGATTAGCCGGTGCAGAGACATACGACGAGTTATCTTTTCGCTTTCGAAAATATCTGGTCTTCACCACCGGTCTTCAAATGCTATCCATAACATCGTATCATTATTCGAATGGGTTATATGACATAAGGTCCTCTCTCGGCTAAACCAAATAGTGAGCACAATATGTAAAAACCATATGGATAATGGGATCTCGGCTAAGTCACAACTTAAAGCCCAAAACTTTTCTTTTAATGGTTTAAACAAATTACCATTTTCAAATCTTTAAGCAAAAAGATTCACTTCACAAAGTTTACCAATCTTTCACAAAGATTCATTTATAGCCCTTCAAAACAATTCCATTTCAATCCCAAATCTTATACAAAAGATACCTTTTAAGACCTGTTTCAAATTCAAAACAAAGTTCAACGGTCTTCCCCAAAGATTCAATTATGGCTTTCAAAACAATCCAGAATTCAAATATTTCATACAAAAGGATACGCCTTTAATATTCTCTTATTTTCGAAACAAAGTTCACTAATCTTTAACCAAGATGCATTAATTGCTTTCAAAACTATTTCAATTCTATTTCAAATTTGAAATCTTTCAACACAAATTGGAAATCCTTTCTTTATATGAAAGTTATTATTATTTGAAACAAATAATTTTCGTTTCGGAAAAATCTGATTTCATTTGCATAAGTTAAAGTCCTTCAACTATAAAACTTGAGTTAAATTCAAATTCCCAAAACAATACTTTTAAAATGGTTTAAAACCCATATAAACATATTTATAACTTGTGCAAACTTTTTAAACCATAATTTTCAAATATAGAATTCAATTTGAAATCTTGAATTCAAACTTAAATCAAATTATTTAAATTTCAAAACTTTATCAATTTATTCAAAATAACTATTGTCTTTAAAACTTCATTTCAAAGGCTTTTCATATTTAATCCAAATCTATTTCCAAAATCATTTGGATTCAAAATTCAATCTTAAAACCATTTTATAAATCTGTGACTTAACCAATTTCCTTATGCAATCCATATTTTTGTGTGTATGGTGTAGTCCAGGGGTTTTACACAATAGTGCAATATCATTAATCATCACAGATTCAAGCACATCAATAACGATAAGCGGTATATTCCTATAACGCTTACCTCCATCAAAGATTAATAGATAAATAATATAAATTTATCACAGATAAATAAATAAATTATACACATCTCAATACATAAACAAAATATCACAGATCAACCATGACAATCAATTCAAGGCATCTTATACCATACAAACATTCATAAGCAATCCAAGCATTCAATAATCATTTATAGGCAGGATTTATTTAATTGTTTAATCCTTAGTTAATTTAATTAAATCGGCAATTAAATTAATTACTTATGAATTTATTACTCAATCCTGATTATAACTTAACTTAAACCAGATTAATAAATTAATAATCCTGGTAAATTTGACATTAATAAATTTCAAACTTTAATTAGTAATTAACCTTTAATCATTTATTAATTAATCAACTAATTAACCTTTGATTATTACTTAATCATCCTTAATTAATAAATCAATTGATCTTTAATCATTAAATAATTAACCTTTAATTATTTAATTATTGTAAGGACTCGATTCTTCGACTTCCGAAAACTGACATCAATACGTCCACTGTATCAACTGCCGAGCAATCGAATGCCGGAAAACCGAACACTTAGGGTTTAAGAAGAAGAAAGAGGTAGAAGAAGAGAGAAAAGATAGAACAGAACAGAAAGAAAACAACAGAAGAACAACATCAGAATCTCACAATCGCAGCGGAACAACATATAATAGATAAATGAATAATCTTTAAACAAAGAACTATATCAGTTATTACATTACATTACATTACATCACATCAGAGTGTACAACAACAAACAACAACAAACAGCGGAAAAGAAATACTATATACTAGTAAATACGCCATGCCATCAATCTTGCCTCCAGCAACTCCAGAATATCCTGATAAACCTGTCTCTTGACTGCCCGCGTGGAAATTGGTGGGCACCCAGAGTTTAGGAAGGAAAACAATAAACTCCGAGTCAGTCATATGACTGGTGTGAGAACTCAAACCAGTTTATTTATCTTTAAAATCAAAATAGAGGAATATTTTTAAAGTCAATTCGCAATGCTTTTAAAAATGAGACTACCATAAGGCCTCCCGCACACACACACATGGAAACGCAGAATCGGAGGAGATTTCTCCTAATGATAGTCAAGGATGCTTGATACGCATTAAAAGAAACATTTGATATTATTACTAGTGCATAGTGTAGAAAAAATTCATTTCGAAAATAAAGATATAAATCTTAGCCAACATACGACCATTATCGTATGCCTACTATAGCTACCATCCAAACAGTGGGGCGCCACCATAAGTGAATGATAGGTTCTACAACTAATACCGTACAAGTCTCGTAGTGTTTCTTTGGATTTCCAACAAATGGTCAGGCCAAGGAACTTCCCATTGCCACATGAGAATGCCTCTGGAAGGACGTCCCCGAGAACCAAACCGGATCTCTGCCAACACAAGGCCGGGTTACCCCTAACTGGGTAACTACTGACACGAGTATGCCATCCCCCGGTCCTTTGGGACCTTTAACCGAGCGCTCGTAACCAACATCACACAATCATAAATAAAGTGTTTCAACATGAGTAAGTATTTTGGCTCCATACCATGATACCACCCTTTTCCAGAAGGAAATGCACATACCCTAAGGGGCGCTACCCCCAATATCCTTGCCGCATCTTTCCTGTTTTGACCATTCCGGGGTGTGAGGCTCGACGAAGTCTCGTCCACAAAGCCACGCTTTATACAAAAGTTTTCTTTGGGTCAACAAATGATCATAGAAATGATCACAAAGATAAGTGATCAAACAAATGATCATATCACAAATGATCAAACAATGATCATTTCACAACAACACTCAGCATGTCACATTACCAAATTGGGAATATATCGCTGATAACCTTCAACTACATAACCTCTAAGCTCGTACGTCTCATAGAAGGGTGTTAAGCTAAGAGAATAAATTCTCCGCCACCAACAGAAATATATTTGAAAGAAATCGGCTTTATATCTCAATTTGTAATGTCAGATATACAATCCATACAAGTCTGTTCCGGGATCGAACAGAACCGAAGGCACTTACAAAGAAGTCCTTGCAAATACGGATATTCACTAATCACTTCCGGACTTCCCATCACATATGGAATTTCTATACCGGGGCCATTCGGTGCAGAAACATTCGACGGTAATCCTTTCATTTTCAAAAATATCCGGTCTTCAACACCGGTCATCAATGCTATCCATTACGTCGTATCACTATTCGGAATGGGTAATCCGAATAACGAGTGCAATAATTTAAAAATAAGTGTGGCATTCAAATTCAAGCAATCACAACAAATACCTATTCAAAGGTAAATATTGATAGTCGATTATTGAACTATCAATGGATATGCACACATCACCAGATTCCAAATAATTTTCCCAAATTATTTATTTTCCAAAAATATCTTTACAATATATAAAATTTCAATACTTCAAAAATAAATCAACGTTTATTTTTAGACAAATTCCCCTTTCTTTTATAAATTCCATAGTGAATTTACAATTCCCAAAATATTTATGAATATACGATTTCAATTATTCATTTTCTAATATTTATTTTCAATTTATCTTCAAAAAGATCAATTCTCCAAAACGTTTCATTTCACATTGGAAAACATTTCCATACTTATTTATTAATAAGTAATTCACAAATCTATTTATTTTCAACACTTGGAAAATATTCAGTATACTTAAATCGAAATTAAGTATATATTTCATTCTTTAAGGAAATCACTCTCTTAAACATATTTATTTGGGTCAAAACGAATGTTGCGTAAAACATCGTTACGACAACCCAAAATCACTAGTATAGGGATTCGAATTTAAGATAGATATATAAATCCCAATACTAAATAAAACATTTCCTTTCGGAAATCATTTACTATAACAACAGTGTTATAGTCTACCATTTCCTTCTATTTCTCGAAAACATCTATTTCAACAATGAATGTTGAAATCTATGGTTTCGAATCTTAACACATTTTGAAAACATCGTTAGACCGTATTAATTTTATTTAAAACATCACATCCAAAACATTTTCTTTAACATATTATTCACTATTCATAAACGTGAATATACTACGTTAACCAATTTCATCACTTCTATACATTTTATCTTAAAGGATTATTCACTGTCTAAACATGAATATAACTCCTTTAATATGCTATAGCAATTTACTTATCAAAATAAGTTGTTTTGCGGATTTATAAAACAATGTTTATAAATTCTATTTCTATTTATTTTATAACAACTTCCTTCTATAAATCTCCTTTATTAACCTATTCAATTTATAACTCACTTATAAACCAAAGGTTCATATTATAAGTTAAACACTTATAATTTATTTGTTTGAAAAATCGTTCCTTTAAACTTCCCAAATTATAAATCTTATAACTTATAAGATTCATTTATTTACCCAAAACTTATTCTTTTAATAACTTTTACGAATTTTATAAACATACTGCTTATAGAATTCCATTTATAACTTCACGGTTTATAATTATATAAATTTCATTCATTTACGAAATTCATTTACAATTCATACTAACACTTATAAAAACTCGTTTTATAATTCAAATATTTTAATTTATAAATATCAATTTATAAATTTCTTATATAAATCAATTTATACTATTATTTTAAAACATCTTTAATCTCCTTTATAATTTCACCATTTTGATTTATAAAATAATCAAATTTCATAAATCCTATATTTAAACTTTTTATAATAAATTTAAAAATCCCAATTTAAATTATTTTATAACATTAACCCTATATTTTCAAAAATCAAATTTTTTACTATATTTCTCAAAAATCATAATTTTATAACATTAAAATTTATACGTTTATTTATTTAAAATGGATCAATTCCAAAAATATTTTATAAACATATACTTTCAAAAATCACTTTAAAAATCATTTTAAAATTCCAAAATTTGGCCCAATGATGCTACACACCAAATAATCAATCACGACAACAATGATATCATATATCTGTATATGATAATCAACGAATATCAAAATATCCATAATCAAATAAATACTGTTGAGGAATCCAGTTGGATCCCTCCAACCTGTTTTCCTGCATCCAAAGATGTTAGCAGAATACCAATTCCGTTCCAGTACGGAATTATCACGGTATATGGGATTTAAAATATTATCCGCTTAATAGACGGCGCAATAGGGTCTCATCCGCTATATACTGCGGGAAATCAATTCCAAGTACATAAATAATACCAATTTCACTGTTTATGAAATATTCGCGGTATATGTTTTTAATAAATAACATCCGCTTACTAACGGCGCATAATGTCTATTTTAACAATCAATAGATAACAATCATCATTCAAACATACATTCAAGAATTTTAAATCTAACTATTTAAAATTAAAATCGAAACCGATTCGATTGAGTGAGAAGTTCTCACCTTGGTTTCAATTTCGTTTTAGCGATTTATTTCAAATAAAATTAAACGTGCGTTTAATTTTACCCAAAATTCTCACTAACTCCAAATGACTCCAATCCAATTCCATAGTGTAGTGCTCGTCCATACGATTCCAACGCAACTGGTTTCGCGCGTTTTCGACCTCGTATGAAAAAGATACGTATTTTTAAAGTTACACGAATTTATAATATAAACTTTACAACATATATTTTCTTTATTTTTACCCTACATCTTCTAGACCGTTGGATCAAGTTTGAATGCATCAGGGCCGTGACCCCTATCTTCTTCCATCTCACGTTTGCGTACAGGAAATAGCACGCACGAGAACCCACTTTGGCCGAAATTAGGGTTAATTTTCGCGACCTCCTCGTCGACATCCACCACGATCAGAAGCTTCCATCTTGAAGAGCATCTCCTCCTCTACCTTCGGCCACCACCCCATGCAACTCGGCTCCCCCCCCCCCCATGTCCAGAAATACGCACATGACTCTCAGCCGTTTGAGGACGATTTGCCACCAATCCGCTAACCCAAACGCGATCATGACCGTTGAAAAGATAGATCTCATCGCGATCTACAAGTTTCATGTTGAAAGTTTGTTGAATCGTTGCACGGATTTGAAGAAAATTGGAGGGGAAGATAATGGTGTTTCGGCCATTGATAATAGGGGGTGGAGGCTGGCTTGTTTCTAGGGTTAGGGTTTTTTAGAATTTGCAAAAATGGAGATATTGAGGGCTTTTATAGAAAAATCGACGTACACTATTCATCCCGGATTTTCCGAACTCCAAACGAAGCGTGCCGGTTGGCGTTTCTAAGGTTTACCCCGCGTTCCGAACACAATGGAACGTGTTTCGGGAGCTAATTCGGTCATCTGTGCGAGTTATGGCAATAAACGTTCAATTTAAAATTAAACCGATTAAACGGTTTTCTAGGCGTTTTAGCTTGCACCGGACAAACGGTAAATCTGATTGACATGAAATTTGAAACCATACAATAATATCACATTACGGATCCGATGAAACTGGTTTCGTCGAAATCCGAGACTGTTTGAAAAATGGCTATTTTAACTCGCCAATTAAATATTAAAAACAATTTCGATGCGTTTCGAGCTGCCACGATCAAACGAAAACTCCAATTGCTATGAAAATTGAAATCCGATAATAACAAACTATTATGGATCCAATGGAACAAGTTTCGTCCAATTCTGAGAATGTTCGAAAAATGGCTAATTTCACTAGTCGATTAAATATTAAAATATTCAATTTTCACGAATTAACTTTTAATTTGATTTTAAAAGTTCTAAAATATCATTCTAACTCCAATATGACAAAATAAAATTTTACAAATCATTTTTAATCATATTTAACCCAATTTTTAATTATTTCTGTATTTTCACTATCAAATTATTGATTTAATTATTCAATTAAATCCAATTATTCGAAATAAAATTTATTCGACTTATAAATTTCACTTATTAATATTTAAAATTAATTAAATATACAAATTTTAATTAAATAAAATTCTGGGTCGTTACATACTTCCCCCCTTAAAAGAATTTCATTCTCGAAATTACCAAGTAAGAAAAGTTACAGAATCCATTAACTTTCCCAAAATCCATAGTTAAACTTCTTACAAAATCTTTACTAAGTTTTCAAATCATACTTAGTTATCTTTTCAAAAACAACTACTATTGTTTAACTTTCAACTTCAAATCAAAATTTAGTTTTCACAAAATTTTCCAATTTTTTCTCAAAAATATTCTAACGCCTTAAATTTTCGAAAAAATTCGCCATGGTCTCCTTTGCGCGGCTCGATCCGGAAAAAAATGACAGTATATATATCACAAGTATACATCTCATCAAGTGATGAGGCATCCCGTAGGGAAAAAAGTGTAAAAGTACGATATTTAATCCGAGATATGTACCTTATTTATTATTAGCGAGCGTACATGGCTAATATAGCGCGAAAGCGAGCTCCAAATGCGAAGCAAACGCGATCTGCACCTACTAAACACTCAACAAACAACATGAGAACATGTATATATGAAAATAATATCAACATACATCATATAGCAACATAATAACTATATATGCCAACATAGCAAATGCAGTAAAAGCAATATATTCAACCATCAACCAACTATCATCCAACTAATGTCCATAACTAATAAATATTCATTCATATTCTCATAAATATTCAATGAAATAGGTTTTCAATTTAATCACATTTGATTCATTAACAGTGGATGTTTTTACTAACATTCATTTTCAATTAGTTTATATTCACTAATTCATATTCAAGTTGGTTCACTTCCAAATCAAATTCAATTCTACTTAAGATTCACTTGATTTCCAATTTGATTTCAATTACTTTAGCTTTCAATTTCATTAATACTTAATGAATTATATACAATCAACTAACAATCATATAACAACCAATGTATATTAATTACAACCAAATTCCTTTGCTTATATTCATTCAATTTGGTTTAACACCTTTACTTTCAATTGGTTCAATTAAATTGATTTTCATTTAATTATTCAATTTCCAATAACATAAGATTTTAATGAATTAACACTTACATTCATTATTTCATATCAATTATTTACATTCAATTGATTAACATTTAATCCATTAATTCAATTCAATTATAAAGTTGAATTTCATTTCATAACTCAAGTTCATATCTATCACTTAACTTTATTAATTTACTTCGATATCAAAATCAACTTCATCCTACATCTCTTAAGTTATATTTCATTTCAAACATTATTTAGCTTTACTTAACTTAAATTCCAACTTATAAATCCAATTCAGATTCCCATTCTAAAGTAAATTTTCATTTAACTTTAAATTCATTTTTATTTACAACTCATATTCATAAATATATTCATATAGTTTCACTTCTTATATATATAAGTTTATTTCACAATTGTAAATCACATTAATTATAATTCAATTCTTATAATTCTTTTGCTTATACAATTATTCTTTAATTTAGATTATTCAAACAACTAAACAATCAACTTATATACACTTTAATAATTCTGAAAAATTATTCCTTTATATATAAAATATAGTCAAGGTAAAATTATTTCATTTACCCAATTTAAAACAATATCGTGCCGAATTGTTCTAGTCAAGTGTTTAGAGATCCCTATCAACAACGTTAATTACTCGTATTAAACAGAATCCATATACCACTCAACAAACCAATCATCACAATATAAAACAATTTCATATTCACTAACAAATACGCTCTCATAGCTATTATTACACTCAAACTCATTCTAGAGTACTACTGACTCTATCTCTAATGAGTAATACCCAACAGAGCCATGGTTGTCGCTTAACCATATGCTCTGATACCACATTGTAAGGACCCGATTCTTCGACTTTCGAAAACTGACATCAATACGTCCACTGTATCAACCGCCGAGCAATCGAATGCCGGAAAACCAAACACTTAGGGTTTAAGAAGAAGAAAGAGGTAGAAGAAGAGAGAAAAGATAGAACAGAACAGAAAGAAAACAACAGAAGAACAACATCAGAATCTCACAATCGCAGCGGAACAACATATAATAGATAAATGAATAATCTTTAAACAAAGAACTATATTAGTTATTACATTACATTACATTACATCACATCAGAGTGTACAACAACAAACAACAACAAACAGCAGAAAAGAAATACTATATACTAGTAAATATGCCATGCCATCAATCTTGCCTCCAGCAACTCTAGAATATCCTGATAAACCTGTCTCTTGACTGCCCGTGTGGAAATTGGTGGGCACCTAGAGTTTAGGAAGGAAAACAATAAACTCCGAGTCAGTCATGTGACTGGTGTGAGAACTCAAAACAGTTTATTTATCTTTAAAATCAAAATAGAGGAATATTTATAAAGTCAATTCGCAATGCTTTTAAAAATGAGACTACCATAAGGCCTCCCGCACACACACACACACATGCAAACCCAGAATCGGAGGAGATTTCTCCTTATGATAGTCAAGGATGCTTGATACGCATTAAAAGAAACATTTGATATTATTACTAGTGCATAGTGTAGAAAAAATTCATTTCGAAAATAAAGATATAAATCTTAGCCAACATACGACCATTATCGTATGCCTACTATAGCTACCATCCAAACAGTGGGGCGCCACCATAAGTGAATGATAGGTTCTACAACTAATACCGTAGAAGTCTCGTATTGTTTCTTTGGATTTCCAACAAATGGTCAGGCCAAGGAACTTCCCATTGCCACATGAGAACGCCTCTGGAAGGACGTCCCCGAGAACCAAACCGGATCTCTGCCAACACAAGGCCGGGTTACCCCTAACTGGGTAACTACTGACACGAGTATGCCATTCCCCGGTCCTTTGGGACCTTTAACCGAGCGCTCGTAACCAACATCACACAATCATAAATAAAGTGTTTCAACATGAGTAAGTATCTGGGCTCCATACCATGATACCACCCTTTCCAAAAGGAAATGCACATACCCTAAGGGGCGCTACCCCCAATAACCTTGCCGCATCTTTCCTGTTTTGAACATTCCGGGGTGTGAGGCTCGACGAAGTCTCGTCCACAAAGCCACGCTTTATACAAAAGCTGTGCTTTGGGTCAACAAATGATCATAGAAATGATCACAAAGATAAGTGATCAAACAAATGATCATATCACAAATGATCAAACAATGATCATTTCACAACAACACTCAGCATGTCACATTACCAAATTGGGAATATATCGCTGATAACCTTCAACTACATAACCTCTAAGCTCGTACGTCTCAGAGAAGGGTGTTAAGCTAAGAGAATAAATTCTCCGCCACCAACAGAAATATATTTGAAAGAAATCAGCTTTATATCTCAATTTGTAATGTCAGACATACAATCCATACAAGTCTGTTCCGGGATCGAACAGAACCGAAGGCACTTACAAAGAAGTCCTTGCAAATCCGGATATTCACTAATCACTTTCGGACTTCCCATCACATATGGAATTTCTACACCGGGGCCATTCGGTGCAGCAACATTCGACGGTAATCCTTCCATTTTCAAAAATAGCCGGTCTTCAACACCGGTCATCAATGCTATCCATTACATCGTATCACTATTCGGAATGGGTAATCCGAATAACGAGCGCAATAATTTAAAAATAAGTGTGGCATTCAAATTCAAGCAATCACAACAAATACCTATTCAAAGGTAAATATTGATAGTCGGTTATTGAACTATCAATGGATATGCACACATCACCAGATTCCAAATAATTTTTCCAAATTATTTATTTTCCAAAATATCTTTACAAGATATAAAATTTCAATACTTCAAAAATAAATCAACGTTTATTTTTAGACAAATTCCCCTTTCTTTTATAAATTCGTGACGACCCGACTTTCTACGCCCAGAAAGACGTGCCATCAATAAGAAAGAAAGGGATAGAAATAGAAAGAAAAGAAAGAAAGAACAACAACATTAGAGTCTCACAGCGGAATGGAATAAAATATAATACATCAACATAAATATTACATAGTTATCTGTACATCAGAGTTATACAATATCATACAACATGACTATCATATATATATCAGTCAGGACATACATCTCAAATACATCAGGACTAACTAACACAGCGGAACTATAAAGATATATATATATGTCAACGACGCTGAAGCCTCCTGCTCCATTGCTCCTCCAGAAGTCGTCAAAGCTAACCTGAATCCTTTGGCTACCCGTAAAAATTTGGGTACCCGAAAGTTTATGAAAAACAAAAATAAACTCCGGGTCAGACATGGGTCCGGTATGAGTAAACGGGTTAAAGTTGTTTAACTTTGAAAATCATTTAAAATAAAGGTATCACGTAAGACTCCCCACAAATAAATACGGGCAAGTTTTTACCTTACGCTAACCAAAACATTTAATATGAAATCCAGTGATATTATAATAGTGTCTAGGGTTTTCAAGTAAAATACAGAAATAGCTGAAATGCTTACATCTCACATTTCAACATAGTTGGGCACAATCAAAACGTACGGCGCTTATTGGAAATTGGATCCCATACAATGGCAGGGCTACTGGGGTACCGCCCGTCACAGTACGTGGTCTAGATCACAGTACCGAGGATTACTCCCTTCATCCCCTACAACACAAGGCCGGAACCATTCCTTACTGAACAGTCCCGAACAAGATAACCCCGCAGTTGGTGTACATCCAACAGCCCACACAGCCGAATAAAGGGACATCTAGACAGAGGTATATCTCGTCCTGCTTGGGCATGACCCACCTAACCTTGCTGCACCTCCCCTGTTTTAGCCATTCCCGGTTGATGAGGCATGAGGCTGCGATTACCTTTATAGAACATATCACTTAGAATGCTCATCGTCCGCCTGACGATGTGCTGAAAGCATTCAATCCATACAAGTTCGTTCCGGGTTCGAACGAAACCGAAGGCATTATCTCGTTACACTCGTTTTGGAATCACCCTCAGAGTCAACGACGATAACCCTTGCATTCTGAAAGCACCATCTCGATTTTCACTTTGGAATTCACGACCTAACGTTTAATTTGGATCGATGTGGTTTTCGGAATATCAATTGGATACCCGATCCCGGTCTCATCGAAATCCAAACGCCATTTTAAAGTCCAAGTTGTCTAATTAACTTAACAGTTTAAATTTAACAATTGAATTCATATAGCAATTTAATACAATAATTAACAACAGATAAATCATATAGCAATAGATAAATAACATCAGATAATTCATATAATGATTGAATACAGATAAATCATGCATAACCATCACAGATATATCACAGGACATCACATATATAAATAAACATCAGAGGCAATCAAATAGAGCTATCGATTCATATCAACATGTCATTTGATTTAATTTAAACTTAATTGCATACTCAAGAGCAAATTATATTTTGTTCTTTATTTAATTAATTACGATTAATTAACTTATTCCAATTTATTAATTACTTATTAATTATTCCTTAATTAATGAATAAATTCTTAATTACTAATCAATAACCTTAATTATTGATTTATAAAACTTAATTACACAATTAATTATTGTTAATCAATCATTAATTATTAATTACTTAATCGTTCAATCATTAACTATTTATTCAATCAGTTAAATACATTTTGTTAATCAATCAACTTCAAATGATTAGTTGAATTTTTGATTACATATGATTTTATACAAGTTTACCGTTATATTCTTTAACTACAAATTCAATTAAGTTTTAGATTACTTATGAAATTGCCATCATAAATTTTATTACATACATAATTGACTTCTATTTTAAATTAATTACTCAATTTTGTTCCTGCAAAGTTTCAAAGTTCATCAACGTTCTAAACAGTTTGTTTAACACTTAATAACAAAGTTCTCGAGTTAAAACACTTAATTCCATTATTATCATTAATTATTAATTAACTTTCACTTTAAATTAATTTCCAAATTTTGTTTTAGCAAAACTTGCAAGATCATCAGAGTTTAAACCAAATGGTCTAGTACTTAATAACATAGTTAGGCTTAACTTAATTACTTATACTATCACACTACAGTTAGCCCAATTCCTGCAAATTTAAACCGAAGATACCCACGTGCATGTCTCGAGTAGAACTCGAGACTTCCCTGCAATTTCACGCGATCCTCCCTGCCTCTCTTCTTCTTCCCTGCTTCTCAATTTAACTGTTTTTTTTTTTAAAGCTTCAGATTTTGTTTAAACTGCTAAAACTTATAACACACTCGCGTATAAACATTCGACTAAGCTACTAACTCGAAGCAAACAAGCGAACTCTCTCGCGTTCACCCCAGTTAAAAATATCCAGGCCCTTCCTCACCGCCGTGCACGTGCACGGCGGTCCACCACCGCACCCACTCCTTGCGACGCCACCAGCAAGTCGTAAAACCTCCCCTCACTCCATTACAAAACCCAGTTCCAGATAAAACTCACGAAATCGAAATTCGATAGAAAAGTCGAACTGTCACTCAACATGGTAGACGAAATTCGCCTCGTCCACGTGACTGTGATCACCAGAAATTCCAAGACTTCGGCCATAGCTTGCCGACACCACCCTCCAACTTCTCCCAAACCCACGCGACACTCGGTTGCGTCGTGATGTCGCGAGAATCAAAATGCCGAACCCAATAATTTACAGCCCTTAAACCCTACTATTGAATTTCCCCAACAAAACTTGCATTCGAAAATTATTTCAACAATTTTCTGTTAATCTCCTATCCATATACTAGCTACGTGCAAAATTTCATCAATAATTATTGTAGGAATTAACAGAATTTCATGAAATTGCATATATAGTTTACTGATGAACTGCTGTGTACATAGTTAACTAAAAATTATAATTTGAAGCTTAAAAATCATAACTTAGTATGTTATACCCAGATATAAATTTGAATTTACAATTTATTCAATTCTAGTGTTGATCATTATTTACTTTGTACTGTAAATCAACTTTACAGTTACTATGATGTTAACATTACAGCTTTCAAATGTTTAGCTTTGCTTATTCTACTAAATTTTTTTATTCTAAACTAAATTGATTAAGTTAAATTACAAATTACAAGATGATTTCATATAAAAGTATGAAATATCTTTTAACTTCTTTGACTCAACAGAAGTATTGAAACCTGAAGAGCAACTATAAGAATATACAGTACAAAGCAAGCAATCCAGAACTTCCAACATACTCATAACAAATTTTTCATAAACTTCAAATTAAGAGTTAGATTAGAAATTGTTTACTCACATAGGTTGCTAAAGAAACTTGAAACAGAGGATGATACAAGACTGCAGTTTGCAAAAAAAATGATTTTCCAGTAACCTCTTCCTTGCTTGAATATGTTTTGAACTTGCAAATTTGTTTATTTTCTTTCTTCTTCTCAGTTTTGTTTTCTTAAGTTTAAGGCTGAACTTAATGTAATGATAAATACAAGTATTTATAACTTGAACAATGGAGTCTTCTTGTACAAGCTTGACATAATAAAATATCTTGCTTAATTATCATTTGTACTAAGACTTGACATTCACATTTCGGCTGAGATATTTTGTTTCAGGCAAAGATATGTGCTAATTAATACTTATATCTTCTTTAGGCTAGCATAGATTAAATGCTTGCTGACACTACATATGAAGTACAATATACTTGCAGACTTTTGATTTGTGTTAGTGCTAATGCTTTCATTCATGCCAACATCCTATTAATGTTTGCTGCAGGTTTGTACTAATGTTTTCATTTAAGTTAACACAGAATAAATGCTTGCTGACACAAAGCTTTATACAATGCTTGTTGACTTCATACTTGCAAATTTCTTTTCTTTATATTTGGACAAACTCATGTGATCATATAAACAAAAATGTGTTGCAGGTTTTCATTTGTGCTAACATCCTAATAATGTTTGCAGACCCATTTTGTACCAAAAATATTTCAGTTTTGTTTTATTATTTATGCTAACATATAAAAACATGTTGCTGGCACTTGACATTGGATTTCTCTGTTGCATAAGAATTAGTTTGCAAGTCAACTTATACTAACATAGAAATGATGTTTGCAGGTCTTTAAAGTTTCTTCATTGTTGCTGAGCAAGTTTAATTCCTTATGTTTATACATTTTATACTTACTATGTTTTAGTGACAAACTTGTTTTGTCTTATTTTAGCTGTAAATATCTATTTGCTTATGCATATTCAGTTTGCTTGCAACTTTTTGTCTTCATTACTGATGAAACATATTATTATTCTATACTTAAGTTCATATTGACTTATGCTTATAACTAACATATAAATGATGTTCTGCAATTTTAATTTGTGTTTGAGCTAAATGTTTTCATTTCTATTTATATCTTATAACTATTATATTGTACTTATGTTTGTAACCATATTTATAAATATTTATATTTATGTAGAAACTCATGTTAAATATTTACTTGCTTATGTGATTTTAGTTATACAAGTTATTGTTAGAATATTGCTTAAATCTTAATTTTATTTAAAGTTTACTCTTTCAATATTTGATTTGTAATGTATACTTTATATTACTTATATAAACTTATATTTAATTAAATTATACAACTGTTATAATAAACTCAGCTTAATCCTATTTTACATTAAAGTTAAATATTACAAATATTTGATTTGCAACTTATATGTGCATTAATGTATATATGAATATGATTATGTTATTGTACTTGTTCTTATTATTAACTCCATACATAAATCTGATAATTTAATGCATTCATACTTAACATTTAATTTAAATAAATAAAACAGGTTTAATTTTTGAATATTGTTAAAAGAGTCTATTTACATTTTGAAATTATATTCCTTTATAACCTATGTAAAACTAATAATATCCAAATTCTTATTTATTTACAAATGAAAATCTTATATTTTAATTAAATTCGATTAAAAACTTATTATAATCATAGGGTCAAATTTCCGGGATGTCACATTCCTCCCCCCTTAAAAGAATTTCGTCCCCGAAATTTAAACAACAGTTAATTCAAAAACTTAGTATCAACAATCCAAACATACATATCATCCATACAAAAACAAACAATCAAACAGTCAATCCTAACTTCATTACTAGTTATCCGGACAAAATTCTGGATGAGCTTTTCTAAAACTATCAAGAGTTTCTCAGGTACAATCTCTGAGATCCTCACTCCATTGCACTTTGACGAGTTTCACCACTTTGTTCCTGAGTTACTTCTCGTCTTGATCTACAATCTGAACATGATCTCTAACCACAGTCAGGTTAGGTTCTACTTCTAAATCTTCCTGAACAACTGGTTCTACTACTAATAATGGTCATGAATAAATTTCCTAAAATGAGATATTGTGAATTCCAGACATCCGTTCTGGCAATTCAATCCTGTAGACTACAGTTCTAATTCTTCCCAATACTCGGAATGGACCAATATATTCCGGAACAAGTTTTCCCATTTTTCCGAATCTTATAGCACCTTTGATTAGGGAAACTTTAATAAAAACTAAATCTCTGATTTCAAATTCCAACGGTCTTCGTCTCTTATCTGTATATTCCTTCTAACGATCTTGAGTAGCTTTCATTCTTTTCTTGATAAGCTCGACCTTCGCAGAAGCTTCACGAATTAGATCGGGTCCAAGCACAAGTCGATCATTCGATTAAGTCTTTCCGTCTGTCTGTCCGTTTGAGGATGATAGCTAGGCTGTACTTAATCTCAAACTAGTTCCCAATGCTGATTGCAAAGCTTTCCAAAATTTACTAGTGAAATTAGAATCACAGTCACTTACTATGCTAATAGGAACACCATGCAATCTGACTATCTCCTTCAAGAAAATTTCTGCCAAGGAAACAACGGTACGAGTCGCTTTAACTGGAATAAAATGGGCACTCTTCGTTGAACGCTCCATAATAACTCATATCCCTTCATTTCCTTTCCTGGTTTTAGATAAACCGTCTATAAAATCCATCGAGATCATTTCCCATGACCAATCTGGAATTTCCAAAGGTTGTAATAGTCCAACATACTTTTGTTGATCTCCCTTCACTTGCTGGCAAATGGCACTATTATTTACAAAAGCAGCTACATCCTTCTTCATATTCGGCCACCAGAAAACTCTCCTCAAATCTTTATACATCTTCGAAATTTCCGGGTGAATCTTCAATTTGGAGCGATGACCCTCAGCTAAAACTCCTTGCCTCAATCCATCAATATCAGGCACACACACAACCGACTCTTAATCCTTAAAGTACCTTGATCATCTATCTTGAAATCTGAATATCGTTCGTCCTTAGTTACAAGAATTATTCCCTCAAAAGATTTATCTTCCATTTGCTTACTAACGATCTTTTCTTGGAGAGATGGAACGACTTCCAAAAGAGATATGACCGCATTTCTACTAAGAGCATTAGCCACAACATTTGTTTTTTCCCGGAGTATACAAAATATCCAAATCATAAGATGTCAAAATTCTACCTATCTCTGCTGTCTCGAATTAAGATTTTTTTTGAGAGAAAAAAATATTTCAACGGTTTGTGATCCGTGAATAACTCAAACTTTTCTCCTAAAAGATAATGTCTCTAAATCTTCAAAACAAAAACAATAGCTAACAGTTCTAAATCATGCATAGCATAGTTCTTCTCATAAGACTTCAATTGTCTACTAGCATACGCAATCACTCTGATATTCTGCAACAACACATGCTTCCTTAGAGTTTCCAAAACAATTCCCAAATGTTGCCTGTGCTCTCCTTCCGATTTGGATTAAACCAAAATATCATCAATAAATGCCAGCACAAACTTATTCAACACATAACCTTAGCGAACCATCCGGTTTGATGACAAATACAGCAGCAGAGCCCCAACCAGAAGAACTAGGTCTAATCAAATCTTTCTCCAAAAGATCTTGCGTCTGCTTAACCAACTCTTCTCTCTCTCTAGGAGGCATTCTCCTACTGGTTGAATCACCGGCACAGCTCCTGGAATCAAATCAATACGATAACTCAATCTCTCGATGTGGCGGTAGACACTTAACTTCTTCGAAAACATCCGGAAGATCTTGAACCACTTCAGTTTCCTCACTTCCTCTTGAGAAGTCTCAACTCCTCACAACAAACTACACAAAAGAATTCCAGAATTGTCGCACAACACTCTGGCAATTCTACCCAAATAAGTTTGTTCTTCCTTCCCAATTCAGAACAGCCAAATACTGTTCAGGTCAATCCATTGAAGAAACGAATCCACTCTGCTACTTCTGAAATCACTTCAAGAAAACTGCTAATCAACAAACCTTCTCAACAGCACACAGAACTCTTCCAGCTATAGAACTCATCCTCAATGTCTAAAGACTTCTATTCAGAGCTCTTCGAGAAACTCGGGCCTCAATCAAACAAATACCCTATTGAACTTAGTCACCATTCCGAAACGGACATACTTCCTTAACTAGTTCCAAAGAAACATCTTCGGAGATATCCAAACTTACTGTGTCTCATCACACAGCTACAACTCCTTGAGATCTCAAGATATCATGCTTGACTTCTGTCCAATCGACAGATCCAAACTCAAGCTCATACAAAATCACATCCCAACAATAAAATCCTCACTTCATCCAAAGCTCACTCGAGACGGTAATAGGTCTACAGTCTCGACAGATACATTCCATCTACAAATATTCAAAACTCCAACCATCGGTAGTCGTGTTTCACACACCACTACCCTATCTACCTTATACTCATATTGGAATACCCGAACAGGTAACCCAATAAATAGTTAAAAATAAATAAATATAGATATATCAAAATTACAAATACGCTCTCTCAAAAAAGAAATCACTCAAGAGCCTAGGTATTCACTCAACCTAGCGCTCTGATACCAAATGTGACGACCCGACTTTCTACGCCCAGAAAGACGTGCCATCAATAAGAAAGAAAGGGATAGAAATAGAAAGAAAAGAAAGAAAGAACAACAACATTAGAGTCTCACAGCGGAATGGAATAAAATATAATACATCAACATAAATATTACATAGTTATCTGTACATCAGAGTTATACAATATCATACAACATGACTATCATATATATATCAGTCAGGACATACATCTCAAATACATCAGGACTAACTAACACAGCGGAACTATAAAGATATATATATGTCAACGACGCTGAAGCCTCCTGCTCCATTGCTCCTCCAGAAGTCGTCAAAGTTAACCTGAATCCTTTGGCTACCCGTAAAAATTTGGGTACCCGAAAGTTTATGAAAAACAAAAATAAACTCCGGGTCAGACATGGGTCCGGTATGAGTAAACGGGTTAAAGTTGTTTAACTTTGAAAATCATTTAAAATAAAGGTATCACGTAAGACTCCCCACAAATAAATACGGGCAAGTTTTTACCTTACGCTAACCAAAACATTTAATATGAAATCCAGTGATATTATAATAGTGTCTAGGGTTTTCAAGTAAAATACAGAAATAGCTGAAATGCTTACATCTCACATTTCAACATAGTTGGGCACAATCAAAACGTACGGCGCTTATTGGAAATTGGATCCCATACAATGGCAGGGCTACTGGGGTACCGCCCGTCACAGTACGTGGTCTAGATCATAGTACCGAGGATTACTCCCTTCATCCCCTACAACACAAGGCCGGAACCATTCCTTACTGAACAGTCCCGAACAAGATAACCCCGCAGTTGGTGTACATCCAACAGCCCACACAGCCGAATAAAGGGACATCTAGACAGAGGTATATCTCGTCCTGCTTGGGCATGACCCACCTAACCTTGCTGCACCTCCCCTGTTTTAGCCATTCCCGGTTGATGAGGCATGAGGCTGCGATTACCTTTATAGAACATATCACTTAGAATGCTCATCGTCCGCCTGACGATGTGCTGAAAGCATTCAATCCATACAAGTTCGTTCCGGGTTCGAACGAAACCGAAGGCATTATCTCGTTACACTCGTTTTGGAATCACCCTCAGAGTCAACGACGATAACCCTTGCATTCTGAAAGCACCATCTCGATTTTCACTTCAGAATTCACGACCTAACGTTTAATTTGGATCGATGTGGTTTTCGGAATATCAATTGGATACCCGATCCCGGTCTCATCGAAATCCAAACGCCATTTTAAAGTCCAAGTTGTCTAATTAACTTAACAGTTTAAATTTAACAATTGAATTCATATAGCAATTTAATACAATAATTAACAACAGATAAATCATATAGCAATAGATAAATAACATCAGATAATTCATATAATGATTGAATACAGATAAATCATGCATAACCATCACAGATATATCACAGAACATCACATATATAAATAAACATCAGAGGCAATCAAATAGAGCTATCGATTCATATCAACATGTCATTTGATTTAATTTAAACTTAATTGCATACTCAAGAGCAAATTATATTTTGTTCTTTATTTAATTAATTACGATTAATTAACTTATTCCAATTTATTAATTACTTATTAATTATTCCTTAATTAATGAATAAATTCTTAATTACTAATCAATAACCTTAATTATTGATTTATAAAACTTAATTACACAATTAATTATTGTTAATCAATCATTAATTATTAATTACTTAATCGTTCAATCATTAACTATTTATTCAATCAGTTAAATACATTTTGTTAATCAATCAACTTCAAATGATTAGTTGAATTTTTGATTACATATGATTTTATACAAGTTTACCGTTATATTCTTTAACTACAAATTCAATTAAGTTTTAGATTACTTATGAAATTGCCATCATAAATTTTATTACATACATAATTGACTTCTATTTTAAATTAATTACTCAATTTTGTTCCTGCAAAGTTTCAAAGTTCATCAACGTTCTAAACAGTTTGTTTAACACTTAATAACAAAGTTCTCGAGTTAAAACACTTAATTCCATTATTATCATTAATTATTAATTAACTTTCACTTTAAATTAATTTCCAAATTTTGTTTTAGCAAAACTTGCAAGATCATCAGAGTTTAAACCAAATGGTCTAGTACTTAATAACATAGTTAGGCTTAACTTAATTACTTATACTATCACACTACAGTTAGCCCAATTCCTGCAAATTTAAACCGAAGATACCCACGTGCATGTCTCGAGTAGAACTCGAGACTTCCCTGCAATTTCACGCGATCCTCCCTGCCTCTCTTCTTCTTCCCTGCTTCTCAATTTAACTGTTTTTTTTTTAAAGCTTCAGTTTTTGTTTAAACTGCTAAAACTTATAACACACTCGCGTATAAACATTCGACTAAGCTACTAACTCGAAGCAAACAAGCGAACTCTCTCGCGTTCACCCCAGTTAAAAATATCCAGGCCCTTCCTCACCGCCGTGCACGTGCACGGCGGTCCACCACCGCACCCACTCCTTGCGACGCCACCAGCAAGTCGTAAAACCTCCCCTCACTCCATTACAAAACCCAGTTCCAGATAAAACTCACGAAATCGAAATTCGATAGAAAAGTCGAACTGTCACTCAACATGGTAGACGAAATTCGCCTCGTCCACGTGACTGTGATCACCAGAAATTCCAAGACTTCGGCCATAGCTTGCCGACACCACCCTCCAACTTCTCCCAAACCCACGCGACACTCGGTTGCGTCGTGATGTCGCGAGAATCAAAATGCCGAACCCAATAATTTACAGCCCTTAAACCCTACTATTGAATTTCCCCAACAAAACTTGCATTCGAAAATTATTTCAACAATTTTCTGTTAATCTCCTATCCATATACTAGCTACGTGCAAAATTTCATCAATAATTATTGTAGGAATTAACAGAATTTCATGAAATTGCATATATAGTTTACTGATGAACTGCTGTGTACATAGTTAACTAAAAATTATAATTTGAAGCTTAAAAATCATAACTTAGTATGTTATACCCAGATATAAATTTGAATTTACAATTTATTCAATTCTAGTGTTGATCATTATTTACTTTGTACTGTAAATCAACTTTACAGTTACTATGATGTTAACATTACAGCTTTCAAATGTTTAGCTTTGCTTATTCTACTAAATTTTTTTATTCTAAACTAAATTGATTAAGTTAAATTACAAATTACAAGATGATTTCATATAAAAGTATGAAATATCTTTTAACTTCTTTGACTCAACAGAAGTATTGAAACCTGAAGAGCAACTATAAGAATATACAGTACAAAGCAAGCAATCCAGAACTTCCAACATACTCATAACAAATTTTTCATAAACTTCAAATTAAGAGTTAGATTAGAAATTGTTTACTCACATAGGTTGCTAAAGAAACTTGAAACAGAGGATGATACAAGACTGCAGTTTGCAAAAAAAATGATTTTCCAGTAACCTCTTCCTTGCTTGAATATGTTTTGAACTTGCAAATTTGTTTATTTTCTTTCTTCTTCTCAGTTTTGTTTTCTTAAGTTTAAGGCTGAACTTAATGTAATGATAAATACAAGTATTTATAACTTGAACAATGGAGTCTTCTTGTACAAGCTTGACATAATAAAATATCTTGCTTAATTATCATTTGTACTAAGACTTGACATTCACATTTCGGCTGAGATATTTTGTTTCAGGCAAAGATATGTGCTAATTAATACTTATATCTTCTTTAGGCTAGCATAGATTAAATGCTTGCTGACACTACATATGAAGTACAATATACTTGCAGACTTTTGATTTGTGTTAGTGCTAATGCTTTCATTCATGCCAACATCCTATTAATGTTTGCTGCAGGTTTGTACTAATGTTTTCATTTAAGTTAACACAGAATAAATGCTTGCTGACACAAAGCTTTATACAATGCTTGTTGACTTCATACTTGCAAATTTCTTTTCTTTATATTTGGACAAACTCATGTGATCATATAAACAAAAATGTGTTGCAGGTTTTCATTTGTGCTAACATCCTAATAATGTTTGCAGACCCATTTTGTACCAAAAATATTTCAGTTTTGTTTTATTATTTATGCTAACATATAAAAACATGTTGCTGGCACTTGACATTGGATTTCTCTGTTGCATAAGAATTAGTTTGCAAGTCAACTTATACTAACATAGAAATGATGTTTGCAGGTCTTTAAAGTTTCTTCATTGTTGCTGAGCAAGTTTAATTCCTTATGTTTATACATTTTATACTTACTATGTTTTAGTGACAAACTTGTTTTGTCTTATTTTAGCTGTAAATATCTATTTGCTTATGCATATTCAGTTTGCTTGCAACTTTTTGTCTTCATTACTGATGAAACATATTATTATTCTATACTTAAGTTCATATTGACTTATGCTTATAACTAACATATAAATGATGTTCTGCAATTTTAATTTGTGTTTGAGCTAAATGTTTTCATTTCTATTTATATCTTATAACTATTATATTGTACTTATGTTTGTAACCATATTTATAAATATTTATATTTATGTAGAAACTCATGTTAAATATTTACTTGCTTATGTGATTTTAGTTATACAAGTTATTGTTAGAATATTGCTTAAATCTTAATTTTATTTAAAGTTTACTCTTTCAATATTTGATTTGTAATGTATACTTTATATTACTTATATAAACTTATATTTAATTAAATTATACAACTGTTATAATAAACTCAGCTTAATCCTATTTTACATTAAAGTTAAATATTACAAATATTTGATTTGCAACTTATATGTGCATTAATGTATATATGAATATGATTATGTTATTGTACTTGTTCTTATTATTAACTCCATACATAAATCTGATAATTTAATGCATTCATACTTAACATTTAATTTAAATAAATAAAACAGGTTTAATTTTTGAATATTGTTAAAAGAGTCTATTTACATTTTGAAATTATATTCCTTTATAACCTATGTAAAACTAATAATATCCAAATTCTTATTTATTTACAAATGAAAATCTTATATTTTAATTAAATTCGATTAAAAACTTATTATAATCATAGGGTCAAATTTCCGGGATGTCACATCCATAGTGAATTTACAATTCCCAAAATATTTATGAATATACAATTTCAATTATTCATTTTCTAATATTCACTTTCAATTTACCTTCAAAAAGATAAATTCTCAAAAACGTTTCATTTCACATTGGAAAACATTTCCATACTTATTTATTAATAAGTAATTCACAAATCTATTTATTTTCAACACTTGGAAAATATTCAATATACTTAAATGGAAATTAAGTATATATTTCATTCTTTAAGGAAATCACTCTCTTAAACATATTTATTTGGGCCAAAACGAATGTTGCGTAAAACATCGTTACGACAACCCAAAATCACTAGTATAGGGATTCGAATTTAAGATAGATATATAAATCCCATACTAAATAAAACATTTCCTTTCGGAAATCATTTACTATAACAACAGTGTTATAGTCTACCATTTCCTTCTATTTCTCGAAAACGTTTATTTCAACAATGAATGTTGAAATCTATGGTTTCGAATCTTAACACATTTTGAAAACATCGTTAGACCGTTTTAATTTTATTTAAAACATCACATCCAAAACATTTTCTTTAACATATTATTCACTATTCAAAAACGTGAATATACTACGTTAACCAATTTCATCACTTCTATACATTTTATCTTAAAGGATTATTCACTGTCTAAACGTGAATATAACTCCTTTAATATGCTATAGCAATTTACTTATCAAAATAAGTTGTTTTGCGGATTTATAAAACAATGTTTATAAATTCCATTTCTATTTATTTTATAACAACTTCCTTCTATAAATCTCCTTTATTAACCTATTCAATTTATAACTCAATTATAAACCAAAGGTTCATATTATAAGTTAAACACTTATAATTTATTTGTTTGAAAAATCGTTCCTTTAAACTTCCCAAATTATAAATCTTATAACTTATAAGATTCATTTATTTACCCAAAACTTATTCTTTTAAAAACTTTTACAAATTTTATAAACATACTGCTTATAGAATTCCATTTATAACTTCACCGTTTATAATTCTATAAATTTCATTCATTTATGAAATTCATTTACAATTCATTCTAACACTTATAAAAACTCGTTTTATAATTCAAATATTTTAATTTATAAATATCAATTTATAAATTTCTTATATAAATCAATTTATACAATTATTTTAAAACATCTTTAATCTACTTTATAATTTCACCATTTTGATTTATAAAATAATCAAATTTCATAAATCCTATATTTAAACTTTTTATAATAAATTCAAAAGTCCCAATTTAAATTATTTTATAAAGTCATTAACCCTATATTTTCAAAAATCAAATTTTTTACTATATTTCTCAAAAATCATAATTTTATAACATTTAAATTTATACTTTTATTTATTTAAAATGGATCAATTCCAAAAATATTTTATAAACATATACTTTCAAAAATCACTTTAAAAATCATTTTAAATTTCCAAAATTTGGCCCAATGATGCTACACACCAAATAGTCAATCACGACAACAATGATATCATATATCTGTATATGATAATCAACGAATATCAAAATATCCATAATCAAATAAATACTGTTGAGGAATCCAGTTGGATCCCTCCAACCTGTTTTCCTGCATCGAAAGATGTTAGCACAATACCAATTCCGTTCCAGTACGGAATTATCACGGTATATGGGATTTAAAATATTATCCGCTTAATAGACGGCGCAATAGGGTCTCATCCGCTATATACTGCGGGAAATCAATTCCAAGTACATAAATAATACCAATTTCACTGTTTATGAAATATTCGCGGTATATGTTTTTAATAAATAACATCCGCTTACTAACGGCGCATAATGTCTATTTTAACAATCAATATATAACAATCATCATTCAAACATACATTCAAGAATTTTAAATCTAACTATTTAAAATTAAAATCGAAACCGATTCGATTGAGTGAGAAGTTCTCACCTTGATTTCAATTTCGTTTTAGCGATTTATTTCGAATAAAATTAAACGTGCGTTTAATTTTACCTGAAACATTCACTATTTCCAAACGACTCCAATCCAATTCCATAGCGTAGTGCTCGTCCATACGATTCCAACGCAACTGGTTTCGCACGTTTTCGACCTCGTATGAAAAAGATACGTATTTTTAAAGTTACACGAATTTATAATATAAACTTTACAACATATATTTTCTTTATTTTTACCCTACATCTTCTAGACCGTTGGATCAATTTTGAATGCATCAGGGCCGTGACCCCTATCTTCTTCCATCTCACGTTTGCGTACAGGAAATAGCACGCACGAGAACCCACTTTGGCCGAAATTAGGGTTAATTTTCGCGACCTCCTCGTCGACATCCACCACGATCAGAAGCTTCCATCTTGAAGAGCATCTCCTCATCTACCTTCGGCCACCACCCCATGCAACCCGGCCTCCCCCATGTCCAGAAATACGCACGCGACTCTCGGCCGTTTGAGGACGATTTGCCACCAATCCGCTAACCCAAACGCGATCATGACCGTTGAAAAGATAGATCTCATCGCGATCTACAAGTTTCATGTTGAAAGTTTGTTGAATCGTTGCACGGATTTGAAGAAAATTGGAAGGGAAGATAATGGTGTTTCGGCCAATTATAATAAGGGGAGGCGGCTGGCTTGTTTCTAGGGTTAGGGTTTTTTAGAATTTGCAAAAATGGAGATATTGAGGGCTATTATAGAAAAATCGACGTACACTATTCATCCCGGATTTTCCGAACTCCAAACGAAGCGTGCCGGTTGGCGTTTCTAAGGTTTACCCCGCGTTTTGAACACAATGGAACGTGTTTCAGGAGCTAATTCGGTCATCTGTGCGAGTTATGGCAATAAACGTTCAATTTAAAATTAAACCGATTAAACGATTTTCTACGCGTTTTAGCTTGCACCGGACAAACGGTAAATCCGATTGACATGAAATTTGAAACCATACAATAATATCACATTACGGATCCGATGAAACTAGTTTCGTCGAAATCTGAGACTGTTTGAAAAATGGCTATTTTAACTCGCCAATTAAATATTAAAAACAATTTCGAAGCGTTTCGAGCTGCCACGATCAAACGAAAACTCCAATTGCTATGAAAATTGAAATCTGATAATAACAAACTATTATGGATCCAATGGAACTAGTTTCGTCCAATTCAGAGACTGTTCGAAAAATGGCTAATTTCACTAGTCGATTAAATATTAAAATATTCAATTTTCACGAATTAACTTTTAATTTGATTTTAAAAGTTCTAAAATATCATTCTAACTCCAATATGAAAAAATAAAATTTTACAAATCATTTTTAATCATATTTAACCCAATTTTTAATTATTTCTGTATTTTCACTATCAAATTATTGATTTAATTATTCAATTAAATCCAATTATTCGAAATAAAATTTATTCGACTTATAAATTTCACTTATTAATATTTAAAATTAATTAAATATACAAATTTTAATTAAATAAAATTCTGGGTCGTTACAATTATCCTTTAATTAATTATCCTTAATTAGTTACATTAATTAATTAACCATTAATTAATTACCATTTAAATAATTATCCTTAATTAATTACAATTAATAAATTAATCCATAATTAATTACTATTTAATTTTTTATCCTTAATTAATTATACTTTAATTATTTGATAAATAAAATTTAATCATTAATTAATTACTTTCAATTAAGTACTTATCTTTAAATATCAAAATTATTAATCCTTTAAGATAACACATTTATCTTAATTAATTTCAAAAAAAATTAACTCAACCCGTTTTAAGTTAATTTATAATCAAAATCACATTCTCAAGATGAACCATTTTATCTTCAAAATCTTATTTTAAATAATCCTAAAAATGGATTATCATCAACATACGAGTTAACATAATATCTTCAAGTTAATTACAAATCAACAAAATTGTTTAGGATAAACCATTATCTCTTAAATCAGATTCTTAATTTAAAATATTAAATTTTATTTTCAAAATAAATTCTAGAAAACCAAACTTAACTAATTTTAAGTTAAATAACTATACAACTTTTATAGAACATAATTTAATTAGACTTTTATTATATAAAAGAAATTTGTTTAAGAATAAAGTTTTAAAACTTATTTTTTTCAAAATTCAAAACTTATTTGTTAAAAGCTTCAGACCTGAGACAAACCCTAGTTAAACCGAGCCCATCTTCGAGTTTCACCCTTTCCATTTTTTCTTCGAGTCACCCACACAAACAACTCGAGCACAAACTCAAGAATGTATCTTCTTCCCCAACCTCATGATTTCCAAACATGCTAAAAACAAGTGTGCACGTGCACGAGCCATCTACGATAATCTGATCATCGATGATACCTCTAACATGTCGCCGCGAACCACCACGTCTAGCCCAAACCTCCAGAATCTTCTCATTCGCCATCGATCAAAATTTAACAACCTGACCGAAAAACTTGAACCCAACCCCTGACAAAAACGCCTCGCCAATGACGATCTTACCACCCGAGACAACGCTGCCTCGTCCACTGTTACACCAGACATTTCTCTTCCAATTCCCCTTAGTCTGGTTCAACTCGATTCATTCACGCCGACGAACAACGCACGTTTTCAACATCGACAAAAAAACTGCTACTTAACCCTAAATCGACAACTCACCATCTCCACGGCGAAAAACAAATAGAACTGCTATTTTTCCGATGATCTACCTTCCACCTACACCCTCCAGGAACGACCACGACTCCCCCATCATCGTCGATCAGCGGAATTTACCCAAAACATGGTTTTCCTTCAACCATGAAATTCCCATTCAATATAGCTCTAAAAACCTTGATTTTTTTCTTAAAAATCCATATTTTTGAAGATGATTAGAGTTATATAATCAAATCAAGAAATCTTAAAAATTGAATTTTGGAATGTTTTGAGTTTTTCCACTGTATTTTCAATTTCCAAAAAAATGCTTTCATCAATTTTACCTAGAAATATTTTTAAATTTATGGTTGCGTTAGTTCAAACACGTTCTATTCGAATATCAAAGCCTAAGAGATTAGAGGCTTGGATTTTGATTTTTTATCAGGGTTTAAAACTTGTAACCTATATAGAACATCAACATGCACATGCACACAAGCATGCACAGACATATTCCCATATTCATATAGATATGCAGTATATTTTCATTATTTCACTTCACATATCTAAAGTTAATAAACATACTCGGGTTTAAAATAGAGGTTTGCTCACCTGGTTCTGTTTTGACAGTAGAGGACAATGAACAGAAAGCAGGATTTAAAACTTGAAACTATTTGAACTTGAAAATGATTTTGCCTTGGATCTGAAAATTTTCTTTAATTTGTATGATGTTGAATTTGCTTCAGGCTTGATTGTCTTTCTTGTTTTCAGATTGAAGATACTTTTGTTTCTCAGGTTTCCCAGGCTTGAGAACTTTGGTTTTCCAGGCTTCTAAAAATCTTTTGAATTTAATTAAATCTACCTTGATCTTTGAGTTGTTGATGTATTTGTTTGGAAGCCTTGAATTCCTTAAGTTTTTATTGTTGAAATGATTTCAGTTTCGACTTTCTTGCTTCCAGGATTGAAGATTTGATCTTGTTTTGAGATTTTCTTTTCCAGGTTGAAGAATTTTTTTTTTGTTTTGATTTTTTACTTGATCTGTAATTTTTTTCTTTTGATTTCAGGTGTTCAAATTTGAAGATAGAGGTGAAGAAAAATGTGGCCTGGTTTCTTTTCCTTATACATATTTTTCTACAATTAAAAGAAATTTTATTTTTCTTGCCACTTGTTTGTTATTGAGTTACACTTGTAATATACTTGTTTTTCCCAATTGTACAAATGTCAAAATGAACACTTTTATGTTTAAATCCTTTCCACTCAATTAATTTACAAATTTGTGTTTTAAACCTTATTTTATTTCAATTTATAAAACATGTTTTATTTATTCTATACTTACATGTATATGTTATGTATTTTAAATCTTATACTTATATTTTCAAAAGATATGTATGTTTTAAAACTTTTATTAAATCTTGTTTCAAATCATATATACATTATACATACATTTTTCAATTATTTTTACTTACATAACTTTTTAAAGAAAAATGAATTGGAAACAATTTATACACTTAATAAAAAGTCATACATACATATTGGTTAGTTCTATAAAATACAAGGATTTTTTAACTTCAATTTACTTATAAATTTTTTATTATTTGAATTCCAAATCGAATTCCTATTTTACAATCTCTTTCTATATATTGATTTCCTAAATATATATTTAATTTAAAAATCAAATTCCAAATTAAAAATTCATTTATATAAATAAATAAACATACATCTTATTCAAACACAATATAGATTTTATTCCCAAATATTCAAATAAATTTTCCATAGATTCACAAATTAACCAAAAAATTTATATTAGTTTCTAATTTTAAATTGGCTAAAAAAACCGGGAATGTTACGGATTCCCCCTTAGGAAATTTCGTCCTCGAAATTTGAAGGTGAGGGCAATCCCAAATTTCTATTTTAAGTGACCAAAATATACCTATCAATCATAGCAACCAAAGCAACAATTCATCCAAACAAACCATTCTGACCTATTTGGAGTTTATGTCCCATACCAACTCATCCTTCGATTTAACCAAAATAATGATCTCCTACCAAAGCTTCTTCTTGTAGCTGACATGAAGCCATTAAAGAATTTGAAATCAGATGATGAACAAAAGAGATTGATAGAAAAAATATTGAACCTTGTTGCAGGGTATTTACCATTTGTAGTGGTATTTCCCTGTCCCCTATCATGTCCTCTTCTTGCACCCATACTCACTATCAGTAGATAGTAAGAGAATTTACTGAGGCATACGAACGGATATCTTAGGGATATACTCATTCTAGGGTATTCTTCACCATATCTCTAATGAGTTACCTAATGTGTTATACTCCTGAGCTAAGGTTCAACCTTCAGCTCTGATACCAAATGTGACACCCTGACTCGACCTTCGGAAATCGACATCCATACTTCACTCGTATTCGAATGCCGTAGATCCAAACGTCGAATCTGGTTCGTCGAAACTTGTACACATTAAGTACAACACAACGGAAGAAAATGAATATATCATATAACTCCAATGAATACAATATCTGATACAGTATGAATCCCAACATTGTCAGAGATAAATATACAGCAGCGGAAAGACAAGCATCAATGGATAAACTCCAAAGGGGACTCTAACATCAAACTACATCTGCAACTCCTTAGCTAAAGCTCCAAAAACTACAAAGGTTAGATCCACCAACATGCTTTCCAAACGCGAAGCGAGATACCCCCATCACATTGTAAGCAAGGTCGATCCAAGTGAAGTAAATCCGATCACCGGATCCGAAGGGCTTCGAGGATTTCAAAAGCTACCAAATCTACATATATTATTTATCTGAAAAATTCAACTCTAGACTGCCCTTGTGGAAAATTGTAGGCACCAAGAGTTTAGGAAGGGAACAATAAACTCTGGATCTGTCATAAGACCGGTATGAGCAAACAAAAACATGTTTTATCTTTCAAATGAACAAAAGAATTTAAAAGTTGAAATCCACAATGCTTTTTGGAAAATGAAACTACCATAAAGCCTTCCGCCGCACACACCATGCAAACGCAGAATTAGAGGAGATTTCTCCTTATGATAGTCAAAAATGCTTGTAATGCGAAAATCATTTGATATTATTATTAGTGCATAGTGGAAAATATTTCGAAAGTACAATATTAATCTTAGCTATCATACAACCATTATTGTATGCCTACTATAGCTACCATGTTCAATAGCAGGTTACCGCAACATTCCATGGCAGGTTATACAACTAAATCGTACAGGGCGCGTATTATTTCTTTAGATTTCCAACAAATGGTCTGGCTAAGAAACTTCCTATTGCTACATGGGAACGCCTCTGGAGGGACGCCCCGAGAACCTACCCCTCTCTCTGCCAACACAAGGCAGGTTTACCTCTTCCCGGAAGTAAAACCTATAAGATATGCCATCCTCGGTCGTTTGTGACCTTTATCTGAGGGCCCTTAATGCCAACAACCACAAAGCAATGTATTTACAGTAACCACATAGGTTAAATATCTGGGCTCCATACCATGATACCACCCTTTTCCAAAAGGAATGGACATACCCTAGGGCCGCACCCCTGAAACCTTGCCGCATCTTTCCTGTTTCGACCATTACCGGGGAGTGAGGTTCGACAAGGTCTCGTCCACAAAGCTACGCTTTTCACAAAAGCCATGCTTCGATCAACAAATGGTCAGCAACACTCAGCAGCACTCAGCATGCCACACTACCAAATTGGAATGTATCACTAGTAACCATCAACTACATAACCTCTGAGCTCGTACGTCTCAAAGAAGGGTGTTAAGCTAAGAGAATAAATTCTCCGCCACCAAACAGAAATGTATTTGATAGAAACCAGCTTTACATCTCAAAGTGTAATGTCAGACATACATCTATACAAGTCTGTTCCGGTTTGAACAGAACCGAAGGCACTTCAAAGAAGCCCTTGCAAATCCGGATATTCACTAATCACGTCCGGACTCTCCATCACAAAGGGTGATCAAATCTCTATACCGGGGATCAGCCGGTGCAAAGACATTCGACGAGTTATCCATTCTCTTTTGAAAATATCTGGTCTTCACCACCTATCTTCAAATGCTATCCATAACCTCTTATCATTATTCGGAATGGGTTATATGACACAAGGTCCTCTCCGGGCTAAACCGAATAATGAGCGCAATATTTAAAAACCCTATGGATAATGGGATCTCAATTAAGTCACAACTTAAAATCCAAAACTTCTCTTTCAATGGTTTAAACAAATTACCATTTTCAAATCTTTAAACAAAAAGATTCACTTCACAAAGTTTACCAATCTTTCACCAAGATTCATTTATAGCCCTTCAAAAAAATTCCGTTTCAATCCCAAATCTTTTATACAAAAGATACCTTTTAAAATCATTTTAAAATTCAAAACAAAGTTCAACAATCTTCCACAAAGATTCAATTATAGCTTTCAAAACAATCCACAATTCAAATCTTTTATACAAAAAGATACACCTTTAATATTCTCTTATTTTGGAAACAAAGTTCACTCATCTTTAACCAAGATTCACTATTAGCTTTCAAAACTATTTCAATTCTATTTCAAACTTGAAAATCTTTCAACACAAATTGGAAATCCTTTCTTTATATGAAAGCTATTATTACTTGAAACAAATAGTTTTCGTTTCGAAAAAATCCGATTTCATTTGCATAAGTTAAAGTCCTTCAAGTATAAAACTTGGGTTAATTCAAATTCCCAAAACAATACTTTTAAAATTGTTTAAAACTCTTATAAACATATTTATAACTTGTGTAACCTTTTTAAACCATTATTTCCATATGTAGAATTCAATTCCAAATCTTGAATTCAAACTTAAATCAATGATTTAAATTTCAAAACTTTATCAATTTATTCAAAATGACTATTATCTTTAAAACTCCTTTTCAAAGGCTTTTCATATTTAACCCAAATCTATTTCCAAAATCATTTGGATTCAAAATTCAATCTTAAAACCATTTTATAAATCTGTGACTTAACCAATTTCCTTGTGCAATCCATATTTGTGTGTATGGTGTAGTCCAGGGGTTTTACACAATAGTGCAATATCGTTAATCATCACAGATTCAAGCACATTAATATCGATAAGTGGTATATTCCTATAACGCTTACCTCCATCTACAGATTCACAGATAAATAATATAAATTTATCACAGATAAATAAATAAATTATACACAGCTCAATTCATAAACAAAATATCACAGATCAACCAGGACAATCAATTCAAGGCATCTCATACCACACACACATTCATAAGCAATCCAAGCATTTAATAATCATTTATAGGCAGGATTTATTTAATTATTTAATCCTTAGTTAATTCAATTAAATCTGCAATTAAATTAATTACTGATGAATTTATTACTCAATCCTGATTATAACTTAACTTAAACCTAATTAATAAATTACTAATCCTGGTAAATTTGACATTAATAAATTTCAAACTTTAATCAGTAATTAACCTTTAATCGTTTATTAATTAATCAATTAATTAACCTTTGATTATTACTTAATCATCCTTAATTAATAAATCAATTGACCTTTAATCATCAAATAATTAACCTTTAATTATTTAATTATCTTTTAATTAATTTTCCTTAATTAATTACATTAATTAATTAACCATTAATCAATTACCATTTAAATAATTATCCTTAATTAATTACAATTAATAAATTAATCCTTAATTAATTACTATTTAATTTTTATCCATAATTAATTATACTTTAATTATTTGATAAATAAATTTAATCATTAATTAATTACTTTTAATTAAGTAATTATCTTTTAATATCAAAATTAATAATCCTTTAAGATAACACTTTTATCTTAATTAATTTCATAAAATTTTAACTTAACCCTTTTTAAGTTAATTTATAATCAAAATCATAATCTCAAGATGAACTATTCTTTAAAATCTTATTTTAAATAATCTTAGAAATGGATTATCATTAACATACGAGTTAACTTAATATCTTCAAGTTAGATACAAATCAACAACATTGTTTAGGATAAACCATTATCTCTTAATTCAGATTCTTAATTTAAACTATTAAATTTTGTTTTCAAAATAAATTTTAGAAAACCAAACTTAATTAATTTTAAGTTCAATATCTATACAACTTTTATTGAACAAAATTTAATTAAAATTTTATTGTATAAAAGAAATTTGTTTAAGAATAAAGTTTTAAAACTTATTTTTTTTCAAAATTCAAAATTATTTGTTAAAAGCTCTGGACCCAAGACAAACCCTGGTTAAACCCGAGCCCATCTTCGAGTTTCACCCTTTCCATTTTTTCTTCGAGTCGCCCGCACAAACAACTCAAGCATGAACTCGAGAATGTATCTTCTTCCCCAACCTCATGATTTCCAGACGTGCTAAAAATAAGTGTGCACGTGCACGAGCCATCTACGACGATATGATCGTCGATGATACCTTTGATATGTCGTGGCGAACCGCCACGTCTAGCCCAAACCTCCAGAATCTTCCCATTCGCCGTAGATCGAAATTTAACACCTAACCCAAAACCTAGAACCCAACCCCTAACAAAAATGCCTCGCCAACGACGATCCTACCACCTGAGACAATGCCGCCTCATCCACAGTTACACCAGACACTTCTCTTCCAATTCCCCTAAGTCCGGTTCAACTTGATTCATTCACGCCAACGAACAACCCACATTTTCAACATCGACAAAAAAAACTGCTACTTAACCCTAAATCGACAACTCACCACCACCACGGCAAAAAATAAATAGCATTGCTATTTTTCTGATGATCTACCTTCCGCCCACCCCCTCCAGGAACAGCCACGACTCCCCCATCATCGTCAATCAACGGAATTTACCCAAAACATGGTTTTCGATCAACCTCGAAATTCCTATTCAATATAGCTCTAAAAATCTTGATTTTTGTCTTAAAAATCATTATTTTTGAAGACGATTAGAGTTATATAATAAAATTGAGAAATCTTAAAAATCGAATTTTGAAATGTTTTGAGTTTTTTCCACTGTATTTTCAATTTCCAGAAAAATGCTTTCATCAATTTTACCTTGAAATATTTTTAAATTTAAGGTTGTGTTAATTCAAACACATTCTATTCGAATATCAAAGCCTAAGAGATTAGAGGCTTTGATTTTGAATTTTCATCAGGGTTTAAAACCTGTAACCTATACAGAACATCAACATGCATATACACACAAGCATGCATAGACATATTCCCATATTCATATAGATATGCAGTATATTTTCATTATTTCACTTCACATATCTAAAGTTAATAAACAAACTCAGGTTTAAAATAGAGGTTTGCTCACCTGGTCCTGTTTTGAAAGCAGAGGACAATGAATAAAAAGCAGGCTTTAAAACTTGAAACTATTTGAACTGGAAAATGATTTGCCTTAGATCTGAAACTTTACTTTAATTTGTATGATGTTGAATTTGCTTCAGGCTTGATTGTCTTGCTTGTTTTCAGATTGAAGATACTTTTGTTTCTCAGGTTTCCCAGGCTTGAGAACTTTGGTTTTCCAGGCTTTTGAAAATCTTTTGAATTTAATTAGATCTACCTTGATCTTTGATTTGCTGATGTATTTGTTTTGAAGCCTTGAATTCCTCAAGTTTTTATTGTTGAAATTATTTCAGTTTTGACTTTCTTTCTTCCAGGATTGAATATTTGATCTTGTATTAATATATTTTTTCTAGGTTGAAGAATTTTTTTTGTTTTGATTTTTCTAGGTTCCAGGATTACATAATTTCTAGGCGTTGAACATCTAAAATAAATTTCTAAAATCAAATAAAAATCACCATAATTCACCTCTTTCTATTCTCTATAAAACCCATAAAGGAATTAGCATGGAATGGAGTTTGGAGCCTAATCTCGAAACTAAAGAGAAGCACGGATTGGGTTTTGTTGATTTGGGGCTTGGTTTGGAGAAGAAGATGCGAGTGAGATGATTCTCCTCATAAATTTAAATACTATACTTCATATATTTATTTATTTGTGATTATGACGTGAGGTGGAATAATTTAGAGAATGTGAGTAATGTAATTAGGCTTATGTTTAGGCCTTAGACAGGTTTAGATCATCGCATTATTTATTGGAATACTTAATGACCATGTTTTGAAAAGTTAGTAAGCCCTATAATTGATTTGGTGTTAATTGGATGATTATTTGTAATGCTATATGTAGATTTGTGAATAATTTAGTATTAAAGTGAAGTGCATATCAGTAGCAAGTAGTAGTTAAACCATTTGAATAATATTTGGAAATTTTAGTAAGCTAATTAAGCGAGTTAGGTGCTCTACACTTATTATTAAAGTGGTTAGAGACTTAATTAACATTTGTAGATATTATTTACAAGAAGTAATCATTTTATAAAACAAAGGAACATTTATAAATTGAAGATAGTAAGCTAATTAAGCGAATAATGAGCTCTACACTTATTATCAAAGTAATTTGAGGCTTAGTGAGCTTATTTAGCACTTATCAATATTATTTAAGTAAGAAAATTGTTTTACAAGTGAAGGATATATTTTATAAAGTAAAATAAGATTTTTTAAAATAAGAATGAAGATGTTTATTATGAAATAGAATGAAGTTTTATAAAATAGTAATGAAGATATGTTTTATAAAATAGAATGAGATTTAATAAAATAGTGATAATGATATGTTTTATAAAATAAAATGAGATTTTGTAAAATAGTACAAAAGCAGTATGTTAGAAAAGAATAAGATTTTATAAAATAATAGAAAGCTAGTATATTACAAAATTGAGATTTTATAAAATAGTAGGAAGAAATTATTTTATAAAGTGGATATACTTTTATAAAATAATTATAAGATGAATTATAAGTCTTGATGAAGGAATTTAGTATTATAAATGCTTAAAAACATTTTATAAGCTAGTTTTGTAATTTATAAAATAATGGAATGATTTTATAAAATAGTAGAAAAGTAGACTTGACTTTTGCAGAGAAGATTTGATAAATAAAAGTAAGCATTGATTATTAAATAATCAAACTGTTAGTCAAAAATATATGTATGTATATTCATATAAATAACACATATATTTGAAACATATAATAATCATTACGATTCAAGTATGGTTGTTAGAATCATTGAATTGGTTTGAACTGCAGATGACCATTGTTTAATTGTGTGATTGATTATATGTATATGTATGCATGTAAGTATGTATGTATAAGCATGCTACGAGTAATCTTATGTAGCCAAAGCGACCACTGGGTGCACTAAGTTGCGTGAGAGTTCGGATCAAGTAATCGCCCTATTGAAGCTCGAAATGTGATTTTTAAAGATTTATGCGTTTGCTTATACGTGTGTGCATATGCATGCCCGAGTGGGTGTATAGACACATGTGTGAGCATCATGTGAAGCGGGAAAGTTGGTTGAGTCCATCTTGGCGTTTTAGAGGAGGCTGGGTCGAAAGAATCGCATGCGGTACTTTATGCGTAAAAGAGTGGTTTTAAGTATCAAAATTTATTTTTGAATATGCAAGATACCACTTCCAAATCATCAACTAATAAACTCCGGAAGAATTCTGATGCGGTGAAGGCAAGCTAGGAGAGACATGATAGGACTAATGAATGGCCTAGAGGAAGAGATGACGACATACACCGTTCGAATCGAGATGGAGCTTCAAAAAATTTGGGTTCACTACCCAGGAGCTAGATCAATCAAATGAACTTCCCAATCATCAATTGAAGTCAGCCGACTGGTATAGAATTCAGTCGACTGAAAGTTTCTTGCTTGGGCTGTTTAGCTTAGGCCTAGGGCATTTTGTCCTATACCAAATCTCCTATTACCCGAATGGCTTCAGAATGTTTCATGATAACATTGAGGTTCCTTAGCATGACATTCCTATGTATTTGATTATACAATGTTATATCTGATGTGCATAGTCGTATAAGGCATCAGTGTTCCTTCAAGATCCTAATAGTACGCGAGACACGACCTTCATTCTCTTTTTTTTGAAGACGTAAACTTATTATTTGAGAAATCCTTGATGTCCTAAATAGGGATGATGAAAATCATCTACCATGGGATTAAAAACACTTATGCTCATTACAAGGGTATATTAGGATCCACAAAAGCCTTAGGTATTTAGAATAGACAGTATAACCCTTATGTTTATAATAGGGGTATGGTGATTCTATTTACTAGTGGAACTAGGTTTCGAGTATATAGAGTAGATCAAAACTTGTGCTCATTACAGGGGTAGGATGAGATCTACATGAGACTTGTGGCTCAGGGTATATGGTATATTCAAATTCTGACTCTATATATCTTGTTCTCTCAAAGGGAATTATTGGACCGTGATAGATGTCTGGGTACGTTAGTGCGTTGGCTCTATTAATTACTAGATCACGACAGATGTTTGGGTACATTATTGCACTGACTATATTAATCATTCGATCGTGATTAATATTTATAGTTGACCTCATCCATTTCTGAGGATAAGTATTGATTCGTATTTCTTAGTTACCATTAATCTATTATGTTATGTGTATTATTAGTTTACTGCTATTGTTGTTGCATTCACTATCATTTTGTACTTTGCAATAGACTTATATTTTGATTACCCTACTTTTGAATGTTGAGTTACCTATGTCGTAATATGATTGTTACATTTCAGTCACAATGTATTAGTTGTTCTGACTTGCTGGTTTCAAGAGAAGAGCAACTTATGGTATGACTTCCTACCTCATATGATGGGTTTCCTTACTTGTGCGTAGGCTGTCTGGGTTACCTCTGAGCCACGCTTATGGAGAGGACCGGATATGCATTAGTAGTCCTGTTTTATTTTGTATATAGTTTTGATATACAGTATTTTGAGATAGTTCGCCACACATTAGGCTTTATGTCAAACCAAGGTTTTTTCTTTGTCTGTATATGTCATGACAACTCTTAAGTATGCGGTTTAGTAGTTTGGAAGTCAGATGCTTTTGGGATTATGCTATTAGAGTGGTGCGGCTGAAGTTTTGGAGATGAAGACGATATTCAAATATTTATATACTTGATATTGTAATAGTACATAATAGATTTTATTGTATATGAGAATTATTGTATCAGATGTTTTATTCTGATTCTCTTACTAATATTTATTTATCAGTTATTTCCATCAGTTATTGTCCATCCTATTCTATTCATGTGTATTTAGTATATTATATGTTTTCATTCCGACATGAGATTATATCATCGTGGCTAGGTATAGTGTTTTATTTCTTCTTCCTTCTTAATTTTTACAGACAAGCTATCTTTTGTAGTATCCAAAAGTCGGGGGTTGATTTTTTGGGCATTACGAAAGGCGAGTTGTTACATTTCGTATCAATGCCAAGGTTCAACATTTAGGACCAAGTAGACCAGTTTGAGTTAAATAATTTGGTAAAAGGAGATATGTTGAGAGAGCGTATTTGGATTTTTCTACTGCATGTAATATTTCTTACACCACTTGACTTCTGAACTATGATTTATCACTATCGCTAGTTGCTAAGGTATCTTCGTCAGGCTCTATTTGGATGTGTAGACAGGATACACGTGCAGTAGCGGTGGTGGTTGAGGGTGGTGTAATAACCGTGAGTACCATCATTCTAACTTGATGCATGAGCTTTCAAATTGAGTAGTGTCGATCGACAAAGTGTAACTTGGATTTCCATCCAAGTAGAATTCGATGATTACCCAATAGTGGGAAAAGACCGAGCAGGTGACTTATTAACACTTTGCATGGAGTCATTCGTGTTTGAATTACTTTTCCTGTGTTTGTAAACATTAAGCAATGGGAGTAATCCATTCTATGAAAATGTAATTTCAAAGGATCAGTCAATTCACATACCAGTTTCCAACCCCAGTTCAAGCGTAAGGTTTCTAGGTGGTTTGCACCAATTAAGCAAGGGTTTTTTTACTTGATTCTTAAAGGCAAGCATTTGAGTTGGATTCTTGAGTTGATTGGGAAATTTTCGAAGCACGACTTTGGTCATGTGACTGAATTTCAATAGTCAGACCAAGGGATCAGATCAGAGTTTGCATAAGAGCAGTCAAAAGGCCGACCTTAATTTAATAAAGAAATATAATGTACAAACGAAGGGAAGGATCGAGCATCATGTCATTTTGGGTGATCTTACGTCATTGTAAAATTTATTTATAGCATAATCATTTAGGATAATTTTTGATGGTTTGGGAAAGGACTTCTTGATCTGTTTTATGAAGATTCGGATAGTCTTCTAAGCGGCAATATGATATTTTCCTAGGCGAGTATCGTGGTACATTTAGTACATTATCCATATTGACATTGTGCAGTCGAGGTGAATCTGAAACCAAGAAAGCCTAAGAAAAGGTGAAATTGATATTTGACGATGATTTAATTAATAAAGTTTTCTCCTTTGGAAAATGAATTTTGTTTGAAAGGGAAGGAAAATTGAGATTTAGGTTGTTGGATTTATTCGAGAGATTAAGACTCGATGATTTAGCATATCGAAGAAGTTTTCCTTTTCATAGTAAGGGTAATAGTCTTTTGTGGTTTGTACTCATGAAAGGAGTTATGCCACTTAAGTATTTTTTTTATCTTGGATGCCGAATAGACTCATTGGAGTTTATAGTTTATCAAGCACATAATTATATTGATGCATTACTATGCATGTCTGCATGGACTCCTTGATATGTTTCATTGTTTTGTATACTTGGTGCTTGCTGTTGCTTTTTTTTCCTTATTATTGTTTTCTATTGTTTGTTCTTGATTGATTTTAGTTTTTCATTGACTTATTGATTGTTAATTGTTTTATACGATTGATAGATTGTATGTTAGTTATTACTATATGTTAATTGGTTGTTTTTATGTTGATTGTATACTAATTGTTTATTTTTTATTGTTGATTGCTTATCATTGTTTACTGTTGCTTACTTGATTAACTAATTAATTTTGATTTGTTTACCCGTCTGCATGTTTGATAGCATGTATGCTAGTAGTTGTAGCATATCATTATTTCCCATTATTTGATGTTGTTTATTGTTACTTTTTGTGTGTTTGATTGCTTGTATCTTAATTTATATTTCCTATAAATGTATTTCAGAGAGAGATAGCAATAATTGTCTAAAATAGACCATGTCATCCCTAGGCATTGTAGGGATTGAGACGGGATCTATAAGACTCCATTGCCATTTGATGTGACTCAGAGTCAATGATATATTTAGATATCGAATTATTTGAGCTTACTCTCCAAATGGTTTTCATGTATGATTGTGGTAGTATTGGTTACTACACAAAAATTATAAGTGTGTTAATTATGTGTTGTTATAAAATAGATGCATGATCCTCTTTATATAGTGCAACTAAGTGCTTGAGGGATAGCATGTAGCTATTTAAATGCTTATTTATTGAAATTTTCATTTAACAGGTGAGAAAATTTCTCAAAAAGACGTATGTATCACTGGGAAATTTGGGATAAATTAGGTTATTATGCATTCCCTAGATGTGAGATGTGTTTTAATTTAGGAGTTTCTGCAACGTTTTTTGTGTAAGGGAAGTCTTGCTAGGATTTTCGGAGGTTTAGACTCAAGAATTTTTAGTTAGTCCTATTACTTTCTCATACTAATATGAATTTTGAGGATGAAATTCTTTTAAAAAGGGGAGAATGTAACACGCCGTAATTTTAACGCTGACTATTTAGAAGATTTATATAAATATTTAGTCGTTAATCGATGGGAAACCCATTACTCGTTTTTCAAAGATGGAGGAATTGGGTCTCGAGACACCGATAGTTGAGACCGCTTTTTCCATGTGAGTAAAATGAGTATAAACTTGACTATGCTTCAAGTAGGTGAATTTCGAGGATGAATAGTGATTTTCGAAGAAAAGAAATGAAGTGGGCTAGGCCCATTTGGCTTGTGTATGAGTTAGCCAACCCTTCATGTTTCACTTCATTTATCTCATTTCACGTTTCATTTTCTTTTTTACCTAATATTTTTCTAATTATCCCTTAATCCACTTCTTATCCCAATCCCTAAACCTCTCAAATAAGTTTCCTGAAATCAAATAAAAATCACCATAATTCCTCTCTTCTCATTCCCTTTAAAATCTAATAAGGAATTAGCATGGAACGAAGATTGGACTTGCTAGCTATTACCGGAGATTCATCAAGGATTTCATGTGGATAACAATACCTTTGACTAAGTTAAACGGGAAGGATGTTGTGTTTGTCTGGTCCAATATATGTGTGGAAGCATTCCTCAAGTTAAAGCATTTGTTGGCCAATGCACCTGTATTAGTAGTTCCAGACGGAAAACAGTTGGTGGTTTATACCGATGCATGTGGAACTAGGTTAGGAGTTGTGTTGATGCAGAAGGGTAAAGTTATTGCCTATGCTTCACGACAGCTTAGACCACATGAAGTATGATATCCTGCTCATGATTTGTTGCATCGAGGAATTGGAGACATTATCTCTTAGGGTAGAGATTTGAGCTATACATAGATTATAAGTCTTTAAGGTACTTATTCTCTCAGGAGGAGTTGAATATAAGGCAGCAGGGGCGGATGGAGTTTTTAGTTGCTTATGATTTTGGATACAGTATAAAACTGGAAAAGGAAATAAGGTAGCGGATGCTCTTAGTAGAAGACATTAGAATGTGGTGTTAGCTACGTTGGCAGAATGGAAAGATTTAGAAGCTTTGACTACTGGTGGTGTGCAGTTAAGATCGACTGCTAGTTTTAATCAGAGCACAGTTATGTTGTCTTGTTTGAAAGTTTGACTAGTATTGATCGAAAGGATTGATTCTAATTAGAAGGAGGACCAATATTAGCTGAGAGGATTAGAAAGCTTGAGGTCAGAACCAAGATCGATGATCTATAGGATTTTAGTCTTGATCAAAGAGGATGGTTGAGAAAGAAGGAATGATTATGTATTTCAAATGTTGAGGACTTAAGGAAAGAAGTTCTTGGAGAATTTCATCAGTCCAAATTTGTGATTCATCTTGGAGGGACCAAGATGTATCAAGATATTAAGAGGAGCTTCTATTGGGAAGGTATGAAGAAGAATGTTGGCTTGTGGGTTAGGTAATGTGCGAACTGTCAACAAGTGAAGGGTGAACATCAGAAGCCGAGTAGGTTGCTTCAGCCTTTGGAGATACCAGTTTGGAAATGGGATTCAAAATCCATGGATTTTATAGACGAGTTGCCAAGGTCAAATCGAGGAAATAAAAGTATACGGATCATAGTGGACAGACTGAGCAAGAGTGCCTATTTCATTCCAGTTAAGTTTACTAGAATGGCACTTGTTTTAGTTAAGTTGTTCATGAAGAACATAGTTAGACTACGTGAAATTCCTAGTAGTAAAGTCAGCGACAGAGCTGCTTTGCTACTAGTGAATTCTGGAAGAGTCTATAGGATGTATTAGGTACTAAACTCAAGATGAGTACTGTGTATCACCCTCAAATGGATGGGCAGAGAGAGTCTATAAAGTACTTGAGGATTTGTTAAGGGCTTGCATATTGGACTTTGGTGGATCTTGGGAAGATCACCTACGCTTAGTGGAGTTTTCCTATAATAATATTTATCAGACTAGTATAGGAATGGCCCTTTTGAAGCTTTGTATGGAAGACCATGCAAATCACCAGCATGTTGGTTGGAGACTGGAGACAGATTAGTCTTAGGTATAGATCAGGTTAGAGAGGCGATACAGAAGATTAAGTTGATCTGAGAAAGGATGAAGGAAGCTCGGTCTAGACAGAGGAATTGCATAGATAAGAGGTGTAAATACCTAGAATTCTTAGTTGAAGATAAGGTTTTCATTAAAATATCACCGATGAAGGGTGTGATGCATTTTGGAAAGTCAAAAAAACTGGCACTGAGATATGTTGGTCTGTTCCAAGTTATAGAGAGGATCAGAAAGCTCGCATACATAGTAGAGTTACCGAGTGGTATGGCAGGTGTCCATAATTTATTTCATGTGTATCATCTTCGTAAGTATGTGCGTGATACAGAGACTATAATTCCTCCAAAAGGGTTGGAAGATTTGATGGTAGAGCCTAATTTGACTTGTTAGACAACCAGTTCAGGTTGTAGCGAGAGATGAGAAAAGGTTAAGGAACAAGACAGCAAGTTAGTGAAAGTTCAGTGGAGCGGCAACGAGAAGGACTGTACTTGGGAGACAGAAGACAGGATCAGAGATACTTATCTCGATCTGCTTTAAGGGTATGTCTATATTATCTTTTTGTAGATAGATGCAAGTCAGGTAGACTAGTATGGTTGTTAGGAGCTGTTATAGATGATTGCTACGTTTAGTATTTAGTCCTTACTGAATTTCAATGACAATAAATAGGGAAGCCTGTAAGATCCCTAATTTTTTTATATAACATTATTCAAGAGATTTAATTAGATAAATTAAATAGAATAATGTAAATGCAGGAGCGATAAGGGGATTGAGATTTGAAAATTTATTTAGAGGCCGAGCTTAATTAGATAAATGGGGTTATGAATGGTTTTGTATGTTAATTAATGCAAGGGCACATTAGGAATTGCGCACCATAATTCCATTACATTAAAATCTCGTTTCCTTATCCTAATCAAGAGGAAAGCAAAGTCAACCATTACTAGGGAAGAAAAGTGGATAAATAAGATTAAATCCAAGGAATTAAGCAACGGGAATTAATCTCAATCAAATCTCAAATTCCTTATCCTAATCAAGGTGGACAATAATCAAAACCATCTTTATTTTTTATAATCATTTGATTTTCAGGTTTAAATCCATTCTGATGATATTTGATGATGACATGCTTGGATTTCATGATATGATATATTTAAACAAGTTTTTTTGATAATTGTTTTATATGATTTTAAGGCTAAAATCGTTTATTTTAGATTTTGAATGCCATGAGAAATTAATATGTTATGTAAAACATTAGATGGGTTTTAATTTTTGTAAATTTCCAAACTATTGAAAATTTGTTATGAATTTTCAAAGGAAAATACGAACAATAGGGTTTAGAAATTAATTTCGGCTATATTACGAAGAATTTGGGTCTGGAATTTTTATACATTAGATAACATATTAAAAGTGGATTTCTGTGATCTTTTTGGATTTTTTCTAAGTAATTTACTATGGAAATTAAATTATTTTAGATGAAGGACTTAAATGTTTTATTTATTTTTCTTAAAGGAAGGGCTTATTTGCTAAATTATTTTAATGGGTTTTGAAGTAATTACGGCAGTTTTATTTTAAAAAGAATTTGAGAAGTTTATGGCAATCAATTAGATGTTTACAAATTGGCAGGTTGGTTAAAAAGCAATTAATTAAAAAGGCATTAAAACAGTCTTTACCCAGAATTCATGTTTCGCCTCTTTTAGAAGCAACCTATCAACCCTATGCTTCCGCCTTAACCAATTCGAAACCAATACACAATATATTAATACATTGATACGTAGTGGATTGGAAAAAGGCGGAAGGTATGGTGTCAAAACCGTGCTTTCGAAGAGGTCGAAACCAGTTAGCTTTCAAGAATCTTTATTTTATTATCCAAAGAAACGCAATAGCCTTGTTTTAATGAATGATTTCAAAGAAGTCGAAACCAATGCTTTCGAAAGTGTCTTTAAAATTGCTTTCGAAGGGGTTGACACTTTTTCGTTTAAAGTGAACCTTTCGAATGAGTTACTTTGTATTTAATCATTGCTTTCGAAAGGGTAGATTGAACCCAGTTGAAACCCTACAGCTAACCTTATGCCTTTCGAATGGATTTCAGTAATCAACGGTTGAAAGTTAGCTTTTGTCTTATAAGTATACTAAGCCACTACTTTAAGATTTCGAAAGGTGTTTAATGGTTTTAAAGACAATGACTTCGAAAGGGATTTCGAAGCTATCCTTCAATGTTTCACTTAAGTGATTTTAGTTTTCGAAAGGATGGTTCTGAAGCCATCAGTTTCCCTAAACTCTTTTATATGAAGGTAAATGGTTCTGAAAGGGCCACTTTCGGTTATGTTCACCTTGACCCAAAAGATACTTTTAAAGATAAACCCAATGGTGTTGAAAGGGGTACTTTCAATGGTTTCGAAGCTATGCTTCAAAGAGTTAGTAAGTAATAATTCAATATTTTCAAAAGGTATGTTTTGAGGGTTTCGAAAGAGATGATTTAAAGTGTTTCAAAAGGCATATGCTTAGTGTTTTGAAAAGAAGAATTGAATCCTTTCGAAGGAGGTTATCCAATGGTCACGAAAGCCTTAGTTTTCAAAGCAAACAACCCAATCTCATTTTTGAGGAAAACTATGGAAAAATAAACGAGTTTTAAATTAGCTTTTAAGTATGAAGTTTTTGAAGAAGCTTTCCTTGATAAAATAATAGGTTAAGGGGAATAACCATGTTTTATATGAAAATGATTTCAAGGATATTAAACCACAGATGTTGGTGATTATTATCTTAATACGTTTTGTTCTTCTAGTTTACATATTCGCTTTAATTTGGACCCATATCTGTATTTTAGGGAGAAAGGTAGAATGACCAGTTGGTTGACCCAGTAGTGAATATAAATTGAGTTAACTCCTGAATGAGTAGAATTGCATCCAAGAGGTCAGAACCAGTATAGGGTGCCTAAATACTGTTTAAAGAAGTTGCCAGATAGATGGGTTCATAGTAAACCCAAGAAAACTATGTTTAGGAAAAGTTATTGGCAGGGGCATATAGGTTCATAGTAAATACATGAAAACTATGTTTAGAAAGAGTTATTGGAAGGGGCCAATAGGCTTGTAGTGAACCTATGAAAACTATATCTAGATTAAGTTATTGATAGAAGTCAATAGGTTTTTGGTCAACCCATGAAAACTAGGATAAAATGGAAGTTATTGGAGATACCAATAGGTTCAGGGAGAACCTATGAATAAAGAAGTTATTGGTAGATGCCAATAGGTTTTTAGTGATCACATGAAAACTATGAAATTGGATATGGAGTCCATAAACATTAAACATGCTATTAGTCAGCCCATGAAAACTATTAGGTTAATGGTGACCCTAGAAACTATAACTGAGACAGATAGTCAAAATGAATGGGGATGGGTAATCCAAAATTGATTTACTTGTTTGCATATCATCATAATATTTGGATTATTATGTTTTAACCATTGTGGATGCAGGAGCACAGTATATGGCTTTTGTAAAAAAATTGGATAAGATACTAGTGAGGGGCAAATCCATTTCGCTAAGCGATGCGGTCTTACTAGATATCTAATGGTTTTAGATGGTAGATTATTATTCATACCAGGCTTTATTTATGACTCGAAGTTTATGTTTTCCCTTAAACTCTCAGGTGCTCAATTGATTTTGAGTAGTTCGAGGGTTGAGGTTTTCAAGTACCTCTTTAGACGAATAAGCTTTCGGAGACGTGCAGGAGGCATGATAGATATTTAGAGTTCTTTTCTATTATGATTCCGCTGTGTTTTGCTGTAAAGGAAAAGTTTTTTAATTGCCTAGTTATATACTCTGATCATCCAAGTGGGCATCTTCATATGTCGTTCATGGCATATGTTGTAATAATTATATTTTCTTTGAATGTGATTCTCGAATATGGGATTATGTAACGAATGTTGAAATGATTTGAAATGGAATGTGAAAGTTCTTTTATGATTTCAAATTTTTTTTCCATATCCATGTGTTTCTGTTATATCAATGTAAATAACATCACCGTATTTGGTCATTGAGGATTCATAATTATGGATGACTATAGCAACCGTAGTCGTTAGTTTTTGGCCTCATGGTAAGGGACGTTACAAAGTCAATCGTTCCGACGAGTTGTTTGCGTTCACTGGTGAATCCTTGAATTTTTGATTGGCCAGCGAATACATCTTTCATGTTGATCTTCATTTGATCAAAGGTGCATTTGAAAAGGATATTCAGAGAATTGCCATTGTCAACCAATACTCATCGAACCATGGCAGGTTTGATCCCTACTATCATGACCATGGGATCGAGAGTTAAAGCTTCGATCCCTTTAGTGTCTCGATTTCAAAATACTATATCGTCGTTCAGAGTTCTTTGCTAATGGGCTCTATCTTCGATCGCGAGGTTCGAATCCTTCGAAGCATGTTTTAATGAGCTCGCATACCGTTCCATTTCTCTGCAACTCCTATGTGCGGGATGAGGTCCTCTAGAAATCGTTCCAATGATGAGTCTCTGGTCGGTTCGTTTAGAACCCTCTTCGCTAGTTCCAGCTTGGTTTGCTCGATCCCTAGAAGCTTGGAAGGCCGTGAGTTGGTCAGGATTTTGCAATTTTCTCATTTATTGCTGAAGCTATTTTTCTGGATCAGCGCCTCAATCAAGGTCTTTAGGTGACGACACTCGTTAGTGTTATGGCCATGCGTTTCGTGGAAGCGGCGGTATTTCCTGGAACGCTTTTGCTATTCGGTTGCTTCCTTTTTAGGGGGTTTTCTTGTACTCCTTTGTTTCCTGTGTTGCGAGATGGATGTTTTCCGGAGTATCATTGAGTGAGGTGTAATCTTTTGGTCTGAAGCCTTTAAGCCGGTTATTGTTTCGTTTGTTGGAATTCTGATTTTTTTTCTTTTCCTGTTTCCATCTTTTCCCGCACTTTCTTTAGCAGTCTCGGAGATATTTATGTGACGGTTCATTGCCATTCCATTCTGCCCAACGTTCATCGATTGTAAGCTAGTAGATTTCCTTTCTAACTCTTGTGCCACTTTCAATCTCAAGTATCGACTCGCCTTATGGTTGAAGTCCTTCCTAGTGGTAGGGTGTTTCATTTTGGTCCATTTTCTAAACTCAGTTTTGGGGTGGATGGCATGGACCAAGGCCATAAAAACCATATCCTCGTTCAATTTTCTTACTTCTATCATCACAGTGTTGAAACGATTCTTGAAATACTTCAAAGATTCATTTTGTCCCTGGAATAGACTGGACAAGGACATCCCATCTTTAGGCCGTGCCGTGTGAAGTCTGAATTGGTCAAGGAATCTTGTTGCCAGTTGATCGAAAGTGGAGATGGATCTTGGCGGAAGCCTAGTGAACCGCATGGAAGCAATTTTTTCCAGAACAATTGGGAAACATCTACATCGAATTGCATCCAAAGCATTCTCTCAATTCATGTACCAACTGTACATGTATAGATGGGGTTTTGGGTCTCTCATTCTAACATAGGATGGAATAGTTGCATAATGAACTTTTCTAGGTACCGCTCATTCAAAATCTCATCAGTGAAAGGAGTTTGATTTGTAGCGGATCCCCGTTCATCATCCCTTCTATTCTTACTCTCATCCGTCAGTCACTTGATCATGTCCACGATGTATGCCTCAAATGTCTGATACTCTAGTGGTCGGCTGTCCGCAACAACACCGAGTATTTGGCTGCACAAACGATCTTGGTGAGCGGACTTAAGCCTAGGATCTCCTGTCTTTGGGAGAACCACTCCCTCGGGATTCTTTTGGCTTGCGGTTGGCCTGATTGGGGCAATTTGGATCTCCCTAGCTTTGTCAAATGCAATGGAATTTCCTTCCAACTTGCCGTCATTGAGTTTCTCTCCATCTTCTAAATCAAAAAGGTCCATGGCTATATCCTCCTATGGGGTCTTTGGTCCTAGATTTAAGTTGGTAGCTATTTGTCTTGCAGTCGGTGGAGTGCATGTGTTTCCTTCTATATTGTTTCCCACGATTCCAGCTATCACTCCTTCCGGCGGCTTCTTCCCGTTCCTTCTGTTTAGGTTAGAAACAGAAGAATTTTCTTGTTCTACGACCGCCGTGGGTTCTACCATTGTTCTTGGAGCAGGATTGATTATAAGGTCAAGTGGGCATTAAGTTTATCCACAAGATCTCTCTGGCTGCTTTCCATTTTCTGATTGATTTCATCAACCATTTTATTCAATTCATCTCTAGGAACAACTTTGCGTTGATTAGAAGACCTTGGCACCTTATCTCCTATGTTCGCACCATTTACTTTGATCTATCAATGATTCATCACTTCTTCGGCAATTATTGGTTCTATGGATCTTCCAGAAGAAGTTCCCTTTCTTTCTAAAGCCATTGATTCTTAGCAGCAAATCTTTCGAACAGAGATTAAGAATCTAACTTATAAACCTATGTTGTCCAAAGTAGAAGGCTAGATGTTTCCCTGAGTTGGATTCTCAGTGAAAGCACCATAATGTTAACCCAAAAAAGGGATCAACACCTGGATTGAATATGAAGCATTAACCTTGTTTATCAAGGAAAATAAAGTAGAAAAAGCAATAGTAAATCACAAAAAAAGTAAAGGAACTAGAGATTTTTATAGTGTTTCGGCTATTAATGAAGCCTACGTCCACTTTATAAATTTTACTATTGACTAACTTCCATTACAAGTTGAATATGATTACAATGCGGTTGAATCTTGTCGATTAGATCAAGTCATTAGTGTTTGATATCACTGGAGAATCATAGTGAACCCTTCAGATGACTGTTGTATGGGAGGAAAAGAGTGAAGAGTGGTTTCTGTAGAGTTTCAGCAACTAGTTCTGAAGATCCCTTATATGTTGTAGGTAGGATCGTATTTATAGGGGTTGGAGAGCTATTGGGCTAGGCCACCTTGCCAGAAGCTTGCATTTGGAAATATAAAGTGCTCTGAAAATTTCACAACGATCCATGTGAATCTGATGGATCACTAGGATCCATAATTTCTAGAGTGCTAACGATCCAATTACTTGGGTTACTGTCCTTTAGACTTTCCTTAAATTTCGTGGCTCTCTAACATGATCTTATAGATCTCTAGCGATCCATAGTGCATGGATCTCTAGCGATCCATGTACTTAGTGGATTTTTGAACTCCGTCTTTTGGATTGCAGTTGTTATCTTATGCAGGTGCTCTCCACATAATTTCATAGTTTGTCGCCTTTTTGTGATGATGATCCATATACTGATTGCATTGGACTGTTGATTGAATCAGACTAATGCTCACTTCTCGATCTAACCTACTGGATCTTGATGCAAGAGGATTGGAGGACCTACGAGCGATCTTTAAGGATCAGTAGCGATCCATCAACTTAGCATATTTTTGCCTTCTACTCCTTTTCTCTAACCTTTCTTGGTTGATCCATCTTGTCCTTTTGGTTGGCTCTTGAGTTACTCTGAGTCGACATAACTATTCTGACTTTCTTTGAATTCTATTGGGTTTAAAACCCAGATAACAGTAAGCAGTGATTATTAAATAATCATATTTCTAGTTAAATATGTATATAGATAAGTATACATATATTTAAAGCTATATAATAATTAATACGATTCAAGTATGGTTGTTAGAATCATTGAATGGTTTGGACTGTAGATAACTATTGCTTAAATGTGTGATTGATTATATATGTGTGTGTGTATAAACATGCTACGAGTAATCTCATGTAGCCATGGCAGCCCTTGGGTGTGCTAAGTTGAATGAGAGAGTACCGGATCAAGTAATCGCCCATTGAAGCTGGAAATGTGATTTTGTGAAGCTTTATGTGTATGCATATGTGTGTACGAGTAGGTGTATAGACACACGTGTGAGCATCTTATGAGGCGAGAAAGTAGGTTGATTCAATCTTGGCGTGTTAGAGGAAGCTAGATCAAAAGAATCGCCCTGCGGAACTCTACACGTAAAAGAGTGTTTTTTCATATCAAAATCAGTTTTGGAATATTCAAGATACCACTTCTAAAACATCAACTAACGAACTCCAGAAGAGGTCTGATGTGGCAAAGGCAAGCTAGGAGAGACATGACAGGACGAATGAATGGCCTGGGGGAAGAGATGATGGGAATACGCTATTCAAATCGAGATGGAGCTTTAAAAATTTTGAGTTCACTACCTAGGTGCTAGTTCAATCAACTGAACTTCCCAACCAATCGAGTGGCATAGCATTTACGCGACTAAAAATTGCTTGTTTGGTCTGTTTAGCCCAGGCCTGGGGTATTTTGTCCTAGACTGAATCTTCTATTGCCCAAATGGCTTTGGGATGTTTCATGATGACATTGAGGTGCCTTAGCATGACATTCCTATGTATTTGATTGCGATGTTATATTTGATGCATGTAGATATATATGGCATCACTGTTTCTTCAAGGTCCTGATAGTACATGAGACACGACCTTCATTCTCTTTTTTAGTAGAAATGTAGACTTGTTATTTGAGAAATCCTTGATTTCCTAGAGTGTGATAGTGAAAATCATCTACCAAGGGATCTTAAAACACTTATGCTCATTATAGGGGTACAGTGGGATCCACAAAGGTATTAGGTATTTAGAATAGATCATATAACAATTATGCTCATTATAAGGGTACGGTGATTCTTTATACTACTAGGACTAGGTTTTGAGTCTATAGAGTAGATCAAAACTTATGCTCACTTTACGGGTACGGTGAAATTTATAAGAGACTTGTGGCTCGAGGTCTATGGTATATTCAGGTACAGACTCTATATATCTTGAATTCTCGAAGGGAAGTATTAGGCCACGATAGATGTCTAGATACGTTAGTGTACTGGCTCTATTAATTATTGGACCACGATAGATGCTCGGATATGTTAGTGTACTGATTCTATTAATCATTAGATTTCAATTGATATTCGTAGTTCACCTCACCTATTTATAAGGATAGGTACCGACTCATATTTCTTAGTTACCCTTCATCCATTATGTCGTGTGTGTTATTAGTTGACTGCTATTATTTTTGTTACATTCACTATCATTTTTTGCTTCGCAATAGACTTACATTATGATTACCCTACTTTTGGATGTTGGGTTACCTGTATCATAGTATGATTTTTATGTTTCAGTCACATTGTATTGGTTGTGCTGAATTGTTGATTTCAAAAGAAGAGCAGGTTATGGTATGACATCCTATCTCATATGATAGGCTTGCTTACTTATGTATGGGATGTCCTGGTTACCATTGAGCCGCAATTGTTGAGAGGTATGGATGTGCCTTAATTGTAACGACCTGCTATTTTCAACCATTCGCATCCGCAGATGTCGGACTTGAATTGCTCAAAATATCAGATTGTTAATTAAAATTTGGCAAAACCCAACATATATAGTAAATAAATCAAACACAGAATCACAGATACAGAGTAGTACAAAAATTCGCAGCGGAATAAATAGATAGTAGTTCATGAAGCTACTATAAAAAAAATCAGAGTTAGAGATAAAGTACAATAGAATATCTCAGATACAGTGAAGTCTCCAGTACGTGCGGAAGACTTCTCTGGACCAATCAACTGGATGACTGAAAGGATAGATAGCTGGATCTTCAAGCAAACTCCAACTTTGAAGGTGAGTCTCAAATGCTGTATCACTCAGTCTGACCCGAGCGTAAAGCAAAACACAAAACACTCGAGTCAGGATTAACATTCTTATCTAAATAAATCCAACTCAAGTGAAATATCAACTGAAATACAATTAACTTAAAGGATGTTTGGGATAACCATCCTCTAAGGGTCCATAGAACTATCTACAAGGTAGAAATATACAATATAACACCGTAGTCCTTTCAACTTAATTTATACTTCAAAACCAAATATCATTTTCACTTCAAATATCTCTGTATTTCCCAGAATAGTATTTATATATATATTAAATAATTTATAGCGTAAAGTATTTTCAATTTCCTCAACTTAACAAATTGTTTCAACATCAACCCGACCTTCCTATTCAAATTAAATCCAATCTTAATTTATCAATTTAAATTCAATTTAGTTTCTAAATAACGAATTCAACTATATTTATTTCAAATACAGATCCGAATCTCAAAATAAACCATTTAAATTCCAATATAGTTCAAGGCTTTAATATTAAAAAGTTCAATATAACAGTTTCATATAGATCTCGATTTAACCTCATTATTATTTAGTCTTGAAATACTCCCTTATTAGATTCAATATCATTTAAGTAACCTTAATTACAATTTACTCAATATTTTCTTTAATATATTTAAATGTGAAATATTCATTAAATCACTTATATCAAAAATCCAGTTACAAAATCATACCCTTAAATTTCCCATTCAAAATTTCAAATTGATTTAATTAAATAAATCCTTATTTAAATACCATTTTTAATAAACTCAAATTTATCTCCCAATCTTAATTTATCCCAATTATTGCAAAAATCTATTTGAACTATAATTTACCTAAATAATTAACATAATTTAAGTATTAAATCAATCTTAATTGAATTAAATATTATTAAATCTATATATATATATATATATATATCATTACCCTTTATATATAATAATTTAAGAATTTAATATTTATTAAGACCATATATTTCTTTCCAAAACAATGAATTTATTTCAAAATATTTTTATATATATGGACCAACGGTGTCTGTATATATTTCCTATCATATGGTCAAGTGTTACGGATATTTATCATTTCAAACCGTACACTAAATATATACGGGTGGATATCATTTCAACCCGTAATCCCAAATTCAATTAAATGAAAATCGCTTGGGTCTATCATTTCAACTCATAACGAAATTCTCCTATTCTAAAGTCCGTTCGGGTATGTATCATTTCAACCCATAGTGAATTCTAAACTACAGGGAACTTGTAGAGTGATAACATATAATAATAATATAACAGACATATATCATCAATAACAGTATAATATAAACAACAGGATATGGTGTCATATCCCACAGGTGAACAGTTACAAATAATAGCATATAAACAATTTAAATAACTAATAACAACATATTTCAATTGTCGTTTCAATTGAAATCAAATTTAATAAATATAAGAATGTTAAATCGTGAGTGATTGCTCACCTTTCGAGGCTAGATAGATTGGACAAAGAATTGAGCTACGCTGGATCACGATCTAGACATCGAACAAATCCAAACAAAATTTTCAAAGCGAAGCAAGATTGGCACGAATACGATGGACAACTGATAAATAGAGATCGATGAAAATAGATCAGAAACTGCTTTATGTAGACTGAAACGAAATACAAATATTATTCTATTATATTACTCTCTTAACCAATATTAGTTTTGAAACACATTAAAATTACATATACATACATACGTTTTCAAACAAATGCAAATAATAGAAAACTGCAAAACTATGTTTAAAACCAATATTAACATAATTTTTTTTTATAATCATATTTAAATCAACATTTAAGTCAACATTCCACATTATTATTGTTAAGACCAATATCGACTTACCTTGATTTGCTGAAACACTACACACCTTATACTTGATATAAATTGTAACGACCCGTATTTTACGTGTCGATAAACCGTGGAATTTACAGGTCGTTAGTGTTGTTTATGTTGTCTCTAGCCTGAGTCGTATGGAGAGTAACTCGTGTGTTGAAGGGTTGAGTCGTGACCGACTCATAGGTTGGAACGAGTTATGGAGTTAACTCGTGACCGAGTCATAGAGTTGCCGACTTAGTGTCTTAGGTCGTGTGAGCGAGTTAGGGAAGCCAGCGACTCAGGAGTAGACGACTTAGAGTGTGACCGAGTCATGGGAGAATCTGACCGACCCATGGGATAAGTCGTGACCGACTTATAGAAGCAGCGACCTAAAGGTTAGACGACTTAGTGTTGGACCGACCTAAGAAGTGACCGACTCATGGGTTAGTGACTTAAGGGGTTAAGGCTTAGGTCGTGGGGTCTTGAGTTGGTAGGGGCTTGGGTCGGCAGGGTGTTATCTCGTTAGGTCGTTGAGTCGGCTGGGAGTTAGGTCGCTAGGGAAGATAGGTCGGCAGGGTTTTTAGGTCGCGTGAGTTAGGACTAAACATACTAAGTTGGTAGCGACTTAGTGATGAGTCATAGGTCGTTAATGTTATAAGTCGTTAGGTCGGCCTTGGGCTTAAGTCGTTAGATTGTTAGGTCATTAGGCTGCACTGTTGAGATGAGTTGTGAGTCGTTGGGTCGGGGTAGTTGAGTCGCGCATTGGGTTGGGCATGCGCGTACTAGGTCGCAGGATGGCATGGGTCGGCAGCGACCTATGTTAGGTCGGAGATTTCTTAGGTCGGCGACGACCTAAAACCGAGCCTACGAGTTACGACCTAAGGAGTTTTCAGCCTATAAATAGAGGGGTTTGGCTCACTTTTTGGCACCGGTTTTTGAAGCGACGAAGTGCTGCCATTTTGGGAACTCGACTTCAACATTTCTTCATCTTCTTTTCTCCATTCCAATCTAGTTTTAACATCCATCCAAGATCGAAGATTGAGATCAAAGATTCAAGTACCAAAGTTGAAGATCTTCATCCAACGAAGTTAGATTTCATCATTTTAAGCGAGATTTCGCCGGATCAAGCCTTGATCTTCGCTGTCCAGATCTGAAGTGTTTAGTTTTTGAGGTGTTTAGGTGATTTGGTGAGTGGTAGTTATCTCTCACGCGGACCCAAAGGAGTATATTGGATTGGTGGTTTGTTGGAGTGTTGTAGATAGTGATTTTGTGCATTTTCCTTAGATCCAAGTGTAGATTCATTGTTTGTGAAGATGTTTACTGATGCATGTTCATTTATCAAGTATTAGAGACAAAACCCATGTTTTATATTTGATAGATCTATGCTAAAAGCCTATGATTCATGCATGTTAGACTTATGCTCATTTATTTACGAAATTGCCATTATAGTTGATATTGCTCATTAGATCTTGTTTAAATGATTGATTGTTTGATTGTATGATTGATTTGATTGTTTCCAAGTTAGCTAGTAGTTGATTTGGAACAAGATGATTGAAGATGATTCGAAAGCTAAGTGGAAAGGCTCTTGAATGGTGAAAGCTGCTTATGGCATATGAAGCGGATGTTGAGGCTCATATGTATGGATTGGATGATGTTGAGATGGGACTTTGCCATGATGCGAGGAGGCAAACCATGATGTTGAGTTGGGACGGGTTATGATGACGTTCCAAGCACGGGCTACGACGACGTGCAAAGTTATGTTGATAACTCGGTAATGCAATCCGGGTAGGTGATAATGGTTAGCTTGAGAGGCGCTTGAGCTAGTATGGAAATAGTCGTCGAGGAGGATGACTAGGAGGCTAAGATCTTATCGTTGTTGAAGGTTCTAGCATGCTCAAAGCAAGAGTACGTTGGAACGGGCTGCGACGACGTTCCAAGCACGGGCTGCGACGACGTGCTAGTACTCTGGGTAGTTGCGAAAATTCCTAGGCACGGGCTGCGACGACGTGCGGAGTTATGTCTAGAACCGGGGTTACCATTAGCCCTTGACAGGTGGTCATTCAATTAACGGTGAAATCATGGCAATGATAACAGTGATAGTCAGAGTCATGGATGTTTGGTTGTATTATCATTCGGTCTCAAGAGCGGTATTTTCTGGGTGCTTATCTGATCTTGGTTTAGGCCTTGGGGGTTTGTATTTGGAAAGCATCGCCCTTGACTCGAGTGATTATTGCTTTACTTTAATTATCTGCTATATTATGCTTGCTTTTCCTTAGTGTGTGTCTGGGGGCTATCACTGTAGAAAGAGGTGGAGTGGGACGGTTTGGTTCCTATTCCTTTTATTCCTTATGCTCTTTTGGTATGTTTGATAGTTGATTTACTACTCACTAAGACTTTGTCTGACTCAAGGTTTTATGTCTCCTCTTATTACCTTGGGCTGTTCATCCATGTTGGGATGGGCAGACTAGGTAGCAGGTGACAGGTGCTGTTCTTGGAGATCTACGCTGATGATGACGAAGACGAGCAGGAGGCTTTGCATATTAGTTTTCTTACTATTTGTACTGGGTGTTCCGCTGCTTGTATATATTCTGAGTGCTATGTAGTGAGGCTTTGATGTATGGATTTGCCTGGATGATTGTATCAAACTACTGTGATGCTTATATGATGATTTCCTGTTATGAAGCTTCAATATATATATATATATATATATATATATATATATATATATATATATATATATATATTTCTCTATTGTATTTTATCCATGCGCTGTGAGTTATGCGATAGAGTTTCTACGATGCTTATTTTACCCTGACTACTGTCCATGGCTACCTGGCACGCCCTTCAGCGCTCTTTTCTCTTGTTTTGGTGCGGGAGTCATGGGCGGTCGTCACATTTGGTATCAGAGCATTGGTTAATCGATTTTAGCCAACGCTCGCTGACGTAACTACGTATGAGAGACGTAATTGTATTTTGATGGATGATTACTATATATAATATAGTAGCCTAGAAGGATTTGAACTCCTTATGCAGTTGTTTCTTAAGGTGTTCTAATCATTCTTATTACAGATATTAAGGATGAGTCGAAGAGGGAGACCAGCTGCAAGGGAAAGCCGTGCTGATGAAGGAGCTGTTGATTATGGAACTATGTTCGAAGCGATGATGACTTCGATCATGAGAAGGATACCAGCTTCAGGATCATCAGTGGATGTGGGAGTTCAAGTTCAAGCTCCAAGACCGGTGGATTTTGCTAAGCTTTGCAAGGATTATACTTCTCTTGGAGGAAAAGCTTTCTTGGGGACAGAGTCGACTATTGAAGTGCAGAGATGGATTGATGCTTGCCGAAGGATCTTTGGTGACTTAGGGATTGAGGATGCAACTAAGAGGAAGCTTGCATCGAGACAGCTTCAAGGGAGAGCTGCTGATTGGTGGAATTCTATCACCATAGATACTCCAGAAGAAGAGATTACTTGGGAGCAATTCCAAGTTAGATTTGAAGCCAAGTTCATCTCTACGGCTCAGAAGTCTGTTTTGTTTAAGAGGTTTGTAGAGCTCAAGCAGGGTGGGAGGCCTGTTCTTGAGTATATTTCTGAGTTTGAAGCTTTGTCTAAGTATGCCAGATCATACATTGATTCTCCCTATCAGAAGAATGAGAAGTTTGTGACTGGTCTGGATGCTTATCTTGGGAGGCAGTTAGTGGATCATTTGGACGATCCGTTTGAGAAGCTTGTGGAGAAAGCTCTCAGGCACGAGAGTTTGTTTCCTAAGGAAAGTTCTGTTGTTGCTGTAACCAGGAAAGGATCCAAACCACAGCAGAGTGGCAATAGGAAGTGGAAGCAGCAGCAGCAGAAGGGTAGGGATGGCCAGAAGAAACCGAAAGGTGAGGTGACTTGCTATAATTGCCAGCAGAAGGGCCATCTCTCCAAGGATTGTAGGAATCCAAAGGCGCCGGCGAAATGCCACAACTGTGATAAACCAGGGCATTTCAGCAAGGACTGTCCAGAACCAAGGAAGGACAGGCAGATTGTGCAAGCTTATGCTTTGGGAGCTGTGCCGTCATCTTCAAAAGCTCCTACTGCTGAAGAGAAGGGGAAGAGTGTGGTGGTTCAAGGTACTCTTTCTATTTGTGATGTTCCAGTTAGAGTGTTGTTTGATACTGGAGCGTCGCATTCTTTTGTTTGTAATGATTTGGTAGACCGGTTAGGTTTGAGACCAGATATTGTTGATAGACCATTGGTTGTGACTAATCCAGTTGGGGGTTCGTCATGTTTGTGTATGATATGCCGTGGTCTAGTTGTGTCGAGTCATGATTGCTCGTTTGTTTGTGATTGCTTTGTTCTGAACTTTGCGGGGTTCGGAATTATTTTGGGTATGGACTGGCTTAGAAAATATGCGGCAAGGATTGATTGTGAGAGGCTTGAGGTGACAGTCGGGAATGTGGAAGGGCGAAAGGTTGTGATACGATGTAAGCATGAGGAAGACGTCTTCATGAGCTTCATGTATTCGCTGGTTGTTCCACGGGATGGACTGTCATCGGTGCCTATTGTGAACGGATTTGAGGATGTCTTTGACGAAGTCAAAGGGTTGCCGCCGCATAGGGAGATCGAGTTTCGTATCGATCTAGTTGAGGGAGCCAGACCTGTTGTGATGCCACTTAGGCGGATGGCGCCTAGGGAGCAGCTAGAGTTGAGGGTGCAGGTTGATGACCTTTTGCAGAAAGGATTCATTCGGAGAAGTGTGTCCGAATGGGGCGCACCAGTTGTGTTCGCAACCAAAGCGGATGGATCGTTGAGGTTGTGTGTTGATTACCGTGAGCTGAACAAGGTGACTAAGAAGAACAAGTATCCATTGCCGAGAATAGATGACTTGTTTGATCAGCTTCACGAGGCTAAGGTGTTTTCTCAGATGGATTTGGCAACGGGATTTCACCAGTTGAGAGTGGCGAAGGATAGTGTGCCAAAGACTGCTTTCAGGACACCATCCGGTTTTTATGAGTGGCTGGTAATGCCGTTTGGATTGACTAACGCACCAACATATTTTGTGGATCTTATGAATAGAGTGTTCAGAGATCAGTTGAATAAGTTCGTGCTTGTGTTCGTGGATGATATTCTGATTTATTCCAGAACTGAGGAAGAGCACAAGACACACTTGAGGATTGTTTTGGGGATCTTACGGAAACATCAGCTGAAGGCTAAGTTTTCGAAGTGTCACTTCTGGAAGAGTGAAGTGAGGTTCTTAGGCCATGTTATCTCGGGAAATGGAATAGCGGTTGATTCCGCTAAGGTGGCAGCAATCCAGGATTGGGTTAGACCTAAGAATGCGTCTGATGTGAGAAGTTTTCTTGGATTAGCAGGATATTATCGTCGGTTTATCAAAGACTTTTCCAAGATAGCTGCACCATTAACAGGATTGACGAAGAAGAACCAATTGTTTAGATGGGATGACCAGTGTGAGCAAGCTTTCGTAATCCTGAAAGAGCGACTGACGAGTGCTCCTGTTTTGACTATTCCAGGTGGGAATGATGAGATGGTGGTTTACACCGATGCATGTGGCACTGGACTTGGAGCAGTGCTAATGCAAAAGGATAAAGTTGTTGCGTATGCAAGTCGACAACTGAAGCCGCATGAAAGGAATTACCCAACTCATGATTTGGAGTTGGCGGCGATTGTGGAGACATTATCTGTTGGGAGTTAGATTTGAGTTGTTTACGGATCATAAGTCGTTGAAGTATCTGTTCTCCCAAAAGGATTTGAATCTTCGACAGCAACGGTGGCTAGAGTTCTTAGCATCATATGATTTTGGTATAGCCTATACTCCGGGAAAAGGTAACGCGGTGGCAGATGCGTTAAGTCGAAGACATGCAGGTCTGGGAGCCATGTTTTCGGAATGGAAGAGTCTCGAGTATTTGGCTGGATTTGATTTCAGGCCCAGATGTGAATTGGAACCTGAGATGTTGGCAAACTTATCGATAAGACCTACTCTTGTGGAAAGGATTGGCGAGAGCCAAAAGAGAGATGATAAGCTTGTTAAGATTATCCGAGATTTGGAATCCGGATTGGACCCAGAGAAGGATAAAGGATTCGAGATCGATCGAGAGGGATGGCTTCGAAAGCAAGGACGATTGGTTGTTCCCGACATTGATGGATTGAGAGATGAAGTTCTGAGGGAAGGTCATCACTCGAAGTTGACAATTCATCCAGGTGGGAATAAGATGTATCGGGATATGAAGAGAACTTACTACTGGGAAGACATGAAGAAGGATGTTGGAAGTTTTATTTCCAAGTGTATGAACTGCCAGTTGGTGAAAGCTGAGCAGAAGAAGCCCAGTGGATTGCTTCAGCCATTAGAGGTTCCTACATGGAAGTGGGAGCAAGTGTCGATGGATTTTATCGATGGTCTACCTAGGACAAGGGCGGGAAATGAAGGGATTTGGGTCATAGTAGATCGTTTGACCAAGAGTGCAAGGTTCATTCCTGTTCGATCAACTAGGACTGCATCGAAGTTGGCTGAGTTGTATGTTAAGTGGATAGTTCGATTCCATGGTGTTCCGAAGAGTATAGTGAGCGATCGAGACCCATTGTTCACTAGTGGATTTTGGAAGAGCTTCCAGGAAGTTTTGGGAACCAAGTTGTGTTTGAGTACAGCTTATCACCCTCAAACAGATGGTCAGACTGAGAGAGTCAACCGAGTTTTGGAAGATCTCTTGAGAGCATGTGTCTTGGACTTCGGAGGATCATGGGAAGATCATCTTCATTTGGTGGAATTTGCATATAACAACAGTTATCAGTCGAGTATTGGTATGGCACCATATGAGGCATTATATGGAAGGCCGTGTAACTCTCCGACATGTTGGTTGGAAACCGGAGAAAAACTGAAACTTGGGCCAGAGATGATTCGACAGACTTCGGATTGTATAGAACTCATTCGGCAACGAATGAAGGCAGCCCAAGATCGTCAGAAAAGTTATGCCGATAACCGTCGTAAGGATTTGGAATTCGACGTAGGTGAGATGGTTTTTGTGAAGATTTCTCCATTGAAGAGTGCTATTAGATTCGGGAAGAAAGGAAAGTTAGCTCCGAGATTTGTTGGACCATTCCCGATTATCGAGCGAATTGGAAAACTCGCTTATAGAGTGGAGTTACCGGAAAAGATGGTGGGTGTGCACAATGTTTTTCATGTATCTTATCTACGGAAATATGTGCATGACCCAACTACAGTGGTTTCTGCTGATAGCTGTAAAGACTTAGAGGTTGATCCAGTTGTGAGAAGACCTCGTAAGCCGCTTCGTATTGTTGAAACCAATACGAAACAGCTTAGGAGGAAGACAATTACGTTGCTCAAGATACAATGGAGTGATGATGTTAACGACTGTACGTGGGAGGAGGAAGAGAGGATGAAGGCAGCTCATCCAGAACTCTTCGAGGTATGGCCCTAAGGTGTCGTGACATCTCATGAATTTGTACCTTGATTTCCTATCTTAGAATTCTGCATGCTAGGCTAGAATTGGATGCATGGTTTGTTGATTGCTATGGATGGTAGGCATGCGAATTATCTTTGATTGCTGTTGTTTGCTTGGAATTTCGGGGGCGAAATTCCTAAGGGGGAAAGAATGTAACGACCCGTATTTTACATGTCGATAAACCATGGAATTTACAGGTCGTTAGTGTTGTTTATGTTGTCTCTAGCCTGAGTCGTATGGAGAGTAACTCGTGTGTTGAAGGGTTGAGTCGTGACCGACTCATAGGTTGGAACGAGTTATGGAGTTAACTCGTGACCGAGTCATAGAGTTGCCGACTTAGTGTCTTAGGTCGTGTGAGCGAGTTAGGGAAGCCAGCGACTCAGGAGTAGACGACTTAGAGTGTGACCGAGTCATGGGAGAATCTGACCGACCCATGGGATAAGTCGTGACCGACTTATAGAAGCAGCGACCTAAAGGTTAGACGACTTAGTGTTGGACTGACCTAAGAAGTGACCGACTCATGGGTTAGTGACTTAAGGGGTTAAGGCTTAGGTCGTGGGGTCTTGAGTTGGTAGGGGCTTGGGTCGGCAGGGTGTTATCTCGTTAGGTCGTTGAGTCGGCTAGGAGTTAGGTCGCTAGGGAAGATAGGTCGGCAGGGTTTTTAGGTCGCGTGAGTTAGGACTAAACATACTAAGTTGGTAGCGACTTAGTGATGAGTCATAGGTCGTTAATGTTATAAGTCGTTAGGTCGGCCTTGGGCTTAAGTCGTTAGATTGTTAGGTCATTAGGCTGCACTGTTGAGATGAGTTGTGAGTCGTTGGGTCGGGGTAGTTGAGTCGCGCATTGGGTTGGGCATGCGCGTACTAGGTCGCAGGATGGCATGGGTCGGCAGCGACCTATGTTAGGTCGGAGATTTCTTAGGTCGGCGACGACCTAAAACCGAGCCTACGAGTTACGACCTAAGGAGTTTTCAGCCTATAAATAGAGGGGTTTGGCTCACTTTTTGGCACCGGTTTTTGAAGCGACGAAGTGCTGCCATTTTGGGAACTCGACTTCAACATTTCTTCATCTTCTTTTCTCCATTCCAATCTAGTTTTAACATCCATCCAAGATCGAAGATTGAGATCAAAGATTCAAGTACCAAAGTTGAAGATCTTCATCCAACGAAGTTAGATTTCATCATTTTAAGCGAGATTTCGCCGGATCAAGCCTTGATCTTCGCTGTCCAGATCTGAAGTGTTTAGTTTTTGAGGTGTTTAGGTGATTTGGTGAGTGGTAGTTATCTCTCACGCGGACCCAAAGGAGTATATTGGATTGGTGGTTTGTTGGAGTGTTGTAGATAGTGATTTTGTGCATTTTCCTTAGATCCAAGTGTAGATTCATTGTTTGTGAAGATGTTTACTGATGCATGTTCATTTATCAAGTATTAGAGACAAAACCCATGTTTTATATTTGATAGATCTATGCTAAAAGCCTATGATTCATGCATGTTAGACTTATGCTCATTTATTTACGAAATTGCCATTATAGTTGATATTGCTCATTAGATCTTGTTTAAATGATTGATTGTTTGATTGTATGATTGATTTGATTGTTTCCAAGTTAGCTAGTAGTTGATTTGGAACAAGATGATTGAAGATGATTCGAAAGCTAAGTGGAAAGGCTCTTGAATGGTGAAAGCTGCTTATGGCATATGAAGCGGATGTTGAGGCTCATATGTATGGATTGGATGATGTTGAGATGGGACTTTGCCATGATGCGAGGAGGCAAACCATGATGTTGAGTTGGGACGGGTTATGATGACGTTCCAAGCACGGGCTACGACGACGTGCAAAGTTATGTTGATAACTCGGTAATGCAATCCGGGTAGGTGATAATGGTTAGCTTGAGAGGCGCTTGAGCTAGTATGGAAATAGTCGTCGAGGAGGATGACTAGGAGGCTAAGATCTTATCGTTGTTGAAGGTTCTAGCATGCTCAAAGCAAGAGTACGTTGGAACGGGCTGCGACGACGTTCCAAGCACGGGCTGCGACGACGTGCTAGTACTCTGGGTAGTTGCGAAAATTCCTAGGCACGGGCTGCGACGACGTGCGGAGTTATGTCTAGAACCGGGGTTACCATTAGCCCTTGACAGGTGGTCATTCAATTAACGGTGAAATCATGGCAATGATAACAGTGATAGTCAGAGTCATGGATGTTTGGTTGTATTATCATTCGGTCTCAAGAGCGGTATTTTCTGGGTGCTTATCTGATCTTGGTTTAGGCCTTGGGGGTTTGTATTTGGAAAGCATCGCCCTTGACTCGAGTGATTATTGCTTTACTTTAATTATCTGCTATATTATGCTTGCTTTTCCTTAGTGTGTGTCTGGGGGCTATCACTGTAGAAAGAGGTGGAGTGGGACGGTTTGGTTCCTATTCCTTTTATTCCTTATGCTCTTTTGGTATGTTTGATAGTTGATTTACTACTCACTAAGACTTTGTCTGACTCAAGGTTTTATGTCTCCTCTTATTACCTTGGGCTGTTCATCCATGTTGGGATGGGCAGACTAGGTAGCAGGTGACAGGTGCTGTTCTTGGAGATCTACGCTGATGATGACGAAGACGAGCAGGAGGCTTTGCATATTAGTTTTCTTACTATTTGTACTGGGTGTTCCGCTGCTTGTATATATTCTGAGTGCTATGTAGTGAGGCTTTGATGTATGGATTTGCCTGGATGATTGTATCAAACTACTGTGATGCTTATATGATGATTTCCTGTTATGAAGCTTCAATATATATATATATATATATATATATATATATATATATATTTCTCTATTGTATTTTATCCATGCGCTGTGAGTTATGCGATAGAGTTTCTACGATGCTTATTTTACCCTGACTACTGTCCATGGCTACCTGGCACGCCCTTCAGCGCTCTTTTCTCTTGTTTTGGTGCGGGAGTCATGGGCGGTCGTCACATAAATTTACCTTTTGCAATATATTTATAAGAAAGAGAAGGGAGAGAGCACAGCTCCAACTTAATTTAACAATTTAAATTCTAGTATTTTCTTTAATATTAAAACAGGCTTCAGGCATTTCTTACATGTTAACACTTACATTAAACTTTCTTTATCATCTTAAAAATATCAATGTCAAATTTTAACCCATATAATCACTAGTATAAACTTACATTTCAAAACAACAGATCTTAGATCTTATAAAACTGTATTTGTATAATAATTCATCTCTGGACAGACACACAAACTAACTTAAAATATATTATACTATATATTCTCCCCAAAATTTTATAACTCTACAACTATATTTTAAACAATAGAAGGAAAATTTAAACCCATGCAAACTCTTCCTATATATCAAACTTATGTTTTATAACTTACTGTATATTAATATGTTTATAAATGTATACTGTCCCATAATATATATATTATAAAATTAACACCTTTTATAAACAATACAATATAAAATTAACACCTTTCTTTTTTTTATATAAAAATCTTACATACTGTAACATATATGCAGACTGCTAAACGTCTTATATTATATATAAACCGTATGAAATAACCCAATGTTCAAAAGTCAGACTATACAAATTTCAATAAATACTCATATAAAACTAACCATAGAACAAATGCAAATGTTTATAACTTTAAATTTAATGTATACTTGCGCTGCACTATATAAACATACTTATAATGTAAAATATATACTTGAAGCATGTTACGCTTAAAATAAAGGAAAAGCAAAAGCAATATAAACAATAATAAAACAAAAGAAAAGGATGAAAAAGAAGAAGAAAAAGAAAAGAAATAAGAAGAAAAAAAATGTTAGTGCAGCCATTTACCTACAGAAGAAGCTTCACATGCAAGAGAGGAGATGAAGGTCTGTTGATATGGAGTAGGGTATGTACGAGTGATTTGTATTTATAAGAGAAGCCTCACATTGATAAAGTGGAAAGAAATTTTGTTTAAAGTGGCAAGAAATAAAGATAGTAATGGCTAGAGGAAATTTAAAAATTTATTCCTATAAATTAAGGAGAAGTAAAAAAAAGAAAGAGGAAATAAATTAAAACAAATATATAAAGATTAAATGCTGGTGAACAGAGGAAATAAAATGAAACAAATATGTATATAAACATTGAATGCTGGTGAAAAGAGAAAATAAATTAAAACAAATATGTATAAAGATTGAATGCACATGTATAGAGAAAATGAATTAAAACAAATATTTATAAAGATTGAGTGTTGGTGAAAAGAGGAAATAAATTAAAACAAATAAGAAGAGAATGGATTGATTTAAAGGAAAGGCAATGAATGGTTTAGAAATAAATAAATGTAAAACGTATACGTTTTAATTTCAAAAAGGAAAGAAAAAAATACGGGGATGGCAACAGTCAAAATGCACGTTTAGGCAAATAATAGAATATAAAAGTAAGAAACTCAAAAGGATAGGCACAGAGACGTGAAATCAGGGAGACAAGGGAAGCAAGTGATCTTTCAAATTTATAACGTTGGCAATAAATATAAAATAAATGAAAATTAATAGATGGATGCTTGATTGATGCAGTGATTAAAGTAAGGTTGCGTGTCAGTCACGATGAAATTTGAAACAGAAAAAAAATGTAAATGAATAAAAGGGGTAAGCTAGATTTTCCGCTTAGATTTAGAGAAGACACATCAAATGCTGAAAAAGGGAATTATGAAACGACTAGATTCTAGCAAATAATAAATATGGTAAGAAAAGTAAATAGGCAGGTTATAAATCAGATTGGAAAGAAAAGTGGAGAGGTTAATTGATAAAAGAATTAAGATAATGAAAATGCATAATAATATTGTTGGCATCTAATGTCATTTAACGCAAAAACGCATATAGGAGCATGCATTTTCTTCTGACTTGCAACATCATTCATCATTTTGGCATTCGTGGAATTCAACAAATTAAGGTGGTGGTCAAAGTCGTGAAATGGTAGCAAATTAAGGATGAATAGGATCCAATAATTCTTAGTGCAATGCACAAAATCGGAAAATATCAGCATGTGCCTTCTACGCACATGTTAAGATTGCATAATTTCACTAATGACCTTTATGATTTTTCATTTTTGCGTGATAAATATAGATAGTTTGAGTTTTTAACAATTAACACTGTGTATTAGTGATTATCTCTTGTTTGAGCGGTTGTTAGCATATGCCTACTGAATACATATTAACATAATCCCATAAAAATTTATGTGTACTTAAAATGTTCTTCTGATAAAGTTTTTTTTTTCAAGATTATTATTAACATTTAGAATATCATTTGACTTATCCGAATGTTGATGATTTTCAAATCCTATTATGATTAAGGTCGCTAATTGATTATTGTTGAAAGCTAAGGATATTAAGAAAATACTATTATGAAATCCATATCTTGAACACGGAATTTGTTATTAAAATCGTATCATTAGAGTTACATGTATGATTATAAACAATAACATTCATAATTTACAACTACGATGTTGCAGATCCTTTTATTAAAATTTAGATTACATATCATTAGCAAGTCAGCATGAATTTAATAGAATTTCACAAAATAAATAAACTTTCATAAAATTAATTGAAAATTTACCATTTGCTATATTTAATTATACGTAAACCAAATATTAAAACTTTATTTCAAAATATTATTATTAAAATTTCTCAAAATCCAAATTAAATACGTTATAAAACCAATTAAAAACTATTAAAATCTACGGGTCGTTACATTCTCCCCCACTCAAAACTTTTCGTCCCCGAAAAGGAAGGAGGTAGGAGAAAAGAAACAACCGGAAGGAAAGATAGATTGAAAGATAAGGATTAACAATTTATTTAACTATATACATTTTATTTGAAATATTTATTTGAAAACTTCATTTGCAATTCAGTTATCTTTAATACTTTAAGTTTTCAAAACCCATTGGAATTAAATATGTTTTATTAAATTAATAACTTCAAAATACTTACAATATTTTAAAGATTATATTCAAAAAGGAAAGGAAGGTAGGTTTGGAAAACAGAATCAAGGTGAATAACTAAACTGAGCAGATAAGGTAGATGCAAGGAATAGTATCGGGCACGAATAATTAATCTAGAACCATAAGAATTTAAATTTCAAATATTAATTCAAAAATTCTTTGTTGGGAAAAATACTTTTATAATAAAATACTATTATATCGATATAAATTTTCCTTTCGAAAATACTTTTATAACTCGATGTTTCAACAAGTTTATCCTCGTTCTTGCAGACTCTGGCCATGCGTTGATCAGGCGCAAAGCTAGAATTCTTCAAGTACTTGGTAGACCCGTTTCAACACCCAGTGAAAATACTTGAAAAACCTTTAAAAAAAAACAGATATGGAAAGTACAATCCAAACAAAACAACCAAACCAAAACCTTTGTCCGATCATGGTTCGTAGATACACAATGGTTACGCCTGGGTCCCCCAGGAAACAATCCATATCCGTAAGCTTTCTCAGCCCTGCGAGTTACGCCATGATGACTAGTAGAGTGCAGGATACACAATGGTTACGCCTGGATCCCCCAGGAAACAATCCGTACCCCTAGGCAAGACTCTGCCAGGCACTTGCGCTACTATTCGCGACCTACACAGATTGCAGGATACACAATGGTTACGCCTGGATCCCCCAGGAAACAATCCGTACCCCTAGGCAAGACTCAGCCAGGCAATTTCGCTATGCATTCACGAGAGAAAAAAAAACCATGGGTTACGCCACGGTGGGAACACTCGAGTATTACATCCGGAAAACCAAAAATCAGAGAGAATAATATCGATAGAATGAATCCACGATGTGGCCACAAAGCGGATATCAAGTAGAAGGCACTTTCAATGTCTTTATTTCGAAAATATATATCATATAGTACCTTTCCAAATACTTTCAAATATCGTACTTATATAAAGTCCATATATATATAGGATTCCTTTCTAAATCGAATACTTTCCAAATCAATAGTATATCAAAACATACTTATATAGACTTTGATTATATAAAATTCTCTTTCCAAATTGAGTACCTTTCAAATCAATAGATTTCAAATCAACTTTATACTTATACAAATCCATTTTATATAAGTTCGACCACTCCCAAATCAAGTGCTTAATAATATAAGGTTCTCAATTTCAAATCATTTCAATATCATATATGATTTCACCAAATTTTCTTCCAGATTAAATATCTAAATTTCAAAGTTCCCAAAATAATAGGTTTAGAAAATTATCCCAGTTTCCAAATTAAAATAATTCAAGTCAAACAAATTCATTTCCAAAATCACAATATAAGTACTGGTTTTTAATTTCAATTTAATTTCAAAACCAAAAATTTTCTCAAAATTAATTATACTCAAATGGCTTCCAAATTTATAATTATCCCTTTAAACCCTTTAAAGTATTTATTTTTTTATTTGAAATATCAAATTTTCCTTTCTGAAAACCATTATTTAAAACTAATAGTTTTTCAAAACATTTAAAACTAAATTCCATATTAGTATAATTTTAAAATAGTCATATTCATTTACCTAACAAAAGGTTTCAAACTTAACATACAAAACAAAACTTATATGCTTTATCAAACATTATGTACTCTTCGAAATTTCTTAGCTTTAAAAATTTAATCTCGATTTGGAAGTGTTCGAACATTCAAAATAGTTAGGGAAATCAAATTTCCAAATTCAAGATTTGAAAATCAACATAAATCAATAAACCAATTATTAAATCTGAAACTCGAGGACTGAACACCGGTCTCATTTTAAATTGTTTTAAAATATATACCTATATCTTTCTAAAATATCAAATTATACTTCGGAATTTGTAATCAAAAAGGTTTTACAAAATCACTTGCATAGCGAAGCTATTAAAGTGGCCTCTCCCCCACTTTGAAACTCGAAAATCAATGTCGATGATGCGTGCACTCATCACCGAAATTATTTTCCAGCGACATAAGTGAGTTCTGGACTTCTATTTTCTTGAAAACTTCTTTGTAATTTCTTCAAAATTATTAAAATTCATTAGAAACATTTCATATTCGAAAAATAATTTTAAATTGTATTATTTTTAAATATCTTCCAAAATCTTAAAACCAATTTCAAAATACCAGAATTCAATTCTCGAATTTCAAATTTAACTCTACAGTTATAAATCAATTTTATATAAATCAATTTCTTATAATTTTTCAAAATTTCAAATCCTTTCAAAACCTTTTTATATAGGTATATAATCCTTATCGAAAACATTTTCACTTTTATATATAGAATAAAATCATAGTTATCAAAATAATAATTTCGGTATAAACAATTTCAAAAATACAACATACCCGATTTTTCAAAGAATGGATTTCAAACAAAGATAGAGATTTAAATTAGCGGAACTCCAATCGATAGAATCCTGATTCGAAGATAGACTCGATCGAAGATGAGATAATTAAATTACAAAATAGAAGATGGATATACTTCTACAAATCGCGGGCGGCCTTAACCGAGTCAACCGTGACTTCAGGAATATAATCGATGCGGAATTCCAAAACAAATCGACATTCGATCGCCAGAGATAGAATTCCGCATACCAAGGTACAACAGCATCGTAAACCGATGATACAAAAAAATCTACGGTGAATCAATGCCAATTGAAAAGGAGTTTTCACCCCCTTTTACGAATCATTCAGTGGAGTTATGGGATACTCCAGAATCGAACGAATATAATTAGGGAGAGACAAGAATGAATTTCGGAACCGAGGGACATTCCAAAATTCAAAGAAAATCGAGTCAGAAAGGAAGAGATTCAACTCGAACGAAAGTGATTCTGTAAATAAATTTACCATATATGATAAGTTTTGCCTAGAGCCAAAGCTCTGATACCAACTATAACGACCTGCTATTTTCAACCATTCGCATCCGCAGATGTCAGACTTGAATTGCTCAAAATATCAGATTGTTAATTAAAATTTGGCAAAACCCAACATATACAGTAAATAAATCAAACACAGAATAACAGATACAGAGTAGTACAAAAATACGCAGCGGAATAAATAGATAGTAGTTCATGAAGCTACTATAAAAAAAATCAGAGTTAGAGATAAAGTACAATAGAATATCTCAGATACAGTGAAGTCTCCAGTACGTGCGGAAGACTTCTCTGGACCAATCAACTGGATGACTGAAAGGATAGATAGCTGGATCTTCAAGCAAACTCCAACTTCGAAGGTGAGTCTCAAATGCTGTATCACTCAGTCTGACCCGAGCGTAAAGCAAAACACAAAACACTCGAGTCAGGATTAACATTCTTATCTAAATAAATCCAACTCAAGTGAAATATCAACTGAAATACAATTAACTTAAAGGATGTTTGGGATAACCATCCTCTAAGGGTCCATAGAACTATCTACAAGGTAGAAATATACACTATAACACCATAGTCCTTTCAACTTAATTTATACTTCAAAACCAAATATCATTTTCACTTCAAATATCTCTATATTTCCCAAAATAGTATTTATATATATATTAAATAATTTATAGCGTAAAGTATTTTCAATTTCCTCAACTTAACAAATTGTTTCAACATCAACCCGACCTTCCTATTCAAATTAAATCCAATCTTAATTTATCAATTTAAATTCAATTTAGTTTCTAAATAACGGATTCAACTATATTTATTTCAAATACAGATCCGAATCTCAAAATAAACCATTTAAATTCCAATATAGTTCAAGGCTTTAATATTAAAAAGTTCAATATAACAGTTTCATATAGATCTCGATTTAACCTCATTATTATTTAGTCTTGAAATACTCCCTTATTAGATTCAATATCATTTAAGTAACCTTAACTACATTTTACTCAATATTTTCTTTAATATATTTAAACGTGAAATATTCATTAAATCACTTATATCAAAAATCCAGTTACAAAATCACACCCTTAAATTTCCCATTCAAAATTTCAAATTGATTTAATTAAATAAATCCTTATTTAAATACCATTTTTAATAAACTCAAATTTATCTCCCAATCTTAATTTATCCCAATTATTGCAAAAATCTATTTGAACTATAATTTACCTAAATAATTAACATAATTTTTGTATTAAATCATTCTTAATTGAACTAAATATTATTAAATCTATATATATATCATTACCCTTTATATATAATAATTTAAGAATTTAATATTTATTAAGACCATATATTTCTTTCCAAAACAATGAATTTATTTCAAAATATTTTTATATATATGGACCAACGGTGTCTGTATATATTTCCTATCATATGGTCAAGTGCTACGGATATTTATCATTTCAAACCGTACACTAAATATATACGGGTGGATATCATTTCAACGCGTAATGCCAAATTCAATTAAATGAAAATGCTTGGGTCTATCATCTCAACTCATAACGAAATTCTCTTATTCTAAAGTCCGTTTGGGTATGTATCATTTCAACCCATAGTGAATTCTAAACTACAGGGAACTTGCAGAGTGATAACATATAATAATAATATAACAGGCATATATCATCAATAAGAGTATAATATAAACAACAGGATATGGTGTCATATCCCACAGGTGAACAGTTACAAATAATAGCATATAAACAATTTAAATAACTAATAACAACATATTTCAATTGTCGTTTCAATTGAAATCAAATTTAATAAATATAAGAATGTTAAATCGTGAGTGATTGCTCACCTTTCGAGGCTAGATAGATTGGACAAAGAATTGAGCTACACTGGATCACGATCTAGACATCGAACAAATCCAAACAAAATTTTCAAAGCGAAGCAAGATTGGCACGAATACGATGGACAACTGATAAATAGAGATCGATGAAAATAGATCAGAAACTGCTTTATGTAGACCGAAACGAAATACAAATATTATTCTATTATATTACTCTCTTAACCAATATTAGTTTTGAAACGCATTAAAATTACATATACATACATACGTTTTCAAACAAGTGCAAATAATAGAAAACTGCAAAACTATGTTTAAAACCAATATTAACATAATTTTTTTTTATAATCATATTTAAATCAACATTTAAGTCAACATTCCACATTATTATTGTTAAGACCAATATCGACTTTCTTTGATTTGCTGAAACACTACACACCTTATACTTGATATAAATTTACCTTTTGCAAAATATTTATAAGAAAGAGAAGGGCGAGAACACAGCTCCAACTTAATTTAACAATTTAAATTCCAGTATTTTCTTTAATATTAAAACAGGCTTCAGGCATTTCTTACATGTTAACACTTACATTAAACTTTCTTTATCATCTTAAAAATATCGTTGTCAAATTTTAACCCATATAATCACTAGTATAAACTTACATTTTAAAACAACAGATCTTAGATCTTATAAAACTGTATTTGTATAATAATTCATCTCTGGACAGACACACAAACTAACTTAAAATATATTATACTATATATTCTCCCCAAAATTTTATAACTCTACAACTATATTTTAAACAACAGAAGGAAAATTTAAACCCATGCAAACTCTACCTATATATCAAACTTATGTTTTATAACTTACTGTATATTAATATGTTTATAAATGTATACTGTCCCACAATATATATATTATAAAATTAACACCTTTTATAAACAATACAATATAAAATTAACACCTTTCTTTTTTTTATATAAAAATCTTACATACTGTAACATATATGCAGACTGCTAAACATCTTATATTATATATAAACCGTATGAAATAACCCAATGTTCAAAAGTCAGACTATACAAATTTCAATAAATACTCATATAAAACTAACCATAGAACAAATGCAAATGTTTATAACTTTAAATTTAATGTATACTTGCGCTGCACTATATAAACATATTTATAATGTAAAATATATACTTGAAGCATGTTACGCTTAAAATAAAGGAAAAGCAAAAGCAATATAAACAATAATAAAACAAAAGAAAAGGATGAAAAAGAAGAAGAAAAAGAAAAATAATGATACATTGTTTATAACAAGTAAATTTTAAATAAAAATAATTGTTTTTCAAATTTAAATTGTGTGGTCTTATTTGTAAAAAAACTAGATTTCAAAATTTAATTTGAACTTGAATTCAAGCTTGAAAACTAAAGTACAAATGTTTTAATTTCTTTTGATTTTGAAATATTTGTATAAGTTTATAAATAAAATTGGATTCATTCATTTTAAAATTATCTACTTGTGAATAAATACATGTTAACTAATTAATTAAACATGGATTTACATTTATTTTGTATTAACATTTAATAAAATACAAATTAACTTAATTTTAACTAATTAACTTTTAAAAAGAGACATGTGTTAGGTAATAAAACATTTAAGGTGACAAATGTTAAATTTATAGACAAGTGTCATCCATTTTAGATTTTCTTTTATTTTAATAAATAAAATTTCACCCTTACAAAACTTGTTTTCTTCATTCTCTCATTTTTCTAATCTTCGTTTTTTTCAAAAGCTAAGATAAAGACTTCAGCTGAAAATTTGTTCAAAACAAAATCAGTAATTCTCCCCCTTTTTTTTCAAAATCTGTAAACAACCCTCCAAATTAAAATTCTGTTACAAGCTCTTCAAATCAAACCTGCAAACTGTAAATCATTACCCTGTAATCCACCTCCTATATCAAACATGTAAATCAATTCCTATTAATCTAAAACCCTATTCATTTTCAAAGCAAACCTGTAACTATTTCATACATATCTCTGTTCACAAATAACAACCTGTCACCATCTCAAAAATCAAATACCTGCATCTCTGGAATTCAAACCTGCATATATTTTTTTCAAATATAAAGACACCTGCAATTTCCAGTTTTGGAACCAGCATTTCTTATTCAAGTGACAACTGCAGTTTCAAATTAAAGAAACATAGCATGCATGCAGTTGTAAGATCAGGAAGCAAATCTGGATTTTTAGGCAAAAACTGTTCTTATACCTGCATTTTCAAAATCTAAAGAGCCGTGCAAGCAAACCTGCATTTCTTATTCAAACTGTTAAAGAAAAATTGCTCTACCTTCAAGCTTCAGGTGAGTAACATCATATTTTTCAATATCTTAAATTAATTATGGTTACATACTAAGATCTGGATGAATGTGTGTTGGACAAATATTTTTTTATAGGTGTTGATTTTCTATATATATATATATATATATATATATATATATATATATATGAGTGTGTAGATATGTGTATATGTTCCATTTTCATCTCTGTTACCATTTGTCAAACTTAAACTTGGATCAAAAAAATTCATATTCTCTTGAACTCTTGATGTTAGTAATCAGAATTTAAGTAAAACTTGTTGTTATGACATAGAGCAGGCTTTAAAATTTGGTGTAAGTTAAATTGAATTGGAAAATATCACTGGCAGTATACAAACAATAGTGAATGTTATACAAGGTGAAAAAAAATTCAACTTTGTAAATTAAGTATTCAGCATTATAAAGTGAAAACACAAACCAAAACATGATTTACAACACTGAAATCAAAATTTTTAAGGTAAGAATGTGGGTGCAGTTTTGCACTGCACTGTTTTGGGGTTTTTGGGATTCTCGGGTAATTTCAGTGATTAGGAAGGATGAGTTTCTTCCAGTAGGAAGAGGAATGTTAAGTGGAGCTTGGAAAATTACTGGATGATGATGAAATTCATCAAGGAACCTGGGCTGTTAAATTTCTTCTATAAACCTAGTTTCTACTAGGTTGGGAGTTTTGATTAGTTCATCTTCTCCAAGTGATCGAGTGCAGTGAGAATTAGAGGGTCGATAGCTTGAACGTTGTTGACGTCATAATCGGAGTTGCAAGATTAACGGTGGTCGGAGGATGGTGGTGGAAGTGTTGTCAAGTTTGGGAAAATTGGTTGTTTCCAGGTTGGAGTTTAAAGCTCGAATTCGATTTTGGATTATATAAGAGTGGATTGATGGTTGTGTTGGAACGAGAGGTTGGACGCCGGCGTAGGGAAGCCACTGGAGGTGACTGGTAATTGCCGGAGGCACGGTGCACGTGCACCGTGAAATTTTCTTTGATCTGTTGTTTCTGGGTATAAGGGTATTTTAGAACCCGAAGTAGAACTCGGGTATTTTTGTGGTTTGCTCGAAGGAAAGAGTCTGAAGACTCGAAGCAGATGTGGGAAGGATAGGGGTTAGTTTAGTACAGGTTTTACAGTAACCTGTTCTTCTGTTTTAAATTTTAAAATAAAATTTAAACATTAAATTCAAATGGAAGTAAAGTTTTAAAATCTGAGTCATGTTTAAATCTAGTTTGTATTATAGTTTCAAATGATTTTGAATCCTACAATTTTTTAAATTTTAAAAGTAGTTTTCAGTTTGAAAACTAAAATAAATAAACCTGACAGTTTTTATGTAAATTTAAATTTCATTTGAAATTTGAATCATGATTCAAAACAGCAGTTTGAATCTAAATCTAAGTTCAGTTTTCTTGAAATTTTTGAATCTTCTGGTTTTAAAAATGAATTTAAATAAAGAGTTTTGAAATCAAGATTCAAATCAAAAGTTTATTTCAAGTTTAAATTCAAATGATTTAAATAAGGAATGGTTTCAAATGTATTGAATTTAAAACCTGGATAATCGAATAAGTTTTGAAATATGAATGTTTTCAAACTAGTTTAAAATTTAAATTGTTTATTTTAAGTAAAATTGTTTCGAAACAAATATTTAAATTTATTTTCCTTTTTGATATAAAATCATTATAAATGGTTTATAAAGGAAGTTAAATGATTGTTAACCTGAATTTATAATCTAAATTATAATGTATTTAAAAATTAGTTTAATTAAATTAATTATACTAAGACTTATCTTATATAAGTTTTATTATAAGAAAATAAATGTTATTTACATTTACTTTGTAAAGAATAAATGGAATTTAAAATTTGATAATGCTTAAATAAATATCATTATTGAATTTTAGATTCAAATTTGGAATTTGAATTTAAATTTTAAATGCAATATTCTAAGTACTCTTTAATATTTATACAATTATTAATAAGGAATGTGTTATCTTAAAAATTATTAAGATATTAAAATAAATAAATAAATAAATAAGATAATTAAGGAGAGACTCATTCTATAATTAATAATTTGGATTAATTTAAATTAGAGTTAATTAAGAAGTAATTAAAGAATAAATAATAGTTAATGATGGTCATTAACTAAAGTTTATTTAGTAATTAATTAATATGATTAATTTTCAATAATTAATTAAATTAATTAATTAATGTTAATAAATTGTAAATTTTATTTAAGTTTAATTACTTAAATAAAAGTAATTAAGACATTAATTACTTAATGTAATTAATGAAGTTATTGAGTTTGGTTTAAATTAATTAATTAAGTTTAATTAATTTTAAAAATGAGATTTGATAATAATTACCTGATGTAATTAATATAGTGAAATTACCTAGTGAAGTAATTAAAGATAATTACTGAATGTAATTAATAGATGATATTGGGATTGTGAAAATAATTTGGATTAAATTATTTTGTATAATTAATCAAGTGATTAATTAAAGAAATTAATTAAGGAATAATTAATTTGATAAGTAATTAAGGGTAGTTAATTACATATTAAGATTAATCAAAGGTGATTAATAATTATGGTTTAAGTAGGATTAATTACTGAAAGTAATTAATTTAATTGAGTAATTAATTAAAGATAATTAAGAATCATTAATTAATATAATTAATGATGTAATTAAGATTGATTAATTAATATTAATTAATCAATAATAAGTAATTAAGGATAATTAATTAATTGCAATTAATTAAGGTTAAATGTAATTAATTATAGTTAATTAATTAATGAAGTAATTAGAGGTTAATTACTGAATTTGGTTTAGAGTAATTAATTTTGTGAAATTAATTGAAGTATAATTAATCAGGATTGATTAATTAAGATGATAAAGTAGAGGTTAATCAATTAATTAATTTGTAATTAATTAATGTAAGCAAGATTTATATTGTGTAAAAAATTAATTTAATTCATTTTAAATTAATTAAAGATGATGTAATTAATTTAATTCATTTTAAATTAATTATAGATAGTATGATTATAGATCATTGCTTATGATGGTTGTTATTGGTTGCTTTGAATGGTTTTGAATCTCAGCTATGAGATTAATAATGTTGAGTGATATGGATGTATTGGTTGCATTGTGATGGTGATATGGGTTATCGTTGATAGTGATAAATGTGGATTATCTGTGGTTATGATAATGATAATTATCTGTTGTGAATCTATGAGTTATCTATCTATGTGTATATAGATAATGTTATTAAATTGTTTTAAACTTTAAAACAACTTGGACCTAAAAGACACGCTTTGGATTTCGATGAGACCGGGATCGGGTTTCCATATTTGGATATCCGAAAACCACATCGATCCAAATTAACGATAAGTCGTGAATCTTATGTGAAGAGTGAAGACTCGAGGTGTAAGGGCTATACGTCAGTATAACTCTGTGGGTGATTCCGTAATGAGATTGACGGAATAGTACTTATAGATTCGAGATGGAGATTCAGAGTGCAAGGGTTATCGTCATTAACTCTGAGGGTGATTCCAAAACGAGTGTAACGAGATAATGCCTTCGGTTTCGTTCGAACCCGGAACGAACTTGTATGGATTGAATGCTTTGAGCACATCGTCAGGTGGACGATGAGCATTCTAAGATAATGTGTCCACTAAAGGTAATCGTAGCCTCAAGCCTCATCAACCGGGAATGGCTAAAACAGGGGAGGTGCAGCAAGGCTTCGTGGGTAGCACCCACTGGAGAACAAGATTGATCCCTGTCTAGTGGTCCCTTTTTATTCGTCTTAGTGGGCAGTTGGATATGCGCACCAACTGCGGGGTTGTCTTGTTCGGAACTATTCAGTAAGGAATGGGTCCGGCCTTGTGTTGTAGGGGAGTGGGAGTACTCCTCGGTACGTTGATCTAGGCCACGTACTGCGACGGGCAGTACCCCAGTAGCCCTGCCATTGTATGGAATCCAAAATCCAATAAGTGCCAACGGTTTTGATTGTATTACCCACTTTTGTGGCTAGTGGCTGGAATTTAATCATGTAACAATTTCGGCTATTTCATATTTACTTGAAAACCCTAGACCTATTATAATATCACTGGATTTCCTATCAAATGTTTTGGTTAGCGTAAGGTGAAAACTTTTCCATGTTTATGTGTGGGAAGTCTTACGTGATACCTTTCTTTTCAAAAGGTTTTTGAAAGTTAAGCAACTTTAACCTGTTACTCACACCAGACCCATGTCTGACCCAGAGTTTATTTTTTGTTTTTCATAAACTCTTGGGTACTCAAATTTTTACGAGTAGCCAAGGGATTCAGGTTAGCTTTGACGAATATTGGAGGAGCAATGGAGCAGGAGGCTTCTGCGTTAGATATATAGTATTCCGCTGTGTGTTCTGTGTTGTTTCTGAGTTGTATTATGTTGTAAATACTGGACAGGTGTTTATAACTGTCTAGTATGTGTTGTATTATCTGTGTACTCTGATAATGATTGTAAGCTATGTAATATTTTATGTTATTAATATAATTTATTCGTTCCGCTGTTTAGATTCTGATGTGTTGTTTCTTCTTCTTCTCTTTCTTTCTCTTTTCTATCCTCTTCTTTCTTATTAGCGATGCGACTTCCTGGAGTGTGGAAGTTGGGTCGCTATAGGTGGTATCAGAGCATTAGGTTGAGTGAATACCTAGGCTCTGTAGTGGTGTCTATCTTGAGAGAGCGTATTTGTAATTTTATATATATTTATATATATTTATCTATTTCTACCTATCTGTTGGGTTACCTGTTCAGATTTTCCAATATAGGTTATAAAGGTAGATAAGGTAGTAGTGTTTGTAACACTATTACTACCATTGGTTGGAGTCTGATGTTTGAGATTGGAAGTATATCTGTCGAGACTGTAGACCTAATACCGTCTCGAATAAGTTTTGTTATGTTGAAAGATTTCATCGATCTCTGAAGGAAGCCTGTTAAGGTTCGGAGTCATCTTTGAAGTGTAGAGTTTGGTGAGTAGAGTTGGGATCTGTCGATTGGGCAGAAGTAAGTGATGGTATCGTGATACCTCAGGAAGTTGTAATTGCGTGATGAGATGCAGTGACTATGGATTGTTTCCGAAGATATTTTCTTTGGAACAAGTTTGGGAAGTGTGACTGTCTCGAAGTTGTGGCTGGATTCAGCAGGATGTTGTGGTGTTTTCTGTTTGCTTTAAAGTCCGAGTTTCTCGAAGAACTTTGGATTAAGAAGTTTGGCTTTGGCGACAGCAGTGCAGCTCGGAGTGTTCTGTGAGCCAACAGAGAGGTCTTAGCTGAGTAGTTTTTCTGTAGATGGAGTTCAGAAGCTGCTAAGTGAATCCATTTCTTCAATGGATTGACTAGATCAGTGTAAGCTGTTCCGTTTGGTAAAGAGAGAACGGTTTTCTTTGGAAATTTATCTGGGTTGATCGCAAAAGTGACTTGCGATTGTTTGAGTGTTCTCTTGGATTGTTGAAGATTGTTCTGGATGTCTTCTAAGAAGACAGAGATTTGTCCGCATCTGGAAATTGAGTTCTCTTATCGACTAGTATTCCAGGAGTGGAACCGGTGGTTTTATTTAGTTAGAGAATGATTCCTAGAGATGGAGTTTGATGAAGCAACTCAGTTTATATGGAATTTCTGAGTTTTTCTTTATGGATATGTGGAACCATATTTCTGGAAGGTAATGTCCAGTTAGTGCTTGTGTTCTTCATTAGTATTATCTTATCTACTATGGATCAGAGTTGTGCAGCGGAAGCAGTTTGGATATGTTTCTGATTGACTTTTCCAGATCAGGAGAAGTTTGTAGTTTTCTGATGTTTATGGAGTAGAATTGTGTTTTGGTTTTGGATTGATCTTGAGGTGATCATTGTGTTGGTTGTTTTTAGTTCTGATTGTTTCTAGAGGAATCAACAAGGGGTTGAGCTGATCAGTTTGGATGTTGGCAGCCTAGGATTTGTCTGAAGGCTTTTGTGGGTAAGGGAAGGGGGAATATGGAATTCGAAGTTGGAGACTTCGTTGTTGTTGGAGTTTTCTCTGATTCAGGAGCTATAAGTTTTGGTAAGATTAGAACAGCTAGCTCGGTGATGTTGGATCTTTTATCTGTGTTTTGGTTGGATTGGTATTTGGTTTTCAGGATTGAATTGTCAGTTTGGATAACTGGAACTCGATGAGTTTCACGTATCTCTGAGGGAGTACGTGTATGGTCTATCTCTGGTTTTGGAACCAGTAGTTTTAGAGGTTTGGTTGTTGAATCAGACTCGTCTGTAGTCTGATATGTTGTCTAGTTCTGTAGATATAGACGAATATGAGCTCTATAGTTTAATAGTATTGATTGTTTGGAATATATAGAGCGAGTATCCCGATATTTTTATACCGGGGAAACTCGTGAAAGTCTTATCCAGAATTTTTCTGGATAATTAGATTTGTTTGATTTGGATGAATTGATTGCTATGGTTGTTAGCATATCATTAGTATATGCTTGTGTTTTAAAATTAAATTTTTTAATAGATTATTAAATTACCTTTGTTTTAAATTTCGGGGATGAAATTCTTTTAAGGGGGGAGGAATGTGATGACCCGGAATTTTGGCAATATCAATTTAATAATCTGAATTAAAAAATTAAATTGATTTGATAATCTTTGTGATAAGATTGGAATTAATTTAATAATCCAATTAAAATAAATATGTAATTGATAGATTTTATCTTTTTAAAATCTAATAAATTGATTTCTATTTATAATATATATAGAATATTGTATATATTGTATATACATCTTGTTTTAATTCAATCATGTTTTCTATAGAATGTGTATCTTTAGTAAATTGTGAATTATGATTTTATTTAAAAGTTAAACTTTTAAAAAAAGGTTATTTAATAAATAAATATGGTTTTAAATGCATAAGATAAATATTGAACTGATCTAAAATATGTTTAACTCAAGTTTAAATTTAAATAAATAAGAATAAGGTTTATTTTGATTTCTTAAAAAATTAGTTGGATAAAATAAATGATTTATTAATAAAGAAACGATTTCTTTTATAAATTATTTATAGTTATCAAATGTTGTTATTTTAAAAATAATGATACATTGTTTATAACAAGTAAATTTTAAATAAAAATAATTGTTTTTCAAATTTAAATTGTGTAGTCTTATTTGTAAATAAACTAGATTTCAAAATTTAATTTGAACTTGAATTCAAGCTTGAAAACTAAAGTATAAATGTTTTAATTTCTTTTGATTTTGAAATATTTGTATAAGTTTATAAATAAAATTGGATTCATTCATTTTAAAATTATCTACTTGTGAATAAATACATGTTAACTAATTAATTAAACATGGATTTACGTTTATTTTGTATTAACATTTAATAAAATACAAATTAACATAATTTTAACTAATTAACTTTTAAAAAGAGACATGTGTTAGGTAATAAAACATTTAAGGTGACAAATGTTAAATTTATAGACAAGTGTCATCCATTTTAGATTTTCTTTTATTTTAATAAATAAAATTTCACCCTTACAAAACATGTTTGCTTCATTCTCTCATTTTTCTAATCTTCATTTTTTTCAAAAGCTAAGATAAGGTCTTCGGCTGAAAAATTGTTCAAAACAAAATCAGTAATTCTCCTCATTTTTTTTCAAAATCTATAAACAACCCTCCAAATTAAAATTCTGTTACAAGCTCTTCAAATCAAACCTGCAAACTGTAAATCATTACCTTGTAATCCACCTCTTATATCAAACATGTAAATCAATTCCTATTAATCTAAAACCCTATTCATTTTCAAAGCAAACCTGTAACTATTTCATACATATCTCTGTTCACAAATAACAACCTATCACCATCTCAAAAATCAAATACCTGCATCTCTGGAATTCAAACCTGCATATTTTTTTTTCAAATATAATGTAACGACCCGCTATTTTGGACTATTCGTATCCGCACATGTCGGGCTTGAATAATTCAAAATACCGAATTGTTAATTTAAATTTGGCAAAACTGAACATATACAGTAAATAAATAATCACAGAATCACAGACACAGAGTAATAATATGCAGCGGAAATAAAAGAGATAGTAGTTCATGAAGCTACTATATAAATATATAAGATACATCAGAGTTAACTAGATACAAAAGAAGAGTAACACGATACATCAGATATAAAACAGAATACATCACTGGAATCATCGAATGATGAAAGCAGAATAGATGGCTGGATCTTCAAGCAAAGCTCCAACTCCAAAGGTGAGTCTCGAAAGCTGAACCACTCAGTCTGACCCGAGTGTAAAGCAAAACACAAAACACTCGAGTCAGGGTTAATATTCTCATATCAATAAATCCAACTCAAGTGAAATAGCAATCGAAATACAAGTAACTCAAAGGATGTTGGAATCACCATCCTCTAAGGATCCGTTAAACTATCTACTATGTAGTAGTGTACGCTAAATAGATAATGTCTATCAGTAATATAAAATATCAAAATAGTGTTAAGGCGTTACCATTATCCCCCTTAACACATTTTATATAAATGTCATAGTCTATACAGCATTGTAAACTCCACCGTAAACTGGTGGGATATCAGGGAGTGCTCTATAGGTATAACACAAACAAATTCGTAGTGGTCGCGTATATGGAGATACAAGTATGACAAGGCACATGAGGCAATATCCAAAGTAGTGAAACTACCGTTTGCCTGATCCGGACTGGTGAGAACGCATCGCCGCAGCGATCGCAACACCGCGAAACAACACTCCTGAAATTCTGAGGGTGCACCAATCAATAAACAAGTAATGAGTAGTAGTTACGAAGAAGTGTGTTCGCTCGAGGTGGCTAACCCCATTTGGTCCGGCACGGCTCCTGATTTTAGTCATTTCCAATTTGACACAAGTGTCAAGGCTATCCATTATCGTTCTCTTTCTTCAGTCATCACGTACATCATTCCAACCACTTCATTCTGGATCACCACTCCGCGTATAGTTATTAAAGTGGTTTTCGGTTTAGATAGAGAGTATATCCATAACCGATTCCGGTCTCTTTAATAACTTTCGTAATTATTACACCGATTGGTCATTTAACAAATTTCAAAAACCAAATCAAATTCAATTTCAATTTCAATTCGTAAACCCACATTTCATTTGTCTTTCACTATCAATTTCCAAAGTTTACGTTTCAAAAATTCCAAATAACCATTTCAAAGTCTTACAATTCAATTTCAATTTTTTTTATTTAAAACAATTCAAATATTGATTCAACTTCGTATATAGGTTTCATTCCGAAATCATTTAAATTAATTTAATTTAACATTCAAATCAATTCAAATTCATTTATCGATTTCAGTCAATATTCATTAAGTAGATTCGTCATTCAAAACAATTTCCATTTAATTTCCAATTTATTAAATCAACTACTTACGTTCAACTTCATTATATCAAAACATCAAATTGAAATAACTAAATTCGTCAAATCAATTCTTTAAATTTCAAGTCTTACGTTAATTTCAATAAATCACGTTTTTATTTCAATAAATCACATTTATTTCTTGTTAAAGAAATTCAATTTTCACTTATTTATGACTTCGTTATAAATTTCAAACTCAATTAATAAAGAACTAAATTTCACATATTCGAGAAGTTCAATTTCACTTATTAACTTACTTAAATAATTTTCAAACCTAATAAATTAAGAAAACCCAATTTCATTTATTAACGAAGTTCCAATTCACTTATTCGAAAGTTCAATTTCTTTTATCAAAGAATCTAATTTTTATTCAATTATCAAATAATTAAATCTTATTCAATTATTAAATAATTTCAATCTTAATTATTAATAATTTCAAAACTTAATAATTACAATCTTGATTATCAATTCAAACTTAATTGTTAAATCATTTCCACGTAATTTTGAATTCAAACTTAATTATCAAATCATTTCAACCTAATTATAAATTCAACTTAATGATTTCAAACTTAATTATAATTCCAAACTTAATTATAATTTAAAATTTAATTATTAAATGATTTCAAATCTAATAATTTCATTATTTATTAATAACTCCAAATTTAATTATTAAATAATTAAATTTCAACAACGTCTTTCATCATTTATTACATTAATATGTTGATTCAGATTCCAATATTAACATTTTTCCTTTCATCAAAATTTACATTCCAATTCTATTTCAAAACCTTATTATTCAAAAAAAATCTTTATTTTATTTAAAATCAGATTATTGACCAATCGGTTTATTTAATTCTCTATCCTAAGTCAAGTTCGTTTGGGTATTTATCATTTCAACCCGATTCCAATTCCAATTCAAAAATCAAAACATAACAAAGGGAACGTACAGTGTGATAACTGGGATGGTGTCAAAGTAAATAAACAAGCAATAACAACAATCAACACAATCCAATAATCAATTCAAATAATCCCGAAATAATCGTATTAATTCACATTGTTGTTTGTGCAAATTAATATAATTATTTCTAGAATCTACACTATCATTTCATGTAGATTAAAGATTACTACAATATTATTTATACGGTTCTTCACTTGTCATTCGATTTCAATTTTCACTACAACAATTAAATCAGCATACGTCCAATGGTTCAAAGTGTGATTATCACTAATCTACATGTCAATTAATTTAACAATTTAAAGCGGTCATATTCAACTAATCAAATTCAACATATATGTCGATTCAAATTTTAATTATCCTACGTCAAATTCAATTGTATAATATTTATCACTTTATACATTACAATTTAACATCCAATATAAACAACACACAAACAATCAATTATCAACCAAAACTGGATTATTATTGCATACATAACAGATAACGGTGTCAGATGTCAAAGGTGAACTGATACATAAATAACAGTGCAATAAATAACAGCAGTATATTTCAATTGTCGTTTTAATTGAAATCAAATTTAATAAATAAAAGAACATTAATCGTGAGTGATTGCTCACCTTTCGAGGCTAGAGAAATTTGACGATGAATTGAATTATGGATCCAAACACGAATTCCGGAACAAAGCTGAATTGGTACAAATTAGGACGGACACGGCTGATAAATAAAAATCGATAAGAACACTCAATCAGATTGACGGAGACAGAAAATATACAAAACTAAATTCTTGTATTGAAATAAACTAATATATAGACTAATACATATGTTATATTAGACAATGTCCATATAATTCTTCAAATAATAATACCCAAACCAAAATCAACATATGCAACTTAATATATGTTGTACTATAAGAACCATCCTGTATTAGAACTAATATTAAATTTTTGAAACACATACGTATTAAATCTGACGCCGTATACATATACATATTGCATATAAATGTATGTCACAAATTCATCATTAAATTTAAAACCAAATGGGATGAATCTCGAATCTCCCAATATTTTTCAAATTGAACTTATGTATATGCTTCCATACATATTATAATATAAAAATTAATATAATGTTCTTTTATTATAATGTACATAACTTACAGTTTAACAAAATCTAATTCAGATTCACTTACGGAAAGCATCAATATAGCTTCATAAAACAAAATATGCTACGTACAACCCAACTTTTGGAAAGTCTATACATAAATATACTACTGTAACAATCATAAAACTATAGAACAAACTGCGTATAAAATATGTAACATATCTGTAGGAAAACATCAATATACCTTTCATGAATAAAATAAAATATAATTTTTAACCATTATCTAATAGTGTAAATATAGTACTCATATATATAACTGGTATACAAATCAATTTACAAAACAAATCAAAATCATGTATATAATTTAGATAATATTTACTGAACTCATATACTAATTTTTTTCAACTAATATTTAAGCATTGCATATATCAAGGCTATTACACATAATTTAAAGATATTAACCAAATTTAAGAGAGTATTTCAAACACATACTATACATATATTTTTTTCAAATTATATCTACTATTCTAAACATATCGTAATATAAATACTGATATTATATGCCCACCCTATATATAATAAGTACAGTAACAACTGCCGACCTGCCACATCAAATAAATATACATAGACCTATATCTATATAATAAATTTTATACAGTAAATATCATATTGTATAAATAACTTGTACTATATATAAAAATCATTCGAATGCAAAATCATTGAACAAAAATTATCCAAAGTGTATGCAGACTACAAAATCCTACAACCTTTCATAGAAAAATATAATATTATAAAACACAACAAACTCGTTCTGCAACTTCTTTAAACTAATATAAACTTGTATCCACTTGAATAAAGATGTATATATTCTCTGTAACATACAAGTTTCGAAACCCAAATACTGACATAAAACCGAAACAAATACATTTTTCCTTTTTTTTTATAAACCCTACGGTAGCATATATAATAAAACATATAAGTATACAATGGAAAACCCAACATAAAATACATACATACATATATATATTAACTAGCATATATAAACATATGAATAAACTCAATATACATCTTTATTTATACACCAGAACAACGTGTAAAACTTTTATAGACAAACCTATAAGTGACCGTACCTGCGAAGAAATAAAAAGGAAGATGTAAATTTCGGTAAGATGGGCTGCATAGTGACCGGTGACATGGCAGCTCGGTTCAACAGGGATGAGGAAGAGAAGAGAGGGGGCGGGTATGAAGCGGAGCACGACTAAGCGAGAGGGAGGAGGAGGGTGGTGAAGGTGACATGGCAGCTCGGTTCAACAGGGTAGGGTGGCGAGTGAGCTCCAGGCTTGCGTGTATGGGTGTGGTGCATGGGCTGCTGCTCGAGGTCGGAGGGTTGTCGGCAAGTGGATGAGCGTGCTACTTGATGGAGATGCATGCGTGAGGCTGTGTACATGTGGTGTTGGGAAAGGAAATCAACAGTTTGAGGAGGATTAAAGAAAACAAGGGAGTGGGGAAGAAAAACACGTAGACAAACTTTGCATATGTAAATAGTAATATCCTTCAAAATGTGAACATGCAACGTGAGAAAGATAAATGCACAGGGACGATAATGGAAAATAACCAAAAGTCGTCTAGAATTCGAAAAATATTAATTGCTTCGTGGCTATTGATTTTTTTATGTTGGATAACGAATAGTCACAGGAAATCCAAAGACTCAGTTGCCGAACAGATACGTTGAACGTTTCGCAGACTGCTTCGCACACCGGGCTCTGAAATTCTCAATCGAATATACTGCGGAGATCAGCGTGACGAGACGATCAAAACAGTATACAGATATCAGTGGTACGATTGGATTATAAAAATTCGAATTTTTATAATAGCGGAAAATGCATGAAAAACGTAGAAAAATAAGATCTACGAATCAAAAGATGTCCGAATTTGGAAAACCGACCAACTGACATCTTGCTCAGAAGATGGTTTAGAATTTCTCTATGTAAAAATATTTTGGTTTTGAAAATGTTTTATTTTCATCGCTTTTTAACTGATTTAATTGAAGTAAATTTACGCACGAAATAAAGTTTCATATTTTCAGACGAAAATTTACCAGTTTCTATGTTTAACTAGACGCATTCCAAATATAAATTTATATTTCAAAATTTTAACGTTTAAATTCCACAAAAATTCAATTAATAACGTTATTAAAACCGGTTAAATTTTACGGGTTGTTACATATAAAGACACCTGCAATTTCCAGTTTTGGAACCAGCATTTCTTATTCAAGTGGCAACTGCAGTTTCAAATTAAAGAAACATAGCATGCATGCAGTTGTAAGATCAGGAAGCAAATCTGGATTTTTAGGCAAAAACTGTTCTTATACCTGCATTTTCAAAATCTAAAGAGCCGTGCAAGCAAACCTGCATTTCTTATTCAAACTGTTAAAGAAAAATTGCTCTACCTTCAAGCTTCAGGTGAGTAACATCATATTTTTCAATATCTTAAATTAATTATGGTTGCATACTAAGATCTGGATGAATGTGTGTTGGATAAATATTTTTTTATAGGTGTTGATGATTTTCTCTGTGTGTGTGTGTGTGTGTGTGTGTGTGTGTGTGTGTGTGTATATATATATATATATATGAACGTGTAGATATGTGTATATGTTCCATTTTCATCTCTGTTGCCATTTGTCAAACTTAAACTTGGATCAAAAAAATTCATATTCTCTTGAACTCTTGATGTTAGTACTCAGAATTTAAGTAAAACTTGTTGTTATGACATAGAGCAGGCTTTAAAATTTGGTGTAAGTTAAATTGAATTGGAAAATCTCACTGGCAGTATACAAACAATAGTGAATGTTATACAAGGTGGAAAAAAACTCAACTTTGTAAATTAAGTATTCAACATTATAAAGTGAAAACACAAACCAAAACATGATTTACAACACTGAAATCAAAATTTTTAAGGTAAGAATGTGGGTGCAGTTTTGCACTGCACTGTTTTGGGGTTTTTGGGATTCTCGGGTAATTTCAGTGATTAGGAAGGATGAGTTTCTTCCAGTAGGAAGAGGAATGTTAAGTGGAGCTTGGAAAATTACTGGATGATGATGAAATTCATCAAGGAACCTGTTGCTATTAAATTTCTTCTGTAAACCTAGTTTCTACTAGGTTGAGAGTTTTGATTAGTTCATCTTCTCCAAGCGATCGAGTGCGGTGAGAATTAGAGGGTCGATAGCTTGAACGTTGTTGATGTCATAATCGGAGTTGCAAGATTAACGGTGGTCGGAGGATGGTGGTGGAAGTGTTGTCAGGTTTGGGAAAATTGGTGCGTTCTGTGTTTCCAGGTTGGAGTTTAAAGCTCGAATTCGATTTTGGATTATAGAAGAGTGGATTGATGGTTGTGTTGGAACGAGAGGTTGGACGCCGGCGTAGGGAAGCCACCGGAGGTGACTGGTGATTGCCGGAGGCACGGTGCACGTGCACCGTGCAATTTTCTTTGATCTGTTGTTTCTAGGTATAAGGGTATTTTAGAACCCGAAGTAGAACTCGGGTATTTTTGTGGTTTGCTCGAAGGAAAGAGTCTGAAGACTCGAAGCAGATGTGGGTAGGATAGGGGTTAGTTTAGTACAGGTTTTACAGTAACCTGTTCTTCTGTTTTAAATTTTAAAATAAAATTTAAACATTAAATTCAAATGGAAGTAAAGTTCTAAAATCTGAGTCATGTTTAAAGCTAGTTTGTATTATAGTTTCAAATGATTTTGAATCCTACAAGTTTTTAAATTAAAAGTAGTTTTCAGTTTGAAAACTAAAATAAATAAACCTGACAGTTTTTATGTAAATTTAAATTTCATTTGAAATCTGAATCATGATTCAAAACAGCAGTTTGAATCTAAATCTAAGTTCAGTTTTCTTAAAATTTTTGAATCTTCTGGTTTTAAAAATGAATTTAGATAAAGAGTTTTAAAATCAAGATTCAAATCAAATGTTTATTTCAAGTTTAAATTCAAATGATTTAAATAAGGAATGGTTTCAAATGTATTGAATTTAAAACCTGGATAATTGAATAAGTTTTGAAATCTGAATGTTTTCAAACTAGTTTAAAATTTAAATTGTTTATTTTAAGTAAAATTGTTTCAAAACAAATATTTAAATTTATTTTCCTTTTTGAAATAAAATCATTATAAATGGTTTATAAAGGAAGTTAAATGATTGTTAACCTGAATTTATAATCTAAATTATAATGTATTTAAAACTTAGTTTAATTAAATTAATTATACTAAGACTTATCTTATATAAGTTTTATTATAAGAAAATAAATGTTATTAACATTTACTTTGGAAAGAATAAATGGAATTTAAAATTTGATAATGCTTAAATAAATATCATTATTGAATTTTAGATTCAAATTTGGAATTTGAATTTAAATTTTAAATGCAATATTCTAAGTACTCTTTAATATTTATATAATTATTAATAAGGAATGGGTTATCTTAAAAATTATTAAGATATTAAAATAATTAAATAAATAAGATAATTAAGGAGAGACTCATTCTATAATTAATAATTTGGATTAATTTAAATTAGAGTTAATTAAGAAGTAATTAAAGAATAAATAATAGTTAATGATGGCCATTAACTAAAGTTTATTTATTAATTAATTAATATGATTAATTTTCAATAATTAATTAAATTAATTAATTAATGTTAATAAATTGTAAAATTTATTTAATTTTAATTACTTAAATAAAAGTAATTAAGACATTAATTACTTAATGTAATTAATGAAGTTATTGAGTTTGGTTTAAATTAATTAATTAAGTTTAATTAATTTTAAAAATGAGATTTGATAATAGCTACCTGATGTAATTACTGTAGTGAAATTACCCAGTGAAGTAATTAAAGATAATTACTGAACGTAATTAATAGATGATATTGGGATTGTGAAAATAATTTGGATTAAATTATTTTGTATAATTAATCAAGTGATTAATTAAAGAAATTAATTAAGGAATAATTAATTTGATAAGTAATTAAGGGTAGTTAATTACATATTGAGATTAATCAAAGGTGATTAATAATTATGGTTTAAGTAAGATTAATTACTTAAAGTAATTAATTTAATTGAGTAATTAATTAAATATAATTAAGAATCATTAATTAATATAATTAATGATGTAATTAAGATTGATTAATTAATATTAATTAATCAATAATAAGTAATTAAGGATAATTAATTAATTATAATTAATTAAGGTTAAATGTAATTAAGTATAGTTAATTAATTAATGAAGTAATTAGAGGTTAATTACTGAATTTGGTTTAGAGTAATTAATTTTGTGAAATTAATTGAAGTATAATTAATCAGGATTGATTAATTAAGATGATAAAGTAGAGGTTAATCAATTAATTAATTTGTAATTAATTAATGTAAGCAAGATTTATATTGTGTAAAAAATTAATTTAATTCATTTTAAATTAATTAAAGATGATGTAATTAATTTAATTCATTTTAAATTAATTATAGATAGTATGATTATAGATCATTGCTTATGATGGTTGTTATTGGTTGCTTTGAATGGTTTTTAATCTCAGCTATGAGATTAATAATGTTGAGTGATATGGATGTATTGGTTGCATTGTGATGGTGATATGGGTTATCGTTGATAGTGATAAATGTGGATTATTTGTGGTTATGATAATGATAATTATCTGTTGTGAATCTATGAGTTATCTATCTGTGTGTATATAGATAATGTTATTAAACTGTTTTAAACTTTAAAATAACTTGGACCTAAAAGACACGCTTTGGATTTCGATGAGACCGGGATCGGGTTTCCATATTTGGATATCCGAAAACCACAACGATCCAAATTAACGATAGGTCGTGAATCTTATGTGAAGAGTGAAGACTCGAGGTGTAAGGGCTATACGTCAGTATAACTCTGTGGGTGATTCCGTAATGAGTTTGACGGAATAGTACTTATAGATTCGAGATGGAGATTCAGAGTGCAAGGGTTATCGTCGTTAACTCCGAGGGTGATTCCGAAACGAGTGTAACGAGATAATGCCTTCGGTTTCGTTCGAACACGGAACGAACTTGTATGGATTGAATGCTTTCAGCACATCGTCAGGTGGACGATGAGCATTCTAAGATAATGTGTCCACTAAAGGTAATCGTAGCCTCAAGCCTCATCAACCGGGAATGGCTAAAACAGGGGAGGTGCAGCAAGGCTTCGTAGGTAGCACCCACTGGAGAGCAAGATTGATCCCTGTCTAGAGGTCCCTTTTTATTCGTGTAACGACCCGTAAATTTCGACGATTTAATTTATTTAATAGAATTTTGTAATAAAAATTTAGTAGAAATAATAAAAGGTGATAAATATATATTGAACGCTAATTTAACAATGGTAATTTAACCCTTTGTTTGTAATATGAATAAATTTTTCAATAAAAATTGGTGTAAGTATTGTACCTGAATATAATGGGAAGATAGAGAATATAGGTAAGGCATTTAATTAGTTAAGTGTAAATTTATGGGTATAATAACAATTCGTATACATTACCTAATTAATCTGTCAATTAATTTGTTAAAAAAATCAAAACCTTTTAATTTGGTAAATAATTCGATGCGTATTGATAAGCGTTACTTTAACGATTAATTTTAAAGTGATGGGAAGAAAATAAGTAAAGTTATGCATTAATAAATAAATAAAAATATCGCAATAAATAGGAAACTGACATAACATTTATTTATATGAACGTTACTTATTGATTTGAGAGTAACGGAAGTGTGAACGTAGAATAAAATAAGCGTAGATTTATGTTAGGTAATTATTGAGAATATGGGGAATAAGTTGAAATAATATTAATTAAAAATTTATGCGTAAAACATGTTATGTAAGATATATTGATTCCATTTAATAAATTGAGGATTAATATTATCGAAGAGGATTAAATATGGTCTCAATGTAAATTTAGATAAGTTTTGAAATAAAGACTAATTCCATTCAGAAGATGACAATGGGTGCAATATTTTGATTTGTAAGCAATAGTAATAGGTTACATGTTTAATTGGTTGATAGAATTTGAATTGAAATAAATGTTAACACACTAAATAAAGGTTACATTAATATGATAAGTAATACAATGTCTAAAAGTTTAATATAGAGTGTGTTAAGACGTAGAAATGGAAATTAGGAAGCAGTTGGAATTAAATGAAATTTTAGGTGTATTTATGAGAAATTTACGTACAATTAAAGAGGAGAATGAAATAAATACAAGCCAATTTTAGTGAATAACGGGATCTAAACCTAAATAAATAAATTCCTTGAAATTTAAGTTTTAATTTTCGATAAATTGGATTTGTACTTTAATATTGAAAATTTTGGGATTATTCAAAAATAAATTAATGTAGGAAGTTGTTAAAGGATTCTGAATTTACCAAGTGGTCCAAACTGACAAAATTTGCAAATAATTAAAGTTGGATTGTAAATCTGATTCAATTAACCTATTATTAATTTATTTGTTTGGAATACAAAAAGTAATGATAGGGTTAATTGAAATTAAGGGTAGTTTAATTTGTATGTTATTTGGGATTAAGGCAAGATGGGTGGATATTAGGAGTTATATACTTAGATCATTCAATTTATTTGGATAACATTGTAATAAATGTAATTAAATGTACATTTACGTGAAATATAATACCATGCTTAATAGATTGCTAAGTTGTATATATTAAAGGGAATTTTATTAATTTTTTAAAAAACCTTAATTAATATGGTTGATAAATTTAATATAAGAAAAACCAATGAAATTCTTGGGAATAATGTAGGTTAATATGAGTTAGTAGTTAGGGTAGTGACTAAAATTGGTAATACATTGCAATTAATGTTAATAGTGTTGACATAAGCTAATAAATTTAAATGTTAATGCAATACCAATTTATGTATTTAAGGTGATTGCGAAATTGGAATTTGATAAATGCAGTAACTAACTCAGGGCAAATAGATTTTATGGAATCAATAAAAGATAGGTAAATTTAATGATTGTTTGGTGGTAATTTAAGCATGAATGGGAATAAATCCGGCAATAGTGAGAATTATTAATTATTACCCATCAATTTATTTAGAATCTAAATCAAATGCAACATTCGTTGTTATTTGTAGCTTATAGGTGGAAATAACGTAAACTTTGTTCAGAATATGATAATTAGTTAGATTAAAAGAATGAAAGGCAGGATATATGGATTCATTTGGATTTAGAACATGATAATTTGAATTTATTGAATTTATTGGAAACTGAATAGAACATATTATGTGATTGAAATTAAAGTTGGAATTCGGAGATGTTTTAGGAATTCCCATCTATGGGATACCAATAGATAGGATAATTAAATGAAAGGTCAACTAAAGGATTTCTGCAAAGTTAATTTATAATTTGTAGATAAAATAAAATTGAAGTTTTACGCTGAAGTTAATAATATACTCAGCATTTAAGAAACATCTTAAATTGTCTAAATTTGAATAAACAATGAAGTAATAAATAATAATTATTAATAAAATCCAAAATTTGGTAACCCGTTTTCAAATTAATGATAATTAGTGTTGGTATAGGCTATTTATTTAAGTAACAGTGCGATGCCAAAAAAAATGGATTGGAAGTAATTGCGAAATATAAATAAAATATTTTAGTAGGGAATTCAAATGTATATATACATAGAAATGTGGATTTTTATAGTATGAAAACTTAGTCAATTTACAATAGTTAAATCTATTGAGAATGAATAAAAATCTAAGATAATTATTACGGTAATTTAGAAATTTAGTTGAAAATGGAAACTTATCTATGAATTTGGAATTTAATGAAATTGTGAATTTATATTGAAACTTATAAATGAAGCATCTAAATTTACATTTGTAAATACGTTTAAAATTCAATGTAAATATCTGAGGAAGAAATTAATTTATTTACTAATCCGTAACGTATCCAATTAATATAAAATATTCTGGTGGGCCAACAACCGTTTTGCGCGTTTATGATTCGTGCCCACCTATCCTATTTCACTTTGTCTATTTATAGGCTGTGTAAACCCTAGCCTCCATCTATCTTCATTTCTCTCTGTGTGTTCTTTTCTTCAACTTTTTCTCTTCCAATGGCTGCAAAATTTCTAGATCCAATTACATTCCAAAATAAAATAAAAAATATTTCAAACTCCTCTAAAAATTCCAGAAAAATTATATGTCATAATTCTCGAAGAGCGTAATCTGTTGGTACTGTCCGTTTTTTTTATTGGTGCTGTAGCGTGCTCGAATTTGAGAAGAAGGACGTGGCCAGTGACGTGGCATGGTGATGGGGTATATTTGTTTATTTTGTTTTATTTAATTTTTGTTTCAATCGAAATTTTCGAATAACTTTCTCATACGTAGTCCGATTCACGCGAGATTTTTTTTGTTAGGATCGTAATTAAATTCCAGATCTGTTGACGCTGGTTTGGAACAATTCGGAGACCGTCGAATTTTTGAGTTTAAATTGAATTTAAATTCGATTTAAATTCAAAAGGTGAGTGTTTTAACCCACTCACAACTTCTAAAATTTCTTATGTTTGTTAATTCGACTTTAGATATGGGTAGAAATTTATTTATGACTGTTTGGCATGTTTTATTCACTATTTCTGTTTAAACGCATTTATTTAATATAACTGTAAATTTATTTATTTACTGCATATAAATTTCACAGTTAGAATTTATTTATTGCATATTAACTGCCAGGCATAGTTATGTTAAATTTTATTTCATATTAACTGCCAGTTAAGTTTACGTTTATTTTTGCATATAAACTGCCAATTAACAGTTATTAAATTTATTTTGAGTATAAACTGATAATTGATACCATTATTTATCACCTGTTATATATTGATGATTGTTTGAAATTGGATGATGACTGTGATAAATGGATGTATGATTTGATGGATGAATGGATGATTTATTTTATTAATTGCAAGTTGCTTTGCATTTCATTCATTCGGGATTGCGGTTTGAAATGATATAAAACCGCATTTTATTTTAAATTGCAGATTGAAATGATAAACATCTGTATCACTTGACCATAGGGTAGAAAATTTTATATAGGCACCGCGGTATATATATAAAATATATTTTGGAATGTTTTTATGGTTTTGTAAAGCTATATATATATGGTTTATGGGATATTGAATTAGTTATTTATATATATATATATAGTAATTTTCGGGTTTAAGCTTTGTATAAATTTGATTTGAAGTATAAAATAAAGTTTGATTTTTAGGAATCAAATACGATTAAGCATTTATTTAAAATCTAATTTCTGGAGTTTTATGACTTAAATGAGAATAAGATTTGGAAGATGAATATTAAGTTAAATTGAAATTTAATAAAAGTTAGAATTTTTAAAGGATATGATTTTATAACTTGATTTTTGTGCAGAGTGATCTAAATGAATATCAGGTTGATTTAAATGAATATAAAATAAATTGAAAGATTATCCAGTTATGTGAAGTTAAAGGTTTTACTTAAATTATATTGAATTCATTAAGTAAACATTTCAAGTATAAATAAGAAGTAATTGAATTTGATACATATGGATTTGTCAAATGAGTTGTTTTTTTGAAATGGTGAAATATTTAAAGCCTTGAAACATAAGAATTGAAATGGTATTTGGAAGTGTAAATCGATATTTTGCTTTATAAAAGTAGTTTAATATTTAACCATTTAAGAGATGGAAATTTGTTTCAAAGCTATGTTTTTCAAGGTAGTATAATTTTGAAATATTATGTTCAAGAGTTTGATTTCTAAATATTTTACTTTGGAAACCCTTTGATTTTGGAAGGAATATATATTTGAAAATAAATGATATCGTATTGATTTGGGGTTTTAAAAATATAAATGATATCGTATTTATATGGGTTTAAAATGGATATTTTATTCTGGTTTTAAAGTATAAACTAGTTTGAAAAGACCGCGGTGTTATAATAACGATTGGTTGTTGAAGAGACCGGGATCGGAAGTTGTCATACTCTCTGCCAACTCCGAAAACCACTTTAACAACCGTGTACACGGTAGAGATTCCAGAATGAAGTAGGTTGGTGGCGGTGTTTCCTTTAAAGGTAAATACGAGGACCCAACTCCCGTGAGTTGGCATAAGGTGGCTAAAACAGGAGCGATCGACGGGTTAATGAGGTAGCACCTCTGATCGGACACTTCCCCTCGATACTATACTCAGACTTTGGATTTTCGGTGGCCACCTTCACTTTTGATTTCTTTGATATGGGGAGTTTGTCCGAGGTGGGCGGCAGTTGCGCGCTGCGCGTTTCCATCGGCCCGGAAGCGTAATTGGTATATCTACCCTGGCATTGCCTAGTTGTGCCGTGTCACCTACCCTAGCGTGCCTTATACGATTTTGTTTTGTACCATACCTATGGAGTGCCCTCTGACAACGCCCATTACGGGGGAGATTACGGTACTGTATAGACTATGGGAATATATAAATGTGTTAAGGTGGAAAATGTAAAGCCTTAACGCTATTTAAAAGTAAGTTTATTTTACAATTAGACACTATTATAATAGCGCAATATACTACATAGTAAATAGTTTAACGGATCCTTAGGAGATGTAAATCCCGAGCATCTCTTGAGTTACTGTACTCATATTTATTTCTGTTAATTTAACTCACATAAGATCTTTTAGTTCTGACTCGAGTGTTTTGTCTTTTCAAATTCGCTCGGGTCAGTCCGAGCGTTTCAGGATCGAAGACTTTAGCTCTAGAGGACGAAGACGGAGATTTCTATTATTAATATTAATTATATTCCACTACACTCATATTGTTTCGCTGCTTTGTCGTACGGTATGTGTACTCTGATATGTATTGTATAAATAAAATCAAAGGTTTTGTAAAACAGCTTCATGAACTGTATATTTGATTATTATATTTTATCCTTCCGCTGTGAGATTCTGTTTGTTTTTTTTCTTTCTCTGTTTTTCTTATTTATCCCATAACAATCCGCCCTTACGTATGGTTTGAATTGGCACGTGTGTCCGTTTAAATCGTGCGAAAAGGCGGGATGTTACATCTCGGCTTAGTGGGCAGTTGGATATGCGCACCAACTGCGGGGTTGCCTTGTTAAGAACTATTCAGTACGGAATGGGTCCGACCTTGTGTTGCAGGGGAGTGGGAGTACTCCTCGGTACGTTTATCTAGGCCGCGTACTGTGACGGGCGGTACCCTAGTAGCCCTGCCATTGTATGGAATCCAAAATCCAACAAGTGCCAACGGTTTTGATTGTATTACCCACTTTTGTGGCTAGTAGCTGGAATTTAATCATGTAACAATTTCGGCTATTTCATATTTACTTGAAAACCCTAGACCTATTATAATATCACTGGATTTCCTATCAAATGTTTTGGTTAGCGTAAGGTAAAAACTTTTCCATGTTTATGTGTGGGAAGTCTTACGTGATACCTTTCTTTTCAAAAGGTTTTTGAAAGTTAAGCAACTTTAACCTGTTACTCACACCAGACCCATGTCTGACCCGAAGTTTATCTTTTGTTTTTCATAAACTCTTGGGTACTCAAATTTTTACGAGTAGCCAAAGGATTCAGGTTAGCTTTGACGAATATTGGAGGAGCAATGGAGCAGGAGGCTTCTGCGTTAGATATATAGTATTCCGCTGTGTGTTCTGTGTTGTTTCTGAGTTGTATTATGTTGTAAATACTGGACAGGTGTTTATAACTGTCTAGTATGTGTTGTATTATCTATGTACTCAGATAATGATTGTAAACTATGTAATATTTTATGTTATTAATATAATTTATTTGTTCCGCTGTTTAGATTCTGATGTGTTGTTTCTTCTTCTTCTCTTTCTTTCTCTTTTCTATCTCTTCTTTCTTATTAGCGATGCGACTTCCTGGAGTGTGGAAGTTGGGTTGCTACAATCAATATGTATCATAGAGTAATAATGAATTACTCAAGATCTATGGTCTTATACGACACATCAGAAGGTAACCATCATTAATGATCCATTCAAAAATTCTTTCATAAGTGTAAGAAAAGTAGTATCTCAAAATACTTTATATTTTGTAATTGACTTCAAACATAAGTAATTCTTTTTTTAAATAACGAATTTCAGTTTAAGAAATCATTTAGGAGGTATTAAGTATAAAAAATTTAGCCAATAAAATTATCTTTATAAATCATTTGACGAATCTCAAAAATAATAAATGAGTCAAACGTTATGTTATTTGCATTGAAATGTGTCAAATTTAAATTATAAATTATGTCCAAAACATACGCCACTTTGCAATAGGTTTTCGGGCAGTAAATATTTGAAATTTAAACATGTATAAAACAAAAGTTGTATTAAAATATCTTTCCAAGAAGTCAAATATTAATAAATTCCATTCATGAAGTTAAAGGTTATGGTCAATGTACTGGAAAGTGTTTTTAGATGTCATTATACTCATTTCGACCTAATAACATGACCAACTTCGCTACACAGTTTCAGTTATGAAAACATCTAAATTTAGATAAGAAATAAATATGAAAGTAGTAAATCTTTGAGTTAGCTTTTAGAACATTAAAGAAATTTAAAATTCGTTTAGATTTGCAAAAGTTATGGTCTAATATATAGCAAGGTGTTTTTGGATGATTCACTCGGCATAAGCTCGTCTTTGTTACACGGTTTTAGTATGAAAATGTTCTAATTTGGAAAATAAATAAAAAATAAGTTGTAGATATTTGAGTCAGCTTTTTATAACATAAAAGAAATTTAAAATCCTTTTAAATTTACAATATTTATGGCCAATTTATTGAGAGTTTGCAATCAATTCCTAGCTACCACTATCCATACTAAACAATTTTATTATCACATCATGGAACAACATAAAAACATTTACTTAAGAAGGTTTTATGACTTCAAAGTTGTGTGATTTTGATCTTAGTCCAAAGTGCTAGAATCGTCTTACATTCCTAAGTATAGACTTCTCTTTTCATTTTCTTTTGTTCATATATATTCACATAGGCTAATTTGTTTCTAGTAGAGAATACGAATAGAAATGGAGTATGTACACTTTTTGTTTCAAGCTATTCAAGGTGAACCCAAATAAAGAAAGTAAGTACATATTTATGAAGTTTGAAATTTTGCATTTATGTCCTTAACAAATTTATTTTTGCATATAATTCATACACTATTCATTAAACCAAGTGTCGCCTGTTCTTGCCAAATGTCTCCCTTCCTTCCATTTTTCACATAGTTCATTTTGGTGAGAAGTACCTACGTTGTAGTTGCATGAGAGATTGACATGTAATTTCATATGCTTATTTTATATACAAAGGGTCCATTTTCAAACCCGATCAGTACAATCAACGCCTACTTTCATCTAGAGGTTTATTAAAATAAAAGTATACATTTGTTCAACACGGTGTACTGATTACAATTCTACACGATTTATTGAAATTTATCAATATTTAATTCTTACGTCAAATGCATCTTAGTACGTCAAACAAAAAATAACTATATCCATAAAATATGGCAAAAGGACGGGTTATTTTAGGTCTCCCCTTAATAATAATATATATAGATCATGGTGACTGGTATATTATACAGTCGAACAATTTCTTTCGAGTATATTCTACTCAGCTTCTCCATTGAGAAGGTCATGTTATGAGCTATGAAATATGTTGACTTTGTTAGACGATCCACCACTACCCATATTGCATCATGATCTTGCTTTGTCATTGGTAATCCAATGATAAAGTCCATTGTTATATGTTCTCATTTCCATTCAGCGACAGGAAGTGGCTATACAAGTCATGTTGATCGTTGTTGCTCAGCTTTTATTTATTGGCATGTAAAACATCTTGCCACAAATTTAGCAACATTCCACTAAAATTGACGATTACGATCCATAAACATCTTTGTGCTTCCAGGGTGCACTATGAGCTTTAATCGATGTGCTTCACTTAAAATTTCATTTCTACATTCAGCTTGCTTTGGAACACAAAGTCGGTTCCTAAATCTAAAACCTTTATCTTTATCAATGATCTAATCTTTAGGTTCTTTGTCCATCATCTTATTAACCATTGCTCCATTAATCATCCTTGTGCAAGCATTAATTTTAGCATGGGTCTCTAAAATTGTCCATTCTTTTATCATTAAACGGGCTACTAGGTCGTAGGATTTTCGATTTAATGCATCTGAAACTATGATCACCTTTCCTGGATGATAGTGCAGTGTAAAGTCATAGTTCTTTAGAAATTCCAACCATCTCCTTTGTCTCATATTTAATTCTTTTTGGGAGAACAATACATTAAACTCTTGTGGTTTGAGTCGACATGGAATTGTTTCCCAATATAGATAATGCCTCCAAAATTTTAAAACAAATATAATTGCGGCCAATCCCAAGTCATGAGTTGACTTCATGTGCCTTTATTTGGCGAGATCCATAAGCGATAACTTTATCTTCCTACATCATAATACATTTTATATAATACTCCACATTTTGGCAAAGATAAGATTGGTACTTCGATCAACCTTTCCTTTAGTTTTTCAAATGTCATCTCATATTTTCCATTCCTGTTAACCCGCCTTTTGGAAAGGCCACGGACAGACGGATTTAACTAAGTTGACTTCACGATTATCGAGGTTGAAATATGATGGATTCGATTTAGAAGGATGGAATTCACCTGGATATGTCGCTCGGCATTGAGGTGAGGATATGCCGCTCGGCATTGAGTTGAGGTTATGCCGCTCGGCATGGAGTTGAGGTTATGTCGCTCCGAATCGAGGTGATGTTATGCCGCTCGACATCGAGGTGAGGTTATGCCGCTCGGCATCGAGGTGAGGTTATGCCGCTCGGCATCGAGGTGAGGTTATGCCACTCGGAATTGAGGGCATTGAGTTGAGGTTATGCCGCTCGGCATTGTATTGAGGTTATGCCGCTCGGCATTATGGTGGGGATATGCTACTCGGCGTTGAGGTGAGGTTATGCTGCTCGGCATTGTGGTAAGGTCAAGGTCGTTCGGCATGAGAAGAATGCGGCTCGGTGGAAGGTCGTTCTGCATGGGACGAATATGGCTCGATGGAAGGTCGTTCGACCTTGGAGGTATGTGGTTCGGTGGAAGGTCTTGATGGGCCTATACCATTCAGAAAGCCTAACAACTCAGGATTTACCTATAAATATAGCATGTGGAGGTTCAAAAAAGGGATCTTCTTTCTGCTCCCTGACTTTCTATTGTCTAGGGCTAAGACTACTCTGCCATTTTGTAACTGTAATTGATTATTACAGTGATAAAAAGGAAATTTCTAGAGTGGATGCAGGCCAGAGTTAGCCGAACCATTATAAGTTTTATGTCTTTACTTCTTTCATTTTAATTTTTACTATTCTTCATATTTATATTCTCTATGTTCAATCTACCTGTGAGCTGTGATTGGTACTTGGTGCTTTCATTTGGATTTCGGTGTTAGTGTCCAATTTTAGCGCTAACATTTTGTTGCTTTCACTGAGAAAGCTAGCACTCGGGAATTTTGGAGCTAGGATTTTGGATTGAAAAGCTTAGGAACTCAGATTTTGGAAAGCAATGGCTAGACCACCAACAAGGAAACAAGCAGTGGAAAGGAGGAACCAGGAAGGAAGTCAAGCGGCCTCTTCTGGAGCTGGAGAGATCACGCATCCGCCTACATAACTCGGGATGAGATGCAGGTAATGATTAATTCTATGCAGGAGCAGATGATGAAATGATAAGAGGAGATGACGCGGGCTTTTCTAAGGCAATTTGGACAATGAGGAACTACAGGTGCTCAAGTTCTAGGAACTGGACCAAAGGAACTCAACCAGTAGGTGGATGGAGTGATTCAGCAGGAGGCAGCTCCCAATCAACAAACAACTAGTAATCTAGAAGGACCAAGACTTAGGGGCATACCAAGAGATAGTGCTAGACTAATTCCTAGAGGGATAATGGATGACGCTACGTGGCCCGACGCCAACGGGAATACAGGAGTAGAGTATGTGATGAAGAATATGTGCCAAAATTTCCTCGGGGACTTAGAGGGCAGTTTGGAAACATGGATAGGGGGCAACCCTTGGTTGGAAATGCTGGATTGGCTGACATTATCAGGTGGACTATTCGCGGAGGTCTGACAAACAGGGATTTGAAGGAAGTCAAACAAAACTCCGTTTACCCGGAACATCAAGACAGCTAGGAATCCGCCCGATTTCAAACTGCCCACTCTGGAAGTGTACAACGGGAAGACGGATCCAACTGACCACTTGATGAGGTACACTAGGCATATGGAAGTGATGGGGCCAATAGAGGAGGTTATGGCCCGATGTTTCCCCCTGTACTTGACTGATATAGCTGCCATGTGGTTCAGGCAACTGGAGGACGGATCCATTGGAACATGGAAGGAACTGGTGGATAGGTTCTTAAGTCAGTCCCAAGTTTCACATAAAAAGGCCAAATAACGTGATGATGTTGACATCAGTTAAACAGGGACGGATGGATCGCTCAGGACATTCTTAACTCGCTATAATGCAGCAGTTGCTTTGGTGGATCGGCCGGATCTATCAATGGTTCTGATTGCGGCGGTATCAGGAGTCAGAAATAATTCGGATTTCAAAGTATCAATGATACGGGACCCACTGTTGGATCTTGGGGAATTCTTCCATGAAGCTGAGAGATTTCTTTGACAAGAGGTGCATGTTTGGACATGAGGTCAAAGGAAGTAAACCTGGTTAAGGATGGAGAACTACCCAGTGAAATCTCGGGTAAGGACAAGGATAAAGGGAAAAGGAAGCGCTGGGAAGAACCAAAGTTTTCCACTTACACCGGACTGAACACAACATTGGAACGGATATTCTTAGATACTCGAGATCGCTTCTGTATCGAAGGCCGGCGAGGAGGGAGCCCTCAGAACACGAAAGGGCGTCGGGAAGGCACTGTCTTTTTCATGACCTAGACGGGCATGATACTAACAGCTGTCGGCATTTGAAGGACATAATCGAGGAGCATGTTAGCAATGGTTAGTTGCGACAATATGTCGGAATTCGGAATGTGGCGGTGGAACAGGAGCAACCACCGTCTACCTCAAACGACGAGGGCATGAGGCTCAGGAATGGTGGCTGGTTGGTCATCAACTAATCTTGATGGTTTGAAATAAGTAACAAACTCTGGGCAATCGGCTAAATCACGTACTCATGTACAGTGTAACGGCCCTGACTCGACCTTCGAAAATCGGCACCGAATACGACACTCGTATTCAAATGTCGTAGATCCAAACGTCGAATCTGGTTCGCCGGAGCTTATAACACCATTAAGTACAACACAACGGAAGAAAAAGAATATATCAATATATATATATATATATATAACACTGATACAATGACAGATACAATAGATATCAATACTATCAGAGATACAAGACACAACGGAAAGAATATCTTCAATAGAATGCATTCCCAAATCCAATGCTCCAATCCAAAGCTAGCTCGAACCAACATCACGATTCACAACGATAAGCAAGTGCAGTCGTAATCCAAAGACTGGACTAACTGCAGATAATCTACCGGACCTTACTATCTGAAAACCCAACTCTAGACTGCCCGTGTGGAAAAATTGTGGGCACCCAGAGTTTAGGAAAGGAACAATAAACTTCAAGTCAGTCATGGGACTGGTATGAGTAATAAAAACCGTTTATCCTTAAAACAGACAACAAGAGAATTTAAAATAAATCCGCAATGCTTTTTAGAAAATGAAACTACATAAGGCCTCCTGCCACACACACAATGCAAACGCAGACTTGGAGAAGATTTCTCCTTATGGTAGTCAAACATGCTTGATACGAGAAAATTCCTTTGATATTATTATTAGTGCATAGTGCAGAAAACATTTCGAAAGTATAATATTAATCTTAGCCAGCATACAACCATTATTGTATGCCTACTATAGCTACCATGTTCAATAGCAGGTTACCACCACATTCCATGGCAGGTTATACAACTAAAACCGTACAGGGCGCGTATTGTTTCTTTGGATTTTCCAACAAATGGTCGGGCTAAAGAACTTCCCACTATCCATGGGTACGCCTCTGGTGGGACGTCCCGAGAACTTAACCTGCTCTTTGCCAACACAAAGCCGGGTTACCTCTGTAACTAGGTAACTACTGCTCGAGCATGCCACCCCCCGGTCCTTTGGGACCTTTATCCGAGGCGCCTCTAGACCACAAAGCAACAACCACACAGTAAATGAGATTGAAGCCCACCGCAAAGGTAAATATCCGGGCTCCATACCATAATACCACCCTTTACCAGAAGGGAATGACACACCCTAAAGGGCGCGACCCTCATAACCTTGCCACATCTTTCCTGTTTCGACCATTTCCGGGGTGTGAGGTCCTGATGCAGTCTCGTCCACAAAGCTACGCTTTACACGAAAGCCTTGCTTTGGTCACAAATGATCAACAAATGATCATCAACACACAGCAGCACTTAGCATGCCACACTACCAAATTGGGAGTATATCGCTGATAACCTACAACTACATAACCTCTGAGCTCGTACGTCTCAGAGAAGGGTGTTAAGCTAAGAGAATAAATTCTCCGCCACCAACAGATATGTATTTGAAATAAATATGTTTTATATCTCAAAGTGTAGTGTCAGACATACAACCATACAAGTCTGTTTCGAGTTCGAACAGAACCGAAGGCACTTTCGAAGAAGCCCTTGCAAATCCGGGTATCCACAATGTCGATCGAACTTCCCATCACTAAGGGAAAACTCTATACCGGAGCAACTCAGTGCAGAGTCAATCGATAGGTTATCCTATCGTTTTCACTAATACCCGGTCTTCACCACCGGTCTTCAAATGCAATCTATAACGCCGTATCACTATTCAGAATGGGTTATATGACACAAGGTCCTCTTCCGGCTAAACCGAATAATGAGCTCAATATTTAAAATATATGGATATGGGATTTCAGTTAATTCACAACTTATAAATCCAAAACCTTTCTTCAAATGGTTAAACAAATTACCATTCCAAATCTTTTAAACAAAAGATTTATTTCACAAAGTTCACCCAGTTTCACAAAGATCCATTTATGGATTTCGAAACAATTTCCATTTCGATTAGATTAACTTATTAAATCTTTAAATTAAAGATTTATCTTATAACTTTCAAACCATTTTCCATAACTTGGAAATCATTTTCATTTCAAACTAAAAAACCTTTTAACACAAATTGGACATTCATTTCTTATATGAAAGCTTTAATTATTTAAAAACAAATAGTTTTCGTTTCGGAAGAATCCAATTTTATTTGCACAAGTTAAAGCCTTTGAATTAAATTCAAATTTCCAATTCAATACATTTAAAATGGTTTAACCCATATACAACTTGTATAACATCTTTAATCCCTAGTTTCAAATCATAGGATTTGATTTCAAATCTTGAATTTAATTTTAAATCAAATTATCTAAACTTCAAGGCTTAATCAAGTTATTCAAAAATAAATTTTATCCTTGAAATTCCTTTTCAAAAACTTTTACTTTAATCCAATCCATTTCCAAAACTATTCGGATTCAAAATTCAAATTCAAAACCATTTTGAATTAAATTCAAATATCTGTGACTCAACCAATTTCCACGTGCAATCCATATTTGTGTATATGGTATAGTCCAGAGGTTTCACACAGTAGTGCAACATCATAAATCATCACATCACATATTTAAGCATATCAATATTGATAAGCGGTATAATTTATAACGCTTATTGTTCATTCACATATTCACAGATAATATACAAATGTATCACAAATAAATGAATAAATTACACACAGCTCAATCCATAGAGCAAAATATCACAGATCAGATAGGACAATCAATTCAAGGCATCTCATATAAATTAATTATCCAATCCTAGTTTATTAATTACAAATCATTTGATATAAATTAATTTATCAAACACTTAAACTAATTATTCTTAATTAATAAATTATTCTTAATTAATCATATTAATTAAATTAACCTCTAAACCAATTAAATAATTAATTAACCCCTTAATTAATTATTTTAAGAAATCAACCCTTTAATTACTTACCATTAAGCAATCATCTCATAACAATTAGTCATTAATTACCAATTAATATTTATCAATAAATTAATTTACTTTAAATAAATCTTCAATTAATCTTAATTAATCTCATTCATTAATTAATCCTTAATTAATCTCCTTTTGATTAATTATCCTTAATTAATCATAATAAGTAATTATCCCTAGTTACTTAATTAATCAATTATTAATTCGTAATTAATTTCTTAAATAGTTAATCCTTAATCATGAATTAACTTTAATATAAACTCATTCTTATAAATGATTTCATTTAGCACGCACAAATACGTTAGAAAACATTTCTTTCAAGTTTATTACTTAAATCTCATTTTAATTTCAAAATATAAAATGAATACCAATTTATCTGAATAAAGCTTAAAACCATTGTTTTTAAACTTCAACTTCACGTGTTAAAGTATCACTTTTGTTATAAAGAAATTTAAAAGAATTAAGTTTAAATTCACATTTTTAAACATACATTTACATTTAAACTTATTCTAAACATTTAAAGTTATAAAACTTTATTTGATTTCAAAACTCTGGAATTCAAATTCAGAATTCAGTCCAGGTTTCAAATCCTAATTTAAATTCTTTCTTACAGTTTAATTCCTATTTTTCAATTCAAAATTACTTTTGAATACACTTAAATGCTTAACCACTCTTTTAAGTAAAAGAAAACAATTTAAATTTAAACCTATTCATTCTCAAACTAAGTTTCCAAACTGAACCCGAATTTATATTTAACTTTGATTTAAGACTCAATTTAAACCTTGATTTATAAACTTACATTCAATCTTTTTTATAAAAAAATCTGGAAACAGGACAGTTTTCTGTTTTAACCCTGTACAAAACATTACCCGAGCCCATCCTAATATGCTTCGAGCCGAACATCACTAGGCTTCAAGTCCATCACTCAAATCACTCGAGAGAAACTCGAGACCAAACATTATCAGACCCAAACAACCCTTCATCAGAAAATAAACACACCGTGCACATGCATGGTGGTTCTGACCACCTCCGGTCACCACCCAGACTTCAAGCACGATGACGAACTACCCTAAACCCTATCACAATCATCAAAGCCTCAAATTTGAGTGCTCCTATCGAACCTGGGACAACACTGGCATCACCATTCCAAACCTGGAAACGCCTCGCTTGCAAAATTCCGACAATCAGACGACCCAAAACTCCGGCCACACGATCGCCAACGTCCCCTCTACCATCTCCCAGAGCCACGAAACACTCGATCCAACATAGACGACAAACGAATCGAAAACTAAGCCTCGTCAAAAATTAGGTTTCCAGACTAAAATCGCTCGCAGCCGCCGCCACGACCAACAGCACCTCAACGCACCATTTTTCCCATCAACAATAATCGCTCCTCCACCTCCAGGAGGAAGCTCACCTCTCCGATCAACGAGATCAACCGTGACGACCAAAAATGCACGATTCAAACGAACCCAAACTGCTATACATTTCTCAATCTAAAAATTATGATTTTAACTTTAAAAATCATGTTAAAGTATGTGAATTCAGGTTATATACCTGACTCCATGAATTAAGAGGTTTAAATTTTGACTTATTTAAAGCTTTTGCTCAGTTCTTTGATTTCCAAAGACATTGACAAGTTGTTTTAACTTAAATTGATTTTTAAAACTTAGTTCATGATTAAACAAACAATTTTTGTTTTTATCCTACATCCAAACAGTAAGTAGATTGTGAAGAAATGATTGTTGAATCAAAATCTTGGTTTATGAACTAAAACAGAGAACATATAGAAATAACAACTTGCACACAAGATATTTCCAACATACCAATATACACAAAGAATTCATACTTATTCACAAATATCTTCACAACGGATTCATACTTTTAAAATTTAAAAATGATGTTACTCATAGTAATTAAGGGATGAACAGAGCTGCTTCCTTTTGAACCAGACTTTTGAAACTTGCAAGTTGAAGCTTTTGATCTCTGGTTTTGAGTTGAATTGTTGTTTAAATTGAATTTTTTTGATTAAGTTTTAGATGATGTTATTTCAGGTTTATTCAGTTTGGAATGGTCGAAATTTAAGATGAAGAAGTTGATATATATATAGAGGAAGTGTACAGGGTGATACAATTTTCTTTAAACAGGGTGATATAATTCTTGTTTGTACAATATCAGACCAGAGATAAATTTTTTTCTTTGTTTGATTAAACAAGATTTCGGCTGATAAGATTTTGTGGTGTGCTAAGATATTTGTATAAATTTTCTTTGTTTCTTTGACTCAGTCGATTTCATTTCTTGCTTTGGTGCCTAATGAGTATTATATTGTGTGCTAAGCATTAGTTATATTTGTCTTGTTTTTATTTCTTATGTCTCCGTACTTAAATATATGACTGTCTTCTTATGCAAGCTTCTCATGTTTTACTTGTTTCATATTTGTTTATAAAAATATTGTCATGTTTTACCTTTTTATATGTATACTTTATCTGTTTGTACATAATTATTTGTCGTGCATTCTTTTTCTTATTACTTCATAATATATAAACAAATTATATAGTTAATATGTTGTTATAATTTATTCTAGTGTAATCACTTTATATTTTAATTTATCCTATATATATCTATTACTAATTCTAACTTAAATATTTATTTTTAACTTTAATATTTATTTTACATTTACATTCCTATATATGTATATATAGATATTTAACTTTTAAAGAAATTGTTTTTAAAACTTAATTATAATTCAACAAAATAAACACACCTATTTTTTATTTAAATTTGGAGAAACTCAAATCAATTTACGAATTAATTTCACAATTTTTATTTAAAAATTAAATTAATTAGCAATTTAAATTCAGCAAAAATCTGGGATCATTACATACAGGGTCGGAGATAACCCTCAGGCATGCTCTGAGATGATGGTCTATCGGGACGCCTCGGTTTGTGAAATCTGTTTTTCCTTTTGAATTAGACATTTGCTTTTCTGGTTTGGTTTGAACTCCCTGTTTTTCTCGTTTTTTGGTCTTGATTTTTGATATGGATTTCTGGTTTTGTGGTTGTATTTGGATTTGGAATTGGATTTTGATTAGATTTTCGTTTGGACGTTGGCTAAAAGGTCATCGAGCATGGGCTATGCTCGGCAAGGGTCCGGAGAGACCAGGATTCAGCCTAGGATTTAGGCTGTATGCTATCGGTTATTATTACAGGTCGTCGAGTATGGACTATGCTCGGCAAGGGTCCGTAGCGGCCAGGATTCGGCTTAGGACTTAAGCCATGACATTATTTGGCATTTGGGGATACTAAACCAGGAACACCACAAAATTACTTAAAATAGGTCGTCAAAAGTGGATTTCGCTTGGCAAGAACCCGGAGAGGTTACAGATTTGGATATTGGCTATGAACAGCTAAGGATTCGGGCATGGACTCGGAACGGTCTAGGATTTGGACATCAACCCGGAGAGGTCATGGACGTGGTTATTAGTTGTTGGATATGGGTGGATTAGAACTCTATTGTCGAGTTCAGATAGATATGGATTTGGCTAAGGATTTGGTTACTGGATTCGGAATCGGATGTCGACTAAGAGTAGTCGTAGACTCGGATAAGGATACGGCGATGGCACTTGGATAAAATGGCTTGGATTATGAATCGAAAAGTATGGATGTGACTAACATACATACTTCAGATATCGGACTTGAGGCTATTCAAAACTCACCTTCCAAAAGCAAGGCATGTTTTGGGGGGCAAATGTTAACCCGCCTTTCGACAAGGCCAAGGACAGGCGGATTTAACTAAGTCGACTTCATGGTTATTGAGGTTGAAATATGATGGATTTGGTTTAGAGGGATGGAATTCACCTTGATATGCCGCTCGGCATTGAGGATATCCGCTAGGCATTGAGTTGAGGTTATGCCGCTCGGCATTGAGGTGTGGTTATGCCACTCGTCATTGAGTTGAGGTTATCCGCTCGACATCAAGGTGAGGTTATGCCGCTCGGCATCGAGGTGAGGTTATGCCGCCCGGCATCGAGGTAAGGTTATGCGCTCGGCATCGAGGTGAGGTTATGCCGCTCGGAATTGAGGGCATTGAGTTGAGGTTATGCCGCTCGACATTGTGTTGAGGTTATGCCGCTCGGCATTGTGGTGGGGATATGCTGCTCGGCATTGAGGTAAGGTTATGCTGCTTGGCATTGTGGTGAGGTCAAGGTCGTTTGGCATGGGACGAATGTGGCTTGGTGGAAGGACGTTCGGCATGGGACGAATGTGGCTCGGTGGAAGGTCGTTCGGCCTTGGAGGTATGTGGTTTGGTGGAAGGTCTTGATGGGCCTATACCGTTCAGAAAGCCCAACAACTCGGGATTTGCCTATAAATACAACATGTGGAGGTTCAGAAAAAGGATCTTCTTTCTGCTCCCTAACTTTCTATTGTCTAAGGCTAAGACTACTCTGCCATTTTGTAACTGTAATTGATTATTACAGCAATAAAAAGGAAATTTCTAGGGTGAACGTAGGCCGGAGTTTGCCGAACTACTATAAGTTCTATGTCTTTACTACTTTCATTTTAATTTTTACTGTTCTTCATATTTATATTCTCTACATTCAATCTATCTGTGAGCTGTGAATGGAACTTGGTGCTTTCATCTGGATTTGGGTGTTAGTGTCCAATTTTGGCGCTAACAATTCCATTAAACTATTTTTCCTCACAAGTTAACTTAGTTAGTAGAGATGCTATTTTTGAATTTTTGGTAACAACCAGCTAATCTTAGAAAACTTCAAACCTCATACGGGGTTGTCCAAGGGTTCCATGTCAACATGGCCTTTACTTTTGATGGGTCCACTCCTATCCTATCCTTCATGACAACGTGTCGAAGAAATTTCACTTCCTCTAACCAGGATTCACATTTACTTAGTTTTTCATATTTAATGTTTGGAGACATGAACGCTAATGGTATTCATGTTTCACCTTTGTCTTAAAATAGAATAGAATATCATCAATAAATACAATGACAATCGGTCAAGGTATGGGCGGAACACATGGTTCATTAGATCCATGAATACCACATGGTATTGATTAGGTAAGACCAAAAGGCATTACCAAGAATTAATAGTGCCCATATTGTTTTTGGAAAGTTGTCTTCAGAATGTCTTTCTCTTTTATTCTTAATTGATGATATCCAAACCTTAAATCAATTTTTAAAAATACTGTAGCTCCTTGGAGTTGATCAAATGGATAATCGATCCGAGATAATGGGTATTTGTTCTTAATTGTTACCTAATTAAGTTCTTGGTAATCAACACACAAGCGGAGTTTTCCATCATGTTTCTTTAAAGTAACGCTGGTGCTTCCCAAGGAGATTTACTAGGTCTTATAAATCCTTGATCCTCCATCTCCTTAATTTGTTTCTTTAATTCTTGATTTTCCATAGGAGTCATACGATAAGCTTCTCTAGCAATAGTAGTGGCACCGGGGAATAAGTCAATACAAAAACAAATTCTCATTTTGGTGGTAATCCCAATACATCCTTAAAGGCTTCTTTGAATTCCTTTACCATAGGGATTTCGTCTATCAGTTGACTCTTATCCTTAATATTGATATGAGTTGTATATCCAGGTATAAAAGCATCTTTCAATTTATCACATGAGTAAACAAAGGTTTCATGTTTGTGAACAGAAAAAACTTATGGTTTTTTCGTGGAAATTCAGAATGGCCTGATAATTGGAAAGCCAATCCATCACAAGGATGATATAAAAACGTACCATCGGGAAGATAATTAAATTAGCCATCATCTCCTTACCTCCGGTGTTAAGGACACGGTTCTTACATATACTTTTGAGTTTAGGATTTCCTCCTACTAAATTTTCTACTACTAAAGGGCTTAGTAGTTGCTCAATAGGTAATCCTAACTTAGAAAATACTACGGGATGTAAGAGAGTGTGTAGCACACATATTAAATAAAACTTTAGCTTGAAAATGAAAAAGAAGTATGTACCACACTATATTCTATGGACTTAAGGATACTGCTCGTTTTCTTATTCATCCATAGTCCCACCATTTATTCCACTCCTATTTCGTATATAAACTCTCTTTAGATGATTCTTTATGGAGTAAATTGCAACAAACGTTTTATCTCCCACCCCTAAACTGTTTAAATATCAATGTTTATTTAACTTGTAGTTGTTTACTTCAGTAAGAGATAAACAAACAACAACCTCTATAATTCGAAATATGGGGGCATGAAGTAATAATATATATAGATAATAATTTTGAATATATGAAAAATACCATAAAAACGTCATACAGATATGTGTAACCCATAACCCCAGTCCTAGGTATGATGCCTTATCTTATCCATCTTATTTATCAAATTATGGGTTGCTTTATTAAATTATTCTAGCTATTGTGAATACTCCTAGGTGAACTTTATCTTAGGCATCTAACCTAAGCTCTAATGCCAACTGGGTCATCCAATTCAAAATATAGCAATATCTATACTCATTTTAATCCGAAACATCGATCCAAACTCAAAGGAAGTGGTTTTGAGTCCTAATTCAACTATATGCAAAAATTCATAATTTTGGACCTTTAATTAATTAACGATTCGATATTCAAATCAATTATTTAAAAATCATATCATTAAAAATATGAATCGTAACATTCTCCCCTTTTTAAAAGGATTTCATCCTTGAAATTCCCAAAGTAAGGAAAATGTCTCCTAACCCATGGGCTTCTAAAGCTCCTCCTCTTTCAAAAAAATTTACAGTACATCTTTTGCACGGCTAGGTCCAAAAAAATCCCAAAGCAACATAGATATAAATGCATCTCATATCTGAGGCATCTAATTTTTGAGGACAAATAAGCATATATACCCAAGTCTACACTACATATCTTATGTACCTCTTTCATAGCAAGAGCATACCATTTAGATGAGAATAAAAGAGAATAAGCATCCAAATAGCCAAAACTTGCTTCCATGTACCTGAACATGTACTCAACAAAGTGGATTAAACATAATTGCAACATCATATCAGGTATTTGAGCATACTAAATCATATATAATAATCATTTTAAATAAACGTATTATACCAAATCATAGTTATCCCGCATGCTTAACAACCATACAAACATAAGTAATTGTATCAAATGCGAACAACATATAAGATCAAACATCAAAAACTAACATCCATGCCTATCTTAGCATGCTAAATACTAAACTATCTAATAAAAAGCATCGAATATGATATCTAATATGAAAGCTGATGATAAATGGGAATCTCGCCTAGTAATGAGCACGGGACAAGTGATCCTCATGCTCTCATCAGTCTCTCGTATGCAATCGTCTTCACCTTCACTCCACTAAACCTTTACTACTTCACTGTCTTCCTCTAAAGTTGTTTCATATCACGTCCTATGATATGAATAGGCCTAATAGATATTGAAGTTTTTGGTACAATCTCGATATCATCTAATCAATTCGGTGCCATATTTCCGAAAACCCTTCATATGTTCTCCTAAAACCCGCTAGTGAACAATGGATTTCGGTCACTCATAAAGCTCTTCGACACAACATGGAATCCCACATCCCACTTCACAACTTAGTTAATATTTTGGATGCCATTCTACTGGAGTTTATGGGTATTAATTTAGCACTCTTTGTCAATCTTTCGACTATGAGCGAAATGCTATCATGCCCTCTTCCGATCCTTAACAATCCATTGATGAAGCCCATAGATATCGGCTTCCACTTCTACTCGAGAAAAAACAATATTTCACCTCTACATAGTAAACCTTCTTGGTCGAGTCTGCACTGCATTACTTCTACGGACATTACTTGTTCCTCTGACTTAGCCATGATCTTCGCTAGTCTAACTTCACACTTCTAACTAGTACTGATCCGCTAAATCCAATCAGGTCTAATAGTCAAACTAGCCATCATCTATAGTCGTAGCTCACATCGATTTTTGAAGTCAGAACCAACGGTAAACTCGAGCTATGTCCACTCTAGGAACATCGCTCCTAAATTGACATGTCTTCCACTCAAGGCATCATTGATTGCATTTCCCTATCAGGCATATAAGAAATATCAAAGTTGTAGAATGCAAAAAAAAATCTAACCATCACTGCTGATGAAGGTTAAGATCCTTCTCAAATAAGAGATACTTCAATGATATAGGATCAATGAACAACTTGAACCCCTCTCCTAATTGATAGAGCCTCCAAATCCCAAAAGAGATGTTGCCAATACTTCCTCTCGTGTGGTTTCAACTATCAACTAGAATATATGACAACCTTATCCTTTTATATCTCTATATCTGGTCCAACTTAGAGAACATCTTCATGCCATAAAGCTAATGGAACAAGCCATCAATAAGCAGGAGTGGATACTTGTTCATCATCTCATTCAGCTAAGGATAATCTACATACAACCTCAAAGAGCCATCCGCCTTAGTGGAAAACCCTATAGATGTGTCCCAGTCAAATATGCTCCTATGAATGAACCCTCGTCTCAATAGGTCATTCGCTCACACCTTTAGTTTCCTTCGCTCTTTGGGTATTATATGCCTTAAAACATAACTACTGGTCTAGAACATCTAACTAGATCTATACGGAACTCTATCCCTGTATTGTGGTAATCCGATCACCTCGACAAATATGTATGAATACTCTCTACCAATAGGCATAGATGAAACTCGTCATGTGGTATATAGAGCAAATATAGAAAGCTAACCATCATCTAATCATTAGGTGGGTAGTCGAGCACTACCTTCCGCTCATCGTCGGTCCCTATCACCACCAATTTCCTCTCACTATCCACCACAATTTCATACCTCTTCGGCCAGTCTATTCCCTGACTATATTACCAAATCAAATTAAACACAAAGCAAATCAGTAACAAACAAAAATCCATGACTCGGTAAGGCTAAGTCTCGACAATCCATGCACAGGCTGGTTGAGCCCTAACAAGGTTCGTTATAATTTATATAGTCGATTAATTATCTCAAATCTCAAACCCAATCTATTTACCAAATCATTAGATATGAAGGAATGCGAAACCCTAAGATCGAATAAAACACGTATGGAATGCCATAGGTGGAAAGCATACCCTAGATAGTAATGTCATTTCCCTTTTTTCGTCAATGGAGCACTCGATGAAATCAGAATGACATTCAATGCATATGCTTCAGTTATCAGCCCCTACTTAACTGGTTCGGGACATTCCTTCTGCGTTAGGTATAGGCACTTGTATTGTAAAGCCTTCTTGATCAACTTCTCGAAGCTCTCATCAAGATGCCAATCAATCGCTTCTTATGATGATCGCTTAACCCAATGACAAACTTTTTAGTCTTTCTAAGTGGAGTATCAATCAAAAATAGACCGTACTTCGACATCACATTGAATTTGGCCACACACTCTGACATAGATATACTACTTTACATTAAGTCGACGAACTTCCTAAACAACATTGATTTTGAGAAGTCGGGATAAATTTCACTTTGAAGTTAACTATGAACTAAACCAAGTAAAATGATCAATGAGAGTCAGAGCTGTAAGGGCATTCCACCAGTTCATTGTCCGTCCTTTGAGTTACCTAAAGGCCAACTTATAACTCATGGCATCATATAACTCTATGTCATCGAAGATTCGCTCACAAGAATCCATCTAGCCTTACACCTCGATAGCCGACTTCATTTCAAAGAATGATCTGCCTCTTAGACACATGTGATCTTTGTACATCTCAACAAAGTCGACTCTAGACATTTGCACTTGAGCACCATAATCATTTGGAGCGACTTTGATATTCTAGATAATATTTCGCACCATCTCGATGAACATATTCTATAAATCTGGGTTAATAGTCCTCGATTCTCCTTGCTCCCCAACACTAGAGATGGAGTTAATTGTAGCATTTCACACATGCCAGACCATTTCTATTCTATAATAAGGATAATCAGTCTTTCGTAAAGAAAAACTACATCAGTGGTACTCGTATGTAGAACAACTTAGATATTATATATACTAATATATAGTTTCGAAAAAGTAAAATATTTAACTAGTACATGCTCATTTTATATATGTATATCTTGATCCAGTCTAAGGCAACAACAGCTACCAATCTCTATTGGATCATTGTATCAACTCAGGTTAATCACATAACCTTAGCTCTGACGCCAATTGTGATGACCACTTACACCATTGGTGCCCATTAATGATAACGTTAATCCGCTTGTTAGCCAACCGATTTCAGATGAATTTAGAAAGCCAAAATGAAGACAAGAAGAGTCATAAACTTGAAAACATACTTAGAAAGGCGAAAAGATTAGACTCAAGAAGATTGATTGAAATTGGGGCTAAGTAGACCACTCATTAATGAAAGGGATCTCTCAGTACCGAGAGGTTTTTCTTCCACTTCGCACCTCCTAATCTCCTTTACACCAAGTACTACTTCAAGCAATCATGGTCAAGTGTTATTTCTAGAAGATAAAAAGGCAACACTAAGGATTTCAAAGAGGAAAGCAGAGAAAGCAGGAAAAGACAAGTGATACCAGGAGAATCATCAAAAAGAACTTGATCTTCATGAAAAAAGAGTTCAAAACGCATTGAATTAGAGATAGAAAGGCAAGATAAATAAGATAAAGGACTTTGCATAGAATAAATCACCTGGTACTAAGAGGAACCTCTCGGTACCGAGAGGTTTTTATTAGAGATTGAACCTGCGTGTTCACTCTTGTACACTTGGACTTACATCTGGACTTTGTTCAACGTGGGCTCTTGAGTTTACTTGCAAGTTTCTCTATAAATACAGCCCTATAGCAACTGAAGAAGCGAATCACATTCTACATCTTCTTCACTCTTATCTCCTTCCCTAAATAAACTCTAGAAACTCCATTGTAAATTTGAGATGCACTAGATTATGATCAGATCTGATAAAATTAGTTGTAACCCAAAGAGAAAATGACTAATAACAAATATTAAAGTGGACGTAGGCTAGAGAATTTGTCAAACCACAATAAAATTTGTGTCTCCTTCTCTACTTTTACCGTTATTTTACTAGAATATGCGCTTTTATCCGATGTTTGGGTACTGGTGCCATTTTTGCCATCAACGGATAATAACATGTAGAGTGCACTAAAATGGTGCTTAGTCGATGTAGGATGATGGTCTAAGGAAAGAGAAGAAGTAAAGAAAAGAAATGTAAGAAAAGAGAAGAGAAGGGAAAGAAAACATCATACAATCATGGAACATGTCGTATATCTTATGGTGCATCTAATATAATACAATAGTCATCGCAGATGTAAAATAAATGAGATAATAATAACTGAATGAACCACAAAATGAGAGTACACAGATCCATACAATTATAAAAAATAGTAATAAAGCTTATACGACTAATAAATAAAATGAACCGATAAATTGTCTCTAATAATAGTAAGTCAAACACTGTCAAGACTCTATGGTGTTACATGGTGGAATATGCAATAATAAGCCCAAAATACAAATATAGAAAGCATCGCCTCTTACTTCTCCATCTATAGAACTTCGTGTGCCGTTTACACCTGCTATCTAGTCCACTCATTTAAGAGTACCCAAGGTTATAAGAAGAAATGCGTAAAACCTCGAGTCAGACAATAGTCTAATGCGAGCGATATATACGGGACAAAGGGTATGGAGAATCATACTGACATGTCCCTGCATCCAAAAAGTTAGCACATAACATTAATAATATGCTACTCTACAAACATCATAAAGGTGTGCTCCAACCTAAGTACAATGTCGAGGTGTCTAGGTATCCTTATCCATAGTACCTACACCGTATAACATGCATAGAGTAACTGACTGCATAAGAACAATCATGGAAAATGTAGCAACCATCAAACAAGCCTCACTTTCACTCAGTGTGCTTTGAATATATGATAACTCATATGTCCATTCCTATGCCAGGGATTAATGGAAAAATCTTGATTTTCCGCATACTCGATACACTGCCCCAAGCTGCTACTAGACCAATAAACCGGTCTAGGGTACATGGAACCACTCAACTAATATGGAGTTGCCAAACAAAGTACCCATCAACGTACTCATGATACCCCTTATTTGAGTACACTATAAAACACTTCGGGTATCAATGATCCCTTAGCATGCGTATCCAAGCCTTTCATTGTTTCATCAATTTCCACCATAAAAACATTTAGCATTCTACCCACGGTTCACCCTCAAGGAACCCACCCATATGGATCATCATCGAAACACAACTCCATCACCATCGATTCATTATCATCAAAGTCTTAAAGCCATCATGTCAAACATCATGTCTTCGCGTCACCATCGAAATCACTCATCGTGGAGCAATACCATCAAGACAAAGAGTCAATCGCATGAACAAACCATCACATCACGCTCCTCAACGCCTCTTCGTTGTCCATGTCAAAGATTAGCCAAATCGGCCATCATTAATGATGATGGGCACCGACCACTATATAGTGGCTGATACCGACCACTTTAGTCATATACTTAGCCAAAAATGACTAAGTACAAACAAATGAAAACATCCAGCATCCATCCTGAAGTCTGAAACCTATTCAAGTCCATCATCTTCCCTCTTAAGATCAATCGGCATACATCCCTGTATTCTCATACAACTTGTCACATCCGTTCGAGTTTTCATCATTTGTGCATCCCATTGATATGCACAAAACTCTCACATCTCCATCATGTATCCATTCGATCGGTATACATGAAACTCCAACATATAGGATATTGCCTAACGCTAAATCGCCGACTGATCGACGTTTTCAACCAACACAATTAAACAAACATACATGCGATCAACAAACATACATACATCCAATATAGTATACACACAACATGTATAACTCATCTCCATCATGAGCACAAACATATAGCCAGGTCCTAAAGATCTCTATCATGAGCCCAATGCAGGAAATCTTGTCCAAATCAGATCTTATATGCAAAATATATGAATTAAATCCAAAACGTGAATAATAAAAATAGGTAAATATGCTAGTTACCTTAATTAATCAAATCCCTTTTCATAATCTTTCTTCCCCAAACTCAAATTTCCCCTGCTTGTACATGTGCACAATGATACCCATGCATGCGCACACCCTCTCTCCTCCTATCTCATTCCATAGTCCACAGATCGATGCACCGTTCTCACAGCCGGAGTCCACTACGTCTCCTCTTCACAACGCACCCAAAATCACCTTGCCCGGCTCCTCTATATAAAACGGGACTTGCAAGCCCCCTATCGGCACCAAATTTTCGCACACAGGAAGGAGTTGCACCTCCTAATAAAGCTCCACCTCCTCGTTTCCGCAAGAGAAGCACAATACCACTCTCTAATTTTCCTATATCATCCTCTAACCCCAGCAAATCCAAACCCAAGTTCGGTGCACACTAAGTCAAGCTCGGCTAAGATGTGCCACACCTCCATATCCCATATAGATTCAAAGCTCTACTCACCACGATCTTAATGGATTTGGTTGCTTTGATTTTCATGGACCAGGGCTCTCGATTTTAATTTGTAAAGGTGGAGGGTTTTATTTCGTTTGCTGGTTTGAGGAGGAGGATGAAGAATGAAAAGGGAAAAATGTATGAGTGTGTGTATATATTATTATTATATATTATTTATTTTATTTCTCAAATAACATGCCATACGTTTTGAGCTTGTATGATCGCGTAACACATCATATCGCAGTGTAACTTGTCGGTGCACATCACCTTAATTTTTCGGTCCCAACGGTATTAAATTTTTCGCTAATTATACTCTAGGATGACAATTTCATGCATTTCGAGATCATTTTGGTCGTTAGATCACCTAATTCCAAATATATATATTTATACTCATTTTAATTCACAATGTCGATCTGAACTAAATGGAAGTGGTCTCGAGTTCTAATACGACTGTATGAGAAGAGTCATATTTTTGGACCTTTAATTAATTAAAAATTCAATATTTAAATTAATTAAATAAATATCCTTTCATTAAAATTATGGGTCATTACAAAACGATTGGTAATATAAATGATAGGATTAATTACTTGACTTATAGTCACTTTGCTAATAGAAAAGCGTTTAAAAAAAATTGGAATAACTAGCTACTACTTTATTTGAGTTAAGATATATTCTTGTAATTTGAACTTAATAGCTTGAGATATTTATCTGGTATGTTTTGATTTACATCCCTGTTAAGAAAACTGATTGGACAAACATTATTATCATTAAAACAATGTAAGACAAGTCCTTGTTTTTGTATTTGTAAACTTCTCGCTCATACTGATGCAATTATTTTTTCATTCATTATTAAATATAATATTTTTTCTAAATTTTGAATGTGTCTACTGTTTTTACATTTGCAAAGACAATTGTTGGTTGCAATGCAAATATATGCAATGAAGAATGCTGGCATTGCAAATATTTACAATACAAATATTAACGAGGAAAATACTTTGCCCAAATATGTTTGGTATATGTAGTTATATAACTTTTAAAATAAACATATATGTTTCGGTTTTACGTATAACATTTGAATTTTATTCTAATTCTTCCATTTTCACAAATTTCTATGTTTGAACAAAAATACTAAATTAAATACTTATCGTATAACAATCAATACCCCTATATGTTCTGAAATCATTTTTATTATTCATGGTAGATAAGAAAAATAATCAAAGCAAACGGTCTATATATGAACACAAACTGAAAGCACACAAATATAAAGGTGTAAGTTAGCATTAGATGATGGTTCATTCATTAAAAATTATTAATATTTCCTTGTTATTAGTAGCTCATCACCTGTTGTTTTACCAAGCTTGTAACAAAAGGACATTAATTATTGATGTTTATTTCTGGTGTTCATACCAAGATAATATTTGGTATTTATTTATGTGTTAGTAGAGGAGCAAGCATCTTTGAACTTGGTTAAAAAAATAACGTACGTGTGATATTTTGCTCAGATACTGTTTTGTTATATTTGCAAATGATCATATAAGATATTCATAATATGATTGTATGTGTGTAACTGATTATGAAGGTACTGTTAATGAATGTGATCTTTTCCTTCAAATGTTACGCATGGTGATCGAGTGTCTAGAGCTAGCACAACGGTGGGTGTAAGTCTTGACACATAAGATCTCTTTTTCATATTTCCTTCTGAGGATACATTCAATTATGGTGTTTAGAATCATGAAATTGTGTATAATTGGGTTTCATTCAATTTAAAACTGAAATATTGTGAAATTACCTTGTTATTTCAAGCAAAAACTTGGTGTAAATACAGCTTTTGTCCAATTATATAATGTGTTGATTATGGATAGGTTTTTATTCATTCTTTTTGTTTAGTGATATGCATATTTATTGGAAGATATAGTACAACATTTATCCATAACATATATCATGGTTTTTCTAAATAATATTTATAATTTCCAAGTACCAACATTTATAACCATTAGTAATCATGAGATTGCCAAGGTGTATAACCGCTGGTAATCTTGAGATTGCCAATAGTTATAAATGTTGTTAATTGAAAATTAATCCTGGGGAATGGGACTTTCCTAATGGTTATAACCATTGGGAATTGGTATTTTCTCAACGGTCAACTATTGGGAAATTATCCATTCCCGATGATTATAATGATTGGGAAAACTATCATAAAATATGTCACACACCTACTTGTAACGGTAATAACCGTTACAAATTTCGTTTGTAAAAGCTATAACTATTAGGAAAGAGATATTTTGGTATTGTGTAAACAATTCAAAATTTAATGTTCACACAACATCTTAGTTATTGATGTGATAGTTTGGTCGAATTTATCACTTGTACACCTTTGTCACTGAAATCCTATATTACAATATTAAGCAGGCTTACTAATAACGATTATTTTCACCAATTATACATGTCAAAACTATATCATTTTAGGACATATAAAATTTAGTTTGGTCAAAATTATAATATCCTACATATTTGGCTTAGTTAGCCCAAATACAAAGTCCTTGTTTCAATAATAACAAATATTATTAACTATGCTACTCTGCCAAAGACTTTAGCCTTAAGTTGCCTACATTTGATCATGATACCAACCTCGTATAACTTTGGAGACAAATTCTCTATTGAATAGTATTTCACTTCCAATGCTTCAACTCAGACCGAACTATAGTTGTTCAATAGATGCTATGTTACTATTTGCTATAATCAGAGTGGAGTGACCATATTGAACTTTATAGTATTCTCAAGCCGAGAAAACTGTGTAATATCGTCGTTTTGATATTCTCTATTTGGCCTTAGTGATATTAACAAACAGAAAACTCTAAAGTGAGTCATCTATAGTTATCCAATAACTATGTAAACATCCCACCTTTATACCCATACTATCCAAGAGTACTATTAAATAATATTGCCAGATAATACAAAGGATGAAGTTATATTGGGTACACACATGAATATTCCCTTAGATTAACACTAGTACATATTTCAACATCAAATATAACTCCTACCAAAATGTACGCAGTATCGGCACAAAGTAATAAACATGTGTACCTCCAGGATGGAATAATACATAATATATAGTAAATATCATAGAACACAGAGTCAGAATTGCAACAATAATATATAATGTACAATTTACAAAATATGTCCAATATATATCACAATGATACACACACAAGTGACTATATAATACAAGATGATAGTTTACAATCCTAAATACCTAGTCTCCATTATGCTCAGAAAACACATGAGCTGGTTTAATCGTCCTTGTAACTGGAATGTCTCAGACTAACCCAAGTATTATATAAATAACACACGGGTCAGACTATATCTGAATCGAATGGTCAATATACATATAGAACTCAGTATGTAGTGGATATAATAATATGATAACACCATCGGAATAATTCAAAACAATAATCATAACATCAATATGTATATATAGTAATGTATGCATGGTATACAGTGATAACATCTTAAATAAGCCCTATAGTGTCATATAATATGGAATACCTCAAAATCATGCATAAAGGTCTCATCACCCATAAAAATTCATCAAATCATAATCCCGAAACAATGTTAAACGGATGAATCATCCATTTCCAAAAATCATCATCAAAATTCAAAATTCATCAATATATGAAATATCACCATGAAAAATTAGGCTAGCATAAAGCGTTACCAAAATATATATCTCAATCTCAATAATATAATACCAACATCAATCTAATATACATAAGGTGCATATCGGGTAAATCATATATAATAAAAGATATGAGAATCTACTATACTCTGGACATCTATCACATTACAAATATAATCTCATATCCTCTATAGAAATAAATAGTGATGTGAATTGATTGTACAACATACATGAAGCCCTAAGTAAAGTCGTATCACAATATGGCTACCCGCAATCTCCAAGAGCACCTGGGTTATCCACCTGGATCTGCTCCTAATACTTAGGTGAGGTGTATAGATAATATGTACTTATCTACCATTCAGCATGGAACCAAACAAGAGACTGACAGCTACACCACCTGGATCCGCTCCTAGAGCCTTAAGTTATCTACTTGGTATCATGACCTTATCTAACTAATATTCTCATCAACGCGAGGACTCTTTGTAGCGACTCAGATCCCACCCCTTTAGTAACAGACTGTAGGCCTTAGTGATAAATGGGAAAGGGCTAATCCACAATAAGGGCTAACCACCCTTCACAAAATCTTGTAATGCGCATCTAATATATAATAAAGGTGTCACAGATCTAGAGAGCGACCCTACGATCAACCTACCAGGGTGGACTCTGTTTAATATGGTTCTACGCACTCCTAATCATATCCCAAGAGTATTTCATGCTAGGCAAGTAGATAATATCAATAAATACATCCATACATATGTGTACACCCCCATAACTCAACATCTTTAAACGTTCTCAACCCCAAGCATATAAACATTCTCTATCCTAAGCATCACCTCATGTTAGCATAATCCAAATATCTCAGTTCCCATCACTTAAATTATGTCTATTTACAATGAATAACCAAATAAGTATCACAATAGCGTCCCGTCCCACTACGTGATGCTCAATCATTTACTCAAGTGTGATATCCCGAAATTTTTGGCAATATCAATTTAATGATCTGTATTAAAAATTAAATTGATTTGATAATTTTGTTAATAAAATTTGAATTGATTTAATAATCTTATTTTATTAAATATTAAATTAGTGAATTTATCTTTTAATAAGCTAATAAATTGTTTTCTATTTGTAATGTATATATATATTTTTATATATATTTTAAATGGATGAGTTTGGTTTTAAATTTAATTAATAAAGCATATTTTCTAATTCTAATATTTTGGTAATTGGGAAATTATGATTTATTTAACGTTAAGCTTTTCAAAGCTATTTAATAAAGAACTATGTCGTTTAAAATATATAAAATAAATGTTTAATTGTTTAAAAAGGATTTTAGCTTAAGTTTAAATAAGATTAATAATAAGATTTGTTTTATTTCTTTTCTTAAAATATTGTTTAATAAATATGATTGTAATTAAATATGAAAGTTCAAATACAATTAAAAAAATTAGCTATATATATATAACTAAGTATTTGTAAATTAATTAAGTTTAAAACTTTCATTAACTTTTAATTATAAATACTAATTACTTTAGAGACATGTGTAAACATCCTAGAGCTTTAATAACATGTGTTAATTTATTAATTAAGGTAAGTGACAAATGTATAGTTTTCTACAAGTGTCATGTTTGATTCTATATTTTTCTTTTATTTTATTTTAAAACATTTCAGCCTATTTATAAATCTATTTTCCTTCCCCTTCAATTCTTTTTCTAAATCTAAAGCTAAGAAACAAGTCAGTAAACAAAAATCTGAAATCATCTTCAAACAAAAAACCCTGTAATATCATTTTCAAATATAAAACCAAATCAGTAACCATCTTCAACCTGTGAATCAAACTCCTCATCTTCAAAAATGCATAGCAAAAATCCCTGTAGCATTTTCAAGCATGCAAGTCTGCAATTTTATTTTCTTCAATCAGGAAGCACATGCAAAACAAATCTGAAGCAAGGTCATGTCTGGTTGATAAAGCAATTGCATTCTTCAAAATCAAGCAACTCAGTTCCAAAGAAAATTTTAATAAAAAGCATGCATGTAGTTTTCAAATCTGGTGCAAGCAAGCCTATTCATCATTCAACCTGGAATTGTTCCCTGCATTTTCTTTTAAGTTGGAAGCATTTTAAAGCAACATTCAAGTTTAAAGGTTTCAAAGCATCACAGCACTCAAATTTTTTTAAGAAAAAGCATGGGCAATTTTGTTTTAAAGATTCAAAAAGACTTTTCAAAATCTGGTGCTCTGCTCATCAAATTTTAGGTGAGTAACATTTCTTTTAAAAGCTTAAGCAATTAAATGATTTGGTTGCATGCTAGTTGTTTGAAAAAAAAATGTTTGTGTATGTATATTGCTGAATTTCTTATGTATGTTGTATACATATCTGTAAGCCCTCTCTACTTCCAGTTTTAGTTTCTTGTTTTGATTTAATTTCAAAACTTCCTGATTTGACTCTGCTAAAAACTTAAGATTCAAAGCATACTTGTTTGTTTCATCACATACTTTAGATTAAAATTTTACTTAAGTTAAATATTAGTGAAATGTCTTTGAAAATTTAAAATAACCAAGCAAGTTTGAATATAAGTGAAAATTCAAACATTAAGGTTCAATGTTTCAGGGTTATAAATCAAATCATCATACAAAATCAAGATTTTTAAAGGCAAGATTATAATTTTTAGTGTTAGAATCAGAGAGCAGTTCCAAATTTACTGTATTTTGCTTTTGGGGTTTTAACTGATGATCTATGGGTTCGAATGGGTTGAATTTCCTCCTAGAGGTGGAGGAGTGATCAGGGATGAGGGGAAAATTATCTGATTGTGGTGTATTTCATTTTGAAGATGGTGATTGTGATTTGAAGTGTGGAACCCTAGTTTTTATGGGTTTGATTTTTTGTTTTGGTTCGACTTCCTCAGTGGATCGAGTGCATCGAGGACTTGGGTACTGGAAATTGGTGGGTTGACGAGGACTTCGCCGGAGTTTCAGAAGCTACGGTGGTCGAGAGGATCAAGAATTCGATTGTTCCAGGTTTTGATGTGGAGTTTCTGTTTCTGGTTCCAGGTGGGTGTGAAGCTTGATTTCGATTTTAGGTTTGGACGGATGTTGTGATGATCGGATTCTGGTGAGAGGGTGATCGCCGTTCTGCTCGAGGGTGTGGTGTCAACAGGAGTTGGCGGCGGCACCGTGCATGTGCACGGTGCACTAGTTTCTGATGTACGGTGTTGTTTAGTTGGGGTGTTGCAGAATTTCGTTGCCTCGCGTTTGTCTCGGGTGATTCGAGTTTTAACTCGAAACAGAAGTAGGTTTGACTCGAAGTCATTTAGGCTATGACTCGAAAATATTATTTTGTAACAGGGTTTTATTTTAAGAAAAATAGAAACCTGTTTTGTTTTTTTAATTTAAAAGTAAAATTTTAAAATGCAAACTAAAAATTTAAAATAAGTTTGAAACCTGAGTTTGAATCTGAATTCAAGTAGTTTGAATCCTGTTTTGAAATGATTTAAATTTTGAAATTTAAATTTGGTTTTAACAACTTTTAAGTGTAAAAGTATATTTGGTTTTGAATTTAAACTAAAAATTTAAATTGTAAAATAGAAATCTTAAACAAGCCTAAATCTAGTTTTAAAATCTGGAATTTGGGTTTGAGTTTCAGTTTTTAAAATAAAATAAAGTTTTAAATTTAAATTGTTTAGCTACCTTAAAAAAATGGTTAAAAGATTTGAAATCTTAAAATAAAGTTTAAATGTAAGTAAGTTTTGAATCTATGTAATCTGGAATCAAAATTTGATATGTATTCCATTTTTGAAATAAATGAAAGCTTTTAAAATTTAAAATGATTTAAACAATCTTGTTTGTTAAAGTGTATTTTTAAATTGATTTGAACTTAAAAATGAATTGGGTTTTAAATTCTTTTAAAACTTCTTTATAAAATGAATATTTCTTTAACTTGTGAGATAAAAAGGTTTTGAATCGTTTTTAAACTTTGTTTAGATAAATTTGTATTCATTTTAAAATCTTAAATTTAAAATGAAATTTAAATGAAATTTAAAGTAAAGTTGAAAGAAAATTGTCTTAAATACTTTGATTAAGTAAGAAATGTTTTATCTTAGGATAAATAGAATTTTAATGATTTGGATTCATTAAACTTTTAAGTTAATTTAAATGGATAATTAATTATTTAATTAATTAATGATATGGATGATTAATTAAGTAATTAAGAGTTTTAAATTAATTAATTAAGGTTTAAGATTAATTAATTAAGGTTAATTAATTTGTAATTAAGGATTATTAATTAGATTTTAATTAATGATTAAAGATTAATTAATTAGTAATTAAGAATTAATTAAGTTACAGTTAACACTTAATTAATTAAATAATTAGGATTAATTAATGGATTATTAAAGAATTAATTAATTTGAAATTAATAATGATAAAAGTCAGTTTAAATTACTTAAGGAAAGTAATTAAAGATTTGTCAATAGTTAATGAAGGTCATTAACTAAGATTATTTAACAATTAATTAATGTGATTAATTTTAATAATTAATTAGATTAATTAATTAATGATAATCATTTGTGAAATTATTTATGTGTAATTACATAATGGAAGTAATTAAGGAATTAATTACTTAATGTAATTAATTGGGTTAATGTGATTAGTTTAGATTAATTACACTACAACAAAAAGACCCTATTACAACTGTATTTTTACAACTGTCATAATTTGTCAGTTGTAATAGAAGTTTTTTACAACTCTTTTTTTCAGAAAGTTGTACTAAACTTATTTTCAACAACTCTACTTTTTTTCCAGTTGTAATAGATGCCTATTGCAACTTTTCTTTTTTGCCAGTTGTAATAGATGTTTATTTTTAACAACTCTTCTTTTCTATCAGTTGTAATAGATCTCTATTATAACACTTTTTTGCTAGTTATAATATATGCCTATTTTTTACAACTCTTTTTTGTCAGTTGTAATAGATGCCCATTACAACCGTTTTTGCTAGTTGCAATAGAAGAAATTTTTTAACAACTCTTTTTTTCAGTTGTAATAGGTGTCTATTAAAACTTTTTGTTTACCAGTTGTAATAATTAGTTAATAATTATAATTAAATATTAAAACTTAGTAATTAATAATAATTACTATTATATAATAATTAATTTAAAATATGAAGTAATTAATATTAATAATTAATATTCAGTATAATTAATAATTAATATAACAATTAATAAATAGAATTAATAATAATTAGTAATTAACATTAACAATTAATAATTAAGAAATAAAAATTAATATTAATTATTAATATTTAATAATTGATACTTAAAATATAATAATCAATAATTAATAATAAATATTGATTACTATTAAATAATAATAATTAATATGAAATATAAAATAATTAGTATTAATAATTACTATTCAATATAATTAATAATTAATATATTAACTAATAATTAATAATTAGAATTAATTTTTGATAATTAATAATTAACACTAATAATTAAGAAATAAAAAATAACTTTAATAATTAATTTTTAATAATTGATATCAAAAATATAATAATCAATAATTTAATTAATAATTAATAATAAACAATAAATACTATTAAATAACAATAATTAATTTGAAATATGAAGCAATTATAACTAATAATTATATACTAACTATTTAATTGATAATTTATAAATAATAATTACTTCCGAATAATAGTAATTAATTATTAATAATAAATTTTTTGTAATAAGAATAATTAGCTTAAGAAAAATTAAATGGTAATAATAAAATTTAAAAATAAATTTAAAAATAATAATTAATAGTCAAATTAAATAATTAGGTACCAATATCTAATATTTAGTAATTAATTTTTGATAAATAATAATTATAATGTTTTTTAGGAAGTTGTATAGACTTATATTCAAGCGCTCTTTTTTCACTAGGTGTAATAGAGACATACTAAATATCAGTATAACTAATAAATTATAACTAACACGTAATAATTAATTATTCATAATTAATATTCAATTATAACTAAGAAGTATTAAGTTATAATTAATAACAATTAAGAAGTAATATTTAATATTTTAATAAAAATTAATTTCAAGAAATTCATATTATGTTTAATATAAATTTTTACTTGTTGATATAACTTAAAATATTCATTTATATAAATTTTGGTGAAATTTTGATAAAGACCCATGAAAAATTGAGGGTAAGCCTCAAAATGTTAGCGCAAAAGCATGAAATTTTAGGCGGAAAAAACGAAAATTTGGCTCCAAAACCTTTCGTGTCTTATATTTCTATTATCTTATGCGGGTCGGTCTCCTTCCATACTCTTCCTCCCTAAATCAAAATCAATCCCAAATTCTTCTCTCTCAAACAAAATTGCTCCTCAACAAAATCAAGCCGCCTACTGTCGAATATCGATCCACTAATTGTCGCACTGTTGATGACAATGGGGCCGATTCACGATTTGATTTGTGTCTGCCTGCCTTTCGATCCCACTGATTGAAGCATGTGACCCCCTCTAGAGCTTGCCTTCCACCACTGGAGTTTCTAATACAAGATCTATCATTTGAAATTACTGAGTCTAAAGCCATCCTTTATTCAAACCTATTTTTCCATCAACTGGAGATGTCATTCGCACCTAGATTCACGATAATAGCAGAAAGGAATTATCTCCTCACTTTCTCTGTGCATCCAGGTACGATAAAAGATATAATCGCTTTAATCATTATGAAAGCTATTGAAAATATGTAGTTTGACTTCAGTTGTTGTTTCACTTGGAAATGAAGGTACCAACTGATAAAGAAAACGCTGACCAACCTTGGCGAGACACTATATCAAATTTGAATAAGCTTTTGCATAGATTACAAGAAAATTTTGTAAGAGAAAATTATGATGATTTTTGACTTTAATGGTAAAAATAGCTGATTCTTACTGCAATCGTTGTTTTCGTAGGTGGCTCATTTTTTGATTCAGAAAATATATACACATATTAGGCATCTTCAGGTAAGTAGGCACTTGCTTCATTTATAATTATGCATGCTCCTTTCTTTTTATGTCTTAAAAATACCGTTCATAATTTAAGATACATATCATATGTATTAAGTGTAATCAGTATATTTATGTTTCAAACATTTTATATATGATATTTTGTTATATCCTTTCTAAGCTAAAAAAGTTTTGTAAGAAAATAATTCTCAATATGAATGCTCACAATTTTTCCCTTGTATTTTGAGATGTTTGATACATCTAGCTAAAAATGGAAGGTTGAACTGCTACCGTATCGTGCTTAGAGGGATGGCGCCGACTGACCTTGTGTCTGATGGGTGATGATGATGTCGGACTCTCTTAGGTTCAGATCGAAAATTACAACAAAAAATGACGGGGGTACTTCCAATAAAGCTAGCATATTAGCATATGCTGTATATAACAAAATCGGAGGACGCTTGCAACTATTTGCTATCCGTTTGTCATTGAACCATTATTTTAAAGGTTATAATTATTTTTTTCTACACAACTTATATATTTAAAGCACAATGTCCAATTTGAACTTAAAGCTTAGTTATATATCATTTGTTAGAAGCGTTAAAGGTGCAGGAGTAGGTTGCATGGACAAAGAAGCAAGTATGGTTAGAGAGACGGGTATCAACCAAGTTAATTGCTCTTTGAATTTCTCCTTCTAAATGATGGTTATCATGTATGTGCAAGTAGCTGAAATGCGAAGAAGCAAGTACACAAATGTATTATGTAACATTAGGATTTGCTTGTATGGTTGAGGAGAATTTTGGAGGGTATTACCACATCGGTCCTGCTGATTTTTCTCTTGCACAAGATGTTTAGCGATTGGAACTATGGTATGTTCATGATTTGCTTACTAGTAATGTACAGGTTTTGACCACCCATAACCCAATTGAGGCCCGATTCAAGTATTATTAAGGTAGCGTGCAGTATCATCATTGTCCTATCCTAATGCAACTATAAATTGTCCATAGTATCACAAAGTATGAATGTGCATATTAAACTTGGCTTAATCATTGGATACACTGCAGCAAACTTTATCTATGTCCAATTTTTGACATAAAATGAGTGGTTTTAGTAGTTATACTTGCCTTCCAACCTTGTCATTCAACTTGCGTATATTTTCATACCAATTTTTCATTCTGTTGGTTAGTAAAAGAGATTATCATGCAGTATATACACATTCATTATTGATTGCGTTGAGCGTTAAAAAATATATTAGGTTGAAGTTAGTTACAAATTGACTACACGTTAGATGCCACTTAGTACACATTGATTTGTTAATAGATACGCCTTCTTAGCATTTTGTTGTCATCATTTTTAGTGTACTTCAAAATGATGGCTAACAAAGAGGCATGGAAACATGCGTTTTGAAGGTAAATTATTTTTTACATATGCTAACACTAGGCCAAGATTAAAGAAGATGTTAGTCAATAACATATTTGGAACATTAGTGTCGTAATATTTCACTTATATTCAGATTTTAGTCAATAACATAGAGTATTTCAGTAAACATTATGATTATAATTATACAAGAAAATTGATGCAGTGGCATATGTAGGATAAAGTTCTAGGATTAAATAGGCATGCATGGTTTGTTATTTCAATAAAATCTAAAAGTTCTTTGATTTAGGAACATTGATTACATTGTTTTTATTTTGTCTTATTAGTTACGCGTAACATCAAATCTTTTGCAAAAGAAAAGATAAGGAGATTCCAATTACTTAAAACTGTAAGCTGAATTTCAAACTTCATACGTTCTTCTATTTTTCCATTAAGTTGTTGGTTTTCTGTGTTTACAAAGGATAGTTTAAACAAATAAATTATCAATTTTATAAGGTGTACAGACAATTAGAGATGTATTTTTAACTATCTTAAATTTCCTACAACATAAGCAGTTTATTAATATCATCATCACTTTTTAGCCAGAAGACTATTGGTTCAGTGCACCCAAGAAGGGTATAATGGTCTTTACTTTACCCAGTGAGTCTGGTTTGATGGAGTTGGCTGCTGATTTCAAAATACATTTTCATGATGGTCAAGGAGATTTCTATTGGTAGGTTTCGTAATCGGATACAATTGTTGCTTTGCATTAGTTACATGCTAATTTTATAGGTACCACATGTATCTTCTAATCTGTATGCTAGTACAATTCTTTTCAAATAAGTGAAGAACCTATGCACTGCGACATTTTTAAGCATTATCACCTCAATCGTGGCACTTGATCCCTCTCTAATTACTTATGACGTGATTCATTGTTAAACATAGTCCGATGTCTTTTCTGTATCATTAGTTTATTTCCATGAATTCAGTTTGAACATTTTCCCTTTACTTGGAGATATCCGTGCTTCATTATTACATGGGACTGTATTGATATATACTGCTGTATCGCTCAGTTGATATGGGAATTGATATATGTTGCTTGCACTTAGACACCAATTTTCATAGTGCTGATATCTTGCGCTAGTTTTATTTGATGCTCATTTTCCAGTTGGCTGAACACAATAATGATGGAGAACCAAATGATCTCAAGTACGTCTAATTTGGATGGCTTTGATAAGGTAACTAAGAATGTAGATATTACAATTTAGCTACTTTTACTATTGCATTTCAATCTTTTTTTGATGACAGAATTTCCTGTATGGATGGACCTCAAAGCAGCTATTCTCTATATTGTTGTACTCCACCTATTTTGAACCTTCGGAATGAGCTACTATTTGTTTTTTACTTTTTGTAGGCACATTAGAAGGATTATTGTGCATATTACAGAGTGCTACAATAGTTGTTATTTAGTCCGTTTATCCCTCAAAGATTGTCACTTTGTAAATCAGAGTGTTGGTAAACTAGTTAAAAATCTTTGGTAGCATTTGGTTTGATATAGTAGTTTATGCTTTATTGTTTGTATTTTGAATATAAAAATGGGATATATGAATGGATTATGATGCCTTTGAATTTATATCATTTTTGTTGCTTATCTGAGAATGGATTATGATGTCTTTGAATTAATATTAATTTTTTCCTGTTGCTTGCCTATTCCTTGTTGCACTTGCAAACCGTATTTAGAATTTAATTTTTTTTATTTTGTATTTTTTTACCACAACTGCTAATCACAGTTGTTAAAATGTCTTTTGCAACTCCTAGTAGCAATTGTGAAAAATCTTTTACAACAACCTACTGCAGTTGTGAACAATCTTTTACAACTGTCAATAGCAATTGTAAATGACTTTTTACAACTGTGTTAGACAGTTGTAAAAGATTGTTTTACAACTACCATAGGCTGTTGTAAATAAATATGGACCTATTACAACTCCTGATATAACGACGGGCGGTTGCCCGTTGTAATAGACCTATTACAACTGTTTTTGGCAGTTGTGAAAGGGTGTTTTTGTTGTAGTGTTAATTAAGTTTAGTTAATTTAAACACTTGATGATTTGATAAATAATTACTTAATGTAATTAATGGAATTGTAATTACTTAGGGAAGTAATTAATTGATAATTACTGGATGTAATTAAAGATGTTTTAATAATAGAAGTGATTTGGATTAAATTACTTTGTAATTAATCAAGCGATTAATTGAGATAATTAATTAAGGGTAATTAATTTTTGAAATGAAGTAATTAAGGGTAGTTAATTACTGAATAGGATTAATCATGGGATTAATTAGAGAATAAATTAAGGAGTAATTTATTTAATGAAATAATTAAGGGTAGTTAATTACTGGATGTTATTAATCAAGAGTGATTAATATATGTGGTTTAATTGAAGATTAATTACTTAATGTAATTAATTTAAATAGAGAGATTAATTAAAAATGTAATTAGAAATCATTAATTAATAAAATTAATGATGTAAATTTAGGATTGATTAATTAAGGAATAATTAATAAATGAAGTAATTAATTAATAAAGGATTAATGTAATTAATTTTAGTTAATTAATTGATTAAGTAATTAAAAGTTAATTATTGTAAAAGGGTTAAGTATAATTAACTTGTGTAATTAATTTAAAGGATAATTACTTATTGTAATTAAAAAATTGTTAATCAGGAATGATTAATTGAAATGAATAATGAGATGGTGATTAATTAATTGATTTGTAATTAATTAATGGTTAAGTTAAGCAGGATTAAAATGATGAAGTAATTAATTTAATTCATCTTAAATTAATTAGAGATAAAGTAATTAATTTAATTCACTTTAAATTAATTATAGATGGTGTGATTATTAAATCATTGCTTATGTTTGAGTGAATGATATTGATTGCCTTGAATGGTTTAAAATCTCAGCTATGAGATAAGTAAGGCTATGTGATATGGATGTTTTGGTCGCATTGTGATGATAATATGGATTATCTGTTGTGATGATAATGTTGATTATCTATTGCGATGTTGTGAATTATCTATCCGTGTGTATATAGATAATAGAATTGGATTGTTTTAAACTTTAAAACAACTTGGCCTGAAAAGATACGTTTTGGATTCGGTGAGACCGGGATCGGGTTTCTATATTTGGATATCCGAAAACCACATCGATCCAAATTAACGATAGGTCGTGAATCTCAAGTGAAGATGAAGATTCAGAGTGCAAGGGTTATCATCGTTAACTCTGAGGGTGATTCCAAAATGAGTGTAACGAGATAATGCCTTCGGTTTCGAACCCGGAACGAACTTGTGTGGATTGAATGCTTTCAGAACATCGTCAGGTGGACGATGAGCATTTTAAGTGATGTGTCCTATAAAGGTAATCGTAGACTCAAGCCTCATCAACTGGGAATGGCTAAAACAGGGAAGGTGCAGCAAGGCTAAGTGGGTCATGCCCAAGTAGGACGAGATTTACCCCTGTCTAGATGTCCCTTTTATTTCGGCTGTGTGGTGCGGTTGCTGATCACAACTGCTTGGTGGTCTTGTTCGGAACTGTTCAGTAAGGAATGGTTTCGGCTTTGTGTTGCAGGGGATTGGGAGTAATCCTCGGTACGGTGATCTAGGCCACGTACTGTGACGGACGGTACCGCAGTAGCCCTGCCATTGTATGGAATCCAATCTCCAATAAGTGTCGTACGTATTAGTTGTGTCCAACTATATTGGAACGTGAGATGTAAGCATTCCAGTTATTTCTGTATTTTACTTGAAAACCCTAGACCCTATTATAATATCACCGGATTTCCTATCAAATGTTTTGGTTAGCGTAAGGTAAAAACTTTTCCATGTTTATGTGTGGGAAGTCTTACGTGACACCTTTTCTTTTCAAAGTTTTTTTTTCAAAGTTAAGCAATCTTAACCTGTTACTCACACCAGACCCATGTCCGACCCGGAGTTTATTTCTGTTTTTCTTAAACTCTTGGATACTAAAATTTTTACGAGTAGCCAAGGGATTCAGGTTAGCTTTGACGAATTGTGGAGGGGCAATGGAGCAGGAGACTTCTGCGTTATAGATATATATATAGTGTTCCACTGTGTTGATATTTGTATTGGGTTTTGAGTTGTAATAGCTAGACAGGTGTTTATAACTGTCTAGTATGTGATATATTGGCTGTGTAACTCTGATAAATTGTTATATACTATGTATTACTTATGTTATTAATATAATTTATTCGTTCCGCTGTTGAGATTCTGATGTTGTTTCTTCTTTCTCTTTCTTTTCTCTTTTCTATCCCTTTCTTTCTTAAAGATGATGCGTCTTTCTGGTCATTGAAAGCCGGGTCGTCACAGTTGGTATCCAAGCGCTAGGTTGAGCAAATACTTAGGCTCTGGAGTGGTGTCTATCTTGAGAGAGCGTATTTGTAATTTTAATATATAAATATATAATTATTTCTACCTATTTGGGTTACCTGTTTGGGTTTTCCAATATAAGTTATAAAGGTAGATAAGGTAGTGGTGTGTGTAACACAACTACCATTTGTTGGAATTTGAATGTTTGAGGTTGGAAGTGTATTTGTCGAGACTGTAGACCTAATACCGTCTCGAGTAAGCTTTGCTTGGTGTAGGGATTTCATCGATCTCTGAAGGAAACCTGTTAAGGTTCGGAGTCTATCTTTGAAGTTGGATGAGTAGAGTTTGGGTCTGTCGGTTTGGCAGAAGTGAGTGATTGTGTCTTGATACCTCAAGAAGTAGTAGCTGCGTGATGAGACGCAGTGATTATGGATTGTTTCCATTCTTGGGAACAAGTTTAAGGAAGTATGTCTGTTTCGGTGATGTGGCTGAGTCCAGCAGGGTGTTTCTGTTTGGTTGGAGGTCTGAGTTTCTAGAAGAACTTTGGATTAAGAATTCTTTGGCTTTGGTGTTAGCGGTGCAACTCAGAGTATTCTGTGTGCTGGCAAGGAAGTTTTCTGGTTGGGTAGTTTTTCTAAAGGTGGAGTTCAGAAGCAGCAGAGTGGATTCATTTCTTTAGTGAATTGGCTAGACCAGCGTAAGCTGTTCTGATTGGTAAGGAGAGAGCAGTTTCTTTGGATATTAGGCTGGGTTGGTCGCAAAAGTGACTTGCGATAGTTTGAGTGTTCTCTTGGGTTGTTAGAGATTTTCCGGATGTCTTCAGGGAAGTCAGAGGTTTGTCCGCATCTGGAGATTGAGTTTTCTTATCGGCTAGGATTCCAGAAGTGGAACCGGTGGTTCATATTAGTTGAAGGATGGTTCCTTAAGATAGAGTTTGGTGAAGCAACTCAGGTTTCGGAGGAATTTCTGAGTATTCTTTATGGATCTGTTGAATCATATTTCTGGGATGTGTTGTCTAGTTTGTGCTCGTGCTCTTCATCAGCATTTTCTTCTACTTCAGATCAGAGTTGTGCAGCGGAAGAAGTTTAAGAGTGCATCTGTTTTTCTTTTCCGGATAAGGTGAAGTAAGTTCAGTTTTCTGTTGTTGTGGAGTAGAGTTGTGTTCTAGGTTGCTGGTTGATCTTAGAAGGATCATTCTGATGCATTGTTTTGGTCTAGTTTGTTTCGAGAGGCATCAGCGTAGGGATGAGCTGATCAGGGAGGATGTTGGTAGCCCAGGATCGTTCGAAGGATTTTGAGGATAAGAGACGAAGGAATTTGGATTTCAGAGTCGGAGATTCGGTTTGGGATAAGTTTTTCTCCGATCCAAGGAGCTATAAGTTTTGGTAAGTCTGGGAAGCCAGCTCCGAGGTGTTTTGGATTTCTTTTGTGTTTTGGTAAGATAACTGTGTGGTCTAAGATTGATTTGCCAATTTGGATAACTGGGATTCAGTATGTTTCACGTATCTCGGAGGGAGTACGTGTATGATATATTTCTGGTTATAGAACCAGCAGTTCAGGAGGTTTGGTTGTTGAGTCAGACTCGTCTGTAGTCTGATATCCTGTTTAGTTTTATAGGATTTAGATGAATGGGAGCTCTATAGCGTAGTAGTTTTGATTGTTTGGATTCTATAGAGCGAGTATCCTGAAATTTATACTGGGGAAGCGCATGGAAGTTCTATCCAGAATTTTTTCTGGATAATTAGATTTGTTTGATTATGTGAATTGGTTGCTTTGGTTGTTAACATATGATTAATATATGTTGTGTTTTAAAATTAAATCTTTAATGAGATTATTAAATTACCTTTGTTTTAAATTTTGGGGACGAAATTCTTTTAAGAAGAGAGGAATGTGATATCCCAGAATTTTTGGCAATATCAATTTAATAATCTGTATTAAAAATTAAATTGATTTGATAATTTTGTAAATAAAATTTGAATTGATTTAATAATCTTCTTTTATTAAATATTTAATTAGCGAATTTATCTTCTAATAAGCTAATAAATTGTATTCTATTTATAATGTATATATATATATATATATTAAATGGATGAGTTTGGTTTTAAATTTAATTAATAAAGCATATTTTCTAATTCTAATATTTTGGTAATTGGAAAATTATGATTTATTTAATGTTAAGCTTTTCAAAGCTATTTAATAAAGAACTATATGGTTTTAAAATATATAAAATAAATGTTTAATTGTTTAAAAAGGATTTTAGCTTAAGTTTAAATAAGATTAATAATAAGATTTGTTTTATTTCTTTTTTTTAAATATTGTTTAATAAACATGATTGTAAATAAATATGAAAGTTTTAAATACAATTAAAATATGAAACATTTATTCATATAAATAATAAGTAATTTACAATCTCTTTTATAAATTTTATTTAAATTATCTAAAATGTTATTTTCAAATAATAAAGTAATGTATTGTTTTTATTTTTAAATATAAATGGTTTTATATCCTTAAAAAAATTAGCTATATATATATATATAACTAAGTATTTGTAAATTAATTAAGTTTAAAACTTTCATTAACTTTTAATTATAAGTACTAATTACTTTAGAGACATGTGCAAACATCCTAGAGCTTTAATAACATGTGTTAATTTATTAATTAAGGCAAGTGACAAATGTATAGTTTTCTACAAGTGTCATGTTTGATTCTATAATTTTCTTTTATTTTATTTTAAAACATTTCAGCCTATTTATAAATCTATTTTCCTTCCCCTTCAATTCTTTTTCTAAACCTAAAGCTAAGAAACAAGTCTGTAAAAAAATCTGAAATCATCTTCAAACAAAAAACCCTGTAATATCATTTTCAAATCTAAAACCAAACCAGTAACCATCTTTAACCTGTAAATCAAACTCCTCATCTTCAAAAATGCATAGCAAAAATGCCTGTAGCGTTTTTAAGCATGCAAGTCTGCTTTTTTATTTTCTTCAATCAGGAAGCACATGCAAAACAAATCTGAAGCAAGGGCATGTCTGGTTGATAAAGCAATTGCATTCTTCAAAATCAAGCAACTCAGTTCCAAAGAAAATTTTAATAAAAAGCATGCATGTAGTTTTCAAATCTGGTGCAAGCAAGCCTGTTCATCATTCAACCTAGAATTATTGCCTGCGTTTTCTTTTAAGTTAGAAGCATTTTAAAGCAACATTCAAGTTTAAAGGTTTCAAAGCATCACAGCACTCAAGTTTTTTTTTTAAAAGCATGGGGAATTCTGTTTTAAAGATTCAAAAAGTCTTTTCAAAATCTGGTGCTCTACTCATCAAATTTCAGGTGAGTAACATTTCTTTTAAAAGCTTAAGCAATTGAATGATTTGGTTGCATGCTAGTTGTTTGAAGAAAAAAAATATGTTTGTCTATGTATATTATTGAATTTCTTATGTATGTTGTATACATATATGTAAGCCCTCACTGCTTCCCGTTTTAGTTTCTTGTTTTGATTTAATTTCAAAACTTCCTGATTTGACTCTGTTAAAAACTTAAGATTCATAGCATACTTGTTTGTTTCATCGCATACTTTAGATTAAAATTTTACCTAAGTTAACTATTAGTGAAACGTCTCTGAAAATTTAAAATAACCAAGCAAGTTTGAATATAAGTGAAAATTCAAACATTATGATTCAATGTTTCAGGGTTATAAATCAAATCATCATACAAAATCATGATTTTTAAAGTCAAGATTACAATTTTTAGTGTTAGAATCAGAGAGCAGTTCCAAATTTACTGTATTTTGCTTTTGGGGTTTTAACTGATGATATATGGGTTCGAATGGGTTGAATTTCCTCCTAGAGGTGGAGGAGTGATCAGGGATGAGGGGAAAATTATCTGATTGTGGTGTATTTCATTTTGGAGATGGTGATTGTGATTTGAAGTGTGGAACCCTAGTTTTTATGGGTTTGAGTTTTTGTTTTAGTTCGACTTCCTCATTGGATCGAGTGCATCGAGGACTTGGGTATTGGAAATTGGTGGGTTGACGAGGATTTCGCTGGAGTTTCTCAAGCTACGGTGGTCGAGAGGATCGAGAATTCGATTGTTCCAGGTTTTGATGTGGAGTTTCTATTTCTGGTTCCAGGTGGGTGTGAAGCTTGATTTCGATTTCAGGTTTGGACGGATGTTGTGATGATCGGATTCTGGTGAGAGGGTGATTGCCGTTCTGCTCGAGGGTGTGGTGTCGACAGGAGTTGGTCGGCGGCACCGTGCATGTGCATGGTGCACTAGTTTCTGATGTACGGTGTTGTTTAGTTGGGGTGTTGCAGAATTTTATTGCCTCGCATTTGTCTTGGGTGATTCGAGTTTTAACTCGAAGCAGAATTAGGTTTGACTCGAAGTCATTTAGGCTATGACTCGAAAATATTGTTTTGCAACAGGGTTTTTAAAAAAAACAGAAACCTGTTCTGTTTTTTTATTTTAAAATTAAAATTTTAAAATGTAAAATAAAAAATTTAAATAAGTTTAAAACCTGAGTTTGAATCTGAATTCAAGTATTTTGAATCCTGTTTAAAATAATTTAAATTTGGTTTTAAAAACTTTTTAGTGTAAAAGTATATTTGGTTTTGAATTTAAACTGAAAGTTTAAATTGTAAAATAGAAATTTTAAATAAGCTAAAATCTAGTTTTAAAATCTGGAATTTGGGTTTGAGTTTCAGTTTTTAAAATAAAATAAAGTTTTAAATTTAAATTTTTAGCTACCTTAAAAAAATGGTTAAAAGATTTAAAATTTTAAAATAAAGTTTAAATGTAAGTAAGTTTTGAATCTAAGTAATCTGGAATAAATATTTGATATGTATTCCAGTTTTGAAATAAAGGAAAGTTTATAAAATTTAAAATGATTTAAACAATCTTGTTTGTTAAAGTGTATTTTTAAATTGATTTGAATTTAAAAATGAATTATGTTTTAAATTCTTTTAAAACTTCTTTATAAAATGAATATTTCTTTAACTTGTGAGATAAAAAGGTTTTGAATTGTTTTTAAACTTTGTTTAGATAAATTTGTATTCATTTTAAAATCTTAAATTTAAAATGAAATTTAAATTAAATTTAAAGTAAAGTTGAAAGAAAATTGTTTTAAATACTTTGATTAAGTAAGAAATGTTTTATCTTAAGATAAATAGAATTTTAATGATTTGGATTCATTAAATTTTTAAGTTAATTTAAATGGATAATTAATTATTTAATTAATTAATGATATGGATGATTAATTAAGTAATTAAGAGTTTTAAATTAATTAATTAAGGTTTAAGATTAATTAATTATGGTTAATTAATTTGTAATTAAGGATTATTAATTAGATTTTAATTAATGATTAAAGATTAATTAATTAGTAATTAAGAATTAATTAAGTTACAGTTAACACTTAATTAATTAAATAATTAGTATTAATTAATGGATTATTAAAGAATTAATTAATTTGAAATTAATAATGATAAAAGTAAGTTTAAATTACTTAAGGAAAGTATTTAAAGATTCGTTAATAGTTAATGAAGGTCATTAACTAAGATTATTTAACAATTAATTAATGTGATTAATTTTAATAATTAATTAGATTAATTAATTAATGATAATCATTTGTGAAATTGTTTATGTGTAATTACTTAATGGAAGTAATTAAGGAATGAATTACTTAATGCAATTAATTGGGTTAATGTGATTAGTTTAGATTAATTAATTAAGTTTAATTAATTTAAACACTTGATGATTTGATAAATAATTACTTAATGTAATTAATGGAATTGTAATTACTTATGGAAGTAATTAATTGATAATTACTAGATGTAATTAAAGATGTTTTAATAATAGAAGTGATTTGGATTAAATTACTTTGTAATTAATCAAGGGATTAATTAAGATAATTAATTAAGGGTAATTATTTTTTGAAATGAAGTAATTAAGTGTAATTAATTACTGAATGGGATTAATCAAGGGATTAATTAGAGAATAAATTAAGGAGTAATTTATTTAATGAAGTAATTAAGGGTAGTTAATTACTGGATGTTATTAATCAAGGGTGATTAATATATGTGGTTTAGTTGAAGATTAATTACTTAATGCAATTAATTTAAATAGAGAGATTAATTAAAAATGTAATTAGAAATCATTAATTAATAAAATTAATTACGTAAATTTAGGATTGGTTAATTAAGGAATAATTAATAAATGAAGTAATTAATTAATAAAGGATTAATGTAATTAATTTTAGTTAAATAATTGATGAAGTAAATAAAAGTTAATTATTGTAAAAGGGTTAAGTATAATTAACTTGTGCAATTAATTTAAAGGCTAATTACTAATTGTAATTAGAAAATTATTAATCAGGAATGATTAATTGAAATGAATAATGAGATGGTGATTAATTAATTAATTTGTAATTAATTGAATGCTTTCAGAACATCATCAGGTAGACGATGAGCATTCTAAGTGATGTGTTCTATAAAGGTAATCGTAGCCTCAAACCTCATCAACCGAGAATGGCTAAAACAGGGGAGGTGCAACAAGGCTAAGTGGGTCATGCCCAAGTAGGACGATATTTACCCCTGTCTAGATGTCCCTTTTATTTCGGCTATGTGGTGCGGTTGCTGATCACAACTGCTTAGTGGTCTTGTTCGGAACTGTTCAGCAAGGAATGGTTCCGGCTTTGTGTTGCAGGGGATTGGGAGTAATCCTCGGTAGGGTGATCTAGGCCCCGTACTGTGACGGACGGTACCCCGGTAGCCCTGCCATTGTATGGAATCCAATCTCCAATAGGTGTCGTACGTATTAGTTGTGCCCAACTATGTTGGAACGTGAGATGTAAGCATTCCAGCTATTTCTGTATTTTACTTGAAAACCCTAGATCCTATTATAATATCACCGAATTTCCTATCAATTGTTTTGGTTAGCGTAAGGTAAAAACTTTTCCATGTTTATGTGTGGGAAGTCTTACGTGACACCTTTTCTTTTCAAAGTTTTTTTTTCAGAGTTAAGCAATCTTAACCTACTACTCACACCAAACCCATGTCTGACCCGGAGTTTATTTCTGTTTTTCTTAAACTCTTGGGTACTCAAATTTCTATGAGTAGCCAAGGGATTCAGGTTAGCTTTGACGAATTGTGGAGGAGCAATGGAGCAGGAGGCTTCTGCGTTATAGATATATATAGTGTTCCGCTGTGTTGATATCTGTATTGGGTTTTGAGTTGTAATAACTAGACAGGTGTTTATAACTGTCTAGTATGTAATGTATTGTCTGTGTAATTATGATAAATTGTTGTATACTATGTATTACTTATGTTATTAATATAATTTATTCGTTCTGCTGTTGAGATTCTGATGTTGTTTCTTCTTTCTCTTTCTTTTCTCTTTTCTTTAATATAATTTATTCGTTCTACTGTTGAGATTCTGATGTTGTTTCTTCTTTCTCTTTCTTTTCTCTTTTCTATCCCTTTCTTTCTTAAAGATGATGCGTCTTTCTGGTCATTGAAAACCAGGTCATCACATCAAGGCTCGTAAATCCACTCGAACTCTGTAAATGTTCTATATAACTAGTATAAAGAATAACTGGAGAAATATTACCAAATGACCCATCCTAAACTGTATTATAACTCCATTTTTTAAATTTTTCATCACACAGAATTAAATATCTTGAAATCAAATAGAAGGATGTCATCACCATTTGAAATCACATTAAAAGCAATTATCCAAATCAATATCTAATGATGAATCATTCAAAATAAAAAAAATCAATGTGGAAGAAGTAAGAAATCATGAAAGTGTAGTAAAATATTATTTAAACAAATAAGTCGAATAAACCTCTTGTACTCTTAATTACTCGTACTAATTATAAAATAACTTTTTAAATTACTTATGATAGTTAGTAGAAAATATTTCTTATATTTAGAAATTATATAAGCTTCTTAAATAAATATTTAAAACCAATTATAGTTTATTTTCAATAAATTAATAATTTTAAATAAAAAATTCATCAGTAAATTTAATATTCTAAAACCAATAAAACTAGTAAACATTTATATATTAAATAATTTCGCTTCATTAACATAATACCAAAGATAAAGATTTAAAACTATATTTTACTTTCAAATCCTTGTTTATACACTTATAAACATTCAAATCATTTATCGATTCAAATATAATTTATAGAAATTACTGTATAATTTTGTATAATTAAATTCTATTTTGAAATAATTTAAAACTTCCAAAATAATTCTACTTTTATTTCAATCTATTAAATATAACCTAAATCCATCATTTTAAATTCAAAATATTTATAACTCAAACCGTTAAATAATTTCAACATTCAAATATGAATTAGGAAAGTGATTTTATTTACAAATCTGTAATATAACTTCTTCAATCAATTGATGTTATGAAAACAATAAAAAAGATATATATATATATATATTATAATAAATAATACGTTCACTTTATTTATATTATCCCAAGATTTAAATACGAAATTTTACTTTTAAACTTTTACTTGTATATTTCAAAATATTCAAGATCACTTTATAAACCAATTATCCATTATGGAAATTTTTCCCTAATTTTCTATAATTAGATACTATTTTAAGATAAATATTTATGTACTTCAAAATAAATTATATTTATTTCAAACCATAGAATGTTATTTAAAATCTTCGCTTTATACTCAGTTTAATTAGAAATAAAACACTCTCTTTTAGATAATCTCATATTCGAAATTCTAGTATCATAGAAAGAGATTATTTATTCAAAACATATCCAAAATAATTAAAAAGAGTTCTATATTTTTCTAAGGATTGAAAGCTCTTTCAGAAATATTTGAATAACCTTTATAATAAAATCTCTTTCAAATAATATTATTACTTTTAAAATATAATTTATAAATAGAAATATATTTATTTTGTCTTTAAAACACTCCACCGCTTATAATATATTATAATATCGATTTAAAAAAAAGTATATAACCAAAAGAAAGCCACGTTTATAAGTTTATAATTCAAATTATATTTTTACGTATATAAAAAACCAATCGAATAAAACTTGGTAAATTATTTATAAAACATTTTTAATAAAATTTCAAAACACTTAAATAAGTTTTTTAAAACTTTTCAAAACATCTTATATGATTAGAAAATAAGTAGATATCTAAATATATAAATTATGGAGTAAAATTACTTCAAGAATATTTGGCAACCAAACAACACTGTGAATTTATAATGTGACCCAAGTTGAGTTCCCAAACTTTGATCGTCTATAAAATACACATATTGACATATAAATATATATACATTCATATATAGTTCAATTCATAAAAGGATTTCAATAAAACATACCTAATAATCTAAACAACAAACACTCCCAAACATTCAATCAAACTAGTTGATTCAACCAAACTTTTCTAACAATATGTGAAATATATATCTAATATGAATAGCTATGGCTATATAGGTGTGAGTGCAGAAAACTCAATGAAATGATGTTTTTACAAGCAAATCAGTGATTTCATCACTGCTCTTCGATTTTTCCACTATCTTCGTCACTTGAACCCACACACCAGCTCTAGCACCTCCTGCCCTTGGATCACCTGCTCTTCCTCTACGTAATTGTGAGTTTGACTATTTACGTCATGCGATAAACCAGGCATAAGCAAAGAGCCACTTACCTTATAGTCTTCGCTTCTGACAAGCCTCCTTGTAATGTCTCGTTTTCCCGTACCCTCTGAATCGACAATAAACCATACATGTCCAACTCAAATTGCACGAAAAGACGGATCATTAAGGGTAGAAAGGAAAATAGATAGAACAGAATCTCAAACGAATGGAATAACATATAATATTGAACAAATATTTTTACAGCAGAAAACTTTTAAATACAATATCAGAGTCTAACCTAGATTCAGCTTGGACAGTTATAAAACCTGCCCTTACAAATGCTGACAAACATCAAATAAAATACACGAAGCAAAGCGGATAATAACATATCTCCATACATCAATGAATATCTCCAGCTCTCCTCTAGAAACTCCAACTGTCTTCGACTATCCTGAAGCTACTCGAATCTGACCCGAGTATTGAAAATACACGGATCAGGCTTGATAAACCAGCGTGAGAAAAACTCAATAATGAATGACAGTGTCATATATCAGCCTTTGGATAGAATTCTTGGAAATAAAGAGTATCTCATAAGACCACGCCCACACATAAACACGGACGGGTTTTTACCTTGTGATAATTAAATCACTTTTATATTAAAACATTTGATATTATTTCTAATGACATCTCTTTGAAAACATTTGCAAATAAACTTATTAATCTTATCCGAAGTGGTTACCCATATAGCATTTCGAGGCTGTTCATTACGCCAATACCAATAAAGCCGTAGGTTCTTATTGGAGAATGGATTTCCATACAAATGACCAAGCGCAGGATCTACCTTCCGAAATGGGTACACCACTAGATGGATGTCTCGAGGCATAAAACATCTGCCCTCTACCAACATAAGACCGGCCTACCTTTGTAACTAGATAGTACCGAATATGTCATCCCCCGGTTGCTACCGACCTTTAACCGAGTTTTATTTTCCATACACCACATTAATTAACATCCCGAACATCATAGCGGGAAGAAATATATCTAGAAGGGGATGATCATACCCTACTTGGGAATGACCCACTTAGCCTTGCCGCATCTAATCCTGTTTCGGTCATTTCTGGTTTGATGAGGCTTGAGGCAAACGATTACCTTTTCACATAGCACATATCACATCTTTGAATGCCACATTGTCATTTCCGTTTAACTACTAATTGCCTTCCACAAAAATACAACCCTTGAGCTCGTATGTCTCAAGGAGGGTGTTAAGCTAAAAGAAGTTGCCTTCTCCGCCACCACTGATGTACGTTTGTAAAAACCAATGTACGTAATCTTTAGAAATGCAATGTCAGACAAACGTCTATACAAGTTGTCCAAGAACAGGACAAACCGAAGGCACTTTCCTCGGCCGTTACTAGGCGAGAAGCTCTTGCAATCCGAAAAATCTCCATCACGAGGAGACTACTGCTATATATAACTCGGGAGCTACCCAGAGCAAGTCAACAAGCTGTCCTCACGCTATAAAGATCCACGGTCTTCAATAATCATCATCTTCAACATGTCTTCACGTTCGAACGTATTCATTGGTTCGAAGTGGTTTTCGGATGGGATTTACCCAAATCTGACCCCGGTTCCTTCGAAATCCAATATCGATAGAAAGTGAATATGAGTATACAGGATTTATTAAGTCTCTTTTCACTTTAATTCTTTTCGGATGATTTCGAATTTTCATTCTTTTGACTTAGAGTAATCTCTAAGAAATTCATTCTTTTGCTTTGGAAAATATTTCAAATTTCCTTACTTAATTCTTGATCCAAATTTCTTTACTTTTTTAAGTGAGTCAAAAATAATGTTATTAAAGACATCATTTACGATAAACCCTAAATCAATCTTAACAAACATTTTATAGAAATCATTCATTTTTTTTGAAGATTGAGTAACTTTTGGATAATATCAATCTTCTTTTAATTCAAAAACCTAATACAGTCTTTTTATTTAAGAGCATTCGGGCTTTCCCTTCGATCTATTCCACCCCTCGCCTAAGAAAAGAAAACATAGGCCATGTAAGTTCAGGGCACTGGTTGCTCCATCCCTAACCTTAGTTAAACACCTTGTTTTATCTTCTCAGATCTCACAGGCGGGACAAATGTACTAGTCGTTTCCGCATACTCAGATTTTTAACTTTATTTTGGAATTTTTGATAAATATCCCAAATTATCTTTCAAAATACTTAATTATCCTTTTTAAAACATTCACAATTGATTTTGGGAAACATCGTTGCATTTAAACTCGTATTCCTAAAAGTTATACAATTCGCAGTAGAAAAGTGTTGCGGAAAGTGCTATATAAGCTTATTTGATTAAAACAACTTTTAAACATTCAAGAATTCATATTTTTCAATCCAAAAATCTTTTAAATCGTTTAAATAGATTTATCAAATTTTTTTCATATTTTTCCATAATTAAAACATCCATTTATACAAAATTTCTGTAACTGTCACTTAACTGCACTAGCGCGATTTTTATGAAAAATTGATTTGGACTTATTTCAAAATCTACTCAACGAAACTTTGATTTTCTTTCTTCATTTAAAAGATATGGATATAATAGTTCGGAATTTTCTTATCTCAAAGAATTCCGAGCCATATTCCACTCTATACACTCATATGAACTTTTCGGCGCGAAATCGTGAACTACCATTGCGCGACGCACCTAGTTTTAACTTATTTTTCAATATTTGAAATAATCTATTCAAATTGGATTTTAACACTTATAAAATCATTACAAATCATTTTAAATCAATATTTTCGCTTTTTAAAGCTTTTAAAATGTGTTCCCACTATTTCCATATTATAATATTATTTTATTCCTATTATTTTAATATTAAATTTTAAATTCCAATTTCAACTCAATTTCAATTCTAATCTCAAATTAAACACATTTAAAACTTAGATTTCAAATCTAATTTCAATTTAAACTTCAATTCAATCTCAAACTAAACTTCACTTTTTCAAAATCGATTTAAATTTCAATATTCATCTAAATTTCACTTTCTAATTAGCTATCCTTTTCAAATCCGTTTCACTTCAAATTTCAAATTCTCTTTCATTTTAACTTTAATTTCACTTTTAAATAAAAAGAGACTTATTCTTCCACAATTTCTCATATTACTAAAATATGGTCTTACTAACAAAGTGATTGCTTAACTGATAGGAATTTGATATCCAAATTATCATCACAACCATACAACAATCATATAACATTAACATTTTTATTATGGTAAATGTCATAACATTACTACGGATTATCCAACATATTCAAACAATCAATCAAACATCCATATCATCAAATGGTGGTTATCTAACATAACAATTAAGCATGATAATCAATAATACTCAAAAAGCGGTGAGAATTTCTCATCTTCATATCCACTCCGTCAATCTTAAATGTGAGATACGTGTTTCTCACTAACGTGCTAATCGCAACGTCTCGCCTTTATCGCTTCTTTTCCGAATGCTTTTGTTTTCCTTTCTTTTTCTTTCACATTTCCTTTTGTTTTTTTTTGTTTTTTATATGAAAAAGGGGTACGGCCTTGGTGTAGGGGAAGGTATGGCATGTAGGAAAGGGTTAGGAAAGTGTGGTGCTCGGCCTAGGGGGTGTGGAGCTTGGGTTTGGAGGTGTGGGCTCGGCTTAGGCTTGTGTGTGCTCGGCCTTGAGGTTTGGATGAGGAGAAGGTGGCACGGCTTGGGTATGTGAGGAGGAGGGGGAGTGTAGGTGGAAGTTAAGCTTGTGTAAGGTGATGGAAGGTGATGGTTTGGAGTATGGAGGTGATAGTCTAAGGGAAATGGAGGTGGGAAGCCATGGAAATGGAGGTGAAGAGGAAGGAGAAAGTGAAGAAGAAGGTAGAGAATGAAGTGTGAAAAATGAAAGGTATGGATGCATATTTATACTTGAGCTTTGAATGGCAAATGACTAAAATACCCTTCTTTACTTTTTGAATTTTTTATTTACTTTATTTACCCTTGATTTGATCTTTGATTAATGGAGAAGAAATGGTTTGATTTGAACTTGTACTTGAGAAATGAAGTTTGGATTTGATTTATGTACTTATGAAATGATTTTGCCTCTTTTTCTTACACTTGAAAAATGTTAATTAATCATTTTTCTCCTTTTCTATGCCTACACATCATATCTCATTAATGTGATTTGAATTTGTGAAATGATTACTCTCTTTTCTTTCCTAAAGTTTGTGTTTTAAAGGGAAGACTTTTGCATTGATTTGACTAGCATTAATGGTGGAAATGATGGTTATGGAAAAGTGTGTCAAGAGGTAAAGAGGTGTCACCTTCTTATGGTTTGTAGTTGTTAAATCATTTATTTTTGCTCCTTTTCATGTATAAGCATAACATCTCATTAATGAGATGAGAAGTAAGGTAATGATGTTGTTTTATAAAAGCTTAAATTATTTCTATACTTGTCAAATCATGCTTTTACATTCTTTTTATATTTATGTAGATATTTTCAAAAGTAAACTATTTTTGTTTTTAGTGCTAAATTTAGAATGCTTATATAGTATGTAAACTTGTATTTATAAGTTAGAAAATGTATCCAGTTGCAACAACTTGTCGACAACTTGTTTTGGTTAAAAACGGTGTTTTTGTCGACAAAGTTTACAGTCAAAATTTAATGTTTTTATTAAGCTATATATTGAAGTAAACCAAACTTTAAAATGAACTTTTTACTTCTTTAAATAATTAAAACATGTCTCTTTATATTTTAAAATTATATTTAAATAATATTAAAATCTCTAATTTTACAATGTATGTAAAACTGACAAAATGCGACAAATTTTGATTATTTTTGTAGAACGATTATTAACATACTTTTAAATCTTTTAACATACTTTTATTATCTTTATTAGATGTTTTAAATAACATTTATCTTTTTAAATAGATGTTTAAATTCATTTATTTAAGCCTTTATTTATTTTTAACAAAACTTAACTTTTGACGATTTGTTCCAGAATCCAAATTTATACTTTTTAATTTATTAACTATAAGAATAGATAAATTATTGTATATAACATATTTATTTTAAGATTTAAACTCCTTTTAAATTTAAATCGAACAAAATCTCTCATTTTCGAAGTAGCGAAAATTTGGGTCGTTACATTGTCCCCTACTTAAAAGCATTTCGTCCTCGAATTGAAATCAAAGACAAAGGAATCTATCCCATACTCGTCTCCTCAAATAATTTGACTTATTTCTACTGATGATAGAAAAGAAGAAGGCAGATATTATAACAACACTAAAAAAGATGATGCCAAACATACATATAGAGATTCCTCATACTAACCTGGGTATCCATCACGTACTTACGGTTATATGTACGTACATCAACTCAAACTTCTATCCTACCCATCCTAGTGCATACTGCACACTTAAGATAAAATATACAATAACCAAACACGACTATACATCCAAAACAACCACACTGATACTGCATCAAGATAAACGAATACCACCACATAACTCATTCCATGTCCTGAGCATGTGCTATATCTGTAGTCTATATATATGCATACCAAAACATTGGTCCAACCACTATAACTTAGTGTCTACTATTTGAGATAACCATCCAACTACTAAGTAGACAGATCCAACACATCATACTATATGTGATATTTGATTCGATCTATTATTCGAATCCACAACTTACTTCCGAACTACTATCGGTCCTCTGATTTTCTAGTGCGCACTTTGATCAGACTTCTTGATCACAAACTTTCGCTTTCCTTGCATAGCTCTCAACTATGATAGAAAACTTGTGTACATAATCATAAACTCCCATCAATGTTTGCCATCAAGAATCGAGTGATAAATCCTTTTTCGGATTGGTGTAAACACCTCAAAGTTATGTTCTTAAATCTTAGATCAAAATTTATGTGCTAAAATGATCTATGTTTAACTCATGTACTTATTCACATTCATCTTTACCTAATACATTTCTTGAAATTTCTATTGATCCAAGTTTATTTCACAACCATTTACTTTCTTTTAAATACATTATTACTTAAGCATTCAAATATGACTTAAACTTGTATAATATACCTTTCCTTTCTAAGAGTATATATACATATCCCCAACTTCAAATTGTCATTACTTCAATTAGGGTCTTCAACAAATATGGAATTCTATTATTCCAAATAAATAAGTTATAAAACTTAACCCTTAGTTTTATTTACCTAAGATCTTGATTTAGGTAATATTATTTATCTTATCCATATATTAATAAGGCAACTTTACTAAGTGTACATCCTTTTTCTTACCAATCTTAACTTATTTACCTATCCATTTTCTTTAAAATCAAATTTATTAATCTTAAATCCATCAAATACCCTATAGTCAAATTGTGAAACTTAATTCACATGGTATTTGTTACTTAAACATTTTTCATCCAACATTCAATCTACTAATCATATTATTCAAAAATATCCACTTCTAATCTTACTTCATTTTGAATTACAAATGTTACCCTAAATGTATCACTAATTCAAAAAAATTATATTAGGATGATTTTCTTATATCTCTTATTCCTAAATTTCACCTTGATTTAACCTAATCAAAGCGTCTAAAATTCAAATTACCTTATCTCCTTATAAGTTATATAACTTATCCTCTCATAATATAATTAGTAAAAAGTCTCAACTTAGGTTTATCTTTTTCCTGTCTTCTTGATAAGAATTTTTTTTCTAAGCATATATTTTCTTTTTACTTTCTCTAATTACAACTTGTAGCTTCAACATTATCATCAAATATCTTATAATCAAATTGTGAATTTTACTTCACAAGATATTTATACTTAGCTTTTTAACCATCCATTATGATAATCACTTAATCATTATTATTTCTTAATAACCAAAGGTCTAGGGGTATATGATCAAAATTCTAAATTCTAGCTTTCAACTAATTGATTCTATATGGAATATCTTATAGTCAAATTGTGCAATTCTAATCACAAGATATTCATATTTTAGTTTTACTAAGCTAAATTACAATCAATCCTTAATTTCTAACCCAAAAGTTAATAATATCCCCTTAATATTTATAATATAAACCAAAGGTAAAATTATTTCATTTACCAATTTCTTTAATACAAAAATCATTTTTATAAAATTAACAAATACGCGCTCGTATATATAATACTCTCATAACTCATTCTAGGGTGTTACTAACCCTATCTCAAATGAGTTACTCATCATAGGATATTACTAATCCTATCTCTGATGAGACTTACCCTATCAGGCTTCGGCATTCGCTCAACCAAAAGCTCTAATACCAAATGTAATGTCCCGTTTTCCCGTACCCTTTGAATCGACAATAAACTACACATGTCCAACTCAAATTGCACGAAAATACGGATCATTAATGGTAGAAAGAAAAAAATAGATAGAACAGAATCTCACACGAATGGAATAACATATAATATTGAACAAATATTTTTACAGCGGAAAACTTTTAAATACAATATCAAAATCTAACCTAGATTCAGCTTGGACAGTTATAAAACCTGCCCTTACAAATGCCGACAAACATCAAACAAAATACACTAAGCAAAGCGGATAACAGCATATCTCCATACGTCGATGAATATCTCCAGCTCTCCTCTAGAAACTCCAATTGTCTTCGACTATCCTGAAACTACTCGGATCTGACCAGAGTATTGAAAATACCCGGATCAGATTTGATAAACCAGCGTGAGAAAAACTCAATAATGAATGACAGTGTCATATATCAGCCTTTGGATAAAATTCTTGGAAATAAAGAGTATCTCATAAGACCACGCCCACACATAAACACGGACGGGTTTTTACCTTATGATAACTAAATCACTTTTATATCAAAACATTTTATATTATTTCTAATGACATCTCTTTGAAAACATTTGCAAATAAACTTATTAATCTTATCTGAAATGGTTACCCATATAGCATTTCGAGGCTATTCATTACGCCAATACAAACAAAACCATAGGTTCTTATTGGGGAATGGATTTCCATACAAATGACCAGGTGCAGGATCTACCTTTCGAAATGGGTACACCTCTAGATGGATGTCCCGAGGCACAGAACATCTGCCCTCTACCAACACAAGACCGGCCTACCTCTGTAACTAGATAGTACCGAATATGTCATCCCCCGGTCGTTACCGACCTTTAACCGAGCGCTCGTTTTCCATACACCACATTAATTAACATCCCGAACATCATAGCGGGAAGAAATATATCTAGAAGGGGATGATCGTACCCTACTTGGGAATTACCCACTTAGCCTTACCACATCTAATCCTGTTTCGGCCATTTCTGGTTTGATGAGGCTTGAGGCAAACGATTACCTTTTCACATAGCACATATCATATCTTTGAATGCCACATTTCCATTTCCGTTTAACTACTAATTGGCTTCCACAAAAATACAACCCTTGAGCTCGTATGTCTCAAGGAGGGTGTTAAGCTAAGAGAAGTTGCCTTCTCCGCTACCACTGATGTACGTTTGTAAGAACCAATGTATGTAATCTTTAGAAATGCAATGTCAGACAAACGTCTATACAAGTTGTCCAAGAACAGGACAAACCGAAGGCACTTTCCTCGGCCATTATTAGGCGAGAAGCCCTTGCAATCCGAAAAATCTCCATCACGAGGAGACCACTGCTATATATAACTCGGGAGCTACCCAGAGCAAGTCAACAAACAGTCCTCACGCTATAAAGATCCACGGTCTTCAATAATCATCATCTTCAACATATCTTCACGTTCGAACGTGTTCATTGGTTCGAAGTGGTTTTCGGATGGGATTTACCCAAATCCGACCCTGGTTCCTTCGAAATCCAATATCGATAGAAAGTGAATATGAGTATATAGGATTTATTAAGTCTCTTTTCACTTTAATTCTTTTCGGATGATTTCGAATTTTCTTTCTTTTGACTTAGAGTAATTTCTAAGAAATTCATTTTTTTTCTTTGAAAAATATCTCAAATTTCCTTACTTCATTCTTGATCCAAATTTCTTTACTTTTTTAAGCGGGTCAAAAACAATGTTATTAAAGACATCATTTACGATAAACCCTAAATCAATCTTAACAAACATTTTATAGAAATCATTCATTTTTTTTAAAGATTGCTTAACTTTTGGATAATATCAATCGTCTTTTAATTCAAAAACTTAATACAGTCTTTTTATTTAAGAGCATCCGGGCTTTCCCTTCGATCTGTTCCACCCCTCGCCTAAGAAAAGAAAACATAGTCGAGGTAAGTTCAGGGCACTGGTTGCTCCATCCCTAACCTTAGCTAAACACCTTGTTTTATCTTTCCAGATCTCACAGGCGGGACAAATGTACTAGTCGTTTCCGCATACTCGGATTTTTAACTTTATTTTGGAATTGCTTATAAATATCCCAAATTATCTTTCAAAACACTTAATTATCCTTTTTAAAACATTCACAATTTAGAAACTTGCCAACTCATTAAGGCCGAACACCAAAGGCCCGGTGGGTTATTGCAACCTTTAGAAATTCCAATATGGAAGTGGGATCAAATTTCCATGGATTTTATAGACGGCCTTCCCTGTTCTCGTTCGGGTCATGATAACTTATGGGTGATAGTTGATAGACTTACTAAATCCGTCCATTTTATTCCCGTTCAGTCCAATCGAACTGTACCTCTTTTGGCCAAGCTCTTTATTAAAGAAATTGTAAAATTGCATGGAGTTCCTTCGTCTATTGTTAGTGATAGTGATCCATTGTTTACTAGTGGATTTTGGACCGTTTATCATCCCCGGCCCGATGGACAAACTGAGCGTGTGAATCAAACTCTTGAAGATCTTCTTCGTGCATGTGTTCTCGATTTTGACGGAAGTTGGGAAGATCATATTTCTCTTGTTGAGTTTTCCTATAATAATAGCTTCCAATCTAGTATTGGTATGGCGCCTTTTGAGGCACTCTATGGAAGGCCATGCCGTTCTCCTTTTTGTTGGCTTGAGGCCGGTGAGAGGCTGGTTTTAGGTCTAGATTTTATTCGTGACAACACAGAGAAGATTGACCTTATTCGTCATAGGATGAAAGAAGCCCAGAGCAGAGAAAAATCCTATGCCGATAACCGGAGAAGGAAATTAGAATTTTCTGTGGGAGATCTTGTGTTTATTCGTGTTTCACCTATGAAGGGTGTTGTACGTTTCAGTCGATCGGGAAAGTTAGCGCCTCGATATATTAGGCCATTTCCTATCACCGAACGTATTGGTTCCATGGCTTATCGCCTTTCATCACCGGCTCAATTTTCTTCTATTCATGACGTGTTTCACGTTTCTCAATTACGGAAGTGCCTTCGAGATTCCGATTCTATTCTTGAGCCCGGTGTTGTGGAAGAAATTGAAGTTTCACCTAATTTAACTTATGAGCAACATCCTATCTGTATTATTGCATCGGAGGTCAAGCGCCTTCGAAATAAAGATGTTCCGCTTGTTAAAGTCCAATGGTCCTCAAATCCTAAGGATTGCTCTTGGGAATTTAGAGAATTCATCAAGCGAACACATCCGGACTTACTTTCTCGTGCTCTTTGAGGTGAACTTCTTTTGTGTTGAATATGCTTTTATGGTTGTTACTGTATATTTTCTTCTTAATTATTGCGAGGACGCAATTTCTTTAAGGAAGGGAGCCTGTAACAACCCGCATATTTTACGATTTGATATTTAAATATTTTATCGTTTGTCGGATTTTAGTCCGAAAAGTTACCTTTTGCATACGGTCGAATTAGGACTCGGAACCACTTCCATTGAGTTCAAAATACCGTTTGCGATCTTTTTGAGTGTAAACTTTGATATGTTTGGAGTTAGTGGAATTTTGTTACTTTTTCACTTTGGGTTTTGGGTTTGGTTTAGCCCATTTGCCTAAACTATTAATTCTAACTCAACCCCCTACTCTTCATAATTCTACTTTCATTTTCTAACGCTCAAGCTTCATCAAAAATGGGGGAAGGAATGGGAAATTAAAACTCCAAGCTCAAGATCATTTGCAAATCCAACATCCAACTCCAAATTCAAAGAGAAGCCATTGATTCTTCCTTGCTTTCAAGCTTCTTCTTCATAAATTTTGTGTAAACGTGAGATCTTTATCTCACATCTTTGTCTATAACTATCATTGATTGTTGGGTATGAATTCCTAACTCTTTTACATATGCATTTGTCATTGATTTGGATTGAATTGGTGAAAATCCCAATTTTTAGTGTTTTGGGTTCAAATCTTTAAAAATTCAATCTTTGATGTTTAAACACGTTTTTGGTGATGTACCGAGGAGCCAATATGACCGGGTAGCCTATGGGCATAATCCCCTAGCGTCCGTTCTCGATCGGTTGTGAATTGGGCGAGTTTTGAGCTCCAAACCCTTAGGTCGCTCAGCCTGCATATGAAGAACTCTCGGCCTGCATTTAGGTCGTTTTCCCCCCTAGGTCGTTAGGTCGCTCGGCCCTAGGTCGTAGGTCGCTCGGCTGTCTTCACTTCCTTAAGCCGCTCGGCTTTGGGTCGTAACCATAGGTCGCGGCAAGTTAGGTCGTCTCCTAATTGGGTCGCTCAGCCTTGTGCCAATAGTTCGCTCGGTCTTGTTCACTTAGGTCGCGCGTCACTCGGCTTATCCAACCTACTTAAGTCGTTTCGTGTTAGGTCGCCCATCCCCTTATGTTGTTAATTCGCTTGTCCCCCTTATCCCTTAGGTCGCTGACCTCCTTAGGCCACTACCTCTTTAGGTCGCGTACCCCTAGGTCGCTCTACCTGGGCCACATTCTCCTTGGTCATATGCACGTTAGGTCGTGCATGTGTTATGTCGCTCGGCCATTTCCTTAGGTCGCTTGCACGTTAGGCCGGCCATGTGTTGGGTCGCACCATTCCTTAGGTCGTTCGGCCTGCACTTATGCCGATACTCCCTAGGTCGTTCCACTGCTAGGTCATGCCGTGTTGAGTTGCTAGGCTATCTCCACTTTGATGAATTTGGAATCGTATTCTTTGGATTTTATTCACGTCTTCGTATGTGAATTTCTGTGATTGATCGTTTCTACGATCATTTTTGTGATTTGTCATTTTAAAAATATACAAACATTTACTTTACTCGTACGAGAAATCTAATTAAACGGCTTCGTAAAATAAGTGGTATGAAACGCTTGCTTTTACTTCGTCGGTTAATTCTTGGACTTGTTCGATTGAATCTCTTATGACAATTTTCTAGTGGAAATCTACATTTTGTTCGTAAATATTTAAGTTAAGCTAGTGGTTATGGGACATGAGGCTAAGCTCATATATTTACTAGCTTATTGTAATTGACACTTTTTGATGATCGATGATGATCATTTTTGTGATTATGACTAGCGATATGCTATGTTTCTTTGTCCACGTAGGGGACAGTACCTCGTTTTATTGAGTTTCGTCTCATTTTTATTATAGGCTAACGACCTATTTATTTCTTGGGGTTTCGACCCAATTTTTGTATGCTAGCGACCCATGATTTTATGGAGTTCGGATCTTCGGGCGTACCATTGTATTACGTTGTTGTTTCGAACTATTCGAGTTTCTGGTTCCTCGGGCGTACCGTTGTACTAGGTCGTTGCACCGGCTCTATGGTTAGCGACCATGGGATAGCGTCCCATTTGTGATACACGTGTTGGTGAGTTTTCAGGCTCCCGTTTTGTAATAGGCCTCCCCCCTTTTGTGATTTCTGGATTTCCATTGATGATTTCTAGAGTTTGTGTTTCACCAATTTTCATGATTTGTATTGATAAGCTTTATCAATATTTGTGCATTGGTGAATTTTGTGTGTCATTGACTTTTGGGATTGGCATTGATATTATTGTCAATACTTATGATTTTGGTGAATAATAATATAGAGTATGACATTCCTTTTGATCTTTGAGAAGATTCTTGTGATATTGATTAATCCCTTGTTGATTTTCAATTACATACTTATCACAGTATGGCTTTATGGATTGTCATATATTTATGTCGTATCCCTTATTCTATATCATTTTGACTGATATTTATAGCTAGACTGATCCGTTTATTATTTTCTTATTAAATAATACTCGGGTCAGACCGAGATATTACAGGTGCTTCTGCTTGACTTCACTTCTGGGATTATCACCCTGACTTTTGACTAACTACTTAGATTAGTAGTTTTTGATGTATACATTTGAGATATAGACTCATTGGTGTATCCATATTCTTTTGTGTAGCACTTGTAGCTATTATTTTGTGATATTGTGGGTCTTGTTTGCCACTACTCTGATGTACGCTTTCATGTGTTATATTCATATCTTTTTCCGCCTTTGTGATATGGATGTCTGTGACTGATTTGTGTTATGTTTATTTCTATGTTTGTCTCCGAAGAATATATATAGCCACTGTGTAGTAGCCTTGAGTTTGTATCGGCATGTCGGACTTCCTTGTACTATCTGACATATTAGTGCTCGCACAAAGCAACTACACGGATGGTCGCTCCTCAACAGCCTTATTCTCCGTGCTAGTTGACAGCATTACACCGTAATGTTCTTGGCTAGTGTGGGTATAGAGGTGGGGCGTCACAATTTTAAATTCCAATTTCAACTCAATTTCAATTATAATCTCAAATTGAACACATTTAAAACTTAGATTTCAAATCTAATTTCAATTTAAACTTCAATTCAATCTCAAACTAAACTTCACTTTTTCAAAATTGATTTCAATTTCACTATTCATCTAAATTTCACTTTCTAATTAGCTATCCTTTTCAAATCCGTTTCGCTTCAAATTTCAAATTCTCTTTCATTTTAACTATAATTTCACTTTTAAATGAAAAGAGACTTATTTTTCCACAATTTCTCATATTACTAAAATATGGTCTTACTAATAAAGTGATTACTTAACTGATGGGAATTTGATATCCAAATTATCATCACAACCATAAAACAATCATATAACATTAACATTTTTAATACGGTAAATGTCATAACATTACTACGGATTATCCAACATATTCAAACAATCAATCAAACATCCATATCATCAAATGGTGATTATCTTACATAACAATTAAGCATGATAATCAATAATACTCAAAAAGCGGTGAGAATTTCTCACCTTCATATCCACTCCGTCAATCTTAAATGTGAGATACGCGTTTCTCGCTAACGTGCTATTCCCAACGTCTCGCCTTTATTGCTTCTTTTCCGAATGCTTTTGTTTTCCTTTCTTTTTCTTTTTCTTTCTCTTTTCTTTTTCTTTTTTTTACTTTTTTTATATGAAAGAGGGGTATGGCCTTGGTGTAGGGGAGGGTATGGCGTGTAGGAGAGGGTAGGAAAATGTGGTGCTCGGCCTAGGGGGTGTGGAGTTCGGTTTTGGAGGTGTGGGCTCGGCTTGGGCTTGTGTGCTCGGCCTTGAGGTTTGGATGAGGAGAAGGTGGCACGGCTTGGGTATGTGAGGAGGAGGGGGTGTGTAGGTGGAAGTTAAGCTTGTGTAAGGTGATGTAAGGTGATGGTTTGGAGTATGGAGGTGATAGTTGAAGGTAGAAGGGAAATGGAGGTGGGAAGCCATGGAAATGGAGGTGAAGAGGAAGGAGAAAGTAAAGAAGAAGGTAGAGAATGAAGTGTGAAAAATGAAAGGTATGGATGCATATTTATACTTGAGCTTTGGATGGAAAATGACTAAAATACCCTTCTCTACTTTTTGACTTTTTTATTTACTTTTTTTACCCTTGATTTGATCTTTGCTTAATGGAGAAGAAATGGTTTGAATTGAATTTGTACTTGAGAAATGATGTTTGGATTTGATTTATGTACTTATGAAATGATTTTGCCTCTTTTTCTTACACTTGAAAAATGTTAATTAATCATTTTGCTCATTTTCTATGCCTACACATCATATCTTATTAATGTGATTTGAATTTGTGAAATTATTATTCTCTTTTATTTCTTAAAGTTTGTGTTTTAAAGGGAAGACTTTTGCATTGATTTGACTAGCATTAATAATGAAAATGATGGCTATGGAAAAGTGTGTTAAGAGGTAAAGAGGTGTCACCTTCTTATGGTTTGTAGTTGTTAAATCATTTACTTTTGCTCCTTTTCCATGTATAAGCATAACATCTCATTAATGAGATGAGAAGTAAGGTAATGATGTTGTTTTATAAAAGCTTAAATTATTTCTAAACTTGTCAAATCATACTTTTACATTCCTTTTATATTTATGTAGATATTTTCAAAAGTAAACTCTTTTTGTTTTTAGTGATAAATGTAGAATGTTTATATAGTTTGGAAACTTTTATTTATAAGTTAGAAAACGTTTCAAGTTGCAACAACTTGTCGACAACTTGTTTTGGTTAAAAACGGTGTTTTGTCGACAACTTGTTTTGGTTAAAAACGGTGTTTTGTCGACAAAGTTTAAGTCAAAATTTGACATTTTTATTAAGCTGTATATTGAAGTAAACCAAACTTTAAAATGAACTTTTTACTTCTTTAAATAAATTAAAACATGTCTCTTTATATTTTAAAATCATATTTAAATAATATTAAAATCTCTAATTTTACGGTGTATGTAAAACTGACAAAATGCGACAAATTTTGGTTATTTTTTTAGAACGATTATTAACATACTTTTATTATCTTTATTAGATGTTTTAAATAAGATATATCTTTTTAAATAGATGTTTAAATTCATTTATTTAAGCCTTTATTTATTTTTAGCAAAACTTAACTTTTGTCAATTTGTTCCAGAATCCAAATTTATACTTTTTAATTTATTAACTATAAGAATAGATAATTTATTATATATAACATATTTATTTTAAGATTTAAACTCCTTTTAAATTTAAATCGAACGAAATCTCTCATTTTCGAAGTAGCGAAATTTTGGGTTGTTACACTCCTTTTGCCTAAGCCTGTTGTGTATGCCAGGTCACCTCACCTCCTCCCCATTCATGCCTCCAAGTCGAGCGGTCTCTCCTACCATGTTGCATCACTCCATGTCGCATCACACCTAAATGCCATGACATGGCCTCTTCCCTCCCTCCTCCCCTCCAAGCCATCGTCGATCATGCATGACATCAAACACTTCGAGCGTGATTTAGTTTTAGTTTTTTTAAATATCACATGAATCCATTTAGGGATTTAGGGCTAAAAATGAAATGGAGGGGTTCGGGCTTAATTGTTAAGTAAGAGAGTCTTGTAAAGAAAGAGAGAAAGATCAAACGGGCTTAGGTTTAAGTGGGCCATGATTTTAATTCAATTTAGATTTAATTATTTTCCTTTATATCTAAAATAAATATCAATCCTTGTCATAAAATATATATTTCGATTCAATTTAAATTGATTTACACTTCATACTATAATCTACATTTCGGTAACTACACATTTTCATTCATTAAAGTACCCATTTATTTATTTATTTTTACTATTTTAATTATATAATGATAATTTACGCTTTGAAAATATTTTATATTCAATTAAAATAATTTATTCAATTTCAAAATATTATCCAAAAAATACATTAATTTAATTCTATTTATTGAAAAAGTCTCTTATTAAATAAAATTTATTTAAGTAGAACTTAGTTTTCATAAACAATGGTTAATAGAATAAAATTAAAACATTTTATTTTAATTCAATTTATTTATTATTACGGTGTAGAAAGCGATGTTGTTATAGACTTTCCCCTTATGAAAATTGCATCTTTGCAATTTCTTATAAGAAAACATTACACAACTCATACCCTGATTTCTTCATATTTAATAATCTTCCAAAAGCTTACAAAATCCACTATCTGGTTTACTCTACTCAACTTATCGCATGCCATAATAAAAATAGACTCAATATTGACTTCCTATTTTTCTCATACGATATATTTTTGTGAAATTTTTTCTAAAATGTCCGGCTTTTAGGAAAATTTCGACAGTGTCTCCTTTGTAAAGAGAGAATTTCAAAACATCAAACATATAGATTCACAATACACACACATATCCCAACAAGTGGCACCCCAAAATACGGGGAAATACAACAATATCACATCGTGTAACATATATCGTAAATATGTACCTTTTTATTAGTGTTTCAAGCATGCGATTAAGTTTTATGCCAGCGAAAGTGAGCCAAAATGGCCAATAAGTCGAAATATGCTTCTAATCTACCTATTCTTATATCTAATTTAAAATTTTATTTATATAAAGAGGTATGAAAAGTATGCGCTCATTTAATATATCACATTCATATTTAACCCACTTTTTAAGAAAATTTCAAAGGGTAAAACCACAAAATTAAGTTATGGTTTCAAGAGTGAATTAACATTCAAAAATAACTTTCGAATTGCAAATATATGGATTACAACTCAAGTTATGGCGATATATCTATAGAGTGTAAATTTTGAAATGAAAACGCGATTTCAGGCCCACTTAACAAAACCTATTTTTAGTCAAACGACAAAATTTAGCAAAACGCTTGAAATAAAAGTTGTTTCTTATGTTTTCAGCTTTCCAAAAAAGTCAAGATCATCGAAATTGGATAAACCGTTTGAAAGTTGTTGTTGAATGATTTCAATGCTATTATATAGGTGTTGCATTTTCAAGACAACAATATGCTTCCACCTTAATTCAAGTTTTAACCATAGTCATTTGGGAAATTTTACATAACTCTTCCAATAGAAATTATTCTCTAATTCCTTAGCTTTCTCACAAATTTAAAAATCATTGAAAATGAGCCTATGATTTAAGATTTATAGTTAAATTAAGTCGTTATTTTCCCACTTCGCTTTGTTCTAACACATATGCAAACAAAAAAACATTTCTAATTCAAATTATCTTTAAAAATAAATTAACTTTGTTTAATAAAATCTTTTTTACTTCAAAATCCACAAAAATATTTATCACATAAATATATCTTCAACAAATTTTAAATTTAAATGAAACATATATCATATTATTTCAAATGAGAAATAATTCAAATTTAAACTCCATTAATTCCAAAACACTTTTCAATTTTTTAATAAACTAAATACCTTTCTTCCTTACAAATTAAAATAGCTAAATAACTTGAATAAAATTAAAATAGGTTTTTTCAAACTACTTTATTATTCTCCTTGTTAAAATCTCAAACATCAGCCAAAAGATAATTTCCAAAACACTAGTTACTTCACAAAATATTATTTATAACACCTTAAAAAATCTTTATTTTTTTTCAAAATAGTAATTTTCCATTTTCCAAAAAAAAATTATATATATTTTTCATGCATTGTATTTTCATAACGTTGTTTTTTTTCAAAACATGTTATTCTTTTCAAACTATTGTGTCGAAATGTCTCGTCCTAGTGTTTAGGAACCCCTACCGATAATGTTAGCTAGATGCATTAACCAAAACTCTTAAAGCACTCGACAGATAGATTAACGTAAAAATAAAATATTAAAACACTTTAAATCACATTGCAAAAGCCAAATTCATATTTGTTAAATCATATACTATTATAAATAAAAAAAATTATTTTCAAAATTCGTAGATACATCCAATTCATCAACCAATAACAACAATGAAAATCATCACACAACATCCATAAAATCAAATAAGCATTATTCAACATTACACATTTGTTCAAACGAACGTCTTCAGTGTAAAGCTATCTACAAGCATCCGCTGTGCACTTTGATCTTTACTGGATCAAGTTACTCTTTTCAAATCCACACAGAGGTTTATTCACCTTCACTAATGCTGACACTGTTGGTCCGACTAACCATCAACAACTTAAATTCCACAAGGAAACAAACACACAGAATTGATATGGATAAAATGATATGTATGTATGTATGTATGGAAAAACAATGAGTGCATCCCTAAATAATTACCCTAATAATCATCGTATACTTCTACTACCCCTCTAATATAGCGTAACTACCTAATACGTCCTAGGGGACAGGGACATTAAGTCTTATCTAAGGTTTTGACTTGTGTTATTAAATGTAATGTATTATTCTTAACCTATTTTAATACCAAATGCAAACACCCTACCTCTATACCCATACTATCTAAGGGTACTACTAAGTAAAACTGTTAGATACCACAAAGAATGAAGCTATATAGGGTACACATGTAAATATTTCCTTAGGCAAACACTAGTATGTAATTAAACATCAGATATAACACTCCTCAAAACGTACATCGTATCGACACAAAGTAATAGACACGTGTGCCTCCAAGATAGAAAAACACACAATATCAGTAAATATCAAAGAACATAGAGTTAGAATTGCAATAATAATATATAATATACCACATATAAAATATATCCAATATACATCACAATGATACACACACAAGTGACTATACGATACAGGATGATAGTCTACAATACCAAATACCTAGTCTCCTCTATTCCTGAAAACACATGAGTTGGTCTCATCATCAATGTACTTGAAATGCTTTAGACTAACCCAAATATTATGTGTATAAGACAGTAGTTAGACTATCAAAGGGTCAATATTGTTGAATATGCAAGTATATGATTTTTGGTTGATGATAATAAACATATATATATTCATTTAAAAGTATTTGTTAATGCACTATTTTATTTTCACAGATTAAATAAATATTTGCTGAATAAAATAAATAACACCGAATTTAAATTCAAACAGATATTTTATTCAAACAAATATTTATTGCAATTTTGAATAATACAAATTTGAGCTCTCACTATATACACAATTTTCAAACAATACAATTTTGATTACATCACAATTTTTCATTACAAATGCACCTCACTACATTTCACTCATTCACTCGTATTTATATTCAACTCTAGTCCAGATTGAATCCAGCATTTGAGTTATCTATAAAAATATACACTGACGCAATAAAATTGAAAATGAAATATTTTTGCGGCGTAAAATAAAATGTAATTTTGAAAATATTATTTTCCTCAGTTATTTGGGTTGTTCGTCATCATTTAATTTTGAATTTATCATAGACGAATAACTTGTGACATGCACAGTGTATCACTATACATGCCACAAGGCCATGCGCACCGATATACACTTGATAAAGTTATAGGGACAGGTGAGCATAAGGTCAAACCCAATCAAAAGCCGGGTTCAGTTCAAGCGCAATACAAGTAACATCACAAGACAAGCACAAGGTCAAACCCAAGTTTTTTTACTGGATTCAACTCGGGTGCGATTTCAAAAATCAACATGAAGTTCGAAGTGAACCAGACAAAATTGAAGCAATACCAAATCAGTACAACACAAATGTACTCAAACAAGTATAGATTCAAGCACACAATATTCAAGTGCATTGAAACAACACAGTGAAGCACAACATTAATATGACTCAGGACCCAAACAAAATAAACAAATTGTCAAAATTGCACCAGTACAGTTGTAATGCAATAAGACCAAGTCAAACACCGTGCAACAAAATAGAAGTGTCGACCAGAAAGCACATTCAAGTGCAATCCTCAAGTAAACATGAATATAGATATATGGTGATATAGCAAGTATTATGTGGATATGCAAGCCGTGTAACTCGATATCAAATCAATATCAACCCAAACTGTACCAGAGCTCAATGCAAACACATATACATATATATATATATGTATATGAACATGAATGAAACTACAACAAGCCTCAACAGGTGAAATATACAAGTTCAATGTACAAGAGCTCAAAGCATGCATATGGTTAAGCAGTCGAGTCAAGCCAATGCTAACATGAAGTGCAACAAACTCAAGTCTGCAACATGTAATTGAATATATACATGCGTGAACACACACACACACACACACACACACACACATATATATATATATATATATATATATATAATTGTGCAGGTATAGTATCTAACTAGTTGTAGCAATCAAGTCACAGAGCAAATATTGAACCGAACAATGCATATGAGGAACATGAATTATCACAAATCAAGTTGCGGTTCAGAACACAGCATACCAAATGAAACAAAGTACAGAGCACAACGAAGTCAAGGTCGCAAGAAAATCAAGGTACAAGTCGAGTATGCTATAGGGATGAACAGACATGCCAAAGTCCAGAAATTAATTCAAACAACCAAAGTAAACTCAAAGCCATATGCAATGACCAGAGGCAGTAAACAGAGAAGCCGAGGTTTCAAACCAAAAATAAGGTCGCAGGTGATTTCAAACCAGAATCAAATTCAAAATGTCAAAGAATCAAAATAACCAAGGTACAAGTTCGAACAAAGCTCAACAGCATAAGATCAAGTAACAATAAGTGTACAGGTCAATGAGTTTCAAGTCAAAGCCGAAGTCATCAGAAATTCACAGAACCAAAAATGCCAGAAATCGAAACCGTGATAGCCAAGGAAATCAACCAAGTTAGAAATCAATGCCGTGACAAGCAAGAAATCAAGTATACGAATATGAACAAGTCAGAAAAATCACGGTCATTCAAACATAATCAAACGGCCGAGCAAATTATCAGATGAACGAAAATGTAGGGGATCGAACCATATATAAACCCTTAACATCATTGGCTAAAAAATCATTCGAGTTCAAGCAACAAAGAATAATCATTTAACTCGAATCAAAAGTCGAGCATAATCGAAATTGGAAAAGCAAAAAACCATATACCATCTTAAACATTCAAGCTCGACAATTTTGAAGAAGCCAAAAGCATATCAAAGAGACAAACGATTGACAAAAGCAAGGAATAGGAAACAACTACTCGATCGAACATAGTCGACGCCTTTAAAATTTCCAAAGCCCTAATTTTATCCAAAAGGAACGTACGAAGAGAAGCTACCATTTTTCACAAAGCAAAGCAAAGTATTTGGCCATAGAAATTAAAAGAGAAAAAGGGTCGGCAATTCTTTTGTGATAATTTTATTGGGCTAGTTCCTTTTATTATTTAGGCTTTAGTATATTTATATTAGGGTTTTATTTTTGAATTTTTTTTAAAGTTGTATTTTTCTCTTTTAAACTTTTGTAATTTCTAGTCGTGTGACTAGGGGACGAACTACGGTGGTGTAGTACGAGAATTTGCAACTCAGTGGCTGAGTTGTGGCAGGTTTTGAGCGTGGAGTTAAGGTTAGTTGATAGCGGGTGCCGCAAGTTTACGTATGTAAGAGCCTGACTACTTAATTTATAGTAGAAACCTTGGTGGTAGCACGTAGACAGGGTTTCGTCGAAGCTGGGTAAATCTATGTGTTCTATGTTTTGTTTTTATTATTCTTCTATTATCTGTGCTATTATTTTGCTATATCTGTGTTGCAATTATTTTATATAAACTTCCACGATAATTTTATAATAATAGTATCACCCTATTCACCCCCCCTCCCCACTAGCATGAAATCGATCCTACAAGTGGTATCAAAGCTAGGAACAAAAGCCATTTTTGTTTTAAAATTTTGATTTTTCAAGAACTAATTTTTGTTTTACAAATTTGAATTTTTAAAACGGCTTCTTTTAATAATGCTTTTGCTGAGGGTCAATCCATAGTTAGACCACCAATGTTCAATGGTGAATATGCTTACTGGAAGAATAGAATGAAATTTTTTTTTGAAAACCATTGATGCTTGGAATATTGTTGAGACGGGTTATAGAGCACCAACTATAGCCGTAAATAATCAAGAAATAGATAAACCGGTGGATCAATGGAAAGATATAGAAAATAAATTACAGAATGATAATGCCAAAGCTATGAATTCTATTATTTGTTCATTAGATCAATTTGAATTTAATCGTGTCTCACATTGTCTAACTGCATAGGAAATATGGCACACACTCGAAGTGATTCACGAAGGAACGTCTCAAGTCAAAGAATCTCGCCTTGCCATGCTAAGTAGCGAATATGAGAACTTCACAATGGCTAAGGAAGAAAATGTCAAAGAGATATACGGACGACTTTCCAGTATCGTATACAAATCAAATTCTCTTGGAAAATCATACACAGAATTAGAAATAGTTCAAAATCCTCAGAGTCCTTCCATGAAGCTTTGAAGTGAAAGTTACAGCCATTCAAGAATCAAAGGACTAGAAACAAATCAAAGTTGAAGAACTCATCGGAAATCTCAACACGTATGAGCTAGAAATGAAATTTAGGGAAGAACGCGAAGGAGGTGATACTCGAAGGAAATCAATAGCTCTTAAAGGAACAACGGAAAGTGATGATGACGACGACGATGGAGCAGCTGAGCTGGCACTATTAATGAAGAATTTCAAAATGTGGAATCACGGATATGGAAATCCAGCTCTAAATCAAAAATTGAAAAGAAGAATGGTTAAAGTTTTAGACAACCCAGAAGAATGGGAGATCATTTGCCACAAGTGCAATAAACCTAGCCACATCAGGCCCAATTGTCCTCAGAATCGACACAGCCAAGAAAAGAAATCGAAAAGAAGAAGTTTTGCAGCCACATGGAATACAAGTGATGAAGATAATAAAAGTACTAGCGGTAAGAGTGAAAAAGCAAATTTGTGCCTTCGAGGTGATATAACTGATAGTGATGATGACGAGCCAAGCGAGGTATCAAAACTTTCATTCTAAATTACTTATATATTTCCACGAAGTAATAGGCTGTTTTGAACGACTTAAGGAGAGATATGCTAAACTTGAATCACAAAAAGATACTTTAATAGATTTAAACAAACAGCTTGATCAATTAGTTAAAAGCTATCAAAGCAAAACCCCTAAGTGTGATAAGTGTCCCACGTTTGAAGAAGAGATTAAAACATTAGAAAATACAATTAAATTGCTTGAAAAAGATATTCTGGTTTTGAAAGAAAGTGAAAATACTAGAAGAGAAAATTCTATAAAAAGTGCACTTAATTATTGAACGAAAACGAATCACTCAAAACACAAGTCCAACAACTGTCAACGACTTTAGGAAAATTTTACAAAAGTGAAAGATCGTTGAATATGCTATTAGGGAAAAAAATTGTTAATGCAGTTAAACAAGGAATTGGATATAATCAGTCTAAACCTGTTAAAAGAAAAATTAATAAAGTCAAATCTGAGTGCACAATTTGTAGAAAAATTGGACACAATCATAACAATTGTTGGTATAGACCCAAACACATGAAAATTATACCAATTTGGGTTCCAAAAGGCATAAATATAAAATCCCTTAAAGTTAAACAAATCTGGGTGTCAAAAGGAGCATAGATAAATATTTTTGGGTCTCCACAAAATTAATTTTCAAAATCTGTTGCCACTAACAACCATGGACCTATAAAAACAAATAGGTCACAAAAATATTCTCTCGTGTAGGTGTGGCATAGGCTAAGGAACAACAACAGTGTTATCTGGATTCTGGCTGTTCTAGACACACAACGGCGACAAATCAAAGTTCCTTGGCCTAGTACAAAGGTGATAGAATCACAATGGGCGGCAACGAAAAATTATCAGTAAAGCTAAAAATAGGTAAAGGTATCTTAAATGATAAATGTGATAATCTGCACAGTAATCTGAATTAATTTAGCCAGTTATGTGATAAAGTTATGAATGCTGATTTTGATTCTGACTTTTTCAAAATTATTGGCCAAATTATTCTTTTATGCCGTGAAAACTTTAAAAATCTCTAGAGTCTTTGAACTACTTCATATAGATTTGATTGATGATAATACATTTGGCTGACTCTATGTTCACGGTTTTGTTTACACAAATTCAATTCAAATTCAAAAGATGTAAAAATGAATTCAAGGTATTTGTTGCAACATCACGATCTTGTCTATGACAGCAAACTAAAGATAATCTCGAGTGAAAGAAAAATTCAAATGCAGATTACACTGGTAATCTAGTTGGTAGAAAAATTACAAGTGGAACTTGTTTTATGTAAAATCATTCGGTAGCTGCATCGTTTTTTCAAAGAAAAAATTTGCATATTTTTCAATCCAAACAATTTTCAAATTGTAGACATTTTTCTTTTATAAAACCCCTCCTCGAAAATCATTTTTTGTTGACCTTGTTTCAGATTAGTCATTTTGGAAAATTTGATTTTATAATTATTTATGGATTCGATTTTAAATAACTACATTGACTAGTCTGACTCCCTAATGATTATCTAAAAGATAAATAGTGATTGAAAAAGTGATGAGTGTTGGTATTAATCATATATTATAACTTGAGATGGTATAATTATTAAATTTCTTTAGAAATTTAAACTAGAATTATAAACACTTTTTGTTGGTAAAAATTCCATGATCATATCTATTTCTATCATTTTACTATCGAACATCACTCATCATAATCCAATATGGTATGTCAATATGTGGTATTTTAAACGGGAAATCATGCGCTCTCATTTTATTATATTTTTAGCAATAAAAACATCCAAAGTATTCACTCTCGTTTAAAAGTCCTCATGGTTATGCATGGGTGAATTACTTGGGATTTTTGGTTATGTGCTTCCATGCTCATTTAAAAATCCTCACGGTTATGCTTGTATGGAACGCATATCAAAATTGATTGATTTAATAGACAAGTTGATTCTAATTCCATTTAAAAGTCCTCATTGTTATGCGTGGTTAGAAGATACTTAAATTCATTTTTTAGTAAAAATTTAGAATACTACTAATCTCATTTAAAAGTCCTAACGGTTATGCATGGTTAGTAGATATTCTAATTCTTGACATAAATATACCACAAATAGACACAACTATATGGTTTTATATGATGATATCATCCCTATCATTCTAAAGTGGAATATGCGTCAAACAGAGTATTTATGATTTTTTATTGAAATTTAATATTTATACTTGATTGAGTTTTGATGTTGTATTAATGTTTGTCACTTTATCTCTATTTCTTCAACACTATTACTCTTTTGTTGATAACAAAAGGGAAAGAGAAAAGTTAAGATTTTGGAAAATAAAGGTCAAATATTTTCTATTTGCATCAAGGCTCATTTGAATATTTTTATGCATATATCAAGGGGGACCTTTGTGCGGAGAGGGAGCATTCAAATAGGGAGAGCAAATTGGATGATCAAATACATTTAATAAAATAAAAATCTTAAATATATGTTTGTTATCATCAAAATGGGGAGATTGTTGAATATACGAGTATATGATTTTTGTACGATGATAATAAACTTATTTATATATTCACTTAAATGTATTCGTTAATGTACTATTTTATTTTCACAGATTAAATAAATATTTGTTGAATAAAATAAATAACATAGAATTTAAATTCAAACGGATATTTTATTCAGACAAATATTTATTACAATTTTGAATGGTACAAATTTGAGCTCTCACTATATGCACAATTTTCAAAGAACACAAATTTGATTACATCATAATTTTCCATTTACAAACGCACCTCACTAAATTTCACTCATTCACTCGCATTTATCTTCAAATCTAGTCCAGATTGAATCCAGCATCTGAGTTATCTACAAAAATATACACTGACTCAATAAAATTGAAATTAAAATATTTTTGCAGTGTAAAATAAAATGTAATTTGAAAAATATTATTTGCCTCGGTTATGTAGGTTGTTCTTTATCATTTTATTTTGAATTTATCATACACGAACAACTTGTGACATGCACAGTCTATCACTATACATGTCACAAGGCCATGCACACCGATGTACACTTGGTAAAGTTACAGGGACAGGTGAGCACAAGGTCAAATCCAATCAAAAGCCGGGTTCAACTCAAGGGCAATAAAATTAATGTCACGAGACAAGCAGAAGGTCAAACCCGAGTTTTTTTGTGGGATTCAACTCTGGTGCGATTTTAAAAATCAGCACGAAGTTCAAAGTGAACCAGACAAAATTAAAGCAAATACCAAATCAGTACAACACAAATGTATTCAAACAAGTACAGATTCAAGCATACAATATTCAAGTGCATTGAAACAACACAGTGAAGTACAACATGCATATGATTCAGGCCCCAACAAAATGAACAAATTGTCAAAATTGCACCAGTACAGCTTTAATGCTACAAGACTAAGTCAAACACAGTGCAACAAAATAAAGTGTCGACCAGACTGCACATTCAGGTGCAAGCCTCAAGTAAACATGAATATACATATATGGTGATACAGCAAGTATTATGTGGATATGCAAGCGGTGTAACTCGATATCAAATCAAACTGCACCAAAGCTCAATGCAAATATATATATATATATATATATATATATATATATATATATATGAAAATGAATGAAACTGCAACAAGCCTCAACAGGTGAAATATACAAGTTCTCGGTATCTTATACAGGTGAAATAACAAAATTTCAATGAAAATCTCGTATCTTATATGTCGATTGAGATCTCGGTATCTCAGACGGTATATCGACCGAGATTAAATTCTGATATCTCGGAAGGTATTAAGATTGTTTTTGACACTTTATTTTTAATGAAAAATAAAATTATGTGATAGATAGTATAATTATTATTTATCTATGCATGTAACCAATCGAAATGCGGTTTTTGATATCAATAAAAATAATGGCGCAAGTCAAATCATCTTTAGATGCACATAATTCGAGATATGAGCATCTACGCAAAAATTAATTTCAAGATGTACACAAATTTATCAAACCGCATCGTTATGTAAGGAGGGTCAATATAAATATTTTGAGGGGACCTGGTATCTATTTCGATGAGATTCGAAAATTCAACTTTGAGGCCAAAATTTCATAAGCTATAACTATCTTATTCGCTATATTTCTATCTGATTTATCATTTAGTAGAAGAACTTTATTACAGAATGAAAAATTATTTAAAGAGAAAGAGAAGAAAAATGGTTTTCAAATTTAATATCGATTAAGAGAAACTTATGAGTAAATCTCTCATTTTATCCCTCTTATCCATGACTGGACGTTATTTTCCTGTCATATTTTAATGTGATAAATATTGGTATTGTCCAATTGATTTTGAAACTAGAAAATGACCAAATTCGATATTAGGTAGAAATTTGATTGTGATTTTCATGTTGGTTAGATTTGTTAAACAATTAAGGGAACTTTATTATAAGAAATTTGACTGAATTTAATAAAAGAAGTTTTATAAAAGTATTCAATTTTATGTGCTTTGTTTGATTTTGAATCATGAAATAATTTAGATCAATTAGAAGTAGAACTAGTTGATTTAGAGTAGAAATAGCAAAATAGCAAATCAAGTGAAAATTATTATTTTTAAGGTAGTAATTATAAAATGATACGCAAATTAAGTTAAACTAGATTAAAATATATTTAAAAGTATTCAAGGTTAGGTGTGAAAGAAATTAAATAGGAATAAAAGCTAAATGGGTGTTTAAGGCCCAAAATAAAATCATCTAAGCCCAAAATCAAGAGCAAACTAGAGTGTTCTTTATTCCTCTTCCATATTTCGTAACCCCCATCCAGGCTATCAAACTTTATCCTAAATCAACCATGTCCAAATAATAAAAGATTTACGAATGATTGAAGGCACGTGATGCAAGAGAGAGGTGCGATGTCGAGTCGTAATAAGGCAGAGCTGGGAGGTTGGAGCGATGAGACGTAGGCCAGGCAAAGCACGTACACGTTCGCGATTGTCGACGGCAATGGATGGAAATCATGTATGCATGAACTTAGAGGCAGAGGCAAAGGTAATTTTCACACGCAGGCGGTGCTGTAGGAGATGATAGTGAAGCAAGACAGGAGTGATGTAGGGTGTTGGAGATGTATGGAGGGCATGAAGTTGTAGACAGAAATAGGATTAACCACGACCTGGGACTGTTGAGCAAAAAGATGCTGATTGGATTATTCAAGAATCGTCTCGGTGGGTAGTTCACATTCGCAACTATATGTATTTCATTGCCTGAGATATATTTATTCATCGTTAATTCATATCTTGGTTTAATTGTTTGTTTGGTATTATGATGAATTTGGTTGATATGGATGATTTTGTGATTATTGGTCGAGTGTATTAGTTGGATGTGTCGATTTACAAATGGAACTTTATCCATTTGCGAGTTGAGCTAAATATTTATTTATACGTCGATGTATGGATTTTATAGATGATCAGAGTTTGAAGGAACTTGACCCGGGTCACAAGATATTGTTAGTGATGTTAGTTGATATGTTTGTGAAGTAATTTTACTCCATAATTATACATATAGATATTTCATTGCTGCTTTTTTTAATGAATGTTTGAAAAGCTTAAAAGAGTTTTAAAATCTTGTTTATGAGTATTTTATAAATATTTTACTAAATTTTATTCAGTCTAGCTATTTTCAAATTTACAAAATATTTTGATTTTAAATAATGGATTTGAAAGTAAATAATAGTGTTGAAATCCTTATTTTGGTAAACATATAAATGAGGTAATATTATTTAATATATAAATGTATTGTTATATTTATTAATTCAAGAATATAAAATTTGATTAAGGAGAAGTCTTATTAATATTATTACTTTATTGAAAAGTAAGCTATTGTTATTTTTAAATTGTTAAGTAAGAATATAATTTCTAAAAATAAGAAATGTTTACTGATTAATATTTATAACATTTTAAAGTGTATTATTACAAACAATATGATTACTTATGAATTATTAAGTATGCTTTATCTATATATAGTTGAATATTTGATTTAATTGTTCAAAGAAAATTATGTTTAAATTTATTATTATTGTTTCATTTCTGAATTGTATTGGAATTTTTAAGTATGAATTCTATTTTTTTTAGCTTTTCTATTTTCCTAGATTGATTTCGGTATCATGAATGACTCACAATTGATATTGATTTGATTAGAGATTTGATCTGATATGGTGATGACATCCTTCTATATGATTTCATGATATTTATTCTATGTGACGAGAAATCTGAATAAACGGATTAATAATATATCGTTTGGGATGGGGCATTTGGTCATACTTTTTTGGTTATTATTTGGATTTGTTATATAAAATATTGAAGGAGCGAATGTGATGTGTGAGCTTTGAATAAATAGACTAATAACATATGATGGCATGATACCTTGTTGTGTTATTTATTCAGTTATTGTTTGCTCGTGGATGACACTTATACTAATGTATGATGCGTGTGACTCGCTACAGTGAGTGTTTATGGAGGCTACTTGTTAGCTACGTAGTTTATGTACAATATGTGTATGTCCACCTTTATCCAGCTCTTTTTTTTGTTTTGGGAGTTAACCAGATTGGCCAGCATCCACCGTGGGAGTCTGACGTGGAGTCGGCCCCCAGATCCATAACACCATTGTTGTTCATAGTATTTAATGCGCATCAGGAGATTTGTAGTCGGTTGCCTCTTTCCAGCAGTTAGTTACCATAGGGGCACATGCAGGTAGTCGTGGCCGAAGAGGTAACATGTTGTCGAGCGTATGGTGGATCATTGTCACGATACCAAGAGAGGAGAGGTAATGGTAACCGATGACGTTAGGAGTCATGTCATATGGACCACGTGTGGCTCCTACAGGAAGTAGATGTTCTATCAATCTCCAGTCCGGTTCTGATGTATGTGTTGCTAGTAGATAGACACATATTATATATGGATGAGACAATACCTAAGACTGTCTCCAGATTATGGGCAATCCCTTATCCTTCTTAGGCAGACGGTCTATTCTTTACAGGCAGACGACCTGCTTATTTTTAATTATAATTGGATATTGTTTTAAGCGAGCTCAAATCTTTCTTGTTGATTTTATTGATTTGATAATGGTATTTTATAATATGAGATTGAGAGAGATTGTGGGCATTGCTTTGCTACCGCCTGACTTCACTTTAGGATATCTCCTTATTGACTATTTTTGGACTTTGATGGAGATTTTAAATATGGATGATTCACCCATTTTTTATTATTTCAAATGAGATAATATTTGATGTGATTTATATGGGTGATGACATCTTTATATTGGGTATTTTGGATGTTGCTATTTTATTATACTATTGTTTGTATGCCATCACCATTATACTATGCATATTCTATACCTATATATATATATATATATATATATATATATATATATATATATATATAAAGAGAGAGAGAGAGAGAACCCATGATTAGATATAGTTTGACCCGTTTATTATTTATATAATACTCGGGTAGTCTGAAACATGTCACGTTCAGGGATAAGATGACCATTTTGTGGACGTTGGGCATAGTGGAGGATAGGATATCATTATACATTCGGTCATTGTATACTATTAAGAGGTCTTTGAATTCATGTATTGGATATTTCGATGGCAGTGTATATTTGATGTATATTGGATTTATGTATACTTATCTTTACATATTATCACTGCGATTCTGTGTTCTCTCTATATTTATTATATATTATGTATTGCTCTACCCTGGAGACACATGTGTTTATTACTTTGTGTCGATACGAAGTATATATATATGAGTTATTTATTCGTTTTAATACGTACCAGTGTTAGTCCAAGAAAATATTCATGTATGTACCCCATATTACCTTATTCTCCATATTACCCAACTCTATAATACTCTTGGATAGTATGAATATAGAGGTGTGGGTGTTACATTTTATTTCAATCCATTAAATATAACTCTAATCCATTATTTTAAATTCAAAATATTTGTATCTCAAACCACTAAATAATTTAATAAATTCAAATATGAATTAAGTAAGTGATTATATTTCTATATATGTAATAATACTTCTTAAATCAATTGATATTATGAAATCAATAAGAACCTTTAATATATATATATATATATATATATATATATTAATGAATAATGCATTCACTTTGTTTAATCTGAAAATAAAGATTTAAATGCAAAATTTTATTTTTAAACCTTTACTTGCATATTTCAAAACATTCATGATCATTTTATAAACCAATTTTATGTTAGGAAATCTTTCCCTAATTTTTTATAATTTGTTACTACTTTTAAGTAAATATATATACTTCAAAATAAATTATATTTATTTTAAATCATAGAATGCAATTTATAATCTTCCCATTATACACAAATTAATTAGAAACAAAATATTTTCCTTTAAATTATACCATATCTGAAATTATAATATTATAGAAAGAGATTTTTATTTATTCATAACATATCAAAAAAAATTAATTATTTCATAAAAGGAGTTCTATATTTTCTAAGGTTTGAAAACTCTATTAGAAATATTTGAATAATCTTCATAATAAAAATCTCTTTAAAATAATATTATTACTTTAGTATATAATTTATAAAATAGCACTATATTTTATTTTTCCTTTAAAGCACCGGAGGCTTATAATATATTATAAATCGATATAAAAAAGAGTTTTATAACCAAAAGAAAGCTATATTTATATATTTATAATTCAAATTATATTTTTAAGTATATAAAAAAATAATTAAAAATAATTTAGTAAATTATTTATAAAAAACTTTTAATAAAATTTCAAAACCCATAAATAAAATTTTCAAAAGTTTCCTAAACAACTTTTAAAATAAGAAAATAAATAAATATCTTAATATGCAAATAATGAAGTAAAATTACTCCGAGAATATTTATCAACCAATCAACACAATGAATTTATCGTGTGACTCAAGTCAAGTTCCATTGAACTTCGATCATCTATAAAATACACACATATTGACATACATACATACATATGTGTGTGTGTTGTGTGTGTATACACACAAAAGGATAGAGTTCCATTTGCAAATTGACACCACCAACCAACACAATCAATTCCAGTACCAATATACCGAAAAATATAAACAACAATCAACCCCAAACAATTAATCAAACTATTCGATTCAACCAAACAATTCAAACGATATATAGGATATATCCAATATGAATAGCTATAACAATATAGTTGTGAGCATAGAAAACACACTGAAATAATGTTTTTACAACCAAATCGGTGATTTCATCCCTAACCTTCGACTTCACCATTATCTTCATCACTTGAACCTACATGCCAGCTCCAAGCTGTAACGACCCGTAAAATTTCGTGGATTTAATTTGGTTGGATTAATGAGTTTTGTAATTAAATTTAGTAGAAAAAAAACTTTATAAACAAATATTGAAATGAACGCTAAATTAAATATATAAATGGTGACTTAAAACCTATTTACTAGCAAATTGCATAAATTTCAATAAATGAAATGGGTTAAGTATTATACCTGGGTATAAATTTCATTTAAAGGGAATTAACTAATATGTTAATGTAAATTAAGAAAATATTGGAATATATGATAATTCCATTCATACTTGTAAGCAGTTATTATAAGTTGCATGTTAAAATGGTTGATTGAATTGGAATTTAAAATTTAATTTAAATGAAAAAATTTATAAAGGTTTACAATAACGGAAATTTAGGAAGTATGGTTTGAACAAGTTGATTAGTAATAACCAAAATAAGGGAATAGTATCAATGTAAATAAAGCTGAAACAAATTGGATATAGAAGAATAAATGTAAGCATTTAATAAATTAATTTAATGTGGATTTCAATAAATGGTAATTGAATAAAAGTCAACGCTATCTAAGTAAGCATATTACTTGCTGGAAAGTAATACGGAATTGATTGAATGTGATTACGAAATATAAAATTTGTGTATACACGGGATTTTTAAAGGGGATTTTTAAGTAATAAATCTAAAGGCTAGTAAAGGAAATAGGTAACAATCTATATGTTATTTATTTTATTTAGATCGATGAATAAAGGTTGGAATTCAAATTTCAATTAAAGGAGAGTAGGTAGTACGTTATTAGGGAGTAAATTTAAAGGTAGGATAACAACTATTATAAATTTCTTAATTAATTGGTCAATAAATTTATTGAAATAACGATCATTTAAATGTGAGTAATTACAATGTCGTTATTGATTATAAGCGTTACTTTAATAATTATGATTAATTGAGAAATTAATACGAGAAGTATGTAAATAACTATGAAAGTAACACGTTATAAATTGATTATGACCTAAACTTAAGTGTAAGGATGAAATTGAATCTAATCCATTTAATTGGAAACTTATTTAAAATAAGTGGGATTCAATTTATAATTAAGGGGTTATTTTAAGAAATTGAAATAAAATTCTATAATGAGTGAATTAAGTACTTTAAATTGAGATGGGAATTAGTTTAAAGTAAATTAATAAGTAAATCAAGATGATGAAATTTATGAATTATAGAAATTGAATTTTAAATAGTGAGTTAATTTATTTAATTTATAATAATTGGATTTATTGCAAATGAATAAAATCAAATATGTAATTATTACGTTAATTTAAAAATTAAGTTGAAAACGGGAAATATTTATGTGATAATTTTAAATCCAATGGTAAACCCTTCTATTTGAAATTATGAATGGAATAATTATGGGTTAGATCAATTTAATGGAAATTTTGGAAATTTATCTATAATTTTGAATTTTATGAAATTGAAGATTTTTATTGATTTAATCTTTAATAAATTAACATTTAAAAATTGTTAAATCATTTTAAATGTTTGAGAATTATTAAGTGATAAAAATTTCCAATTCTAAAAACTGAAATATAAAAATTGGATTTATTTACTAATTTTTAATTTATTTAATTAATATAAAAATAGCCATTTTGGTCACGGACTCGGATTTCGACGAAACCATTTTCATCGGATCCGTAACAGTAAATTATTATAGGATTTCAAGTTTCGTGTGATCGGACTTGTCCTTTGATCGTACGAATGCGAAACGCCTTGAGATCGATTTGATTGAAATCAATTTGAAATCAATTTGAAAATATTGATTTCATCATAACTTCTTCGTACGATGGAATTTGGACGTGAAATCTTTTCCATTGCGTTTATAATATTTCAAAACACCTATGTCGATATATGGGTTTACCCAATTTCGTTCCAGAGTCGAAACGGACTTTTTGGGCTATTTTGGAGTTAGCACGTATATCCAACCCATCCATCTATTCAAATTTCTAACCTACCTATATAACCCAGTTATAAACCCTAGCCTCCATCTATTCTCATTTGTTTGTGCGTTCATTTTTCCTTAACTCCTCCTTTCCAATGGCTGCAAACCCTAGATCCAATTACAGTCCAAATTCGAAAGTCAAAAATTCAAAGTCCTCAGAAAAATCTCAAAAAATATATATGTTAATGCTCTCAACGAGCGTAATTCAATGGGGCAATTCGTTTTTCGATTCGGGTTTCGGTTTGTTCAGAAATCAAGGTTTTCTTCACGGCCGTTCGTTTTGATTTTGGCGATTTCAACGGTGGATCTTCAATTTGGAGTCGATCAGGTGATGCTGCGGTGAAGAGCTTGATGAGTGGAGTCGATCTATGCGGTTGCTTTGGCGAGATGTGACCGGAGTTTGACGTGGTTGAGGGGTTTATGGTAGTGGCGGCGGTTTCATAAAGGGGCGTCGGAGGGGGGCGCTCGGCCTGGGGAGGTGCGGCGAGCCATCGTCGTGACGTGGATGTCGTCAGATCATAGCGCAGTGGAAGCGTTGGAGGTGTTTCGCGAATAGAGGGGTCGGCGGCAAAACCCTGGGCGACGCGTTCTGTAGATTTTTTTTAGGGTTTCCCTTTATTGTGTGCACAGTAGCTTATGCTGACGTGGCCAATAGATGGTGGTGAGCTTTGTTTTATTATTTATTTTTATTTTGGTTTTCGAACTTCTAACTTTATTAACTCACTCATAGGATATCCGTTTTACGCGAATTTTTTTTTGTTAGATCGCATATAAATTCTGGATCTGTTGACGCTAGTTTGGACGAATTTGGAGACTGTGAAAATTTTGGGTTTAAATTGGATTTAAATCCAATTTAAATTCAAAAGGTGAGTGTTTTAACTCACTCACAACTTCTAAAATTTCTTATGTTTGTTAAATTGATTTATGATATGAGTAGAAATTCATTTATGACTGTTTGACATATTTTATTCATGATCTCAGTTAGATTACATTTATTTAAATTTAATTGTTATTTAATTTTATTATTGCATATAAATTGACAGTTAAATTTATTTATTTTTGCATATAAACTTCCAATTAAACAGTTATTAATTTATTTGTGAATATAAACTGTTCGTTGATACCTGTTATATTTTATATGCTATTTATTGATGTTTGTTCAAATTGGATGATGATTGAAATAAACGGTTGATGAATGTTGTTTGGTGAATGGATGATGTGTTCTATATTATATAATCTGCAAGTTATCATGCATTTCATTTCATTCGGGATTGCGGTTTGAAATGATATACAACCGCATTTTATTTTTAAATTGCGGATTGAAATGATAAATATCCGTATCACTTGACCATAGGATAGAAAATTTTATACAGGCACCGTGGTATATATATATATATAATTATTTTTGAAATAATTTATATGGTTTGGATAGGATACAGTTTAATAAATATTAAATTTTGATATTATATAAATATTATTTTATATATATATACATATATAGTTAAGTTTTTGAATTTAAGCTATGTATAAATCTGTTAAATAAAATATATAAGTTGAATAATAGAGTTTGATAATTTATAATATATGGTCAAGTACAGGTTTAAGATATGGTGTGTGTATATATATAGAGTTTTAACGATTTAAACCAAATAAGAGTGGAAGATAAATTGGAAATTTATTTGGAATTGAGCTTATTTAAAATTAAACTCCATAAGTTGATGTAAAACTTATTAAACTTGAAATTTTAAAGGTATGATATTTATATCTGGAATTTTTTAATGAATAATTCTAGTATAAATAAATGGAAGGAAATATTTAGTGTTAATAAATTTGGGTTTTATTTTGAATGGTTATGGATCTATTATGTAAACATTTCAAAACTAAATAATAAAATTGTTGAATAGAAATTCCTAACCTTAGTTTTGAAATTTATTAAATACTCAAAGTTTGAAAATATTGAAATCGAAGTGTTTTATTTCAAACTGAAAGTGAATCTAAAAGTTATGGGTTTAGACGGAATTTAAAGTGAATAAAATTGTAAAGGCGTGGAAATTATTTACTTTATAAAGAAATTTTAAATTCAACTGTTTTATTTTATATATTGTTGAATATCCAAACCATTTAAGTTGGAAGTTATGGTTTTAAAGCTATGGATTTCGAAGTATTATGTTTTGAGGAGTTAAAATTTAAATGTATGGTTCTGAGATATTATAAATTTAAAGTGGTATGGTTTTAGAAAAAAAGATATATTTGAAATGATATCAATATTGATTTGGTTTTAAAAATATAAATGATATCGTATTTATATATTTTGAAAGAGATATTATATTCTGGTTTTAAAGTATAAATTATTTTAAAATAACTGCGGTGTTATAATAACGTTTGGTTGTTAAAAAGACTGGGATCGGAAGTTGTCATACGCTCTGCCAACCCCGAAAATCACTTTAACAACCGTGTACGCGGTGGAGATTCCAGAATGAAGTAGGATGGTGGCGGCGTTTCCTTTGAGGTAAATACGGGGACCTGACTCCCGTGAGTTGGCATAAGGTGGCTAAAACAAGAGCGATCGACGGGCCAAGGGGGTTGGCGCCCTTTATCGGATACTCCTCTTCGATACTATACTCTGAATTTGGATTGATTTGGTGGCTACTTTTACTTTTGATTTTAGGGGGGAGTTTGTCCGAGGTGGGCGGTAGCTGCGGCTACGCGTTACTACCAGCCTGGAAGCGTAATTGGTATATCTACCCTGGCATTGCCTAGTTGTGCCGTGTCACCTACCCTAGCACGCCTTATACGATTTTGTTTTGTACCATACCTATGGAGTGCCCTCTGACGACACCCAGTACAGGGGAGATTACGGTACTATATAGACTATGAGAAAATATTTTGTGTTAAGGGGAATATTGGGTCACTCCTTAACACTATTTAAAAGTAAGTTTATTTTACAAATAGACACTATTATAATAGCGAAATATACTACATAGTAAATAGTTTAACGGATCCTTAAGAGATGTAAATCCCGAGCATCTTTTAAGTTACTGCACTCATATTTATTCCTGTTGATTTAACTTACATAAGATCTTTTAGTTCTGACTCGAGTGTTTTGTCTTTTCAATTCGCTCGGGTCAGTCCGAGCGTTTCAGGATTTGAAGATTTTATTCTGGAGGACAAAGACGAAGATTTGTAGTATTACTATCTATTATATTATTCCACTACACCATTTGATTCCACTGCATTGATATTTATTGGTATGTGAATTCTGATATTTATTGTATAAAGAAGAAGCAAATGTTTGTAAACAGTTTTATGAACTATATATTGATTTTTATATTTTATCCTTCCGCTGTGAGATTCTGTTTTATTTTATTTTCTTCTCTGTTTTTCTTATTTCTCCCATAACAATCCGCCATTTCGTATGGTTTGAATTGGCACGTGTGTCGATTTTAAGCGTGCGAAAAGGCAGGACGTTACACAAGCCCTCTTACTCCTACGTCACCTGCTCCTCCTCCACCTAATCACGAGTTCTCCTACTTCAGTTGTGCAATGGACCACGCATAAGCATAGAGTCACCGACCTCCTCCGACCAAGCCTCCTTCTACCTAAGCATGTCATGCATGTTAGGCCACCTTTCCTCCTTCGCAGTCGCGCCTCCAAGTCGAGCATATTAGCCTTCCACATCGCATTCCTTCAGGTCACATCACACCCGAAAGCCACGACATGGCTCCTTCCCCTACCCCCCTAGTGATCGTCGATCATGCCTGGCATCAAACACCTCGAGCATGATTTAGTTTTAGTTTTTTTAATATCACAGAATCCATTTTGCGATTTAGGGCTAAAACTGAAATGGATGGGTTTTTGGCTTAACTGGTAAGTAGGGGACAATCTTCCAGAGAAAGAGAGAAAGTTCAAATGGCTCTGGGCCATGATTTTAATTCAATTTAGCTTTAATTATTTTCTTTTATATCTAAATTAAATATTGATTATTGTCATATATTTTATAATATATTTCAATCCAATTTAAACTAATTTACACCGTTTTACATTATTTATATTTTGATAGCTACACAATTTCATTCAGTACAATGTCTGCTTATTTATTTATTTACTATTTTAATCATATAACAATTATTTACACTTTAAGATAATTTTATATTCGGTTATTTTTTTTCAATTTCAAAATATTATCCGAAAGAATTTATTAATTTAATTCAATTTATTAAAACAAAATATCTTATTAAATAGAATTTATTTAAGTAAAAAATTATTTTCATATAATGGTTATTAAAATAAAATTTAAATGTTTTTCTAATTAAATTTATTTATTATTATGGTGTAGAAAGTAGGGTTGTTATAAAACTATTAGTACATAACACCTGGTTCCCCCAACAGCCATAAATAATACATTGCCCAATATTCGAAGAGCTATATGCACTCTGATCTTAACAAATACATCAATATTCTTTCTCAAAGCATCTTGACAATGAATATTTAAAATACTACATTATTCTTTCATAATTATGATATGATTGCAACTCTTTGTAACAAGCATCATATAACATATTATTTAAGGTGTCTAATAAATATCTTTAAATTAATTAAGTATATCACTATAAACAAAGTATATATTATAAATTAAATACCTTTATTATGAAAAAAATTGGTTATCGAGTTAGATATATGTAAAAAAGTATGTAATTGCCCTTAGAGCATATCCCTAACTCTATCAATTTCGTCATCGACGCAGATACACGTGAGAAGTCCTTAATAAATCTTCAATAGTAGCCAAATCTAAGAAATTGTGCACATCATTCACAATTTCGATTCTCTTACACCCATTTACCGTGTCAACAATCGAAGGATCTACTACTAAACCTCTTTCCAACATGGCCTAAAAGCTTTGGTTTCTTACTCTAAAAATGACATTTAGAAAATTTCATCTTTAACTTATGATATCTTAATGTCTTCAACATAAACCTTAGGTAGCTACGTGGTCCTCCTTATCTTTTGAGTATATTAAGATGTCATATATAAACACTAAGAAATATTTATCTAACTGGTCTTGAATACTCTATTCATCAAGTCTACAAAGAACAGAGGTGCAATAGTTGGTCCAAAAGGTATTGCTAACCATTCATACAAACCGTATCTTAACATAAAACTTGTCAATAGAACATTATCCTCCGTAACTCTTAACCGATGAAACCCCGAAGCCAAGTCTAGCTCGAAAACATCTTGGCTCCATTTAACTGATTAAATAAATCATGAGTTCTTGTCAAACGATATCTATTCTTTACCATTCTTTCATTTACCACCCGACAATCAATGCACCACTTTCAATCATATGTAATTAGTTTATTCCATAGCTTTTGGCAGCTACTTCCACTCCGCATCAGACAAAGTCTGACACATCTATTGCCCACGTTTACAAGTGAGATTATTTAATACGTCTAGCCTCCACTTTCTGTCAGTAACGGTGTCCTTTAATTACCCTTTCAGCATTTACATGGGACTCCCTAATCATTTAACATTAATTTCATTCGTATATTTAATATGTTTCGTTTTCCTGCTTGATCATCTTTGGAGTGTAGTTCCGCCTTCTGTGATGACTGATTTTAACTTTGTAAATTCCTTAAAATTCCAGAAAAATTGGATAATTCTTTTAGCTCGTTTTGCACATATTTCTATTTAAGAGTTATTTTCTCTTATTGATTTGCTAGTTGTCTCCCTTCAAAAATTCATAACCAATTATTTTGATGTTGGGAATTCTTCAAATAAAAACTCATTTCTAGAATCATGATTAAAAATTCATATTAAATTTTCTTAACCTTGCGAAATCGCTAAAGTAGAAAAATATAACTAACATCTCATGTATAGCTATCTTTCCCATTAGCACATCATTTCATCTTATTTAACCATTAATACATTTGAACTCCATTATATTAAATTAAAACTGAAATCAAACACAATGATAATAGTAAAAGGTTTGGTATTACTGACCTAGATCTTTAGATAATCTTGTTTTAATCTTCTTAATTCCATTTAGCTTGCATTTGCTTCCCTTCTTCTTATTCACTCTTTTTAGACTGCCGCCATTAGCGTTTTTTCCAAGATTTTTATTTAATTTTTGAGTTTAATGAAATGAACAAATATTCATGCGTATTATCCCACAATAACTTAGGCCTTAACCATTATACCGTTTTCGCCCATTAGTCCATTACTCTTTCTTGTTTAATTTATCCTTTATGACCGACTTCAACGGTAAGCAAGGGTGCACCCTAATGCTCACCATATTTTATTTTATTTAACCTTTTTTGTTCAGTTACTCATTTCACCAGTTGATTTTTGTAATTACTTCTTTATTAATTACAAGGTGTTACAACATTTGCCGCCTTCAACTCCTTACAGTTGTCGCCATTGGCCGCCTTTGGATGATCAGAGACGAGATTCGAGTTTGTCGCCATACCCTCTCCTTGTTCGACCATACCAAACCAGCCCCGTTGCGGCCATGACATTGCGCCACGACTAGCTTTTGCCATGTTGTTTGAATTTTTCTAATCAATTCGGGCCGACCTGCGATGATTAGCTACCATGGATGCGTTCCATTTGTCGTCCTCTACACATACAGTATTTTCCTATCATCGTTTGGTTGTCGTTTCATAAGAATAGAAATTGACAACATTGACGGTGGAGACTATTTCATCAATTTCTAGTCAAATAGAGTGTTTGATGGAAAAACTAATCACACACATCACATCGCCTTGTCGACAGTTTAGAAATGATATCTTATAAGGTAAGATTTAAACACTTCGTATTTTAGAATAACTTTTGATTAAAGATTATTATCTATGTCATTAGAAGAGGATTAACGGGATGAGATTAGAGAATAAAAATCTAATGCGATGTCTGCCTTATACGGCTTTTTAACATTGTTTATATAAATAGCTATGTAAGTTTGGTTATTTACAATTGTTTGGCCCAAAAGTAGTTACACGCTTTATTTAAACACCGTAACAATCATATCTCTTAAAGTATAACCCCGGATTTATCAAACTTATATTCAAAACTAATTAGCTAAGAAAGACCTCTGCCACTGTTATAAATACAATACCTAAATCACTATTCTGTAATAAATTCATTTTAATGAATTTAATATTGACTGTTTTGAATTTGTGAGTTGTTACACTTTGTATGTTATTTTCACCATTTCTTTGAATTTGTGCTGTCTTTTTCCGATGAATTCCCACTTGCTTTTACTTTGTTTCGTATTGACGAAAAATAAGTACAACAATGAGCTACTTGCTCATGAGTCATTAACTAGTTTGGATTATAAGGAACTACTTCCTCGTATGAATCTATAATCAGTTTTGGTAATGTTTTTGTAATGCATTCGATCTGTGGAAACTTTAATTTTGGAGTTCATGCTCCTTACTACTTCATAGCCAAACTTGATGCTGCCTTATTTCCTATTGATAAAAATGAGTACAACAATGAGCTACTTGCTCATATTACTCTATAACTAGTTTGTGTAATAATGAGCTACTTGCTAATATGAATTTATAACCAATTTTGGTAGTGCTTCTGTGACACGGTTGAAGGATTTTACTATTTAATCTGTAGTTGATTTTCTTGATATTAAATTCAAAAGCAGTATTGGTGGTACTTTTGAGACACGCTTAATGTATTTCATTAGTTTTTTCTAAGATTAAATCTTAATAAATTCATAACTACTTTCGATGTTGTTTTTGAGATCTATGTCATGGATTTTACCCTTTTTTTAGACTATAGTCGATTGTTCTTATTGAATCCATAGATAGCATCGGTTGTGCTTTTAGACAATAAATACGTGCAAATGAATCTGTCAAATTTAAACTAGCACTGTTAGGTGCTTTTAAGCAATAAATATGCGCTTTCAAGGCACATCTCTCCAAAATCTTTAATTTCTATTGCACAAATTTGAAGATTGCTATGTTAACTTTGAAAATCAAACAACCACTATTTCACCATAGCTGCACAAATTTTACTTTGAAAGCAGAGGTAAAACTATGTACTGTTACTAACACTTCATATCCCAATAATACGCACCAAACAGAGAGAGGGGAGCAAAGCTATGAATGGAAAATCGATTATGCAATAAAAAGGCAGGCACAGACAAGAACATTAATTCATATACAAATTTGAAACTACCATTATAAAAGTGTACACACAGATAGATCATATAATTTCTTGAATCTCATCCAAGGCATAATTGTTGGTAGATACGCCAGCATAATTCACTGCGCTGAATCTCACAACTACTGGATACCGAGTTTTCGGATCCTGCCATAGCAAAATTAAACCAAATTAAGTTCTAGTTAGTTACTATTGAGTACATATATGTGATCAATGAAGAAGAATTACCTGGTCAACAGTCACAACAGATCCGGTTCCATTATACCAGTATGATTCTCTTCTCAGGATCTTCACCTGAGATTCAGTGACACAGAATACATTTATCAATTCATTAAAATACAGATACAGAAACGTGAAAGGAGTGAAAGTCTTTATTAATCACATATACCTTGGTTCCTCTCTTGGGGCCAATTGGTGGCGGTTTTGGTGCAGCTTTAGTTGCAGTTGCTGCTTCTTCTGTAGCTGCCGGAGCTTCTTTACTTTCCGCTCTGATTACTGTCTGCCTCTTTGAATTATTATTCAATGGTTTTGACGGAGTAAAAGAGTTGAACTTGGAAGTGTTCTTTGCCACGGTTGATAGGTTGGAAGGGAACACAAAGGTTGAAGAAGCAAATGAAGTCATGCTTGCACTTGCCATACTCCACTCTGTACTGGACTATCATACCATTAACTTCATGTGGTATTATCATCACGAAAGCGTATGGTGTAGATAGTTAGCCTAAGTTTGGACCATTTAATGGATGACATGTGGCGTATCCTATCTATATTGGGGTCCATACCATCGACTACCTCTTCAGTTTTGTTGACAGCTCGGATTGAAATCTTAAATATGCAGATGCTATATTGGTATGTGGTGTTGGCGATTTAGATCGTATATGCATCTCTAATTGGAGACTGCTTGGGGTCCGAAACAGATTGATTATTGCATAAGCTGTACTTTGTGGTGTTATGCAGATTGTGATTTGTGATACAATACAATAAAAAGAAAACGCATATTTGACGTTGCTCTAAATACCATTGCATATATAGATATGCATGCATATTATAATAAAATAAGATTTTACTCATTTAAATTAGATGTTACAATTCATGCATATAAATGATGATTTAAGAAATAAGTAATCTATTGTTACAAAAAAAGTCAATTTACTCTTAGGTTAAGGAATAAATAAATGTGTTAGGTTTTTGACTTTAAATCAGGTACACGAATAGGAAATTATTTGAGTAGTATTGTTCTTCATCAGCTATCTCTTTTCAAATCTAATTGTGTAGGGATTTTTGAAATAACCCCAACCCTAACAATTGATATCAAAGTCTGCTACATAATTTTTTCTAAAGAGTGTTTAATTGTGGATAAGTTAAGTGTGAAAATTTGAATGGGAGAAATCAAGAGTTATAAAAGGCAAAAATAGATGATTTTCCATATCATAACGATATCCACCAACTATTAGGTAACAAATGGGAAAGACCTATTGCTATAATGAAAACAAAATGGAAAAATATGGATAAACAGATTTTGGCGGCTATTTGATGCTTTCTGAAGAATACAACGTTTCATATTGTTGCTAATGAAAAATCTGCTTATGCAATCTGAAAGAAGTTAAAAAGAATTTAGTCACAAAATTCTACAATGAATAAGGCTTTGCTTGTGAGAATGTTAGTAAATCTAAAACTTAAAAGAAGGTGGTTCAATTGAAGAACATCATAACAATTATTAAGCAAACATTAGTAAATTAGCAGTCATAAATTTCAAGGTTCATGACGAGTTATAAGTCTTGATATTGATGAGTTCATTACTAGAGAGGTGGGAAACACTTATGTTTGCATTAAACAATTCAAGTTCGAATGGAGTTGTTTTGACGAACTTAAACCGAAGAGAGGTTAATGGGGGAAGAAAGAATAGCATAAAAGGGAAAATAGCAACCAGATCGAAGAGGCGAATCTTGCAAGGAGAGGTAAGCGACCAAATATGTAAAGGGATATTTGTTGCTATTACTGCAAAAAAACCAAGTCAATTACTGAAATCTTGCTACAAGCCGAAAAGAGATAAGGAAAAAAATGAGGGCATTGGAAGAAGGTCGGAATAAACAAAAAGAAAATTGCTATGGTGAAGTAAACTTTGGTGAGGAATTTGATGACAATGACCTATGTGTAGGTAAAAACAAAAGCAAAGATTGAGTATTTGATTTAGGTACATCTTTCTATATATGCAAATATAAGGAGACATTCATTGACTATAAGAAGCAAAAAAGACTAATTAAGTGGAATCAACTAATGTTTATGATAGAGTTAGGGGTATGCCTTACGGGCACTTATGTAATTTGTTATATGTATCTATCTTGATAACCAATCTTGTTCATAGCAAATGTATTGATTTCATAATATACTTCGTTATATTATGAATAATTAATAAGTAGATAATTTAAATTATACTTAAATAGAAAGTCTTTAAATGATATGTTTTGAAATTGTAATTACAATGTGCTGATAATCATGAGACATGCTAAAATAAAACGTTACTTTAGATATTCATAATCAAGATGTTTCAAGAAAAGATATCGATTTATCCGTTGAAACTAGAGCATGCAACTCTCTTCAAATGTTAGGTGGCGTATTACTCATGCCTATTGGGGCACCAATAGGTTACATACTAATGGTTATTGGATGACTATGGAATGACTCACTCAAGAGTTTCGTGCTAGTTAATTATAACTAAGGTTAAACAAGAGATCTTGAAGTGATGATGTAACACAGTTCATTCGACTTGAGAATATTATGAAACTTTAATGTAGATACTTCGCTTTGATTATAAGTAAATCATGGCATGGTAATCCATAAAGTGACATAGTTAAGTCTAAGTCGAAGCATTGAAAATCAAACATTATTCGATAAAGAATTTGTCTACTCGGTTATAAGAGTTAGTATAGGTCAACCATAGTCAACTCAAAATCAAAGTCTCTTGCCAGAGTAGTTGGGTTAATAACAATTATTATTATTAAACCAAAGATTCTGTGTTTGACTAACCAAGTTGAATGTAGCCGATATTGGAGTTTGACCAAAATCCCATAACACCTAAAGTGTTATAGTTTTGATGAAGGGAATTGGTGTAACTAATCATTGTACTAGTACCGCTTAAGAAGATATAAAATATGATATTACCGAAGAGGTCTCTAAGCAATGAATTCGACCAATGGTCATATCATTAGCTAAGATTATGTATGAACGTTAACATTTGAATTGTTCAAATTAATTGATGACTGAATTCACACATTTGAGTTGCATAACCACATTGGTAAATTCTCTAAAAAAAACACACGATTTAATTAATTTATAAAATATTGTAAATTAATTAATATGTGAGAATATTGATTATTATTTAACTTATTTGTGTTTGAGAGTTGACTGTAATTGTTTCCACACATATATAAAAGTTATATTTGCTTGCATCGATATATGATATTGTTGTAATTTTAAATGGTGTTTAAACAAGAAATAATTACTTGAAGATTTTTGGAATTGCATCATAGATAGTTAATTATGGCTAGACATTTAAGAGAAATGAGAGAGGCAAGTGAGAGAGAAAATAAAGGAATTTAGTTAGAGAAGTTTAAATTAATAGAGTTACAAAAATTAATAGAGTCACAAAAACTCCATTCTTTCAGTTAAAACAAATTCACTCATTTCATTATTTCCTTTATTCTTCTTCTCTCCTCCTTTCCAAGCCATGGCCGAAATTATCATACTCCCTTCCAAACCAAAAACCAACTCCTTATCAAATGAAACATTAAATGAAATATGAACACAAGTATCTCTTGTAACGATAAGGTATGGATCTTAGAGATCCGTGGAGAAATTTCAAATCAGGGTGCAAATTATAGGCTAATTTCGCTATCATTTATATATACATCATTTGATTATGTAGATGAGATCTTATATGCGTGATATGAATTTATATATGCCTGTGTTGATTAATTCATTTTCTATATTCGAATTGTTTAAATAAATAAAAAACGTGAAAATAATTTTTTATAATACCAATTAAGTTTATTTTAAAAGTATGAAACATGAATATTTTTTTTAATGCCAATTGAATTTGTTTAAAGTTATTCATTTAAAACAAAGGTTATAAAGATTAAAGGTTTAATTTATTAACTAGTTATATAAAGTTTAAACATTTTTGTTAACAAATGTTCTAAGTCAAATTTGAAAATAGATCTATGGAAAAATCATTATAATACGATTATCTTAAAGGTATTCATTTGAATCAATGGTTTCAAAGGCTAAATGTTAAAAGTTAAATTTCACAAGTTACATAAACTTTAGACAAACTTGTGTTCTAATTCAATTTTAAAATAGACTTGTTTAAAACATAGATCTAACTTTGAATTTTTCTTAGGTAAAAGATAGATTCTAAATGTTAATTTTAAATTTTAGAACAATTAAAATTAGTCGTAATTAATTTTAATATGTATAAGAGTTTGAGTGTTCGAACGAGATTTATAAAGGAAAACAAAAGAATAAGTAAATGAAGAAAAAACCCTCCACCTTTTCATCTTCTTAAATGCCTACCTAAACTCATTAATTACCATATTATATATATATATATATATATATATATATATATATAAACTTTTGTTAAAAGACCTCCATATCTTCCTCTTCTTAAGTGCATGCTTAAACTCATTAATTATCATATTATGAATATATGTAAACTATTGTTAATTAGTTAAAATAATATCATAACATATTATATATAAATATAAGTAAACTATGTGCGTGTGTGCGTGAGTGTGTGTAATTATTATTTTACTATAATATCAAAATAAAACTATAGACAACAAATGCATGTATAAAGAGCGAATGCATCCATTGCGGTATAACTTCTGAAATTTATAAATGTACACATTAATCATATACATTATTTATATATATATTGCACGTGCATTGTGGTAGAGCTAGAGTATACCTTTGGGGAAATTATGTAATTTTTTACATATTTCTAACTCAATCACCAATCTTATTCACAGCAAAGCTATTTGATTTTTATTATATATTTTGTTATATTGTGATATAATCAGTTAAGTAATCAAACCGACCGTAGGAGGTTTGCCTACTTCTACTAGCCAAAATCAATTTTCCTAAAGCCAAAATAATACCCCTAATGTTCCTTTTTCTTGTTTCCGTATACTTCTCCCTCTCTGATTTTCTCCTCCTTCCAATACTCGCATATTTCTCTTTTGACATTTTCCATTCCGTTTTCTACTGGAATTGACATTTTCCCTTCTGTTTACTTTGTTCCTCTCCACGATTATTACTCCTCTTTGTTTCTCTCAAACCAAATAAAACCCTAATCCAGTGCCAGAGATTGATTGACCACGCTCCTCCTCTCGAACGCTCCTCCCTCTCGAGCCTCCCCTGGTTGTTCTACCACGCTTCTCGTCTCGAGCCTCCCCTGGTTGTAGATTACGAATGGGAATTTGGTGATTTTTCCTACCAGGTTATTGATCGACCACGCTTCTTTTGTGTTTTTTTTTGTTTACTTTTGAAATAGGGGTTTCTGAATCAATGATAACTCGTATGCTTCAGTAATTCTTTTAACAGTTATCCTAAGACACATGTTTGCTAAATTCATAATTTGTAGAATACTGATATAGGATTTGTTATCCTGATCGGATTTAGGTGTTTGTTTAATGATACACTTGAATAGTTTGAAACAAATAAGAAAGTAACACCATTTCTATTCTAATACCCTTATCCCTTAAAAAGCTTATCTCAATGACTTTATTAGTGTTAAAGAAGCAAGTGCAAATTCTATGAGAACTTAGTGTTAAAGAAGCAAGTGCAAATTCTATGAGAATTCTATTAAATTGTGACCATGTTTTATTTATTTCGTAAACCGTTTCAAATAAAAAGAGATTGTTATCATTGCAGATGTTTTAATTTTTTTATAGTTGTAGTTTTTTAGTTCGTTAAGAATAAGTACACACTAAATTTTGAACAAATGAATAAAAATTTTGTACTATATAAATGATTTCATTTAATATGGACGTACAGTTCCTTTAGTATTCAGATGGTTCTTAACGGTGAAGCACGGTATGGCAGGCAAATAGTTGCCATCTCTAATGGTGATAAAAGGATAATTGCTTATTCTAAACAAAAGTTCCAAGTAAGAAAATTATATTTCCTGTCATTTCGTTATTTTTCGTTGTTTCTATGTCTCAAGAGAAAGTATAATCATTTTGTTGCTCGGCAGGCGAACGGCAGTGATACATCTACATGTGAGCCTGGTTCTGAAGCTAATGATATAACACTTCCATAAATGTGTCAAACAGGCATGTCTCACTTTCACATTCTTTTCTGGATCCTGTACATGAGGAGGTAATTTTTTATTTCTATTGTAGTGACGATTTTTTTGTTGTAAAATGGAACCACCTATGGTACCAAAATTAGATACCACCCTGGTTTTGGTAAGTACTTTTGGTTTGTGAATTAGAATATCCAAAATTTCTTCAGAAATAGGGTGCAACATATTTTCCTAGTAATTTCCACCAAACCAAATTCCACAAGGATAGAATAATTCATAGTTTCTAGTAAGGTTCATTTGTATACTTGTCATGCTTACACCTTTATTTTTGCTTAAGCTTGCTGGGAAGGCTAGATTGGTGATTCCAGTTGCATTGAAAACGTTCCTATGATTGACAAAGCAGTTGTTGCATGGAATAGACAAATTTATATTTTTATTTGCTTCCTTATGTTGCAGCAAAGAGGGTTTGCAAACAACCAAAAAAAATTACACCGCCGGTGGGTGGGGGTTTGTCATGTTTTAGCAATCTCTGCTTCCAACGACATCTCTCTTTTTTTTTGGGTCCTATAAATCGGCTGTTCTACCAAGCGACTAGATTGTTTGACATAATTTGCAGAATAACAAGAAAAGTGAAAAGGCATTTCACCCTGCATTTCCCAACCTCGTACCCTAGGTTGCCGCTCCAATCGAAAGAAATTCAAAGTGCGGGTAGCAAGTTAGACCATTGGATGTAAGATCATGATGAAAAAAAATCAATCACCAGATTAAAATCAGCTATTTCTACAGTATTGAGTGGGTTGGAGTTTACTATTTAAAAGAAAATGGAAAGTAGGTTGATAAAGGAACCGGATGTATCATAGTTCATTATATCAAGCTTTTATCAATCAAACCGTTGAGGCGAGAGTTATGTATTTGATAGAAGATTAACCACAAGTTTGGCTAGATATTTGGAGGAGATGGAGCTATCAAGCAAGGAAGTGGTAAAGAGATTTGGTGGCATCAGATGAGAGACGTGTGTTCTTTTCCAATGAATTCATGTAGAGGATGAAGATACTAGGTGGATTCATGATGGGGTTAAGAAACTGTTGGAGAGAATGAATATCAGGCACTTGGGCACCCATGCATGGATCACAATCTCCACGAGCTCATGTACAATTTGTTGGCATTAACCCAATCTTCTGCATACTAAAATTTCTGATACTACCCACCATGAATGAATTTCTAAGATGAGTATAAGCACAGAGTGAAGAGGTACATTATACTATTAAATTGTCTGCCAGTTTAAGGTTATTTCAATTTTAAACAAGTATAATAATGTTTCTCATATCAGATCCTCTGTTACTGGACTGGCTACAGTTCTATGTTCCTTTTGCTTCTTATGATTTATGCCTAGAGAACCAAATGAAATTCATAATACTTTAACAGTGGGTGCTCAGTCAATAATGAGTTCATTTTATATTACAATTTACAATTAAAGAAACTGAAGAAATTTTTGGAGAAAAATGAAGTCAGATTTCATGCTTGGGTTTGCAATATTTTTGTTTTTTATGGAATCAACTTTGGTTAGACGACTTTGCTATATTTACAAAAATTACATGATTTATTCTCTGAGCAGGTATTTTCTATTTTGTAGGCATCACTTTCTATTTATCATTATTTATTATCTTGGTTATATGCCATGTCTATTTTATGATTGAATCGACATATGGATTTGCTTCACGATCTTAGTCATCTGACAAGCTAATACTTTCAAATTTATTTCCCATGAAAATTTGCATGCCGGACCTCCACATTAAGCATATATATATAATTACAATACTCAAAAAAGTTAGCTCAGGCTACTCTACAATATATTCAAAGAGTTGTAATTTTATACAACTGCTCTCAGGTTCTGCTGATTTCGCTTTTACACTAATACATCTTTATTTTTTGGGATAAACCCATGTTGAAGTGAGATTTCAAAAACATTTTTACCTTAGCATTGATAGATAGATAAAAGCGAAAGCAGTAATATTTAGATAAATCCAATAGTGCCCAACAATAATAAAAAACTATATAAAAGTTTGTATGTTCGTATAACTTCTAATAAGTTCACCACTATCCAATTTTTTTATTCCTGATTATGTGTAACGCGACTATTGGTCAATATATTGAGTATAAAAAGTTAACACTAGACTTGCTGTAAAAATATATCATTATGCAAAATACACAAGATACTTATGAATGTGTGAATGCATTAGTTTAGGTTGGAACTGATCAAATTATGATAGTACCTACAAAGATATGTTGAATATTGACTAAATTCATTGGTTTGAGGATTAGTACAAGATGAAACTGTGACATTAGCTATAAAGATATACTAAAGTTTATCAATTTGATTAATATAAAGATATATTAAAGATACATTGCAGTGTTGATGATCTTTATAAAATTAAGAATGATGAAGGTGAAGATACATACGAACAAAAATTGAAGGAGCTGTTATGGTTCTCTCGTCTTTTTAGAGTTGGTGTTGCCTAGATTGAGTACATAAATGAAAAAATAAACCAAAGATCAATGTTATGTCTCAATCAGTTATTGATTATTTGGCCAAATCAAGATTCTTGTTAGAAGAAATATAAAAATGACGGAATCCAAAGTTTAGTTTTTTTGTTTCAGTAATGTTAGTTTTTTTCATATTTTTATTTCAGCAATGTTAGCTTAAATAATAATGGTACTTTTATGTAATTTATTTAAACACTGTAGTTCTTTAATATGAGATTTACTTATTACATAAATTTTTGCATTTTTCATCTTCTTTAATTAAATATTCACAAATATGATGATATATATTAAGGTGATTTGTTTGATTTTTCCTTTTATTTTTCAAATTCAATAATGAGTTAGAGCTATAAAGAAGCTCAAAATGAAGAGTATATTGATCCTTCTTGATATATATATATATATATATATATATATATATATATATATATATATATGTGTGTGTGTGTGTGTGTCTGTATGTATGTGTGTATGTGTGTCTATGAGTGGTTCGTGTCAACATATTGATGGTAGATGCTTAGTATCAAACTGACATACATTTACAACCCTTAGTATAATAGGGTTTACACCTTTTCAATCACTTTCAGTTTTTTCTAAAATGCAGTTAACTTTTCGTTAAATTATTGTTAAAGAAAAAAAATTAACAAATACTTTTTTTCTTTGATATCAAATAACTAAACGGTTGGTTTTTCCATCGTTGTGCGGTTATACTAGTTAATTAAAAGTATATTAAATAGAAAATCTTAATAATACGTTATCTGATGATAATTAAAATATATTGTGAATCTCATATAACGGAAAAGGTTAAGAAAGATGTAATCAATGGGGACTACGGTTAACCGCCTCTTCCGTCTCCATCTCTGAAACCTTCCCAACCCACTACAATCTACACTCCATTTCTTCTCTAATCATTACACCCACTTCTATTACTCTCTTTTTCGTTTCGTTTGCGTCGTCGTTTTCCCTTTTTGGCCTAAATGAGTTTCTTCTCTTCGATTCATAGCTTTATCCTCTTAGCTACCTAGATCTGCTCCATCGTCCGCCTCTCTCGTTAGCGGATGTACGATTTCCTCAAGTTTTAGATTTCCAGCAGGTGCTAAAACGCACTAAGGAGTCATCGTCTTTTCTTTTCGCTTGTTTCTACACCGCCAACCAGATTCTGATAATCTTTGTGGTGGGTGATCCATCATTTCTGTATAGGATGGTCTGTTTGGTTTTGCTGGTTTTTGGATATTTTTCGAGTTAGTTTTTCAGTAGGTATGCTATTGTGTATTGTTTATGCGATTTATTTGTTTGGCATGAAATCTTCAATTGAGTGCTACTAGCCTACTAGTTGCTAGTTTCTGCATCTCAAATTTTCCAATGCTTTGTTGTTTGTTCCTCCCTTCAACAAACACTACAGGGACTGTCTAGGTAGCAAAGTGTGTGTCTGTCTTGAAGGCGAGTGTGGTGCTTTTATGGATAAGATCGAGGACGATGGCATGTAGGGGTTGTTAGTACTGTGGTTTCCTATTAGTTTTCTCTTGGGTAAATAGTTGCATTAGTAATTTAGCATCCTTGTTTTGTTAATTTTGAGGCTTTCCTTTGCCTGCTGCAATGGTAGTGTTACAATGTTAGAAGTCGCTGCTTCTGCTTGATTTGAAACTCTGGAATTCTATTTGGTGATTTTCGCCTAGTTGGTGTTACTTGGACTTCGTGGGTTCTTATAGGATTGTTCTTATATGCAACTACCTTGGGCAGCTTAATATTGTAAGTTTACACCCTGTGTGGTGTTTGCGTAATGCTCTGTAGTTGCTGAAACTGTTTTGTCTCACACCTATAATAGTTGTAATAGTGATACAACGACGGTAATCCAGTTTGTTTGTGCAAAATAATAATATTTTGTTTTGCCTGCAAAATAAAATATGTTGTAATCACGAAAATAGTGAGTTATTGTAGTAGTTACGATGTGTTGAAATTATGAGTAATTTATCACAACATAATAAATATATCATTTTAAATAATCCTAGTCAAGATATACCAAGAATGAATATCGATACGTCCATTGAAACTGGATAAACGCTCTTCAAATGTTGGATAGTGTATTACTCATGGCTACTGAGAGTACCAAGGGTTATGTACTAACAGTTATTGGATGAATATGGAATGATTGACCCGATAATTTTATGTTGGTTAATATAACGTAAGTTAAATGAAAAATATCGAAGTGACAATATTTCATAGTTTTCTCGACTTGAGAATACTGTTGAACTTCAATGTAAACACTCCACTTTGATTATAGTTAATTTGTGGCCAAATGTCCATCGAGCGACTATAGTTGGGTCTAAGTTGAACCATTGGAAGGGAAACACTATTGAATAGAGAATTTTTCTCCTTAGTTATACGAGGTTAGTACCATAGTCAACTGTGATCAACTAAAAGTCAAAGTCTCTGACCAAAGCAATTTTAATAATAATTGTTGCTATTGAACCAAAGAGTTCGTATTTGTATTATAATGTTGAATGTGGACAATATTAGAATTTTCACCAATACCAAACTCCATAAGTTCTAATATGATATAATTTTGACAAAGAGAATTGGTGTAAATAAATATTACTACCGGGGACCACTTAAAATAGTAAAATTAGATTTAAGGAAATCGTGTAAGCGGTAAGTTCGACCAAACTATCATACCATTAGCTAAGATGACATGTGAACATTTCTATTCGAATTGTTCGGTATTAATCATTGACTAAATTTATGTCTATAACTCACATAACCAGAATATTGAATACTCCGAGTAACAATTAAATTATAATTATTATGAATTAATTAATATTTTTGCAATATTAATTGTAAATTTTTACTTGATTTATTTGAATCGGTATTGAAAATAGTGCTATATAAAAGTTATGTATGCAATATCGATGTTCGTTTGAATTTGATTTAAATATGAATTTGCTAACATGGTTTAAAGATGCAAATAGGCCCATTATCCTATTAGGAATGGTCAGTCATGATAAGGAGGTTAGGACGGGGTGATATTTTTGATATATGGGTTTGAATTGGTGGAGAAAGAAGGGTAAAAGGATTTGATCTAGATCCCCTTTTTCCTTTCCTTTATTTTCTTATATAATCCCACTACCCTCTCCATTTCTTACTTTACTTTTTAGTCTCTCCTTCCCCTCTAGGTTGCAAGTCACAGCAATCTCCCCCTCTTCAATTTCAAACAAAATTCAAATTAAATCAAATGCAATTAAAGGTGCCTAGATATTTTCTGTTACTAGCATTCTATAAAAGGGACCGAATTCAATTCTAGGAGTTCTTTTGATTCAACATTCAAAGCGTTACAACTAGGCCACAGCTAAGGATATAAAATATTTATATCAATTTTATATACGTAATCATTTATGTTATTATACTTGAATAGGTTAGAGATATATCATTAATTCATATATATGTTTGTTGGCGATCAACACATGAAATTGTTCTAAAAGAATTTTGTGTATATGTTCATATTTGCTTTTGGTCACATCTTTCAAAAAAATTAAATTTATAAATTAATTATAAAGGCAATTTAAACTAAAATTAATTTTAAAACTAATGTGTATGTGTGTATGTATCTCTTTCTATATGTGTGTATGTTTATAAATTATATTAATAAATTCTATACATGTTAATTCGTATGAACGTAAATTATATATATATATATACACACACACACACACACACACACACACACACATATATATATAAATCCAAAATTTATTATTAATACTTATTAATTTAAAACATTAAATTGTAATTTATTTAAAAAAACACACACATATACAAATATAAACATACATATATTTTATAAAACAAATTTTTGTACGAAAATATTGAAAAAAACAATTTTTTCAGTACGAAAAATTCTAATAATGGAAAAATCGTAAAACTAATATAGACGGATCAATTAAAAAAATTGATTTTTCCAAAACCAATATAAAAAATAAATATTTACATATTTTATATTTTATGTATTTAATTACACTATATTATTTAAATATATATTTGAATTTAAATTTTATGTAATTTGAAAAATATTTATATATTTATATTTTCAAATTAAAAGAATTTGTGTATATTTATATAAATATGATTTTATAAATTATTTATAAAATTTAAATTTGAACGTGAATTTCAAAAGATATTGTTAAATTTGGATTTGTCTTCAAATTTGAATTTTCTAAAGAATTAAATTTGAATTTTAAATTGTTTTATGATTAAATTTTTATATAATCATTTTATATATAAGTATATGTATATGTATACGTATAGCTTCTTTTATAGTCATATGTGTATGTGTGTTTATATAAGTATATTTTATATTATAATAACATTAGATATCAACGACAATAAGTACGTATATGTAGGGGCAAATGTGTCGTTATGGTGTAAATCTCGGCATTTACATATAGGCATGTTAAACCATGTACATGTTTATATTGCACGTGCACGTGCACGTGCATGTACACGTGTCTTTGATACATGTGTACATATTATATATCATTTATGTAAACATATGAAATCTTCATATTAATCAATTAAATTAAATAATAAATTTATTTAAATTTTATTTAGGTTGTATCTAAATTAATTTAAACTTTATAGGTCCAATAAGATCCAAAATGAATTTTTTTTATTCATTCATTTAACCTACTGCGTGCTGGTCTAGATCCAACAATGGTATCTAATCCCAATAGCCTATGCGTTCTAATTAGCAATACTAGACCCAACTAATTAAGCTTACTCATTTAGTAGGGTGTCTAGAAAAGTGATGTCTCGAATTTGGGTAATCAAGTACCTTGCCCTACCTTTTAGGCGAGCTCGATAGGTGAAGTAAGCCCCAAGGCTGTCACTAGTATGAAATGTCCAATTTGAACTAGGGCCTTGGGCTAGTTTTCAAAATCTATTTTGAAATTAAAATAAAATTTATAATTTAAAAGGATAAATTTAAAATAAATAATTTTTTTATAAATCGTATAAAATAATTTTCAAAATAATTTTAAGAATTTAATGATTAGTTTCAAAAATTATTTAAAATTAATGAGATTAAAAAATTAATTAGATAGTTAATTAATTAAATTAATTAACAAGTATATTGATATATATTACGTTATCTTAAAATTTTAAGGCGGTGCATGAATATAACTGTCAAAATAAATTATAATTTGTCAAAATTGCTTAATTAAATAAATTAATTAAAGGTTAATTAATAAATAATAAAATACATATTTTATGATATGTATATGTATAACCATAAATTTTATAGTATATTTATTCAATTTAAAATGTTAAACTAATAAAATAAAAAATTAGTCAATTAAATTAATTAATATATAATTAATAAATGTAATATAAGATTATACATAAGATTATTATATAAGTTAATTAAAGTATAAAATGTTATAAAAGAATAAACTTATATAATATGAATGTATAACAAATGATGGAACGATAAGAAACCCTAATTAGATTTACGGAATAAATACATACATATTGTATGCATACCATGAGTTCGGACGTGTTTGACACTTGAATCACAAGGATATTTCAAAAGAAATACATTATTCCATAAGTGGATATCACTTAATTAAATATATTAAAGATTATCAATCTTTAATATAAAAGTTGCCCTCTACCATTTATATATTTATAGAATACTCACATACTCCCTAGTTTTTTTTAGCTTCCCTCAAGCTAAAAATATTAATGTGTAGTACTATTAATATATAGAATAGATGAGGCAATATACATGCATATAATTGTTGAGATTTCCTCAAGATATGTGCAATATACTTAGGTCATCATGAAATGTCTCTCTTTATTTATTTATTTTCCTCAAGGTAAAGATGAAATTAGGACAATGACCACAAGGTTAGGAGTTGTATATGATACAGCCGATAAGACATTATCTATCGTATGTGGGCATATGATTTGGTAAGCTCCTAAAGGTCAAAATACCAAGACATATGAGGCCAGATACCAACTAGTGAAGTCAAAAGACTTCTATGTGTTGATCTTAGGGTTTTGAGAAACATGAAAGTCAAGTGGGAGCATATTAGCAAAATGAAATGCAATGTTTAACCTTACTAATATTCTAAGAACATCTACTATGAATTAATGTCCTAATCTATTAGATTAAATTTGCAAAAAAAGTCTACACCAAAGTTGTTTCCTAAAAATGACAAACTCGCCGGATTTAACTACATAGACTGGTTAAGGGCAATTAAGATAGCACTATCTATGCTTTGTTTGGGGAATAGTTTCATTCCATAAGGTACGAACCTACGAAGAAACTATTTAATACGAAGATGACGAAGGGCAAGAAAGTGGATGGTTAAGTCTTGATGACGAAAGGCTATATTGATAAACTTGCTCAAGTGGATGATAGACAGTGAGATGCAAGTGGATCTGATCCTAGTATCTCTTACTCCATAGTTTAAGTCATTCATATTAAACTATATTATGAACCAATTGTAAGCCTTAGGGAGCTACTCAATATGTTAAGGTTAGCCGAGTCTTCATCCAAGGATCAGGGCGTGGTGGTCGCAGCTAATGGGAAGGCATTATCTTCAAATGGTTCGAAGAAGCAGAAATCGGTTAATAAGAAGAATAAGAAGGTTGCTCCAGGTGACAAGTGTGAATGTCATTATTATTACAAGAAGGATCATTGGAGATGGAACAGTCCGAAGTATTTGAGGATTGTCAAAGAGAAGAAGCATAATAATTTTGTTCCCCCTACTAGTATATTTATCATTCAAAATTGTTTTACAATCAATAAATTATCTTAGGTTTTATATATTAGATCTACAACTCATCTGCAATTCGTTACAGGGACTTGGGAATAGATGTCTTGTGGTGAAGGAAGCAATGAGACTTCAAGTTGTCGATGGATCTCTGGTAAATGCAATGGTAGTTAGACAATATCATTTAGCTTTTCCAAATGGATTAATTTTAATATTAATAATTGCTATTATGTTATCAACTTTATTAGTGGTGTAATCTATGTACCTAGAATGTTTGAGACTGGATATATTTTTCATTGTGTCGATAATGTTATAAACATTATGTTGAATGGAAATAAAGTCTGTAATGGTGTTTTAGATAATGGCATTTATGGGATTAATACCAATTATGTTTGTGCTGTGAATAATTCTTCTAATGTTAACATAAGTAATAACTATCATTGGTATTGTAGGCTAGGTCATATAAGTGAGAAACGACTACACGAATTGAAAACCAAATGTTTTCTACCATCATTTTAACTAGAATCATTTGGTACATATGTGTCATGTCTTAAAGGAAAAATGACCAGTCACTCATTTAGTGGAAGTAATGAAAGAGTTAATGAACTCTTGGGTCTCGTACATACTGATGTATATGGCCCAATGCCTATAGTTCCAAAAGATAATACTTCTTACTTTGTAACCTTTATCGATGATTTCTCAAGACTAGGATATGTGTGTCTTAGTAAGAACAAATCTGATGTCTGTGAGAAATTTATTAAATACAAAAATAAGGTTAAAAATCAAATGAACCATAAGATTAAAATACTTTGATCCAACCGAGGAGGTGAGTATGTTGAACAAGTGCTCCAACGATACTTAAAAGATAATCAGATTATCTCTCAGGTTACCTCCACCATATACTCCGTAACACAACAATTTTTCATAGCGGAGGAATCAAATCCTATTAGATATGGTTCATTCCATGATGGGTAAACTGCGGTTACCTATTTCCTATGGAGGATATGCGCTAGAAATCGCAGAGCATATATTGAATTTGATACCCATGAAATTTGTGGCTAAGACTTCATATGGGATGTGGCATGGAAAGAAACCCCACCTGAATTATTTGAAGGTGTTGGGTTGCCTAACCTATGTCAAAAACATCGGTCCCAACAAACTTGAGGCAAGATCAGCCTTGTCTAAGTTTTGAGGATATCCCAAGAACTATAGGGAATTTATTTTCTACAATACTAAGGAACATAAGGTTATTATTTCCATATACGCTATCTTCTTAGAAAAAAATTCTATCAAAAGAAACTGACAGTGAAGTGATAGACTTGGATGAGATCCAAGAAACTAATACGGAGGCTGGACCAATTGGAGAACCAAGTTCACCTATATACGATAATACGCAACCTGTTAGAAGGTCTAGAAGGAAATCTCGCGCCCAGGGATGTTATGATTTTTTGATTGGATGGCAACAAAGAGAACTACATCTTAGATAAGGACACTCCTCTCTCATTCCAACAAGCACTAAAGAGTATAGATTCGACACTTTGGCTTAGAGTTATGAAATTCGAAATGGATTCCATGTATGAATACAAGGTATGGAATTAGGAAGACATACTCGATGGGATAAAACCCATCGGCTATAAATGGAATTATAAGAAAACGCTAAATGCGGATGAGAGGCAAGGCTAGATGCGATAGGATTTCTCCAAATTCAAGGTGTTGATTATGATAAAACATTTTCGAATGTGATAGTGCTTAAATATATTCAGATAATTTTTTGCTTCAATAACTATGAAATATTGAAAATGGATGTAAAGGCGGCATTTATAAATGGTGATTTTAAAGAGATTGTTTATATGTCGTATCCCGAATGTTTTGAAATCAGTGGGATCGAGGGAAAAGCTTGCAAGTGTTAAAACCCATTTATGGACTTAAACAAGCTTCAAGGAGTTGGAAAACCTGTTTTGATTAAGAAATAAATAGTTTGGCTTTTATTAGAACATAGAGGAAGTATGCATATGCCGAAAGGAACAAGGTGGTGCTATCATGTCTTGGTTTAAAAGTTGACGATCTACTATTGATTGGCAATAAAATTTCATTATTGCAATCAGTGAAAGCTTAGCTTTCCAAGAATTTCTCCATGAAAGATTTGAAAGAAGAAGCCTATACAATGGCTATAAAGATTCATAGAGATAGATCTAAGAGGTTGTTGGGGTTGTCCTAATCCTTACACATTGATATTGCACTGAAAAGGTTCAGTATAGAGAAATCCAAGTGTTGAAATGTTCCAACGCAATTTGAAATCATCCTTTCTAAGAAGGATGCTCTTGAGATTGATAAAGAGAAAGAGCATATGAAGAGGATACCATATGCATCGACAGTCAACTCCATAGTGTATGCAATACTATGTATTAGATCGAAAATGGAATAAGTATTAGGATATGTAAGCCTATACCGGTCTAATCCCAAAGAAAAGCATGGACTACAATAAAATGTATGCTAAAGTATTTAAGAACTACTAAAGACTTATTCCGCATTTATGGGAATGGAGATCACCTTATGATGGGATACACAGACTCTATCTTTCACAGTGATATCGACGATGGTAAGTCAGCATCAGTTTACCTCTTTACTTTAAATGGTAGGGTCATTAATCGGAAAATTTCCAAACAAGAAATGATAGGCGATTCCATAACGGAGGTTGAGTACATTGCCCTCAATGAAGCAGCTAAGGAAACTGTCTGAATGCATAAATTTATGAGTAAGCTAGGAATGATTTGCAGCAAAGAGAATATGAGACATTGTTTAATGGAAATAATGTAGTGATGCAGATTGTAAAGGAGCCCGAGCACATAAGAATTGAGATGCATTCCTTGAAAGTTCCACCTAATTAGAGAATTTTTTTTAGAAGAAAGAGGTCGTGATTTAAAGATAGATTCAAATGAAAACATAGCAGATGAAATCGCAAAGGAACTAGCTTGGCTAAACTGATTGAATGGATGTGATTGAGATTCCATAACTAACTATAAGCGCAAGTGAGAGATTGGTAGAGTTAAGGGTATGCCTTAGAGGAAAATATGTAATTTACTATAAATTATTAACTCTATAAGAAAATCTCGTTCAAAATAAAAGATGTTTTTCTTTTTATTATATGCTTTTTATAATATGTTATATTAATCAATTATTTAATTTAAGTATATTTAATAAAAAATCCATAAATGATACATTTTGTAATAGTAGTTAAAATGTGTTGTAAACATAAGTAATTTATCGCAATATAATTAACATGTCATGTTAAATAGTCCTAGTCAACATGTATCAAGACTAGATATCGATGCATACTTGAGACTAGAGTACGTAATGCTTTCCAAATGTTGGGCAGTGTATTATTCATAGCTGTTCGGGGTGCCAAAGGATTATGCATTGATAGCTATTGGATAACTATGGAAAGACTCACTCGATAGTTTTCCATTTGTTAATATAATTAAGTTCAAACAAAGAATATCGAAGTGACAATATTACACAATTCTCTCGACTTGAGAATATTGTTGAACTTAAATGCGGATACTCCACTTTGATTATAGTTAATACCTGACACAACGTCCACTGAGCGACTATCGTTGGGTGTGAATTAAAGCATTGAAAGTGAAACACAATTCAATAGAGAGTTCATCTCCTCGGTTATATGATGTTAATATCACGTAACTATTGTCAACTTAAAGTTAAAGTCTCTGACTAAAGCAGTTCTATTAAAAATAGTTGTTATTATTGAACCAAGGACTTTTTGTTTGAATTATACAAGTCGAATGTGGACAATATTAGAATTTTGACCAATACCAAATTCCATAATCCTAATGTGATATAGCTTTAATGAAGAAAATTGATGTAGATAATTGTCACTATTGAGGATCGCTTAAAATAGTAAAATTGGATTTTTATTAAAACCATGTAAGCGATATATTCGGCTAAACTGTCACGCCGCTTACTAAGATGACTATGAACGCCAATATTTGAATTGTTCAATATTAACCGTTGACTGAATTTACACCTATGAATCGTAGAACCACAATGATGAATACTTCGATACCACTTGATTTATATAAATTATAATCATTATAAATTAACTAAATTAATTAATATTTTTGAAATATTAATTATAAAATTTTATTTTATTTATTTGAATCGGTATTGAAAATAGTGCGTATATATATGTACGCACTTATCGGTATAGTGCATTTGAATTTGATTTAAATGTGAAGTTACTGATACCATTTGAAGATGCAAGTATGCCAATTAACCTACTATGAGCTCCCAAGCATGATAAGTGGATTAGAGGGGGTGATATTTTGATATGTTCCTTTGAACTGGTGGAGAAAAAGGGGATAAAAGGATTTGATCATCCCATTTTTCCTTTTCCTTATTTTCTTATATAATCACACTATGCTCCCCATTTCTTAATTTACTCTCTATTATCTCCTCCCCCCTTATGCCACACTCATAGCCATCTCCCCTTCTTCAATCTCCAAAAAAAATTAAAATTAAGTCAAATAGAATTAAATGTGTGTAGAACCTTTCGATTACTAATTTTCTCTAGAAGGGACCGAATCTGATACTTGGAGATCTTTTGATTCAACATTCGAAGCATTACAACTAAGCCACAACTAAGGTAACGTTTTATTTATATCAATTTTATACATCAGTTATTTATGTTATAATATTTCGATAGGTTAGAGACATATAAAGAATTCATAAATGTGTTTACTGTCGATCAATACATGAAAGCGTAATAATTTTTTAATGCATATGTTCATATTTGCTTTCGGCTATGTCTTAAAAAAATCTTTTTGAATTTTGAAAATAATTTTAAAGGCCTTTTAAATTAAAATTGAATTTCAAAGCTAATACATACATATATATATATATATATATATATAAGTGTGTGTGTGCGTGTGTGTTTAAAATTATATTAAATTTTTTATATATGTTATTTCATATGCATCTTTCTTCGAGATATATATATATATATATATATATATATATATATTCAAAATGTATTATTCATATTCATTAATTAAAAACATTAAATTGTAATTTGTTCATATATATAAACATACATATATAAGTACAAATACATATAAACATATATGTGTGTATTTTACATAATAAAATTTTGTACGGAAATGTAACCAATTTTTTTCATAGGAATTTTTTTTAAAAAAAATAAAGAACGTAAAATTAATCTATGTTGATATATTAAAAAAGTGATTATTTTCAAAACTAATATATGGCAGAAAATAAATATTTACATATATTCTATTTTATACATTTATTTATACAATATTAGTTAAATATATATTTGAATTTAACCTTTATGTAACTTGAAATATATATATTTATTTATATTCAAATTAATTTTTTTATATTTATATAAAATGATTTAATAAATTATTCGTAAAATTTAAATTTGAATTTGAATTTTAAAAGATATTATAAACCTAAATCTATTTCAATTTTTTAAAGGTTTAAATTCAAATTTTAAATTGTTTTAAATTCAAATTTATATACAACCATTTTATATATAAATATATTTATATCTATATTGTATAGTTGCTTTTGTACTTATATGGGCATATATATTTATTTTAGTCTATTTTATATTATAATAACATTATATATCAAGAGATGGCAAATACGTATATGAAGAGGCAAATGTGTTTGCTGTGATGTAAATCCCAACACTTAGATACGGGTACGTTAAAGCATATACACATTTATGTTGCGCGTGCATGTATACATACGTGTGTATTTGGTACATGTATGCACATGATCTATCATTTATATCAAGATGTAAAATCTTCAAATTAATCAAAAAAATAAAATAATGATCTTATTTAAAATTAATTTACATTAGATATAAACTAATTTAGACTTCATATGCCCAATAAGACCCAAAGTGGATTTTTTTGAAATTCACTCATTTAATGCGCTGCATGCTAACCTAGATCCAACAAGTAGTGGATGTTATTTCTGACTAATTGCACATATATTTATGACATATTGAATAGTTTAAATAGTTAACAACTTGACTCTTCACTTCCCAAAAAAAGTAATTAACCATTACGCACATATACATATAAGAGTATATTCGATATACTCTAATTCGTATAAACAACAAATTTATGAAACTTCTTTATAGAAATTTAAATAAAATGAGATTTTATTTAAAGTTATTTAATATTGGATCTAATAACTTATTAGACTTCTTAGGCCGAATAGATCCAAAATAGGATTTTTTTTTTGAAAACAACTTATTTCACCCGCCTTCGATGACCTGATTCCTTTACACTATGCACATAAGAGCATATTTAATATGCTCATTACAATGTACTTAATTTAAATTAAATTATACTTCCTTTTAAACAAATTAGATAAAATAAGATCTATGTAAAAAAATTAGATCGGATCTAAAATCAATTATACTTCATAGGTCCCACAAAGATCCAAGATGAAAAAATATGAAATTTACCCATTTAACCCACTTCCGACTGGTCCAGTTCCTTCAGGTTCTGACATGGAGGTTGAAGTAACATGTTCAACTAGTTAGGCTGAAGATCTATGACGGAAATGTTGCGAGACTTACAAAAGTTATGCATGTCCAAGAAATTAAAAAGAATATTACTCCAATTAGCCAATTGGAAGCAAGAGGCTGCAACTTTTTAACTTGAGGTGGAGTTACAAGAGTGTTGAAGGCAAATAAAGAGGCATGGACTAAAAGTGGAAGCAACAAATTGTAAATATTACTCGAAAAAATTGTAGAAGGTGAATGGACTCCCTAAATGGAGTTCGAAAGATAAATATGTCTGAATCAAGCTGGAGCATGTAAAAGAGATCCATAAAGCATGCATGCATTACACCAAAATACTCATTTCGCAACTTGCAATGACCATTGTATTAGGCTTACGACAACGGTCGGGTAAAAGTCGTAATATGTAAAGTTTTAATAGGGTCGAAGATTTTTACAATTATTTTTGACCATCCAGGTGTCCGTTGTAATAAGGTCTTTTATAACTGTTTTTACCTTATTATATTAACTCTTTTACAACTGATGTTGCATGTTTTTAATAAGTTTTTAAACAATTTTTTTTGTTCATTGTTAACATAATGCAAAATTAAAAAAAAAGGCACTGATGCAGCGTGCACTAGTAGATTGAATATCATTTTGCAGTTGAAACTGCAGTATACTAATAAAAACCAAAATCATCCATATTTATTAAAAATAACATGAAAGATTCACATTATTAAATTATAACCAAGTTGTTAATACTTAAAAGTAAATTCATAACATCAATAGTTGTATGTTTAAAATATTACACCTTTAATGCAAAAGTTATCAAATCTACAATGTTAGATGTAATAAACTTCACAATTAAAGTCTTGGACCTCACGAGTCTTTGATGGTCATTCTTCCTCCTATGCCCATTATGAATTGCTTGTAGTGTGAAAATAAAAGGAAATTAAGTTAACGAAATGTAATATATTCCAATGCTACCAACAATTCTATCGTTTAGAGAATAGCTTTCATTAATGCTTTACTACAAAAGCCGACGGTTATATTTTAAGCTAATAAATAAACAATGAGGAAGCAACAGAAACTAACTACTTCAAATATATCATAATATATTTACCAATATAATTTAAAGCAACATTTAATAAATACAAGTAGTACTCTTGTTCATTTTAAGCAACATTTAATAAATCTAATAATTTAAGCAATATAATTTAAGCAATTTTAATTCACTTTCCGTAAGCTTGTTCAAACTTTTTTACCTCATCTTCCAATAACCCCATGTCATCATCTAAACCAGGCATCCGAAATCATTAAAATAATCATTCCCCCTACATGGCACCAAACTTTCTCATGACATGCAATTTTCCTACAAATGTATACATTTAATTCCTACTATGTTGGGAATAAATGTAACCCCACCTTTTACCATGCAATCAGGTAGTCCTCCCTTTTTCCAACAGTGAGCAATAAATTCAAACCTTTCCCCATGCCATGCAATACTCAATTAAAACCACTTAAATCTCCATGCGACGATCTCAACAACACCAAGCCATTTTAAGATTTCCCCTACCAAACATGGCCTACTCTACACGAGCCCCGTTAAAACTTTTACTTCATTTTCCTCATTATATGATGGACAAGAAATAACACCAATCAATTCAGAGAATTGCACCATACGACGTATAACAACCTGTGCTTTTAACCCCGAATTTAAAGCCCGAACCTACGTCGACAACCCGAGAACCAAAAGGATAAGTCTTTTGGGGTGAGATAAAATAAGTACATAATTGATTCAGTTCTAACTATCTACTTTCAGAGTATTATAGTGAAAGGAAATAAAACATAATACATCAATAACAACCATAGTCACATTAACATAACATGTCTACAATGTCAAATACATATGTTTGAACAACACAACTACAACCCAAACCATACACGTAATCCAAGTTATAACACTTATTTGCATCATATACAATATATACAAATGAGTTTCTGTCTCTAATACCATCTCTTCTCCAAATTCCATCAACATATATATATATATATATATATATATATATATATATATAAGGGGAAAATAGGAGTGTGTCAGACGTAGGCTTAGTCAGTAAATCATACTTTTACTTTATATATACTACAAAAATAATACTATAACATGATAGAGTCTATCATCTGATCACCTCACGTCTTGTCATTGTGTCAGCGCTAACTATCATACACATCTAGTCATGCTGCATCATTAGTATATGGACTCACTTCCCATGACCGGCCTCAAGCCTTACAGGATTGCATGTTGCTTATTGTCACGTAAGTCGCTTATAGGACTCCCTTCCTTGGACCGCCCGAAGCCTTTAGCAAAGCCTTTTGTCCTCGTACTAATTGGACTCATGCCATGGTCCATCCGTAGCCCATAAGGTCGCTTACATCCACCTCCTCCACTTGGCTCGTCGAAGCACTATAGAAGAGAAACGTAATATTTGGACTACATAATTGTGCCATAGATCTGCATTTTGTATCCTTACCTATATCCATATATATATATCCATTTCCTCTATATCTGTATCTACATCTGTAACCATACCCATATCCTAGGACATCCACCTACGTCACAGACTCGCTCACATTTACGTTCACCACTGTATCTTATTTCCTCATCGCACGTACTTATCCATTTCAAATAGCAACCAATCATCACATATATCACTCAATTTGTGACGCCGTCACTTGCTTCGTCAACAGCCTCTAGTTGCTTTTTAGAACACAATATAAATAAGACTTAAACCAATCGTTTATTATTTATATAAGTCCTTCTGTGTCTACGTTCAACCTGATCCTAGAATAGGCCACCGGCACACTGGTCACACCCATCGATGGACCAATGCACGTAATTCCTGACAGTTGCAAAGTTGTGGAAATCAATGATTTTCATCGTCATTTCCACATCTAGCCACCTTCGGTCTCCTAAGAATGTATTTGGTACCTAACCCTTTGTTTCTAAGTTTATTTTATCACTTTATTTCATCAATTTGGGTGTAAGTTCATCAAATTTCCATATTATATAAAAACCTAGTTCTACATTACTGTAACTAGTGAATTCCCTCCCAAATCCCCATCTAATTCTAGTTAATTGTTTACCTAATCTAAATTAGCCAACATATCATTATTAGAGGATCACGGTTGTATTATATGAGAAGAAAAGGATGAATCACTAACCAAAATGCACTCCACTGCTCAGATCTCCATTGTTCGGTCTGCTGCGCTTCCATTCTTTAGAGCTTCACCTCCAATTCACGGCTGGTACATAGTCCTCTCTGCTAGTTTTGCAACGCTTCTGGTCTCATGAGTTTTCATTAAGTTTTGAGGAAGTTATGATGTTTTGATCTTTGGTTTGCAAGGAGGAAGAAGGAGACAAAGAGAAAGAGTTGTTCATTAATAAAATTGAAAGAATGTACATGGTTTAGTAATTAAATGGAAGGAGGGAAAAAATTTACCGTCCGCTCTAATTCAAATTCAAAATCCCAAGTCTTGGCACCCGTTCGACCCGATACTGTTTCGCCCATAATTCTTTTATACAAACTTAAAATGAGGCAAACCAAAAAACTTCGAAAAATTAAAAAACGAGGTGGTCGCAATAGCATTGGTTACGTTATCAAATTCCCAACTTAGACAAATGACATTCTTCCCCGCTAATTTCGTATTTATTTAATTAATATCTTAAATTCAATTATTTTCTCATTATTATATTATTAATATTTAATTCAAAATATTTACAAATTTTCCAGGGTATTACATTCTCCCCCTTAAAGAATTTCGTCCTCAAAATTTCTAAGGAACAATAATATAGCATTTTCTTATCAAACATATATCAACTAAATTAGCGAATATATTATCTTATTTATGTAAACAACATGTGGATACAAATGATTTAAGCAGAATATGAATATGAATAATACTATATAGTCCCAGTTTCTATACTTATGATGAAGAAATGCAGCTAATGCAACCTATATGAATGCAATAAGACGGCATATCAGGCATGATGCATTACTACCTAATAAAACATATATTTCTATATGAATGCAAATCTAATAATATACAATCAAACAACCAAATCATCTAAAGCATCCAAATCCTAATCCTAGAATAATCTAAACAAAGGAAATTAGGCTAGGATATGGAAACGTACTGGAAGAGAGTTGAGGATGAGTAGCCCTTATTTTCTCTTCAGGCTCCCATGAACTCTCCGTCAGATCATCCCCTCACCGTACTTTAACCAATTTTACTATTTTGTTTCTAAGTCATTGCACCCCATATTCCACCATACAGGTTGGACCACGGGATGAACTCGGCTTATAAACCAATTCTATCTCCTCTAATTGATTAGGTGCAATCACAGTAGTCGGATCGTGTACAAATTTATGCAAATGTGACACATGGAACACATTATGGACTCCGGCCATCTTCTCAGGAAGTTCCACTCTATATTCCAAACTCCCTATTATTTATAGCATTGGAAGTGGGCCGGCAAATCTAGGTGCTAACTTACTCAAACTTCCGTACCTTACCACCATCTTCAAAATAGAAACTTTAACTAAGGCTAAATCTCCCACCTTGAATTTAGAATCTTTCCTCCTCCCATCTGCATATGACTTCTGTCGATCTTGTGCAGCTTTTATCCCCTTTCTTATCAGCTCCACCTCTCCGCAGTATCTCTAACCATATCCTGACCCAAAATAATCTTATCCATAGACTCCCACCAAAACGAAGGTAACTTACATGCTTTTTCATACAATGCTTCAAATGGTTCCATGACTATACTCACCTAGTAGCTACTATTATATGCAAATTCTACAAGAGGTAAATGATCCTCCCAGATTCTCCAATATCCAAATATAAAAGCTCTCGACAAATCCTCCAACACTTGTTCACTCTTTTAGTCCATCTATCGGTACGTGGGTGATATGTCGCACTTAAATTCAACTCATTCCCTAATACCTCATGTAGACTCCTTCAGAATTCACACATGAAAGTGGATCCCGGTCACTCACTATATTGGCTGGAACTCCTTGTAGTTTAACTACTTCTTTTGCAAACTACATCGCCAGTGTTGTTACCCTTTTCATGCTCTTCACTGAAATAATGTGCTTGCTCTTCATGAGATGATCCACTATCACCTATATGCTTTCATTCCATCTTCTACTTTGAGGTCATCCATCCATAAAATCCATAGATATGCATTCCCACTTCCATTATGGTAATCTAACTAAGCCAACTTGGGTCCTTCTGTTCTGCCTTCACTCTATGGCATGTCATATACTTGGCCACATATTCAGCTATCGCCTCTTCATTCTTAACTAACAAAACATCCTCTTCACATCTTGGTACATCTTATCTCTTCCTAGATGAATACTCATCCTAGAATGGAGACATAAGACTTCTTCTATCAACTCTTTAACATGTGGTACACATAGCCTCCCATCTCTTTGTAAATAATCCTTTTTTCTTTAGAGCAACGATTTAAATAGTTTGATCGTTCAGCCTATCCTAACTACTCCATAATGCTAACCGACGACTCATCTTGCCCTTGACTTATCTTGATCCATTAGTGTAAGTCTGACCTCCATCGTAGCAAATAATCTAGGTATTATTCCAATCGAGGTCGAAAATCAAATTTCGATATAAACTCCAAATTTCTCCACTCTAATAGCATGACATTCACTTCATCATGCCTTTCACTCAAAGTGTCCATAACTACATTTCCCTTTCCTGGAGCATAAGAAATCTTAAAGTTGTATGATGATAAAAGCTTTATCCACTGCTTCTGTCTCGAATTCAAATTCTTCTTTGAAAACAGATATTTAAGAGATTTATGGTCCGTGAATAACTTTAATCTCCCACCCATCAAATAATGCCTAGATGACTTTGAGGCAACTATAATGGCAGCTAACTCTAAGTCATGCGTCAGATAATTCCTCTTGTGATTCTTTAATTGTCGACTCGCATACGCCACTACTTTCCTTCTTGCATAAGGATACCACCAAGACCAGTACGGCATGTATCCATGTACACAGTGAAGGGTTTGGAACCATTGGGAATCACCAAAATTAGAGACTCGTCAATAAATCTTTTAATCAGATAAATGCTACTTCACACTCCGGATTCCATGTATAAAGTAGGTTCTTCTTCATCAAACGAGTCAGGGGTGTCGATATCTTTGAAAAATCCTTAATAAACTTCTAATAGAATCCATCCAAACCAAAAAAGCTATGTATATCTAAAGCATACTTTGGCATCTCCCAATCTCTAACTATAGCAACTTTCCCTGGGTCTATTGCCAATCCATCTGTAGATACTATATGCCTAAGGAGACGAACTTCTTCCCTCTAGAAGTGACATTTAGAGAACTTAGCCCTCAGTCGATTCCTCCTCAATAAATCTATCACTTCTCTCAATTGAATCTCATGTTTCTCTTTGTTTCTAGAATATATAAGAATATCATCCACGATGATCACAACAAACCTATTCAACTGCTTCAGGGATACCCTGCTTATCAAATCCACCAAATAAGCTGGAGTATTCGTCAACACAAATAGCATGACCAACAACTTAAACAATCTATTATGTATACGAAAAACGGTCTTTGAGATACTATCTTTAGCCACTCTTAACTAGTGAAATCAAATTGTCAAGTCAAGCTGAGAGAAAACCTTCGCCCCGACTAACTAATTTAAGAGGCCTTCAATGTGAGACAATGGATAGCGGTTTTGTAACGATCCTGTTTTTAGATCGAATTTAAATTGGTAATTAATTTAATTTTTGAAATTAAATTGTGAATTAATTTGGTATTTTCCAAATTGAAATAGATATTGTCTGTTTTTAATATAAATGTATATCAATATGATTTTAAATAGAAATTCTAATTTGGGAATTCAGAAAATAAATATTTTGAATAATATTTTTATTATAAATTTAACTATGGATTAATTTGAGGATTTGGATAAATATAGATCAAAAGAATTTGATTTCGAAATCTAAATATTTTATAAACAGACTATAATTTGAAATTTGAAATTGAAATTGAAATTGAAATTGAAATTGAAATACATAAGTATTTATAGATTGTGAATGAATAAGATATATTTATAAAAAGATATTGTTTGTTTATTCATTATAAATACAAATTGATTGTATGTTAATTGTTGAATTTGAAATTTAAAAATAAATGTATTGAAAATAAAAATTGGATTTATTAACTTATTATTTCTAAGGGACTAATATATATAAATATTTATTAGTAATGAATAATTTGATTTTAAATCATTTGTTTTAAAATTATAAAAGTATAAAATATAATGTATGAGCGCAAATATAAAAAGGAATGTTTTGTAAAACATAATACTTAAAAGATTTATATGAACATGTAAATATAAGATGAAAAGGGTTTAAAATAAATTGTATAAAATTAATTAAAAGGAAGGGTTTAAACATAAAAAAAATTAACTAAGTGTTTTAACATTTGTAAGCCATGAGATTTGGAAATTAACAAGTGTAAAAAATTTAAACTATGTGTTTACTAGTGTTAGCCCAACAAACAAGTGGCATTCATCTTTCAATTAAAATTTATAAACATGCATGAAAAAGAAAATAACTAGGCTGTTCAATTTTTCAGATTCAAAGAAAAAAAACTATCTTCTCATCTTCTACAAACCAAAAGAAAAAGCAAACAAGATCAAAAATATGAAACAAGAACAGGATCAAATAAATGAAAATGTATCAAGTAAGCATTCCAAAGATCAACTCAAAACAAAACTTGAAAACAAAGTAAAATTCAAACTCAACCTGGAAAATCAAATGGAAGTTCAAATCTGGAACAAGTATCACAGTCAAGCAAAGAAATTCAACCTAAATCAAAGAAACAGCTTGAGTTCAAGCCTGGAAGCAAAGATGGAATCACTTTCAGTCTTCAAAATTTGGTAGCAGGAAATTATTTTTAAAATCTAAAGCCTGGAGCAACTAATTCTACTCAAAACAGAGATTCAACTTGAACATAAAAAAATCAAATCCAGATTCAGGTTAAAGCAAGCTCATATCAAAATCAAATACCAACATTCAAATTCAAATTTTTATTTCCTGGTCTCTGCCCTCAAACTAAAGGTGAGCAAACCCTTTGACTTGTTATATCTCTTGAATGTTGATTGTGTCCTTGAAGGCGTGATGTAACTATGCTTACATGATTGAATGTATATATATATATATATATGTGTATATATGTATATCAGAACCAAATATGGATGTGCAGGTATGTATGTACCTGTATTTGAGTTTACAGGTTAAAAAAAATCCCTTATATCATTCACTTATAAACTATGATATTTAAATAAAAAGTATTCGAATTAACAAGACCAAAGATTTAAAAATACTTTTAAGAGTGATCTGAAAATAATTTTTAACCTGAAACAAGAATTTATAGTGAAACTTACAAATATGTTGAATTTGAATTTTATATTTTCTTGATTCACTTGCATTATTTGGTTCGACTTCAAAAATCATGATTTTTAATAATTGAATTAGAATTTTTAGTTTCTATTTAAAGTGGGATTTTGGGTTTGAACTGAAAAGGGGTTTTTATAAATTCTCGTCAACTTACGATAAATTCACGTTGTGGTCAATGGTGAAGGTGGTACGGGCATCGCTGGTTGTCAGAAAAATAACAGAAGAAATTAAAAGTTGCCATGGTGGCGTGGCGAAGCTCTAGTAGGGTTTTAGGTGGAGGTCTGTTCGATTGAGTTTGCAAGACGATTTCATTGTCGGCGTAGCTCCGGGATGCATCCACCGGGGGGAAAGGTTTGTGGGCCAGTGGAGAAGCTCTGGTGAAAATGATGTGGTTAATGTTGGCCGGGTTTGTTAGACCGAGGAGGGTTTTTCATGAAAGACATGATAGCTCGATTTTTTACTCCAGTCAAAATTGATCGATCTGAGTGGTTGTTTGGGGTATGATGATCGTCGTTGACGTATCTATGGTAGCATGGTCGATCGGAAGTGGATGGGGTAGCGTGCAACATGCACGCGTAAACGTTTGTGCGTCAGGAAAATGTTGTGGGTTTTGACATTGGGGAAGAAAGAATGTTCTCGGGTCCAAACTCCAGAAAAGCATGTATCTGACTCGAAGCTTGAGAAGGAGGTGCGTAACTCGAAGCAAGACTCGGGTTTTACTCGAATCATCTCTAGTACCTAAATTTGCAGTCTTTAAATTTTTTTAAAAAAACAAGTTTTATTCAGATTTTAATCAAATCAAGTTTGAACAGTTCCCTCTTGATAAATAAATGTTGGTTTAAGCTGGGATTAATCAAGATTTTAAAACAAATTATTTTGAGTAAAAATGTTTCATAACCTTATTTTAAAACTTATTTCAAATAAACTTGATTTCTTGTAATTTAGTAAGTAAATAAGTAAAATAAAATGTTTTCAAATTATTAATTTAATTTAACTTAAAAATCTTGAGTTAATTATTATATTAATGATGATTTATTTTCCATAAGTCATTAACATGAATTTTAAAGATAATTAAAATGATTATTTAAGATAAATGACTTAAATGGTTAATTACTGAAGGTAATTGAAGGTCAATTACTTAATATAATTCCTTAAAAAGGTTGATTACTTTAATTAAAGGTTAACCAATTTATAATAAGTAATTTGAGGGTGATTAATTACTTAAAGATAATTTCTTAATATAAGTGATTGAGGATAATCACTTATTGTAATTTTATTAATTAAATGATAATTAATTAAGGATTAATTAATTATGTAATTAACTTAAGGTTAATTTGATTAATGAAATTAATTAAGGACTAATTAATTTAAGGATAATTAATTAAGGGTTAATTAATTAATGTAATTAATTTTAATGATAATTAATTAAGGGCTAATTAATTAATGTAATTAATTAAGCATAATTAATTAAAGAAAAATTGAATAATTAAGGGTTAATTATTTAATGATTAGAGATTTAATTAATTTATAATTAAGGTTGATTAATTAATAATTTAAAGTTAATTAATTATTTAAGGTTACATAATTAAAATAATTTGTAACTAATTAATTAACCTGGATTAGTGATTAATCTGGTTTCAATCAACCAAATGATCAATTAACCTTATTTATGGATGGCCGTATTCTATTGCATGTTGTGAATTGTTTGTTATCTCTATTGTGGGATGCTTTGTGATTTGAATTGTTTTAAATTCAAGTTATGATGAATCTAATTTATTTTATCTATGATAAATTTTATATTATTTATCTGTGTATCTATGAATGAAAGATAAGTGTTATAGAATACACTGCTTATCGATATTTATATACTTGAATTTGTATGATTGATGATGTTGCACTATTATGTAAAACCCCTGGACTACACTATACACACACAAATATGGATTGCACGAGGAAATTGGTTAGGTCACAGATTTTTAGAAATTTTTTTAAATGTTGAATTTTGAATCCAAATGGTTTTGGAAATGGATTGGGTTAATTGTGAAAAGCTTTTAAAAAGGGAATTTTTAAAGATAAAAGTTATTTTGAGTAACTTAATAAAGTTTTGGGAATTCAAATAATTTAATTTGAATTTGAATTCAAAATTTGAAATTGAATTCTATGTTGGGAAACTAAGGTTTAAAGATGTTATACAAGTTATATATGGGTTAAACCATTTTAAAGGTATTGATTTGGGAATTTGAATTTAACTCAAGGGCTTTAACTCATACAAACATAATTGGATTTTCCCCAAACGAGAACTATTTGTTTTCAAATAATAATAGCTTTCATATGAAGAAAGGATTTCCAATTTGTATCGAAAGATTTCAAATTTAAAATGAAATTGTGAATTGTTTTTGAAAGCTATGAACGAACCTTTGCGAAAGATTGTTAAACCTTTTTTTGAAACCGAAGAGGTTTTTAAATGGTGTATCTTTTATATTTGAAATGGGAATTGTTTTGAAAGTTATAAATAAATCTTTGGAAATAGTTTTGAAAGCTATAAATTGAATTGTTGGTTTAATAATTGGAAGAATTAATCCAATTTGAAATGGAATTGTTTTGAAAAGCTGTGAATGAATCTTTGTGAAAGATTGGTGAACTTTGTGAAGTGGATCTTTTTTTTAAAGGTTTAAAATGGTAATTTGTTAAACCATTTGAAAGAAAGGTTTTGGGTTTTAAAGTTGTGACTTAACTGAAATCCCATATCCATATGTTTTTAAATATTGCGCTCATTATTCGGTTTAGCCGGAAGAGGACCTTGTGTCATATAACCCATTCCGAATAATGATACGACGTTATGGATAGCATTTGAAGACCGATGGTGAAGACCGGGTATTTTCAAGAATGAAAGGATGACTCATCAAATGACTCTACATCGATTAGCGCCCGGTATAGAGATCTCCATATGTGGTGGGGAGTCCGATTGGGATTAGGAATACCCGGATTGCAAAGACTTCTTCGGAAGTGCCTTCGGTTCTGTTCGAACCCGGGACAGACTTGTATGGATGTGTGTCTGACATTACACTTTGAGATGTAAAGCCGGTTTCTATCAAATACATTTCTGTTTAGTGGTGGAGATTTATTCACTTATCTTAACACCCTTCACTAAGACGTACGAGCTCAAAGGTTATGTAGTTGATGGTTACTAGTGATACATTTACAATTTGGTAATGTGGCATACGAAGTGCTGCTGATCATTTGTTGATCAAAGCATGGCTTTGTGAAAAGGCGTAGCTTTGTGGATGAGACCGCATCATGACCTCACACCTCGGAAATGGTCGAAATAGGAAAGATGCAGCAAGGTTTCAGGGGTCGCGCCCCTAGGGTATGTCCATTCCTTTTGGAAAAGGGTGGTATCATGGTATGGAGCCTAGATACTTAACTCATGTCTACACTGTAAATCTATTATTGTGTGATGGTTATGGTTGAGAGCTCTCGGTTAAAGGTCGCAAACGACCGGGGGTGGCATGTCTTAGGTCTTACTCCTAGGAAGGGAATAAACCAGCCTTGTGTTGGCAGAGAACTGAGGGATGGTTCTGGGGCGTCCCTCCAGAGGCGTACCCAGGTGGCAATGGGAAGTTCCTTGGCCTGACCATTTGTTGGGAATCCAATCATCCAATATGACCCCTTTACGATTGCAGTTGTATTACCTGCCACCTCAGGTGGTAGCTATAGTAGGCATAGTATAATGGTACCTATGCTGGCTAAGATTACTATTACACTTTCAAAATGTTTTCCACTATGCACTAATAATAATATCAAAATGGTTTTCGTGTATCAAGCATTTTTGATTGTCATAAGGAGAAATCTCCTCCAAGTGTGCGTTTGCAATGTGTGTGTGGCAGAAGGCCTTATGGTAGTTTCATTTTGCAAAAAGCATTGCGGATTTCAACATTTAAAATCTTTTGTTGTTGTTTTAAAGAAGAAAAAAACTATTTTTGTTTGCTCATACCAGTCACATGACTGACCTGGATTTTATCGTTCCCTTCCTAAACTCTGGATGCCTATAATTTTCCACACGGGCAGTCTAGAGTTGGGTTTTTCAGATAGTAGATGTAGATTCGATATCTTTGAAGCGTTTGGATCTTGGTGAACAATTTTCTTCATTCTAGTGTTGTCTAGTTTGCTTATTGTATCGTGATGATGGTTTGAGCTATCTTTAGTTTGGAGATGGAGTTACAGTTGCATTATGGAGTGGGATTCTTTTGGAGACTCTAGTGGAGTTATCTTTCCACCGTCGATGGTTGTAAAGCCTAGACCATCCAGCCATGTTTTATTTCCGCTATTTTTTTGTATCTCTAATGTTAATATCATTTGTATCAAATTGTTGTATATCATTGGTTATTGTATTCATTATTGTATCAATGATATTATTTATTTTTCTTCCGCTATGTTGTTATACATAATTTGTTATAAGCTCCGACGAACCAGATTCGATGTTTGAATCTACGGCATTCGAGTACAAGCGAAGTACTGGTGCCGATTTTCGAAAATCGAGCCAGGGTCGTTATAATTGGTATCAGAGCTGAAGGTAAAAACTTTAGCTCAGGAGTATAACACGTTAGGTAACTCAATGGAGATAGGGTGAAGTATACCCTAGAATGAGTATTCCCTAAGATATCCGTCTGTAGGCCTCAGTAAATTCTCTTACTATCCATTGATAGTAAGTATGAGTACAAGAAGAGGACGAGGTAGGGGATAGGGGAGTAGAGGTAGGGGACAGGGGAGTACTACTTCCAATGGTCGGTACCCTGCAACAACAGAAATATCTTTCTCTATCAATCTCCTTTGATCCGATTTCAATTTTTTTGATTTCTTCGTGGCACCTCGAGCGAAGAAGATTTGGTTTAGTGGCATTGCGAATCGTTGTAGAAAATCGTTACTTCATATACTCACCAGTTTCTTATCAATCTTTCCGTTTTTAACCCTAATAAATTTGAAAATTTAATTTGCAATAAATTGATTAACAAATATGAAGTTAAATTTGAATTTGTATTGATAAAACGATTTCGATTAAAATGAATTTGAAATTTTATTGTAATTTCTTTTGAGTGTCAAAGTCCGAAGAGGGACAAGTTGGTGTATACTTTGAGATATTCCAACCTGAATTAAGTATCTATTGTTTGTTCGGTTGGGTCTAGATATAGTCTACGAATGGTTATTTATCCTTCGAACTAACCAATATCTTGTATATTTCGTAGACTGGATGACCTGAGTATCCTGTGTAATATTGAATGAGTTCGTTCTCATATCTATTGGTGATATTCTGATTTGGTAAGCCAAATGCAGAATAGATATTCAATTTGATCTGGAAAGATATTTTTCTATCTTTCATATGTCCATTGTTGCCTCCGTGGCAAATTTCGGGGACGAAATTTTCCAAAGGGGGGAAATCTGTAACGACCCTGTTTTTAGATCAAATTTAAATTGATAATTAATTTAATTTTTGAAATTAAATTGTGAATTAACTTGGTATTTTCAAAGTTTAAATTGATATTTGTCATTTTTTTAATATAAATGTATATCAATACGATTTTAAATAGAATTTCTAATTTGGAAATTCAGAAAATAAATATTTTGAATAAAAATTTTATTATAAATTTAACTATGGATTAATTTGAGGATTTGGATAAATATAGATCAAAAGAATTTGATTTGGAAATCAAAATATTTTATAAACAGACTATAATTTGAAATTTGAAATTAAAATTCAAATACATAAGTATTTATAGATTGTGAATGAATAAGACATATTTATAAAAAGATATTATTTGTTTATTCATTTATAAATACAAATTGATTGTATGTAAATTTTTGAATTTGAAATTTAAAAATAAATGTATTGAAAATAAAAATTAGATTTATTAACTTATTATTTCTAAGGGACTAATATGTATAAATATTTATTAGCAATGAATAATTTGATTTTAAATCATTCGTTTTAAAATTATAAAAGTATAAAATTTAATGTATGAGTGCGAATATAAAAAGGAATGTTTTGTAAAACATAATACTTAAAAGATTTATACGAACATGCAAATATAAGATGAAAAGGTTTAAAATAAATTGTATAAAATTAATTAAAAAGAAGGGTTTAAACATAAAAAAATTAATTAAGTGTTTAAACATTTGTAAGCCATGAGATTTGGAAATTAACGAGTGTAAAAATTTTAAACTATGTGTTTACAAGTGTTAGCCCAAGAAACAAGTGGCATTTATCTTTTAATTAAAATTTATAAACATGCATGAAAAAGAAAAAAACTAGGCGGTTCAATTTTTCAGTTTCAAAGAAAAAAATCTATCTTCTCATCTTCTACAAACCAAAAGAAAAAGCAAACAAGATCAACAATATGAAATAAGAACAGGATCAAGTAAATCAAAATGTATCAAGTAAGCATTCCAAAGATTAACTCAAAACAAAACTTGGAAATAAAGTAAAGTTCAAACTCAACCTGGAAAATCAAATGGAAGTTTAAATCTGGAACAAGTATTAGGGTCAAGCAAAGAAATTCAACCTCAATCAAAGCAACAGCTTGAGTTTAAGCCTGGATGCAAAGAAGGAATCACTTTCAGTCTTCAAAATCTGGTAGCAGGAAATTATTTTTAAAAATCTAAAGCCTGGAGCAACTAATTCTACTCAAAACAGAGATTCAACTTAAACATAAGAAAAGCAAATCCAGATTCAGGTTAAAGCAAGCTCAGATCAAAATCAAATACCAACATTCAAACTAAAAATTTCATTTCCTGGTCTTTGCCCTCAAACTACAGGTGAGCAAACCCTTTGACTTGTTATATCTCTTGAATGTTGATTGTGTACTTGAAGGTGTGATGTAACTATGCTTACACGATTGAATGTATATATCTATATGTGTATATATGTATATCAGAAACCAAGTATGGATGTACAGGTATGTATGTACCTGTATTTGAGTTTACAGGTTAAAACAAAAAAAATAAAATTCCCTTAGATCATTCACTTATAAACTATGATATTTAAATAAAAAGTAATCGAATTAACAAGACCAAAGATTTAAAAATACTTTTAAGAATGATTTGAAAGTAATTTTTAACCTGAAACAAGAATTTACAGTGAAACTTACAAATATGTTGAATTTGAATTTTATATTTTCTTGATTCACTTGCATTATTTGGTTCAACTTCAGAAATCATGAATTTTAATAATTGAATCAGAATTTTTAGTTTCGATTTAAAGTGGGATTTTGGTTCCGAAACTGAAAAGGGTTTTCATAAATTCTCGTCAACTCATGATAAATTCACGTTGTGGTCAATGGTGAAGGTGGCACGGGCATTGATGGTTGTCAGAAAAATAACAGAAGAAATTAAAAAGTTGTCGTGGTGGCGTGGCGAAGATCTAGTAGGGTTTTAGGTGGAGGTCTGTTCGATTGGGTTTGCAAGACGATTTCATTGTCGGCGTTGCTCCGGGATGCATCGTACCGGGGGGAAAGGTTTGTGGGCCAGTGGAGAAACTCTGGTGAAAATGATGTGGTTAATGGTGGCCGGGGTTGTCAGACCGAGGAGGGTTTGTAGTCGGTATTTGGTTTCAAGGAAGACGTGATAGCTCGATTTTTACTCCAATCGAAATTGATCGATCTGAGTGGTTGTTTGGGGTATGATGATCGTCGTTGACGTATCTACAGTAGCATGGTCGATCGGAAGTGGATAAGGTGGCATGCAACATGCATGCTTAAACGTTTGTGCATCAGGAAAATGTGGTGGGTTTTGAGATTAGGGAAGAAAGAACGTTCTCGGGTCCAAACTCGAGAAATGCATGTGTGTGACGACCCAAAAAATTTAACATTTGAAATTGAAATATTTAATTAATTTTAAATGTTTGAATGATAGTTTAACTTGAATTTCAAATATCAGGATGAATTTGGCAATTTAATTTTTGAATTTAATTATAGAAATTTGGGTAAAATTGTAAATCTTCAATTTTGAGCCCGTTAAAAATAATTTGATGGCTTAGAAAATTTATATTGATAATACTGAAGATGATAGAAGCTGAATAGATTATATTTCGAATATCTAGATTTAATTGGATAATTAAACTGTTGATTTGATATTTGAAATTGTGAAAATAATTAGGATTTGGATTTAATGTGAATAAAAATGATTTATAAAGTTGAATTAAATCATATTTGAATTAGAATGATATTATAGAACTTTTACAATCGAATTAAAAGTTAATTTGTAGAAATTGAATATTTTAATATTTAATTAACGAGTAAAAATAGACATTTTTCAAATAGTCTCGGATTTCGACGAAACCAGTTCCATCGGATCTGTAGTGTTATATTACTGTAAGATTTTGAATTTCGTGTCAATCGGGTTTATGATTTGTCCGAGGCAAGCTAAAACGCGTAGAAATCGGTTTAAGTGAATTTTAAATTTAAATTAGTCGATTTGAAAACCTATCTTCCAAATATGATCAAATTGGCTCCCGATATATATTCCATTGCGTTCGGAATAGGGGTACAACATTATAAGCGCCAGGCGGCACGCTTCGTTTGGAGTTTGGAATTTTTTTCGGATGAATAGCGTTTCAGAATTTTCTATAAAAGGACGTTAGTTTCTTTCATTTTCATACAAAACCCTAGGGTTTCACAGTCCGCCACCTCTATTTTAATGGTCGATATGTGTCATTTCTTCTCCCTTCGATCTCTTCTAATCCGTCAACATTCATCAAAAAATTTCAACTACAAAGTGGTAAATCATCGAAAGATCTTTCGATCCGTGCGGGTATGATCATAATCGACGCAACGAATCGTCGGCAATTTGCGTTCAAATAATTGGCTTTCATACACGTCTTTCACGAGTTAGGGAAGGCCGAGCTCTTTCACACTTCAGGCGTTGATGGAGTTGGTGGTGTGCTTCGTGGCGGTGGTCGTTGATTGACGTGTAGGCTAGCGATGAAGTGGCGTTAATTAGGGTTTGTGGGCGGCTATGGGTTGTTCGGTCGCTTGATGCCTTAGGGAGAAGAAGCTCGCGTGCATGGCCCTGATGCGCTGTAGTGAAATCTAACGGCCCAGAGAAATAAAGGTTTAAAAATATAAAATAAAAGTTGAAATTATTATATGATAAAGTCGTGTGAACTTAAAAAGGCTATAACTTGTTCGTACGAGGACGAAAATTGACGAAACGACTTGCATTGGAATCGTGTTGTCGAATACTACGTGATGGAGCTGGATTGGACATGATTGGAGCTAGTGGGAATTTTGGGTAAAATTAAACGGTCGTTTAATTTTTTTAATTTTATTCGGAATAAAACACTGAAACTACGACTACAAGCAAAGTGAGTACAACTCACTCTTTCTGACTCACTGATATTTTTATATGAGTGAGAAAATATTTATTATATGATGATTGATGATTGTTTGGATGATATATGATATATTGATTTGTATTTGGAGTTGTTGATTTCCCGCATTCTATAGCGGATGAGACCCTATTGTGCCGCATAATAGCGGATAATACTTTATAAATCCCATACACCGCGATATTCCACCTTGAAGTGGAATGGGTATTTAATTGTTATGCTAACATCTGTGGATGTAGGGAAACAGGTTGGAGGGATCCAATTGGATTCCTCAAATATTTAATTTATTTCGTATGTTGTGTGTTGATTATTTTTAATTCGTGTGGCTATTTGTGATTGAAACCATTGAAGGCTGTAATTTAGCCTTATATATTTTTGGTATCGTAGGATACCAGAAATAAATAAAAATTTGATTTTGAAATTTAGGTAGAAAATTTATAATAAATTCACTCAATGGAATCGGGTAAATTTTAAAAGAAGGAAATTTAAATAGATAAAGTTATATATTTGAAAACTTATTGAATAAATTCCAAAAAATATGGGGAAAGTATTCTAATTGAGGAATTTCGAGTAATGTTGTTTAATAGTTGAAGGATTTATTTAATATATGTATTTTAAATAATTGAAGGAGATAAAGAAATTTATTTCAAAAAGAAATAAATTTAGAAATTAACTTTGGAACTTAATTTGGAGTTGAAATTAACTTTAGAAATCGATTCCGAAATAAATTTGGAGTTAGAATAAATCTTAGGAATCGATTTGAAAATTTGGTTAGGTGTTTTGGAAATAACTTCGGAAAAATCAATTTGAAATTGATTTGATATTTGAAATTTAATTTGGGAAATCAAATTGGAATTTGATTTTGTGTTTAAAATAAATTGGAAATAAATTTCGGATTTAATTTTGGTTTGAAGGTGATATTTGGAAATCGATTTAAAATTCGTACATAAGTTGATTTTTGGAAATGTAAATTCACAATGGGAATTCGTAAAGAAAAGGGAAATTGTTTGAAAAATAAATATAGGTTTATTTTTAAAGTGTGAAAAGGAATTTACAGATTTGAAATGTAAATTAAAATAAATCGAGAAGATTTATTAATTTATTTGAATGGACCATTTTGTAATGGAAAAGAATTCTTCCCTGGAAAGCCGAGTATATTTTTAAAATAGCTTTTGAACAAAAATTTTAAAGTTTTAGATTTGGTTTTAAAATAATACCATTGAGGAAATTAGTTTTGAAAATTGTTTTTAAATCTTTAAAGTAAAAATGTATTAAATTAATTATATAAGGGATCATTTTAAAGATTAAATGGATATTTGATTTAAAAATAGTTATTTAAATATTTGTACTCTATTTACAAATTTTTATTTTAAAATTAGTTTTGGACCAGAATTTTTATATGAGATATTAGTATAATATTTTTCATAACTAATATTTAAGCAAATATTCTAAAATAGTTTATTTTAAATATTTCCAAGTATATTTTGAATAACTATTTTTATATTATTTTAAATTATTTGAAATCGGCAGATTTTCAGTGGAAATGAATAAATGTTTGGAAATGTATTTCGCGTGAGAAGAGTGTTTTGAATTTGTTTTAAAAAAAAGAATGAAATGTGGAAATTGATTTGAAATTTATTTTCAAAGGATTGAAGTGTGAAATTTTATCTTGCGAAGATATATTGAAAATAATAATAATTGGGGAAAAATTATTTGAAATCCAGTGACTGTTGTGAATGATGATTGATAGTTAAATAACCAACCATCAATATTGGCCTTTAATCGGCAATTGAATTTCGATGCGACCGGGAGTCGAATTCCCACTGGATATTCGAAACCCACATCGAACCTTTGTGATTGTGATGGATCTTTTGTTTTAAAAAAATCAAAGTGAAATTGTTGTGATTTGTTTGAATCTGAATGTAACACTTATTTTTAAAATAAGCGCTCGTTATTCGGATTAGCCGGGAGAGAACCTTGTGTCATAAAACCCATTCCGAATAACGATATGACGAAATGAGATTGCATTTGAAGATGGTGTTGAAGACTGGGTATTTTCGAAAGCGAAAGGATTACCTGTCGAATGTCTCTGCACCGGGTGGCTCTGGTATAGAGATTTCATCACCCTTTGTGATGGGGATTCCAGACGTGATTAGTGAATATCCGGATTGCAAGGGATTCTTTGGAAGTGCCTTCGGTTCCGTTCGATCACGGAACGGACTTGTATGGATGTGTGTCTGACGTTACACTTTGAGATGTAAAGCTGGTTTCTATCAAATACATTTCTGTTGGTGGCGGAGAACTTATTCTCTTAGTTTAACACCCTTCTCTGAGACGTATGAGCTCAGAGGTTATGTAGTTGATGGTTACTAGTGATACATTCCCAATTTGGTAATGTGACATACGAAGTGCCGCTGATCATTTGTTGATCGAAGCATGGCTTTTGTGAAAAGCATAGCTTTGTGGACGAGACTTCGTCGGACCTCACACACCGGAATGGTCAAAACAGGAAGAATGCAGCAAGGTTATAGGAGGTAGCTCCCCTTAGGGTATGTTCATTTCCTTCTGTATAGAGGTGGCGTCATGGTATGGAGCCCAGATACTTAACCTATGTTGTTGCTACAAATTTATTACTTTGTGGTTGTTGGTATTGAGGATCCTCGGATAAAGGTTGTTTACAACCTGGGGATGACATACTCGTGTCAGTAGTTACCTATTTTTGCAGAGGTAACCCGACCTTGTGTTGGCAGAGATCCGGTTAGGTTCTCGGCACGTCCCGCCAGAGGCGTACCCATGTGGCAGTAGGAAGTTCCTTAGCCTGACCATTTGTTGGAAACCAAAGAAACAATATGTGCCTTGTACGGTTTTAGTTGTAGAACCTGCCATTTACTTATGGTGGCGCCCCACTGTTTAGATGTCAGCTATAGTACGCATACGATAATGGTCGTATGTTGGCTAAGATTAATATTATACTTTCGAAATGTTTTTCCACACTATGCACCTACAATAATAATATCAAAAATTTTCTCGTATCAAGCATGTTTGACTATCATAAGGAGAAGTCTCCTCCAATTCTGCGTTTGCATGGTGTGTGCGGCGGGAGGCCTTATTGTAGTTTCATTTTCAAAAAGCATAGCGTATTTATTTTAAATTCCTTTGTTTTCTTTTGTAAAAAAAATAACTGTTTTAAGATCTCACACCAGTCCCATGACTGACCTGGAGTTTATTGTTCCCTTTCTAAACTCTGGGTGCCCACCAAATTTCCACACGGGCAGTCTAGAGTCAGGTTATCAGGTCATTCTGGAATTCAGGAGCTGCTGTAGATATCTGGAGGCAAGCGGGATGGCGTGGCGTATCAACTAGTATATGTTATATTTTCTTCTTCTTAAACCCTAACAGTTCGGTTTTCCGCCGTTCGATTGTTCAGAAATTGATACAGTGGATATATTAATGTCGACCTTCGTAAGTCGAAAATTCGGGTCGTGACAATTTGGTATCAGAGCATTTGGTTAAGCGACAACATTGGCTCTGTTGGGTGTTACTCATTAGAGATAGTGTCAGTAGTACTCTAGAATGAGTTTGAGAGTAATAATAAATAGGAGTGCGTATTTGTTAGTGAATATAAAATTGTTTTATATTGTGAAGATTGCTTTGCCGAGTGGTATATGGATTATGGTCGGTATAGTCCGTACAACTCTATCGATAGGGATCTCTAAACACTCATACCGAATAATTCGACACGATATTGTTTTAAAGTAGGTTAAATGAAATAACTTTACCCAAAACTATTTTGTATATAAAAAGAATAATTTTCCATAAATTATTATGGTATATGGTTAGGAAGTGATAAAATTTAATTATCATCATTGAAATTGAATAAGAAATTGAAATCATAACTTAAAGCTGAGAAATAAAAATTTATATACAAATGAGAATTCTAAATGTAAATGTAATTTATAATTTGAAATAGATTCCAGAGTAATATTTGAAAGTGGATTGAAAAGATTTGAAATTGGAAATTTTTGAAATTAAATTCCATTGAGTTTGAAAATAAATTTTCAAAGGTTTTGGAAAAGTGTTTTGGAGGGATAAAAGCTCTAATCTCTTTTCGATTGCTGGAAAATAATTCCGATGATGATCGCGACATCATCGGTGTTCATTTTCGGGTTTCCAAAAGAGGGATTGCTACCAAATGATTTTAAACGAAAGTTGTTTGCAAACTGGGTTTGGTTTTGAGAATTCAAAAAGGATAATTTGAATTGATTTCAAAAATGATTTTTGAGAGGTTGAAAAAAATTTTTGGGATACTATATAAAATATTTATGGAATATTGTTAAGTTGATAACTTGTAAGTTTGAAGTTGTTAAAATAAAATCCAACTTAAAGAGAAGTTAGAAAAAGGTAAATGTGAAAAAAAATAAGTTGGAAGGAAAATTTAATTCAAGTAGAATAAAAAATGGAAATTGAATAAAAGAATTGAGATTGGAAATTGGAGTTAATTTGTATAAATGTGAATTTGAGAAGTCTTATAGACTAAATGTTGGAATAAAATCTACTAAGGTGGAAAATAAAATTTTGAATGAATAAGTAAATTTACAATTGCAAGTAAATGAAAGTGAATTGAATATTGAAATAAAATTAGTAAGTGAAACTAATTGAAGAAAAGACCTAATAGACATGGTTTGAAATGAATTCAATAATTATAAATAAGGGGTAAATTGAACTCTTATGGAATTTGAAATCCAGTTTAAATATAAGTGGTTATAAACCAAAATAGTGAATTGAGTTGTGTTTGGGAACGAACAAAAGAATAAAAACTGGAATTGAAAACTGAATATCGAAAACCAATTTGAATTGTACGAGATGAAATGAGTTAGAACTTGTAATGAATTAGTAAAAGAAACTAATTTAAAATAATAATATGAATCAGTTATAAATGAAAGATAAAATTCAATATTCAGAAGGTAAATTGAATCCAAATAGAATTGAAATTGTAAATTGAATTCAAATGAAATTGATAATGTGAGATTGAATGAAAATGAATATTATGGTTAGCGGGATATACAGGTGTATTAAAGGAAACTGGGATTTTGATTTCGAAGATAAAAAATTGAATTGCTCGACAAAAGGTATGTATTTCAATTTCCGTATGAAATCTGATGATTTTGTTGTCCAGCCACTTGGCGTTTTGTTTTCTTTTGGAATCTGAGGGCCTGTGGTGCCATTTTGTAGTCGTACCGAGCTATCCACGCAAAGGAGACACTGGCGAAATTTTTCGAAAATTTAGGAAGTTAGAATTTTTTTTGAGAAAACTTTGAAAGTTAAATTTTGAATTGCTAAGAAAACAATGTTGTTTGGAATCTATGGAAGATTTTAGAAAGATAATTGAGGTGATAATGAATCTTTAGTAAAAAGATTTGCTTTGACAAATTGTTGAAAACTATTTATTTTGGGAAAGTATTAAACGGGTTAAGGATCATTCTTCTTCAATAGTAATTTCGGGACGAAATTCTTTTAAGGGGGAAAGGATGCGACGACCCGAAAAATTTAACATTTGAAATTGAAATATTTAATTAATTTTAAATGTTTGAATGATAGTTTAACTTGAATTTCAAATATCAGGATGAATTTGGCAATTTAATTTTTTAATTTAATTATAGAAATTTGGGTAAAATTGTAAATCTTCAATTTTAAGCCTGTTAAAAATAATTTGATGGCTTAGAAAATTTATATTAGTAATACTGAAGATGATATAAGCTGAATAGATTATATTTCGAATATCTAGATTTAATTGGACAATTAAACTGTTGATTTAATATTTGAAATTGTGAAAATAATTAGGATTTGGAATTAATGTGAATAAAAATGATTTATAAAGCTGAATTAAATCATATTTGAATTAGAATGATATTATAGAACTTTTACAATCGAATTAAAAGTTATTTTGTAGAAATTGAATATTTTAATATTTAATTAACGAGTAAAAATAGCCATTTTTCAAACGGTCTCGGATTGCGACGAAACTAGTTTCATCGGATTCATAGTGTTATATTATTGCAAGATTTCGAATTTCTTGTCAATTGGGTTTACGGTTTGTCCAGGGCAAGCTAAAACGCGTAGAAATCGGTTTAAGTGAATTTCAAATTTAAATTAGTCGATTTGAAAACCTATCTTCCAAATACGATCGAATTGGCTCCCGATATATATTCCATTGCATTCGGAATAGGGTAAAACATTATAAACGCCAGGCGGCACCCTTCATTTGGAGTTTGGAAAATTTTCGGATGAATACTGTTTCAGAATTTTCTATAAAAGGACGTTAATTTCTTTCATTTGCATACAAAACCCTAGGGTTTCACAGGCCGCCGCCTCTATTTTAATGGACGATATGTGTCGTTTCTTTTCCCTTTGATCTCTTCTAATCCGTCAACATTCATCAAAAAATTTCAACTACAAAGTTGTAAATCATCGATAGATCTTTCGATCCATGCGGGTATGATCGTGATCGACGCAACGAATCATCGGCAATTTGCGTTCAAATAGGTGGCTTTCGTGCACGTTTTTCACGAGTTAGGGAAGGTCGAGCTCTTTCATATTTCAGGCGCTGATGGAGTTGGTGGTGTGCTTCGTGGCGGTGGTCGTTGATTGACGTGTAGGCTAGCGATGAAGTGGCGTTAATTAGGGTTTGTAGGCGGCTATGGGTTGTTCGGTCGCGTGATGCCTGGGGGAGATGAAGCCCGCGTGCACGGCCCTGATGTGCTGCAGTGAAATCTAACGGCCCAGACAAATAAAAGTTTAAAAATATAAAATAAAAGTTGAAATTATTATATTATAAAGTCGTGTAAACTTAAAAAGGCTATAACTTGTTCATACGAGGTCGAAAATTGACGAAACGACTTGCGTTGGAATCGTATTGTCGAATACTACGTGATGGAGCTGGATTGGACTTGATTGGAGTTAGTGGAAATTTTGGGTAAAATTAAACGGTCGTTTAATTTTATTCGGAATAAAACACTGAAACTGCGACTGCAAGCAAAGTGAGTACAACTCACTCTTTCCGACTCACTGATATTTTTATACGAGTGAGAAAATATTTATTATATGATGATTGATGATTGTTTGGATGATATATGATATATTGATTTGTATTTGGAGTTGTTGATTTCCCGCATTATATAGCGGATGAGACCCTATTGCGCCGCATAATAGCGGATGATGTTTTATAAATCCCATATACCGTGATATTCCACCTTGAAGTGGAATGGGTATTTAATTGTTGTGCTAACTTCTGTGGATGCAGGAAATCAGGTTGGAGGGATCCAACTGGATTCCTCAAATATTTAATTTGTTTCGTATGTTGTGTGTTGATTATTTTTAATTCGTGTGACTATTTGTGATTGAAACCGTTGAAGGGTGTAATTTAGCCGAATATATTTTTGGTATCGTAGGATACCAGAAATAAATAAAAATTTGATTTTGAAATTTGGATAGAAAATTTATAATAAATTCACTCAAAGGAATCGGGTAAATTTTAAAAGAAGGAAATTTAAATAGATAAAGTTTTATCTTTGAAAACCTATTGAATAAATTCCAAAAAATATGGGAGAAATATTTTAATAAAGGAATTTCCAGTACATTGTTTAATAGTTGAAGGATTTATTTAAGATACGTATTTTAAATAATTGAAAGAGATAAAGAAATTTATTTCAAAAGGAAATAAATTTAGAAATTAAATTTGGAATTTAATTTGGAGTTGAAATTAACTTTAGAAATCGATTCGGGAATAAATTTGGAGTTAGAATAAATCTTAGGAATCGATTTAGAAATTTGGTTAGGTGTTTTGGAAATAACTTGGGAAAAATCAATTTGAAATTAATTTGAAATTTGAAAATTAATTTGGGAAATCAAATTGGAATTTGATTTTGAGTTTGAAATAAATTGGAAATAAATTTGGGATTTGATTTGGTTTGAAGGTGATATTTGGAAATCGATTTAAAATTCGTACATCAGTTGATTTTTGGAAATGTAAATTCACAACGGGAATTTGTAAAGAAAAGGGAAATTGTTTGAAAAATAAATATTGGTTTATTTTTAAAGTGTGAAAAGGAATTTACAGATTTGAAATGTAAATTAAAATAAATCGAGAAGATTTATTAATTTATTTAAATGGACCATTTTGTAATGGAAAAGAATTCTTCCCTGAAAAGCCGAGTATATTTTTAAAATAGCTTTTGAATAAAATTTAAAAGTTTTAGATTTGGTTTTAAAATAATACCGTTGAGGAAATTAGTTTTGAAAATTGTTTTTAAATCTTTAAAGTAAAAATTTTATTAAATTAATTATATAAGGGATCATTTTAAAGATTAAATGGATATTTGATTTAGAAAATAGTTATTTAAATATTTATACTCTATTTACAAATTTTTATTATAAAATTAGTTTTGGACCTGAATTTTTATATGAGATATTAGTATAATATTTTTCATAACTAATATTTAAGCAAATATTCTAAAATAGTTTATTTTAAAAGTTTCCAAGTATATTTTGAATATTTGTTTTTATATTATTTTAAATTATTTAAAATTGGCAGATTTTCAGTGGAAATGAATAAATGTTTGGAAATGTATTCCGCGTGAGAAGAGTGTTTTGAATTTGTTTTCAAAAAAAGATTGAAATGTGGAAATTGATTTGAAATTTATTTTCATAGGATTGAAGTGTGAAATTTTATCTTGCGAAGGTATATTGAAAATAATAATAATTGGGGAAAAATTATTTGAAATCCTGCGACTGTTGTGAATGATGATTGATAGTTAAATAACCAACTATCAATATTGGCCTTTAATCGGCAATTGAATTTCGATGCGACCGGGAGTCGAATTCCAACTGGATATTCGAACCCACATCGAACCTTTGTGATTGTGATGGATCTTTTGTTTAAAAAAATCAAAGTGAAATTGTTGTGATTTGTTTGAATCTGAATGTAACACTTATTTTTAAAATAAGCGCTCATTATTCGGATTAGCCAGGAGAGGACCTTATGTCATAAAACCCATTCCGAATAACGATATGACGAAATGGGATTGCATTTGAAGATGGTGTTGAAGACTGGGTATTTTCGAAAGCAAAAGGATTACCTGTCGAATGTCTCTGCACCAGGTTGCTCCGGTATAGAGATTTCATCACCCTTTGTGATGGGGATTCCGAACATGATTAGTGAATATCCGGATTGCAAGGGATTCTTTGGAAGTGCCTTCGGTTCCGTTCGATCCCGGAACGGACTTGTATGGATGTGTGTCTGACGTTACACTTTGAGATATAAAGCTGGTTTCTATCAAATACATTTCTGTTGGTGGCGGAGAATTTATTCTCTTAGCTTAACATCCTTCTCTGAGGCGTATGAGCTCAGAGGTTATGTAGTTGATGGTTACTAGTGATACATTCCCAATTTGGTAATGTGACATACGAAGTGCTGCTGATCATTTGTTGATCGAAGCATGGCTTTTGTGAAAAGCATAGCTTTGTGGACGAGACTTCTTCGGACCTCACACCCCTGAATGGTCAAAACAGGAAGAATGCAGCAAGTTTATAGGAGGTAGCGCCCCTTAGGGTATGTTCATTTCCATTTGGATAGATGTGGTGTCATGGTATGGAGCCAGATACTTAACCCATGATTTTGCTGCAAATTTATCACTTTGTGGTTGTTGGTATTGAGGATCCTCGGATAAAGGTTGTTTACAACCGGGGGATGACATACTCGTGTCAGTAGTTACCTATTTTTGCGGAGGTAACCCGGCCTTATGTTGGCAGAGATCCGGTTAGGTTCTCGGGACGTCCCTCCAGAGGCGTACCCATGTGGCAGTAGGAAGTTCCTTAGCTTGACCATTTGTTGGAAATCCAAAGAAATAATACGTGCCTTGTACGGTTTTAGTTGTAGAACCTGTCGTTTACTTATGGTGGCGCCCCATTTTTTAGATGGTAGCTATAGTAGGCATACGATAATGCTCGTATGTTGGCTAAGATTAATATTATACTTTCGAAATGTTTTTCCGCACTGTGCACCCATAATAATAATATCAAAAAAATTCTCGTATCAAGCATGTTTGACTATCATAAGGAGAAATCTCCTTCAATTCTACGTTTGCATGGTGTGTGCGGCGGGAGGCCTTATGGTAGTTTCATTTTCAAAAAGTATAGCGTATTTCTTTTAAATTCCTTTGTTTTCTTTTGTAAAAGAATAACTGTTTTAAGATCTCACACCTGTCCCATGACTGACCTGGAGTTTATTGTTCCCTTTCTAAACTCTGGATGCCCACCAAATTTCCACACGGGCAGTCTTGAGTCTGGTTATAAGGTCATTCTGGAATTCAGGAGTTGCTGTAGAGATCTGGAGTCAAGCGGGATGGCGTGGCGTATCAACTAGTATATGTTATATTTTCTTCTTCTTAAACCCTAATGGTTCGGTTTTACGGCGTTCGATTGTTCGGCAGTTGATGCAGTGGACGTATTAATGTCGACCTTCGTAAGTCGAAAAATCGGGTCGTGACAATGTATCTGAGTCGAAGCTTGAGAAGGAGGTGCGTAACTCGAAGCAAGACTCGGGTTTTACTCGAGTCATCTCTAGTACCTAAATTTGCAATTTTTAAAAATTAAAAAAAACAAGTTTTATTCAGATTTTAATCAAATCAAGTTTGAACAGTGTAATCCATTCCCTCTTGATAAATAAATGTTGGTTTAAGCTGGGATTAATCAAGATTTTTAAACAAATTATTTTAAGTTAAAATGTTTCATAACCTTATTTTAAAACTTATTTCAAATAAACTTAATTTCTTGTAATTTAGTAAGTAAATAAGTAAAATAAAATGTTTTCAAATTATTAATTTAATTTAACTTAAAAATCTTGAGTTAATTAATGTATTAATGATGATTTATTTTCCATAAGTCATTAACAAGATTTTTAAAGATAATTAAAATGATTATTTAAGATAAATGACTTAAGGGATTAATCACTGAAGGTAATTAAAGGTCAATTACTTAATATAATTCCTTAAAAAGGTTGATTACTTCAATTAAAGGTTAACTAATTTATAATAAGTAATTTGAGGGTGATTAATTACTTGAAGATAATTACTTAATATAAGTGATTGAGGATAATCACTTATTATAATTTTATTAATTAAATGATAATTAATTAAGGATTAATTAATTATGTAATTAACTTAAGGTTAATTTGATTAATAAAATTAATTAAGGGCTAATTAATTTAAAGATAATTAATTAAGGGTTAATTAATTAATGTAATTAATTTTAAGGATAATTAGTTAAGGGCTAATTAATTAATGTAATTAATTAAGCATAACTAATTAAAGAAAAATTGAATAATTAAGGGTTAATTATTTAATGGTTAGAGATTTATTAATTTCTAATTAAGGTTGATTAATTAATAATTTAAAGTTAATTAATTATTTCAGGTTAAATAATTAAAATAATTTGTAATTGATTAATTAAGCTGGATTAGTGACTATTCTGGTTTCAATCAATCAAGTGATCAATTAATCTTATTTATGGACGACTGCATTCTATTGAATGCTGTGAATTGTTTGCCATCTCTAATGTGGGATGCTTTGTGATTTGAATTGTTTTAAATTCACGTTGTGATGAATATAATTTATTTTATCTGTGATAAATTTTATATTATTTATCTGTGTATCTGTGAATGAAAGATAAGCGTTATAGAATATACCACTTATCGGTATTTATATGCTTGAATCTGTGATGATTGATGATGTTGCACTATTGTGTAAAACCCCTGGACTACACTATACACACACAAATATGGATTGCACGAGGAAATTGGTTAAGTCACAAATTTTTCGAAAAAGTTTTAAATGTTGAATTTTGAATCCAAATGATTTTGGAAATGGATTGGGTTAATTGTGAAAACTTTGAAAAAGGGAATTTTTAAAGATAAAAGTTATTTTGAATAACTTAATAAAGTTTTGGGAATTGAAATAATTTAATTTGAATTTGAATTCAAAATTTGAAATTGAATTCTATGTTGGGAAACTATGGTTTAAAGATGTTATACAAGTTATATATGGGTTAAACCATTTTAAAGGTATTGATTTGGGAATTTGAATTTAACTCCAGGGCTTTAACTCATGCAAATATGATTGGATTTTTCCGAAACGAGAACTATTTGTTTTCAATTAATAATAGCTTTCATATAAAGAAAGGATTTCCAATTTGTATCGAAAGATTTCAAATTTAAAATGAAATTGTGAATTGTTTTTGAAAGCTATGAATGAACTTTGTGAAAGATTGTTAAACTTTGTTTTGAAACCGAAGAGGTTTTTAAATGTGTATCTTTTATATTTGAAATGGGAATTATTTTGAAAGTTATAAATGGATCTTTGGAAATAGTTTTGAAAGCTATAAATTGAGTCGTTAGTTTAATAGTTGTAAGAATTAATCCAATTTGAAATGGAATTGTTTTGAAAAGCTATGAATGAATCTTTGTGAAATATTGGTGAACTTTATGAAGTGGATCTTTTTGTTTAAAGATTTAAAATGGTAATTTCTTAAACCATTTGAAAGAAAGGTTTTGGGTTTTAAAGTTGTGACTTAACTGAAATCCCATATCCATATGTTTTTAAATATTGCGCTCATTATTCGGTTTAGCCGAGAGAGGACCATGTGTCATATAACCCATTCCGAATAATGATACGACGTTGTGGATAGCATTTGAAGACCGATGGTGAAGACCGGGTATTTTCGAGAATGAAATAATGACCCGTCGAATGACTTTGCATCGATTAGCGCCCGGTATAGAGATCTCCATATGTGATGGGGAGTCCGATTGGGATTGGGAATACCCGGATTGCAAGGGCTTCTTCGGAAGTGCCTTCGGTTCTGTTCGAACCCGGGACAGACTTGTATGGATGTGTGTCTGACATTACACTTTGAGATGTAAAGCCGGTTTCTATCAAATACATTTCTGTTTGGTGGCGGAGATTTATTCTCTTAGCTTAACACCCTTCTTTGAGACGTACTAGCTCAGAGGTTATGTAGTTGATGGTTACTAGTGATACATTCCCAATTTGGTAATGTGGCATACGAAGTGCTGTTGACCATTTGTTGATCAAAGCATGGTTTTGTGAAAAAGCATATCTTTGTGGACGAGACTGCATCAGGACCTCACACCCTGGAAATGGTCAAAATAGGAAAGATGCAGCAAGGTTTCAGGGGTCGCGCCCCTAGGGTATGTCCATTCCTTCTGGAAAAGGGTGGTATCATCTTATGAAGCCCAGATACTTAACTCATGTGGACACTGTAAATCTATTACCGTGTGATGGTTATGGTTGAGAGCTCTCGAATAAAGGTCGCAAACGACCGAGGGTGGCATGTCTTAGGTCTTACTTCAGGGAAGGGAGTAAAATGGCCTTGTGTTGGCAGAGAACTGAGAGATGGTTCTCGGGGCATCCCTCCAGAGGCGTACCTATGTGGCAATGGGAAGTTCCTTGGCCTGACCATTTTCTGGAAATCCAATCATCCAATACGAGCCCTTTACAATTGTAGTAGTATTACCTGCCACCTCAGGTGGTAGCTATAGTAGGCATAGTATAATGGTACCTATGCTGGCTAAGATTAATATTATACTTTCAAAATATTTTTCACTGTGCACTAATAATAATATCAAAATGGTTTTCGCGTATCAAGCATTTTTTACTTTCATAAGGAGAAATCTCCTCCAAGTGTGCGTTTGCATTGTGTGTGTGGCGGGAGGCCTTATGGCAGTTTCATTTTCCAAAAAGCATTGCGGATTTCAACCTTTAAAATCTTTTGTTGTTGTTTTAAAGAAAGAAAAAAAAACTGTTTTTGTTTGCTCATACCAGTTCCGTGACTGAGCTGGAGTTTATTGTTCCTTTTCGAAACTCTGTGTTCCCACAATTTTCCACACGGACAGTCCAGAGTTGGGTTTTTCAGATAGTAGATGTAGATTCGATATCTTTGAAGCCTTTGGATCTTGGCGATCACATTTGCTTCATTCTAGAGTTGTCTAGTTTGCTTACTGTATCGTGATGATGGTTTGAGCTATCTTTAGTTTGGAGATGGAGTTGCAGTTGCAATATAGAGTTAGCTTCTTTTGGAGATTCTAGTGGTGTTATCTTTCCGCTGTCGATGGTTGCAAAGCCTAGACCATCTAGCTGTGTTTTATTTCCGCTTTTTTTTGTATCTCTGATGTTAATACCATTTGTATCAAATTGCTGTATATCATTGAATACTGTATTCATTGTTGTATCAATGATATTATTTATTTTACTTCCACTGTGCTGTTATACTTAATGTGTTATAAGCTCCGGCGAACCAGATTCGATGTTTGAATCTGCGGCATTCGAGTATAAGTGAAGTACGAGTGTCGATTTTCAAAGGTCGAGTCAGGGTCGTTATAGGTTTCTCTATGTTGGCTTATTCAATTCTTGATAGTCGACGCACAACCTTAGGTAATGGTCTACATTAATAGCAAAAATGATAGCTGCTACCCTTATGAGATATTCCTCCAAATAAACTTTCTGCAATAATTTCAAAACTTGCTTATCCTAATTTCTACTTTCCATCGGAGTCATATGCCTAAAAGGCATCTCTATCAGTCTTGCATCTTTTTCGAGATCAATACAAAATTTAATTTCTCTTCAGTGAAGGAGAGTGGAAAATTCTTCGAATACATTTGGATAATTTCTCACTATAGGTATACATGAATGTCTTTCCTATGACAGGCTGAGTGAATACAAATACGTCACCATAACGGAATTATTGGGATCATAACATAGAATCAAATCATGTCCTTTACCCTTCCTTAATCAAACCATCCTTCTATCATAATCCAACATTACCCCATAGCGAGACATCCAATCCATTCCCAAAATCAACCCATACGCCCGAAAAGTTCAGTACATATGCGTCTCAAGGAAACTCCTCACCACAAATGATCAATTATATTTATGATATAGTATCGATAAATGGGTCGATCCCCCAACAGGATTCGACACTGAAATGGATTTATGCAGAAGATCAGGCTTTAGGGCTAAACTATTGGCTAATGCACTTTCTATGAATAAATGAGATGCAGTGTCAAATAAAGTACGATGGGAGAATTAGATAAAATCAACAAACCTTCCATCGCAATCCGTTTCCTCTTCTCTTGGGATAATGGTGGTGCTATGCTAGAGGTTGGAATGACATCTAGAGCATATGCCTTCACCATCTAACCTTCACCTTTCAAAGTTGGGAAGTCCCTTTTTATATGTCCGAATCAGTCATAATTATAATACTTCACTTTCTTTTGAGCTAGGGCTGCCTTACAGTCCTTTGCTAAATATTTTACTTGGTTACAATTATAACATTTACCCTTCGAAAGTTTCATCCTATAGTTCCATCTATAACAAGTAACCACTTGCTTCTTGTCAAGCCTTCCTTGCGGTTCATTTCCTTTGTGCTTTCCTTTGTTTTAGGCCCTCTCCTTCCTTAGTCAAAGTTTCAATCAAACAATTCAATAGTGTTGCCTCTATCAGTCCTTTAGAATGAGCTTCATATGGTATCTGATTCAATGCAAGTTCTCTCATAGGTGAACCCAAACTTTTTGCAAATTTCAGTGCTTTCTTTTCTATGTTTTCACTAACTCAAATCCAAATCTAGCCAACTCATTGACTGACTAACATACTCTCCAATAGTCATTTGTCTTTGTTTTAGAAGAATAAAATTTTCCAACTGCAGATCCCTCTCAACACTAGAAAGAAACTTCCTCTCAAACCTTGCCTTGAACATCCACCAAGTAATAATTTTCACATCTACTTAACCTATCACCACCTCCCACCAACATGTCGCCTCACCTTTCAAATGCTATGTAGCTAACTATCTCTCAGTAGCATCACGAAATCCTAATGGGTTGATATTTTTTCATAAGTCATGCCCGAGTCATTGAGTATGGTTCCATCCTGAAGAAGACTTTCCACCAAGATTGGAGAAATCTCTAAATAGCTTAGGAAATTCAACGGTTGGTGGTGCTGGGGCTGGAATCATAGCTTAGTAAGTAGTGGTAGTAGTGGCTACGGGTTAAGTGGGTTTGGCACTAGCATGGATCGTCGCTTGAATATAGCGCCTGAACTGTACTAGACTATTAACTCCGAGGATATCCTGTACATATACTCAGGTGCTAGTATATGCGCTGGTCTATCCCTGCCAGTAGTGGCTGTATTGATCTTTGTAATAGTTTTGACTGAATAACTCATTTCATCTATCTATAAAAATGGATTCATTAGCAACTTCCCAATGGATGGTAAGCATAACAGAAACAGTAATTGGGTATGTGCATATGTACTTGATTCCTATGCGTGTTATGCATATGCAATAGAAAATACAAATATACTCTCTCAATATGTTACTAATTCCTATCCTAGTTTCTAAGCTACGCTTTGATACCAAATGTATTAACCTACTCTTTTGACCTTGCATCCAACGCCCAAACTGATGTCGACAACTCGAGAGACGAAAGGACAAGTCGTTAGGATGAGACAAAATATGCGTATAACTGATATAGTTTTAACTATCTACTTTTAGAGTCTCGCAAAGGAAATAGAATATAATGCATCAATTATAACCATGGTCACTTCACCATAACATGGCTATAATGTTAAATACATATGTATAAACAATACAATTACAACCCAAACCATACAAATAGTCAAATCCATGTCATAACACTTACTTACATCATAGACAGTATATATTGAAATGAGTCTTTAACTCTAATACCATCTCATCACCAAACACCATCAACGTGGATATATATATATAAGGGAAAATAGGAGTGGATCAGTCATAAGCCTAACGAGTAAGCTATACTTTTATTCTACATATACTACAAAATGATACTATAACATGATATGATTTTGTTGCCCGGTCACCACACGTTCTGTCATTACGTCATACCTAACTATCATACACATCTAGTCATATAGCATCATCACTATACAGACTGACTTCCCTGGACCTGCCTTATGCCCTACAAGGTTGCCTATTGTCCATCCTCGTCACTTATAGGACTCACTTCCCCCGACCACCCAAAGCCTACAAAAAAGCTTGTTGTCCTCGTATTGATTGGACTGATGTCCCGGTTAGCCCATATCCTAAAGGGTCGCTTAAAATCCACCACCTCCATTTGGCATGCCAAAGCACTACAGGGGAGAACCGGAATACTACGACTACCTAGATGTGTCACAAGTCTGCATCTGTATCCGTACCGATATTTGTATCCACATTTATATCATTTTTCGTATCTGTACCCACATCTGTATCGATATCCATATCTCGTGATGTCTACCCATGCCACATACTTACTCACGTTCATGTTCATCATCATATCATATTTTCGCATCGCGATAACATACATATCCATTTCAAATAGCAACCAATCGTTACTCATATTACTCAATTTGTAACATCGCCGTTTGTCTCATCAATTGCCTTCAATCGCCTTCTAGAACATAAGAGAAACAAGGCTCGAATTGATCGTTTATTGTCTATATAGGCCCTTCTGGGTCTAGGTTCAACCTAAGCCTAGAATAGGGTACCGGTGCCTCGTCCACACCCATTGGTGGACCGGTCCACAGAATTCCTAGTAGTTGTTAGGTTGAGGAAATTGGTGATTTTTATCGTCATTTCCACCTCCAATCTCTTATGTTCCACCTCCGGTCACCTAAGAATGTACCTAGTACCAAATCTTACATTTCAATGTCAATTTTGTCACTTTATTTCATCAATTCGGGTGTAACTTCATCAAATTGCCATATTTATATAAAACCCTAGTTTTGCTTTACTGTAATTAGTGAATTTCCTCCCAAATCCCCATTTAATCCAAATTTAACTGTAAATAAATGTTTTTATACTCTAAATTGCCAACTTATCATTATTAGTGGATCATGATTGTATTATATGAGGAGAAAAGGATGAATCACTAACCAAAATGCTCTCCACTGCCTTGATCTCCAATGTTCGATCTGCTACGCTTTCATGCTTTGGAGTTTCGCCACTAATTTGTTGCTGGTACATAGTCCTCTCTGACAACTTCGCAACGCTTCAGATCTTGTGAGTTTTCATTGAGTTTTGAGAATATTATAATGTTTTAATCTTTGGTTTGCAAGAAGTAAGAAGGAGTTGTTCATTTTTGAAATTAAAAGAATGTACGTGGTATAATTTTTAAATGGAAGGAGGGAAAAAAGTAACTATCCGCTCCAATTCAAATTCAAAATCCCAAGTCTTGGCGCACATTCGATCCGGTATTGTTTTGTCTATAATTCCTTCATACAAACTCCAAACGAGGCAAAACAAAAACTATGCAAATTAGAAAAACAAGACGACTGTAATGGCTTTGATTTTGTATCGAATTCTAAAGTTAGAAAAATGACCATTTTGTCACTCCTTACTTAATACGTATTTAGTTAGCGTCTTAATTTCAATTATTTTCATATTATTATACTATCTTTATTTAGTTTAAAATATTTACAAATTTTCTATGGTATCTCACAACCATACTTGCCCCAACATGGTCTTACAACTCATCCTAACTCCCAAAACTCATCACTCCTCAAAAGTATTCAAGCACTCCATCAGCTTGTTCTTACATCCTTATACTTTCACTTCTTTACAAGACAACGACAAAAACTTCACTACCGTATTTTCCCCTAAATAGTCAAATCACTCATCCTAACTCCAAAACCAAATCTGAAAACTTATGTCAATATATTGATCATGTCACAATAAAAAAAATCATTAAATCAAATAGTTACCTTCTTATACCTAACAAACAAATTCTACTAAATTAATTTTTTATTTTCTTCAAAACAATAATTCTAGTAAATTGACGAATCAAATTTATATCTTTTGAAAATAGGCACATGAGATGAAATAAAAAATTCAATAAGAAAAATGGAAACAAATTCAGAATGTGTTTAAAATAGAAAACATAAATCAAATTTGTTAAACTCGATTAAACTCCAATTCATAAAATTAGATTATAGGAATCTATTCTTACTGATGCATAGTTGGATGCAAGTAGAGATGTTTTACAGCAACGATTTATTGTCGGGGAAGCTTGTAAAATATTTGATGTGTTGCGATGTAAATTCGATTTTGTTCTTTTTATAGAGAAATATTGGAGAATAGACAAGTGCGATGTAAATTGGTTCTTCAATCTAAGGACTCGAGTTATTTTATTTTCCAAACTTTATTTTTTCATCTCCCATCACTTCTCTTAACGAATAATTAAAATTTAGTGAAGTGTTTCTCTTCGATAAATAATAGTTAACAATTATTAATCAAATTGATTATTTAATCAAACAAGCAAAATTTAATAATTTGAGTTAATACTTGATTGATTATATATAACTAGTGTGAACCGATGTTGTGTAGTTGGGTTTCACCACATAATTTATTTCATGCTATACTTTTTGATTTTTTATTATATGAAGGTGAAAGCAAATACTTTTGAATTGTAATTTTTTTCATAGCTTTTTATTAAACACTACTAACAAACTTTTGTTAATAAGTCTACTTAGGTAATCTTGAATGCGAAAGGTATAACTAATATTTTTGAACCATGGTGACTTTATAAAACAAATGTTAACATCAAGTATTTATTATTCTAAACTTGGTAAGCATTACATCACTAAAGTTGATTACTGATTTTCAAGTCAAGTGGACATAAATTCAATATGGGTTTATCCTATGTTTAACATATAAAATTTAACATGTACACTGTTCGCTACAATAATAGCATTCTAAACCTATAATATGAAAATGTGTTGTAATTGAAGTATTGTTCCAAATTTGGTTCAAAAAAATGAAATTATAGAATTTGCATTACTATACTTTTTTATAATTTGATATTTATGTGGTTGTATATAGTTGCATTTCTCTAGTTTTTTACATAGACGTTATTAACTAAATTAGAAAAAATATCATGGTAGCTGGGAAACACCATATTTTCTAAGTCATATAATGTAATATATGATGAAAATAATACATAATTTTTGAGTAAATATGGAAATTGGATCAAATTATGTATGAAAACACAACCAATGAAACAAATTATTAAAAGTATAGCATTCCCTTGCAGCTGCAGCGCCTATGCTTGAGTTTGCCATAATCAAGCCTTAACTAGTTGTCAAATTATTAGCTTATTTTGTTCTTTATTTTTATTATATTATTGGGAATAAAGGAAAATAAATGGCTCGTTTGTTTGATGAATGATTAAAACTTAACTAAAAGAGGAGCCAAATATAATAATCATTATATTTCGGTAGACTAGAATGCAAGTAATAAAGTAGGGATATGAGCAATAGAGATACGAGCAATAGAATTCTAACCTATCGGCTTCACTCTTGACCAAAGGATAGTGTGAGATGACAATATCAAAAGCTTGATAAGTATATGAGACTTGGTTTCCACATGCGATTGTTCTCATTATTATTGAATATGACCAAATTCATCGATTCAGTCTTGAAGAGACCGAGATTGATAAGTATTTTACTTATCAAAAACCACTTCAAAGCTAAGATACATGTTCTATCTTTTAGAAGTCGATCCGTTCGAGATGCTGGACTCCATGCCTTGTTTCGAGATCTGTTTGAGATGTGGGAATCCATTTGGAGATTTGTATTCTATTCAAGTAATAAAGACTCATGTGGAAGATTCCAAACGTAACCTCGACGTCGGCGATGACTAAAAACAAAATAGGCCTCATAGCTTGGGGTATAGCTAACCTACGATAGGATATTATCACTCCATATCTAGAATATGCTTATCAATGTTGCGCGTGGAAGGTGATGATATGTGGGATCACGTGGTAGGGCATGAACAGCTATGTTTACCTAGAGGTATATTTTATCTAGAGATATACGATGCTCAGAGGTGGTTTCTAACCCTTATGTAGGAGATCTGCTTCAGTTTATTGGAGGCATCTCCACAAAAAACCCATTATGCAAATGTATCTTATCGGTTTTGATTGTACCCTCTATATGTTGTTGAATGTAACTATTGTAATCATACAGGCTATGTTATATTTTTGTATTCCATACCTGAGACTTTATTTATTATATCACCTTATGTACTTATTAGATGGTGGTTCTTTTGAGGGGATAACCATTTTGGGCATTCCATGGTGTCTCAAAAGTACTATTATATGTTGGCTATATATTTCTTGAGTTTCTCATACTAGACTCAGGTTTGACACTTGATTTTTGTTTTCCATAACTTCTTTGTGAGTTCTTTCGAGTAGTTTGAGAAATGCTGTTTTTTATTGATTTTCTTTAGAGCTCGGGAAGACCTCCTAGATGTTTCACTACGATTGTATTCTTATTTCCATTGCATTACTATATTGTACATATCAACATTTGTGAGGACATGCAGTTATAACTATCCAGGCTGATGATAGTACTTAGTTTTGTAACTCCGAAATTTCTATATTGGAGTAACTCTTTGTGCTGTTCTTTTGATATTATATATTATCATTCCACTATGAGATTCTAATATTATGTTCTCTTCTTTTTTGTTTTATTTCTTTTTATTTTATCCTAATAATTCGTTTTTCCAGCACTTGGGTGCTTGGCAAGTGAATACCGTGGATGTACTAGTGTCGACATTCAAGGGTTGAAAAGGCGAATCGTTATAATGAAGGAACTAGTGGAAGTTACATATTTATCCACTTATGTTATTTTCTTTATGATGTACCCATAAAAGAATGATGTTGTATTTTGAAATATTGTACTAGGATATTTGACGTTGTTTGTAGTATATGATTTTATGACATTTGAATTTTAAATAAAATGGGTACTATTTTTTGATATTATACTTTATCCTTGCGCTATGAGTTTCTGAATGTGTAGATAAATAGCTTTGTGTATTATTCTTTATACTAACTTGATGGAACTTTTCTAGATCGAAAATTAGGCCCATTTTGGGGCTAATTGTTACATTTGGTATCGAAGCTTAGGTTACCTGATCAACAAGGATATGTATACGTATGAGTTGCATATTTGTTATTTTTTAAAGTATTTTTATAAAAATCCTACTATGTATATTCAATAAGCAAATACATTAGGCAAATCTTTACTCGGCATATAATACCAACTTACGAAATGTAGATGGAAAAGTTTGTAACTCTAAAATTAATAGAACGATAAATGTGCAATAAATATGGATTTATAAGAATTTAAAAAAGATATAAATTGATTAATGGGAATGATTAAAGAGATTATTAGAGTAATTATAGAGAGATAAGGAAAACATAATAGATAAAATTAGAACAAAAACATAAATGTTTTTAAAAAATTGTCCATTGAAATAATAATAATTTATTACGAACAATTGACATTTATAGAAATAACAAATAAACATGTTAGGTAGTAATTAAATATTATAGGCAGTATAATCATCGTTATGGTAAATTATATAGCCTTAATTATATAGAGAAGATTAATGGGCCTAGCCCAATACATAAAAATAGATGCGAGACAACAACCTATGTGTTGTAAACATCCAGAAGTAAGGAATGATAGGAGTAAAGCGAGATGTGAAGGTGTGGAGCAAGTTCCTGTAAGAAGGTTTACATTAATCATCATAAGGTGATAAGACGGTTTTTATAAATATTGAATAGAGAAGAAGAAAGTTCAAAAGAAAGGACAATTAACGTCAATTTCTATATCTAATCCCATACGAAAGAATTTAATAAAAGGTTTTGGAAAAAAATTCATTGAAATGTTTTGAATGGATTTTTCAAATGATTTATTGGAAAGTTATTGTTTTGAAAAAAATCAAGGAAATTTGGAAATCCATAATTTAAAAATTTTATTGACTCAAAAGTTTCTGATTAAATGTTTTCTAATTTTTGAAATTCTTAGTTGAAAATTGGTTGAGTTAAAAAGTTTTTGATTTTTGGATAAATAGATCCTTCATTTTTGAAACAAATGTGAAATAGAGTATAGATTGGGCTCAATGATTTTTCCTATTTTATAGATTTAGAAGTTCCTTTTTTAATTATCTCTAAAAGGTGGATAAATGGAAAAGGAACTTGATTAAAATAGGATATAGGAAATAGAAGGGTAAGAATGCTCGATAAGATAGGTAGGAGGAACATGCACGTATAAGTAAACGTGGAGAATAACAACTGAAAAAGATTTATAAATTTAAAAAAGTAAAAACCCAGATGACTAAAGCAGTAAGAGAACGCACTAATGAGTCATAGGGAATCTTAGATATTAATAGCATAAGGAATTTATATAAAGTAGAATTATAATCTAGTTAGAAATAATATAGGAGAGAAGCAATAGTAATAGGATAGAAAAATAATATGATGGAAGTTATCTTTGCCTACTCCACTTTTCAGTGTTTAAAGTGATAGAAGATGTTTTTGGAGGAAAAAAAAGAATGAAATGATGATTTGGTATGATAACTAAGTTTTTGAATGTTTTGAATTAAAAGTCCCACATTTAGAGGAATAAATTTTTGATGTAGTAATTTTTTAAGAAGGGAAATTATTTTGTTCCTTTCTAAAAAAAGAGGGGTTTCTAAGTTTATATTTTAAAAGATAAACGTTTTGGATTAGGTACTTTATGATTATGAAATTTTAGGTTTATAAAGAATGATTAAAACTAAACTAAATTTTTTGGAGTGGATAAAGGTCACCACTTAGGTATGACAGGGTAAAGGTTTTATATGAATAAAATGAGAATAGTATGTACAACCTGATCTGGAAATTTGAAATAATATTCATTTGTAAAATTTTGGTAATTAAGTTGTAAATTAAGTTGCCCTAGTTGATATGGAATGTGAATTTCTATGTTTTGATTTATTTGGAGGAGGTTCCGTGTAATTTCCATAAATTATCCAATTTCAAAATATGTATAAAAACACATTGTTTGAATTAACGAGGGATATACCGAAAAGGGAAAGAGATGTGTAAGATATAGATATTATTTTTCATTTGTTTCAAAAAAATAAAAAAAATAATTCATCGTAATTTCAAATGAAGTAAAGATCTCGCTTTTGGTTAATTTGTGGAAAATTATAGCGGTGATCTATTTTGGAAGAATAGCTCAAAAATAAAAATATATAAATAGAAAAATCTGTAATAGTATTCGTATTAGTTATTAAAAGTTAAATAATTATAGGACTATTATTTATGGACATTAATTACAGATTTAATGGACAATAAATTTATGATTTATAGAGAGTTAAAAGGAAATAAATGGGGACTGATTAGGGAATTTAATATGACATTTATAGAGGAATCGAATCAGTATAATAAGTGGATTTTGAAATTGGTAAAAAAAAAAGATTTAAGGCATTAAATGAGAACTGATTAAAATAGTCAAATTTTGACATTAATGATCGATTATTACGGATATTTTAATTGAAGTAATGGATGGATCGCATCTACGGAAGGTGGGTAATGGTAGAATGACATATTAGGAATGACCATATTAATTTAGTAAGGAGTATTAGGACTACAACATTAATTAACATCAGCTGGTGGTGAATGTCAGCTTCCAGCAAACTTTTCTTCAATATTAGAAAAGCGTATGCTGTGCAGTTAAAACGTTTGGCAGATTCAATGCGGCAGAGGTGGAAAAGTCATAGCCGGGGTACAACAAGGATATAGCGGGATATAGCGATGACTCTAAAATATCATGTAAAACTCATACATAATGTTATTAAAAATATATAAATGGTAATTAAATGAAAAATTAACATTCAATTGAATTATAATTAATACATAAATAATTTTAAACAAAACATGTGTGAATATACTATAAATAAATGTGAAACTATTACATAACATAATTGAATTTAGTAGAATATTAGAGTATTTTCATTTTCTAAAATATATTAAAAATTATATTAAATAAATAAATTTCCTAATTTTTATAATGTATATATGTCATTTTTTAATTCATTTCTTTTAAAAAAGATATAGCGGAAATAGCGAAATATAGCGGGAATAACGGGATATAGCAGAAATAGCTGGAGTTAAAGCTGATAGGCTGTATTTGGGTCTATATGGAAAAATCATAGCGGCAAAAATCCGCTATGAGATATAGCAGGGTTATAGCAGGGTAATAGTGGGGCATTAACTACACATAGCATATGATATGGCATGGGATATGTTCGTGTTTTATTGCTATGTTAATGTTGGAATTATACCGCTCGATAAATATATGCATATTGAGAAGCATCAAAAATAAGGAAATATGGACACTTAACTAGTGATAAACTATAGGTAAGACTGAAAGTGAATGAGGAAATTAGGATAGCAACTAGAAATAAAGAATGCTTCAATCGAAAAAAAATCTTTAGGATATTAGAAAAAATAAATTTTAGCTTGCAAAGTGACAGCATTCAAGGACGAGCATTCACCCTAGAGATGATAAATAGGTATAAAAAGAGAATTTCCTATTGGACAGGGATGAACAAGAAGGTAGCAGAATTTGTTGTTAGATGTTTAACGTGCTAAATGATAAAGGGTGAACAATGAAAGCTCGGAGGATCATTATAACTATTGGAGATTCTGACTTGGAAATGAGGGCATATATTGATGGATTTCATAGACGGGTTGCCCAGGAGCCAAAGAGACATGAAGCAATTTGGATAATAGTGGATAGGCTCACTAAAAGCGCTCATATTATCCTCGTTAGGGGCAATAGACTGCAATGTCTCTAGCACAGATTTATATCAAGCAAGTGGATCGACTTCATGAAATTTTGATTGGTGTTGTTAGTGATATGGACCCCTTATTTATCGCTGAATTTTGGAGAAGTTTGCAGATAGCTTTTAAGAACTTCATTGAATCTTAGCACCACTTAACACCTACAAATCGATGGTCAAACTTAAAGAATAAATAGGATCTTGGAAGATTTGTTGAGAGCTTTCATCATGGACTTTGGAGGACACTGGAAGTAACACTTACCTTTAGTTGAATTCGCATATAGTAATAGTCACCAAGCAATGATTAGTATGACACCCTTCGAACTGCTTTATGGGAGGCCATGCAAATCGTTAAATTGTTGGTGGAAAATCACCAACAAAATCCTACTCAAACTAGATTTAATATGCAAGAACTTTGAAAAAGGTAGAGTCGATTAGGCAGCGTATGGACGTTGTGCAAGACCGACAGAAATCCTACATGGACAAAAGAAGAAAAGAGTTGGATTTTAAGGTAGGAAACATGATGTTTTCTAAAGTTTCCCCTCTTAGAAAAGTCGTGAGATTTGGAAAGTCAGGAAAGTTGGCACCAAGATTCATGGGCTCTTCCGAGTTTGAAAAGAATTGGAAGATTTGCTTACCACACGGAGTTACTAGACGGAGTCTATGACGTTTTTCACATTTCACAGTTGAGAAAATGCCTTTATAACAAAGCCACTATAGTAGAGCCTAATCAATTGGGGGACATTAAAGCGAAGCCAGTAGCATGCCATCGCATGTATTATGGAGCATAGAAGTAGAAAGCTCTGAAATAAAGAAATTAGATTGAATCGAGTATAATGGTGAAAATCCAGAGGAAAGCATGAGGACTTCTCATCCTAAGCTTTTCCCGGGTAAACATTTTTCTCTCCAAAATTAAGTTTTGATTGCATCGCGATTGCTAGATTAGATGGTAGAAGATGGTTTCCACACTTTTCACTAGCACTTTGCACTCATGTAAAAGTTTTATGCATGTAGGATGTTTGCATATATGCTTATACGTTTTAATCATACAGTCACGCTAGGATTGAGCTCACATGTAGTATGTCTGCATACATAATTACATTGCACTTTTGGTTGATTAGATGGATGTGTAGATAACTTGGTTGTATAACATGGATGTTTATTGCATGTTACGTTGTCCACCCCTTGAGGATATTTCGAGGATGAATCCTTTTTAAAGGGAGGAGAATGTAACACTCCATAAAAAAATTATTAAATTAATTAAATAAGATAAGGCTAAAAATGGAAATTTTGTAAAATTAGGAATTTGACCATGGAAGTTATGTCGTTGCATCCGCGGTGATTTTCTGATCAATTTTCATATTAATATTTTGAAAACGGAGCTCAAACGAAAACTTATGGACGTTTGAAGTTTTCGGGTTCAAATTAATTTAAATGGAATTCAAATTCAAACAAATAATTAATGCTAAGATTCGAAATTGAAAAATTAACAATAATTAGACTTAAGGGTTTAGAAATTGTTAAAGTTGCATTAATGTTAAAAGCTAATTGAAGAAATAAATAAATAAAATCAAACGGAAAAAAATATCGTTCCCAAATAAGGCAACTGGTTAACCGTTACCCATGACTAGTCGAACGTTAGGGATCGACCATTGGGGTATAACGGTCGACTGTTACTGTGTGGCAGCTAGATTTTTTTTACACCATGGACATTCTGTATTATATTATTTTAAACCGACTTCAATCCGATGGTTTTGATGAATTCAAACCATTATAAATAAGTGCCTATCCCTATCACTTCTATTCACGAATTATTTGAAAACGTAAGTGGAGCTCCACCAGCATCATTCTTTCACAAGATTTAGAAATCTCTTAGGGATTTTTGGTAAGGGATTTTAGGTGTTTATTATAATTTCTTATTTTACTCTCCTTTAGTCCCTGAAATTCTAAACTTAATTCATATACAATCCACTTGTTGTATATTTTTAATGGAAGAGATCTGAAAAGAGAATTAATAAGCAGGCATACAAGTCTAAAAAGGAAAAGCTAAGGACTATTTGTGTGTGAAAATCTTAGTCTTTCTTATTTTAGCAATTATATAGTATAATTTAGATTTGATTTATGCCTTTGGAGAATTTCGTTTATGAAAACATCACATTAAACCCCAAAATTCCCCTAAAGCGAAATGTCAATTCTTAAGTTAGAGTCCTAATTTTCTATAATAAAATAACAGAATTGTGTAGATATTGCAATTTTAGGGCTTTACGTTTTATTCCACTTCTCATCTTTTTTTTGAATCTGATTAAGGGTTTTGAAAAGAAATAATTTTGAACTGATGTGCAAGGTACGGATTTTCTTTTATTCATAATTTGCACTGCCTATTTCCGCAGATTACATACAAATTCCCTTTTTCAATTTTTTTACAACGAAGTTAAATAGAGTGTAAAATGTATTTGAATTGTAAGTTTCTATTAATGTTAATTCTGCCATTTTAGTATAAAATTAGTTTGATATGAATTACATTTTACACAAGTCTGTCGATTGGAGTATGGATATTAGATATATGGTATACTTGTTGATGTGGAATTGGACTTGTATATATTTGAAGTTCTGACATTTAAACGCTAGTTTATGGAGCAATCTTCGCACACTTAAAATATTTAGATGCATATATATATACACATATATATGGAAAGTCTATTTGGACACAAAATGTAGACGCAATTGGTGACACGATGGATCTGCACCATTGGGTTGCCCTCTGATTTCCACCTTCCATGTAAGGACAAAAATATCTGACGATCGTGATTTTTTATGTCCCCAATTTGTGTCTAAATTTGTGTCTAAATAGCCGCCCCCATATACATATACATATACATATACATATACATATACATATACATATACATATACATATACACATATATACATATATACATATATATACATATATACATATATATACATATACATATACATATACATATACATATATATACATATATACATATATATACATATATATATATTAGTGTAAATAATGCATAATTAATGGCGTATTAATTGTGTAGTAATTTGGTTATTAATTAGCATTAATCCTCCTTAGGAAAGCAATTAATTGTAAAGGTGAAATAAGAGTTTTCTTATAAGGCCTTGATATGGAATGCAGTGAGATGTGTGATAATATGTTAAGAGAGTGTTGTAAATTATAATTAAGTTATAGGGATGCGATGTTAGGCAAAAGCACAGGGAAGTCTGCCTAGCTAATCTGGCTACCAATAGAGTGACTTTGGGGTTGATGTGAGATATCACTTATAATAAGTATCACGGTGGATGCGAGGTTAGTTCCAAATTCTATAGGGCAAATCTACACAGCTAATCTGGTTACCAGTACCTACAAATAGTCAGACTAACATGAGACGTAAATGTTGAGTTATGGGTCATAATACGAAGGATCTGCTTTGAGGTTTAAAGTACTAAGTGGTTGATTGAGGGCCCACCTCTTCCCTATGTAGGAAGTATTAAATGTTTGGGGATGCGATTAGGCAGGGTAAAGGATATCTCGAGGAGGGTTCACTTTAGGTTTGACGTATTAAATGGCGCAAAGAGATTCCATGCAATGTTAGGAAGATAGTATTGAAAATGAGTCCTCCTTGGGATAGGCATTAAATGATAGGGACCTATCTCGAATAAGGTATCAAATGGTTAGTCTACCCAGCTCCCATTAAAAAGGTATTAAGTGGCCTGGGTGCTATATCTTAAATTCTTAGGACATTATTGACGATGATACGAGTTATTGGGTTGAAAAGGTAATGGTTAAAGAGTTGGATTGGGAAAGCCTTAGGCTAATAGTCGAAAAGACTTACAATATAGTTAGGATACACAATACATATTCTTATTTAAATTGTATTGCCTAAGTATTATCATAGAAAGACTTGATATTTTTATTCACCGGATATTGTTGTTCTGACTCATCCTCGTTATAATACAGGTTAGGGAAGCCAATACTGATTGAGAAGGCGATGAGGGAACATGTGGCAGTTACCTATTTACCTACTTATGTTATTTTCTTTCTATATACCCATTAAAGAATGATGTTGTATTTTAAAATATTGCACTACGAATATTTGATGTTGTAATGGTATTATGTTATGCTTTTCTGACATTTGAATTTTAAATAAAATGGGTTTCTGATATTATACTTTATCCTTCCACTGTGAGTTTCTGAATGTGTAGATAAACAGTTATTTGTATTTGTCCTTTATACCAATCAACAGCGAGTTTCGGAATGAGTATAAGTTTTAGTGGGACTTTTATAGGTCGAAAATTAGGCTCCTTTCGGGATGGGTTGTTACAGTGCATAAACAGTTATGATACTAGTAGGAGATGTAGTCTGTTTAGGCATAACCTATGCTATTGACTACTTATTTTTAATTAATCTAAGTTATTGGCTAGATTTGTCAGAATCTAAATTTGAATTTATTTGAAATCGTATTTAATTAAGAATTTTATTCAATTAAATCGATTTGGAACTTATTGAATTTCAAACTTTTAAAGGATATAATTTTATACCTTGATTTTGGTTAAGGTGATTTAAATGAATATTCTAAGTTTAAATAAATTGAAGGAAATATTTAGTTTATTTGTAATTTAAGGTTTTTATTTAAAGGATATTGGATTTATTAAGTAAATATTTCAAAACTAAATAATAGTAAAGTGAATTTGATATATATATATATATATATATATATATATATATATATGAATTATCAAATTTAATTTGAGATGTTAAATATTTAAAGCTTTGAAAAATATTGAAATGGTTTATTTTGGGGATCAAATCTGTTTTGAAATCGATATAATTTGAAATGGTTTATTGAGAAACTGAATTGAATTGAAATTGATGATTTGAGACTTGATTAAATTTGAATTTTTGGAATCCAAATTGACTTGGAATTGATTTGTGAAATTTGAGGAAGCTATTTTATTATATAAAGTATTTTTAAATTTTATTTAAAACTATTTATATATTTTAGTTTATAAATTATTTTCATATAAACTATTTTGACATAAACTATTTTAATATAAACTATTTTAACTTATATCTATTTTATATAAACTATTTTACTTTATAAACTATTTTATGATATATACTATTTTAATATCTAACCCGGTTAAGTGGGAAGTATTATAATTTTTAAATTATGATTTCCAAAGAGTTATGATTTTCAAAGTGTTATGATTTCAAATATTTTGGTTTCAAAGTGTTATAACTTTGAAGTGATATGATTTTTGGAAATGGACATATTTGAAGTGGAAATGATATCGTATTTGGTTTAATGGAAATGATATTGTATTGATATAGTTTTGAAATGGAAATGTTATTTTGGTTTTGAAGTATAAACTATTTTAAAATGACCACGATGTTATAATAACGTTTGGTTGTTAAAGAGACCGGGATCGGAAGTTGTCATACTCTCTGCAAACACCGAAAACCACTTTAACAACTGTGCACGAGGTGGAGATTCCAGAATGAAGTAGGATGGTGGCGACGATCCTATATGAGGTATATACGTGGACTCGACTCTCGTGAGTTGACATAAGGTGGCTAAAACAGGAGCAATCGACGGGCCAAGTGAGGTAGCTCCTCCGATCGGACACACTCCTTCAATACTATATTCTGACTTTGTGATTGATTTGGTGGCCACTTTTGATTTTTTGATTTGGGAGTATGGCGCGAGGTGGGCGGTAGTGGCTGCTATGCATTACCACCAGCCCGGAAGTGAATTGGTATATCTACCCTGCCATTGCCTAATTGTGCCATGTCACCTACCCTAGCGCGCTTTATACGAGTTTGATTTGTGCCGTACCTATAGAGTATCCTCTGGTAGCCTCCCGATCTGGAGGTACTATGGCACTGTATAGACTATTGGCACTATAAAATGTGTTAAGAGGGATATGGGTAACGCCTTAACGCTATTTAATAGTTTACTCTATTTTAGACATTATTATAATAGCGTATATTACTCCATAGTAGATAATTTAATGGATCCTTAGAGGATGGTTATCGCAAACATCCTTTGAGTCACTTGTATTTCATTTGTTATTTCACTTGAGTTGGATTTATTGATATAAGAAAGTTAATCCTGACTCGAGTGTTTTGTGTTTTGCTTACACTCGGGTCAAACTGAGTGATACAACTTTTGAGACTCACCTTTGGAGTTTGAGCTTCGTTTGGAGCTCCATCTACATCTTTTCACCTTGCAGTTATTCAGTTGATCCCAGTGATGTATTCTGATCTTTTATTTGACTATTGTATTTGAGACGTCTGTTGTAACTTATTTAACTCTATTATGTATATAGTAGCTTCATGAACTACTATTCTTTTGTTTCCACTGCATATTGTTATATTACTCTGTGTCTACGATTCTATGATTTATTTATTTACTGTATATGCTGAGTTTTGCCAAATATAAATTAACAATCTGGTATTTTGAGCAATTCAAATCTGACATGTTTGTCTGCTTATGCACTTGGAGGGTGCTGCATGATAGGGGGTTCTCGCATTTGGATTGGTAGCGAGCGGATGACTCTTACTCCTACATGTCCCTGCAGGGGTTGGTGCAGTCGGGAGGCTGGCCATAAAGGCAGAACACATGTACCAATGTATGCTACGGTGGACGTTACCCTACTGACATGTGGTCTATTACATGTGGTATTAGAGCTTTGGTTTTAGGCAAAACTCAATATACAGAGTGAATTTAATTACAAAATTACTTTCATTTGAGATTGAATCCCTTCCTCTTTGATTCGGTTTCCTTTGAATTTTGGAACTCCCCTATTCTTTTTTAAATCCACTCTTGTCTTCCTGAATCCAAATTCTCCTTGATTCTCGAATATCCCATAGCTCCACTAAATGATTGTAAAAGGGTGAAACTCATTTACAACAGGCATTGATTTACCGAAGATCATGTATCCTCGGTTTAGATGTTGCTATCTCTTGCTTTACCCAAATTCTATCTCTTGTGATCTGATGTCGAATTGCTTCAAAATTCTACATCGATCGTATTCTTGAAGTCACGGTTAACCTAGTTAAGGTAGCCTGAGACTTATATTGGCCTATCCATCCCCTTTGCTTTGCATCAATTACGTTATCTTTATTTCAAATCTATCGTTTTAGTTTGAATTCTACTCGATTAGGATCCCTCTTAACTTGAATCTCTAACTTTGTTTTGTAATCCATTCTAGAATCATCGAGTGAGGGAGTGCATATGAAATTTATAATAAAAATGTTTTATATATTGTGTTTTTTGAGTTGATTTGGGTTTTCGATCGATTCGTTTGATCAACGTTACCAATAGAAATTCCAAAACACTTGAACGGAGCGAACTAACATAATATTATTTTCAAAAATTGGAAAATTTATAAATTTTGTGTGATCATATTATATATAAGTATGAATTTTCTGGAATTTAATAGTTAAATGAAATTATTAAACATGATTTATAAATTGATTTGGGATTGAAATAAATTTAAATCAAGAATTTGGGAATTTAATTTCTGGTGATTTCAAACATTGGTTTTAAAGATTTTAAAATGTATATTATATAAAGTGTTTCAAAAAGAAATTGTTCCAAAGAATTTATAAAAGTTTTAAATCAGTACTCTCCTATTTTGTCGCTGGAAAATAATTTCGGTGATGGCGGCGGCATCGTCGACATTCATTTTCGAGTTTCGAAGTGGAGACACCATTATGTAGCTTTGCTACGCTTTTGTTTTGGAAAATGAATTTGGTTTAAATTTCTAAAGTGCGATTTGATGTATAAAATATATAAGTATATGATTATAGATTTGGTTTGATATATTAAAAATATATGTATACATTTATCTCTAAATAGTTTGAAGATGATCGAAAATTTGATTCTTAATTTTTTTTTTTGCTAAAAGATGATTTCAACTATAAATAAAGCTAAAATTTTCGAAAACTTCAGAATAATTGAGTTGGGAAATTTCTAACTGTATAATACTCAATTTCATTCCAATATAACTTAACTAAATCATTCAGAAGTTGAATATGTAAATGAATAATTTACAATGTAAAATGATGTTAAAAGAATTTATAAATAAAATTTGAGTGGTTATAATAAATGTTATACACTTAATTTTGATTATAAAATGTTAATAGAGATAAATAGAATAATAAGTTGATTGAATAGTAAATTAGACAAATTAAATAAAATTCCATTTTTAAAAGAAATCCTTTTTGTATCAGATATTAATAAATTGAAATTAAATCAATTTAATGAAATACCTTGAATTTAAAAACAATTATTGAATGTTAATTAATTTAAATTTAAATTTATACGGTTTTAAATTAATTGTTTTATTTTATATTTAAAATCTATTTTTTCTGGTCGTTTCTATTCTCCTACCTCATTCCTTTTCGGGGATGAAAAGTTTTGAGTGAGGGAGAGTGTAACGACCAGTAAATTTTGGGGGTTTATTAATTTAATTTATTTGAATTTTGTGAAATATTAAATTATAAAATTTTGAAATACAAACTTGATAATTAGAATACTCTACTTTATCATAGCAAATGGTAAATTTTCATCTGATAAAATGAAAGTTTATTTTGTTGTGTAAATCTATTTCAATTTAAATCAGTTAATATTTGATGATAATAAAATGTTTTCCAAGCCCGAATATTTTTTTGAGAAAATTTGTAAATCATCTTCTCAGAGAGATGTCATATTTCGTTTCTCCAAATTTGGACTTCTATTGCACCGTTCATCTTATTTCTGACATTTTTGCAGTATTTAGGTATCGATATCAAATTTTGATCGGATGATCGTACCACTGATATTTGTATACCATTTTTATCGTCTCGTCGTGCTGATCTCCGCAGTATATTCAATTCTGTGTTTTGAAGTCTGGAAGACAGCGAAATCTTTGGAAACTTTTACCATACCGGTTCCGTATTTTAGCATTTTTACTTTTCTTGACCTTTTGTTATCTACTGGGCAAATGTACAGCCACTTGCCTTTAGAATTCCAAGATATTAATATCTAGCTCTTGCCATTTCACCGGTTGCCTCAAGTTCGTTTGTTCTCTGGTTTTAATAGAGAAAGATAGAAAAAAATTGAATATTCGTTCTGCCTTTCCCTTCTCCTATCTATATTTTTGCTTTCCTTTTCGAAAACTAGCTTGTTGTGCCTTCAAGTGCTTGCCGCCTGCCCACGTTATTAACTCCAACTAATTCGGTCTCTCCCATATGCATGCGACCTCAACAACCCACCCTTGTGTTAGTCCGTGAGATGATGGTTTTGATGACAACAACCTTAGAATAAATTATAAAATAGAAATACTGACATTATAAGTTTAGATATATATGTATATACAGGATTTAACCATGCAGGTACCAAGAAAGAAGACTTTACAGTATAGAGATTCAAGATATCGAGATAGAAGACTCAGGAGTATCAAGATTATCAAGAGTTCAAGATTTCAAGGTTAAGTATTTTTATTAGGAATTTTGTTAAAACTCATAGAAAAGCACTGGCATCTTAAAATCCAATTTATTCGTGGAATGGAATCCACTTCGAGCCTGTTAAAGGGATGGAACCCTAAGTAGGATGGAAATGACGAAAAATCTAGTAGAACATTGTTTTGTATCCGCTAACTTTTTATTTAAAATGATTTTTCAAAATTATATCCTGTTTTCAAAATGTTTTTCAAAACTTTCTTTTTAAAAGATTCAAAACCCTCTATCCTAATTTTAAATAATTTTAGCCTCAAAATTATCTTTAATTTCAAAGTGAAATTACTCCTGATTTTAAACCATTTTTTAATATAATATATTTAACTTTTAAATATTTATACTTAGATTTAAATATAAAATTATAGTTGAATTATATATATATTATTCTATTATTCTCTATATTTACTTATGAATTTTAACTATAGTCAAGTATATTTACAAAAGCTTAAAGTAGTTTTAATATAAAATAAAAGTTATTTTCAAAGAAAATCAAAACACCAAAAAATTCTTTGGGATGTCGACATGCTCAAGTACCCCATGTCGACATGGTGTCAGTTGAATTCAAAATTTAAATTTCAAAAGAAGTGTTTATTCGCCATAACTCTTCATGAATGGACATGGCTGTTGTTCTTCTATAAACAGGGGTTAGTTTCAACGAATTTTATATCGGATTTTCTGTTTTTCACTCCTCTTCTTCTTCCACATTTCTTAATACATATTCTTACCATTACTCTGCCGAAATCAACATTGATTCGAACTCGCTTACTTCTAGTTTGATTCTCTATCACTATCTCTACAAGGTTCTCAGTGCTATTTAGAGTTATAGACTTCTTTGCAATCTATTAAGTGAGAAAAGGTGTGATTGTAGCCTTGGAAATCAATCAAGGGAGAAAAGGTGTGATTGTAGCCTTGGAAAATCAATTGGGTAAACTTATGGCCCGGAAATCAAGTATCTCTACCCAGAGGATAGAAATTCTGGAGGGTGTACCTCGTAGCCTTGAAACCGAGGGTGTAATTATACAATTGTTTTTGAAAGGAAATCCGTACTTGTGTTGCGGGACTGGATGTAGGGTAACTTCGAACCAGTATAAAATTCGGTGTGTTCTTTCCTTTACTGCTTTAATTTTATTTCTGCATCTATGTTTGTTTCTGTGATCATATCTACGTCTGTATATTGCATACATCGGTGTCTAAATTAACATAAACTCAAAAAGATTTAGTATTTCTTTATTAACACTATTCACCCCCCTCTGGTGCTAATCCTAGCCTTAAGATCCGTAATCCGCATTTCTCACAATTGGTATCAGAGCAAGGTTTTCAAAGTTTCATAATCTGAATTTTGAAAAGTTTTCAAAATGGCTACCAACACTAGTACTGTTACTAACACTAGTATCTCTGTCACTAGTTCATTTGTGGAGGGTCAGTCTACTGTCAGACCACCACTTTTTAATGGCAGTAAGTATGCATATTGGGCATGAAGGATGAAAATATATTTACAATCTATAGGATTAGACGCTTAGAATATCACACAAACTGAATATTCCGAACCCACAACTAATTTTTCACAGTGGACTGCTAAGCAAAAGACTGTTGCACAAAATAATTCTAAGGCAATGAATATTCTGTTTTGTTCACCAGATAGAAACGAATTCAATAGAGTGTCAGTTTGTAAGTCTGCATATGAAATTTGGAAAACTTTGCAAGTTACTCACAAAGGAACAAGCAAAGTTAAACAAACCAAAATTTCTATGCTTACAAATTAGTTTCAATTATTTAAAATGAATCCTAATGAGTCTATTTTGGATATGTATAGTAGATTTCAGGATATGTGCATTCTCTTATATTTTTGGGAAAGGAATTTTCTGAAGAAGACCAAGTCAGAAAGATTTTAAATTCTCTAACTCCAGAATGGGATCAAATGACACTTGCGATCGAAGAGGCAAATGACATCAGTACTTTAAAGATAGAAGAAGTAATTGGAAATCTAATGTCATATGAAGTTCAAATGATCGGGAGAAGAGAAAGTAAAGCATATGAAAAGAAATCAATGGCATTCAATCCATTGACCGATGGATCAGACTCAAACAGTGATAATGATGAAGAGATAGCCTTTATGACCAGAAATTTTAGGAAATTCCTGAAATACAAAAAGATGAATAATCTCAAGAGAAACAACTATAAGAATTCTGGAAATCAGAATGTAGTGCCAAATAATGACAAATGTTACAACTGTGATAAACCAGGCCATTTCAAAGGAGACTGTCCGTATCCAGATAGGCAAAATTCCCCTATGGACAATGATCCACCAAAGAAATGGAAGCATGCATTTACTGCTACCCTAGATGGCTCAGACTCGTCCTCAAGTGATGATGATCAAAAGACAGATAATTTGAATTTGCGTTTCACAGCTGTTCATGACTCCGACGAATTCAAAGAAACAGACTCAGAAAAAGGTACACGTTTACAATACAATTGGTTGAAATTGCTTGCTTAGAATTAGTTGCTTGATTGTTTGATTGATTGATTTTGAATTGGTGTGTTATTTGAATTTTAAAATTTGTTTTCTATTTTTTATTATTATTTCATTTTTTTATTACTATTTTTCTTATTTTTATTATTATTTGTTAATAGTATAATAATATTTTTTGAAATATACTTGAAGTTTAATAATATTTCAGATATATATAGGCATAAAAAATAATAATAATATTTATATATATATATATATATATATATATATATATTAGAGAACTTAGGAAAAATCAATTCATGAAAATTCAAAGGCACATGTCGACATGGTCCCTACCATGATGTCGACATGGGTACCTTAATTTGAATTTCAAAATTTGAATTCAAATATTTGAATTTCCCTCCACCTTTTCACTCCATTCAATTCTCTGAAAAGCTACCTTTTGACCAGAGAATATGTCCTTTAAGAATCTATTTATTCACTATCTTTTATCATATCTTTTCACTCTCATTTTCAAATTCAAACTCTCTCTTTATAACTTCAAGCTCTCTACTCTCTACTTTAATGGCTTCTTCAAGCAACCCCTCCACCATGAGAATTTCCAAAAAAATCAAAGAGCAATTATTCAATGATCTAGAGGCAATAAAAGCATACATCAATTATGCTAACTATGCTAAAGTCCATCCCGAAAAATTTGCCATTTTTCAAGATTTTTCTTCTTATGAACTTGATTCTCCTTTTGCAAACAATGGAGTTCTTAGTCTTATTGATGCTTCTCAAAATGATTTTGTTTGCTATCCAAATCTTGTCAAAATTTTCTATGCTAATTTAAACCATTGATTTTATCATGGAAATGAGGATGAAATTTGAAGTAGTGTCAAAGGCACTAGAATTGTTTTGAATTGTGATCTTTTGGGTACCATTCTCAATTGCAAGTGTATGGGAATGGATCTTTCTAATTTTAAAATCGATGAAAATGATCGTGAGACATTTCATCACATTTTCGAAGGGATTGATAATTTTGAATTCAAAAATCGAAATTTTCGTCCAAAGGCAAGAATTGTCGATCTTCTTTTGCAACATACTTTGACCCCAAGATCGGGGAATTTTAACAATCCTACTACAAAAGTTTGCAAAGCTCTTTTTGATATTTTTGGAAATTATGACTTAAATTAGGCGCAAGTTATTTTGGATGAACTTCGTCCTAAAAATCTTGAAATGGGTGAGAATACTTTATACCATGGAATTTATCTCACTCGGATTTTTAACTATTTTGGAGTGGATTTCAAAGGCGAAGAATTTGTTTCTAGAAAAGCTTTCAATCATTCCAACATTTCGCTTATGAAAATTCCTTTTGTTTTTCAACCTTATGAGACCCTTGCCGAAAAAGAAGAGCGTCATGAGGAAATGGAAGAAGAGGAAGAGGAAGAGGAAGAGGAAGAGGAAGAAGAAGAAAAAGAAGGGGATGAAATGAAAATTGAAGAAGAAGAAGAAGAAGAAGAAGGTGAAACCTCTTTGGAAAGCATTGACTATCCTCCTAATCCATCCACCAAAACACTTCTCAAAAACCAAAAGACGATTGTTGAGAATCAACGGATTCTTAAAAGATCCGTTAGTAAGAAGTTGGACAAAATTTCATCCAAGATGAACAAGTTCATTTCCAAAGTCAGCAAGAAACTTGGACTATCTTCATCATCATCATCCTCTAACTAGTTTTATCTTTTCATATCTTGTTGTATTTATATTAGTTTGCTTTATTTCGAATGTTCATGTAGTTTGTAATGTGCTTAATCGTAGTATTATCGTAGTATGCATTGAAATGAAATTTCCTTCCTGTTATCTAACTTATCTTGTTCCAGAATAAATGTTAGTATATTACATATATATATATATATATATATATATATACACACACACACACAATTATTCACAAAATCAAATTAGTCATAATTTTTCACTAAACCATGTCGACATCCCCTATATGACCTTGTCGACATGTACTGTAAGAAATGACAATTGATTTTGAATTTGAAATTTGAATAACTACCAAGTGTCTGTTCATATCAAACAAATTTCTACACCTATAAATACTTGTTTCTTCCAGAATTCTTCACTAAATTTATTTTTTATCATCTATATCCTTTATTTCTTTCACAAATTCAACTATGGCTAATCCTATTCACAATCCATCCGAAAATCTTGAAGAAACGAAACCCTTAATTCGTTCAAGAATATTCTCTCGTTTATTCTACGTAACCAGCATCACTTAGAATTGAGTCAAATGCAGATGATCAAGGAACAACAAAGGCACTTCGATGCGATACGATGGATGATCTCCTCTCTGCACAAGGATGATAACGAAGCAATCCTCCTATCTCTCTCACCAATGACAATGATAATTGGGATGCTATTAAGGCAGACTCAATCTTTGGAGAAGAAGGATGGGTGGAAGTTCCACGTAACGTTTAATTTTTATTTGTTTGCTTTGATTGATTTGGTCTAGATTGATACTCTGTGTGGATTGATTTCTTGATATTGGTTTGAAGATTGTTGTATAAAACATATATATATATATATATATACACATTGAAATGTATATAGCCTTTGATTAGTTATCATGTTCATAAGTACAATTATTTCTTAATCTATATATTTCATTTTCCGTTGCATAGTTTATCAATGCAGGTACTGAAGCCCAAGAATGAGGGGGAGTGAGTTTTTTGTTGATAACAAAGGGGGAGAAATATAAAATAGGATAGTTAGGCATAAATTAAGGGGGAGTTTATTAGTTTTATGGGGAGTTATTAGGATAGAAGTAATATTTTATAAACAAAGGTTGTCATCATCAAAAAGGGGGAGATTGTTAGTCCGTGAGATGATGGTTTTGATGACAACAACCTTAGAATAGATTATAAAATAGAAATACTGACATTATAAGTTTAGATATATATGTATATGCAGGATTTAAACATGCAGGTACCAAGAATGAAGACTGTACAGCATAGAGATTCAAGATATCGAGATAGAAGACTCATGAGTATCAAGATTATCAAGAGTTCAAGATTTCAAGGTTAAGTATTTTTATTAGGAATTTTGTTAAAACTCATAGAAAAACACTGGCATCTTAAAATCCAATTTATTCGTGGAATGGAATCCACTTCGAGCCTGTTAAAGGGATGGAACCCTAAGTAGGATGGAACCTACGAAAAATCTAGTGGAACATTGTTTTGTATCCGCTGACTTTTTATTTAAAATTATTTTTTAAAATTATTTTTCAAAATTATATCCTATTTTCAAAATGTTTTACAAAATTTTCCTTTTAAAAGATTCAAAACCCTCTATCCTAATTTTAAATAATTTTAGCCTCAAAATTATCTTTAATTTCAAAGTCAAATTACTCCTGATTTTAAACTATCTTTTAATATAATGTATTTAACTTTTAGATTTTTATACTTAGATTTAAATATAAAATTATAGTTAAATTCTATATATATTATTCTCTATATTTACTTATGAATTTTAACTATAGTCAAGTATATTTATAAAAGTTTAAAATAGTTTTAATGTAAAATAAAAGTTATTTTCAAAGAAAATCAAAACACCAAAAAATCCTTTGGGATGTCGACATGCCCAAGTACCCCATGTCGACATGGTGTCAGTTGAATTAAAAATTTAAATTTCAAAAGAAGTGTCTATTCGCCAAAACTCTTCATGAATGGACATGGCTGTTGTTCTTCTATAAATAGGGGTTAGTTTCAACGAATTTTATATCAGATTTTCTGGTTTTTCACTTCTCTTCTTCTTCTTCCACATTTCTTAATACATATTTTTACCATTACACTGCCGAAATCAACATTGAATCAAACTCGTTTACTTCTAGTTTGATTCTCTATCACTATCTCTACAAGGTTCTCAGTGCTATTTAGAGTTATAGACTTCTTTGTAAACTATTAAGCGAGAAAAAGTGTGATTGTAGCCTTGGAAATCAATCAAAAGAGAAAATGTGTGATTGTAGCCTTGGTAAATCAATTGGGTAACTTGTGGCCCGGAAATCAAGTATCTCTACCCAGAGGATAGAAATTCTGGAGGGTGTACCTCGTAGCCTTGAAACCGAGGATGTAATTGTACAATTGCTTCTGAAAGGAAATCCGTACTTGTGTTGCGGGACTGGATGTCAGGTAACTCCGAACCAGTATAAAATCCGGTGTGTTCTTGTAACGACCCAGGATTTTTAGTAATTAAATTTTTTATATTTAATTAATTTTAAATATTTATAAGTGAATTTTTAAGTCAAATAAATTTTTATTTGAATTATTGGATTTAATTGGATTATTAAATCGATAATTTAATACGTTAAATTATGGAAATAATTGAAAATATAGTTAAATATGATTGAAAATGATTTTTAAAATTTTATTTTATCATATGGGAGTTAGAATGATATTTTAGAACTTTTAAAATCGAATTAAAAGTTAATTTGTGAAAATTGAATATTTTAATATTTAAATCGACTAGTGAAAATAGTCAATTTTTGAACAGTCTCAGAATTGAACGAAACCAGTTCCATTGGATCCGTAATAGTTAGTTATTACCGGATTTCAAATTTCGTGTCAATCGGAGTTATCGTTTGAGCGTGGCAGCTCGAAACGCATCGATTTATTTTTAATTTAAATTTGGCGAGCTAAAATAGCCATTTTTCAAAAAGTCTCGGATTTCGACGAAACCAGTTTCATCGGATCCGTAATGTGATATTACTGTAAGGTTTCAAATTTCAAGTCAATTGGATTTACCGTTTGTCCTGTACGAATTAAAACGCCTAGAAATCGACTTAAATCGGTTTAATTCAAATTGAGCGTTTACAGCCATAACTCGCACATACTTTCGAATTAGCTTCCGAAACCTGTTCCATTGTGTCCGGAACGCGGGGTAAACCCTAGAAACGCTGGTTACGGCGCGTAAATCGGAGTTCGGAATTTCCGGGATGAATAGTGTTCGTCGGTTCCTTATAAATAGCCCACTATCTCAAAAATTTATAAAAAATAAATAAAAACAAACCCTAGCCGCCAGTTGCAGACCCACGGCCAGAATTTACCAAACTTCCTCCCTCCAAATCTTCTAATCTATGCATCGATACAAGAAACGTTCAACTACAATGTTGAAGAGGGCAATGAGAGCTTGGATTTCAACGGCTATGATCGCGAATGGGTGAGTGGATTGGTGGCAAATTGAAGTGGAAGAGTGGCCGTTCGGCCTCGAGATTCGTGTACTATGGGGGGCCGAGTTGGCCAGGCTTCAGGCCGAACATGAGGGGGGTGATGGCCTTCGATTTGGCGCGTCTTGATCGTGTTGTAGTGGCTTGTGTTGGGCACGAGTTCAAACCCTAATAGCTTGTAAATGGGTTCATGGTGACGGCCTAATACCTGTACATTACGTGATGAAGGAGATGGACAAGGAGCGGCCCTGATGCACTCAAGTTGAGATCTACGGTGGATGCTTGCTTAGGGTATTAAAGTTGTAAATTTTAATTTTAAAAATTCGTGTAAGTTCAATAATTCATAACTTTTTCATACGAGGTCGAAAAAATGCAAACTCAGTTGCGTTGGAATCGTATGGACGAGCACTACGCGATGGAGTTGGTTTGGAGTCGTTTGGAGTTAGTGAGAATTTTGGGTAAAATTAAACGTCCGTTTAATTTTATTCGAAATAAATCGCTAAAACGGAAATAAAATCAAGGTGAGAATTTCTCACTCAATCGAATCAGTTTCGATTTTATTTTAAATAGTTAGATTTAAAATATTTGAATGCATGTTTGAATGTTGATTGATATCTATTGATTGTTAAAATAGACATTATACGCCGTTAGTAAGCGGGTGTTATTTATTAAAAACATATACCGCGAATATTTCATAAACAGTGAAATTGGTATTATATATAATATCAATATATATATATTGGCATATGTATATATTGCAGTTGTTGATTCCCCGCATTTTGTTTAGCGGATGAGACCCTATTGCGCCGTTATTAAGCGGATAATATTTAATAAGAACATATACCGCGATAATTTCGTACTGGAGCGAAATTGGTATTGTGCTAATGTTTTTGGATGCAGGAAAACAGGTTGGAGGGATCCAACTGGATTCCTCAACAGTATTTATTTGATTATGGATATTTTGATATTCGTTGATTATCATATACGATATGTGATATCGTTGTTGTCGTGATTGACTATTTGATGTGTAGCATCATTGGACCAAATTTGGAATTTTAAAATGATTTATAAAGTGATTTTTTGAAAATATACTTTATGTTTGGAGTTGATCCATTTTAAATAAATAAACGTTATAATTTTTAATGTTATAAAAATTATGATTTTTGTGAAATACAGTTAAAAACTGATTTTTGAGAATATGATGCTATTGATTTTATAAAATAGTTTAATCGAGATATTTTAGAATTATTGTGAAACGTTTAAATATAGGATTTATAAAATTTGATTATTTTATAAATCAAGAGAAAGGATGAAATATAAAGGAAATTAAAGACGTTTTAAAGAATAATATAAATTGATTTATATTAAAGGATTTATAAATTGATATTTATAAATTAAAACATTTGAATTATAAAACGAGTTTTTATAAGTGTTTGAATGAAGTGAAAATGGATTGCATATGTGAACGGGATTTATAAAATTATAAATGGTGAAGTTATAAATGAAATTTATAAATAGTGAGATTTATGAATTTTGTGAGGTTATTAAAGAATATATTTGGATAAATGAATGAATCTTATAAGTTATAAGATTTTTATATTGGGAAGTTTAAAAAGAATGATTTTTGTAAACAAAGAAATTACAAGCATTTAACTTATAAGATGAACTGTTAGTATATCATTGAGATATGGAATTGAATAGTTTAATAAAGGAATTTATAAACGTTGTTTATAAATTCGCAAACAACTTATTTTGATAAGTAAATTGTTGAAACCTATAAATGGAGTTATATTCACATTTTTGAATAGTGAATAATCCTTTGAATTAAAATGAATAAAAGGATGAAATTGTTAATGAAGTATATTCACGTTTTTGAATAGTGAATAAGATGTTAAAGAAATTGTTTTGAATGTGATATTTCAAATAGAATTAAAACTATCTAACGATGTTTTAAAATGTGTTGAGATTCGAAACCATAGATTTCAACATTTATTGTTGAAATAGACATTTTCGAGAAATAGAAGGAGATGATGGACTATAACACTGTTGTTATAGTAAATGATTTCCGAAAGGAAATGTTTTGTATAGTATTGGGATTTATATATCTATTTAATTTCGAATCCCTATACTAGTGAATTTGGGTTGTCGTAACGATGTTTTACGCAACATTCGTTTTGGCCCAAATAAATATGTTTATGAGAATGATTTCCTTAAAGAATGAAATATATACTTAATTTCGATTTAGGTATATTGAATATTTTCTAAGTGTTGAAAATAAATAAAATTTGTGAATTACTTATTAAATAAGTATGGAAATGTTTTCCAATATAAAGTGAATACTTTGAGAATTTATCTTTTTGAAGATAAATTGAAATGAATAATTGAAAACGTATATGCATGAATATTTTAGAATATAAATTCACTAAGGAATTTATAAAAGGAAGTGGAATCTCTTTTAAAAATAAATATTGATTTATTTTTGAAGTATGAAATAATATATCTTGTAAAGATATTTTGGGAAAATAAATAATTTGGAAAATTATTTGGAATCTGGTGATGTGTGCATACCCATTGATAGTTCTATAATCGACTATCAATATTTCCCTTTGAATGGGTAATTGATGTGATTTGTTTGAATGTGAATGCTACACTTATTTTTGAATAAGCGCTCACTATTCGGGTTAACCGGGAAAGGACCATGGGGTCGTATAACCCATTCCGAATATGTGATACGTCGTTATGAATTGCATTGAAGATCGGTGTTGAAGACCCGGTATTTGCGAGAGCGATAGGATGACCTGTCGATTTACTCTGCACCGAGTTGCTCCGGTATAGAGTTCTCCATATGTGATGGTGAATCCGATCAGGATTGTGAATATCCGGATTGCAAGGACTTCTTTGTAAGTGCCTTCGGTTTTGTTCGATCCCGGAACAGACTTGTATGGATTGTGTGTCTGACATTACAAGTTGAGATATAAAGCCGATTTCTTTCAAATATATTTCTGTTGGTGGCGAAGAATTTATTCTTTTAGCTTAACACCCTTCTCTGAGACGTACGAGCTCAGAGGTTATATAGTTGAAGTTATCAGCGATGTATTCCCAATTTGGTAATGTGACATGCTGAGTGTTGCTGTGAAATGATCATTGTGTTGATTATTTGTGATAGGATCGTTTATTTGATCGTCTATCTTAGTGATCATTGTGTTGATCATTTGTTGACCCAAAGCATGGCTTTTGTATAAAGTATGTTTTTGTGGACGTGACTTCGTCGAACCTCACACCCCGGAAATGGTCAAAACAGGAAAGATGCGGCAAGGTTATGAGGGGTAGCACCCTTTAGGGTATGTACATTTCCTTCTGGAAAGAGGTTGTATCATGGTATGGAGCCCAGATATTTAACCTATGTGGTTACTACGAATTTATTACTTTGTGGTTGTTGGCTTTCGGGATCCCGTGAGAAAGGTCGTTTACGATCGGGGAATGGCGTGCTCGTGTCAGTAGTTACCCAGTTAGGGGTAACCCGGCCTTGTGTTGGCAGAGTTCCGGTTTGGTTCTCGGGGATGTCTTTCCAGAGGCATTCTCATGTGGCAATGGGAAGTTCCTTGGCCTGACCATTTGTTGGAAATCCAAAGAAACAATACGTGACTTGTATGGTTTTAGTTGTAGAACCTGCCATTTAATATGGTAGCTATTAGTAGGCATAATATAATGGTACCTATGCTGGCTAAGATTTATATTCTACTTTCGAAATGAATTTTCTACACTATGCACTAGTAATAATATGAAATGTTCTTTTTAATGCGTATCAAGCATCTTTGACTATCATAAGGAGAAATCTTCTCCAAGTCTGCGTTTGCATTGTGTGTGTGGCAGGAGGTCTTATGGTAGTCTCATTTTTAAAAGCATTGCGAATTGATTTTTAAAAATATTCCTCTATTTTAAATTGATTTTAAAGATAAATAAACTGTTTTGAGTTCTCACACCAGTCACATGACTGACTTGGAGTTTATTGTTTTCCTTCCTAAACTCTGGGTGCCCACCAATTTCCACACGGGCAGTCAAGAGTTAAGGTTTATCAGGATATTCTGGATATTCTGGAGTTGCTGGAGGCAAGCTGGATGGCATGGCGTATTATTTATATAGTATTTCTTTTTCCGCTGCACTGTTTGTTGTTGTTGTTGTATACTCTGATGATATGATGTAATGAAATGTGATGTAATGTAATAACTGATATAGTTCTTTGTTTAAAGATTATTCATTTATTATTATATGTTGTTCCGCTGCGAATTGTGAGATTCTGATGTTGTTCTGTTGTTTTCTGTCCCGTCCTATTTTCTTCTGTTTCTCTGTTTCCTTTCTCTTCTCTATTCTCTTTTCTTTCTATTTTAAAATATTCTGTTTTCTTTCTGTTCTATCTTCTATTTTTCTTTTCCCTCCATCTTCTACCTTATCTATTATGTTCTAATCTTCTACCTTTTTCTCTTCTTTTCTTACTTTTTCTGTTCTTAAATTTTTCTTAAAACCCCTAAGGTTTCGTATTTTCGTTCATCTTGAATTAAACAAAGGAGATTAGTGTCTATTCAAGGAGTACGGACTTACGGGTCTTTACATGTTGGTATCAGAGCTTATGGTTAAGCGACAACCATGGTTCTGTTGGGTATTATTCATTAGAGATAGAGTCAGTAGTACTCTAGAATGAATTTGAGTGTAATAATAGCTATGAGAGCGTATTTGGTAGTAATATAAAATTGTTTTATATTGTGATGATTGGTTTGTTGAGTGGTATATAGATTCTGGTTAATACGAGTAATTAACGTTGTTGATAGGAATTTCTAAACGCTTGAATAGAACAATTCGACACAATATTGATTTTAAATGGGGTAAATGAAATAATTTTACCTTGATTATATTTTATGTATAAAGAAATAATTTTCAGGATTATTAAAATGTATATAAGTTGATTGTTAGGTTGTTTGAATAATCTAAATAAAGGAATAATTGTATAAGAAAAAGAATTATAAGAATTGAATTATAATTAAAGTGATTTACAATTGTGAAATAAACTTATATATAAGAAGTGAAACTATATGAATATATTTATGAATATGAATTGTAAATAAAAATGAATGTGAACTAAAGTTATGCAAATGAAATTCAACTTTTGTAATTGAATTAAATTAATGGATTGAATGTAAATAAATCAAATGTGATTAAATTGAGAACCAATTCATTGAATATTAATGAGAATATAAATGAATATATATTGATTTTGAATTTGTTGAACGCTAGTTGGTTGATGTTTGAATATGTTGCATTTGCTATGTTGACATATATAGTTATTATGTTACTATATGTTGTATATTGAGATTATTATCATATATGCATGATTCTCATGTTGTTTGTTGAGTAATTAGTAGGTGCGGATCGCGTTTGCTTCGCATTTGGAGCTCGCTTTTGCGCTATATTAGCCGTATATGCTAGCTAATAAAATATAAGGTACATATCTCGGATTAAATATCGTACTTTTACACTTTTTTCCCTTCGGGATGCCTCATTACTTGATGAGATGTATATTTGTGATATATATACTGTCATTTTTTTTTCGGATCGAGCCGCGCAAAGGAGACTATGGCGAATTTTTCCGAAAATTTAAGGCGTTAGAAAAAATTTGGGAAATTTGGGAAATTTTGAAAACTTTAACTTTGATTTTGGATTGAAAGTTAAACAATGGTAGTTGTTTTTGAAAAGATAACTAAGTATGATTTGAAAACTTAGTAAGTATTGTAAGAAGTTTAACTATGAATTTTTGGAAAATTAATAAATTCCATAACTTTTCTTACTTGTAATTTCGAGGACGAAATTCTTTTAAGTGGGGAAGATTGTAACGACCCAGGATTTTTAGTAATTAATTTTTTTATATTTAATTAATTTTAAATATTTATAAGTGAATTTTTAAGTCAAATAAATTTTTATTTGAATTATTGGATTTAATTGGATTATTAAATCGATAATTTAATACGTTAAATTATGGAAATAATTGAAAATATAGTTAAATATGATTGAAAATGATTTGTAAAATTTTATTTTATCATATGGGAGTTAGAATGATATTTTAGAACTTTTAAAATCGAATTAAAGGTTAATTTGTGAAAATTGAATATTTTAATATTTAAATCGACTAGTGAAAATAGTCAATTTTTGAACAGTCTCAGAATTGAACGAAACCAGTTCCATTGGATCCGTAATAGTTAGTTATTATCGGATTTCAAATTTTGTGTCAATCGGAGTTATCGTTTGAGCGTGGCAGCTCGAAATGCATCGATTTATTTTTAATTTAAATTTGGCGAGCTAAAATAGCCATTTTTCAAAAAGTCTCGGATTTCGACGAAACCAGTTTCATCGGATCCGTAATGTGATATTATTGTAAGGTTTCAAATTTCAAGTCAATCGGATTTACCGTTTGTCCTGTACGAATTAAAACGCCTAGAAATCGACTTAAATCGGTTTAATTCAAATTGAGCGTTTACAGCCATAACTCGCACATACTTTCGAATTAGCTTCCGAAACCTGTTCCATTGTGTCCGGAATGCGGGGTAAACCCTAGAAACGCTGGTTACGGCGCGTAAATCGGAGTTCGGAATTTCCGGGATGAATAGTGTTCGTCGGTTCCTTATAAATAGCCCACTATCTCAAAAATTTATAAAATAAAAATAAAAACAAACCCTAGCCGCCAGTTGCAGACCCACGGCCAGAATTTACCAAACTTCCTCCCTCCAAATCTTCTAATCTATGCATCGATACAAGAAACGTTCAACTACAATGTTGAAGAGGGCAATGAGAGCTTGGATTTCAACGGCTATGATCGCGAATGGGTGAGTGGATTGGTGGCAAATTGAAGTGGAAGAGTGGCCGTTCGGCCTCGAGATTCGTGTACTATGGGGGGCCGAGTTGGCCAGGCTTCAGGCCGAACATGAGGGGGGTGATGGCCTTCGATTTGGCGCGTCTTGATCGTGTTGTAGTGGCTTGTGTTGGGCACGAGTTCAAACCCTAATAGCTTGTAACTGGGTTCATGGTGACGGCCTAATACCTGTACATTACGTGATGAAGGAGATGGACAAGGAGCGGCCCTGATGCACTCAAGTTGAGATCTACGGTGGATGCTTGCTTAGGGTATTAAAGTTGTAAATTTTAATTTTAAAAATTCGTGTAAGTTCAATAATTCATAACTTTTTCATACGAGGTCGAAAAAATGCAAACTCAGTTGCGTTGGAATCGTATGGACGAGCACTACGCGGTGGAGTTGGTTTGGAGTCGTTTGGAGTTAGTGAGAATTTTGGGTAAAATTAAACGTCCGTTTAATTTTATTCGAAATAAATCGCTAAAACGGAAATAAAATCAAGGTGAGAATTTCTCACTCAATCGAATCAGTTTCGATTTTATTTTAAATAGTTAGATTTAAAATATTTGAATGCATGTTTGAATGTTGATTGATATCTATTGATTGTTAAAATAGACATTATACGCCGTTAGTAAGCGGGTGTTATTTATTAAAAACATATACCGCGAATATTTCATAAACAGTGAAATTGGTATTATATATAATATCAATATATATATATTGGCATATGTATATATTGCAGTTGTTGATTCCCCGCATTTTGTTTAGGGGATGAGACCCTATTACGCCGTTATTAAGCGGATAATATTTAATAAGAACATATACCGCGATAATTTCGTACTGGAGCGAAATTGGTATTGTGCTAATGTTTTTGGATGCAGGAAAACAGGTTGGAGGGATCCAACTGGATTCCTCAACAGTATTTATTTGATTATGGATATTTTGATATTCGTTGATTATCATATACGATATGTGATATCGTTGTTGTCGTGATTGACTATTTGATGTGTAGCATCATTGGACCAAATTTGGAATTTTAAAATGATTTATAAAGTGATTTTTTGAAAATATACTTTATGTTTGGAGTTGATCCATTTTAAATAAATAAACGTTATAATTTTTAATGTTATAAAAATTATGATTTTTGTGAAATACAGTTAAAAACTGATTTTTGAGAATATGATGCTATTGATTTTATAAAATAGTTTAATCGAGATATTTTAGAATTATTGTGAAACGTTTAAATATAGGATTTATAAAATTTGATTATTTTATAAATCAAGAGAAAGGATGAAATATAAAGGAAATTAAAGACGTTTTAAAGAATAATATAAATTGATTTATATTAAAGGATTTATAAATTGATATTTATAAATTAAAACATTTGAATTATAAAACGAGTTTTTATAAGTGTTTGAATGAAGTGAAAATGGATTGCATATGTGAACGGGATTTATAAAATTATAAATGGTGAAGTTATAAATGAAATTTATAAATAGTGAGATTTATGAATTTTGTGAGGTTATTAAAGAATATATTTGGATAAATGAATGAATCTTATAAGTTATAAGATTTTTATATTGGGAAGTTTAAAAAGAATGATTTTTGTAAACAAAGAAATTACAAGCATTTAACTTATAAGATGAACTGTTAGTATATCATTGAGATATGGAATTGAATAGTTTAATAAAGGAATTTATAAACGTTGTTTATAAATTCGCAAACAACTTATTTTGATAAGTAAATTGTTGAAACCTATAAATGGAGTTATATTCACATTTTTGAATAGTGAATAATCCTTTGAATTAAAATGAATAAAAGGATGAAATTGTTAATGAAGTATATTCACGTTTTTGAATAGTGAATAAGATGTTAAAGAAATTGTTTTGAATGTGATATTTCAAATAGAATTAAAACTATCTAACGATGTTTTAAAATGTGTTGAGATTCGAAACCATAGATTTCAACATTTATTGTTGAAATAGACATTTTCGAGAAATAGAAGGAGATGATGGACTATAACACTGTTGTTATAGTAAATGATTTCCGAAAGGAAATGTTTTGTATAGTATTGGGATTTATATATCTATTTAATTTCGAATCCCTATACTAGTGAATTTGGGTTGTCGTAACGATGTTTTACGCAACATTCGTTTTGGCCCAAATAAATATGTTTATGAGAATGATTTCCTTAAAGAATGAAATATATACTTAATTTCGATTTAGGTATATTGAATATTTTCTAAGTGTTGAAAATAAATAAAATTTGTGAATTACTTATTAAATAAGTATGGAAATGTTTTCCAATATAAAGTGAATACTTTGAGAATTTATCTTTTTGAAGATAAATTGAAATGAATAATTGAAAACGTATATGCATGAATATTTTAGAATATAAATTCACTAAGGAATTTATAAAAGGAAGTGGAATCTCTTTTAAAAATAAATATTGATTTATTTTTGAAGTATGAAATAATATATCTTGTAAAGATATTTTGGGAAAATAAATAATTTGGAAAATTATTTGGAATCTGGTGATGTGTGCATACCCATTGATAGTTCTATAATCGACTATCAATATTTCCCTTTGAATGGGTAATTGATGTGATTTGTTTGAATGTGAATGCTACACTTATTTTTGAATAAGCGCTCACTATTCGGGTTAACCGGGAAAGGACCATGGGGTCGTATAACCCATTCCGAATATGTGATACGTCGTTATGAATTGCATTGAAGATCGGTGTTGAAGACCCGGTATTTGCGAGAGCGATAGGATGACCTGTCGATTTACTCTGCACCGAGTTGCTCCGGTATAGAGTTCTCCATATGTGATGGTGAATCCGATCAGGATTGTGAATATCCGGATTGCAAGGACTTCTTTGTAAGTGCCTTCGGTTTTGTTCGATCCCGGAACAGACTTGTATGGATTGTGTGTCTGACATTACAAGTTGAGATATAAAGCCGATTTCTTTCAAATATATTTCTGTTGGTGGCGAAGAATTTATTCTTTTAGCTTAACACCCTTCTCTGAGACGTACGAGCTCAGAGGTTATATAGTTGAAGTTATCAGCGATGTATTCCCAATTTGGTAATGTGACATGCTGAGTGTTGCTGTGAAATGATCATTGTGTTGATTATTTGTGATAGGATCGTTTATTTGATCGTCTATCTTAGTGATCATTGTGTTGATCATTTGTTGACCCAAAGCATGGCTTTTGTATAAAGTATGTTTTTGTGGACGTGACTTCGTCGAACCTCACACCCCGGAAATGGTCAAAACAGGAAAGATGCGGCAAGGTTATGAGGGGTATCACCCTTTAGGGTATGTACATTTCCTTCTGGATAGAGGTTGTATCATGGTATGGAGCCCAGATATTTAACCTATGTGGTTACTACGAATTTATTACTTTGTGGTTGTTGGCTTTCGGGATCCCGTGAGAAAGGTCGTTTACGATCGGGGAATGGCGTGCTCGTGTCAGTAGTTACCCAGTTAGGGGTAACCCGGCCTTGTGTTGGCAGAGTTCCGGTTTGGTTCTCGGGGATGTCTTTCCGGAGGCATTCTCATGTGGCAATGGGAAGTTCCTTGGCCTGACCATTTGTTGGAAATCCAAAGAAACAATACGTGACTTGTACGGTTTTAGTTGTAGAACCTGCCATTTAATATGGTAGCTATTAGTAGGCATAATATAATGGTACCTATGCTGGCTAAGATTTATATTCTACTTTCGAAATGAATTTTCTACACTATGCACTAGTAATAATATGAAATGTTCTTTTTAGTGCGTATCAAGCATCTTTGACTATCATAAGGAGAAATCTTCTCCAAGTCTGCGTTTGCATTGTGTGTGTGGCAGGAGGTCTTATGGTAGTCTCATTTTTAAAAGCATTGCGAATTGATTTTTAAAAATATTCCTCTATTTTAAATTGATTTTAAAGATAAATAAACTGTTTTGAGTTCTCACACCAGTCACATGACTGACTTGGAGTTTATTGTTTTCCTTCCTAAACTCTGGGTGCCCACCAATTTCCACACGGGCAGTCAAGAGTTAAGGTTTATCAGGATATTCTGGATATTCTGGAGTTGCTGGAGGCAAGCTGGATGGCATGGCGTATTATTTATATAGTATTTCTTTTTCCGCTGCACTGTTTGTTGTTGTTGTTGTATACTCTGATGATATGATGTAATGAAATGTGATGTAATGTAATAACTGATATAGTTCTTTGTTTAAAGATTATTCATTTATTATTATATGTTGTTCCGCTGCGAATTGTGAGATTCTGATGTTGTTCTGTTGTTTTCTGTCCCGTCCTATTTTCTTCTGTTTCTCTGTTTCCTTTCTCTTCTCTATTCTCTTTTCTTTCTATTTTAAAATATTCTGTTTTCTTTCTGTTCTATCTTCTATTTTTCTTTTCCCTCCATCTTCTACCTTATCTATTATGTTCTAATCTTCTACCTTTTTCTCTTCTTTTCTTACTTTTTCTTTTCTTAAATTTTTCTTAAAACCCCTAAGGTTTCGTATTTTCGTTCATCTTGAATTAAACAAAGGAGATTAGTGTCTATTCAAGGAGTACGGACTTACGGGTCTTTACAGTTCTTTCCTTTACTGCTTTTATTTTATTTCTGCATCTGTGTTTGTTTCTATGATCATATCTATGTTTGTATATTGCATACATCGGTGTCTAAATTAACATAAACTCAAAAAGATATAGTAATTCTTTATTAACACTATTCACCCCTTCTAGTGTTAATCCTAGCCTTAAGATATGTAATCCGCATTTCTCACACCTTGCACCATCCCTTTCCTCCTCTCGGCCTTAACTTCCACTCACGTCAGCCAACCTGACACGCATGTGCCTTCCTCCTCTTTCTTCCCTCAACTACATGATCTTATGTAATACGTGAGTTTATACATATTTAGTTCTACAAATTTTATGATGAAATTTAAAAGTTGTTTGTATAAAGGATGTTTATATATGTTACAGTATAAACATAGGATGACAATATGTTAATCTTGTTTTAATTTGTGGTTATATATATATATTACATGTTTGATATATGTTCGACCTTAGTATATATTTTAGTTGCTGCTTGTTTTGTCTAAGAAGCTTGACCTCTAGTGTATATATATAATAATAAATATAGTAATGTATGTATGTTTATTCGTATTATGAAGTCTGAGACTGCCACGCTACCTTGTACTATATCTTAGCTTGCTCGGCCATTACATGTTAAATATTGTAAAGTCATTTTTTTGCGTATATTGTTTTACAATATTACATATATGGGATTTTAAATATATATATATATATATATATTTGATGTGTCGTAGTAATATATATATATATATATATATATTTGTTATTAAAATATTGTTTTAATGAGTCTATATGATAAATATTCTATATAAAAGTTTATATAGAAATGTACGACCAATTTTGCAGTATATCAATAAGCCTATATAAAGCAGGCTTAGTCATATATAAGCTTTTATTAGTTGTAGGACCTGTTGATGATAAGTCCAATAAGTTATATATATATATATATATATAATCTGTTAATTTGTATAAGTATACGGTGATGTTTTATAAACTATATTAAGTTATAAAGGTTTATATATGTATATTTTGCTGGATTTCTAAATATATATATGTCGGATCAATTTATATTCTAGTTAAATATGTATATGTTTTAATTTAACCAATGATTTTGAAATATATATATATATATTTTAATAAAAAAATTGTGTTGTATTTAGAATATGATTTGGTATATACGTAGTTATATATAGTGTGTGTGTGTGTGTGTGTATGTGTGTATATATATAAATTCACTTATACTATTTATCATCTCGATCCAGTTCTGATTTGATTTCGTCAATTACTTATCTATCAGCTTTGCTCGTCGCATCGTGTCCATCTAGGTTTGCTTTGGAAGTCGTGCTTGCATTTCGTAACTCAACTTCATTGTCTATCTCTCTAGCGTCGAAAGGTGAGCAATCACTCACAATTAACGTTCTTATATTTATTAAATTTGATTTCAATTGAAACGACAATTGAAATATGCTTCTGTTAGTTGTTTACATTGCTATATATGTTATTATCTGTGTTTGCGCCAAAAATGGTCGCAAACCCCAAGTATTGTGAAAGCACCAAACAATGAATATAAATCAGCAATATTCAACTACAAGTTGCAGATCTCAGCAAATAACAAACAGTAAAATAGAAATAACGAACAGGGACACATGATTTATATTGGTTCGGCTATCTCCTACCTACGTCCACTTCAAGTACTTATCTTTTATTGATGTTCTTTGCTGATTACAAATGATTGCAGCAGTTACAATGAATGAATTCAAATATAAAGCAATGGTAAGATGTAGGATTGAATCCGGCAGAGTCTGGACGTCGAATAGTCAAAAGATCCTTTTTCTATGGGTTTCAGGGGCCTATTTATAGGCGTAGGAGGATGATATCGCGCTTAAACTTCGGGAGATCCTTCTGGCACGTGAGTGGGCCCACGCGACCGACCCCACCAAGTTTCGACTCGGTCTGTGATCGATGCGAACTGATTTCGTATTAATCAAGAAATTGTCCAATCGAGCTGAAACTTGGCAGAGACATTCTTTAGCATGTACGCAAGCTGTTGTGAAAATTTCATAGCATTTGGATCAGCGGTTTAGGAGATATGGTCGATACGAACTTGGGCTGCTCGGTGGCTGTTTGGTTCGAATCCATTGATTCGAATCGATCACTTCGACTCGATGATAACGTGCGTGAGCAAGCTGACATGGAGCACGCTCTTCATGTCGATCCGCTTTTCACTCTGGTTTAATCGAGTCACTCCGAGCATTTCGCCGCATTCGCCTCCATAACTAACGCGTCATCTCTGGCCTGTTTGACTCGATAGATACGAACAAGTAATTATTCATGGATTCGAACAAGAACTCTCGATGGATATGAAGTGGTCACCGTCTGATGGATGCGAAGTCATTTGATGGATTCGAGACAGATGGATACGAGGGAATTGTATCCCTGATCGATATGAGGACGATGGATTCGAATGGAAGCTCGTCCATGGATACAGACCGTGTCTAGCTAGATGGATACGAAACAGGACATAGCCGATCAGTACGAAGCGCGTGCCTTGTTGATGGATACGAACTTGATCGGTGCGAGCCAAGGTTCCTCGATGGATTCGAACTCGATCTATACGAAGTTGATGGATACGAATTGAGACGTGATGATGGACACGGACTCCATCGATACGAAGTTAATGCTGCCTGATGGATACGAAGGTGATGGATTCGAAAAGGAGCTCGGTGATGGATACGAAAATGGGTTTATCACCTTCAATTTGCATCAATCATAACTTGAGCGTACGAACACGGATTGACTTGAAATTTAGAATGCGGGCTTTTATGGTTTTGCTTGTCTTGTCTTGTCAACTGCAGCCCGATCCGGACTCGGACAAAATTCATCGATATCCATGGTTATCCTGCAATGCATAGTTGATATTCATGACTTGTTATTATTTATTTTCAGTTAATTTGTGGGTATATCAGATTTGCCAAAAGGTGGGATAACAATCTGTATCTGTTCACCTGTGATATCTGACACCATTATTTGTTATTTATATTGATGATATATGCATGTTATATTATTATCATATCTGTTAACACTCTACAAGTTCCCTTTTAGTATAGAATTCACTGTAGGTTGAAATGATACATACTCGAACGATCTGTAGAATAGGAGAAAGTCATTATGGGTTGAAATGATAAACCCAAGCGATTTTCATTGAATTGAATTTGGGATTGGGGGTTGAAATGATATATACCTGTGCTTATATTTAAATTGCGGATTGAAACGATAAATATCTGTATCACTTGACCATAGGATAGAAAATTATATACAAACACCGTTGGTCTATATATAAATATTTTGAAAATTATTTCTATAGTTGTGGAAAGAAATATATGGTTATAATAAATATTGATTTTTAAGATATTATATATATATATATATGTATTTTATAAAGTTCAAATTCTTGATTTTAATTTATATGTTTTGGAAATTTTAAAATTATAAGTTGGTTTTGAAATTATAAATTTTAAGAATTTACTTATAATTTTACTATTTTAAAATATGTATAAATTAGTTTTATTTTAAAATAAGTTTGATAATAAGATTTAAATTAAATAAGTTTGATTTAATTTATATATAATATGTTCAAGTATGTATTTAAAATTATATTTTCAAATATAGATTTTTATAATGATTTTATAAGTTAAGGTTGGAAAGATAAATTTGAATTTATTTGAAATGAAAATGATATCATATTGATATAGTTTTGAAATGGAAATGTTATTTTGGTTTTGAAGTATAAACTATTTTGAAATGACCGCGATGTTATAATAATGTTTGGTTGTTAAAGAGACCGGGATCGGAAGTTGTCATACCCTCTGCCAACACCGAAAACCACTTTAACAACTATGTACGCAGTGGAGATTCTAGAATGAAGTAGGATGGTGGCGACGATCCTATATGAGGTATATAAGTGGACCCGACTCTCGTGAGTTGGCATAAGGTGGCTAAAACATGAGCAATCGAGGGGTCAAGTGAGGTAGCTCCTCCGATCGGATACACTCCTTCGATACTATATTCTGACTTTGTAATTGATTTGGTGGCCACTTTTGATTTTTTGATTTAGGAGTATGGCTCGAGGAGGATGGTAGTGGCTGCTATGCGTTACCACCAGCCTAGAAGTGCAATTGGTATATCTACCCTGACATTGCCTATTTGTGCCGTGTCACCTACCCTAGCACACCTTATACGAGTTTGATTTGTGTCATACCTATGGAGTATCCTCTGGTAGCCTCCCGATCTGGAGGTATTACGGTATTGTATAGACTATTGGCACTATAAAATGTGTTAAGGGGGATATAGATAACGCCGTAATGCTATTTTAATAGTTTATTTTACTTTAGACATTATTATAATATCGTATATTACTACATAGTAGATAGTTTAACGGATCCTTAAAGGTTGGTTATCCCAAACATCCTTTGAGTTACTTGTATTTCAGTTGTTATTTAACTTGAGTTCGATTTATTGATATAAGAATGTTAATCCTGACTCGAGTGTTTCATATTTTGCTTATGCATGGGTCAGACCGAGTGATACAACTTTTGAGACTCAACTTTGGAATTAGGGTTTCGTTTGGAGATTCATCTATATCTTTTCAACTTGTAGTTATTCAGTTGATTCTAGTGATGTATTCTGATCTTGTATTTGACTATTGTATTTGAGACATCTGTTGTAACTTATTTAACTCTATTATATATATAGTAGCTTCATGAACTACTATTCTTTTGTTACCACCACATATTATTATATTACCCTGTGTCTGTGATACTGTGATTTATTTATTTACTGTATATGCTGAGTTTTGCCAAATATAAATTAACAATCTGGTATTCTGAGCAATTCAAATCCGGCATGTGTGGATGCGAATGGTTGAAAATATCAGGATGTTACAATCAGTATCGACCCATCACATAATGCATATTTGACATGTTCTTCCTTTTGACTTCTCAGACCTGACTGCTTGAGCAGTTCAAAATGAATCTGACGATTATGATGTAGAGATTCGTCTATAAATAGCAAACTTCAACATATGGAAAAGAATTTTGGCAAACCCATACAACTTTTTGACTCTTTTGGTTGATTTTAGCGAAAATGCTCCGTTGAATTCGAAATCAAGCAATATTATTCTCAAAATTGTCTTGTAATAACAATGAAATGCAATAATAAAAAGTAAAAATGGACGAAAGGCATAGAATTTGCCGAAGCACTATTAAAATTTCATGCGTTCTTTTTTTTTTCTATTCGCATTCTTACTTCTTAATTTTGTTTTTCCATTCGATTGAGGGTGTGTGTTCATTTCATATGCAAACAATTGACATCTAATTCTCCTTCTTTTACCTATATGCAATTAAGAATTTCGTCATATTTCGACATGTCAACATCAGAAATAGTACAAAAATTTGTTAGGACACTATCGAAGAAAACAATACGACAAAGTTCTATCGAATCATAAGGCATACTCCATTTTCCATATTCCACAATGCTATGTCGACTATATCAAAAACAAACAAAAGTGCGTTATTGAATAAATATTAGCTACTCCCTACTTCTTAAAATACGATAGAAGCATACAAAAATTAACAAATAACACGACAGTGGGCTGCAGAACAAGGTAAAAAATCATATTCGAGTCAACATCAATAGCCCACTTCCATTGAAAACCCTAGGCTAGACTATCAAACAACTTCATCTTCCTTAAGTGTTAGTACATCGAAAAAATTATAAAATACAACATACAGATCAAACATCGTCTTCATTATTGTCGTTGCCGTAGTCCATACTCTCATATGTTTCCAATAACCACCGCATATCGCGATCTTCCATGGACGAACTCAGAGAAACAACCATCGCAAAGAAACGATAAAGAAAATGAGGGCTTTGGTTGAGCATTTGTTGATGTAATTAAGATTGTTAAAAATGTCGTTATATTTAATAGTCATAAGAATACAACACTCTAGAATTTTTCCACAATATATATTTAGGGTCTCTTTGGTATGAATTTTTTGTTTTGAATTTTCAAAATTCATTACAAAATATGATGATAACAGATGAGAAAATCTGAAATTTTAAACCACTATAACGACAATAGAGGTACGATGAAGAAGATGGAGGGACGACGAAGAGGACAGGGGGACGTCAGTGGAGTTGATTGTTTCTCAAAACATGAAAAACAAAATTAATTTTTTTTATCGTATGTTAGCTTTATTTTTTAAATTGATTGCCTTTCAAAAATACAATCGGTGTGCATATTTGTTTGGATGAAAATCCAAAACTAAAAAGGATAAACCAAAAGGTTTTCTAATTTTTTAAAAATTAGCCCCCAATACTTTAACGGTCACCTTAAGAAACTACTTTTTTGTTTTTTTTTGTTTTTTCAGCAAAAACAAGCTTGTACTTGTACTTCTGATAGTGTCCCGCGGTCAATGGGCGCATAAAGCCCTTGTTGTCTACAATTTTTTCGGTGGTTCAACGAAAAAAAAAGAAAACATAAAAAATTAATAAAAAGGGAGAAAAAAAGGAAAATAACAATCAACTGAGAAAACTGAGTGGATTCCTTACAAATTGCGATAAATATCAAAAGATTTAGAACATCGTAAGTAACAGTTTATCCATTTTGGTTCATTCTAATCTAATCACGTTCAGATTTAATCCAAAAACCCTAATTGCTTCTCCTGCTAAATAGTTCATTTTATTTGTTTATTATTAAGATAGAACAATCTTATATGTTAGTTTAACTGAAAAGTTGAATTTGTATTGTGCGATGTTAGATAATTTAAATTATTGAGAAATTTCCTTCATTGTGTAAATTTGAATTGACTGGCCATGAGATTTACTCCTATGCTATTGGCCTTGAATAGATTTTGATTTGAGGTTGTTCCCATTGAGGTCTCAGTTTTTTATTTTCACATTTAAAATAAAAATCATAACAAATTTGCCCTGTATTCCCCATAGCGCATTCTTCATGCAGGGTAAGAAAATTCTACCTTCAACCAAGTTTGGACCGAGCAATTTGTTTTTAAAGAACCACGTTCACAGTAAACGAAGTTCTTCCAAGAACATTGCTTGATTCGTTAAATAACCGTGCATGTACCTGGCATGTTCTTTAAAGAACCTTGTTGGGCTTGAGTGGGGCTTATCTAAAACTACATTTTAAAGCATCTCACCCAGAATGAGCTTATTTCCAAATAGAACCTTGTTCGACATGAGTTTAGCTCTTTAAAAACCTCACCCGGCTTGGGTGAGGTTTGTAAAAGAAACACGCTCAGCTTAAGCGTGAAGCCTGTATGGAATGTTGTGCAGAAATATAATTAACCGGGGATTAGAGGAAGTCAGTGGTTTTTTTTTTCTTCCCCCAAATCAGGGAGAGAAAAAAGAATGCTAAAATGAATGTATGATTGTATTATTTTATTGAGAGAATGAAATACCACTTATTTCTGTACATGATTGAGTTACATAAACTCGGTATTTATACAGATTTTGTACGGTGAGATAGAATACCAATAATACCCTTCTAACCCTATTATATCACATCATATCTTTCACATATTTTGACTCATTCTCTAATTTCTCCTGTCAAATATGACTAGGATTTCTTCCTCTCTTATGTTCCGCCACTTCTTCTATCCTCATATCTGTCTTCAATCTCACAAAATTACTCTTTGACAGTGGTTTTGTGAGAATATTCGCTCTTTGATGTGTTGCTGAAAGATGATTTACTTCCAATTTACCCTTAATTACTTGTTCGCGAATAAAGAATAGGTCTATCTCTATATGCTTTGTTTGTGAATGAAGTATAGGGTTAGCAGAGAGAGATACCGTGCTTAAGTTGTCACACCAGGTTGTTGATTTCTTTGTGAGCTGAATTCTGATTTCACCGATGAGCGGTTCAAGCCATAATATTTCTACATTTGTGCTTGCAACGCTTTGGTACTCTGCTTCAGTGCTTGAGCGAGAAACTGTTAATTGCTTCTTGGAGCACCATGATACCGGATTGTCACCTAACTGGATACAGTAGCCTGTCGTGGATCATCGATCATCGTTGTCAGGTCCCCAGTCAGCATATCCTTGAATGCTTAATGTTTTACATGTTTTAAGCATATTTCTTCATTTATTGTCCCTTTTAGGTATCGAAGTATTCGTTTTACAGCTTCTCAATGATCTTCTGTTGGTTTTTGCATATATTAACATACTTTGTTGACGCTTAATGATATATCTGATCTTGTTATAGTTACGTATTGTAAAACTCCCACAGTACTTCTATAGTGTTTTTCACTTTTGACTACTTCACCCCTGTATTCAGATAAATGTAAATTGCTTACCATTGGCGTTGACATGGGTTTTGCTTCACACATTTTTGCCCTGTTTAAAATATCCAATATATGTTTCCTTTGACATAATACAAGCCCTTCTTTTGACCTTTTAATGACTTCAATCCCTAAGAAATAGCTTAGATCTTCCAAGTCTTTGATTAAGCATATTTTGTCTAGATGATTTATGACACTGTTTATCTCCTCATCATTGTTTCCAGTAACTATGAGATCATCTACATATACCAATATATATATATATATATATATATATATAGTGAACTCACTACTTAGTTTAACATAGAGTGAGTTGTCAGATCTGGTTGGCTTGTAGTCTAGACTGATTAGTGTAGCTTTAAGTTTCTCATGCTAGACCCTGGGTGCTTGCTTAAGCCCATAAATTGCCTCATGTAATTTGCAGACAAGTTTCTTACTGTTACCCTGAGTATAGCTTTGAGGTTGATACATATGTACTTCTTCTTGAAGTTCACCATTTAGAAAAGCATTGTTGACATCTAACTATTTGATTTTCCATCTGTTATGTAGTGTTATAGTGAGAATTACCCTAATTGTTGTTGGTTTCACTGCAGGGGAGAAAGTCTCACTAAAATCAAATCCATATTGTTGAGAATACCCCTTTGCAACCAGTCTTATTTTATATTTTTTTATACTGCCATCTGGATGTCTTTTAAGCTTGTATGTCCATTTACAACCTATAATGTTTTTGTTCCTTGGTGCAGTAACAATACTCCATGTTTTGTTTCTTATCAAGGCATTATATTCTTCATCCATAGCTAATTTTCAATTTTTGTCTTGTTGCTTCTTCATAATTGACTGGTTCATCATGATTTAGCATAACAGTATAGATTTTTGGCTTAAAATATTCCATGCTTGGACCTTGTTATCATATGGTGTCCTTCACTTGCAGGTACTTGAGCTTGATCGATATCTGATTCACTAGCTTAATGTAAACTGGATGATGATTCTTCGAGAAGGTCTAGGTCTTCATTATCTTGATTGTTGAATACATTGTTATCTGAATTTTCAGTTGCATTCTAACCTGGCCCTTCACTGGGCACAATGAGTTGGAATCTTGAATTTTCTTGAGTATCTTTTATGGTGCTCATCAGTGTAGATTGGGAGTGGAGGTGGTGAAGCTTTTGCATTGTACAATTTTTGAGTGGTTTACATTTCAGGGTTGGCAAATGGAAAGACATGTTCATTAAATGCAACATGTCTTGAGATGATCACCTTCCCTTCACTAGTTAAGCACTAGTATCATTTCTGATTTGTTCCATACCCAATGAAAGTGCATGGTAATGACCTGAAACTTAAACTTAATTTATGTGAGTTATATGGTCTAATATATGGAAAACATAAACATCCAAAAGTTTTAAATCTGGCATAATTTGGTAATTTATTAAATAGTATCTCTATTGGTGCCTTGTTTTGCAAAAATTTGGTTGGCATCTTGTTGATAATATACACTGCTGTGTTGAATGAATCTGGTCAGAACTTCAGTGTCATTGATGCTTGTGCTAGCAGAGTAAGCCCTGTATCAACAATATATATGTGCTTTCTTTCAACTAGCCCATTCTGTTCCGAGGTATGTGGACATGTAATTCTGTGTACTATTCCCTTCTTAGGAAAGTATTCCTTCAAAGGTTTGAATTCTGTTCCTCCATCTGTCTGTATTATCTTTAACTGTTGATTTGTTTGATTTTCTACTAGAACGATAAACTGAATCACTGCCCTTTGTGTTTTTGCTTTTGACTTAAGAAAATATATCAAAGTAAATCTAGAAAAAGAATCTACAAATGAACATAATAATTAAAACCATAATCAGTATTAACCGGGGCAGGACCCCATAAGTCTGCTGCTACCATCTCTAAGGGTTTATTGTATTTAGTTGTTGATTCAAGAAATGATAGCTTGTGACCTTTTCCCATTTGACAAGAATCACATATACGTGGCAATGATACATTTTCACATTTTCACATTGTTGTTTTTCAATACATGCTTTACAACCTCTACACTGGGATGGTCCAATTTACAGTGCCACAGATCAAATATCCTTTTACAGTCAATACTATTGTTACATTTAGAATAATTGCACCATTTTCTTCCAGTTATTGGCTTACAATTCTGCACAAGATTGAAAATAATAATCCATTTTGCACATTACCCTGTAGTAAAATTTCTTTATTAAGTAAATCCCTACCAAGCAGTATTTTGGATGAACTTCAAAGTAAACTTGAGTGTCATTGGTAAATTGAGAAACATTCATTAAATTTTCTTGATTTGTGGCACTCTAAGTAAATTGTTAAGATGCTGTTCTCTTTTGCCATTGATTTTGGTATTACCAATATGAGTGATTTTTTTTGACTTACTATTACCCATAAAAATAGACTGCGTACCTTTATATTCCTTGTTTCCACAATTTAAATTGTCCAGATTATTTGCAATGTGATTTGATGCAACTGAATTTGGGTACCAGTATTCATATTGTATGCCATTCAGTTTTGCTTGCGGCTCCATTTCACTTTGACTTCTTGAGTTGCTGTTCTGACTTCTTGAGTCTGCATTTGAATGTGCCAAATTGATGTTTGGATTGAACCCCTTTGACTGTTATTGTTTTGCTGATTTGCTCCATAGCTTTGATCAAATCTAAAGTAACACTTGACTGCAGCATGCCCATATTTTTCACAAATCTGACATCTTAGCCTATTTGAATTGTTAAACCTTTCTCTGCCTCTTCCTCTGTAATTTTGGCCACTTTTTTGACTCTTTCATTGAAATCTGTTGTTGTTTGGTCTTTCTTGATTTTTGCTTTTGATATTTGATGCATAATTCACTGAGAAATCTGAATTCAGTGGCTTCTTTTGTTCAATTTTTCCCTCATGTGCAAGTAGAGTTGAATGAACATATTGTATACTTGATAGAGTTTTTTTGATGATATAACAGCTTCAACTGACTCATAGTCATCATGTAAACCACTTAGAATTGTTAAGATCTGTTCTATCTCTGACACTTTGTGGCCAGCAGTATCATGTAAATCACAATAAGTTTTGACTTTTGTTAAATACTCTCTCATAGACAATTGTCTTTCCTTAAGCCTTGAAATTGCCTCTTGTAATGCATGATTGTAATGCATGATTGTAATGCATGATTCTTGTTGCTGAATGTGAATTAAAAATTTGCTCAACTGTCGCCCATATTTCTTGAGATGTCTTGCAGCCAACAATTTGTGATAAAAGACTTGCACTAATTGATGACATGAGCCAAGAAGCTAGTAAACTATCTTGTCTTTGATAGTTTATGTATGCTTTATTGGCTATTATCTTGACTTCACTTTCTTTTATCATCTTTGGTGGAATAGCTAGTGCCATTGATGTATTTTTCAAGGCAGTCTCTTATTGTTGTTTCAGTTTGATATTTCCATAGTAGATAGTTATTCTCATCAAGTTGAACTGCTATCAGACTTTTGGGTTTTATAATTGACAGTATGGAGGTTTCATTACTTGATGTTGCAGCATTCTTCCCTGTGGGAGATGTAGTGGCTGAGTTATTTTCTTCTCCTCTTGCCATATTGGAAAATTAGATCCGGGCAGTGAGCTAAATGATATGTATTTCTTGGCGAGGCACACAACTGTATATGCAGCCAATGAGTATATTGCAATAGAAGGAATCTTGAATCTGACTGAAAGCAATCAAGAATTGTATTCTTGATTGTTATTTGATGGTAAGACTGGTGTAACACCTTTTTTCGATGAAGATGATGATCCGAGGAGAAAATTCAGTGCAGCCTATCTCATATAATGAGGCTTCTCTGATGAGATACAGACACGACACTGATCAGAAAGTTCTTGAGAAAGAATGGAATATGCGAGAAAAAAGAAACTCCGATGATGAGATTAATTATGAGGAGACTGAAAACACGACTTTCTTCAGATGATTAGACTACTCTTGATGAAGTAGCTGTGACGATCTTTTGACTGTTTGGTCTGTTAATGCTCTGATACCAAAAAAAGAATGCTAAAATGAATGTATGATTGTATTATTTTATTGAGAGAATGAAATATCGCTTATTTCTATACATAATTAAGTTACATACACTCGGTATTTGTACATATTTTGTACCGCGAGATAGAATACCTATAATACCCTTCTAACCCTATTATATTAGATCGTATCTGTAACGACACAGAATTTTTGTCAATTGAAATTCATATATTTAATTGATTTTAAATAGTAACAAGTAAAATTTGTAAGTCGAATAAATTTTATTTCGAATATCTAGGTTTAATTGGATAATTAAATCGATAATTTAATATTTGAAATTACAGAAATAATTGGAAATTTGATTTAATGTGATTAAAATTGATTTGTAAAGTTGTATTAAATCATATTGGAGTTAGAATGATGTTGTAGAACTTTTAAATTTAATTTAAAGCTAATTTGTGAAAATTGAATATTTTAATATTTAATTGACGAGTTAAAATAGCCATTTTTCAAACAGTCTCAGATTTCAACGAAACCAGTTTCATCGGATCCGTGATGTTAAATTATATTATGGTTTCAAATTTTGTTTCAATCGGATTTATGGTTTGTCCGGGGCAAGCTAAAACGCGTAGAAATCGATTCGAGTGAATTTTGAATTTAAATAGTCGATTCAAAAACTTACCTTCCAAATATGATCGAATTGGCTCCCGATATATATTCCATTGCATTCGGAATGGGGTTAAAACATTATAAACGCCAGGCGGCACGCTTCGTTTGGAATTCGGAAAAATTTCGGGTGAATAGTGTCGCGAGATTTTTCTATAAAAGGACCCCTTATTTTCATTTTTCATCAAAAACCCTAATTCTACCTTCAGCCGCCACCATTAAAATGAATGGCCGAAAAACTCTATCGTTTCTCCCTCGATATCTTCTAATCCACACACTATTTTCATAAACTTCAAACTTCTAGAGCGTGACGAGATCTTCCTATCCAACGGTCAATATCGTAAACGAAGCTTCGGATCGATGGCAATTTCGATTCAAAGAGGGAAAGTTCGTGCTCGTTTCAAGCACATTTTTCGAGATGATGAGGGGACCGAGTTTCGCCGCATTCATGCGGGAAGTGTAGTTCGTGGTGGCCGTTCGTATGGCGCTTCTTGATCGTGTTCAGGTGGATCGTGGTAGGCTCGAGAATTCTAGGTATAAGGCGGCTATGGGTGTTAGGGGGGAACGGCTTTGAAACGAGGAAGAAGAAAAGGGCATCGGCCGTGATCTGCAGTCTCGAAATCCAACGGCCCAGATGCAGTGAGGGTATAATATTAAAAGAAATTAGTAAATTGAATTATATTAAATCGTGTAAACTTTGAAATATTATAACTTGTCCATACGAGGTCGAAAACGCACGAAACGAATTGCGTCGGGTTCGTATTCGCGAACACTACGCGATGGAGCTGGATTGGAATTGATTGGAGCTAGTGAAATTTTTGGGTAAAATTAAATGCGCGTTTAATTTTATTCAAAATAAAACACTGCAACTGTATTTGAAGCAAGGTGAGAACTTCTCACTCAATCGAAATTGTTTCGGCTTAAATTTTAAATAGTTAGATTTAAAATTGCTTGATTGTGTGATTAAATCATAAAGTATTATCTATTGCATTGAAATAGACCCTATACGTTGTATATTAAGCGAAGGTTATTTATTAAACACATATGCCGCGATATTTCACCTTGAAGTGGAATTGGTATTATATATGTACTTGGAGTTGATTCCCCGCATTATATAGCGGATGAGACCCTATTGCGCCGCATAATAGCGGATAATATTGTATATAAACCCATGTACCGTGATATTCCGTATTGGAACGGAATCGGTATTGTGCTAACATCTGTGTATGCAGGGAAACAGGTTGGAGGGATCCAACTGGATTCCTTAACCGTATTGATTTATTTACATATATTGTGATATATTCTGTTATCATATGATATATGATGTTTTGGATGTCGTGATTGTTATCCTTAGTGCTGTTTTAGCATTGGGCATATTTTTGGAGTTTTAAAAATGTTAAAGTAACGATTTCGAATTTAAAAGGATTTTGAAGTGATTTTTGAAAATATACGTTTTATTGAATTTTGGAATTGATTCATTTTAAATAAATAAACGTTATAATTTAAATATTATAAAAATTATGATTTTTGTGAAATATAACCGAAATGTGATTTTCAAAATAAGTAGTTGATTAATTTGTAAAATGGTTTAAAATTGGGATTTTTGAATTATTATAAACGGTTTATATAAAAGATTTATAAATTGATATTTATAAATTAAAAATATTGGAATTATAAAACGAGTTTTTATAAGTGTTAAAAATGATGTTATAAATGAGTTTTATAAGTAAATAAGATTTACAGATTTATAATTGATGAAGTTATAAAAGAATTAATTTCTAAATAAGAGGATTATAAGTAAATTTACTTATAATTTGGATTTGGCAATTAAATAAGATTTAAATAGAATTTGTTAATTGAGGGATTTTATAAGTTGAAGTTTTTATAAAATTATTTTCGAAAGTCGAAAATCCATGTATGTTACAAAGTGGTATCAGAGCTATTGGTTAAGTGACAACCTTGGTGCTGTTGGGAATTACTCATTAGAGATAGAGTCAGTAGTACTGTAGAATGAGTGTGAGTGTAATAATAGCTATGAGAGCGTATTTGTTAGTGAATATAAAAATTATAAAAGAATTATTGTATGAGTAAATGAATTATTAAGTATGGAATTTTAATTATTATGATTTACAATTGTGAAATAATCTTATATATAAGAAGTGAAACTATATGAATATATGTATAAATATGAGTTGTAAATAAAAGTAAAAGAGAATCTACTTTAGAATCAAAATTGGATTTGGAAATTTAAGTTAAGTTAAACAAATGATGTTTAAATGGAATTTAACTTAAGGAATGTTGAATGAAGTTGATTTTGGTATCGAAGTAAATTAATAAAGTGAATTAAATGAATACGAACTTGAGTTATGTAATGAAATTCAACTTTTGTGGTTAAATGAATTAGCAATTGAATTAATAAATGAATTGAATGTAAGTCAATTGAATGTAAATAAATTGATATGAAATAATGGATGCAAGTGTTAATTCATTAAAGCTAATTAAAAGTGATGAACCAAATTGAATGAATGTAAGCAAAGTAAAATGAATTTGATTGTATTGGATATACATTGATTGTTAGATTGATGGTTAGTTGATTGTATAGAAATCCATATGAAATTGAATTAATGAAATTGAAAGCTAAAGTAATTGAAATCAAATTGGAAGTTAAGTGAATCTTAAATAGAATTGAATTTGATTTGGAAGTGAACCAAATTGAATATGAATTAGTGAATGTAAACAAATTGAATATGGATAAATGAATGTTAGTAAACACATCCAATATTAATGAATCAAATGTGATTAAATGAGAAACCAATTCATTGAATATTAATGAAAAATGAATGTATATTGATTTGGTCATGGATGTTAGTTGAATGCTAGTTGGCTGATGGTTGAATTTATCGCTTTTGTTGCATTTTCTATATTGGCATATGTAGTTATTGTAGTGGTATATGTTGTATATTGATATTACTTTCATATATGCAAGTTTCTCATTTGTTTTTTGAGTGTTTAGTAGATGCGGATTGCGCATTGCTTCGCATTTGGAGCTCGCTTTTGCGCTATATTAGCCGTATATGCTCGCTAATAATATATAAGGTACATATCTCGGATTACATATCATATTTTTACACTTTTTCCCTGCGGGATGCCTCACTACTTGATGAGATGTATATTTGTGATATATATTGCCAATTTTTTTCGGATCGAACCACGCAAAGTAGACTGTGGTGAAATTTTACGAAAATTTAAGGCGTTAGAATATTTTCGAGAAAATTGGAATTTTTTTGAAAACTATAACTTTGATTTTGGAGTTAAAAGTTAAACGATATAGTTGGTTTTGAAAGGATAACTAAGTATGATTTGAAAACTTAGTAAAGTTATTGTAAGAAGTTTAACTAGGGATTTTGGAAAAGTTAAATACTTAAGTGAATTTGAAATTTAAATTTGAACAAATGTTTGAAAAGTTAGTGGATTCTATAACTTTTTCTTACTTGGTAATTTCGAGGACGAAATTCTTTTAAGGGGGGAAGTTTGTAACGACCCAGAATTTCTGTCAATATAAATTCATATATTTAATTGATTTTAAATAGTAACAAGTAAAATTTGTAACTCGAATAAATTTTATTTCGAATATCTAAATTTAATTGGATAATTAAATCGATAATTTAATATTTGAAATTACAGAAATAATCGGAAATTCGATTTAATGTGATTAAAATTGATTTGTAAAGTTGTATTAAATCATATTGGAGTTAGAATGATGTTGTAGAACTTTTAAAATTTAATTTAAAGCTTATTTGTGAAAATTGAATATTTTAATATTTAATTAACGGGTTAAAATAGCCATTTTTCAAACAGTCTCGGATTTCGACGAAACAAGTTTCATCGGATCCGTAATGTTAAATTATTGTATGCTCTCAAATTTCGTGTCAATCAGATTTACGGTTTGTCTAAGGCAAGCTAAAACGCGTAGAAATCGATTCGAGTGAATTTTGAATTTAAATAGTCGATTCAAAAACTTATCTTCCAAATATGATCGAATTGGCTCCAGATATATATTCTATTGTGTTCGAAATGGGGGTAAAATATTATAAACGTCAGGCGACACGCTTCGTTTGGAGTTCGGAAAATTTTTGGGTAAATAGTGTCGCGAGATTTTTCTATAAAAGGACCCCTTATTTTCATTTTTCATCAAAAACCCTAATTCTACCTTCAGCCGCCACCATTAAAATGAATGGCCGTAAAACTCTATCGTTTCTCCCTCGATATCTTCTAATCCACACACTATTTTCATTAACTTCAAACTACAAACTTCTAGAGCGTGACGAGATCTTTCTATCCAACGGTCAAGATCGTAAACGAAGCTTCAGATCGATGGCAATTTCGATTCAAAGAGGGAAAGTTCGTGCTCATTTCAAGCATGTTTTTCGAGATGGTGAGGGGACCGAGTTTCGCCGCATTCATGCTGGAAGTGGAGTTCGTGGTGGCTGTTCGTATGGCGCTTCTTGATCGTGTTCAGGTGGATCGTGGTAGGCTCGAGAATTCTAGGTATAAGGCGGCTATGGGTGTTAGGGGGGCACGACTTTGAAACGAGGAAGAAGAAAGGGGCATCAGCTGTGATCTGCAGTCTCGAAATCCAACGGCCCAGATGCAAGTGAGGGTTTAATATTAAAAGAAATTTGTAAATTGAATTATATTAAATCGTGTAAACTTTGAAATATTATAACTTGTTCATACGAGGTCGAAAACGCACGAAATGAATTGCGTCGGGTTCGTATTCGCGAACACTACGCGGTGGAGCTGGATTGGAATTGATTGGAGCTAGTAAAATTTTTGGGTAAAATTAAACGCGCGTTTAATTTTATTCGAAATAAAACACTGCAACTGTATTTGAAGCAAGGTGAGAACTTCTCACTCAATTGAAATTGTTTCGACTTAAGTTTTAAATAGTTAGATTTAAAATTGCTTGATAGTGTGATTGAATGATAAAGTATTATCTATTGTATTGAAATAGACCATATACGCCGTATATTAAGCGGAGGTTGTTTATTAAACACATATACCGCGATATTTCACCTTGAAGTGGAATTGGTATTATATATGTACTTGGAGTTGATTTCCCGCATTATATAGCGGATGAGACCCTATTGCGCCGCATAATAGCGGATAATATTGTATATAAACCCATGTACCGTGATATTCCATATTGGAACGGAATTGGTATTGTGCTAACATCCGTGGAAGCAGGGAAACAGGTTGGAGGGATCCAACTGGATTCCTCAACCGTATTGATTTATTTACAGATATTGTGATATATTCTGTTATCATATGATATATGATGTTTTGGATGCCGTGATTGTTATTCTTAGTGTAGCATTGGACATATTTTTGGAGTTTTAAAAATGTTAAAGTAACGATTTCGAATTTAAAAGGATTTTGAAGTGATTTTTGAAAGTATACGTTATTCATTTTAAATAAATAAATGTTATAATTTAAATGTTATAAAAATTATGATTTTTGTGAAATATAACCGAAATGTGATTTTCGAAATAAATAGTTGATTAATTTGTAAAATGGTTTAAAATTGGGATTTTTGAATTATTATAAACGGTTTATATAAAAGATTTATAAAATTGATATTTATAAATGAAAAATATTGGAATTATAAAACGAGTTTTTATAAGTGTTAAAAATGATGTTATAAATGGGTTTTATAAGTAAATAAGATTTATAGATTTATAATTGATGAAGTTATAAAAGAATTAATTTCTAAATAAGAGGATTTTAAGTAAATTTACTTATAATTTGGATTTGGCAATTAAAGAAGATATAATAGAATTTGTATATAAAGTAATTTTATAACTTGAAGTTTTTATAATATATAAATGTGAATTTATAAACATTGATTTATAAATTCAAAATTGATTGAATTTGATAAAAATATGGAAGCTTATTAAAGGAAATATACCCACGATTTTGGACAATGGATAATCATTTAAATTAAAAATATGTAGGAGTATTGAATTTGGTTAATGATTTATATTCACGATTTTGGACGGTGAATAATATATTAAAGAAATGTTTTGGATAAGTGATCTTTTAAATAGAATTAAAATGATTTGAAGTTGTTTTAAAATGTGTTAAGGATCGAAACCGTAGGTTTCAACATTCATTGTTGAAACATACGTTTTCGAGAAATAAAAGGAAATGGTGGACTATAACACTGTTGTTAAAGTAAATGATTTTCGAAAGGAAATGTTTTGTATAGTATTGGGATTTATATATCTATCTTAATTTCGAATTCCTATACTAGTGATTTTGAGTTGTCGTAACGATGTTTTACGCAACATTCGTTTTGACTTAAATAAATGTGTTTAAGAGAATGTTTTCCTTAAAGAATAAAATATATACTTAATTTTGATTTAAGTATATTGAATATTTTCCAGATGTTGAAAATAAATAGATTTGTGAGATTACTTATTATTAAATAAGCATGGAAATGTTTTTCCAATATGAAGTGAAATGTTTTGAGATTATATCTTTTAAAGATAAATTGAAAAGTGATTTGAAATTTGTTTTCAAACGGTTGAAGTGTGGAAAAAAATATATATCTAGTATAGATATTTTTGCAAAATAAATAATTTGGGAAATTATTTGGAATCTGGTGATGTTGTGCATATCTATTGATAGTTAAATAACCGACTATCAATATTTACCTTTAAATAGGTATTTGTTGTGATTTGCTTGAATTTGAATGCTACATTTATTTTGAAATAAGCGCTCGTTATTCGGTTTAGCCGGGAGAGGACCTTTGGGTCATAAATCCCATTCCGAATAGTGATACGACGTATATGGATAGCATTGAAGACCGGTGGTGAAGACCGGGTATTTTCGAGAACGAGAGGATAACTCGTTGATTGTCTCTGCACTGAGTCGCGCCGGTATAGAGATTCCTTAAGTGATGGGAAGTCCGATCGGGATTGTGAATACCCGGATTTGCAAGGACTTCTTGGGAAGTGCCTTCGGTTCTGTTCGAACCCAGAACAGACTTGTATGGATTGTATGTCTGACATTACAAATTGAGATGTAAAACTGATTTCTTTCAAACACATTTCTGTTGGTGACGGAGAATTTATTCTCTTAGCTTAACACCCTTCTCTAAGACGTACGAGCTCAGAGGTTTTGTAGTTGAAGGTTATCAGTGATATACTCCCAATTTGGTAATGTGGCATGTTGAGTGATGCTGATCATTTGTTGATCAAAGTGTGGCTTTTGTGAAAAGCGTAGCTTTGTGAACGAGACTTCGACGAACCTCACAACCCGGTTATGGTCGAAACAGAAATCGTGGCAGCAAGGTTATTTGAGGATAGCGCCATCTGAGGGCATGTCATTTCCTTCTGGATTATAAGTGGTATCATGGTATGTAGCCCAGATATTTACTTCATGGTTGCTGCATATTTATTGATTTGTGGTTGTTGGTTGAGAGGATCCTCGGATAAAGGTCGCAAACGACCGAGGATGACATGCTCGTGTCAGTTGTTACCCAACTAGAGGTAACCCGACCTTGTGTAGCAGAGATCCGGTTAGGATCTGGGAACGTCGCTCCAGAGGCGTTCCATTTTACTTGGGAAGTTCCTTTGGCCGATTATTTGTTGAAAATCCAAACAAAACAATACGAGCCTTGTACGGTTTTAGTTTTAGAACCTGCCATTTAATATGGTAGCTATAGTAGGCATACTATAATGGTACCTATGCTAGCTAAGATTAATATTATACTTTCGAAATGTTTTCTAAACTTTGCACTAATAATAATAATAATAATCAAATGATTCTGCGTAGTAAGCGTCTTTGACTATCATAAAGAGAAATCTCCTCCAATTCTGCGTTTGCATTGTGTGTGTGGCGGGAGGCCTTGTGGTAATTACATTTTCTAAAAGCATTGCGAATTGACTTTTAAAAAAAAATTCTTTGTTGTTTTTAAAGATAAACTGTTTAAGTTCTCAGACCAGTCCCATGACTGACCTGGAGTTTATTGTTTCCTTCCTAAACTCTGGGTGCCCACCAATTTTAACACGGGCAGTCTAGAGTCAGGGTATCAGGTCATTCAGGAGTTGCTGTAGAGATCTAGAGGCAAGCTGGATGACATGGCGTATGAACTAGTATATAGTATTTCTTTTCCGCTGTTTGTTGTTGTAAACTCTGATAATGTAATGTAATGTGATGTAATGTAATAACAGATATGATTCTTTGTTTTAAAGAATATTCATTTATCTATTATATGTTGTTCCGCTGTGATTGTGAGATTTTGTTATTGTTTCTGTTCTCTTTTCTTTCTTTCTTCTTCTATCTTCTACCTCTCTTCTACAACCCTAACAATTCGGTTTTCCGACCTTTGATTGCTCGGCAGTTGATACAGTGGACGTATTGATGTCGACCTTCGTGGTCGAAAAATCCATGTATGTTACAGTATCTTTTACGTATTTTGACTCATTCTCTAATTGGGGGATGTAAGGAAATTAATGGGTGTAGGAAGCAAGCTTTATTTGTGGTTTACTCTTTAGAAACATAATTTCAGGCAACTAAGTAGTGTTATCAATTTACAATTTTACAACATGATAAATGCATACAGTACAATAAAATATATGCAATACAAAAACATTTGGTCAGTTTCCACTATTGTACAGCTTTATGCAGAACAAATAATATTTTAGCTAGATTATAAAAATATTCTAAGAATATGGAAAGTCAAAATTGGAGAGGACAAATGCTGATTATTTGAATGCATGGATAGTTATTTTGTATTAATGCACATACATCAAAATTTCATCCTTTATATCAAAGTAACCATCCATACCATGATCTTTTAACTGTCCTATACCTAATTTCTTTAATATAAATGATAAAATCACACTTTGCATAAGATGATGTTCGCATCAGGACTCATCTTAAATATAGATTTGCAGAAAAATCTTATTGCAATAATAGGCTTGCTTGGAAATTTATTATAAAAACAAGTCTCGTTTCGAATACTATATTTGTGTACTTTAAAGTGCAAATGCAAATCCAAAATTAGAATTTGCATGCTTTAAAAGTGTGCAAATACAAATGAAAAAATGTATTTGCGCACTTTCAAAGTGAGCAAATAGAAATGCCCGAAAGAGATAATTTTGTAATAGGTTTTCAAGTAAACATATTCTTGAAGTAAGATTTCAAAATTTGCCTAGTTTTATAATTAACTCTTCGTGTTATTAATATGAGATCCATAGGCGTTTTGTGAATGTAAATTAAATGTTATGGAAGCCAAATGTGAAATTTATCATATGTCAATGATAATTTTAAATTGATAAAAAGCAATAGAAAAATCTCTCTAAACTCAAGGATGGATAGGATGAGAAGTTTCTAACCAATCTGCTAATTGAGACGATGTATCCGACAAATTTCGACTATACTAAAGGCTATTTAGTTTAAATTATATTCAATATATGTTATCCCGCTTTTTGGCAAAGCCGTGATACCGAAAGATTGGTCGAAAACAAGAGACAGTTCGTCTTAGAGATTGATTGCATTCCACTTCGCTATGGATATTGATGAATTTTGTCCAAGTCCGGATCGGGCCACAATTGACAAGACATGACAAGCAAACCCGCGGGAGCTAAGTTTCAAGTTTCAAGTCAATCCAACTTCATACACGCAAGATATGATCGATTCAAGATGGAGGAGATAGCCCTTGTTCGAATCCATAAGATGTACCCTAGTTCGAATCCATGGCCATGTTCGCATCCATTGGTTCGTACCCATCTACTTCGAATCCATCAAGTTTGGAAGCCCTTCGAATCCATAAGCCCAACCTTCCTTCGAATCCATCAGGTGGCCAGGCTTCGTATCCATCCCATTACCTTCCTTCGAATCCATCGCTGTAACACATGATGGAATCCATCATGTTCCCCCTGCTTCGAATCCATAGATGTTTCTAACCTTTGAATCCATGAAGACACCTCTCTTCGAATCCAACCAGTGTTGTCGTTTCGTATCGATCAACTGAAGTGAGATATGATCGATATGAACGAGTCTCAGTTCGAATCCATGCATAAGTAAAGCCTTCGAATCGATTAAGTCAAAGCGGCGAAATTCAAGCGACGTCTCCATCAACTCGGCGAAAAATGTGGATCGACTCGAAGAATGCGCGCCATGTCAACCTACTACCTCGTGCGTGGATCGATTCGAATTGATCGATTCGAACAAAGCTTGTTGAACGGAAACACCATCTTGAATCGATCATAACTTGAGATCTACAAGTCCAAATGCTATGAAATTTTCACAGGAGCTTGCGTATACATAGAGGAATGTCCACGCCAAGTTTCATGACGATTGGACACTATCTTGATCGATTCGAGCCAAGGGTCGAATCGATCCCAATGTGGGCCCGGATCTCCAGAATTCGGCCGTATGGGCCCTCTCACGTGCCAGAAGTGGTCTCCCCGGATTTTTAGGCGAAATATCAGCTTCCTACGCCTATAAATAGAGCCCCAGGTCATTCAGGAAAGAAAAAGGGGAATTCTGAAGCACCAAGACTCCACCGGATTCAATTCTACACCTTATCATCGTTGTTGCATTCGAGTTTCAGAGCTATAGTCCATTGTAACTTGCTGTAACCAACAATAATCATCAAAAGAACATCAATAAAGATAGAAAACTTCAAAGTGGACGTAGGAAAGATCGCCGAACCACTATAAATCCTGTGTCGTTTACTTGTTTTCTGCTGTTTCTGTTGAGTGTTGATCATTTTTGTTATCTACAAATTTGTAATTTTTGACTTGTGACTGCGAACAGGTGCTTTCACGACTATTGGGTGTTTGTGGTCAATTTTGACGCAAACATTTTGGTGCTTTCACTGAGAAGAGCTGATTCAGGATAATTTGAATTTGAAGGCTTAAAGATTTAGATCTAAGAACCATGACGAGACAAACAAGTAAGAAACAAAGGCCAGAGAGAAGTGAACACCTAGGAAGTCAAGAGGCTTCATCAGGAGCGAATCAAGCATCGATCTTCATCACTAGGGACGAGATGGAGACAATGATGAAGAAACAGGAGGAGCTGATCCAAAGTTTGTTCCAACAGATAGGACAACTTGGAGCATAGAATAGAGAAGCAAATGGAGTTCAAAACGGAGCAGGACCATCCGGCATAGCACCTGAACTAGGGGACGCGCACATGGAGATTGTTGATCCAATCCCTGAGAGATAGAGAGATGCATCTACCCAAGCCAGGAGTAGCAGAGGGGTGAACGCTCAGTCAAGGGGGTAAATCCCAGAATTCCCTCGTGGACTCGGGGGGCATGTTGAAAGTAATGAAGGAAGATTGCATCTCGGTGACAACGACGGATTGGCGGAGATGGTTAGAAGAGCTATGAGAGGCGGTTTGGTAAATAAAGGTTTGGAGGATGTTAATAGGAGTCCTTTTACTCCAGCAATCAGACGAGCTAGGAACCCACCGGATTTCAAGTTACCATCATTAGACATGTATGACGGGAGAACAGACACCACGGTTCATCTAACGAAGTATATGAGACATATGGAAGTGTTGGGGCGCATCAGAGGAGGTTATGGCCCGGTGCTTTCCATTGTACTTGACGGATATTGCAGCATTGTGGTTTAGACAATTGGAGAATGGATCCATCGGAACATGGAATGGTTTAATTGAGAGATTTATGAGGCAATTCAGGGTTCACATTACAAGACCCAAGAATGTGATGACTTTGGCAACCCTAAAGCAGAAAGCCGGAGAGATCTTGAGGAGTTATCTAGCGCGATTCAATGCAGCAGCAGCTTCGGTGGATCGAGCAGATCCATCTATGGTGGTGATGGCAGCTGTGTTCGGAGTAGCTGACGGCACAGAGTTCAAAAATTCATTGACTAAAGATCCACCCATGGATCTAGAGGAATTCTACAACGAGGCAGAAAAGTTTTTACGATTAGAGGATGCGAATGCAGAAAGAGAAGAAGGAGAGGGAATAGAAGTTTATGTGCTTAAAGACAAAAAGCCTTTCAAAAAGGACTCAGGCAAGGATAAAGGAAAACGAAAGGATGAGGATTATAATGACAGGTCAAAGCGACAACGGAGGGAGCCGTGATTCACCACTTACGCCGAGCTGAATGAGAGTCTGGAGCGAATTTATCAGGATACCAAAGAGCAGGTTCCGTATCGTAGACCGATGCGAAGGGATCCAACTTCTGACGAAAGGAGATCAGATAAGTTTTGTGTATTTCATGAATTAAATGGTCATAACACTAATGATTGTAGGCATCTGAAGGACGAGGTGGAAGGGCATATCAGGAACGGTATGCTCCTTCAGTATGTGAGGAGGCGAGCTTCAGCGGTGGAGCCGGAGCGACCACCGTCTACATCAGCCAGGGGTGGCCCTGAACCGGAACACCGTTTGATCATCAATTAATTGAAATAACGATGAATAAGTATCACTAACGTGAGTTAATCATGTACACATGTACAAGATCGTGAACGGTCCACAGGCATGCTCTGAATGGCTATTAATCATATCGTTGTGAGAATTTACACTTTGACATCCTTGTTATGCTTTTGTTTCATTTTGATTTGGACATTTAGACTTGGTTTGTTTGGACATTTCTATTTTAAAACTCATCTGTTGAATAGATATTTGATTCTGATAATTCTGAAATGGCTAAGCTACTTACACATGTACGGGGTCGCGAACAGTCCTTAGGCATGCTCTGAGATGGCGATGAACCGCCATGACAAATAATCCGGGGACCCACTCGAACGTGAACCTGGTATTAACAATACCAAGCCCTCCCGGGCACACTTTCTCGCCTCGAACGGCACCCGACCACGAACTGTCACAACTCGCCTCGAACGACACCCGACTTCGAACAGTCACAACTCGCCACGAACGGCACCCGACCTCGAACGGTCACAAAATCGCCTCGAATGGCACACGACCGCGAACGGTCACAACTCGCCTCGAACAGGCACGACTCGCCCCGAACGGCACAACTCATCTCAACTCAAATGGCTCGATCGCGAACGGTCGTCATTTGAGGTCCGCCACTTGACCGCGCACGGTCGCACTTCACCTCAAATGGCTCGATCCCGAATGATCGTCATTTGAAGTCAGGCGCTTGACCATGAATGGTCACACTTCATCTCAAATATCTCGATCCCGAACGGTCGTTATTTGAGGTCGCATAAAACTATAAATTCCTTTGCAGGACATCAACAGGATATGAACGTCCAGCTCATGGCATTACAAAACACGCCTTCCTACCGTAAGGCATATTTTGGGGGGCAAATGTTATCCTGCTTTTTAGCAAAGCCGTGATACCGAAAGATTGGTCGAAAACAAGAGACAGTTCGTCTCAGAGATTGGTTGCATTCCACTTCGCTATGGATATCGATGAATTTTGTCCGAGTCCGGATCGGGCCACAATTGACAAGACATGACAAGCAAAGCCGCGGGAGCCAACGTTTCAAGTTTCAAGTCAATCCGACTTCATACACGCAAGATATGATCGATTCAAGATGGAGGAGATAGCCCTTGTTCGAATCCATAAGATGTACCCTAGTTCGAATCCATGGCCATATTCGCATCCATTGGTTCGTACCCATCTACTTCGAATCCATCAAGTTTGGAAGCCCTTCAAATCCATAATCCCAACCTTCCTTCGAATCCATCAGGTGGCCAGGCTTCGTATCCATCCCATTACCTTCCTTCGAATCCATCGCTGTAACACATGATGGAATCCATCATGTTCCCCCTGCTTCGAATCCATAGATGTTGCTAACCTTTGAATCCATGAAGACACCTCTCTTCGAATCCAACCAGTGTTGTCGTTTCGTACCGATCAGCTGAAGTGAGATATGATCTGTAACAGCCTGCTATTTTGGACCATTCAAATCGACAATAAAACCATACATGTCCGACTTGAATAATTCAAAATACCGAATTGTTAATAAAATTTGGCAAAACTTAAAATATACAGTAAATAAATCAATCAAGATCACTTACACAGAGTAATACAATGCAGCGGAATAGATAAAGAATAGTAGTTCATGAAGCTACTATATACCTCAGCGTTAGAAATAAAATACAACCGAATAGTTCAAATGCCATGAAGTCTCCAATGCAACAGATGGCTTCTCTGAACAAATCAACTGGATGACTGAAGGGATAGATAACTGGATCTTCCAGCAAAGCTCCAACTTCGAAGGTGAGTCTCAAATGTTGTATCTCTCAGTCTGACCCGAGTGTAAAGCAAAACAAAAAACACTCGAGTAAGGATTAACATTCTTATATCTATAAATCTAACTCAAGTGAGATATCAACTGAAATATAATTAACTTAGAGGATGTTTGGGATAACCATCCTCTAAGGGTCCATGGAACTATCTAAAAGATAGAAATATACACTATAACACCGTAGTCTTTTCAACTTAATTTGTACTTCAAAACCAAATATCATTTTCACTTCAAATATCTCTATACTTCCCAAATAGTATTTTTATATATTAAAAAATTTATACAGTAAAGTAATTTCAATTCCCTCAACTTAACAAATCGTTTAACATCAACCCGACCATCCCATTTAAATCTATTTCAATCTCAATTTATTAATTTAAATTCAACTCAATTTCTAAAATAACCACTTCAATTTTATCGATCTCAAATTCGGATTTGAAATCACAAAATACCCTTTATATTCAATATATTTCAAAACTTTAAGTATTCAACGTTTCAAACTAACTTTTTAATCAATTTAGTTTCTAAATAATAAATTCAACTATACTGATTTCAAATACATATCCGAATCTCAAAATAAACCATTTAAATCCCAATATAGTTCAAAGCTTTAATATTTAATTAAATGTTCAATTTAATAGTTCCATATAGATCTTGATTTAACCTCATTATTATCTAGTCTTAAAATAATCCCTCATTAGATACAACATCATTTAAGTAACCTTAAATTACATTTTACTCAATATTTTCTTTAATTTATTTAAACGTGAAATATTCATTAAATCACTTAAATAAAAATCCAGTTACAAAATCATACCCTTAAATTTCCCATTCAATAATTTCAAATTGATTTAATTGAATAAATCCTTATTTAAATACCATTTAGATAAACCCACATTTATATCCCAATCTTAGTAAATTGCAGAATACTTTTTGGAATAAAATTTACATAAATATTTAACATAATTTATGTATTAAATCAAATTTTGACTAAATTAAATATTATTAAATCTATATATCATTACCCTTTATATATAAAAAAATTTAAGGATTAACATTTAATAAGACCATATATTTCTTTCCAAAACAATGAATTAAATTTCAAAATATTTATATATATGGACCAACGATGTCTGTATATATTTCTTATCATATGGTCAAGTGTTACGGATATTTATCATTTCAATCCGTACACTAAATATATACGGGTGGATAGCATTTCAACCTGTAATCCCAATTCAATTAAATGAAAATCGCTTGGGTTTATCATTTCAACCCATAACGATTTTCTCCTATTCTAAAGTCTGTTCGGGTATGTATCATTTCAACCCATAGTGATTTCTATACTAACAGGGAACTTGCAGAGTGATAACAGATATGTAAATAATAATAACAACAGGCATATATCATCAAAATAAATATATAAACAATAGGATATGATGTCATATCCCATAAGTGAATACTTACAGATAATAGCATATATAACAATTTAAATAACTACAGCCTTATATTTCAATTGTCGTCCCAATTGAAATCAAATTTAGTAAATAAAAGAACGTTAATCGTGAGTGATTTCTCACCTTTCGAGGCCAGAGAAAAAGAAGTGAGTTATGAAATCCAGATCCGAATTCCAAAACAAAGCTAGATGGACACGGTTCAATGATCAAAGCTGATAATAGGAATAGACGAATTCAAATCAGAATTGGATCAAGGAAGATAAATAGGATAAGTGAGCTTATATACAACTAGCCAACATATGCAGACACAGTTTATAAAATATGCAACAAAATATGCATACCTCGGTTAATATATATACATAGGTGTGCAGACCGACTATATTAATATAACCATATATATACTATATAACATTTCCTCTACCAATTTGTATATGACTATACATATGACTATACTTGAAATCAAAATACACATCCCAAAAAAAAAAAAAATCCAACGTATATCAGTCAGTGCAAACAACCTTAAGGCTGACATGAAATAAACTTTTGAAAGCATATACTGTTGAAATTATAAAATATTGATATAACTTGTACTGTAAAACTACCTTAGAAAATTTATATATGTACCTACATTTAAATATAACTTATGTAAATTGTTGAAAATAAAATAAAATATAGTACGGTAGACTCTAAAATACTAAAACAATCATAAAAATATATATATTATAAATTGACCTATCAACCTTGTACCCACCAATTTTATATAATATATATGCCAAAACAGTACCGAAAATTGAAATACTATATTTTATATATCTAACATATGAAAGCTAATAAAATAACATATTTTATTATAGTTGAAACTGTTATAACCAAAATATAAAACATATAAAAATACGTATATTAATAGAAGGCTGCCAAACTTATACCATATATACCGTAAGCTATCAATAGTAAAATAAAACACGTATATATATATATATATTTAACTTATCAACTAGTTAGTAAAAACATACGTATCTAAAAGCCGTACGTTAACTATATGCTAACAAAAGTCAAAAACTATATACCGTAAAATCTTAAAATAATACACATAATACAGTATAAATATATATACTAACCTTTATATATGAACAGAAGTTAAATATTTATATACACGTTTATAAATATAACAATTATCATATATATACTATTATGAAATATATTATTATTTTTAAAGTTCAACTGTTAGGAAATTCAAAATCCACATAGTTGCAGTAAACATATAAAACAAAACTTATGCACAATCTATACTGTTCTTAATATATAAAATAGACTTGTATCAAATAAAATGTGTACTTACTTTTGAAAACCAGTGAGGAAATGTTTTGCCAACTAATGCATGCGGCTATGGGAAGGAGGCAGGCCAAGGAAAAGAGAGAGCTCATGCTCAGGTTTGGAAGAAATAAGAAAAGATGGAGGGGAGATGAGAACAGAAGATTTTTAAAGGAAGAATGCATGCGTGATTCAAGCAACATGACATGGCGAAGGCCATTCTTCAGGCACAGAGAAAATGCTAGTTTCTTAAATATAAAGGTAGGTCTGCATCTGATATGTGAACGTGCTATATGACTTTATATAATATTTACAAAGCTCTCTCCTCTTTTAATATTAATTTGAGGGAAACGAATAGCCTACAGAGAGAAAAGAAGATGCAATCTATGCTATATATATATATATATATATATATATATATATATATATATTCCTAGAAACACGGAAACGAAGAGGTAAAAGAGGGAAGAGAAAGAGGCGTATAAATGAATGGTAAATAAATTTAGATTTTAAATGAAATAAATGGAACAGCAGAGATTAAAGTATGGATGTAAATCCTGGAATAATAAAAAGCAACGGTTATATGTTGATTAAGAAAAATAATTAAAACAATTAATGGCTTAAATGGGCCAGCATGTTTCAAATTTTTGAAATGCAAAAGAAACGTACACTATAAATATAAAGTTTTCAAAAGCAAAAGAAACGTAAAGCTGTCCATTAATTCATCAAAACGTTATTTAAGTAATAAATTGAAATGAATATAAAAATAAAAGTAATTGTAACGGTCAATAGTTGATTTATCTATACACTTAAAGCAATAAATTTTTGTTTGTTTGTACAACACATAATGAGTTTTGAAAGTCAAGGATATAAAAATGGATAAAAGGAAAGAAATCAGGAAATTTTGTGAGCAATAGCTTTCCAAGGAAAGGTAGGCTTACATTATATATACATGCTAAGATGATTAGGCACGTTCAAAAATTTTGAAGCAAATGAAGGAATTGGAAATAAAAAAAATGAAAGAAATTTGAAAAGTCCGTAGCTATGATTAGCCAAAATTTATTAAAGCCATTTACTAGGAAGGTTGGAACCGAAATAATAGGGAGAGGAAGGCACATTAAATTTGATGACAAAGTTGTGTTCAGATCTATAAGCAAGTGGTTTATATATTATAGGCCTTATGAAAGCGAGGGAAGGAACGGATGCTACTAGCTTGATGATTTGAGATTCTTTCAAACGTTAAAAACAAAAATAAAGAGAGACCAGAATAAACGCACCACCATAAATATAAATATACGCTTCAATTGCAAAAGAAACGTATAGAGAAAATTATGGGTAGTGGGAAAGGTAAAGTTAGTGCACGAAACTACAAGGAATAATAAAAGCAAGGTCGATGATCTCAAATTTATTAATGGTTACGAATGGAAAAGTCTACCTGAATTGGAAAAGTATTAAGCAATAGAAATCTTTAACGGTAGTAAAAAAGAAACCGTTACGCACTGATTCAGAAATCAATTAAAGCAATTAATAGCTTGAATTGGACAACACGTTTTTTCAATTAAATAAACTTCCATAAAATTATTTGAAAATTTACAATCTGCTATATTTAAATATACGTATTCTAAATATATAAACATTTTATTTAAAAATTCAATTATTATAAGATTTCACAAATATTCAATTAAATACGTTATAGAATCAATTAAAATTGTTAAAATTTTCCGGGTCGTTACATGATCGATACGAACGAGTCTCAGTTCGAATCCATGCATAAGTAAAGCCTTCGAATCGATTAAGTCAAAGCGGCGAAATTCAAACGACGACTCCATCAACTCGGCGAAAAATGTGGATCGACTCGAAGAATGCGCGCCACGTCAACCTACTAGCGCGTGCTTGGATCGATTCGAATCAGTCGATTCGAATTGATCGATTCGAACGAAGCTTGTTGACCGGAAACACCATCTTGAATCGATCATAACTTGAGATCTACAAGTCCAAATGCTATGAAATTTTCACAGGAGCTTGCGTATACATAGAAGAATGTCCACGCCAAGTTTCATGACGATTGGACACTATCTTGATCGATTCGAGCCAAGGGTCGAATCGATCCCAATGTGGGCCCGGATCTCCAGAATTCGGCCGTATGAGCCCTCTCACGTGCCAGAAGTGGTCTCTCCGGATTTTTAGGCGAAATATCAGCCTCCTACGCCTATAAATAGAGCCCCAGGTCATTCAGGAAAGAAAAAGGGGAATTCTGAAGCACCAAGACTCCACCGGATTCAATTCTACACCCTATCATCGTTGTTGCATTCGAGTTTCAGAGCTATAGTCCATTGTAACTTGCTGTAACCAACTATAATAATCAAGAGAACATCAATAAAGATAGAAAACTTCAAAGTGGACGTAGGCAAGATCGCCGAACCACTATAAATCCTGTGTCGTTTACTTGTTTTCTGTTGAGTGTTGATCATTTTTGTTATCTACAAATTTGTAATTTTTGACTTGTGACTGCGAACGGGTGCTTTCACGACTATTGGGTGTTTGTGGTCAATTTGACGCAAACAATATATAAATAAAAAATGATTAAAAGTTCTCCTTTTCTCATTCGATTTTTTTTTTTTCAAATTGAATTTTGTTAAGGGTTTGTCATAGTTCATGCATATAAATCCAGATTGATCGAAAATCTTTAAAGATGATGGATCAATGAGAGTTAATTGGAATCTAATCTTTTTATTTCTTCATTCAAAGCATGATATGCCTTGGACAATCCTGAATTTTAACCTATGATGATAGTTAATAGATCACAAGTAAAAATATATAAATATAATTGGAGAATCTAATCCGATTCAAAACGTTTAATCAAATGAAATCGAAAGTGCAGTAAAAAAAACTGTGGCTCGATAATATTACTCTACTATGTTGATTATCAAATTTTGATTGTTCACTCTGACAAACATGCACGGAAAAAAGAAAAAGAATGTAAGGTGTATTGCATGAATATTTCCCGGCTTTAAATACTAATTTTTCTATATATATGCAAGTTTAAAACTTTAAATGCAATGGATTAGCTGGGGAATATGTATCTAAATTGGCTGATAAATTGTCATGCCACATCATAGAAGATCACACTTTTGGAGAGTTGTGGAATGTCTGTAGCTTTGTTAAGCAAGTAAAATTTGTGTGGTTTACGTTCCAAGAGCGATGAGGAGTATTGTAGGAAACTGTTCGTATGCAAATTTGATCAAATTGCAACAATAGTAGTGGAATACTTTTAAGAAGTGGTAAATAAAATATCGTTGCAAGATAAAGTATAAATCTTAAGGGAGAGAAAACTGAATTATAGGCACCATCGAACAAAAGGCTAATCTGTAACCTCTCATATACATATCCAATAGACTGACTATGCATCCACACAGAACTCCTTATGCATCCAACAAATGTTAATATCTGGTTCTATTCAGTCTGCATCTTGTCCTGGAGAAAATGGTGTATACTTGTGATTGAGAGGTGGATCTAACTTATCACATGTCAACAGATGTATTCTCTAGCTGTTTTTTAATTTCTTTTGTAGCACATCTACTTGTGATTCATCAATAAATATACTGTAAACATCACGAATTTTGTTACAGAGGATAGAGGAGAAGTCTTTCTATAGTAAAATTGCCATTTGTTTGCGTGTCATATTATAGAGTATCGTGGGATAAAAATAAAATAAAAATCCATGTTTTCCCTACCGAGATCTATAAGTATTACCTATATCTTTGTAGCATTAATCATGTGCTTATGACATACGACTCTTAAAAACCTGCCTTTTAATTTAATATGCTGATGGACTTTTGATGAACAAAGGTCCATGTAATCATGCAAATGGTAAATATTTCAATCAATTGTTTTCACTCTAACTCCATTTTAGAAACTTAAGTGCTATACGGTAATGGTAACAATAATGATCATACTAAGTTCTACATGGAATTATATATGTCACAGGGTTAGGCCGGTATTATTTTGAAAAAGAAGAACTAAACAACTACTTCTTATACTTTGAACCTGTGAAAAATATAAATGAAATCAAACAGAAGTATTCCACTTGTCATATATACTTGATTTGATTTTCATTACTGAGTGGTCCCTTATTGCTCTACTAATAGCCAAGTCTTAATTTATAGTAGATAAGGGATACATAAAAAGAAGATAAAATTTGATAGTATTTCATTTATGTAATGTCAATACCTTTGGTTTCTTTAGTATTTTTCTCCTCGTTGATCAGTTTTTTAGCTTTTGGCAAAGCAAGTAGGGCTTTCTTTGTGTTTGGAGATTCTTTAGTGGACAATGGAAACAACAATTACTTACTTACTACTGCTCGTGCTGACGTACCACCTTATGGAGTCGATTATCCGACTCATCAACCCACTGGCCGATTTTCAAATGGAAAGAATATCGGTGATATAATAAGTAAACCCAAACATTCTTAGTTGATTGCACTTTGATATAATACTCCAAAATGTAACATATAATAGCGACAACTTGCATTGAAAGGAGTTATGTTACTGCATCAGGTGAATACCTTGGAGCTGAATCAACATTGCCATACTTGAGTCCAGAACTTCAAGGAGACCAACTTCTTGTAGGTGCTAATTTTGCTTCAGCTGGAGTTGGAATTCTAAATGACACCGGAGTGCAATTCGTAAGCATTTCGACGGTTACAACAAATTTGATTTGATATTTTAGGTAAAAGTTTAACTTTATTGTTTGCTTTCAGTTAAATATCATCAGGATTGCGAGGCAGTTCCAGTACTTTGAGCAGTACCAACAAAGGCTAAGCTCTTTAATAGGGCCACAGCAAGCTCAGAAAATAGTAAACAATGCGCTTGTGTTGATTACTCTAGGAGGAAACGATTTTGTGAATAATTACTATTTGCTGCCAAACTCTGCTCGGTCGCAGCAGTATGATCTTCCAGACTACGTTAGATTTGTAATCTCCGAGTATAAGAAAATCCTTGCGGTACATTTTTAGCTTTTATCTGTAACCAGATTCAACCCATTTATAAGCTCCTAAAAATGAATATTGGGTGGATACAGAGGCTTTATAATTTAGGTGGCAGAAGGGTTCTAGTAACAGGAACAGGACCAATAGGGTGTGTGCCTGCAGAACTAGCCCAAAGAAGCAGGGACGGCAACTGTGATCCTGAGCTAACGAAAGCTGCCGGCCTTTTCAACCCTCAGTTAACTCAAATCGTAGATGAACTGAATAAAGAGGTAGGGTCGCATGCGTTTATCTCTGCCAATGCGTTTCAGTCGCATCTGGACTTCATCAATAACCCACAAGCATATGGTAACTACTACACATATCACTCTGGTTATTATTTTTTACATGTGAATACAGCGTTAAGTGTTGATTTATATATGGCAGGGTTTGTGACATCAAAATATGCATGTTGTGGACAAGGAGCATATAATGGGATAGGGCTGTGCACTGCATTGTCGAATTTATGCGAGAATAGAGATGAATATGTGTGGTGGGATGGATTTCATCCTACTGAGAGAGCAAACCGGTTTATAGTGAGCAAGTTCATGACTGGATCTACCAAGTATGTGCATCCTTTGAATTTGAGCACTGTTTTGTCTTTGGACGCTAGAGCCTAGAGCCTGATATTCTATTCTGTCTTGTCGCCTTTGTGTTGAATCTATGTTTATTTCTCTTCTGTTGAATAAATTTTCTTTATTGAATTTATATTGATTAACCCTGTTTTTTGTTTGTTACTGTAATTTGGTCGGTGGTGGTTTTTTCTTAACGTATGAACGAGGAAACTTATTAACTTATAACACATGATTTACATTTATACACGGATCCGTTGACAAAAATACCCAAGCCATCCTCATTTTAAAATGTGCAAGTTATAGCCTTGTAGGTGCAGCGATAAACTGGAGAGAGAAGCAAGTATATTGAAAATTTGGAAACTGGTGAAAAAGCTGAGCGATTGATGACTGTGTTGAAATAACAAGTTTTTTTCATAAACAAATAAATTGCTCAATTGGACACCTCTTCAAAGGACATTTATATGGTACGTTTGTTTGCGATAAAAAAGAAGCAAACGAAAGGACATTTGAAAGGGCACGAAAAATAGTTCGTAAAAGGAGCGTGCGTATTTATGTTATGAAATGGGCATTTTAAACGGGCATTTTAGTTGTTTTGTTACAAATAATTATTTTTGTTAATGAATTTTTGTTTTAAATATTTTGTAACTAAATAGTTAGGTAATATAATTAAACACGACAAATTTCATTAATCACTAAAAATTGAAACAAAAATACAAATAAAACTGTAGATACAACGAAATACAACTAGAATTCGGGTGGTGGATACATAGGTGGGTAGGCAGGTGGGAAGGTAGTGGACGTCCCATCTTAAACTGTCGGTATCTGATTATGTGTTGCGAACGTTTTATTTCCAACCAAAACAGATTCTGGCTTTGACAACTTTCAAATTAGAAAAAGCTTACATGTTCTTTTGAATCTTCAATAGTGAAACAACTCAAGAAATATGAATTTCTTCAAATTTCCTCGCACGATGAGTAACATCCTTAAAGGCTATAGACGGACAAGCGGATAGTACATTTGGACAAGCATTAAGGGAGGGAGCAGTAAATGAGGAGGGACTAGGATTAGGGAAGAGAGTAGCATATGAGAAGAGACTAAAACTCGGCGAGGGAGTAGTATATGGGGTGAGGTTATTTGTTTTAGCACGAAATTTCTTCAAATTTCTTTGATATATCATATCTATAATATCATTTATCTTCTCGCCACTCTCCATTCGTCTTCTCCTACCACGGACTTTAAAAGATGAACATCTGCCGCGCACTACTGTTTGCTGTTGTGACGCATGTGTGTTGATCTCTTCAAATGGGTTATAAAACTGTCAATTTCCCATGTTGCATCAAATGGCGTATTTGTTGTTTGTTCTGAAAGAGTAAAATGCACTTGATCTTCTGTGACACCATGTGTGAATGCACCTGCTTCCTTGATCTTCTGTGACACCATGTGTGAATGCACCTGCTTCCATTGCAATAACACCTTTGAAAATCTGATGCAGTAAGTCCATGTTGATTATTCGGGGTTCCCTATACATCACAATTGTAGAACCCAACTCTTGAAAATCAAAAGAAAAGAGAAACGATAACTCGTGAACAAAAGAAAGGAGATCAAATTTACCTTCACGCGATTAATCCACCATTGCTCACTTCCGCTAACCGTCCCCCCAGTGAATCTCATCTTGCGGCAATTTTGTTACACAAACTCTACCATACCGACCATTATATCTTTTGTTCATCGTATTTTTAGCGAATCTAATTGTCTGTTACTAATGTTTCATTTAGAATAGTCATCATAGCCTCATTCAATGCAGCTGTAATTTTCTTACGGATGTCTTTTTTGTTGTTTCCACTAGTTTCATAAGCATCCGCAGTATAAAGCATGAACAATACCGTAGCTTGTTCAGACCAATTCTTTGGACTTCAATGGAAGTTTTATGAACAATTTCGGCCATTCTGTAACTCAAAAATACCTCAAAAAAATTCAAAAAATATGTGAAGTAAGTGAAAATGAGCATATCAAAAATTATCTCAAAATGCGATTGTCTTTTGTAGATATTTTTGATTTGAAGTTAGGGTTGTGTTGGCGAGGAGGAAGAAGAAAGAAGGATGTAATATATAGAAGTTAAAGTTACGAATGTTAGGATTAACCGTTAACGTTGGACGCATCTGATGCCAGCCGTTGTTTTTCCAACGGTTGGCTCGAACGGTTCATTATATGGTGGATCCCACTTTATACGCGTTTGACACATCCAAGTTGACATGAACATCAACGTGCCAAAATTTGACTGCGAATGCGCTCTATGTTTGCCACACGAGATGATTACATGAAAGAGGCAATTGAAACGGACATGAAGGTGACACAGTTCGCGAAAGAATATATATGAAAGGGGCATTCTAAAAGGAGCATTTTAATCGTTTTTTTTTAATAATTATTTTTGTTATTATATTTTTATTTTAGTAATTTTTTAATTATGTTGTTAAATAATATACTCAAACAAAACAACTTTCGTTAATCACTGGAAAGTGATAAAAATATAAATAAACTAAAAATACAACGGAATAAAGTTGGAACTCAGGTGGTGGTTAAGTGAGTGGGAACGCAGGTGGATAGGTAGGTTAACGTCCTATCATAAACTGCTAGTATTTGATTGTTTGTTGTGACATACTACTTCCAATCGAGGCCAATTAAGGATTTTGTCATCTTTCAAAGAAGAAAAAGCCTCCATATTCTCTTGAATCTTGTGTAGTGATAAGGCTCTAGAAAGTTGAATTTCTTTAAATTTCTTCACACGATGAGTGACATCCTTGAAGGCCGTAGATGGGCAAACGGATGACACACTTGGACTAAGATTAGAGGAGGGAGTAGAATATTAGGAGGGACTAGGATTAGAAGAGGGAGTATTGTATTGGAAAGGACTAGAATTAGAGAAGGGGTATTATATAGGGTGGGGCGTCTTTTCCAGAACTAGATTCTTCAAATTTATTTGATATATCATATCAATAATATCGTTTATCTTCTCGTCATTCTTCATTCACCTTCTTCTATCACAAGCTTTGAAAGATGAACCTCCACCACGCATTGTTGTAGGCTGTTGTGATGGTTGCATATTGATGTCTTCAAGTGGAGTATAAAATCCGTCAATTCACCATATTGCATCAAACGATGCATTGGTAGTTTGTTCTAGAGAAGGAGAATACACTTGATCTTCTATGACATTAGGTGTGAATGCATCTGCTACCGTTGTAATAGTTGATAGAGTTAGAAGTATGCTCTATGGGCAATTCTATAATTTATTGTAAATTAATTAATTTTGTAATCAATTCTCGTTCGTAATAAAAGTGTTTTTCTTTCTATTATATATTTTGTTATAATGTGTTATAAATTGTTAAATGATTAATTAAAATATTTTAACAGAAAATGCATATATGGCATGTATGTGATAGCAATTACAAGTAGTTGTAATCATGAGTATTGTATCACAATAAAACACATCATTTTAAATGTTTCAAGTCAAGATACATCAAGACTGCATATCAATGTATCCGTTAAGACTAGAGTGCATAGCGCTCTCTATATGTTAGGCAGTGTATTACTCATGACTGCTGGTGGCACCTAGAGGTTACGTATTAATAGTTATTGGATAAGTATGGAATGACTCACTCGATAATTTTCTGCTGCTTAATGTAACTAAGGGCAAACATAAAATAGCGATGTGAATAATTAACACGGTTCTCTCGACTTGAGAATACTATCAATCTTCAATATGAAAGCTCCGCTTTATGGTAAAACCATGACACATTGTCCATCGAGTGACTATAGTCGAATCGAGTGGAAGTATTGGGAGTGATGCACTATTCAAGAGATAATTCGTCTCCACGGTTATACGGGGTTAGCATCACGGTCAACTCAAGTCAATCCAAAGTCATACTCTATTGCTAGAGTAGTACGATTAATAATAATGGTTATTATTGAATCAAAGACTTTATGTTTGAACTATAAGTTGAATATGGACGATGTTGGAATTTTGACCATTACCAAATTCAATGATTCCAAAGTGATATAGTTTTGACCAAGAAAATTAGTGTAAATAAATGTTACAACCGGGCAATGCTTAATTAAAGTAAAATTTTATTTACTGAAACTAAATAAGTGATAAATTTGGCTAAAATATCACCACTTGCTAAGCGACGTGTGAATGTTAACGTTCGAATAGTTCGATGTTGATTGCTGACATATTTACACTTAATGAATCACACAGCCGAAATGATGATTTCTCTTTAGACCAAACGATTTAATTAATTTATAATCATTATAAATTAATTAGTAGTTATGAAATACTGATTATATAATTTTAAATATAATTTTAGGAATAAATATTATTTTATATATTTATAATGTTATAAATATATCGACCAACATACATTATCAACAAACAATTAAATCAGATGTAATCAGTAATATTTCTTTGGACCTAAATGGGCTATTAGCCCATGATATTATGGTGATATTTCGGCAGCAACATGGATGTATGTGGTGGCTAAAAATGGGCTAGGGTATTTTAGATGATGGCTTAGATTTAGAGAGAATGAGTATGAGATATGATCCACCTTTCTCTCTATTTCTTCCACTATAAAAGAACTTATAACCCTAATGCAAAAAGGACTTTTTGGCTGCCATTTCCTATCAACCCTGGTTGAATTTATCTACATAGGAGTTCCAACAAATTCATCTCAAATCAATTTCAAAGTAACAGCCATTAGATAGTCAATGGTCTACGTTTCAAGAATTAGCGGTTTGCCGAATCATGAAGAGTTCAGAGGAGGGAGATTCATCATTACAAAGTGTACTTCAAGGCATTGGTTTTGGTATGTATTCACTATGCTATATGACTTATGATTACTATATAATATTATATTATTTGTTTGTATATCATTATTACATTGTTAGCTAAGTGAGATTATTATAAGTATTAAGGTTGTCACATATAGATTGGTTATATGTGCATATGCTATTGAAAAAGCCATTTTTTATAGATCTGATGTACATACAGACAAATAAATTTATTTTAATTATTATTCTTTTATTGATTAATATATATGTGCGTGTGTGTGTGTGTGTGTCATACAACATAAATTAAATGACTTATATTAATTAAGTCATTGTATCATCTTTACTACTAATAATGAAAATGCATTGTACTAGCTTCAACCGTGTCATTTTGAAATTCCACTAATGCCCTTACGTTTCCTTCCATTTTCATACGTACTGACGCCTCCCCCATCGCATTCATGCCTTCCGTTCTCATCCTCCTCCCCATGACCTAATCGATTTTATCCCTAAATCAGACCTACAAAATCCTCGATCCATTCATACCCCCGTATTCCATCTATCCAATAGCGTAGCATATGCGATACCTTTCCTCAACATCAATCTCCCTGATATGTGAATCACCAGCTTCAATCTTTGGTTCTTCAATGGTTGAGCATCCACGGAAGGTGACTGGACTAATCGGAAGAGATAGCTCAGCCCATGGTAGGTAACTAGATTAGCCGGAAGAAATAGCTCACCCTAGGGCAAGCGACTAGAAGCCGAAATGAAATATCTCACCGCCCATTGATCTGACAGCATAGGCAATTTCTCTTACCTTCTATTTTCTTCTCTGTGATGTATACTTTTGTACAACATATATGCTTTAACTAAATCATTTACCCGCTTACATTGCTGACACTTTTGACGCCGTCACTCACTGCTCTTCACTCTCGCTTATCTGATTTCTCACCTGTTTAGGGATTCGCAAAAAAAGGTTAAATGCACAAATATATTCAGTACTTTTTATATACGGCTGCAGTTAAGTTAACGGAGTCATGGCGATAAGTTTTACACGGCTGCTGTGTTTTTGTTCAAATAACAACAATATATTTGGTATGAGCTATATGTTTACAAAATTGTCTATAAGTTATTAGGAAATGGAACATTGATGAATTGATACAGAATAGCTCATGCATACATGCTATGAAACTATTTTGGATGGTACCTTAGTTAGGATCTATTGCCTAGATTACTTATTTATTCATCGAAGATAACTTCCGATTTGAATTATTATTTCACATGCAGAAGGAACCATTTCATTCTCCATAATATTTCTTGGTTAATTGAAGGAGTATTTGATATCTGCAAGTTTGCATAAATTGGCGTTGTCAGCATCATTTACTGGTTACCCAAAATGAGATGAAGTTTCCTATTTTTATCTGGAAGTAAAGACAAAAATGGTAATTCTCAAAATTTTAATAAATAATCAACTTTGACATTCATGTCAGATCTATTTTCCTTGGCTTGTTGAGTTTATCTCACCTCCTCTAACCACATGCATTTGCTATGGCAACTTGACCTCAGGCCTTGATTTATGTGAATGTTATTTGTAGTCCATACCGGAGAGTTCATTGATGCCTTAGGATCAGTGAGATTGTATAAATTCACGATATTATTAAGTGGTGCTGGATCGAATATTGAAACTACTAGGATATGTTATATATACTAGAATTAAGGATGTCAACGAGTATCCTAAAAATCCAAAATCCGTCTGTATCCGTATTCGAAATATGAAAAATTATCCTATATCCAAAAAAGGATACAGATGCGGATATGGATATATCCACATTTGATAATTATCCGTCTGGTTTTTATCAAAATTACAATTATTTTGTGTATTTTAATGCATAAAATGATTGTCTTTACTATTTCTCTTGATAAAAAATATGTATAGAAAATTGTGCTAAAAATTATTTTTCTTAGCCTATTTATTATTTTTTATATTTTTAATTTTGAAATGGATTTATAATAAATCAAAATTTTGTATTTTTTTGGGTTTATTGGTTGTGAGCCAATTAAAGAATATCCGGTCAATATCCAATATCTATCCACATCTGTGGATACGGATATCCGATATTAATAATGATTTCGAATATGAATATGGACATGACACTATATGAATCCGTATCCGACCTTCTACATGCCTAACTAAAATTGGTAGATAGGTTATTAAATGTTCTATGTTACAAATGATGCTCAACAATTGTTCAGATAATGATATGCTTTTATAGTTGTTTCTTAATTACTAATAATTGTTTGATTGATCCAGAATAGTTTATGGAGCATGCTACAAAACATAATTTACCGGACTCATTGTTTGGAATACACTTTTTTTTCTACTCATGCATTATGTCAAACCATTGATTAAATTTACGACCATATAACTTGCTACCTATCTCATACTCACTGACAATTTTTAGCAGTTATATTTTATGTTCAATATGAAATTTAATTATAAATTTAGTCACATAATCTGTATGTACAAAGGTATTTATTGTTCTATACTGCTACCCATCCTAATCGACATTTCAATTGGTATATTTATAGCAATGTGTGCATTTTTAAATTTTTTGCTATTGCTTCTCCATCTTTTGACTTAGTTGGATCATAAAAAACCCGATGTAGTTACTACAATTACCATGTTTTTACACCGATCTTATTGCTGATTAAATTTAATTCATAATGCTTTCAAATATGTATTGCTAGGTAAACTAATTATTTATTATTATAAGCTATTGTTTATCACTTACTACCTTCAGATTTCTCGATTAATTTAGCAGTGGAAGTAGAGGGATCGGGTGTTAGATATTGATCTAAAGGTCACTAATGTCAGTTGGCTTTCTTCCTTGATATCTAATTTGAGTAAGTTTATGATTATTGAACTGTTATTATTCTTGCTGTCTTCTAAAGGCTGCATAATAATTTAGTGTTACTGCTGTTATCCCGCCTTTTGGCAAGGCCGAGATAACCAGGAACTGACTGGAAAAAGACCAGATCACATGTCCTCAATTTGGAATGATTGATTGGGCAACTACAAATAACGATGAATTTTTCCTGAGTCCGGATCGGGCTACGATTGATAAGACACGTCAAGCTAAGCTGTGGAAACCAGCGTTCCAGATTTTAGGGCGATCCGAGTTCGTATGCTCAAGTTGTCGCTAGTAGAAAGTGGAAGGAGTAACATTGTTTCGAACCCAATAGAGCCAATCCTCGAGTTCGAATCCATCAATACATGTGTCACTTTGAATCCGTGAGAAGTGGTTTTGTTTCGAATCCATCGAGCAAGCAAGCAGTTCGACTCCATCCAAGTGGCCATGCTTCGACTCCATCAACCACGCATTGGTTCGAATCCGTCCACAAGGCCTTGGTTCGAATCCATCAGTAGTCAGCCATGGTTCGAACCCATCAGAACACACCTTGCTTCGACTCCATCGAGCAAGCTTTAAGGTCGTATCCATCCCATTATGCCTTGGTTCGAATCCATCCTTGTATGCCCTAGCTCGAATCCATCGGGAGAAAGTTTCCTCGAATCCATGCAAGTGAAGAAGCCCCGGCTCCATTCCAAAACTCGTCTTCGAATCCCCCGATTGAGGCAACCTCGAATCGATCAAATGCTCTGATCGATTCGAACGAGTACCAGTTCCATCGATTCGAAGGAAGCGTGCCTTCGAATCCAACTCTTCGAATCCATCAAATAAACACGGCTAAAACCAAGGGTATGACCCAGAAAACTCGAAAAAAAATGAGGATTGACCCGAAGCATACGCACCACGTCATCACTTTCACGTGCAGAAGCATGGACTCGACCCTATGGATTCGAACCATATCGATTCGAACGGGTCCCTGGGGCGAAAAACTCCAACTTGAATCGATCATAACTCGAGATCTGTAAATCCAAATGCTATGAAATTTTCACAGGAGCTTGCATATACATAGAATAATGTCCACGCCAAGTTTCATCACGATTGGACACTTTTTTGATCGATTCGAACCAAGGGTCGAATCGATCCCAAAGTGGGCCCGGATCTCCAGAATTCGGCCATGTGGGCCCCCACACATGCCAGAAGCGGTCTCCCTGAATTTTAGGCGAAATATCAGCCTCCTACACCTATAAATAGAGCCTCTGGTCATTCAGAAGGGGGATCGGAGAATTTTAGGAAGAATTTTAGAGAAAAAGCACGCCCGGACGCTGCTAGAATCACTTTACATCCACTTCTCTGTTGCTGATTTCAAATTTAAGTCTATTATCTGCTGTACTTCGCTCTAAGACACTTGTAATCTTCAAGAGTTAAGCAATAAAGTGACAAAACTTCATAGTGGACGTAGGCAAATTGCCGAACCACTCTAAATTGTTGTCTTCCGTGCATTTTACTTTTCTGTGACTTGGAGTTTTTGTTAGATAATCCTAGTTTTCAATTTAATTTCTTCATTTATTATCTCTTCAAAAACTTCCGAATGGTGTTGCCCAATTTTGGTGCAAACACTTTGGTGCTTTCACTGAGAAAACCCATATTTTCTCCTGCTCGTTGGATCTGTCATCGATACCGGATTGAATAAATCTAAGAGAAAGATGCAGATCATTAAATTCTACTTCCTTCCCTTCTATTCAGATTTTCATAAAGTCTAGGAAGGAATCTAACTTTCAAGATGGTTAGTACAAGAACCACCTCTAACGCTATCAATCAAGAAGGACAGGATCGATAGAATCCTGTGCCGCCGTCTCCATCTAATCAGGATGCTATTGGGCACTCCGAACCGTCAGGTCCGGTTACCCGACAGGAGTTGCAGTTGCTACTCCAAGAGCTGACCCAGAGTCGGCAACAAATAGAAGAACAGCTACGCGCTAACGCTGAGCTAATCGACAAGCTGGATCGCCAGAAGCGAAAGAGATCCACGAGAGACCACGCTTCTCACTCCTCCAGCGAGAGTTCTTCATCTTCTGATTACCACAATCGATCTCCATGACCCCGACTAGATGGGAGTCGCATGACAGTCACTGGAGATCAACCGGCAGTGACCGTTGGACAACTAAGAGTTGGCCCATCAGCCAGTTTCCAAACCGGACCCTCCTCCCGAGAAGGTGCCGTTCCTCACCACGCCACGGAATACCGCACCGCTAACGTTGCGGCTGAACCAGGTGTCGACGCCCAAGATCAGTCGGACCCGGACCTTCGTCATAGCGGACGTACTCCTAAACTATACGTCCCAGAGGGCCGCGAACTAAGAAGGCAAGACTTGGACCGTCGACAATATCCGATCCAGCCCCAAAGAATGGAACGTAATCATACTCCGGTACAAGCTGCACAAAACGCGTAAATACCGGATCTTTCAACTATGATACGTCAGATGATCCATGAAAGCCGGGGATTCACAAATGACGATTGGGGATTTTCCCGAAGTCACACTCCTTTTACGGACGATATCCTTACTGCCGAACCCCCACGGCGACTCAGAATGCCAACTTTACCCATGTACGAAGGAAACTCCGACCCCAACCAACATATTCTGAAATATGAATGGTCGATGACCGCTGCCCGCGCCGACTATCCCGTGAAGTGTTGTAGTTTCCCCATGTCCTTGGGGGGCATCGCCACCATGTGGTTCACCCGATTTCCATCTCGATCCATCTCTTCATTCAACCAGTTAGCCACAAAATTCGTGGAACAATTCCGCATGCACGTAGCAAGGACGAAAGATGTCAACACTCTATCTAGTGTCACTCAAGCTCCTGGAGAAACGCTCAGGCACTATTTAGAGAGATTCTATGCGGCATGTGCGGAGGTCAGCAACCCAAATGATAACTCCATTCTTATGGCGCTGACTAAGGGGATCGACCCCGATTCTGAGTTTGGCGACTGGTTAGTTGGAAAACCACCTGCATCGTTGGACCGTTTCCATGCCAAGGTGGCTCAATTCCTGAGAAGGGAAGACGCGAAGCAGTCTAGAAAACAAACTGATACAGGATCGAGTACGGAAGGGATTCAAAGCAATGTAGCAATCAAACAGTCCGGTGAGAGCTCCGGAAAAGTTCAGTCGAACGTTAAAAACAAACAAGCTCGGCGAAGAAAGAGTGTGAATCAAATTAAGAAGCAAGATCAAAATCGTGGCTCGCCAGCGCAAGAATCCAATGTTTGACAGTTACACTCCTCTGAATACATCACTAGAGGACTTATATTTACAAACCCGTGATACAATTCAGTATCAAAAACCTACACCAAATCCGTCGTCAGAAAAGCAAATCCAAACAGGAAAGTTTTGCAGGTTCCATGAAAGCTACGGGCACAATACAAACGAATGTCGTCGCTTACAAGACCTCGTTGAGAAATTGATCAGAGAAAAGAAGCTGAAACAGTTTGTTCGGACGCCGCAGCCGAGAGAAGCGGGCCCATCAAATCAAAGTAATGAATCCAATCATCTGATACAAGAAGACTCCACCCCCACCGGCTGGAGGTTAGTAGTAAATGCTGTTGGAAGTATCTCTCATCCAACAAAGCGAAGCTGGGATGAGATGAAGTCATATGCCAGTCCTACTAGGCATGCGGATGCTACATGCTGTAGACATTTGAAAGATAAAGTTCTAACCAAACGACAGAAAGCAATGACTGACGACATCATATTTCAGTGTGGTGGTGATGACAGAATCATAGTCCTGACTACCGATCCATTAGTCATATCAGCTCAGGTAGGCCATGTATGGATGAAAAGGATTTTGGTTGACAGCGGAAGTTCTGTGAACATAATATTTAAGCGAGCCTACGACCAAATGAATCTGAATGCCAAAAAATTGAAACCATGCCAATCCAGTATTCGTGGCTTCGACGGGAGCGCGGCCGTGCCCGTTGGAGAACTAGAAATACCAATGGAGTTGGGGACTAGACAGTGTTGCAGAATCCGGACATTGCGATTTGTGGTGATGGACATAGATTCACCGTACAATGCTTTCTTAGGCCGACCAGCCCTTGCCGAGTTCAGAGCCGTTATCGCCCCATGGTGCCTAACCTTAAAATTCCCCACTGACAAAGGAGTTGGTGTTGTTATGGGAGACCAGGCCGACTTAAGAATTGTCATACTCCGAAAGCGAGCTTCTCGGTCGCACGGTGTCAATGATCAACCCTAAACCTTCAAAATTGGTGATTTCTTCTACGGAAGAGTACACTCAACACCATCGCGCGTGAAATCAACGTGGGAAGGGCCATGTGTGATTGAACAAAAATTCAGGGATGACCTGTTCTTGCTGTCAACATTGGGCGGTCCAATTTTGCCAAGAGCTTGGAGAAGCAAGGACCTTCGCCATTGTTACGCATGACAGGCTTTGTTCAATCTATGAATACTTTAGAATTTTCTTTATATTCTGAAGTTTGAACTTGTAATAAGGCACTGACTTTGCCATATTTTCTTATTTCAGCAATAAATTATTATCTCTTCAAGCTAGAACTGTGATTCACCAAATGCAACGTTCAACAATCACAACACACGAAGAGATAAATTCCATCAAACAATGGAATTTATTCAAATAGCGAGTGACTGTGATACGACCGACCGCTCGCTAAGTGAAACCCCAGCTCGGGGTCAAGCCATCACATCAACGGCTCAATAGGACCGACACACGGCAGTCCTACAACAGACTCCAACTTCCCAGAGTGCGAATTGGAGGATAAACATCATACAAATCGTTCCCACAGCGCGAACGGACTCCAACTTCGCAGAGCGCGAATTGGAGGATAAACATCATACAAATCGTTCCCACAGCGCGAACGGACTCCAACTTCTCAGAGCGTGAATTGGAGGATAAACATCATACAAATCGTTCCCACGGCGCGAACGGACTCCAACTTCCCAGAGCGCGAATTGGAGGATAAACATCATACAAATCATTCCCACAGCGCGAACGGACTCCAACTTCCCAGAGCGCGAATTGGAGGATAAACATCATACAAATCGTTCCCACAGCGCGAATGGACTCCAACTTCCCAGAGCGCGAATTGGAGGATAAACATCATACAAATCGTTCCCACAGCGCGAACGGACTCCAACTTCCCTGAGCGTGAATTGGAGGATAAACATCATACAAATCGTTTCCACAGCGCGAACGGACTCCAACTTCCCAGAGCGTGAATTGGAGGATAAACATCATACAAATCGTTCCCACAGCGCGAACGGACTCCAACTTCCCAGAGCGTGAATTGGAGGATAAACATCATACAAATCGTTCCCACAGCGCGAACGGACTCCAACTTCGCAGAGCGCGAATTGGAGGATAAACATCATACAAATCGTTCCCACAGCGCGAACGGACTCCAACTTCCCAGAGCGCGAATTGGAGGATGAACATCATACAAATCGTTCCCACAGCGCGAACGGACTCCAACTTTCCAGAGTGTGAATTGGAGTATAAACATTCAATAACTCGTTCCCGGAGTGCGAACGGACTCCAACTTCCCAGAGTGCAAATTGGAGTATAAACATTCAACAACTTGTTCCCAGAACGCGAACGGACTCCAAATTCCCAGAGCGCGAATTGGAGTATAAAACAACTCGTTCCCAGAACGTGAACGGAATATAAACATAGATTACAAGTTCCTGAAGTGCGAACCGAAATATCAATACTAACTCCAAGTTCCCAGAGCGCGAACTGTGTTACAAGTATCGATAACTCTCAAATTCTCGGAATGCGAACCGGATTATCGATCTCAAATTATCCTAAGTCCCAAGAATGAGGACATGTGTTTATGATTTGCAGAAAATGCGATCAACCACCAAAGTACAAATGTTGTTCCCCGAGACTAGGGGGCAGAAAAATAAAGAAAAACAAACACTGCAAAAACACTTAAGTAAAAGAAAAGAACAACTTCCCATTCCATCAACCGACAAAAACAAGTTTGATTACATGGCAAGTCAAAAAGTTTCAATTAAGTGGAGGCCGAATCCACATATATACACGGCTCCAAAAGAACAAAAGAAGAGGCAAAAGAATTGCTGTTCACAGCTGCATGATAAAACAAGAAGTTCACTCCTTCTTCTTCCGGGGTTTCTTCTTCGGAGTTGAGCCGCTAGACACACTACCCGGCTTCCTGCGAGACTTTTTGTCCTTCTTTGGAACATCCTCAGGATCTGGCATAATATCAACGTCTTCCTCAGAGCTGGAAGGGATGGAGATCCTCTTGTGAGGGCGAGCTGAAGGCATGGGGGCGGTGACAGGTGTTTGTTCAGCAACGCTCGAGACAGTTACCGTGCCACCGGGAGAGATCACCATTAAAGACGATAAATTTAAAGGAGCAATGTCGCTCCCAGGACCACCAACCGTCGCCATTGTGGCCATTTCAGCGCTTATCTCAGCTAAAATCTCTTCCGAGTCAATTGAGTTGCGCTGGATACGCTGGTGGTCGTGATGACAGAACTGAAAACTGGAGCAGCTCCACTCGTTGCAAATGAAGGATCAGGAATAGGGTCAAGGGAGTGACCAAGTAGATCTTCAATCATTTGAACATCGAATGACATCGAGCTCCCCTCTCCCATATCACCGACCATAGCAGCAGTTGAGATCGCCTCGGTGACAATAACTCCACGCGTAGGATATAAAGCCGGAGGGACTGGGGGCACGATTGCGACACTCTCAATCACTGAACAAAGGAGAGCAAAAGTAATCAGTCCAGAAAATTTTCTCGAAAATCGATACTTCAAGACATGAGGGAAATAATCAAAGTACCTTCTTTGCCTTGCCTTGGAACTTGGACAGGCTCGGAGACAGCAATCTTGCCAGAGGACAACTCCGGTTGGTCCGGGTTGTAAGCAGGAATAACTTGTGGATCAACCGCGGCGGTAGCTTCGGATGAAGTAGGGATAGGGACTTCGATGTTCTCGCTATGATGCGCGACACCCGAACCTTCACCAATCTCCGCTTGATGAATGCCAAGTCTTTCTTTCTCAACAGAAATTATCGCCTCGTGAAGAGTTTTTCTCTCATCCTCGCTAAGCAAACGTGACTCGAGCTCAAACTCATCTAACACTCCATCCGGGCAAGACATCCTCTTGTTCTCCAATAATTTCTTCCAGGCATTGTAGAGAGGCATCGAGTAATCTCCCAGCCAGGAGAGATTTCCATGTTCTAACACATTGGCATTATATGTGTCCAAGAGTTCGTCAAATTCAGCCTCCATCTTGAACCTCTCTGCCTGGACTCTCTCCTCCACCTCCGTTTCAACCTCCTTAACCCTTGCAACTGCCGCATCACGCTCAGCTCGGAGAGACACAGCTTGCTCACACGCTTCTTGCGCGGCCGTATTAGCATCATCTTTTTCTTTGTTCATATCAACAAAATTAGCCTTTAATTCCTCTAGTTCTTTGACTGCCGCATCCCGCTCGGCTTCAACATTTTTGTATCGATGGCCCAAATCTTCAACCAAAGTGCAATGTGCCTGTTGCATCTTCGCCATCTCAACTAATGTCTCATCAACCTTTTTTAGCGACTCGGTTTCGGCCTTACGGGAAGATTCCGCCTCAGATTGGAGTATGTCAACAATGCGATTCTTCTGAGCCAAGTCGGCTTCCAGTTTCTCGATAATTTTGGCCCGGTCGAAGGCTGCTTTTGAAGCTTTAACAGCCACTTTATACCATTCTTTGTACTGAGCATAGAAATCGCGGGTGTAGCTAAGTGTCGTGGTCACGGCGTCTTCGGGGATTCTTTTAAAATTAGGAGGAAAAATACAAGCATCGAAGCAAATCTCCGGAAAACCCCTCTTCAATTGAGCAAGTCTCATGGCCCCTTCACCAGATGGTTCAATAGGGGCCTCCTCCGCAGCCGTGGTCGTAGCAACCTCAGTTCTAGAACGGTGTGGCTCGAGCCTCGAAACCTGTGAAGACGGTTGATGTCGCAGAGGCTCAGACACATGAATATGGCTTCGGGGTGGCGGAGGAGAACGAGAGGAGGAGCGGTGTCTCCGATCTCTATCCGATCGCTCCTGACTGGAATAACTGCGATGATAATCCCTGGCATTATATTCCTGGCCATGATGCCTCCGTTCACGATCGCGATCGGAGTCTCCACGTCGAGATTCGTAATAAGACGAAGGGTGATGTACTCGTCGGAGTTTTTCCAATGTAGAGTGACGGCCAGACATAACACCTGAAAAAGGGAAACAATTCAGTTAAATACCAGGCGAAAGCAATACGATTTGTGCGGAATTCGTGTAGTGTTATGAAAGTGTATGCAAATGTGCAAAACCCCCGACCAACCAGAAATGTCGACTGCACTAACAGGTAAAGGCTCGTTTATTTCTAAAGTTTCCCGGAGTTCATCCAACCCGGACTCGTGGTGGAGAGATACGTATTCCGGGATGGGAATGTCATCCAGTCCTATAAAAATGTTTACTGATTGACAAAGAGCAGCGTCAGAGGTAGTAATTCCGGGGATCAAACGAGATACGACTACAGACTTCCGTCTTTTAAGCTTAGGGACAACAACCTTGCCTTTCCGCTTTTCTTCTACTCGGGAAAGATCAGCCGCAAACTCGGTATCAGTAGGCGTCCTCTCATCATCGCTCATTTCTCTTATCACTATGCCGGGTTTCCTTTTCACCGTCTTCTTCTTCGTCTTTGAAGCCGGTTTCGCCAACCCCTCGATGACAATACTCTGGTTCGTCTCAATTAAACCCAGCGTCCTTAAGTTATCATCAGTTAACACCGAGTCGATATGCTGCAAATCACTCGGGACCTCTTGTAAACTTCGGACAACACCTTTGTAGTGTCCACCGTCAGGCCTTGAGATGATAGGTGCAAGAAAAACGCCCGATATTAGTTCAAGAGTTAATAACGACTGTTAAAGAAGACTTGTGCGATTTACGACACTTACGTCTAGACAGCCATCGCCTAGCGAACCCTGGGGGGCATCGAACAAAAAACCATTCGTTCTTAAAATAACCGAGTCTGGTCCAGGCTCCTGTCACAATCTGGCATTTTCTAACTACTTCCAAAAAGGTGAAAGATGGACTATCACCCCTTCTCTTGAAGTTGAATATGTGTCTAATCTCAGTTGGCCTTGGCGGACGAAAGAGATGATCCATAAATAAAACGAAAACACTATTCAGCAATGCGTGTCCATTGGGATGAAGTTGTGAGGGGGAGATTCCAATGAATGATAACATCTCCCTGATATATTGGTTAAATGGAGGGAGAGTTCCAGCCGCACAGGCATGGCGATAGAAAGCAGTATACCCCTCGAGCAGATTGTGAGGTCGATCATCAACGCCCAGTAGCAAAACGTCGTCGGGGGATAAGTTATGTTTCAAACATATCCGACCCAATAATGCTTCGGAGATATTGGACTGGACGGAATCAACGGGGTCCTCGATAAATAAAGCCTCCGACAATTCGTCCGGAGCCGGATCTATTACTTCAGGAGGGAATTCTGGAATCTCAAGCACTGGAGGAGGCGAGCTTTGTACCTCTTGTTGTTGAGAACTTGAAGACTCCATAATTAACTAACTCACCAGAAAGCAGCGTTAAGTACAAAAGAAGCCCGTATATTCCCCGGTGTGAAGTATATGAATATGTCGTGCAGTGCAAGTGCTGTGCATAACTTAAGCAGATTTTACAAGCTACAACAAGATGTCTGAATGATGAAACTTTGAAATTTGAGAATGGAAATGACCGTCATTACTGACCGTCACTTCCACACCATCCAGATGCTACTGACCAATTCAAGTATAAATCTGTTATGTTTTGATTAAGTCACAGTTCCATCGATGAGCTTCAAAAAGGAAGTCAAGTCTTACCGTCAAGTTCGATTGTGCAAGGCCGAAGCTCGTCGGAGTCAAGTATGCTAAAGTTCATTAAGTTCATCAAAATTCAACTTGAGATTGGTCGTAGTTCAGATGTTGGAGCAAATCAGAAGATCAGAAGTTTCAGATGTCAGAACGTTCGAATCGATTGACTCGAATCGATACGAGTCGAATCGAAGGCGTTCGAATCCATACACCTCGACTCCATGAAAGGTCGATTCGGTGAAGCCTTAGGGTGGAAGAGCACTTCGAATCCATAAGCGCTGCATAGCTTCGAATCGATCACATTACATACCTTCGAATCAATCAGGGTATCACTGCTTCGAATCGAAGCCTCGCGCTTGATATCGATTCAAATAGTTCATTCCTGGATCGATTCGAAATATTGCATTCTTGATCGATTCGAACTACACATGATCAGATCGATGCGAAGCAAGGATGCTTCTCCATGATAACACTTAAGATCGAAACGACTTGGATGGTTTCGCTCCCCAGATCCATCGAGTCGACCAACTCCATTCAGATCTCATGACTCTTCAGATTTGTCAAATGAAAAGAATTGAAATCGATGATGAAAAGTCCAGTTTCATCGTCCTACACTCGAGTCAAATTCCTTAATTACCTAGTTGGATTCGATTAACCGACGAAAACTTGGAAAAATTGGATCGATTCGTGCAAGATGCAATTGTCTCTGGCCCTGGAGGATCGATTCGAAGATACAGTTAAAGCAATAGTAAAAAAGTAAAAAATAAAAGTGAAGTTGGCCTTGAGTATTTATATGGGTTCCACAGAAAGCGCGTGACTCTTCGACTCCCGGTTGTGGTGACTTTCTACCACCGGTCACTCGCCATGCTCCATCGATTCGAACGACCGCTCAATAACCCACTACGTTCGAATCCATCCCAGCGTAGAGCCGTTGCTTCGAATCCATCACACGGCTGAGTCCATACTTCACTTCGAATCCATTGCCTTCCTATCCTTTACACGATCGAATCCATCCCAACTTTATCGATGCGAGGCATCATCGATTCGAGGAAGCACTAAGCAAAGGATGGATTAAAAACCATCGACTCGAAGACAATCGATTCGAACATACGTGACTTCAAATTCATTAAAGGACGTCGATGAGAGAAAACGAATCGCTATGATTTGAAAAATTACTTGTCTACCTTTTATACCGATTCAAGAGAGGATCGATACAAGAGGACGATTACAGACAATCATAAAAACAGTGTTTTAACTCGAATCTCAAGATCGGTTCAGGAGAGGACCGATGCAGAATTCGATAACAAACCGAACTGACAACGACTTGCAATCACGCAACGTTAACCAAAGTCAAGGTGGTACATATATGCACATATGTCTGACTAATGTTTGATCTGTATTATTCACAGGGATCAAATGTCCATTTCGTCATGATGTAGACGACGAACAGCCGATCGCGCTCATACGACGATTGGCTACAGCAATAAAGAATACAACTCTCAGCAAAGCATGTTCTAATTGTCCAACGATAGACTGCAGCTTTTCAAAACACGTCATGTTTACACAACACGTACTTTGGGGGGCAAATGTTATCCCGCCTTTTGGCAAGGCCGAGATAACCAGGAACTGACTGGAAAAAGACAAGATCACATGTCCTCAATTTGGAATGATTGATTGGGCAACTACAAATAACAATGAATTTGGGCTACGATTGATAAGACACGTCAAGCTAAGCTATGGAAACGAGCGTTCCAAATTTCAGGGCGATACGAGTTCGTATGCTCAAGTTGTCGCTAGTAGAAAGTGGAAGGAGTAACATTGTTTCGAACCCAATAGAGCCAATCCTCGAGTTCGAATCCATCAATACATGTGTCACTTTGAATCCGTGAGAAGTGGTTTTGTTTCGAATCCATCGAGCAAGCAAGCAGTTCGACTCCATCCAAGTGGCCATGCTTCGACTCCATCAACCACGCATTGGTTCGAATCCGTCCACAAGGCCTTGGTTCGAATCCATCAGTAGTCAGCCGTGGTTCGAACCCATCAGAACACACCTTGCTTCGACTCCATCGAGCAAGCTTTAAGGTCGTATCCATCCCATTATGCCTTGGTTCGAATCCATCCTTGTATGCCCTAGCTCGAATCCATCGGGAGAAAGTTTCCTCGAATCCATGCAAGTGAAGAAGCCCCGGCTCCATTCCAAAACTCGTCTTCGAATCCCCCGATTGAGGCAACCTCGAATCGATCAAATGCTCTGATCGATTCGAACGAGTACCAGTTCCATCGATTCGAAGGAAGCGTGCCTTCGAATCCAACTCTTCGAATCCATCAAATAAACGCGGCTAAAACCAAGGGTATGACCCAGAAAACTCGGAGAAAAAGGAGGATTGACCCGAAGCATACGCACCACGTCATCACTTTCACGTGCAGAAGCATGGACTCGACCCTATGGATTCGAACCATATCGATTCGAACGGGTCCCTGGGGCGAAAAACTCCAACTTGAATCGATCATAACTCGAGATCTGTAAATCCAAATGCTATGAAATTTTCACAGGAGCTTGCATATACATAGAATAATGTCCACGCCAAGTTTCATCACGATTGGACACTTTTTTGATCGATTCGAACCAAGGGTCGAATCGATCCCAAAGTGGGCCCGGATCTCCAGAATTCGGCCATGTGGGCCCCCACACATGCCAGAAGCAGTCTCCCTGAATTTTAGGCGAAATATCAGCCTCCTACACCTATAAATAGAGCCGCTGGTCATTCAGAAGGGGGATCGGAGAATTTTAGAAAGAATTTTAGAGAAAAAGCACGCCCGGACGCTGCTGGAATCACTCTACATCAACTTCTCTGCTGCTGATTTCAAATTTAAGTCTATTATCTGCTGTACTTCGCTCTAAGACACTTGTAATCTTCAAGAGTTAAGCAATAAAGTGACAAAACTTCATAGTGGACGTAGGCAAATTGCCGAACCACTCTAAATTGTTGTCTTCCGTGCATTTTATTTTTCTGTGACTTGGAGTTTTTGTTAGATAATCCTCGTTTTCAATTTAATTTCTTCATTTATTATCTCTTCAAAAACTTCCGAAGGGTGTTGCCCAATTTTGGTGCAAACAACTGCAAACATGAAACATAAGTAATAAGATGAATTAGAATGCTAATTAATTACCACCATTAACGGAGAAAGTAATAGAAATGTAAGAAGTTATATTAGTTATTTAATTCCTTTGTGGATTTGAGAAATTGACGCAGAAATTAATTACATATCTTTGACAACATGGTGGTTGAAGAAAATTTAAATTGAAAATTGAAAATTTAAAGACAGATCCCATAATTTTTTTTTTGTTAAATTATAAACGGAATGGATTTAACGAGCAAATGGAATACACAGGAGGGCACAGAGGAATTCATGCATGACATACCAGTTTATGTTTATCTGTTGGTGACTACGATATATGTAATGACCGTCTATCTACTCCTAATCCTTAATGCCCCTGTATGAATAGGTTATCGCTGTTTAAAATAAAATGTAAGGTCAACTGGCTCATACAAGTTATTAGGGCTGTCGTTGAATATTCAAAAAATCTTAAATCCGTCCGCATCCGCATTCGAAAAACGGATAAATATCCTATATCCAAAAAAACGATTGCGGATGCGGATACGAAGACATCCGCATCCGAAAAATATCCGTCCGGTTTTTGTTAAGATTATATTTCAAATTATGTGTATTTTAATGCAGTGGAAGATATTCGTTTATTTTATTAAGTTAGTAATTTATATTATATGCATTTAATGTTTATTAACTGTTCGAAACTATTTATTATCATCATATTTGTTAGTTTTTAACACTTTTATTATCAATGAAATTGAAAAATATTTATGTTAAATTAAAATTTTCATTTTATAATTCTACATTTACCGGTCGTTAGCGGATAAGATAATTGACCGATATCCGTCCGTATCCACTGATATCCGTTATTCCAAAATGTTTTCAGATGCGGATATGACATTATCCGCATTCGAAAGCATCCGTTGACAGACTTACAGTTTATAAAGTGGAAAATAGGTACAAGGATAAAATTTAATAAAAATTAGACCGAAGGGAAAGAAGTTTCATTTTTAAGCTGAATGACAAACTTTGAAAAAAAATAGATTGAATTTTTTTAATTGTAGATAGCATTTTGTATGGTGCAAAACTAAATATAATGTTAATTATAACCAGCATTTTGTACAGTGTAAAAACTGAATATAATGTTGGTTTGTTCTTTGATCTAATTTTTTTTTAAAGTTTGCATTTAAGATAAAACTGAATATAATGCTAGTGTTTTTATGGCTAATTCCTTGGCAACTAAATTGGTAAAAACAAAAAAACCAGCAGACACAAGCGGACCACATTGCTGCACGCCACATAGCTAAACTAAAACATAACATAATGAAGTAGATAACTATATACATGAGTTTCCCGAGGACCTCCCATCAAATCTCCGTGCACTACTGCACTGACCTTCTAATTACCCGGAACACCCTGGATTGCTCATTTAAGAACACTTTAAGAGTTTTATGTTATATATATAAAAAAAAAAAAAAAAAAAAAGGATTAGGCTATAAAGTCTGATATAAGTTACTTCTGTTATGTTCATAAGTAAAAGGCGTCATGTGCGCTAGTGCTCGCATCAACCTACAACTTTACCTGAATACCACCCTGGTCACTTTAGGTCGTGCTCCTCAAACTGTTCACGTAAAACCGTGCGAACTCTAGGGCAATGCCCATAGATTGCTCATTTGGCAACAAACGAAGTATATCCAAAGGTCATTCTTTTTTGCATAGAACTAACGGACGTTTGAAGTACGCCTTTCAACTTCATTTAACGTTTACTAATGCACATACTAGGAATTATTCTACGAATATAGTCAAATTGTACATGTGGGCTCCAACTAATTGGTCGTATACACTGAGCTACAGCTCAACTGCTGCAACCAGACCAGTCTACAACGTATGACAAAGGTGAATTAAAAATAATAGTAATGATAGTATTTTAGTTCGTATCGAGCCTATAAAGTCTAATGAGTTTTAAGTGATTTGGCTTTGCAAGAGGTCACAAGTTCGTCAGTTGCGTTGCGTGATTCGAACGTTTATTGACATGCGATATGTTGTCACAGTGAGTAGTTGTATATAAAGTATCATTTTTTTAAAAAAAAATTCTAGTGAGTTGTATTAGATCCAATCTAATTAATATGAATAAATTCTAATTTTATTCAATTTTCCAATTTTTTTAATTGATGGATTTAAATAAAAATAATTTTATATAGTTATCACTATATCATTATATGTGTACAATGTTAACCTGCAATACACTATAAGATGTACATGGTCAAGTTTATGCATAAGTGGATATTGAGATTTATATCATCTATTATATACACACTTAGTAATACATACATATATGAGCGCTCAATGACACACATATTTGCAACACTCTGTTGTCATCTGATTTTTACCACACAATCCGATTTGAGTACTGTTTCTTTCTCTTTCTTCCACCTCATAACATTATTTAAATCATATTATGTGATGAAAATCAGTGGTCTATAAGGGGTGCTGCAAAATATGAATGCTACTGAACGCTCCTCATGTATATATGTATGTGTGTGTGTATCATTTGTCATGGTTAATATTTTGTATAAAATATGTATACATACAATATATTTGAAATTCGAAAATAAAACTTTATAATATATAAAATATCATTTAGGGAATATCTACCAGTTTTAACCAAATTTATATTTAAAATTTGAATTTTTTAAATAAATATCTAATTCGAGTTAGTAAATATAATTTAAATTCAAAACTAAGTCTAAGGTCCTAATTTAAAGTTTATTAAATATATTAAGATTTGAATTTTTTATTTTAATAATTATATATGGACGGACACATATCAAAAATAATTATAAGAATAAAAAATATTATATGAATCGTTTAAAATATTTAAAATATTATTATATATATATATAATTATTTTGGTTGAAAGTCTTTTTATTATTAAAATTCGAAAACATTTCGATATATATATATATATATAATTATATTTAAATATGAAACTAGTTTTATAATGTTACCAAATAATAAAAATCAATCATAAATATAATAAATTTAATAAAAATTTAAATATAAAATATTTATAAATTTATTTCTATTATTATTTGTTTTGAATTTAAAATGTACATATAAAAGAGTAAATTAATAAATATTGTTTTGAACATGTTTTGTAATTTAAAATTTATTTGAATATATAAAAATTAATATTGTGGCTGGATATTATATATATATACACACACCTATATATATATAAGAGTTAGTTATTATAATAGATGCAATGATCATAATCAATTAATAATTCAAAGACGAACAACATATGGTTTGATATGGCACGGACGTACATATACAATAGTGATATTTAAACACAAATATACTATAAATATCATATACAAATAAGTATATATATAATTGCAAGTAAAAACGGACCTAATGAAAGTTACCTATAATTCATACATTGACCTATTCAAGCTCCTTTTATCTCTCAGGTCTGCACCCACTACTGCAAATTACTGGCATGCCAATAGCGAATCCAGTTTGTTTTATTGATTAGAGGTGAGTAGATTTTGAAACAAAGGAGTTTAGGTGGAAGAGCTTGCAGCCAAGAATTATGAAGGGTGAAGCAAAAAGTCAACCATGAAATGGTGGTCAAGGTCTGAATTTATAGTGGAGGCTAGAGAAAATATCTATCTTTCTCTTACCACTTCAAAATCCAAAACCCCTCATTTCCTCCCCTTTATTGACCGGTTGTGACATCCCGGAATTTTGACCCTATTATTATGATAAGTTTTTAATCCAATTTAATTAAAATATAAGATTTCCATTTATAAATAAATAAGAATTTGGATATTATTAGTTTTATATTGATTATAAAGGAATATAACTTCAAAATATAAAATAGACTCTTATAACAATATTCAAAAATTAAATCTGTTTTATTTATTTAAAATAAAAGTTAAGTATGAATGACAATTATTATCTGATGTATATGTATGCAGTTAAGAATAATAACAAGTACAATAACATAATCATATTCATAAATACATTAATGCACATATAAGTATACAAATCAAATATTTGTAATATTGAACTTTAAATAAAAATAAGATTTAAGCAATATTTCTAACAATAACTTTTATAACTAAATAACATAAGCTTATAAATATTTAGCATGAGTTCCTATATAAATATAAATATTTATAAATATGGATACAAACATAAGTACAAATATAATAGGTATAAGATATAAATAGAAATGAAAACATTTAGTTCAAACACAAATGTAAACCTACAAGCTAATTCTTATGCATATGAAAATAAAACTGTAAATATCTTTACAAAATAAAATAGGATTAATCTGAGTTTATCATAACAGTTTTATAATTAAATTAAATATAAGCTTATACAAGTAGCATAAGTATAGTATAATTATATGTTAACATAAGTTTGAAGACAAACACATGTTCTGTCAAAACCAATGTGCAGTTTGTGTTTTAGATATAGGATATTAAAATAAAGAGCAAGAATACACATCAATAAAGCATTTTGTTCAGACCAAAAATTGCAAGCAAATTGTATATGCATAAGCAAATAAATATTTGCAGCTAAAATAAGATAAAACAAGTTTGTTAGTAAAACATAATAAGTATAAACCTTTATTAATATATCTTTGTACAAACTAAAAGAATCTGGAAATTTCTTTGTACAGGGAAACTCAATTTCAAGTAACAGCAAATAATAATTAGTGTTAACCAAAATGAAACATTTAGTACAAACCAGACTGCAAGTATCTTAGCAAAGCATTATAGTATAAGCATATGAATACATTTGTACAAGCACAAACAAAAGCCTGCAGGTATCTTTGTACTTAAGATATGTGTCAGTCAGCATATAAGTATATGTTAGCATAAGTTAAGACATAAATATTTAATTAGCACACATATTTGTCTAAAATAAAATATCTGCAGCCGAACTATCCTTATGATTGTCAGGTTTTAGTACAAATGAAAATTAAGTAAGATATTTATCAAGTGGAGGCTTATTCAAGAAGACTCCATTGTTCAAGTTATAAATAAATGTACTTATCATTCCTTATTGCATTAAGTTCAGTCATGAACTCATGAAACAAATCTGAGAAGAAGCAAAGTATAAACAAAATTTAATATTTCTGGTTCAAATCAAAATTCAAGCAAAAGGGAAATTTACTGGACAACCTCTTGTGCGAACTGCTGTCTCCTAGTTAGCCTCTGTTTTCAAATTGCAACAATCTGGTGAGTAAACTTAATTCTGGAAATTTAACTACTAATAATTTGGTTATGAATAAAGATTATACTGATTAAAATCTGTTCTGTGATGTTTGGTTACTGCCTGTTCTACTTATATGTGCTCTTCCAGTTTTGTTGCTGAGATAAAGGAGTAAGAGAATTAGTCATATTTTTTATATATGACTATTATTTTTTTTAACTAAATAAACTTGCTTAAGTTTAAAGAATTAGATTATTTTAAGAAGGCTGTGACAAAAAAAAATATAGAACTGTAAACTCACAATTACTGTAAGGACCCGATTCTTCGTCTTTCGAAAATTCAACATCGATACTCACTTTATCGACTGCCGAGCAATCGAACGACGGAAAACCGAACACTTAGGGTTTTAAGAAAAAGAAAAAGAAGAAAAAGACAGAAAAGATAAGAAGATAGAAAATAGAGAGGAAAGAAAATAGAAAATAGAACGGAACAGAAAAACAACAGAACAACATCAGAATCTCACAATTCGCAGCGGAACAACATATAATAATAAATGAATAATCTTTAAACAAAGAACTATATCAGTTATTACATTACATCACATTTCATTACATTACATCAGAGTGTACAACAACAACAACAACAAACATCAACAGCGGAAAAGAAATACTATATACTAATAATACGCCATGCCATCCATCTTGCCTCCAGCAACTCCAGAATATCCAAAATATCCTGATAAACCTTTACTCTTGACTGCCCGTGTGGAAATTGGTGGGCACCCAGAGTTTAGGAAGGAAAACAATAAACTCCGAGTCAGTCATGTGACTGGTGTGAGAACTCAAAACAGTTTATTTATCTTTGAAATCAAAATAGAGGAATATTTTTAAAGTCAATTCGCAATGCTTTTAAAAATGAGACTACCATAAGGCCTCCCGCACACACACACAATGCAAACGCAGAATCGGAGGAGATTTCTCCTTATGATAGTCAAAGATGCTTGATACGCATTAAAAAGAACATTTGATATTATTAATAGTGCATAGTGTAGGAAAAATTTATTTCGAAAGTAGAATATAAATCTTAGCCAACATACGACCATTATCGTATGCCTACTATAGCTACCATCCAAACAGTGGTGACCACCATAAGTGAATGGCAGGTTCTACAACTAATACCGTACAAGGTTTCGTATTGGGAATTGGATTTCCAACGAATGATCAGGCCAAGGAACTTCCCATTGCCACATGAAAATGCCTCTGGATGGACATCCCCGAGAACCAAACCGGATCTCTACCAACACAAGGCCGGGTTACCCCTAACTGAGTAACAACTGACCGAATATGCCATCCCCCGGTCCTTTGGGACCTTTCACCGAGCGCTCGCAATCAATTCACACAATCATAAAGTGTTTTCAACATGAGTAAGTATCTGGGCTCCATACCATGATACCACCCTTTTCTAGAAGGAAATGCATATATCCTAAAGGGCGCTACCCCTCATAACCTTGCTGCATCTTTCCTGTTTTGACCATTCCCGAGGTGTGAGGCTCGACGAAGTCACGTCCACAAAAACATACTTTATACAAAAGCCATGCTTTGGGTCAACAAATGATCATAGAAATGATCACCAGGATAGACGATCAAACAAATGATCCTATCACAAATAATCAACACAATGATCATTTCACAGCAACACTCAGCATGTCACATTACCAAATTGGGAATATATCGCTGATAACCTTCAACTACATAACCTCTGAGCTCGTACGTCTCAAAGAAGGGTGTTAAGCTAAAAGAATAAATTCTCCGCCACCAACAGAAATATATTTGAATGAAATCTGCTTTATATCTCAATTTGTAATGTCAGACATACAATCCATACAAGTCTGTTCCGGGCTCGAACAGAACCAAAGGCACTTACAAAGAAGTCCTTGCAATCCGGATATCCACAATCCTGATCGGATTTCCCATCACATATGGAGAACTCAATACCGGAGAAACTCGGTGCAGAGTCAATCGACAGGTCATCCTATCGCTCTCGCAAATACCGGGTATTCAACACCGATCTTCAATGCTATCCATTAAGTCGTATCACTATTCGGAATGGGTAATCCGAATAACGAGCGCAATAATTTAAAACAAGTGTAGCATTCAAATTCAACAAATCCCAACAAATACCTTTCAAAGGTAATTATTGATAGTCGGTTATTGAACTATCAATGGATATGCACAACATCACCAGATTCCAAATAATTTTCCAAATTATTTATTTTTCAAAATATCTTTACAAGATATATAATTTTCATACTTCAAAAATAAATCAATATTTATTTTTAAACAGATTCCACTTTCTTTTATAAATTCCATAGTGAATTTATATTTCACAATATCTATGAATATACGATTTCAATTATTCATTTCAATTTATCTTCAAAAAGATAAATTCTCTAATATTCACTTTATATTGAAAAACATTTCCATACTTACTTATTAAGTAATTCTCAATCCATTTATTTTCAACACTTGGAAAATATTCAATATACTTAAATCGAGATTAAGTATATATTTCATTCTTTAAGGAAATCATGCTCTTAAACATATTTATTTGGGCCAAAACGAATGTTGCGTAAAACATTGTTACGACAACCCAAAATCACTAGTATAGGGATTCGAAATTAAAATAGATATATAAATCCCAATACTATACAAAACATTTCCTTTCGGAAATCATTTACTATAACAACAGTGTTATAGTCCACCATTTCCTTCTATTTCTCGAAAACGTCTATTTCAACAATAAATGTTGAAATCTATGGCTTCGAATCTTAATGCAATTTAAAACATCGTTAGATCGTTTTAATTCAATTCAAAACATCATATCTAAAACATTTTCTTTAATATATTATTCATTATTCAAAAACGTGAATATACTTCATTAGCCAATTTCATCATTTCTATACCTTTTATTTTAAAGGATTATTCACAGTCAAAAACGTGAATATAACTCCATTAATAGGTTTCAACAATTTACTTATTAAAATAAGTCGTTTGCGAATTTATAAAACAACGTTTATAAACTTCATTTCTATTTATTTTACCACAACTTCTTTTATAAATTCCTTTATTAACCTATCTAAATTCATATCTCAATGATATACTAAAAGTTCATATTATAAGTGAAATACTTATAATTTATTTGCTTGCAAAAAAAATCGTTCCTTTGAAATTCATAATTATAAATCTTATAACTTATAAGATTCAATTATTTATCCAAAACCATTCTTTTAATAACTTTATGAATTTTATAAACCTACTGCTTATAAAATTCCATTTATAACTTCACCGTTTATAATTCTATAAATTTCATTCATTTATGAAATTCATTCACAATTCATTCTAACACTTATAAAAACTCGTTTTATAACTCAAATATTTTAATTTACAAATTATCAATTTATAAATCTCTTATATAAATCAATTTATACTATTATTTCAAATTGTCTTTAAAGTCCTTTATAATTTCACCATTTTGATTTATAAAATAATTAGATTTTATAAATCCCATATTTAAACTTTTTATAATAAATTCAAAAATCCCGATTAAACTCTTTTATAAAATCATTAATCCCATATTTTCAAAAATCAGCCTTTTACTATATTTCTCAAAAACCATAATTTTTATAACATTAAAAATTATAACGTTATTCATTTATAATTGATCAATTCCAAACATATAGTATATTTTCAAAAATCGCTTTAAAAATCATTTTAAAGTTCCAAAATTTGGTCCAATGATGCTACATACCAAATAGTCAATTACGACAACAACGATATCATATATCGTATATGATAATCAATGAATATCAAAATATTCAAAATCAAATAAATACTGTTGAGGAATCCAGTTGGATCCCTCCAACCTGTTTTCCTGCATCCACAAACATTAGCACAATACCAATTCCGCTCCAGTACGAAATTATCGCGGTATATGGGATTTAAAATATTATCCGCTTAATAGACGGCGCAATAGGGTCTCATCCGCTATACAAATGCGGGAAATCAATAACTGCAATATATACATATGCCAATATATATATTGCTATTATATATAATACCAATTTCACTGTTTATGAAATATTCGCGGTATATGTTTTTAATAAATAACATCCGCTTACTAACGGCGCATAATGTCTATTTTAACAATCAATAGATAACAATTATCATTCAAACATGCATTCAAATATTTTAAATCTAACTATTTAAAATTAAAATCGAAACTGATTCGATTGAGTGAGAAGTTCTCACCTTGATTTCAATTTCGTTTTAGCGATTTATTTCGAATAAAATTAAACGGACGTTTAATTTTACCCAAAATTCTCACTAACTCCAAACGCATCCAATCCAATTCCATCGCGTAGTGCTCGTCCATACGATTCCAACGCAACTGGTTTCGTGCGTTTTCGACCTCGTATGAAAAAGATATCAAATTTTTAAGTTTACACGATTTATAATATAATTTTATTTACAATTTTATTTCTAATCTTAAACTCAACTAATCAGAGCCCTTGGATGTAGGCTGCACGCATCAAGGCCGTAGAACGCGACTCCATCCTTCATCTTCCCAAATGCGAGCATCTACAGGCACGTTCGAACCCATATAGTCACGATTCTAGGGTTTATCACCACGGCCTCCACGACGCACGAAACTTCATCACTCCACCACCACGCTGAAGCCCTCCGTGAGCTCTACCTTCGGCCAGAGGCACATAAGGCTCGGCCCTACCATTGTCTCGAAATTTGTGCATGAAACTCGGCTGTTCAAAGCCATATTCATGACGATCCACAGCTCCATTCTCGATCTCAACCGTTGAATAGCAAGATCTTGGAGAGCTCTACGTTTTTCATGTTGGAAGTTTCTCGAATCGTTGCACGGATTTGAAGAGATTGGAGGAGAGAAAATGGAACAATTTCGGCCTTCGAATATTAGGGTGGCGGCTGCGTTTAGATTAGGGTTTTCTTTTTTTTTTTTTTTTTTTTTTCTTTGATAGTGGGCTATTTATAGGAAATCGTTGAACACTATTCATCCGGGAATTCCGAACTCCGATATACGCGCCGTTACCAGCGTTTCTAGGGTTTACCCCGCGTTTCGGACACAATGGAACAGGTTTCGGAAGCTAATTCAGACATCTGTGCGAGTTATGGCTATAAACGTTCAATTTAAATTAAACCGATTTAAACGATTTTCTAGGCGTTTTAATTTGTACCGGACAAACGGTAAATCCGATTGACACGAAATTTGAAACCTTACAATAATATCACATTATGGATCCGATGAAACTGGTTTCGTCGAAATCCGAGACTTTTTGAAAAATGACTATTTTAACTCGCCAAATTAAAATTAAAAATAATTCGATGCGTTTCGAGCTGCCACGATCAAACGATAACTCCGATTGCTACAAAAATTGAAATCCGATAATAACTAACTATTATGGATCCAATGGAACTAGTTTCGTCCAATTCTGAGACTATTCAAAAATTGACTATTTTCACTAGTCGATTTTAATATTAAAATATTCAATTTCCACAAATTAACTTCTAATTCGATTTTAAAAGTTCTAAAATATCATTCTAACTCCAATATGATATAATAAAATTTTACAAATCATGTACAATCATATTTAACTCAATTTTCAATTATTTCCATAATTTAACATATTAAATTATCGATTTAATTATTCAATTAAATACAATAATTCAAAATAAAATTTTATTCGACTTATAAATTCACTTATTAATATTTAAAATTAAATTAAATATCCAAATTTAAATTACTAAAATTTCTGGGTTGTTACAATCTTTCCCCCTTAAAAGAATTTCGTCCTCGAAATTAACAAGTAAGAAAATTACAGAATCTATCAATTTTCCAAAATGTATAGTTAAACTTCTTACAATAACTTTACTAAGTTTTTAAATCGTACTTAGTTATCTTTCCAAAAACAACTACTATTGTTTAACTTTCAATTCCAATTCAAAGTTAAAGTTATCAAAATTTTCCAATTTTCTCAAATTTTTTCTAACGCCTTAAATTTCCGGAAAAATTCGCCAGTCTCCTTTGCGCGGCTCGATCCGAAAAAAAAATGACAGTATATATATCACAAATATACATCTCATCAAGTAATGAGGCATCCCGAAGGGAAAAAGTGTAAAAGTACGGTATGTAATCCGAGATATGTACCTTATATTTTATTAGCAAGCATATACGGCTAATATAGCGCGAAAGCGAGCTCCAAATGCGAAGCAACGCGATCCGCACCTACTAATCACTCAACAAACAACATGAGAATCATGTATATAGACAATAGTATCGATATACAACATATAGCAACATAATAACTATATATGCCAACATAGCAAATGCAATAAAAGCAATATACCCAACCACCAACCAACTAACATTCATAACCAATAAATATTCATTCATATTCTCATTAATATTCAATGAATTGGTTTTCAATTTAATCACATTTGATTCATTAACAGTGGATGTTTTTACTAACATTCTTTCAATTAGTTTATATTCACTAATTTATATTCAAGTTGGTTCACTTCCATATCAAATTCAAATCTATTTAAGATTCATTTAACTTCCAATTGAATGTCAATTATTTTAGCTTTCAATTTCATTAATACTTAATGAATTATATACAATCAACTAACTAACAACCATATAACAATCAATGTATATTAATTGCAACCAAATTCCTTTGCTTATATTCATTCAATTTGGTTTAACACCTTTACTTTCAATTGGTTCAAATTAAATTGATTTTCATTCAATTATTCAACTTTCAATAACATTAGATTTTAATGAATTTACACCTACATTCATTATTTCATATCAATTATTCATATTTAATTGATTAATATTCAATCCATTCATTCAATTCAATTACAAAAGTTGAATTTCATTTATATAACTCAAGTTCACATTTATCACTTAACTTTATTAATTTACTTTGATACCCATATCAACTTCATTCAACATCTCTTAAGTTATATTTCATTTTACTTACATCACTTTGTTTTACTTAGCTTAAATTCCCACTTATAAATAAATTCAGATTTCAATTCTAAAGTAAATTTCAATTTAACTTTAAATTCATTTATTTTTTTCAACTCATATTCATAAATTTATCCATATAGTTTCACTTCTCATATATATATAAGTTTTATTTCTCAATTGTAAATCACTTTAATTATAATTCAATCTCATAATTCTTTTGCTTATACAATTATTCATTTATTTAGATTATTCAAACATCTTATTCAACAACCAAACAATCTACTTATATATACTTTAATAATTTTGAAAAATTATTTTCTTTATATATAAAAATATAATTAAGGTAAAATTATTTCATTTACCCAATTTCAAAACAATACTGTGTCGAATTGTTCTATTTAAGTGTTTAGAAACCCCTTCGGCATAGTTTTCGAGACCACGCTGACGAAGGTTCATATGCCACTCAACAAACCAATCATCACAATATAAATCAAATTTATATTCACTAACAAATACGCTCTCATAGCTATTATTACACTCAAACTCATTCTAGAGTACTACTGACTCTATCTCTAATGAGTAATACCCAACAGAACCATGGTTGTCGCTTAACCATATGCTCTGATACCAGATGTAAGGACCCGATTCTTCGTCTTTCGAAAATTCAACATCGATACTCACTTTATCGACTGCCGAGCAATCGAACGACGGAAAACCAAACACTTAGGGTTTTAAGAAAAAGAAAACGAAGAAAAAGACAGAAAAGATAAGAAGATAGAAAATAGAGAGGAAAGAAAATAGAAAATAGAACGGAACAGAAAAACAACAGAACAACATCAGAATCTCACAATTCGCAGCGGAACAACATATAATAATAAATGAATAATCTTTAAACAAAGAACTATATCAGTTATTACATTACATCACATTTCATTACATTACATCAGAGTGTACAACAACAACAACAACAAACATCAACAGCGGAAAAGAAATACTATATACTAATAATACGCCATGCCATCCATCTTGCCTCCAGCAACTCAAGAATATCCAGAATATCCTGATAAACCTTTACTCTTGACTGCCCGTGTGGAAATTGGTGGGCACCCAGAGTTTAGGAAGGAAAACAATAAACTCCGAATCAGTCATGTGACTGGTGTGAGAACTCAAAACAGTTTATTTATCTTTGAAATCAAAATAGAGGAATATTTTTAAAGTCAATTCGCAATGCTTTTAAAAATGAGACTACCATAAGGCCTCCCGCACACACACATAATGCAAACGCAGAATCGGAGGAGATTTCTCCTTATGATAGTCAAAGATGCTTGATACGCATTAAAAAGAACATTTGATATTATTAATAGTGCATAGTGTAGGAAAAATTTATTTCGAAAGTAGAATATAAATCTTAGCCAACATACGACCATTATCGTATGCCTACTATAGCTACCATCCAAACAGTGGTGACCACCATAAGTGAATGGCAGGTTCTACAACTAATACCATACAAGGTTTCGTATTGGAAATTGGATTTCCAACGAATGATCAGGCCAAGGAACTTCCCATTGCCACATGAGAATGCCTCTGGATGGACATCCCCGAGAACCAAACCGGATCTCTACCAACACAAGGCCGGGTTACCCCTAACTGAGTAACAACTGACCGAATATGCCATCCCCCGGTCCTTTGGGACCTTTCACCGAGCGCTCGCAATCAATTCACACAATCATAAAGTGTTTTCAACATGAGTAAGTATCTGGGCTCCATACCATGATACCACCCTTTTCCAGAAGGAAATGCACATATCCTAAAGGGCTCTACCCCTCATAACCTTGCTGCATCTTTCCTGTTTTGACCATTCCCGAGGTGTGAGGCTCGACGAAGTCACGTCCACAAAAACCTACTTTATACAAAAGCCATGCTTTGGGTCAACAAATGATCATAGAAATGATCACCAGGATAGACGATCAAACAAATGATCCTATCACAAATAATCAACACAATGATCATTTCACAGCAACACTCAGCATGTCACATTACCAAATTGGGAATATATCGCTGATAACCTTCAACTACATAACCTCTGAGCTCGTACGTCTCAGAGAAGGGTGTTAAGCTAAAAGAATAAATTCTCCGCCACCAACAGAAATATATTTGAATGAAATCTGCTTTATATCTCAATTTGTAATGTCAGACATACAATCCATACAAGTCTGTTCCGGGTTCGAACAGAACCGAAGGCACTTACAAAGAAGTCCTTGCAATCCGGATATCCACAATCCTGATCGGATTTCCCATCACATATGGAGAACTCAATACCGGAGCAACTCGGTGCAGAGTCAATCGACAGGTCATCCTATCGCTCTCGCAAATACCGGGTCTTCAACACCGATCTTCAATGCTATCCATTACGTCATATCACTATTCGGAATGGGTAATCCGAATAACGAGCGCAATAATTTAAAACAAGTGTAGCATTCAAATTCAACAAATCCCAACAAATACCTTTCAAAGGTAATTATTGATAGTCGGTTATTGAACTATCAGTGGATATGCACAACATCACCAGATTCCAAATAATTTTCCAAATTATTTATTTTCCAAAATATCTTTACAAGATATATAATTTTCATACTTCAAAAATAAATCAATATTTATTTTTAAACAGATTCCACTTTCTTTTATAAATTCCATAGTGAATTTATATTTCACAATATCTATGAATATACGATTTCAATTATTCATTTCAATTTATCTTCAAAAAGATAAATTCTCTAATATTCACTTTATATTGGAAAACATTTCCATACTTACTTATTAAGTAATTCTCAATCCATTTATTTTCAACACTTGGAAAATATTCAATATACTTAAATCGAGATTAAGTATATATTTCATTCTTTAAGGAAATCATGCTCTTAAACATATTTATTTGGGCCAAAACGAATGTTGCGTAAAACATTGTTACGACAACCCAAAATCACTAGTATAGGGATTCGAAATTAAAATAGATATATAAATCCCAATACTATACAAAACATTTCCTTTCGGAAATCATTTACTATAACAACAGGTTTATAGTCCACCATTTCCTTCTATTTCTAGAAAACGTCTATTTCAACAATAAATGTTGAAATCTATGGTTTCGAATCTTAATGCAATTTAAAACATCGTTAGATCGTTTTAATTCAATTCAAAACATCATATCTAAAACATTTTCTTTAATATATTATTCATTATTCAAAAACGTGAATATACTTCATTAGCCAATTTCATCATTTCTATACCTTTTATTTTAAAGGATTATTCACAGTCAAAAACGTGAATATAACTCCATTAATAGGTTTCAACAATTTACTTATTAAAATAAGTCGTTTGCGAATTTATAAAACAACGTTTATAAACTCCATTTCTATTTATTTTACCACAACTTCTTTTATAAATTCCTTTATTAACCTATCTAAATTCATATCTCAATGATATACTAAAAGTTCATATTATAAGTGAAATACTTATAATTTATTTGCTTGCAAAAAAAAATCGTTCCTTTGAACTTCATAATTATAAATCTTATAACTTATAAGATTCAATTATTTATCCAAAACCATTCTTTTAATAACTTTATGAATTTTATAAACCTACTGCTTATAAAATTCCATTTATAACTTCACCGTTTATAATTCTATAAATTTCATTCGTTTATGAAATTCATTCACAATTCATTCTAACACTTATAAAAACTCGTTTTATAACTCAAATATTTTAATTTACAAATTATCAATTTATAAATCTCTTATATAAATCAATTTATACTATTATTTCAAATTGTCTTTAAAGTCCTTTATAATTTCACCATTTTGATTTATAAAATAATTAGATTTTATAAATCCCATATTTAAACTTTTTATAATAAATTCAAAAATCCCGATTAAACTCTTTTATAAAATCATTAATCCCATATTTTCAAAAATCAGCCTTTTACTATATTTCTCAAAAACCCTAATTTTTATAACATTAAAAATTATAACGTTATTCATTTATAATGGATCAATTCCAAACATATAGTATATTTTCAAAAATCGCTTTAAAAATCATTTTAAAGTTCCAAAATTTGGTCCAATGATGCTACATACCAAATAGTCAATTACGACAACAACGATATCATATATCGTATATGATAATCAATGAATATCAAAATATTCAAAATCAAATAAATACTGTTGAGGAATCCAGTTGGATCCCTCCAACCTGTTTTCCTGCATCCACAAACATTAGCACAATACCAATTCCGCTCCAGTACGAAATTATCGCGGTATATGGGATTTAAAATATTATCCGCTTAATAGACGGCGCAATAGGGTCTCATCCGCTATACAAATGCGGGAAATCAATAACTGCAATATATACATATGCCAATATATATATATTGCTATTATATATAATACCAATTTCACTGTTTATGAAATATTCGCGGTATATGTTTTTAATAAATAACATCCGCTTACTAACGGCGCATAATGTCTATTTTAACAATCAATAGATAACAATCATCATTCAAACATGCATTCAAATATTTTAAATCTAACTATTTAAAATTAAAATCGAAACTGATTCGATTGAGTGAGAAGTTCTCACCTTGATTTCAATTTCGTTTTAGCGATTTATTTCGAATAAAATTAAACGGACGTTTAATTTTACCCAAAATTCTCACTAACTCCAAACGACTCCAATCCAATTCCATCGCGTAGTGCTCGTCCATACGATTCCAACGCAGCTGGTTTCGCGCGTTTTCGACCTCGTATGAAAAAGATATCAAATTTTTAAGTTTACACGATTTATAATATAATTTTATTTACAATTTTATTTCTAATCTTAAACTCAACTAATCAGAGCCCTTGGATGTAGGCTGCACGCATCAAGGCCGTAGAACGCGACTCCATCCTTCATCTTCCCAAACGCGAGCATCTACAGGCACGTTCGAACCCATATAGTCACGATTCTAGGGTTTATCACCACGGCCTCCACGACGCACGAAACTTCATCACTCCACCACCACGCTGAAGCCCTCCGTGAGCTCTACCTTCGGCCAGAGGCACATAAGGCTCGGCCCTACCATTGTCTCGAAATTTTTGCACGAAACTCGGCTGTTCAAAGCCATATTCACGACGATCCACAGCTCCATTCTCGATCTCAACCGTTGAATAGCAAGATCTTGGAGAGCTCTACGTTTTTCATGTTGGAAGTTTCTCGAATCGTTGCACGGATTTGAAGAGATTGGAGGAGAGAAAATGGAACAATTTCGACCTTCGAATATTAGGGTGGTGGCTGCGTTTAGATTAGGGTTTTCTTTTTTATTTTTATTTTTATTTTTTCTTTGATAGTGGGCTATTTATAGGAAATCGTTGAACACTATTCATCCGGGAATTCCGAACTCCGATTTAGGCGCCGTAACCAGCGTTTCTAGGGTTTACACCGCATTTCAGACACAATGGAACAGGTTTCAGAAGCTAATTCGTACATCTGTGCGAGTTATGGCTATAAACGTTCAATTTAAATTAAATCGATTTAAACGATTTTCTAGGCGTTTTAATTTGTACCGGACAAACGGTAAATCCGATTGACACGAAATTTGAAACCTTACAATAATATCACATTACGGATCCGATGAAACTAGTTTCGTCGAAATCCGAGACTTTTTGAAAAATGACTATTTTAACTCGCCAAATTAAAATTAAAAATAATTCGATGCGTTTCAAGCTGCCACGATCAAACGATAACTCCGATTGCTACGAAAATTGAAATCCGGTAATAACAAACTATTACGGATCCAATGGAACTAGTTTCGTCCAATTCTGAGACTGTTCAAAAATTGACTATTTTCACTAGTCGATTTTAATATTAAAATATTCAATTTCCACAAATTAACTTCTAGTTCGATTTTAAAAGTTCTAAAATATCATTCTAACTCCAATATGATATAATAAAATTTTACAAATCATTTACAATCATATTTAACTCAATTTTCAATTATTTCCATAATTTAACATATTAAATTATCGATTTAATTATTCAATTAAATCCAATAATTCAAAATAAAATTTTATTCGACTTATAAATTCACTTATTAATATTTAAAATTAAATTAAATATCCAAATTTAAATTACTAAAATTTCTGGGTCGTTACAATTACAGTATAAAGCAAAATTATACTCAAAATTCAAATATCTTAAATTGACAATTTGAGTTTATATATTGATTCAACATACTGTAATATGATTTTTAAGACAAGAATTAAATTTTCTAATTAACTATTTAGGGAGCAGTACATTATTGAACTGTAGGTACTATTTCATGAATATCAAGTGATTTATTCAATGATTGATGATGAAATTCTACACGAAGCTAGGGTATTGATGAGTGATTAATAGAAAAATGCTAAAAGAATTTTCTAATGCATGGATTTTTGGAGATGATCAAAAGTAGGGTTTTTGGTTCTGAAAATATTGGGTTCGGTTGAGTGATTCACGCGACATCGTGACTTCACCGAGTGACGAGCAGTTTTGGGAGGAGTTAGGTAGTGATGTTGGCTATCCATGGCCGAAAGCTTGATGTCTCAGGTGATCGCAATCGTGTAGACGTGGGAAATTTGTCTACTGCGTTCGATTTTCCATTCAACTTTATAGTCGAATTTTGATTTCGTGCGTGGGGGGTTGTTCTGGGCTTCGTATTCGAGTAAGGGAAGGTTTTGCGACCTGTTGGTGGCGTCGCGAGGTGGTGGCGCGGTGGTGGACCGCCGTGCACGTGCACGGCGGCGGAGATGATGGTGTTTTGGGTCGACTCGAGGAGAACTCGAGTATTGTCGTGCTTTGCTTCGAGTTTGATGCTGGGTCGAGCGTTTATGCGCGTGAGATTTTAAGTTTTCAATAGTTTATAAAGAAACTTAAGTTTAGATAAAAAAAAAGTAACAGTGAAAGGAAGGAACAGGGGAGAAGAAGAGAGGCAGGGGAGGATCGCGTGAATATTTCTGGGTGGATTCGAGTCCTACCCGAGGCGAGCTCGAGGTTGTCTTCGGGTTTGAGAAGGCAGAAATTTGGGCTAACTGTAATATGATAGAAAAAGTAATTAAGTTGAGTATAAACTATGTTATTAAGTATGAAACAATTTAACTTTGAAAATCTTGAATGTTTTGCTGAAACAAAAATGGAGTAGTTAATTTAAAAATGGAAATTAATTATGTAGGTAATAAAATTTATAATTGTGATTTAAAAAGTAGATCAAACTTAATTCAAATTAATAATTAATTTTTTTAATAATAGTCTTGTATAAAATCATATGTAATTAAGAATTCAATTAATCATTTGAAGTTGATTAATTAATGAATCGGAGATAACTGATTAAATAAATAATTAATGGTGGAACGATTAAGTTAATTAATAATTAATGATTAATTAAGCAATTAATAATAATTAATTGTGTAATTAAGTTTTATAAATCAATAATTAAGGTTATTGATTAGTAATTAAGAATTTATTTCATTAATTAAGGAATAATTAATAAATTGAAATAAGTTAATTAATCGTAATTGGTTAAGCATGAATAAAATATAATTTATGTTTAAGTATGCAATTAAGTTTAAAACGAATCACACTTGTTGATATGAATCGATGATTATATTGATTGCATCCGATGTTTATTTATATCTGTGATGTTCTGTGATATTCTGTATATATACCTGTGATGATTGTGTATGATTTATCTGTGTTAAATTGTTATATGGTTTATCTGATGTTATTCATCTGTATTAAATTGCTATATGAATTCAATTGTTAAATTTAAACTGTTAAGTTAATTAGACAACTTGGACTTTAAAATGGCGTTTGGATTTCGATGAGACCGGGATCGGATTTGCTACATTACAGCGTGATAGGGGGTTCTCGCTTTGCGTTAGGTGGCGAACGGGAGACTCTTACCCCTACATGCCCCCGGGGATAGTATAAGGTCTTGCGGGGTTGGTTGCGACTCGAGAGGGTGGCCGTAAAAGCAAATCCGAGGTATCACTGTGAGCCACAGCGGGGCTGGGATGGTTGAAAAGCCTACCGGTCGTGAGCCGTTGCTGATGGTTGAAAAGCCTAGGACGTCACAGGTGGTATCAGAGCGCTAGGTTGAGTGAATACCTAGGCTCTTGAGTGATTTCTTTCTTGAGAGAGCGTATTTGTAATTTATATATATATATATATATTTATTTCTTGCTACCTATTTATTGGGATTACCTGTTCGGGTATTCCAATATGAGTTATAAGGTAGATAGGGTAGTGGTGTGTGAAACAAGACTACCGATGGTTAAAGTTTTGAATATTTGTAGTTGGAGTGTATTTGTCGAGACTGCAGACCTATTACCGTCTCGAGTGAGCTTTGGATGATGTGGGAATTTCATTGTTGGAATGTGATTTTGGATGAGTTTGAGTTTGGATCTATCGGATGGAAGTGACCAAATCATGATATCTTGATATCTCAAGGTGTTGTAGTTGTGTGATGAGACACAGTGAGTTTGGATGTTTCCGAAGGTATTTCTTTGGAACAAGTTAAGGAAGTAAGCCCGTTTCGGAATTGTGACCAAGTTCAGTAGGGTATTTTTGTTTGATTGAGGCCCAAGTTTCGCGAAGAGCTTTGAATAGAAGTCTTTGGACATTGAGGATTAGCCCTATAGTTAGAAGTGTTCTGTGTGCTGTTGAGAAGGTTTGTTGGATAGCAGTTTTCTTGAAGTGATTTCAGAAGTAGCAGAGTGGATTTATTTATTCGATGGATTGACCTGAACAGTATATGGCTGTTCTGGATTATGAAGAGAGAACAAACTTATTTGGGTAGAATTGCCAGAGCGTTGTGCGACAATTCTGGAATTCATTTGTGTAATCTTTTGCGAGGAGTTGAGACCTCTCAAGAGAAAGTTGAGGAAATCGAAGTGGTTCAAGATTTTTCCTGATGTTTTTGAAGAAGTTATGAGTCTACCGCCACATCGAGAGATTGAGTTTCGTATTGATTTGATTCCAGGAGCTGTGCCGGTGATGCAGTCCAGTAGGAGAATGCCTCCTAGAAAGAGAGAAGAGTTGATTAAGCAGACGCAAGATCTTTTAGGGAAGGGTATGATAAGACCCAGTTTTGCTTGTTGGGGCTCTGCTGCTGTGTTTGTCACCAAATCGGATGGTTCGCTAAGGTTTTGTGTTGAATAAGTTGTGCTGGTATTCATTGATGATATTTTGGATTACTCCAAATCTGAAGAGGAGCACAAACAGCATTTGGGAGTTGTATTGGAGACTTTGAGGAAGCATGCGTTGAAGGCAAGATTTTCAAAGTACCATTTCTGGAAATCAGAAGTTAAATTGTTTGGGGCACATTATTTTGGGTGAAGATATCTCTGTAGCCCGATGAAAGGAGAATCTATTCTAGAATGGAAGCAATTGATGGAAGTTCGTAATTTTCTGCTTTAGCTGGCTACTACAGAAAATTCATTAAGGATTATTCCAAGATTTCTTCACATCTGACCAAGCTAACAAGAAAAGGAACCAAATTCAAATAGACACCTCAGTGTGAAGAAGCTTTTCAGGAATTGAAGATAAGGTTAACCAGTGTACCAGTACTTGTTATTCCTGATGGGAAGAGAAAATTTGAAGTATATACGGATGCATGTTTAGTTGGATTGGGTGCAGTATTGATACAGAAAGATGATTGGAATTCAGATGTCAAGGTATTTTAAGGATTAATAGTCGTTTGTGTGTGCCTAATATTGATGGACTGAAACAAGAAGTTTTAGCTGAGTGTCATCGTTCCAAATTGAATATTCACCTGGGAATTTCGAAGATGTATAAAGATATGAGGAGAATTATCTGGTGACCGAATATGAAGAAGGATGTAGCTGCTTTTGTAAATGGTTGTGCAATTTGTCAGCAAGTGAAGGGAGATCAACAAAGATCTGCTGGACTATTGCAACCTTTGGGAATTCTAGATTGAAAAAGGGGAAATGATCTCGATGAATTTTATTGATGGTTTGTTTAGGACCAAGAAGGGAAATGAAGGAGTATGGGTTATTGTGGATCGTTTAACGAAGAGTGCCCATTTTATTCCAGTTAAGGCGACTCGTACTGCAGTTTCCTTGGAGAAAATTTCTTTGAAGGAGATGGTCAGATTGCATGGTGTTCCTATCAGCATAGTAAGTGACCGTGATCCTATTTTCACTAGTAAACTTTTGGGAAGCTCTGCAATCAGCGTTGGGAACTAGTTTGAGATTAAGTACAACCTATCATCCTCAGACGACGGACAGACGGAGAAACTTAATCGAATTCTGGAAGATATACTTCGAGCTTGTGTTTTGGATTTTGGTGGATCATGGGAAGACCCTCTTTATTTAGTGGAATTTTTCTTATAATAATAATTATCAAGCGAGTATTAAGATGACTCCTTATGAAGCTCTGTATGGAAGACCGTGTAGATTCCCATCTTATTGGATTGAATCGAATGATCGACTTGTACTTGGAACCGATCTAATTCGTGAAGCTTCTGCGAAGATTGAGCTTATCAAGAAAAGGATGGAAGCTGCTCAAGATCGTCAGAAGGAATATACAGATAAGAGACGAAGACCATTGGAATTTGAGATCGGAGAGTTAGTTTTTATTAAAGTTTCCTCAATCAAGGTGCTATAAGATTCGGAAAAAGGGGAAAAACTTGCACCGAGATATAGTGGTCCACTCTGAGTATTGGAAAGAATTGGAACTGTAGCCTATAGGATTGAATAGCCGGAATGGATGTTTGGGATTCACAATGTATTTCATGTGTCTCATTTAAGGAAATTTATTCATGAACCCTCATTAGTGGTAAAACCAGTTATTCAGGAAGATCTAGAAATAGAACCCAACCTGACTGTGGTCAGAAATCCAGTTCAGATTGTAGATCAAAACAAGAAGCAACTTAGGAACTAAGTGGTGAAACTCGTCAAGGTACAATGGAGTGAGGATCCCAGAGACTGTACCTGGGAAACTCTTGATAGTTTTAGGAGAGCTTATCCGGATTTATGTCCGGATAGCTAGTAATGTTGTTAGGATTAACTGTTTGATTGTTTGTTTTGCATGGATGTAATGTATGTTTAGAATGTTAATATTAAGCTTTTGAAATTAACTGTTGTTTAAATTTCGGGGACGAAATTCTTTTAAGGGGGGAGGAATGTGACATCCCGGAATTTTGACCCTATTATTATGATAAGTTTTTAATCCAATTTAATTAAAATATAAGATTTCCATTTATAAATAAATAAGAATTTGGATATTATTAGTTTTATATTGATTATAAAGGAATATATCTTCAAAATATAAAATAGACTCTTTTAACAATATTCAAAAATTAAATCTGTTTTATTTATTTAAAATAAAAGTTAAGTATGAATGACAATTATTATCAGATGTATATGTAAGCAGTTAAGAATAATAACAAGTACAATAACATAATCATATTCATAAATACATTAATGCACATATAAGTATACAAATCAAATATTTGTAATATTGAACTTTAAATAAAAATAAGATTTAAGCAATATTTCTAACAATAACTTTTATAACTAAATAACATAAGCTTATAAATATTTAGCATGAGTTCCTATATAAATATAAATATTTATAAATATGGATACAAACATAAGTACAAATATAATAGGTATAAGATATAAATAGAAATGAAAACATTTAGTTCAAACACAAATGTAAACCTGCAAGCTAATTCTTATGCATATGAAAATAAAACTGTAAATATCTTTACAAAATAAAATAGGATTAATCTAAGTTTATCATAACAATTTTATAATTAAGTTAAATATAAGCTTATACAAGTAGCATAAGTATAGTATAATTATATGTTAACATAAGTTTGAAGACAAACACATGTTCTGTCAAAACCAATGTGCAGTTTGTGTTTTAGATATAGGATATTAAAATAAAGAGCAAGAATACACATCAATAAAGCATTTTGTTCAGACCAAAAATTGCAAGCAAACTGTATATGCATAAGCAAATAAATATTTGCAGCTAAAATAAGATAAAACAAGTTTGTTAGTAAAACATAATAAGTATAAACCTTTATTAATATATCTTTGTACAAACTAAAAGAATCTGGAAATTTCTTTGTACAGGGAAACTCAATTTCAAGTAACAGCAAATAATAATTAGTGTTAACCAAAATGAAACATTTAGTACAAACCAGACTGAAAGTATCTTAGCAAAGTATTATAGTATAAGCATATGAATACATTTGTACAAGCACAAACAAAAGCCTGCAGGTATCTTTGTACTTAAGATATGTGTCAGTCAGCATATAAGTATATGTTAGCATAAGTTAAGACATAAATATTTAATTAGCACACATATTTGTCTAAAATAAAATATCTGCAGCCGAACTATCCTTATGATTGTCAGGTTTTAGTACAAATGAAAATTAAGTAAGATATTTATCAAGTGGAGGCTTATTCAAGAAGACTCCATTGTTCAAGTTATAAATAAATGTATTTATCATTCCTTATTGCATTAAGTTCAGTCATGAACTCATGAAACAAATCTGAGAAGAAGCAAAGTATAAACAAAATTTAATATTTCTGGTTCAAATCAAAATTCAAGCAAAAGGGAAATTTACTGGACAACCTCTTGTGCGAACTGCTGTCTCCTAGTTAGCCTCTTGTTTCAAATTGCAACAATCTGGTGAGTAAACTAAATTCTGGAAATTTAACTACTAATAATTTGGTTATGAATAAAGATTATACTGATTAAAATCTGTTCTGTGATGTTTGGTTACTGCCTGTTCTACTTATATGTGCTCTTCCAGTTTTGTTGCTGAGATAAAGGAGTAAGAGAATTAGTCATATTTTTTATATATGACTATTATTTTTTTTAACTAAATAAACTTGCTTAAGTTTAAAGAATTAGATTATTTTAAGAAGGCTGTGACAAAAAAAAAACATATAGAACTGTAAACTCACAATTACAGTATAAAGCAAAATTATACTCAAAATTCAAATATCTTAAATTGACAATTTGAGTTTATATATTGATTCAACATACTGTAATATGATTTTTAAGACAAGAATTAAATTTTCTAATTAACTATTTAGGGAGCAGTACATTATTGAACTGTAGGTACTATTTCATGAATATCAAGTGATTTATTCAATGATTGATGATGAAATTCTACACGAAGCTAGGGTATTGATGAGTGATTAATAGAAAAATGCGAAAAGAATTTTCTAATGCATGGATTTTTGGAGATGATCAAAAGTAGGGTTTTTGGTTCTGAAAATATTGGGTTCGGTTGAGTGATTCACGCGACATCGTGACTTCACCGAGTGACGAGCAGTTTTGGGAGGAGTTAGGTAGTGATGTTGGCTATCCATGGCCGAAAGCTTGATGTCTCAGGTGATCGCAATCGTGTAGACGTGGGAAATTTGTCTACTGCGTTCGATTTTCCATTCAACTTTATAGTCGAATTTTGATTTCGTGCGTGGGGGGTTGTTTGGGCTTCGTATTCGAGTAAGGGAAGGTTTTGCGACCTGTTGGTGGTGGCGCGGTGGTGGACCGCCGTGCACGTGCACGGCGGCGGAGATGATGGTGTTTTGGGTCGACTCGAGGAGAACTCGAGTATTGTCGTGCTTTGCTTCGAGTTTGATGCTGGGTCGAGCGTTTATGCGCGTGAGATTTTAAGTTTTCAATAGTTTATAAAGAAACTTAAGTTTAGATAAAAAAAAGTAACTGTGAAAGGAAGGAACAGGGGAGAAGAAGAGAGGCAGGGGAGGATCGCGTGAATATTTATGGGTGGATTCGAGTCCTACCCGAGGCGAGCTCGAGGTTGTCTTCGGGTTTGAGAAGGCAGAAATTTGGGCTAACTGTAATATGATAGAAAAAGTAATTAAGTTGAGTATAAACTATGTTATTAAGTATGAAATAATTTAACTTTGAAAATCTTGAATGTTTTGCTGAAACAAAAATGGAGTAGTTAATTTAAAAATGGAAATTAATTATGTAGGTAATAAAATTTATAATTGTGATTTAAAAAGTAGATCAAACTTAATTCAAATTAATAATTAAATTTTTTAATAATAGTCTTGTATAAAATCATATGTAATTAAGAATTCAATTAATCATTTGAAGTTGATTAATTAATGAATCGGAGATAACTGATTAAATAAATAATTAATGGTGGAACGATTAAGTTAATTAATAATTAATGATTAATTAAGCAATTAATAATAATTAATTGTGTAATTAAGTTTTATAAATCAATAATTAAGGTTATTGATTAGTAATTAAGAATTTATTTCATTAATTAAGGAATAATTAATAAATTGAAATAAGTTAATTAATCGTAATTGGTTAAGCATGAATAAAATATAATTTATGTTTAAGTATGCAATTAAGTTTAAAACGAATCACACTTGTTGATATGAATCGATGATTATATTGATTGCATCCGATGTTTATTTATATCTGTGATGTTCTGTGATATTCTGTATATATACCTGTGATGATTGTGTATGATTTATCTGTGTTAAATTGTTATATGGTTTATCTGATGTTATTCATCTGTATTAAATTGCTATATGAATTCAATTGTTAAATTTAAACTGTTAAGTTAATTAGACAACTTGGACTTTAAAATGGCGTTTGGATTTCGATGAGACCGGGATCTGGTATCCAATTGATATTCCGAAAACCACATCGATCCAAATTAAACGTTAGGTCGTGAACTATGAAGTGAAGATCGAGATGGTGTTTCCAGAATGAAAGGGTTATCGTCGTTAACTCTGAGGGTGATTCCAAAACGAGTGTAACGAGATAATGCCTTCGGTTTCGTTCGAACCCGGAACGAACTTGTATGGATTGAATGCTTTCAGCACATCGTTAGGCGGACGATGAGCATTCTAAGTGATATGTTCTAAAAAGGTAATCGCAGCCTCAAGCCTCATCAACCGGGAATGGCTAAAACAGGGGAGGTGCAGCAAGGTTAGGTGGGTCATGCCCAAGCAGGACGAGATATACCCCTGTCTAGATGTCCCTTTATTCGGCTGTGTGGGCGGTTGGATGTACACCAACTGCGGGGTTATCTTGTTCGGGACTGTTCAGTAAGGAATGGTTCCGGCCTTGTGTTGCAGGGGAGTTAGGGTGGCTCCTCGGTACTGTGATCTAGACCACGTACTGTAACGGGCGGTACCCCAGTAGCCCTGCCATTGTATGTGATCCAATTTCCAATAAGCGCCGTACGTTTTGATTGTGCCCAACTATGTTGAAATGTGAGATGTAAGCATTTCAGCTATTTCTGTATTTTACTTGAAAACCCTAGACACTATTATAATATCACTGGATTTCCTATAAAATGTTTTGGTTAGCGTAAGGTAAAAACTTACCCGTATTTATTTGTGGGGAGTCTTACGTGATACCTTTCGTTTAAAAGATTTTCAAAGTTAAGCAACTTTAACCAGTTTACTCATACCAGACCCATGTCTGACCCGGAGTTTATTTTTGTTTTTCATAAACTTTCGGGTACCCAAATTTTTACGGGTAGCCAAGGGATTCAGGTTAGCTTTGACGATTTCTGGAGGAGCAATGGAGCAGGAGGCTTCAGCGTTGTAGACATATATATCTATATAGTTCCGCTATGTTAGTTTATGATATTTGAGATGTATGTTCTTACAGATATGTATATGATAGTCATGTTGTATGATATTGGATAACTCTGATGTATATATAACTATGTAATATTTATGTTGATATATTATATTTTATTCCGTTCCGCTGTGAGATTCTGATGTTGTTGTTCTTTCTTTTCTTTTCTTTTCTATTTCTATCCCTTTCTTTCTTATTGATGACACGACTTTCTGGGCATAGAAAGCCGGGTCGTCACACCGGTAATGTCTAGCCTATAATGGACCAGATTTAATTTCAAACCCATTAATAAATTATTTAATTCAAATCCAATTTAATCTTATCGATATGCATATATATAACTTTAAAATATGCACCTAATAAATTACCGACAACACACCCAACAATTCTAAAGGTAACTCCATTTTACAAAACATACCCCATATAATAAAATAATAATAACTCATGTTTCAAAAATATTCATTAATTTAATTACTTTATAACTATTTAAAATCAATTAACTCAAGCAATGTTTGGAGATCAAATAGATTAGATTGTTCGACTCATAATTCTGAATTTAATCGGTGATTGTTAGCACCAGAATTGGTCACTAACACCCTTAAGAAAGATTATGTAGAGAGATAAATGAAGAAAGTAAATTAAAATAGAGAATTGTATGCTAAATTAAATGCAAGAACAAAAACACTGGATTTATAGTGGTTCAGCGTAATTGCCTACGTCCACTTTGAGTTTTCATCTTTATTGCTTTCACAATTGGTTGAATACAGATACAATCCTTACAATAATGAATTGAATACAAGTACTAACCATATAGCTGCTGAGCGAGTCGTTCGGCAAGTCACATGCCACTCGGCATAAGCATGCCGAACCATCGAGATACCTTGACCGGGTCCACCGAACGGTGCCTGTTCAACTCCCTTCTCTCTGTATAAGCCGATACTTCAATATTAGCACCTGAATTGGTTACTAACACCCTTAAGAAAGATTATGTAGTTATTTTTATTTATTTTCATAGTCAATGTAGATTGACTTTTGACTTCGAGTTTTGGAGGAGTTGTAGTAGAACCTCATTTTGGATTAATAAATAAAACTTAGTTCTTTGTCTTTCAAATGACTTTCATTGTTCAGCTTTCTGCATAACTTTGGTCGAAACCCGAGCTATTGTGAGTTACATAAACCCCCAATTCATCTTCATATAACTCAGAATTTTTTTGGAATTGTACATCCATTATTCCACGCTTCGGGTACTTAGAATATTTTCAGTCCGTAAGCTGGAGACTTGATGACTTCAAGTCATTTGTACTCTAGTCCGCACTCCACGGACTTAGAGATTTTTAAGCCGTTTATACTCTAGTCTGCATTCTGGGGACTCAGAGTACTCTAGTCCGTGCTCCGAGGACTTGGAGATTTTAAGTTGTTTATACTCTTGTCCATACTCTGGAGACTCATAGTACTCCAGTCCGCACTCTGAAAACTTGGAGATTTCAAGTCGTTTATATTCTAGTCCGCACTCTGAGGACTCAGAGTACTCCAGTCCGCACTCTGGAGACTTGGAGATTTTGAGTCGTTATACTCTAGTCCGCACTCTAGGGACTCAGAGTACTCCAGTCTGCACTCTGGGGACTTGGGGATTTCGAGTCGTTTATACTCTAGTCTGCACTCTGGGGACTCAGAGTACTCCAACCCGCACTCTGAGGAGTTGGAGATTTTGAGTCGTTTATACTCTAGTCCGCACGTTGGGGACTCAGAGAACTCCAGTCCGCACTCTGGGGACTTGGAGATTTCGAATCGTTTATACTCTAGTCCGCACTCTGAGGACTCAGAGTACTCCAGTCTGCACTCTGGGACTTGGAGACTTTGAGTCGTTTATACTCTAGTCTGCACTCTGGGGACTCAGAGTACTCTAGTCTGCACTCGGGCGACTTAGAGATTTTGAGTCGTTTATACTCTGGTCCGCACTCTGGGGACTCAGAGTACTCCAGTCTGCACTTTGGGGACTTGGAGATTTTGAGTTGTTATACTCTAGTCCGCACCATGGGGACTCAGAGTACTCCAGTCGGCACTATGGGGACTTGGAGATTTGAGTCGTTTATACTCTAGTCCGCACTATAGGGACTTAGAGTACTCCAGTCCGCACTCTTGGAACTTGGAGATTTCGAATCGTTTATACTCTAGTCCGCACTTTGGGGACTCAGAGTACTCCTCCGCACTCTGGGGACTTGGAGATTTTAAGTCGTTTATACTCTAGTCCGCAATTTGGGACTCAGAGTACTCCAGTCCGCACTCTGGAGACTTGGAGATTTTGAGTCGTTTATACTCTAATCCGCACTCTGGGGACTCAGAGTACTCCAGTCCGCACTCTGGGGACTTGGAGATTTCGAGTCATTTATAATCTAGTCCGTACTCCGGGGACTCAGAGTACTCCAGTCCGCACTCTGGGGACTTGGAGATTTTGAGTTGTTTATAATCTAGTCCGCACTCTGGGGACTTAGAGTACTCCAATCCGCACTTTAGGGACTTGAAGATTTCAAGTCGTTTATGCACGTTCGTATTTCAGTTAGAATAATGTAACTCTAGTTTATTGCCATAGAATTATCATACACAGAAACATCAATAATTCATAGGAAAAAATGGCTTCAAGCCTTTATTAATGAAAACAAGCTAAATTGTCTTATTACATGCTGAAAACTAAGAATCAACGAAATAAAAACGCACTGAAAATAATTGCAGCAAAGATAGAAAATGAATAGACTAAGTATAATAATGCCGCAGATGCTTGCTATTCCATGCTCGGGGGAGCGTCGCGCCATCAACTGTCGCTAGCTTGAAAGTTCCTTCTCCAAGCCTCCGTTCAATGACATATGGACCTTCCCATGTGGGATTCAGATGCGACAGGACCGGAAAAACTCGTTTCAAAACGAGATCGCCTACATCAAGGATTCTTGGCCGGACTTTTTCTTTATAATATCGAGCGACTCGGTGTCTATATGCGGCCGCTCTTAAATCAGCTTCTTCACGTTTTTCATCAATGAAGTCCAGTAATTCCAGCAAAAGTTCCTGATTCGTCTTGGGGTCGTAATGGGTTACCCGATGTGACTAAACTTCAAGTTCTACGGGTATACAGCTTCCGTGCCATATGCCAATGCGAATGGAGTGTGGCCAGTCGCGAACTTGTGGGTGGTTCTATAAGCCCAAAGTGCTGTTGGAAGTTCATCCACCCACTTGCCTCTAGCCTTTTCCAAATGATTTTTCAATATGGACTTAATTATTTTGTTCACGGCTTCCACTTGTCCATTGGCTTTTGGACGAGCAACTGCTACAAACCTTTTTTCAATGCCATGCTTTTGACAAAATTCTTTAAACTCTCTACTTTCGAATTGCGTTCCATTGCCTGTAACGATAGTCCGTGGGAGGCCAAAACGACATATAATATTTCGTACAATGAAATTAATGACCTTCTTGGCGGTGATCGTGGCTAACGGCTCTGCTTCTACCTACTTGGTAAAATAATCAACCGCAACTATCGCGTATTTCGCACCACCTTTAGATATGGGTAAGGAACTGATTATATCTATCCCCCATATTGCAAATGGCCAAGGACAAACCATTTGCGTGAGTTCCGTTGGCGGAGCTCTCAGGATTTTTTCATACTTCTGGCATTTGTCACATCTCCTTACGTAGTCTGCAACATCCCGATTTACAGTTGTTCAATAGTATCCATAGCAGAGGATTTTCTTTGCTAATGTCTGTCCCCCAGTATGGTCACCACATTCTCCTTTATGGACTTCTTCAGGACTCATTTTATCTCAATAGTATCCATAGCGGAGGATTTTCTTTGCTAATGTCTGCCCCAGTATGGTCACCACATTCTCCTTTATGGACTTCTTCAAGACTCATTTTATCTCATCGTGGGCAATACAACGGAGTAATGGGGTCGAGAATCTCTTTCGATACATTATTCCATCTTGCATTACATATTGTGAAGCCTTACAAATGACTTGTCGTCTTTTGCTCCTTCTTTCGGGCAAGATCCCATGTAGCAAGTACTGTTTGAACAGGGTCATCCATGACTTCTTCTCGATTTCTGTTTCTGACACGAGATCTTTCTCCATCACATTTATACTCGAAGCATGTAAGGTTTCGACGGGAACCAATCCATTTGCTGCGCATCAACAGTGCTTGCAAATTTTGTCTATGAATCAGCTTCTTTGTTTTGTTCATTCGGGACATGCGAAATATCGTAATATTCTAGATTTGCTAGCAGCTCTTGAACCCGTGCAAGGTATGGGAAAGTCTCTGTCCCTTCGCTTGATAGTCCCCCCACACCTGATATACCACCAATTGTGAGTCACAAAAAATCTCAACCGATTCTACTCCCAGCTCTTTGATAAGTTTCAAGCCAGCGATCAATGCTTCATACCCGGCCTCGTTATTTGTTGCTGGGAATTCGAGCTTCAAAGCGTAACAAATTGATCGGTTTTGGGAGTCACAAGAACTATGCCAGCTCCCGAGCAACGGTCGTTAGATGCCCCGTCGGTATACATCTTCCATCGAACGGGAGGTATGACATTGTGACCGTTTGATTCGTCTGACACGGTGAATTCAGCAATGAAGTCTGCTAGCGCTTTCCCTTTTATGGCCCTTCGTGGCAGGTAGGTAATATCGAACTGACTCAACTCAATATTCCATTTTAACATCCTTCTAGAGGTTTCTGGTCGTTGGAGTACCTTCAGCAAGGGTTGATCGGTATAAACACTGATTAAGTGTGCCTGAAAATACGGACGGAGCTTGCGTGATGCAATTACCAAGCAATAGGCTAGTTTCTCAATCTTAGGATAATTTCTTTCTGCCTCCGTTAAACGTTTACTGACATAGCACACTGGCTTTTGAACTCGGTCCTCCTCGCGAACCAAATCCGTACTGATAGCATGCTGGGATATAGCCAAGTACACGTACATCATCTCATGATCTAATAGTTTCGATAGCACTTAGGACTTTCTAAATGCCTTACCAGAGCTCGGAACGCTTCCTCACGGTCGGGTGTCCATTCGAAATTCCTCTTTCCTTTCTTTATTACGTCGAAAAAAGGAATACACTTATCTGTGGCTCTGGATATGCATCGACTCAGCGCGGCTACTTTTCCATTCAAGCTTTGTACCTGCTTTATAGTTTGGGCACTTGTATGTCTCAAATAGATTGAATCTTTCGGATTAGCTTCGATTCCCCATGCATTTACAATGAAACCCAAAAACTTCCCTGACGCAACACCAAAGGAACACTTCAAAGGATTGATTTTCATTCCATAATGTCTGAGTATATCAATTATCTTCGCTAAGTCCTGAATGTTGTCGTTTGACTACCGTGACTTCACGAGCATGTCATCCACATAGACTTTCATTGTTCTACCAATCTGGTCTTTAAACATTCGATTCACCATACGCTTATAAGTCACTCCCGTGTTTTTCAATCCGAAAGGCATCACTACATAGCAATATAACCCAATGGCTATGATAAAACTGGTGTGTTCTTGGTTAGGAATGTGCATCGGGATCTGATTATATCCCGAGTATGCATCCATAAATTATAGTAACTCATGTCTGGCCGTTGAGTCTACCAGCTGGTCGATTCTAGGTAAAGGGAAACTATCCTTTGGGCATGCTTTGTTCAAATCGGAGTAATCAACGCAAGTTCTCCACTTTCCATATGCTTTCCTTACTAGCACAGTGTTAGACACTCATTCAGGATAGAGGGCGTCGCGGAGGAACCCATTGGCTTTGAGTTTGTCCCCTCCTCTCTGAGAGCAGCGGACCTCTCCGGGTCCATGCCTCTCCTTTTCTGTTCTACAGGAACGTACTTCGGGTCTATGTTCAACATATGACTTGCAATACCGGAAGAAATCCCGCACATATCAGAATGTGTCCTTTAGATTCGCTCAGAGGAAATCAGTGAGATCCTCGGCATTGACGGGTCAAGTTGTGATCCATTCTTAAGTACTCGTGATGGGTCATCTTGGCTAACTGGAATGTCAATCTTCAGTTCGCCCGGTGCTGCTTGTGCTTCCCAGGGTTCCCCATCATCATCTCTTAGATCTATGTCTCTATAGATCCGAGAATGTTGCCCGAGCCAGGGCGCGGGCACTACTTGTCAATTGTTAGTATTCCAGATGCGGACGGAGCTGTCCACAACCTTTCCTTTCTCTCTTTGCTGGGCCTCTCTCAACTCAGCCACATTACATGCGTGACCGGTCGCCTGATCGCCATGCACCACACCAACTCCTTTATCTGCTGGGAATTTCAAAGTCAAACACCACGGGGCCAAAGTTGCCCTGAACTCTGCCAGGGCCGGTCGACCCAGAAACACATTATATGGAGAATTAACATCCAACACTACGAAAGGTAGGATTCGTACCCTCATACACTCACCTTGTCCCATTTCAACTAGCAATTCAACATATCTTACTACATAAGTCGCTATTCCATTAAAGCTATGGATACGGGCTTTAGACGGTTTCAGATCCTTCGTCTCCATCTTCATTTGGTCGTATGCCTTTTTGAAGATGATACTAGCAGAACTTCCACAATCAATTAAAATTCTCTTTACATATGCTGGCCCGATTGTCATGGATATGACCATCGGATCAACCGTAGGAGCCTCCACCTTGTCAGCAACTCGGCTTCTGAACACTATATCGTCTGTCATCATGCGTTGCTGTTTAGCAGGGGTCCCGTCCTCCACATTCGAGCAACACTCATAATCTGCATGCCTTAAGGAGTTAGCATACCGCTCCATTTCCTTCCAGTTCTTATCTGTAGGATGAGGTCCACCGACTATAGTGTTTATGACCAGTCTACCTATAGTTCGGGCAGGTTCCTCCGGATGGCGCGGGACTGATCCGTGTCCAAGGTCTGATGTTCCTTGCCTACCTTCCTACGGGTTCTTGACAAACTCCTGCAATTTTTTCTGTCTGATCAGCTTTTCTATGGCATCGTAGAGGTGTTTACACTCCTCTGTATTGTGCCTGTAAGTCTTATGGAAGCGGCAGTACTTCCCAGTCCGTTTTTGTTCCTCTACTGACTCCTTTAGGCACGGCTTTCTGTATTGGAAAGTATTACAAGTTGACAGGTAAATATTCTCCAGAGATGCATTCAAGGGAGTATACTCGTTGTAAGTGGGAATTCTTGACTTCCATTTCCCTGTCTCCCTTTTCTTTCCGGGAGTTTCTCCTCCGGACCCTTTTGATTGCCCGGGTTTATTCTGGATAATGACTTGTACCTTCCCTAAATTATCACCGGACTGTTTTACAACGATGTTGCTTTTCACAGTCTCCTGAACAGGCCCTGGTGCCTTATCTCGCCTCGTCCATCTGGCTTCTTCTCTTCTTATGAATTGATGAGCCTTTGAATAGAAATTCTCCAGCGTAGTTGGAGGCTTTCCTGCCAACCAATCCCCAAACTCTGAATCCGGATCCACTCCTCGCATTACCACTATCAGAATTGCATGGTCGTTAGGGTTGCTAACTTCAGTAGCCGCAATATGAAATCTCTGTAAGTACTCTTTCAATGACTCCCTCGGAGCCTGGATTACACTGGATAGGGACATCACATCCTTGGGACGAGTGACATGTATCCTGAACTATTCCACAAATTTCGTCGCCAATTCATCAAAGCTGGATATAGACCATGGGGGAAGTCGAGTGAACCACATGGTGGCGATTCTGGATAAAGTAATTGGAAAGCATCTACACTTGGTCGTGTCATCTGCTCTAGCCGAATCCATCATCCATTCATACCTCATCACATGTTGTCTAGGATAAGTCTTTCCTTCGTAGGCTGGTATAGTTAGCATGCTAAACTTCCTGGGGTACTCGGCCTGTAGAATAGTATATGTGAATGGAGTATGACTCCGAGATATCCCCCAATCTTCATTGGTCAAGCCCTGATTTTCTCTCATCAACTTCCTGACCATAGTCGATAAGTCCGGAGTTTGCATGGAGGTTGAAAGGTTGGACTCTGTTCTACGGGACCGCTTGGGTTGGTGACTCCTCTGTTGACGATCTGCCAAACGTGTATCTTTGGGACCAGCTTCATTAGGGTCTTGGTGAGCCGGGCGTCCAGTTTCCACACGTGCTCCTACTCCTAAATTTCCTACTCCAGCTTGGGTGTGGTCCCCAAGATGTAAATGATCCCTAGTTGATCGATCAGCAGCACATGCTTGTGTAGTTTCTGTTTTGCGGCGTCTATGCCTGGGAGGTTCGTCGTACGAGGTCGAACTATCAGATAAAGAATAAGGAACGGGGCTACCTTCGGCATTCTGATGCTGTTGCTGAGTAATCTAAGCTATGAGCTTAGCGTTAGCTTGAATCTGCTCAGCAAGTTATCTCCTGCTTTCCATGAGTTCACTCATCAGGGTCATAGAACTCCGTCCTAGTAACGACTTCCATCTGGCTATAGGCTTCTACAGTCCTTATGCTAGGATTAACTTGCTGATTGCTAGGTCCTATTTGTTGTACGCTAGCAGTCTCGTTGACATCCGCGTTATGAGAGGCTGATCTGGTACGTGATTTTCCCATAGTAGAGTTGTTGATCGAAACTCTGAGTAGACTCAACGGACGTCCTGTGAATAACTTGGATCTTCTTCGGGGGATTTATTCAATCCCGTAGCTACAAAGCAGATCCTAGTGGCCTGAGAATTCGAATCTCAGTGAAAGCATCACAATGTTAGCACCAGAATTGGTCACTAACACCCTTAAGAAAGATTATGTAGAGAGATAAATGAAGAAAGTAAATTAAAATAGTGAATTGTATGCTAAATTAAATGCAAGAATAAGAACACTGGATTTATAGTGGTTCAACATAACTGCCTACATCCACTTTGAGTTTTGATCTTTATTGCTTTCACAATTGGTTGAATACAGATACAATCCATACAATAATGAATTGAATACAAGTGCTAACTGAAAAGAATAAGTCTTGAAAGTTGCAGAGTCTCCCTAGTGTTCTCCAAAAAAGGTCTCTTTCACTGTGCCCATTCCCTTCTATTTATAGACGAAGATGGTTCGGACTTCCCTCGTGGGCCTAGTAATAAAGTACCATGGCCCGTGTTAACTTCTGCGCGTCGAGTCATAAATGCCAAACGACAATTGTTGAGCGAGGTTGGTCGAACCAGAGGATGCCAAGCGAGGCCTCCATGCCGAGCCACACATCCAGGTTGAACGGCACTCGTATGCCAAATGAGGTGCTGTGCCGAACGACCCCTCAATGCCGACCGAGGTGTTGTGCCGAATGACCCCTGAATGTCGAACGAGGCATCTGTGCCGAGCGACCTCTCAATGCCGAACGAGGCAAGATGCCGAGCGATCTCTCTGTGTCGAACGAGGCAAAATGTCGAGCGACCTCTTTATGCCAAATGAGGCATCTGGGTCGAGCGACCTCTCAATGCCGAATGAGGCTAAATGCCGAGCGACCTCTCTATGCCGAATGAGGCATCTATGCCAAGCGACCTCTCTATGCCGAACGATGCTTCATGCCGAACGAGGCAATATGCCGAGCGACCCTTCTATGCCAAATGATGCTTCATGACGAACGAGGCAATATGTCGAGCGACCTTTCTATGCCGAACGATGCTTCAAGCCGAACGAGGCAATATGTCGAGCGACCCTTCTATGCCAAACGAGGCTCTGTGCTGAACGATTCTTTGTGCCGAGCGATGTACTTGCTTGGTGATCCTCGCGTTACCGAGTCAATTACCCGGGTAACAGTGATTGTTATTCGAGCATTTCAAATACTAGTTTTCACACGTTACCTTAGCTAGTAGTGTGATAGTTTGACTTATTTCATTACTTACAAAATCTCATCGTTAAAATCCAATTTTTCAATTTGAGGGATACCTATAAAAATGATTATTACACCAATTTCTCTTCATCAACACCATATCATTCTAGGATTTATGGAGGTTGGTTTTGATCAAAGTTGCAATATCATCCGTATTTGATTTGGTTAGTCCATAAATAAAGTACTTGTTTTAATAATAACATTTATCATTAACCATACTACTCTAACCATAGATTTTGAATTTGAGTTAACTGTAGTTCACCATGAATCCAATCTCATACGATTGAGGAGATGAATTCTGTACTAAATATTGTTTCATTTCCAATGTTTTAACTCAGGTCCGACTATAGTTTCTCAATGATCGTTATGCCATGATTTAATTATAATCAAAGTGAAGTGTCTACATTGAAGTTTAATAATATTCTCAAGTTAAAAGAACTATGTAATTTTGTCACTCGAGATTTCCTTTTTGGACTCATTGTTATTAGCCAACAAGGATCATTCAAACGAGTCATTTCATTATTAACCAACAACAATCTTTGAGGCTGAAGAGCGTTATGTACTCCAGTCTCAATGGACATATCGATATCTTTTCTCGAAACATCTTGACCAGTAATACTAAATATAATATGTTATATTATATTGTGATAATTTTGTCACGATTATAACTCCTTGTAATTATTATTACATAACATATCACTTAAAGATTTTCTATTTAATATACTTTTAATTAATTATATTATTATATAACAAAGCATATATTGGAAATCAAATTCCTTTATTATGAACATGATTGACTGTAGAGTTGGATATATGTAACGAATTACATAATTGTCCCCTGGGGCATGCCACAAACTCTCTTATTCTCTCATTTGCACCTACGGTCAATTATTGAATCTTAATCCTATTATTTTAATTAGTTTTCGTAGAACCAATCATGTTAGTCCCTCATTGAATGGATATCCTATATTGTTTAATTTATCTACTATATCATAAACTCTCTTTGACATTGACAAACTATATTTATAACGTAGAACTTTTTGGAATATGTTTCTTGACTTTTAGCAAGCTCAAATTCTTTCGTGATCTATATCACGACACTGTTATCATATAATAATGTCATGGGATTCTCAACATTTAGAATTACTCCTACCTTCATTATAAATTTATGCATTATTTATATATCTTTTGATGCAATTCTATTCAAGGCAACGTACTTAAATTTTTGCTTTAACACAATCTTTCATTTGGAAAGTTTCCAACTTAAAGCTTTTTAACTAAGATTGATCATGAATTTAGGATTGGCATACTATACTCGATGTCATTTACGAAGTTCAAGTCCGAATATTCCCTTATAAGGAGTTTCTTGTTCCTATAAATAGTTCTCTGGTATTCCATTAAATACTCGAGAACACTCTAAACTATCATTTAACGATCTTAATTCATATTTGATACTTGCTTTATGTATCAAATGAATAATAAAAATGAGAAATTGTAAAAAATACAACATGTATGATAATTCCTGTTGCTAATGCATAAGGAATCCATCTTACATGATCCATATTAAACAATATGGCATATGTGTATATCATCTGGGTCATTCCCAACATCCTTCTAAACTTAATATAAAACATGACTTTTCCAATACCATACCAAGAATTAAACAGCAAAACTAAATTTGATTTTGAAACATCAATAACAAGCAGCGGTAGAATGTTGTTTACTTAAGTATCTTTCTTTTACTGAAACGGGCAAGTTACGTTGGCGTCTACATCCAACGCATCTGATGCGTCATACGTAGTGAAAGTGGGACCCACAACTTTGCCTCTATTGGGGTGAACCGTTGCTGGGGAACCGTTTGCGTCCGATGCATCGGACGCGTCCGACGTGATATGGACATGGACGTGAACAGCTACCCCCAACGGTTCACCTGAACTACCTCTCCTATATATTCCCTACTTTCTCCTCTTCTTCATCATCTCATTCTACTCTCTTCTCTTCTGCTTTCTTTATCTCTAATAGCAGATTCAAATGAAGTGATGATTCCTATTTTGAAGTTTTGCAAGATATCCATCTCCTTAGACAATATTATGCCACATGTCGACCTCAAATGAGCCGAATACACAATTCTAAAGTTAGCGGTATTAATTGGGTTAATAAAATGCTTACAGGCCATGCAAAACAGTGTCAACGAAATTTTCGAATGAAGAGGCTTTGTTTTATGTTGTTGTGTGAGCGGTTGGAAAGTTATGGGTTGCAGCCGACGACGCAAATTAAGTTAGAGAAATGGTAGCCATCTTTCCATATACAATCACTTTGGCTATTCCTGTACGGCATGTTGCTGAAAGATTTCAACGATCACTTAACACGGTTAGCTGTTATTTTCATAAAGTTCTGGATTTTGTTTTGTTAATGTCTTTGGATATTATTAGACCGATAGATCCTCAATTTAATAGAATATATGCTAGAGTATTATAACATTCGGAACCGTGGAAAGAATGATCATGAACAAGTTCAAAGAACTACAACGACAACTGCTATGACATTAGTTCGAGATACCATACGAAATGAACTAGTTGCTGCTGTGTTACATTAAGAATTGTCCGTATTTTTTCTTACGCATTCTTCATTCTGTAGTTTGTATTTGTAGGTTCTTCTTTGTATTTCATATTTCGTATTCTGCATTTTGAATTTTGAACTATGTATTCGATATTATACATTCTGTATTCTGTATTCGGTATATATCTATTTTATTTAAAAATAATTAACACAAATAAGATAATAATATAAATAATAATATTTCCCCTTTCGCGTTGCCCCTTTCGTAAATAGAGTGCATTCCCCTTTCGCGAACTTACCATTTTCCCAGCCCCTTCCGTTTGCCCCTTTCATTTTCTCCTTTCGTTTAAAAAATGAATGCACCCTTATAGTTTAGTAGTATATTAGTACCTTATAATGTTCCTTCTTAACAACACATGCTTCCTCTGTTGACTAAAATCAAATTGTTTGAATTCTCTGTCAAAATATTTGCTCAATTTTGATGCTTATCGAACATTACTTTCATACCAGTTCTTTGTTCTTATCCTAAACCGCAAACTCCGCGTTGCTTCTATTGACTTCGAGACACTTTGGTTATTATGTGCAAATAATCTATTTTAATTCATTATTTAGAATTTTTGTTTCAACATATATATGCCAAAATTCAAAATCATATCGGGTGATAGTTTTTGAGTAAAATTCGAATTAACTTAAGAACGTTGAATAATGAATTTGTTACGTTAATTTCAACAATTCAAATTTTCGATGTTATTCTTATCACGTTGCTTACTATATTCCCACCGCATCGTTCTTTTTCTCAAAGGCAGATTTACGGCCAATGAATCGTATCCCATCGGGTATAGTATCAAAATAATAATTTTATTCTACACTTGGAGTTCATTCAAGATTTGCACGTAGTGCTATTTGGAAAGGTCAATAATCTTAATGGTTATTGACTATTGAGGAAAGTCTTATTGATATTAAACTCATACTTCCTTTTTAATGCACAAGTGCTCTAATAGACGTTATAATGTATTGTCTGTTTAGGCTTGGTTAATTTTATTTCATCTTTCATAATCAGTTTTATCTATAGATCATATCCAAATCCATTTTACTATCAATAAGTTCTAAAAGAAATCCCTTCAATATGAATTTGGCATCTCTTGAAACCTATATAGTTAATGCCCCGCTGTTACCCCGCTACAATCATGTCATATTCCATAGCGGATTCCCACTGCTGCGATTTTCCCAAATAGCCTTAAATATAGCCTTTCCATTTTAAGCCCCACTATTTCTTCTATATCCCTTTATTCCTGTTAGATTTCGCTATTCCGCTATATATATATTTTTAAAAGAAATGAACTGAAAAATGTCATTTATACATTATACAAATTTCAAAATTAAATTTTTTAATTAAATTTTTTAAGATATTTTAAGAAACAAAAATACTTTAATATTCTATTAAATTTAATCATGTTAAATAACAGTTTACACATTACACATGTTTTTATTTAAAATTAAATATGTATTAATTATAGTTAAATTAAATCTTAATTTTTCATTTAATTACCATTTATATATTTGTAAAAACATCAAGTATGAGTTTTATATGCTATTTTAAACTAATCCGCTATATCTTCCTATATCTTTGCTATATCCCCGCTATGACTTTTTGCACCTCCGCCGCATTGAATCCGTTGAGCGCTTTAACCGCACAGCTTAAAACAATAATTGTTTCTCAATGTGATGAAATAGGCATTCAGAAACATTTTATGAATTGCCATTATATATTTATAAAACTGATTTATTTTTTAGTTTTCAAAAATTATGTTCATAACATAAATTAGTCAACTAATGTTGGTCGGTCCTAAACGTCAATGAGATGGTCCACACAAGATTACTCACAAGCAAATATTACACGTAGCCATTCGACTCACAAAAATATCAACTCCATGACCTAGAATATGTATGAGTTTCTAATTAACTCTTATCTTGTATGATCTTGTAATCTATGCTTTTGATGAAATTACTTTTTATCTTATGTACTTACTCTTAAGTGCATGACCCATGATCTTATAGAAAAAAAGTTAACTCAACTTCACTCATCATCAATCATACTTCATCCAACGAAGTCCGTTTATCGTTATCAATAAATCGTCATGTAGAGGCATGACTTTTGAGATCAAATCTTATTTATTTTTAATACTTTTGGAACCTTTTTTGAATACACTTATTGTTGTTCAAATTTGTCACAAGTAAAAGATAAGTCATCCAACACATCAAGGCCATGCCCATTCATGGTTAATTTGCACAAAAAGACTTAAGCCATCAAAGACAAACTGACTTGTAATTCTAAGCCCAACCCAAATCTAAGCCAGCTAGCACTTCTTAGTCCTACCAAGTCCAAATTGTTCCACATTCAGTCTGGCTCCATTCCAGCTAATCCAACAAGCAAGTAAGTGTCATAGATAGACCGGCCAAAACTTCTATGCCTAATTCGACCTGGCTCAAGATGACAAACAACCAACTCATCTGACTAGGCCTGGCTCAAAAGCAACCCATCTCTGGCTTGGCTCTATCTAATCCTGCTTATGGTCGGTCATACACAGCCCGTCTCATCACCATGTCTCAACCCGGTTCAACTCACTATAACATTAGCAATATTCAAATTTGCTCCTAGCAATCTTCAACAGCAAGCCACCGATCGTTACTATGCACAAGAAGCTACTCTCCAGCCTTACTTCCTAGAAAGTGTGCTAGACATCAAAATGTACAACTTAGGACACCTACTATTGTGGCATGCTTGCCAAAAGCGTACCCACTCCTATACCATGCTGCAATTCTTAGCAAAAAACACGTGCCTGGTATGGAATCATAACTGGCATGCACATTGCCCACATGTTCCAAACACATTTCCTACTGTCCTCCAATAATTTAAGTAAACAGATCTATAGAGAATGATTCCCGCCTACTTGCAGCACAATATCAATCATCCAATAATCTACTTCAGCTGCTTTAAATACTATATGCCATACACCACCAACTCTAAAGCTCTTAAGTTTAGTAGCATTGTAAGATTAAGTGCTAAGTTTCTTATTATTCTCTTGAAATTCCTGTTTTTGCAAGTGACCAACGCAATAAGATCTCTTTATAGCAGAGGTAGGCATGCTTAGTCAAACCACTCAACATCTTGTGTCATGTACTTTATTTGTTCATTTAATTCTCATTTTTCATTTTTAAGTCTAGTGTTAGCAAATAACCTTTGTTAATACAAATGAATTAGTATAATTTTGAAGTTGGCTAAATTTTTAGTTAACATTTTTGCACTATAAGGAGTGTCTCCCCTAAAAACTCTCATATTTCTTCATGTTTTCTTCTCTATTAAAAAAACTATTCAAGTCATCACGATGAAATATAATATTGAGAAGGATTATAACAATTCTAATGACCATAAACTAATGGAAACAGTGTCGCCAGTGTCTTCTACCCTGTCTTACGCTCAGCAATGAAATGGGGAGAAGTGTGCATCAATCATGGATTAATAAACATGGGACTTTAATCGACAAAGTGAATGATCCTGGGATAAGGTTGGATGCTCAGATGTCCATAAACTATGGTCCTCCACCTCCTCTTGTAGTGTGGCTAACCCTTATCCAACGTACTCCCCTCGTTTGCTAAAATCTTGTTAATACTATCTAGGATATGGTGGTGCTTGAAATTTTGATCGGGTTGGTTCTTGTTCATAATAGGAGAGAGCATGTTGCACATAGGCCAAGTCACATTATTGAAATTAAACCAGAGTTTGTCGTTCATAGGGAACAAAGGAATCGACGTTCCCCTTTAGTAGTGTTATCCCGCCTTTTTCAGCAAGGCCGTGATATCAAAAGATCGACCGAGAAAACCAAAGATAGCTCGTCTCAAAAATTGGTCAACTCAGCATCTCAATAAGGCAATTTCTGTTGAAAGATTTCTCATCTAAGATCCCCTACGGAGGGGGGGTCCAGGGGGGTGCCAACCCCCCAAGGTGGGGGTGCGGGGGCAACGCCACCGCTACGGTGTTCGACCTGACCAGTCAGGTCGCAGGGGTCCAGAGGGCAGCGCCTCGTCCAAAACGATATGCGACCTGGGGCATGGAGTATCCAACGAGCTAAAACTTCCAGCGAGTTAGCGGGTTAGAGCTTCCAGCGAGTTAACGGGTTAGAGCTTCCAGCGACCTAACTGCTTAAAGGCATGAGCGACCTACCCACTCAGAAACTCATGCGGCCTAACTTGTTCATGACCTAACTAGTACCCGACCTAACACTTCTGCCGACCTAAAGGTTGCAACCTAACGACTTAGCGACCTAAGACCTAACGACTTAGCGACCTAAGACCTAACGACTTAGCGACCTAAGACCTAACGATTTAGCAACCTAAGACCTAACGACTTAGCGGCCTAAGACCTAACGACTTAGATACTTAAGACCTAAGGACCTACTACTTACTCACTCCCTTAGATCGCCATTTCTTTAAGTTGTGAACCATACTTTCTTAGGTCGTTTACGACCTACCAACTCCTTAGATCGCTCCTGGCACCTCAACATGTTAAGCTGCTTACCAATCTCCTTAGGTCGTCCCTACCGACCTACGACCTAACCCTTAGATCGTCCCTACCGACCTACGACCTAACCCTTAGGTCGTCCCTGCCGACCTAACTCCGAACTCTCCTATAAATACTTCACTTACTCCAACTAGAAGGGGACTTTTCCGGATTCCAAAGCACCGAGACTCTGCTGATTTCTCGACTCTCCAAACACTTCAAACACCGAAGAATCTTCATCAAGTAATCTACTTCATTCAACATGAATCCAAGGAGCAATCCATCATCAAAATTCTAATTTCCTTTCTCTAATCGTGTTGTAATCAAGAGATCGTGTTGTAAAAGTGTTGTAATCAAGAGATCGTGATGTAAAAGTGTTGTAATCTTGTAAAGTGTGCTCGAAAAACATAATGGAAGATGTAAAGTGGACGTAGGTTTATTAGAAGCCGAACCACTATAAAAATCTCTGTCTCTTTTACTTTTCGGCAATTTTCTTTTTACTTTGATTCCCGTGCAAACGGGTGGAGCTTTCACTTCATCACGAGCTACACCGGGTGTTAGCGTTAAAGCCATTTTTATCGTTAACATTTTGGTGCTTTCACTGAGAAACGAACTAGGAATCCTATTAATCAAGACTTGAATCCGAGAGATTGAGACTGAAATCTGAAGAATCATGGTAAGGCGATCCAGTAGATTGCAAAGACCGGAGAATAGTGAGCACAATGGAAGTCAAGAGGCTTCTTTGAGAGTGAGCCACACTTCAGCCTTCGTTACAAGAGACGAGATGGAGGCAATGATGAAGAGGCAAGAAGATTTGATCCAGAGTTTGTTTAATCAGATTGGGCAACTTGGAGCGCAGAATCAAAGAGGAACAGATGTTCAACCGGAAGAACAGAGAGGACGTGAATAGGAGTCCTTTTACCACAGCAATCAGACGAGCTAAGAACCCACCAGACTTTAAGCTACCATCGCTGGATATGTATAACGGAAGGAAAGACCCTACAATCCATCTGACAAAATATATGAGGCATATGGAAGTGCTGGGGGCACCAGAGGAAGTGATGGCCCGGTGTTTTCCATTATATTTGACGGATATTGCATCACTATGGTTCAGACCACTGGAGAATGGATCGATCAAGACTTGGAATGATTTGATCGAAAAATTTATGAGACAATTCAGGGTCCACATCTCGAGGCCCAAGAATGTCATGAGTTTGACAACACTAAAGCAAAGAACTGGAGAATCTTTGAGAAGCTTTTTAACGCGATTCAATGCAGCTGCGGCATCGGTGGACCGGCCAGATCCATCCATGGTCCTAATGGCAGCCGTGTCAGGCATAGCTAACGGCACAGAGTTCAAGAATTCATTGACCAAAGATCCTCCTATGGATTTAGGAGAATTTTTCCATGAGGCCGAAGGGTTCTTGCGATTAGAGGACGCAAAGGCTGAAATAGAGGAAGGAGAAGGAATCGATGTTTTTGCAGTCAAAGGTGGGAATCCTTCTGAGAAAGGTGTAGAAACTAACAAAGGTAAACGAAAAGCTGAAGATAACAACGATAAATCAGCATGCCAACAACGGGGATCAAGATTCACTTCATACTCAGAGTTGAATGAGACCTTGGAACGAATCTATCAAGACACCAAAGGACAAATTCCTTATCGAAAGCCAATTAAGAGAGATCCGACTAACAACGAGAAAAAGTCGGACAAGTACTGTTTGTTCCATGAGCTAAACGGTCATAGCACGAATGACTGTAGGCACTTTAAAGATGAAATTGAGGGGCATATCCGGGATGGTTTGCTATCTCAATATGTGAAAAAGAGGACTGCGACGGTGGAACAAGAACGACCACCTGCACCAACTGGAGACACCTCAGGATCAAAGCGCCGGCCTGTTATCGAATAATTGAGGTTATGACGAATGAGTGGAAAAATCTACATCAACACAATTAAGTTGTTCACACATGTATGGGACCACGATCGATCCCCAGGCATGCTCTGATACAACTATAAATCATACTGATGTAGATGTTTGCACTCGGACGTCAATTCTTCGCTTTTGATTTTTACTTCTGATGGTTGACTACTTTACTTTTGTATTTTACTTCTGATGACTGATTACTTTGCCTTCTGTGTTTGGACTAGGCTTGACATGGCTTTCATGATTTGTTTCTGATGATTGAGATTGACTCTACGTTGCTTTCATGATTTGTTTCTGATGATTGAGTTTGACTCTACATGGCTTTCATGTTTTTCTTCTGATGTTTGAGTTTGACTCTACTTTGCTTTCATGTTTTGCTTCTGATGTTTGGATTTAATTCCACTGTGCTTTCATGATTTGCTTCCGATGTTTGGATTTGATTCCACATTGCTTTCACGATTTGCTTCGAATGTTTGGGTTTGACTTTTCCAGGCATTTCTACTTGACAACTTTTCAGTTGAATATTTGATTTTTCATGATTTTGAAACGTGTAAGCCGTACGAATAGGCATCATCAAGCCCTACGAACAGGCACCCGACTTCGAACAGTCTCAATGATTAAGTCCTATGAACAGGCAACCGACTTTGAACAGTCAAAAGCTCATGGATTTAAGTGCTTGACCGCCAACAGTCGCTTGACTGTGGTCGGCCGCGCTTTAATTCATAACTCGATCCTAAGCAATCGTCGCATAGATTTAAGTGCTTGACCGCGTAGGGCCGCATTTGACTTCAAATGACTCGATCACGAATGGTCGTCGTTTGAAGTTAAGCGCTTGACCATGAACGACCGCGCTTCACACCGCCAACAGTCGCATTTTCACCTCAAATGGCTCGATCCCGAACGATCGTCACTTGAAGTAAAGCGCTTGACTATTGACGGTTGCATTTCAACTCACTTCACCTGATCCTGATCATCATACAAAGTTGAGTGCTTGACCACGGACGACCGTGCTTCACCTCGAATGGCTCGATTCCGGACGATCGTCATTTGAAGTTAAGCGCTTGACCGCGAGCGGCCGCGCTTTACCACTTGATCGCTCAGGGCCGCACTTTACTATAAATGGCTCGACCCCGAGTGGTCGTCATTTGAAGTAAGGCGCTTGACCATGAACTGTTGAGCTCTACTATTAGGCCACGCAGGGCCGCACTTTACCACAAATGGCTCGACCCCAAATGGTCGTCATTTGAAGTAAAGCGCTTGACCATGAATGGTTGTCATTTTGATCGCGCAGGGCCGCACTTAACCACGAGTGGCTCGACCCCGAATGGTCGTCATTCGAAGTAAAGCGCTTGACCATGAATGATCGCATTTCGCCACAAATGACCCGATCCTGAACGATCGTCGCATGGATTTAGACGCTTGACCACACAGGGCCGCACTTCACCTCAAATGACTCGACCACGAAAGGTCGTCATTTGAAGTAAAGCGCTTGATTATGAATGGCCGCGCTTCATCCCAAATAGATCAATCCCGAACGGTCATCATTTGGGGCCATATGAAACTGTCAATTCCTTTACAGGTTATCAACAGGATATGAACGTCCAGATTCTGGCATTACAAAACACACCTTCCTACCACAAGGCATGTTTTGGGGGGCAAGTGTTATCCCTCCTTTTTCAGCAAGGCCGTGATATCAAAAGATCGACCGAGAAAACCAAAGATAGCTCGTCTCAAAGATTGGTCAACTCAGCATCTCAATAAGGCAAGTTCTGTTGAGAGATTTCTCATCTAAGATCCCCTATGGAGGGGGGATCCAGGAGGGTGCCAACCCCCCAAGGTGGGGGTGCGGGGGCAACGCCACCGCTACGGTGTTCGACCTGACCGGTCAGGTCGCAGGGGTCCAGGGGGCAGCGCCCCATCCAAAACGGTATGCGACCTGGGGCATGGACTATCCAACGAGCTAAAACTTCCAGCGAGTTAACGGGTTAGAGCTTCCAGCGAGTTAGCGGGTTAGAGCTTCCAGCGAGTTAACGGGTTAGAGCTTCCAGCGACCTAACTGCTTAAAGGCATGAGCGACCTGCCCACTCAGAAACTCATGCGGCCTAACCTGTTCACGACCTAACTAGTACCCGACCTAACACTTCTGCCGACCTAAAGGTTGCAACCTAACGACGTAGCGACCTAAGACCTAACGACTTAGCGACCTAAGACCTAACGACTTAGCGACCTAAGACCTAACGACTTAGCGACTTAAGACCTAAGGACCTACTACTTACTCACTCCCTTAGATCGCCATTTCTTTAAGTCGTGAACCATACTTCCTTAGGTTGTTTATGACCTACCAACTCCTTAGGTCGCTCATGGTACCTCAACATGTTAAGCTTCTTACCAAGCTCCTTAGGTCGTCCCTACCGACCTACGACCTAACCCTTAGGTCGTCCCTGCCGACCTAACTCCGAACTCTCCTATAAATACTTCACTTACTCCAACTAGAAGGGGACTTTTCCGGATTCCAAAGCACCGAGACTCTGCTGATTTCTCGACTCTCCAAACACTTCAAACACCGAAGAATCTTCATCAAGTAATCTACTTCATTCAACATGAATCCAAGGAGCAATCCATCATCAAAATTCTAATTTCCTTTCTCTAATCGTGTTGTAATCAAGAGATCGTGTTGTAAAAGTGTTGTAATCAAGAGATCGTGATGTAAAAGTGTTGTAATCTTGTAAAGTGTGCTCGAAAAACATAATGGAAAATGTAAAGTGGACGTAGGCTTATTAGAAGCCGAACCACTATAAAAATCTCTGTCTCTTTTACTTTTCGGCAATTTTCTTTTTACTTTGATTCCCGTGCAAACGGGTGGAGCTTTCACTTCATCACGAGCTACACCGGGTGTTAGCGTTAAAGCCATTTTTATCGTTAACAAGTAGAATGGACAAGACTGTTGAATGCCTTTATGGAGCTTAAGACTAAAGATTTGAGAGTCTTAGTGGTGGTGTCATGCCTTTGACAAAGAACAAAGGGCTTCCTCGACATACTTCTGATCGCATAGAGGTGTGGCCGGGCTTAGATCAAGAGAGGGGTGATCCAGCAATTAACGGTTTCCCGCCGTGAATAAGGAGAGGAGATCCCCATCTCCAGGTAATCACCATCCAACACATCATTGTTGCCAATCGCCCACTCCGTAGAGATGTCGGTTGAGCCCAATGCCTATTGTTTGCCAAATATCCCACAATAGGAAGATATAGGCCCCTAGGAGGAAATGAATCGTCTTTGCCAATAACTCAATAGAATGCATGCCCGAAATATCAAGGGTGAAGCGCTATTTGATGACAAGTATAACGAGCCATTTTATGAGGAAATCCTAAATACATACATTCCCCTTGCGTTATGCCTTGCTATCTATTAACAAATATGATGGAAGTACAAACTATTAGATCACATCATCGCTTTCAACTTCATCGCCCGCACCGACTAGCTTTCCAGCCCAACAAAGTGTTTACTCTTTCCCTCTACTCATAGGACTGGCCTTCCATTTGTTCTTGCATTTATAATCCGGCAGCTTCCATTCCTAGGCCTAGCTGTGCATATATTTCAAGACCAGGTTTTTACTTCCAAGATCCATATCATGATGGCTAGTGAGATAGATAACATTAAACCAGGGTCCTCGCTTGAGTTTAAGAAGGTTTGGGCTTCATTTGATATGATATGAGAATGTTAAAGAGAAGATAAAGGAAATGAAGACATTATTATTTTCTATGTCAAGTAAATTAACAGCCCAACTTTGTAAACCTATGGAAGGTATTTATAAATTAATTTAAGAGATCATACCATCTCCCAAACTTTCTTGAATAGCCACAAAGAATGGTTCCCCTCATGCTTCTACTTTACACATCATTACTTCACCGTTAATGCTTCCTAAAATACCTCCCTCCATAAATATCTTCTATGGCGTCATTGCTTACGTCACCCTACCTTACTAACTATCATTAGTGCAAAATATTTTTAGTTTCTAATTAATTACATATTAATATGTCAAGTTGGCACAACAAGTTCGAGCTACTTCTATCGAGTAAAAATCAATTTTTCATTAAAATAATTTTCGATCACATTATCGATATTTCTTCGAACTATTTATTTTATAAACATTTTTTGAAAACATGTTTACCATCATTAGTAATCAATATAAAAAATGGGTTAACAAGGTTATAAAATCTCATATTAAATCCAAGATTCAAATGTAGATATTTAAATACAAAGTGTTTAGAATTCTGCATCATCATAAAAAATATGTATATAAAAGGACAAATATGTCCGTCGTGGTGTTAATCCTAAAACTTATATATGAGCACATTAAACCATGTATACTCCTATATGTTAACGTGCACTAAACACATATATGTGTATTTGATGCACATATATATTTTATACATAATATCAAATCTTTTATATAAACAAAATAAATAAAATAAAGATTTTATTTAAAATTATCTAGCTTAGATCTAAAATAACTTATATTTTATAGGCCCAATAAGATCTTAAAATGATTTTTTTAATTCCCTCATTTGTTTCACTACGTGCTGGCCCTGTTCCATCATCCATAATCCAACTTAACGACTATTTAAATAAAGCTATGAAACCCTAGCCATTAACACTGCTTTTATTTTTTCCCCTGATTTTGAAATTTCTTAATTACCTACTAATGGCCGATAATTATCTTTAATTAAAATATGCTTTAAATTCAAAAATGTCCAATGTCTATTGAATTATATATCATTTTGGCATAAAAACTGCTTGGATCAACTTGTAATTGTAGTAAAAGGTTTGATCGATCAAGCCAAAGGGTTGAATTAGGCATTTTCAAATTACAGTGAATGAGATAGCGGCGTCAATCGCTATCGCTTGGCCTTGAGTTGGGGAGTCAAATGGCGGTGGTTTCATAGCCTGAAGATTCCTAAAACAGTCAGAATTTCATTTCTAAGGTCCACTTGAACCAAGGAACAATGGTGGGGCTGATGAAGGAACCGACGGCAGGTCTGGAGAGGTCGGTGGGCAGTGCGGTGGTGGTCTGGGCCAAGACGGTAAAGATAAGAGCGGCCAAATAAAGATAATAGGAGTCTTCGAGTACCGTAGAAGGTGATGGAAATTTCATTTAAATCCTTATAGTTTTCTTATTTACAATTAAACCCTAGATAATCTAACCTCTGTGTTTTCTACATACAAACTACAATTCACGTGCGGTTTCTCTTGTTGAATTTATTGCAAAATTTTGAACAATTTAGCATAAGATTTGATAACTTTTGGATCTTCTTGCAAAAATATTTATATTTCAAAAATCTTAAATAAACATTCTTCGATGAAAATTTATATTTGTTGATTAGTGTTACGTTATACTGATGATTGCTTGGTTGATGGAATATTTTAGATATGTTATGCCCATATTTGATTGTTTATTGTTAATCGATGCATTATTAGGTGATAGGTGTTTAACTGTAATTTATTGGTACTTTAAAAAGAAAATATTTAACTAGTTGAAAATGAGAAAAGTAATTTAATTTTGGAAGGTTAGATTATTTACAAAATTTTGAGCGGTATTTGTCAATAGTGGTGATTTGACAAATTTTATTAAAATTATTGCAAGAAATTTAATATGGTTATCATTTATGAATTTCTAGGGAAATTTGTAACTAAAAACCAAAAATCCATTTTAATTTGAAATTGGAGAATTTATTATTATGTATAAAATAAAGGGAGATTTATTGTGATTTGTGTAAAGCTTGTATTTTTTTTAGTAAATAATAGTATAATTATTTTTATGGAGTTTAGGGGTTATTGTTATTCTTGTTATTGTTTGAGTAGTAACGTAAGAGTTATTTAGGGAATGGTAATAATAAATGTAAAGATGTTTTTCAAAAGTATTTGGAGATAAATTATTACTATTTTGAGTTAAATAACAACAAATGGAGTTTTTAGGATTTAAAATAGAATATCTTTACTTTTTAGTTAAATAACAATAAATTATTTGTGAAAGTAATAAAGTTGTTAGAGTATATATTGTTATTTTGATGTAAAATAATAATATTATTGCTTTTGAAAGTAGTTTGAAGTAAATTGCTATTTTGATTAAATAATAATGTTTGAGATATTTGAAGTGATACCATGGATATATAGCATTTGTAAAGTATATTATTGTTTTGAGAATTTTTTTTTGGAAGAATAAATAAATGTGTTTTATAATAAACAATATAAAATGACTTTATACTTGAACGGAAATAATAGGTGTAAATAAGTTAATTTGAATTATTGTAGCTCATGTGTTAATTATTTTGAAACTTTCGTATAGGCTATTATGTGGAATGGAATCGCATTAGGATGAATTATATGATATTTTGACAGTCATATTGCATAGTCAGTTATGATTTTTGTTGTGTTGATGAATTGCTTATTATGTTACCAATATGGTGACTTAGTACACATCTGATGAGTTGATATTTGTGTTACTAGTATTGGTGAAATTTATTGTTATTGATTTATTTGATGTTTTTGGTTGACATTGAGTTTTGTCAAACTTTGTGTGATGTTTAATGGCTGTGTATTGTCATTATTATAACTATCTCATATTTGTGATGATTGATGGTGATGGCTTAGTAGAAGTTATGTTTCCTATTTGCATTGGTTGCATGGTTGTTATGGTTGTTTATTGTTATATGCTAATAAACACTTGATGTAGGAGAAGAGCAGAAAACAGAACAACGTGGGCTTGATCTTAAAAGGGTATATAGGTAGTTTTTCCTATGCAATAGCACATAGTTCCCTTGTGGTGGGAGTGTATTGGGCTAGGCGAGCCCAAACCTAGTTGACATCTTTTCTTTCTTTTCCCATGCATTTTTAAGATTTGTAGGTTGAAGAAAAAGAGAAGAGAAGATGTTTGAATGTATGAAAATCTACATGTTATTTACTTTTATATTCCCTATATGTTATAATTTTATTATTTATAAGTATGGTAAAAATTGATGTGTATGAAGATGTGAATGTTTACTTATTATATCAGGCCTTTTATGTATTCTTCATTGAGATATATGTATGTTTTATTTAAATTCTATTAAGAGGTTTCCTTTTTATTCATAGGTTTTAGATTTTTCTTTACTTATATAAAAAATAACTCACTATTTTTAATATCTAAGATTAGTGCATAAGCATACTTGGATTGCCTAGATCACTAGTTTTAGATGTTAGAAATAGTGGAGGGTCATACATGGTGTATACATATGATGTCCTGAAATATTATACTCAATACCCTTAAAAAACGTAATACTCGTTATTATTATTTTAAGATTGTAAATCTAATAACATTGTTTCCCAATATTATAAGCATAGTACTAGACAAACTAATGGTTGTTGGCACTCTTAAGTTATATACTATATATAATGATGTTGCCTCTAAATTGGTACGGAAATTTGTAACTATTACAAGCATCCTATAGGGTTACAAAACTTATCCTTCTAAAATCCCAAGACAGTATTTGATATACATTATTATTTGTTGAGAATCCTCAAGGTCATAAAAAAATTAAGAGCAAAGAATGTGTGGTTAGGAGTTAGATACAAGATCTGATTAATAACATGATGCGTGAATCCTAACACCTACTAGAGTAATTTATGAAGCTCATGCATCTCTTTTAGGAATTTTTAAGAGATGTAAAATCAGCAAGGAACCTTATCAAAAATATAATAAATCATTCTAATCGGTTTAAGAACATATGCGACGTTATCTAATATGCCTTAAATAATTTGCTTAGATGAAATGAAAACTATGATCTATTCTACGAGGAAACACATTAAATGGGGCGAATTATAAGCATTGGTTAAGAAATATTTAAACCCCACTCATATATGAATAATTCTAGCATGTAGTTTTTTTTGAACCTTTGGGTAAACCTAAAGATGTCATCAACCATGATGACAAATTGGTTTATGAAACTTGTTTAATAGATTGTGATCTTTTCCAATGTTATATATTTTCTACAATGAGCAACATGACAATATGAAAGTTCATGCTGTATTTGTCCATTTACAAAAGTTGTATGGTGAATAATCTCGTTTGCTAGGTATGTGATCTCATGGGAATTATTTCAGCTAATTTGGGTAAGGGAACTCTGATTCTAGATCGTGTAATAAATATGATTTAGTGCATCAAGAGATTGGCTATGTTAGGAATTACTCTAGATAAGTGTTATAAGTTGACTTGATTTTTTGATTGCTGACTCCACAGTTATATATGGTCATATTAAGTTTCAGTATGAATTCGTTGAAGTGTACGGTCATATACCTCCTTAGTATGTTAACACTTTCACAAAAGAATCTGGTATTGTGCTCACCATTAAGGGTGCATCCATTTTGAAAGGTATAAAGAAGAGAAATCATAGGTTGAAACATTGCAAAGGTAAAGACAAGGGTAAATACAAGAAGGGCGAATCTCATAATTTCTTGGAAAAGAGATATAAGAAAATAATTTTTTGTATTATTTGAAAATACCGAAAGAAAAGATGGATCTGTTTTCATTTCTAGACGTATTTTACTTGTATAATTTTTTTATTTTTAAATGTTTCAACTTGGGTTGTGGTACTGGATCTAGAACTAATGTTTGTTATCAGTTAGAGGGGCTTTGGAGAAGTATACCCATAGCAAAGGAATTTATGCAAATTCAAGTTGCTAATGGCTCTACTATACCATTGTAGTAGTGGGAGAGTAGAAGCTTGCTAATAGATATAATTTAATTTTAAAGATGTGCTCTTTATACGGAATTTTATTTATGGAATAATCTCTGTTTCACATTACGAGAATAAAGCTACGTGATACAGTCCATTGAGAATTACATTTATGTTCTTAACTATAATTGCGTTATTGCCTTAAAAATAATGCTACACCTAAAATAAATGACAATTAGATGATATATATGATCAATCGTCTATAACAACTAAAGGTGGATCCTCATACTTCATTACATTCTTGAGGATTTATCTACATATGAATATACGTGTCTTATGAAATAAAAACCGATGATTTATGATAAATTCTTAGAATATAAAAATGAATCAAAAACTCAATATGTAAGAAAGTCAAAGTACTTCGATCTGACTGAGGAAGTGAGTACATTGAATACGAACTCGAATAGTACGTAAAGAGAATGATATTTGCTCTCAGGTTACTATACCTTATACTCTACAATAAGATGGTGTTTCATAAAGAAGAAATCAAACTTTGTTAGAAATGGTTCGATCTATGATGACTGATATTGATTTGCCCCTTTCTTTGTAAGAATATGCACTTGATACCATTATATATATGTTGAATTTTGTATCATTTAAATCTATCCAAAAACACAACAATTTATGGATCATGAAGAAAAACCCTTCTTAACTACCTTGGGGTGAACGGTTGTTTAGCTTACATTAAAATTGTAAGCCTCAGAAAACTTAAGGAACATCAATTTATGTAGGTATATATGGTATCACAGAAATTCTCATGGATGCATATTTTTTCATACCGAGGAAAAATTATTTGTTTCATGACACACCACCTTTTTAGAAAAGGAGTTTCTATGTGGGGAAATTAGTGGCAGTAAAATAGACTTGGATGAAGTTCAAGAAACTCTCGTGGAAATTGAATATATAAATGTAAAAAATAAAAATTGTTGAAGCATTTGGAGTAAAGATCATAACTGTCGATATGTATGGGATATGATCCAACAAATGTGAAAAAGGAAGGAAATAATGCCAAGGGTAATTTCAATCCTTTTGCAAAGGCGTGATAAATTTAAGAATATAAGTTAAATTTTAAATGATGGTTTGATAGAAAAGAATTCCTCTTTAGCTAAACAATAAAGAAACCTCATTTTGGGGGGAAATATTACACTAAAAATTTCAGTAATATATCATCAAAAACATGGGTTTGATATTTAAAGAGTGAAGTCTAGTTATCAAAAGTATAAAACTGCTATTGGAAACATGGGCTTGATAATGAAAGAATAAAGTCAAGAGCTATCAGAAGTATGAAACAAAACGTTATTGGGAAGTTGGTCTTTTAGCTATCAAAAATATGTAACAATAAATATCGAAAATATGAATTAAACTATATCAAAATAAGAAAGTGTAGATATATTAATGCAAAGGTATCAAAAGCATGGAGTTTAAGGTTATCAGAGAGATTAATAAGAGCTATCATAAATATGTAATTAAAGTTAATGAAGATATAAAGCTATGAATATATGAGAGTAGAGTGTTACCAGAAATATAGCGAGGAGCCATCAAAAACATGGAGCTGTCAAAGACATAAAATTATTCTATCGAACAAATAGAGTTACGCCATCGAAAGGATAATATTTAAGCTATCAAAAATATAATTTTCAATTATCGAAAACATACATATTGCCACATGTCAAGAGCTCATTGACTTACTCCAGTCATGCCAGTGGGGCCCATAAAGATTATGTAAATTATTAGAAGAAATCATTCTAAGGTGATGTGTCACCACCATAACATTTAATGGCCATAAGTCAAAATGCAATGGAGAGCAAACTAGTGATTGTTCAAGACATGTGTCAAGCATCCAATGATTAAGAAACTATAATAAAAACAAAGCTACCTCCACATAAGGAGTCTCTTATTGAACTCTTCTTCTCTTAGAAATTATTTTAAACCTTGTGAAACAATTGTAAAGCTCAAATGTATATCCATGGTCAAATGGGTCAAACTATAATCCCTTAAATGTAATAAACTAAAAGAATTTATATTATTTACAGTTTTCATACTTGTCTTCTTTCCAAGTTACTTGGTTGAAACTTATGTTCATACTTAAGAGTTTGCTCGAAATTTTGGCCAAATAACAGGATTTGACTTGATGTTCTAGAGATGACCAGAAACAACCATAAGGCTTTGGATGTATTCAAAGTATATATTTCCATTGCATTTGTAGATGTATATGTATCAGTGTTTCAACTTCTTACGACTATCTATGATTAAGGGTAATACTCACATATATGATGTTGAGAATCTAAAAACTCTACTTGAGTACTTAGATGTAATATCTATTATGATATGTTATATTATATTTCATCGACACGATGTGAGATGATTTTTATTGTTCTACATTTTGTGTTATTTTAATAACCATCATGGTTATACTCTCCGATTCTCGGGATTGACAAAGATTAAGTGGATGATAATGGGTGTTAATCTTATGTAGCTAAGGGCAACACATCATTCAGAGACATTTTTCAGTCCTTGGTGATCCCAAATGGAATTGTTAAAAGGATGAATCACACTGTACAACAAATGCAAGTTCATCGATTTGAGTTCTCATTGTACTTTTGTAGTTCATACATATATGTGAGTCAGAAAATAATAAATAGGGAGCTAAGGCTTTTAAATTATGCTTGATTATATAGATGGTATAAATAGCTACTTAATTAGAATCTTTAGATGAATAAAATTATTCGCTCAAAATATGTCGCTTTTGATGAGTCATCTTTGTCCAAGAGAAAAATATAAATCATTATTTTCCGACTTGGCCAATGTAAAAAGAAACGAGATGGAGATAGTTTCCATTTTTCAACTTGGTATTAGAGTAGATGATGTCATAAGAGGTAATGTTTTGATGATGCATTACAACTCCACCTGAATCTTCAAATAGATAGCGATAATCATGGTGCTATAGGAAACTTAATTCAATGTGGACTGACAGAGGTCTAAAAGATTTAGTGCAGCTTAAGCTAGTCAGAATGTGATAAAAACGCTTGAGAGTTATGGTGACTTGAGTTATGCTGATCTCAAATATAGCAATCAATTAGACTATGCATTGCAAGTAGTTTAGGTTGAGATGATGGATCTAAATGACGCCGCGATATTGAATGATTACTTAAAGGTAAACGATAATGGAAGACACACTATCAAGTTGATCATGAAAGATTTTATTGTTGGAAAATTCTAGCATTTCTCGTATATGGCTTTCTTATTGAAGTGGTAGGTCTCACGGGTGACATGGTTGAAGGAGATAGTTTGTACGATGACTTGAAGAACACTAATTTTCTATATATGAGTTTGAGCATTGGATCATTGAAAAATAGCTAGAACAGAATACCATTTGATTGTTTTATGTTTAATCAAATGTTGGAATGAGTTAGATATTCACATATATAATCGTCTTGAATAGTAAGCCTTGATCAGTAATCCCTGCTAATCATCGATAAAGATTCTAAAGAATATGGTAGCGGATTTTGGACTATCAAAGTTATGTGTGCATCAATGATGACAATTTACTATCATTGTTCTCCAAGGTAGGAGCTTCATCGGTTGATGTATACGATACTTCACCTATAGATGTATACGATACTTCACCTATATGAATTTATGCAATTATAGATGTAATCTAATTTAAAGCTAAATCATAACTTTTTAATTGTATCTAGTTCGCTAGATTTGTAAATTAGATTTGATTTAGAGTTGTTTGAATTGGACTGGATTAGTGATTATTGTTTACGGTTGAATTTACTGAATCGTTCTACCTGTGCACCATTTATAGGAAAATCGTTACTTTATATTTTAAATCTTATTTTATTAGATATTTTATTTAGTATATTGAGATATTGACTAGAATCCAAAGTTAGCTCATCCAACTTTAGTGAATCTTTTTTTTTTACTCTGATGTCATTTGTTTTCAAAGTAACTAAATTTCAGTTATGATAAATCGTGACTTGAATTTGTTGAGCGGCTAATTCCTCTGTCCCCAATTCCACTATTCTACCCAATTAAATTCCGACCACACATCATATGTTTTAATTTTTAAGTGGATCCCACTACGTCATTAAAGTAATCAGAACACGTTAAAATTAGGGACATGGGAATTGAATTGAGAACCGTCTATTTATTTTACTTGTTCCACTGTCTGAACATATGTTTTGGACTCCCATCTATGGGAAACACCGAATCCTTCCATATAACATCACTCCGTCAATTGGGTTCTTGTTAGATCGTTCATAGAAACATAAAAGATTTGAATTGTAACAAAAGTAGTCCATATATTACAACATGTGTACACGCTACGCACCTCAAACTTATATCATACCATTTCATCTTTCCTCAAGCTTGAAAATGATTGTTATTCATTTCCAACAGTTTCCATGCGATACAAGTGGAAGAAATTGAATAATTTTTTTATTGATGTATTCTCTAATTTTGTTTGTGCTTTTGAAATTAATAATGCAAACGTTTGTAATATGCTTGTATTCATAATAGAAAAATAATGATACAAGTTTTAGGCTGACTACAAAGCCCGGTATGATTTGTATTTGCTATTTGCAACCCGCTTCTGATAATACACTTCTGATAGTACTTGACATATTTGTCTTTTCTCTTTTCTATCTTTCATTTTTCATGCACCCTCAAATCCAACTTAGGGTTTGTTCTATCCATCAAATTACAACCACAATCACAAAATCTCTCAATCTTATGAAATTAAGTGAAACTCCACTTCATTTCTAACTTCAAACTTCATTGTCAATAAGTTCCTACCCAAATCGATCTAGATTTAACTTCAATTATGGCAGTAGATTTTTTTCTTTGCTTAAGTTGAGTGAGATTTTTCTTTGGTTTGGATTTCTAGTTACTGCTAGCAGTAGATTTCAGCTGTTGCTTGGCTCGCATGGGTTTCTACTTTGATTATGATTGCTATCTTCATAAATCTTCATATTTTTCCTCAGTTGAATGAAGTTCTTCTTTGACAATGGCTTTGTTAAGATGTCAGCTATCTAGTAAGTTGATGATAAGTGATTTATATTGAGTTTTCCTTTTGCAACTTATTATCATATGAAGTTGAGATCCAATTCCATATGTTTTGTTATAGAATGTAGATTGGATTGATAGTAAATTGTACTGTATTGAGATTATCACACCAAATAATAGCATTCCTGTCTATTTTGATTTTAAGTTCACTTAAAAAGGACTTAATCCATATCATTTTAGTAACGACATTAGCAACGCTCCTGTAATCAGCTTCTGTACTAGATCCGGATGTAGTGGGTTGCTTCTTTGAGCACCATGAAATCAAATTTTTGACTAAGAAAATACAGTAATTAGTAGTAGATCATTTGTTGTCTAGATCTTTAGCCCATTAAACATTTGCATATACAGTAATTTTTATAGTTTTTCATGATTCAAGTATTAATCCATGACTTATTGTTCCTTTGAGATATCGTAATATTCATTTTATGGCCTTCCAATATTCGTCCAGTGGATTTTGCGTAAACCCACATACTTTATTCACGCTAAAAGTGATCTCTGGTCTAGTTATTGTAGCATATTGTAGTGCTCCTACTATACTCCTATAGTTCTTGTCATTTGTTATTGCTTCACCTTTGCTTTTAGGTAAGTGTGAATTGCTTTCCATATGAGTAGAAAATGAATTTTCTTGATCCATTTTTGCTCTGAACAAAATTTTAGAGATGTATTTTTGCTGACTTAAGTGCATCTCCATGCTTGAAATTCTTTTGACTTCTATTCGTAAAAAATAGCTTAGATATCTAAGGTCTTTAATTTAGAACTCCTTGTTTAAATATCGTGTGAGATTATTGATTTTTGCCTCACTATTTCCTGTAGTAATAAAATCATCAACATATATTAGTACAAAAGTAGTTGTATTGTTATAAAATTTAGTAAACAAGGAGTTGTCATATTTTTTTAAGAGCTTAGCTAATGTTGTTTTTAATATGTCAAACCAAACTCTTGGACCTTGTTTGAGGCCATATATTGCTTTATTTAATTTGAATACAAGCTCTTCTCTGCCTTTTTGTTTGTACCTTGAGGTTGTTCCATGTATACTTCTTCCTGCAAAATACCATTCAAAAATACATTATTTACATTTAGTTGTCTAATTCTCTAGTCTTTATGCAAAGCAAATGCAAGTATTATCATGATAGTAGAGGGTTTCACAAATGGTGAAAATGTCTCATTAAAATCAAACATATTCTATTGTGAATACCCTTCTGCTACCAGTCTTGCTTTGTGTTTAGAGATTGAACCATCGGCATTTTTCTTTGCTCTATATGTCCATTTACGTTCTATAGCATTTTTGTTGCTTGGTAAAGGAACAAGGTCCCAAGTCTTGATCCTTATGAATGCATCACTCTTCATTCATGGTAGTTTTCCATTTTTCACTTTGTATGGCCTGATAATATGAGCTTGGTTCTTCAGTTTCCACGATTGCATTGTATATCCTTAGTTTAAATATGCCACTCTTTGCTCTTGTTATCATATGATGTCCAGTATTTGTAGTGGCGGGTTGTTGACTAGTGCTGTCTGTTATGGTCTCCTATTGATTATTAGATGATTATTGATCATCTAATGGTTGATAGGAGTTGTTAACTAACATTTTATTGAGAATCTTGAATGGAGTTGCAAGTGATTCAAACTACTATTGACCTAGTTCATTACTCGGCAAAGTGCGTTAAGAGATGTTGACATCAGTTCACCTTTGATTGAGGTAAGCACTTCGAGCTTCTTCAACTTGAGCTCGTATAACCATCTTAACTTGCTCAGGTATTGATGGTATAGAGCAATTTGAGTTGTATATTTCTTTGTAGTCTTGATTTTTGACTTGCCAAATGGAAACACCTTCTCATTAAATACTACATATCTTGATATGAAAACTTTTCCATTGCTGTCTAAACATTTATAACCATTTTTATTAGCATCATAGCTAAGGAAAGTGCATGGTGATGACCTAAAGTTTAACTTGTGACTATTATATAGTCTTAAGTAAGAAAAACATAAACACCCAAAAATCCTTAGACTTTTGTAATCAGGTTTAATGTTATATAGAACTTCCATTGGACTTTTAAACTATAACACTTTAGTGGGCAATCCATTTATTAAAAATACTATTGTACCAGTGGCATTTTGCCAGAATTTTAATAGTAGAGATGCCCGAGCAAGTAAAGTAAGCCTAGTTTTAACAATGTGTCTATGTTTTCTTTCAACAAGTTCAATTTTTTCTGAAATATATGGACAATTTTTTCTGTGAATTATTCCCTTCTTTTGGAAATATTCTCTAAGTGGTTGGAACTCAGTTCCACCATCATCTTGCATAATTTTTACTTGACTATTTGTTTGCTTTACAGCTTAAGTCATAAATTGTAATACTGCATTATAAGTCTCATATTTTGATCTTAAAAAATATATCCATACATATCTAGAGAAAGCATCAATAAATGAAATGTGGTATTTGCACCCATAGTTAGTATCTATGGGTGCAGGACCCCATAGATATGTAGCAATCAATTCTAAGGGTTTATAGTAATTAGTCTCAGGGTCTGGAAATGCTAGGTTATGGTTTTGCCCGGTTGACAATATTTACAAACGTAAAGTGTTAAAATATTTCTAAAAAAATATTATTATTATTCAACACTTGCTTTACAATTACTTTTGAAGGCCCTAATTTATAATGCCAAACATCAAAGTTCTTACAACTTTCTTCTTGTTACATTTTTGAAGTATTGCACCATTTTCCTTTAAGTTTAGAATTTCTTGAATTAGCAATATTGAATTTGTATAATCCTCTAATTTCTCTACCCTACAAGAGAATTTTTTTTAGGTAGAATATCTTTGACTAAACAGTACTGTGGATAAAATTCAAAATATACATTATTATGTCTTGCAAACTGTGATACACTCAACAAAAATTTTCTGATCAAAGGGGCTCTTAGCAAGTTATTAAGACAAATTTTTTTTGCCATTAAAACTTGCATTTCTAGTATAAATGATTTTGATAGACTTACCATTACCCATATATAATAATTATTTATCCTTGTACTCCTTGCTACCGAAGTTTAGATTGCTCAAGCTATTGGTAACATGATTTATGGCTCTTGAGTCTAGGTACCAATGTTCATCATAAATATCTTCAACCTTGGCTCATCATTGTTTGCATTTTATATTTGAGTTTTAGTATCTTGTTGGACATTAACTATATTTGCACTTGGATTATAATTTCTTGAATTGTTGTTGCTTTTTTAAGGTGTATAGTTGGCATCAAATCTGAAATAGCATTTGTGTAACGACCCAAAAATTCATCACTTCAGATTTTTTTTGAAATATTCAAAAATAAGATATTTTAACTTAAATGATAATGCTTTGAAAAATAAGTGATATTGGTAATCTTATTTTGAATAAATATTTATAAAAATATATTTTTTGAAAGATATATCGATAAAATGACCAAAAATCGTTCTATCGATGAACAACTCTTTAATCATCCGACAATGCACACAGAGCTGGATATATACACTCGTTTATCTATATGAGTGAAAATATGTAATAAAATAATTTATTTTATTTTGATAAATAAAAATAATATAAGACATCATTAATAAGGTTGTTATTTTGGAATAATTGATTTTTTAGTTTAAATGATATAATTATTTTAGTTATTAAATGAGCCCTTTTAACTATTATATAATAATAGAAATATTATAATCAAATTTTGTTTACAAATATATGTATGTTAACTAAGAAGAGAAAATATGACTGGAAATATGAATCAATTTTGTAACGATTCTACATGTAGTTGTGCAATGTTGTAGATTATATGTGAAATGCATATGCACATATGCATGTACACATAAATTTGATCATCAAGTTTGGATGTCGATTATATCTTTATTAGATGTTGAAATGATTCACGTTAAATACACGTCGACAATCACAAAGAAAATTAATTTCCTTTAATAAATGAAATGATGTATATAAGATTATTAAATCTCTTGAAAATGGTTTATAAATGCTTTATAAATATCAAATTCAATTTGGGGAATTTTTGACAAGTTATGAAAATTGAGCCATGTGTCACATAATGGCAGTTCACGATTTTGCGCCATAAAAAATTAAATCCATTTAAACGGTGGATTCGAAGTCGGAGTTTTTCATAATAAGAATATTTCAAACTTTTATAACTATAGTTTTCAAATGAAGAAAGAAAACTGAGATTTTTTTAGTAAATTTTGAATATAAGCAAAACAAGTTTTCGAAATAATTACGGTTTTGCAGTTCGAAATCCAAGAAGGGATTCTTTAAAATTTATATTTTTAATTATTTAAAAATATGGAAAAATAATTAGAAATATATTAAAATGTTTTAAAAAAGATTTTAGTTATAAATATGGATTTCCAAATGTTAGAAATGTTGTTTTAACCAAATAAGCTTTTAAAACACTATTTGCAGCATTTTTTCGTAGCACTTTTTCACAGCTTTTGTAAACAATGGTTTTAACTTAATTATTCTTTCTCGAATATTTTGTGATCCTTTTCGAATAAATAATTAGGTAATTTAAAGATGACTAAGATGTTTAAAAATGAATATGCAGACACGACCAGTACATTTGTTCCATTTATGAGTGTCATAGAAAACCCGACCAAGGAATAAAATAGATCGAAGGGAGAGCCCGGATGCTTTAAAATATTTAAAATTATATTAAGTAAGTTAAAAGATTTAGAGTCCATCAAGTAACTTGACCACCTTATGAGTGACAAAATGGCAGTCTCTAGGCTTGGTTTTGGGAAACCAGTTACCTGCCTTCCTTAGCTATCCAGATTGGCCTGACGGAGGGGATAGTAAATTTGATTTACTTGGATGAAAATTTTCCAAAGTATAAAAGATATAATTTTCCAATTCAAACAACTTGGATTGCACAGAAATAATCTTCTTATACTTGGTATTAAATTCCGAGAAGGGAATCCATACTTTCCATGAGAATTTAAAAGGTGACCTTACCGTTATTCGACGTATAGTAAAGGTTGAATACAAAAATTGATATTGAGTATAATCAATATAGTATCCATAATCCTATTTACAAAATGATTTTTTTCTAAAATGATTTATGAAAATGATTTGGTAATTCTAAAGTTAAAAAGAGGTTTAATGATTCAATATATACCAAAAAGGGTGTTTTAAAGATACATATCTCCAGAAGATATTTTGATTTATCAATCAAAGAATAATTTCCTATTCACTTAACATCTTTTTATCGATGAATGGTTTTAAGTAATCGGGGTTGGATTTGGGTGATTTCTATCTGAAGACCACTTCGAATCAATTTACGTGTTCGAAAATAAAAGACACGAGATGATATAATTTGGAAGATGGAACATAGGGCTGCTTTCCACTGACCATCGGGGGAATTTTTTCCATATTATATATATATATATGTGTGTGTGTGTTGTGTGTGGCACTAGTTGTTCATTTGATATCTTCGATACAAGGATTTCTCGCTACTAATCCCAGGGGTAATTCTCAATAGGATGTGCTGGGTGAGTACCTTCGGTTTATCCTCTTCCTGGATAAATTATGGATGAATGTTTGACATTGCATTTCTAAAATGCATGTATATTGATTTTTACAAACATACATTTGTTTAGTGGCAGAGAAGACAACATCCTTTAGCTTAACACCTTCTTTGAGTCGTACGATTTTAGAGGCTATACATTTGTTGAAATCAGTAGTGTGTAATGGAATTGACAATGTGACATTTAAAGTGGATTGTGTTAGGTGAATGGTAATCGTTACCTTAGGCCTCATCACCCAGTAATGGCTGAAATAGGGTATGCCGTAAGGCTATGTGGTTTGCAACCATTAGGGTATGATCATCACCTTTCTAGATTACTCACTATGTGTCGAGTATGTGGTGTATGCTATGGGATCCCGGATAGGTCGGTTACGACCGGGGTGATGACATATTCGATTTCTATCTAGGCCATGTCTGAGTGCCAAAAAGGGATAGACCGATCTTACCAGATGCGGAGGATTTTTTATGTATCCTCGGTACATTCCAATAGAGGTATAATGGATGGAAGGTTGTCATTGCCTTATAATTGTATAGAATCCATTCTCCAATAAGTGCCTTTTGACTTGACTGTAGAACCTAGTATGTTTGAATTTAATAATGCAACAATTTCGGCTAAGATTATGTATATTTACTTGAATTATTTTTCAAAAGAAAGTTATTAAAAATAATATTCCAAGATTTTGCGTAGCAAATGTTTTGGTTATTATAAGGTAAAAACCCGTTCTATGTTTATGTGCGGCATGGTCTTATGAGATACCATTTGTTTTCAAATATCTATATTTTGAGTTTCTCATACCAGTCCCATGACTGACCCGGAGTTTATTTTCTATTCCCCTTAAACCCTGGGTGTCCTATTTTCTTGGGCAGCCAAGTAGTTAGGTAAGCTTGGAGCATTTTAGGAAGGAGCACTGAGCATGGAGCATGTTGGGCCTTTTGTAAAAGCTACCTATATATTCTGATGTATTATGTATCTACCAACACTTGTAAGGATATATCGTTATAACTATCCCAACTGGATTAGTATCTACAAGAACTCTGATGGAGTAATTTGAAGTAATTGCATGTACTTATCATATGTATAATTATGTGTTGAATACGATGTGAGATTCTATTATAATCTTGCCTCCTATCTTTATTTTCTTTACCTCATGATAATCTACCTCTCTAGCACTTGAAATTACGACACCTGAATACCGAGGATGTATTAGTATCGATTTTTGAAAGTCGAGGAGTTGGGTCATCGCATTGGTATCAGAGCTTATGGTTGAGCGAATACCTAAGCCTTGATAAGATCGACTCATTAGTGATACGGTTAGTAATACCCTAGAATGAGTTTAGTCAGAGAGAGTGCGAATCTAAAAAGATTTATCCGAATAAGTATATTCGAATATTATGTCAATTCCCTAAGATATCTCGTCAATATATTCTAAAGATATTTTCTTACTGTATGCAAATAGTATGAGATGAGTGGAAGAAGAGGGCGAGGTAGGTGAAAGGGAAGTAGCAGTACCACAAACACAAATGGTCGAACTCTCGCTGCCATAGTAATGAAAGAAGTATTAATTACAATGCAATCCCAAAACTTTGCAACTTTGTGAAAGAACTATACCTGTCTGGGTGGTAAAGCATTCAAAGGAACAGATTCCATCATCGAAGTACAAGCTTGGATCCATTCTTGTGAAAGAATTTTTAAAGGACTAAATAATGGAGATGAGAAAAAACGATTCATAGCATCTTGGAGACTACATGATAGTGTTCTCGCTTGGTGGGAAACTATCAGTATGAATTAGTCGGAGGATAATTTCTCGTGGGAATGATTCAAAGAAGTTTTGGAAGAGTAGTATATGCCAACTGCTAGAAAATCCCGCCTTTACCGGAGTTTTATGGATTTGAAATAGGAGGAAGTGCCATTTGAAGAGTATACCCACAAGTTTAACGGACTATCTCGCTTTGGCCCTTGTTTAATAGATGTGCCCTTTAAGAAGAACGAGAAGTTTATTGCAAGGATGAAAAAACAATACCACAGAAGAATGACTGGCATGTGAATTAACCCTTTATAGATCTAATAGATATAGGTTTTCGATGTGAAACCCTGGACAAGAAGGATCCGCCCACAACCCAAAGCAACAATAATAACTAAAAAAATATGAAGTTCAGTCATTCGGGAAAGAGGCCATAGCAGAACAAGCCAGAAGGAGGATCAAAGGAAAATCGTTTGAAGGATGTGATCTGCTATAATTTCCATCAGAAGGGCCATCTTTCCACTATTTATAAAATTCCTAGGACACAGAAGGGAACCTGCTACAATTTCCACAAACTAGGATGCAGAATAATGAAATACCCATTGATAAAGAATGGAGGGAAGCTAGAGATTTTGCCATCAAAGACGAACCCTTAACTTCGACCGACGCAAAGCGAAAGGGAGTTCTGGAAGGAAAAATCAACGTTAATGAAATGTTAGTTAGAGTATTATTTAATACTGGGGCTTCCCGCAGCTTTATTTTTAAGAAATTAGTTGATATGCTTAAACTCAAACAAAAATATTATATATTCCTGTATGCGTATCTAATCCGATTGGCGGTATGACTAATATCTTAATGATTTATAAAAGAGTTAAAGTTACCTACATAAACCAAAATTTTCCATGTGATCTAATAGTCCTTAACTTTAATGAATTTGAAATTCTACTTGGCATGGATTGGTTGTCAAAATATAAATCTATTCTTGATTGTAATGAAAGGACAGTGCTGTTGCAAAATAGAAGAGGTGAACACTTTAAGATAGAGTGTGAAAATCCTAGTGTAGTAAAGGAAAGTTATATATGCGCTCATTTGATTCAAAACATCTAGAAGAAATACCAATTGTTAAGGAATTTCCGGGCGTTTTTGAGGAAGTGAAAAGTCTACCACCCAATCGTGAAATTGAGTTTCGCATAGATTTATTCCCTAATACAAGGCCACTTGTACACTCAATGCGAAAAATGGCTCCAAAAGAGAAGGAGGAATTAAGAAATCAAACCGATTAGTTATTTAAGAAAGGAGTGATAAGACCAAACCACTTATGTTGGGAAGCAACAGTGGTTTTTGTTACAAAGTCTACTAGCTATCTAAGGTTGTGTATGTACTATAGAGATCTAAACAAAAAAATGATAAAAAAATATCCTTTACCCCCTATAGATGATATGTTTGACCAACTATATGTGCTCAAGTATTCTCAAAAATGGACCTAGCTACAAGTTTCCATCAGCTAACTATAGCAAAGATTGCATTCCTTGAACCGCATTCAGAAGCTCGAATGCATTCTATGAATAGTTGGTTATTGCCTTTGGGCTAACCAATGCTCCCGCCTATTTTGTAGACCTTATAAATAGGGTATTTATAGAAGTATTCAACAAATTCATATTGCTCTTTGTCGATGACATTCTGATATATTCAAAGGCCAAGGAAAAACACGAAGGGCACCTTGAAATTGTGTTAGAAATATTTAGGAGAAATATGCTGAAAGCTAAATTCTCAAAATACCACTTCTAGGAAAAAGTGGTAAGATTCCTTGGGCATATTATGTCAGGGGAAAGAATTACAGTTGATATAGCAAAGAATGCAACTGTTCTAGTCTGGAAGCAACCAAAAACTCCCAAAGAGAATCGCAGTTTCTTAGGATTGGCAGGATATTTTACTGGAGATTTATTCAAGACTTCTCCAAGATTTCCTCTCACTTAACAAAGCTGATTATGAATGATGTGAAGTTTGAGTGGACATAGAAATGTGAAGAAGCATTTCAAGAACTCAAGAAAAGGTTAACTACTATTCCTGTGTTAGCAAATGCTGGAGAAAGCGGTGGATTAAATGTATACACCGATGCTTGTAGGGAAGGAATATGTGCGGTTTTGATGCAACAGGGAATGGTCATCTCTTATGCAAGCAACAATTGAAGATCCATGAAAGATTTATGCAACACACGACTTGGTGCTATGATTCGTTGTGTTCGCGTTAAATATGCAAAGACATTATGTATTGGGTGAAAAGTTTGAGCTCTTCGTAGACCACAAATCTTTGAATAGCTTTTCACTCAGAAGGACTTGAATATGAGGCAACAACATTGGTTGGAATTCTTTGTATCATGCGATTTGGATACTTTATATACATTTAGAAAAGCGAACATAGCGGTAGATGCATTAAGGAGAAGGGACGACGTTATAACTTATTTGATTGTACATCCAACTTTGATTACCCGTATAAATGAGAACCAGCTTAAAGATCCGTTTATTCCAGGGATGGTCAAGAAAATGGAGAAAAACATAGTACCAGGAATACGAATATGATTAAGGTGGATGATCAAGGAATATTAAGAATGAATGGAAGAGTATGCATCCCAAATATCGATGGAATAAGACAAGAAGTTTTGACAGAATGTCATAATTCACAACTTTCAGTACATCCCGAAGTTACCAATATGTATCGAGATATGAAGAGGACTTTTTAGTGGGATGGTAGGAAGAGGGATATCTCTATCCATGTTAGTAGAACTACAAATTGTCAACAGATCAAAAGCGATCAGCAAAAGACTGCTGGATTACTCCAACCTCTTGAAATTCTGACTTGGAAATTGAACCAAATATCGATGGATTTCATCGATGGCTTACCTCGATCGAGAAAAGGAAATGAAGGCATTTGGGTTATCATAGATCGATTAACCAAAAGCACACACGTTATCCCTAAAAAGCTAATGAGAATAGCTGCAAGTCTTGCATAGATATACATGAGAGAAACTCTTTGATTACATGGTGTGCCAAGCAGCATGGTCAGTGATCAAGACCCTATCTTTTTTAGTAAGTTCTGGGTGGCATTGCAAATAACTTTGGGAACAAAACTGAGTATTAGCACTGTATATCATCCCCAGACTGATAGGCAGACTGAAAGGGTAAATCGAGTATTGGAAGATCGTCTAAGAGCTTACATCTTAGATTTTGGAGGACCTTGAGAAAATTACATTCATCTTGTGGAATTCTCCTACAATAATAGTTATCAGACAAGTATTAGCATGGCACCATACGAGGCTTTGTATGGTCGTCCATATAGATTCCCAGCATGTTGGATCGAGTCTGGAGATTAGTTGGTACTTGGCCTTGATATGATTCGAGAAGCTTTAGAAAAAGTTGACAGGATCATAAATGAAAGAAGCCGAAAGAAGGCAAAAAAATTATGTGGATAGGAGGTGTAGAAATTTGGAATTTCCGTTTGGAGATTATGTGTTCTTGAAAGTTTATGCAATAAGAGGAGTGGTTAGATTTGGTTGGCCAAGGAAGTTATCACCTCGATTTATTGGACCTTTTCCTATTCTCGAGCGGATTGGCCCATTAGCTTATCGTGTGGAATTGCCCGAAAGGTTGTCCAGTATGCACAATGTCTTTCACGTATCTCACCTATGAAAATATGTGCATGTACCAGAGCAAATTATAGTGACAGCTACCCGAGAATATTTAGAAGTTGAACCGAATTTGGCAGTTATTAGACGACCAGTTTGAATTGTGGATCACAATGAGAAACGATTCAGTAGGAAAGTTGTGAAATTAGTAAAAGTCCAATGGAGTGGTGATGCCGAAGACTGGACCTAGGAAATAGAAAGTAGAACGAGGAAAGCATATCCTGAGTTTAGGATTAATGTTGTATCAAGATAGTTTACTCACCGCCTGTGGTGTAGTCTCCTATCATATCTTGTATATATTTCATTTTTCCAAATATATATTCATTTTGAGCTTTCTTCTTCTTATCCTTAATTTGGAGGACATAATTCTTTTAAAGTGGGAAGTATGTAACGATCCAAAAATTCATCACTTCAGAAAAATTTTGAAGTACAAAAAATTAGATATTTGAGCATAAATGATAGTTTTTTGACCAATAAATAGTATTGGTAATCTTATTTTGAATAAATGTTTGTAAAAATATATTTTTTCGAAGATATATTAATTAATGACCAAAAATTGTTTTTGTTATCCCGCTTTTTGGCAAAGCCGTGATACCAAAAGATCGATCGAAAACAATAGACAGTTCATCTCAAAGATTGGTTATACTTTGCTTCACTATGGATATCGTTGAATTTTGTCCGAGTCCAGATTGAGCTACAATTGATAGGACATGACAAGCAAAGCCATAGAAGTCAGCATCTCAAATTTCAAGTCAATCCGTGTTCATATGCTCACGTTATGATCGATTCAATCTAGAGGAAACGACCCAGATTTCGTATCCATCACTATGGGTGATTTCGTATCCATCATCGAACTCCGGTTCGAATCGATCACTTTCGTATCGATCAGGTTCCAGCGACTTCGAATCCATCGAAGTGCCTCAGTTCGTATCGATCGAGTTCGAATCCATCGAAGTGCCTCGGTTCGACTCGATCTCATTCGAATCCATCGGAAGAAAGCCCACTTCGCATCCATCAACTAAGGCAACGGATACCACTTCACATCCATCATAGAAGCCTCTCTTCGTATTCATCAGACAGCTGCTGTTCGTATCCATCATGTCACCTTACTTCGTATCCATCTAGAGGTTCAAGCTCGCATCGATTGACCTCATATCCATTGAGAAGCTACATGGTTCGTATCCATCAAAGAAAGGCTTGTTCGTATCCATCGACCATCAGTAGTTCGTGTCCATCAATAACTGCTGTTCGAACTCATGAGTGAAGCCTTCATTCGTATCCATCGAGCCAGCAAGCCTAGGTGACGTGTCATCCCTCGATACGAATAAGCCGAGATATATGGAGTCGACACGGTCAACTCGGAGCAAAGACCGGATTGAGGCGAAGTATGCATGCCACATCATCACAAGACCACGTGAGTTGATGGAGTCGAAGGATAGATTCGAAATGGTGGATTTGAACCAATCAGCCACCGAGAAACCCCATTTCGTATCGACGATATCTCTCAATCCACTGATCCAAATGCCATGAAATTTTCACAGGAGATTGCACACGAGACATAGAACGCTCATACCAAATTTCAGCTCAATTGGACATCATCTTGATCGATATGAAATGATTTCGTATCGATCACAGATCGACTCGAAACTTTCTGAGATTGGTCGCGTGGGCCCACTCACATGCCAGAATAAGTCTCCCAAGATTTGAGCGAACTCTCAGCCACCTACGCCTATAAATAGAGCCCCAGAGCCTACAGAAAAAGGATCTTTTGACTCTGAAGCATCCAGACTCTGTCGGATCAGATCTCCATCATCCTACACCATATTCTTCCTGTCAATTTCGAATTTCCAGTTGTAACTTGCTGTTGATTGCTGTAACAACTTGTAATCATTGAAAGAGAATCAATAAACCTGCAAAAAACTTCATAGTGGACGTAGGCAACACGCCGAACCACTCTAAATTGCTTGTTTACGCATTTACTTTCCTGTTGATTGGAGTTTTGTTAGATAATAGTCATTTTCAGTTTATATTCTTCATTATTATCTCTTCAAAAACTTCCGAAGAGTGTTGTGACCAATTTTGGTGCAAACACTTTGGTACTTTCACTGAGAAAACCCAGATTTACTCCTTCTCTTTGGATCTATCATCGATACCGGATTGAATAAATCTAAGAGAGAGATCCAGATCATCAAATCCAAGTTCCTTCCCTTCTATTCAGATTTGCATAAAGTCTAGGAAAGGAATTCAACCCCCAAGATGGTTAACACAAGGACCACCTCTAACGCTATCAATCAAGAAGAACAGGATAAACAGAATCCTGCGCCACTACCTCCCTCCAACCAAGATGCCACTGGACACTCGGAACCATCAGGTCCGGTTACCTGACAAGAGTTTCAGTTGCTGCTCCAAGAGCTGACCTAGAGTCGGCAACAACTAACAGAACAGCTACGCGCTAACGCCGAGCTAATCAACTAGCTGGATCGCCAGAAGCGAAGGAGATCCAAGAGAGATCATGCTTCTCACTCCTCCAGCGAAAGTTCTTCATCTTCTGATTATCATCATCAATCTCTACGACCCCAGCTAGATGGGAGTCACATACAAGCTGCTGGAAATCAACCGGCAATGACCGATGGACAGCTAAGAATCGGTCCATCAACCAGTTTCCAAATCGGGCCATCCTCTCGAGGAGGTGCCGCTCCTCACTGCACCATGGAATACCGCGCCACTAACGTCACGGTTGAACCAGGAGTCGATGCTCAAGACCAGTCGAACCTAGATCGTCGTCATCATGGACGTACTCCTGAACCATACGTCCCGGCGGACTATGAGCCAAGAAGGTAAGATTTGGACCGTCGACACTATCCGATCCAACCCCAGAATGTGGGATTCAATCACACTCCGGCGCAAGCTGCACAAAACATACAAATGCCGGATATTCCGACCATGATACGTCAGATTATCCGTGAGAGCCAGGGTCTCACGAACGATGACTGGGGAATCTCCAGAAGTCACACTCCTTTCACGGACGATATTCTTACTTCTGAACCCCCATGGCGATTCAGGATGCCAACTCTACCCGTGTACGAGGGAAACTCCGACCCCAACTAACACATTCTGTAATACGAATGGTCGATGAGCGCTGCCAGAGCTGACGATGCAGTGAAATGTCATAGTTTCTCCATCTCCTTGGGGGGCATCGCCACCATGTGGTTCACTCGACTGCCACCACGATCTATTTCCTCCTTTGACCAATTGGCCACTAAATTTGTTGAACAATTCCACATGCACGTCACAAGGCCGGAAGACGTCAGCACTCTGTCTAGCGTCACCCAGGCCCTTGGAGAGACGATCAGACACTACTTAGAGAGATTCCACGCTGCATGTGCCGAAGTCAGCAATCCGAACGATAACTCCATCCTTATGGCGTTGACTAAGGGGGTTGACCCCGATTCTGAGTTTGGTAACTGGTTGGCTGGAAAACCACCTGCATCGTTGGACCGTTTCCATGCCAAGGCGGCTCAATTCCTGAGAAGGAAAGATGCGAAACAGTCTAGGAAGCAGACTGATGCAGGGCCAAGCACTGAAGGGATCCAAAGCAATGTCGCGATCAGACAGTCCGGTGAGAGCTCTGGAAAAGTTTAGTTGAACGTTCAAAACAAACAAACTCAACGAAGGGAGAACGTGAACCAAACCAGAAAGCGAGATCAAAATCGTGGCCCACAGCGCAAGAATCCTATGTTTGACAGTTACACTTCTTTGAATACATCACTGGAGAACCTGTATTTACAAACCTGTAATACAATTCAATACAAAAAACCTGCTCCAAAACCGTCATCAGAGAGACAAATCCAGATGGGAAAATTTTGCAGGTTCCATGAAAGCTATGGGGACGATATGAATGAATGTCGTCACTTGCAAGATCTCGTAGAAAAATTGATCAGAGAAAGGAAGATGGACCAGTTTGTGCGGGCGCCGCAGCCTGGTGGAGCGGGCCCATCAAATCAAAATAATGAACCCGATCGACCGAGACGGGAGGACTCTACCTGTCCCAGCGGGAGATTGGTGATAAACGCCATCAGTGGCGGACCCACTTTTCCAGGAGCCTGGAATGACGATGACCTTCGTCACTGTTGCACATGACAGGCTTATTCAATCTATGAATACTTTGCAATTTCCTTTACATTTTGAAGTTTGAATTTGTAATAAGGCACTGACTTTGCCATGTTTTTCCGTTCCTGTAATAAATTACTATCTCTTCAAGCTAGAGCTGTGATTCACCGAATGCTACATTCGACAATCACGACGCACGAAGACCTAAGTTCCATCGAACAATGGAATTTATTCAAATAGCCAGTGACTGTGATACGACCGGCCACTCACTAAGTGAAAGCTCAGCTCGGGGGCAAGCCATCACTTCAAAGGCTGAACTGGACCGACACACGACAGTCCTACAACTAACTCCAAATTCCTAGAGCGCGAATTGGAGTATTCTCATCAACTCTAGGTTCCCAGTGTGCGAACCGGAGTATAATTCCATCGTTTTCAGAGTGTGAACGGACTCCAAATTCCCAGAGTATGAATTAGAGTATAAACATCAAATCCATCGTTCCCAGAGTGTGAACGGACTCCAAATTCCCAGAGAGTGAATTGGAGTATAAACATCAAATCCATCGTTCCCAAAGTGTGAACGGACTCCAAATTCCCAGAGCGTGAATTGGAGTACAAACATCAAATCCTTCGTTCCCAGAGTGTGAACGGACTCTAAATTCCCAAAGGGTGAATTGGAGTATAAACATCAAATCCATCGTTCCCAGAGTGTGTACGGACTCCAAATTCCCAGAGCGTGAATTGGAGTATAAACATCAAATCCATCGTTCCCAGAGTGTGAACGGACTCCAAATTCCCAAAGCGTGAATTGGAGTATAAACATCAAATCCATCGTTCCCAGAGTGTGAACGGGCTCCAAATTCCCAGAGCGTGAATTGGAGTATAAACATCAAATCCATCATTCCCAGAGTGTGAACGGACTCCAAATTCCCAGAGTGTGAATTGGAGTATAAACATCAATTCCAGGTTCCGGAGTGCGAACCAAAACATAAATGCTAACTCCAGATTCCCAGAGCGCGAGTCGGAGTGCAAACATCAATTCCAGGTTCCCGGAGTGCGAACCAAAACATAAATGCTAACTCCAGATTCCCAGAGCGCGAGTCAGAGTGCAAACATCAATTCCAGGTCCCCGGAGTGTGAACCAAAACATAAATGCTAACTCCAGATTCCCATAGCACGAGTCGGAATACAAACATCAATTCTAGGTTCCCGGAGCACGAACCAAACGTCAATGCTAGCTCTAAGTTCCCAGAGTGTGAATTGGAGGATAAACATCAATTCCAGGTTCCCGGAGCGTGGATCAAAATATAAATGTCGACTCCAAATTCCCAGAGTGTGAATTGGAGTGCAAATGCCAAGTCAAAGTTCCCAGAGTGCGAACTGTGTTACAAACAACGATAACTCTCGAATTCCCAGAGTGCGAACCAGATTATCGATCACAGATTATCCTAAGTCCCCAGAATGTGGACATGTGCTCAAGATTTGCAATAGGTGCGATCGACCACCGAAATACAAATGTTGTTCCCCGGAACTGGGGGGCAAAAAGCTTAAGTGTTAATTACCAACCGAAGCAATCGATTCGAAGCAAAGAGACTAAATGTCGTTGCAACTAACTGTATGTGAAGATTCATGTACAAGTTATTCCAAAAATTCCTACTAGCAGAGGGCCGAGCCTGCATCTATACATAGCCTATAAAAGAAAATATGCAAACGACAAGACTTTGAAGTCCAGCTATAATGACCGTCATCGCTAATCGTCACAACCGTACTATTATAATGTTGGCAATCGATCCGGATTAAAGTTGTTACGGTTCTATCGACGAACCTCGAAAAGTAGTTGAGTATGCAGTTTAACTATCAAGTCCAGATAGGCAAGAATGAAGCTCGTCGAAGTCATGCTATCAAGAGTTCAAAATTTCGTATCTATTATGACACGGATTCGAATCGATCATCAGGAGCTTGTTCGAATCCATCAGGATACGTGTTCGTATCGGTCCCCGGGGGCACACTTCGAATCGACTGGCAAGTTCGAATTCTTATCGATTAAAGAAAGATGATTTCGAATCGATCCTTGATTGCCTGGTTCGCACCGATCAGGAAGCTCTCAGCTTTACATTGCTCACTTTCGAATCGATACTCTTCGTATCGAACATAAAGGTAAAATTCATATCGACCTAAAGCCGAGGACTTCGAAACGACCAATTACTTATATTTCGTATCGATCATTTCGTGTCGATGCGATCCACCTCCTTCATAACCTGTACGAACTGCATCATCTCCATTGAAATATTCCAGGGATCGATGCTAAATCCAAGGAGAAATATCACTGCTTTCATCGATTCGAACGCAAGCCCCCAGATCGATTCGTTCTTTACCTTTCCATCTGACCAAAGGTTCCCATCGGTTCAAAGTGGACAGTGAAAACATCGACTCGAAGTCCATGTTCGCGTCAACGAGTTCACAACTCCATCCACTGCACATCGATACGAACAGAGATTTTGTATCCATCATAGTTTGTGCGCTGCCCACCGATACGAACAGCTATTTCGTATCCTTCAGTATATAAACATTAGCATCATTTCGAACAACACAACAAAGACCTATTGGAGTCATTAGCATCGATACAAATGAACATTTTTCATCCACCGAATTCTCCATTTACCGATGCAAAGTCAATCCTTCAACCTTCTATATCGATTCAGGAGAGGATCGATACGAAGGAACTTCCTAAAAGAACTGAAAAACATTGTTACAACTCAAATTTCACATCGATTTAGGAGAGGATCGATACAAGAGCATAGTCCAAAACAACCATCAAGCATTGTTTCAACTCGAATTTCAAATCGGTTCAGGAGAGAATCGATACGAAATTTGATAACAAACTAAACTAACAACGACTCGTGAACATTCAAAGTTAACTATGTCAAGTTAACATATATGCATGTATGTCAGACTAATATTCGATTTTCAACATTCACAGGGATCGAATACTCATCTCATTACGATTTCGACAACAAACAGCTAAGCACTATCATACAACAATTAGTTATATCAATGCAAGGTTACAACCTTCGACAAAAGAGCAATGACTGTTCAGAGTGAAGACTGCAGCTTTTCAAAGCACGTCATGTTTCCACAAGACATACTTTGGGGGGCAAATGTTATCCCGCTTTTTGGCAAAGTCGTGATACCAAAAGATCGATCGAAAACAATAGACAGTTCGTCTCAAAGATTGGTTATACTTTGCTTCACTATGGATATCGCTGAATTTTGTCCGAGTCCAAATTGAGCTACAATTGATAGGACATGACAATCAAAGCTATAGAAGTCAGTATCTCAAATTTCAAGTCAATCCGAGTTCATATGCTCACGTTATGATCGATTCAATCTAGAGGAAACGACCTAGATTTCGTATCCATCACTATGGGTGATTTCGTATCCATCATCGAACTCCAGTTCAAATGGATCACTTTTGTATCGATCAGGTTCCAGCGATTTGAATCCATCGAAGTGCCTCAGTTTGTATCGATCGAGTTCGAATCCATCGAAGTGCCTCGGTTCGACTCGATCTCATTCGAATCCATCGGCAGAGAGCCCACTTCGCATCCATCAACTAAGGCGACGGATACCACTTCGCCTCCATCATAGAAGCCTCTCTTCGTATCCATCAGGCAGCTGCTATTCGTATCCATCATGTCACCTTACTTCGTATCCATCAAGAGGTTCAAGCTCGCATCGATTGACCTCATATCCATTGAGAAGCTACATGGTTCGTATCCATCAAAGAAAGCCTTGTTCGTATCATCGACCATCAGTAGTTCGTGTCCATCAATAATTGCTGTTCGAACCCATGAGTGAAGCCTTCATTCGAATCCAACAAGCCAGCAAGCCTAGGTGACGTGTCATCCCTCGATACGAATAAGCCGAGATATATGGAGTCGACGCGGTCAACTCGGAGAAAAGACCGGATCGAGGCGAAGTATGCGTGCCACATCATCACAAGACCACGTGAGTTGATGGAGTCGAAGGGATCGATTCGAAATGGTGGATTCGAACCAATCAGCCACCGAGAAACACCATTTCGTATCGACGATATCTCTCAATCCACTGATCCAAATGCCATGAAATTTTCACCGGAGATTGCACACGAGACATAGAATGCTCACAACAAATTTCAGCTCAATTGGACATCATCTTGATCGATACGAAATGATTTCGTATCGATCATAGATCGACTCGAAACTTTCTGATATTGGTCGCATGGGCCCACTCACGGGCCAGAAAAAGTCTCCCGAGATTTGAGCAAAGTCTCGGCCTCCTACGCCTATAAATAGAGCCCCAAAGCCTACAGAAAAAGATCTTTTGACTCTGAAGCACCCAGACTCTGCCGGATCGAGATCTCCATCATCCTACACCATATTCTTGCTGTCAAATTCGAATTTCGAGTTGTAAGTTGCTGTTGATTGCTGTAACAACTTGTAATCATTGAAAGAGAATCAATAAAACTGCAAAAAAACTTCATAGTGGACGTAGGCAACACGCTGAACCACTCTAAATTGCTTGTTTACGCATTTACTTTCTTGTTGATTGGAGTTTTTGTTAGATAATACTCATTTTCAGTTTATATTCTTTATTATTACCTCTTCAAAAACTTCCGAAGAGTGTTGCGATCAATTTGGTGCAAACATTTTTATTGATAAACAACTCTTTGGCCATTCGTCATCGCGCAAGGTGCTAGGTATATACACTTATTTATCCATATGAGTGAGAATATGCAATAAAATAATTTTTTGTATTTTGGAAAATAAAAAGAATATATGACATCATTAATAATGTAGCTATTTTGGAATGACTGATTTTTGAATATAAATTGAGTTTAAATGATTTAAGTTATTTTAATTATTAAATGAGCCCTTTAATTATTATATAATAATAGAAATATTATTATCAAATTTTGCTTACAAATATACGTATGTTAATTAAGAAGAGAAAATATAGCCGGAAATCGAAATTCATAACAATTCAACATGTAGAAGTTGTGCAACATTGCGGATTATATGTGACATACATATACATGTACACATACATGAAGATATCCACATGCACATGAACACACATATATACATACATATATACATATACATATATTTATATATATATTCAAAAATACCCAAGATATTATCTACATCCTTACCACTTAAGCAACCACAAAGTCAACACTTACACTGACAAGTACATGCATATGGCCAGGCACGTGGGGGGGCATGATTCGGTTGAGCATGATGATGATGGAGGGAGGTGTGGTGGTGGTGAGGTAGTGATGAATATGCATTTAAAAAATTAATATTTTACTCCTTCCATTTGCCTATAAATAGCCGCCCTCCTACATCACTTCCATTCACTTCTTCTTCTTCATTTCCATAAGCTTTTTTTTATCTGCTTTCATGTATTCCATACTTGGAGAAATAATGGAAAAATACAGTTCAAAAATAAATTAAATTATATAATGTACTTATACATATCAAAACACTTCAAAAGTCGAAGCAACTCCTCCTTTCTCCCTTTATTACCCACGACCACACCTTGCAACCCTAGGCTGTGAGCCTTCCTCCTCTCCAAGGTCAAGGCCCAGCCTTCCAAAGGCAAAAGTCTTAATGTTCGTGAGCTTTGAATTCAAGTTAGCGGAGTTATAGCCGATTTAAAGTTAGTCCGATCAAAATTCAAGTGAGAAAATTCCATTTATATTTATATATATACTTTGGATGCTGATGTGATATGTTGTTTAGTTTCTATGTTTGATCATCAAGTTTGGATGTTGATTATATGTCTATTAGGTGTTGAAATGATTCACATTAAATACACGTCGAAAATCACAAAGGAAACCACTTTCCTTTAATAAATGAAATGGTGTATACGAGATTGTTAAATCTCTTGCAAATGGTTTAAAATGGTTTATAAATGTTTTATAAATAATAAAATCCAATTTGGTGAAGTTTTGACAAGTTATGAAAATTGAGTCAAAAATTGGTGCGTCGCATAAGGCAGTTCGCGATTTCACGCCGTAGAAAGTTAATTCCTTTTAGACGATGGATTCAAAGTTAGAATTTTTTGTAGTAAGAATTTTTCAAACTCTTATAACTATAGTATTGAAATGAAGAATGAAAATCAAGATAAATTTTGAAATATAAGCAAAACAATTTTTCGAAATAATCGCAGTTTTGCTGTACGAAACCCAAAAATGGATTCTTTAAAATTTATAATTTTAAATTCTATAAAAATGTGGAAAAGTGTTCGAAAATATATTGAAATGTTTTAAAAGATATTTGGGTTACAAATCTGGACTTCCAAATGATAAAAAAGTTGTCTTAACCACATAGGCTTTAAAAACATTTTTGCAGCACTTTATAATAACTTTTGAAAGCAATGGTTTTAACTTAATTATTCTTTCTCGAATCTTCTGTGAACCATTTCAAATAAATAATTAGGTAGTTTAAAGATGATTAAAAACAAGTAGTACACTTGTTCTATTTGTGAGTGCCATAGAAAACCCGACCGAGCAATGGAACAGACCAAAGGGAAAGCCCTGATGCTTTAAAATTATCAAAAGTAAATTAAATATGTTAAAAGGTTTAGAGTCGATCAAATAACTTGGCCACCTAATGAGTGACAAAGAGGTAGTCTCTACGCTTGGGTTTGGAAAACCAGTTGCCTGCCATCCTTAGTTACCCAAACTGGCCCGATGGAGGGGATAGTAAATTTGATTTACTTGGATAAGTTTTTTCCAAATTCAAACAACTTATATTGCATAGAAATAATGTTCTTATACTTGGTATTAAATTCCGAGAAGGGAATCTGTACCATCCATGAGAATTTAAAAGGTGATCTCACCGTTATTCGATGGATAGTAAAGGTTGAATATGAAGATTGATATTGAGTATAATTAATATAATTTCCATGATCTTATTTACTCAATAATATTTTCTAAAATGATTTATGAAACTGACTTGGTAAATCCAAAGTTAAAAAGAGGTTTAATGATTCCGTATATATTGGAAAGGTTGTTTTAAAGATATATATATATATCTAGAAGATATTTTGGTTTGTCAATCAAAGAATAATTCACTATTCCCTTAACATCCTTTTATCGATGCTTTTCTTTGTTCGAACGAACTGGGGTCGGAGTTTGATGATTCACATCCGAAGACCACTTCGGACCAATGTACATGTTCGAAAGACATGGATGATATAAATTGGAAGATGGAATGTAAGCTGCATGCCTCTGACCCTCGGGAGAAATTTCCCCCTATTATATATATATGTGTGTGTGTGTGTGTGTGTGGTAGTAGTTCTTCATTTGATATCTTCGATAGAACGACTTCTCGCTACTAATCCTAGTGGTAATTCCCGATAGAATCTGGTAGGAGAGTACCTTCAGTTTATCCTGTTCCTAGATAATCTATAGGAAAGAATGTCTGACATTGCGTTTCTAAAACGCACGTACATTGATTTTTACAAATGCACATCTATTTAGTGGCGGAGAAGACAACTTCTGACGCAGCGGATTAATCAAACAAAACTTCAATCAATGAAATGTAGCAATCGGTGAGTTGAAGATACCAAAATGCCCAAGTTCGTTGATCCAAAGATACCGAACTCTAGCTATCTCAAACACGTTGATAGCGCACTATATCGTGTTCTAAGATCTACGATTCTTCGCACGTTGATCTAGCGCACTAGATTCCGTGAATCGGCTTCTACGATCGTTGAATCGAGCGCACTCGATTAACCGAAAGAGGAGATAGGAGATTACACTCAACTACCAATTGGTATGAAAGCACAAAGCTAACAAAAGAGAATTTTATTCAAAAATCAACCTCCCAAAAATATACAACACACCCTCTATTTATAGCTTGACACAACCGGCCCCTTTAACCCGTTGCCGACTCATAAGCTCCGACACATCATGAGTCGTTACCGACTTAGCACACTACGTACCTGTGTACATCATACGACTCATCGATATACGACTCAAAGCTAACGACTCAAGACTTACAACATACAACAGTACACGACTCATTACAACAAACGACTGAACAAGCCACTACATCCCACAACGACTCAACCGACTCATTACATACCGACTCATCAATCGACCCTGTATGGCCGACCTAACGAGGTACGACTTAACACATCACCAACTCATGTATACACATGACCGACACACTTAGGTCGTATGCGACCTAACGACCTACGATTCAAAGAAACACGGCTTAACTCCTTGCCGACTCAACAACATACTGCTTAACTCCTTGCCGACTTAACATCCACGCGGCTTACCCTTCACCGACTTATCTTAGGTCGTAGCCGACCTAAACCTTGCTTTCCAATTCGTACTGCTATCTTGTTATCCCGTGATATTCCTTCTGTAGCCTTAGACCGTATACGACCTAAAGGCCCTGAACGACTTAAGCTTGTGATGGGTCGGAAAAGACTTAGGTCTTCTTCCTTAACTCGCATATCTTCCCCACATGCCTTCTTAGGTCGGAAACAACCTATAGCCACCATCATAAGTCGTGAACGACTTATCTTAACTCGTAGGTTTTTCCCCCGTGATTCTTTAAGTCGGAAACGACTTATAAGTACCGTCCTAGATCGTGAATGACTCATCGCTTTGGCCTGATCTGCATCATCCTCCCCTGGTTGAGAAAAATTCGTCCTCGAATTTGCAACCTCTTCCACAACAATCTCACCTCCATGATACGGAACTAAATGTTTGACGTTGAAAACATCAGAAGTATAAACATCATCTGGTAACTTTAATCGATATGCATTCTTATTGATTTTCTTCAAAACTTCAACTGGACCAATTTTCCGTGCTTTCAATTTATTGTATGTTCCTACCGGAAAACGGTCTTTTGTCAACACTGCATAAACCAAATCGCCTTCGTTAAATTCAACATTTCGTCGCTTCAAATCTGCAGTCTTCTTATATTTCTCATTCGACTTCTCCAATCGTTCCTGAACGATCCTGTGGCACTCCGTTAAACCTTCAACAAAATCAGCAGCTCGTTTAACTGTCTCTTTCGATTGAGGTACCACTGCTAAGTCCAACGGTCCCCTGGGTAAATTTGAATATACGATCTGAAATGGACTGAATCCCGTGCTACGATTCACTGCATGATTATGGGCAAACTCAGCTTGGCATAATTTCATGTCCCAACTTCTCAAATTATCCTGTACAAGGCATCGCAACAAATTTCCCAATGATCTGTTAACAACTTCCGTCTGTCCGTCTGTTTGTGGATGATAAGCGCTGCTAAATTTCAGTTTCGTTCCCACCATCTTCCACAAACTCAACCAAAAGTGACTCAGAAAACGAGTATCTCGATCAGAAACAATAGATTCTGGTAAACCATGAAGTCGATAAATCTCCTTGAAAAATAATTGAGCAACACGAACAGCATCCGCCGTCTTTTTGCAAGCAACAAAATGTGCCATCTTTGAAAATCTGTCCACCACAAAAAATATCGAATCATTTCCCCTTTGAGTTCTAGGCAAACCCAAAACGAAATCCATGCTAATATCAACCCATGGCTTAGACGGTACAGGCAACGGCATATACAACCCTGCATTCGTCGCTGTTCCCTTTGACACCTGGCAAATATGGCATCTCTCCACGAATCTTTCAACCTCTTTTCTCATCGACGGCCAAAAGTAAGACTGTGAAATCAATTTCAAAGTACGATCACGGCCCACATGCCCTTCCTCGTGCAACTCCTTAATAATTTTCAATCTCAAACTACAATCTGGAATGCATAATTGATTTCCTTTGAACAAGAATCCATCAACCAACATAAATTCATCGGTACTCCCATCCTTCACTTTCTCAACATATTTCACAAAGTAAGGATCTTCTTCAATCATCTCTGGCAGTAATTCAAACCCCGTCACTTCAACTTTCATTGTCGTTAATAAATGACTCCTCCTACTCAAAGCATCAGCTACCCGATTTGTCACCCCTGATTTGTGCTTAACGACAAAAGTAAACTGCTGTAAATAAGCAATCCATGATGCATGTCTCGCTGAAATCTTGTCTTGCCCTTGTAAATGCTTCAATGCTTCATGATCAGTGTATAGAACAAATTCTTTCTGAAATAGATAATGTCTCCAATGTTTAATCGTTTGCACCACAGCATAGAATTCAACGTCATATGTGTTGTATCTCATCTTCGCCCCTGACAACTTTTCACTGAAATATGCAATAGGTCTCCCCTGCTGACTCAACACTCCTCCAATTCCCACCTTTGATGCATCAGTGTGTAGCTCAAACAACAACTGAAAATTAGGTAAAATAAGAAATGGTGTTGTCGTCAATAGTTCTTTGATCCGTTCAAAAGCAACTCCCGCTTCCTCTGACCATACAAACTGTTTTCCTTTCATGCAATCGGTAACTGGTGCCATCACACTACTGAAGTGTGGAATGAACCTTCGGTAGAATGATGCCAATCCATGAAAACTTCTAACTTCAGTGATAGTTCTCGGCTGTGGCCAATTTCTAATAGCTTCAACTTTACTCTGGTCAACTTGAATACCTTCTCTTGAAACAACATAACCCAGAAATAAAACACTGTGCGTCATAAACACACATTTCTTCGTAGCAGCATAAAATTGTTCCTCACGAAGAATAATCAATACTTCCCTCAAATGTTGAACATGCTCCTCCGTACTCCTGCTGTATATCAGAATATCATCGCAATAAACCACGACGAACTTCCCAATGAATGGTCTAAAGATTTGATTCATCACCCGCATGAATGTACTAGGTGCATTTGACAAACCAAATGGCATAACCAACCATTCGTATAACCCCTCTCTTGTCTTGAAAGCTGTCTTCCATTCGTCTCCAGGTCTAATCCGAATTTGATGATAACCACTCTTCAAGTCAATCTTCGAGAATATAGTTGCCCCACTCAACTGATCCAGTAAGTCATCCAACCGTGGCATAGGAAATCTATAACGAACAGTAATCTTGTTCAAAGCTCTACTATCTGTGCACATCCTCCATGTTCCGTCCTTCTTTGGTACTAATAATGCTGGCACGGCACAAGGACTCAAGCTTTCCTGAACACGTCCCTGTTCCAACAACTCTTCCACCTGCCTTCGTAACTCTTCATGTTCCTTCGGACTCATTCGGTAATGTGGTCGATGTGGTAACACTGCTCCCGGAACAAGATCAATTTGATGTTGAATGTCTCTAAGTGGCGGTAACTTCTTAGGCAACTCCTCTGGAAAGACATCTTCAAATTCTTTCAAAATTGGCTTTGCTTCTTCTGGAATCTCAACTTCTTCACTGCATTCTCTCCCAATCAACAAAAATACTTCAGGTTCCTCTTCAACTTCTTTCACAAACTCCTTCACAGTCAACAGAGTTTTCAATTCCTCAATCTCTTCCAGCTTGCTCTCCTTCTGCTGTTGCTTCTTAGGAACTAAAGTGATTTTAGTACCCTCGAACATGAAACTGTAACTATTGGCACGACCGTCATGTTGAACTGCTCTATCAAACTGCCATGGTCTGCCCAACAACAGATGACACACATCCATGTCTACAACGTCACACCAAATTTCATCTTTGTACTTCTTCCCAATAGAAAAATTAACACAAGCTCTTCGACACACCTTCACTTCACCACCCTTCCTTAACCATGCTAACTTGTACGGTTTAGGATGCTTCTCAGTTTTCAAGTTCAACTTCCTTACTGCTTCTGTAGAAATAATATTATCACAGCTCCCAGCATCAATAACGAATTTGCAAACTTTTCCCAGAATAGTGCATGTCGACTGAAAAATATTGCTTCTCAACCAACTACAATCCTCCTTTTGCTTTGGTGTAAGACATGACCTCCTCATCATAAGATTACAACCTTCATCTCCCGACACTTTTTCTTCCTCCTCAACATAAGGTATATTTGAACATTCTGCCTCCTCACCATCATCCTCCTCAACTTCTGCAACCATGGTTCTCTTTTTCGGCTTCGGACATTCATTGCTTTTGTGACCCAACTCCTGACAATTATAACATTTGAACCCACTGCTAACCTTCGCCTTCTCAGCCTCCTTCACCACTGGCTTTGAAACAGGTTTAGGAACATTAGAACTTCCACCAACACCCCTTGCTTGATTATTGGAATTAGTAAACACACCACCTCCACGCCTTCCTTGCTTCTCCCAAGCCAACGCTTTCTGACGTGCCTCTGCAACTGATCTAGGATCAAACATATTAACCATATCCTGGATCTGCATTCTCAATCCCCCAATAAATCTAGCAGTTAGCTGTTCTTCCGTTTCCATAATATCATTCCTGGCAATGAGTTGGTAAAATTCATCAGCATAATCACTAACAGACTTTGTCCCTTGCCTCAGATTCTGCAACCTCTGATACATAAGTGATTGATAGTTGTAAGGTAAGAAAGTAGATCTCATCAACCTTTTCATCTTATCCCATGATTCTATCTTTGACTTTCCCATTCTCTCCCTTGTAAGTTTAGTTTGCTGCCACCACGCCAAAGCTCTTCCCCTCAACCTAGTAGCAACTAACTTCACCCTTCTATGCTCAGGAACCTCCTTGAAATCAAAGATCTCTTCAACATTTGAAACCCAATCTAAGAACTCCTCAGCAACCATCCCGCCTTTAAACTCCGGAATCTCCATTTTCATTCCCGATTCCCAACGTCGATCATCTTCAATATCCCGATAAGAATTTCGAACTTGATCCCGATCTCGATAATGAATACTAGCTCTATCACCTTCTTCAACAAAATCAAAAGTATGCCGACATCGATCTCGACCATTATCATCCCTTCGTTCATGCATGCTTTTTTGACTATGTCTCTCTTCATCTCTATATGCTTCATTGTCAAATTCACGTTGACTTCTTCTCTCTTCATGTGCATAGTCATGATGATCTCTTTGCGATGAAATTGATGTTTCTCTTCTATCTCTACAAGAATGTGGTGATACCCTCCTCGCTTCCGTAACCGATGGCGAAACTCGGTTTCCTCCATGGTTCGAGTTTGGTGATCTCCTCCTTTGATTCAAATCATTCATCAATCTCTCCAATTTACCAATGCCTTCATCAAACTTTTCATTAATTCGTTGTTCCATAAGCTCGGCTTCTTCTCTACGATACAAAGCTTCAACGTTTTGATGACGATTAGCTCTCCTTGGTGGCATGATTGAAAAACTTCACAAAACTTCAACAATTTGAACACAAAACTTCAAAGCTTTCACACAACTTCACAAGGCTCGGCCTTGATCTTAACTCGGCAACACTTAGATCGGCTCAACAATTCACGGCTCGACCTTACTACAACCCTTCACTAGGCTCGCTACTTCCCAAGTATACACGGCCTACTTCAATTTCAAACACCTTCAACACTTTGATCCAAAATGGAATAGATCGAAAGTTCTCCCTCTTGTTGCAATTTCAATATGAACTCACTTCAAACTTCAAATACTTGGCTCCAAGAATCAACTTAGCTATGATTGGCTAAGTATGGCTCTGATACCAAAACTGACGCAGCGGATTAATCAAACAAAACTTCAATCAATGAAATGTAGCAATCGGTGAGTTGAAGATACCAAAATGCCCAAGTTCGTTGATCCAAAGATACCGAACTCTAGCTATCTCAAACACGTTGATAGCGCACTATACCGTGTTCTAAGATCTACGATTCTTCGCACGTTGATCTAGCGCACTAGATTCCGTGAATCGGTTTCTACGATCGTTGAATCGAGCGCACTCGATTAACCGAAAGAGGAGATAGGAGATTACACTCAACTACCAATTGGTATGAAAGCACAAAGCTAACAAAAGAGAATTTTATTCAAAAATCAACCTCCCAAAAATATACAACACACCCTCTATTTATAGCTTGACACAACCGGCCCCTTTAACCCGTTGCCGACTCATAAGCTCCGACACATCATGAGTCGTTACCGACTTAGCACACTACGTACCTGTGTACATCATACGACTCATCGATATACGACTCAAAGCTAACGACTCAAGACTTACAACATACAACAGTACACGACTCATTACAACAAACGACTGAACAAGCCACTGCATCCCACAACGACTCAACCGACTCATTACATACCGACTCATCAATCGACCCTGTATGGTCGACCTAACGAGGTACGACTTAACACATCACCAACTCATGTATACACATGACCGACACACTTAGGTCGTATGCGACCTAACGACCTACGATTCAAAGAAACACGGCTTAACTCCTTGCCGACTCAACAACATACTGCTTAACTCCTTGCCGACTTAACATCCACGCGGCTTACCCTTCACCGACTTATCTTAGGTCGTAGCCGACCTAAACCTTGCTTTCCAATTCGTACTGCTATCTTGTTATCCCGTGATATTCCTTCTGTAGCCTTAGACCGTATACGACCTAAAGGCCCTGAACGACTTAAGCTTGTGATGGGTCGGAAAAGACTTAGGTCTTCTTCCTTAACTCGCATATCTTCCCCACATGCCTTCTTAGGTCGGAAACAACCTATAGCCACCATCATAAGTCGTGAACGACTTATCTTAACTCGTAGGTTTTTCCCCCGTGATTCTTTAAGTCGGAAACGACTTATAAGTACCGTCCTAGATCGTGAATGACTCATCGCTTTGGCCTGATCTGCATCAACTTCTCTTAGCTTAACGCCTTTTGGGAGACGTACGAGCTCAGAAGTTGTACATTTGTGGAAATCAATAGTATATGATGGAATTGGCAATGTGGCATTCAAGGTGGAATGTGCTAGGTGAAAGGTAATCATTATCTCAGGCCTCATCACCCGGTAATGGCTTAAACATGGTACGCCGTAAGGCTACGTGGTTCACAACCATTAGGGTATGATCATCATCTTTCTACATTACTCTCTATATGTCAAGTACATGGTGTATGCTAGGAGATCCCGAATAGGTCAGTTATGACTAGGGTGATGACTTATTTGGTTTCTATCAGACTATGTATGAGTGCCAAAAAGGGATAGACCGATCTTGCCAGATGTTGAGGGTTGTTTTAGTATCCTCGGTACATCCCTCTAAAGATGTATTGTACGGAAGGTAGTCCCATACCTTGTCATTGTATGGAATCCATTCTCCAATTAGCCTTCGGACTTGATTGTAGAACCAATTATGCTGGAATTTAATAATGTAACCATTTCAGCTAAGATTATTTTTACTTGAAAAGTGTTTTCAAAAGAATGTCATTAAAAATAATATTCCTAGATTTTGCGTAGCAAATTTTTTGGTTCTTATAAGTTAAAAACACGTTACGTGTTTATGTGCAGCGTGATCTTATGAGATACCATTTGTTTTCAAATATCTGTATTTTGAATTTCTTACACCAGTCCCATTAATAACCCAGAGTTTATTTTCTTTTCATCTTAAACTCTAGATGTCCTATTTTCCTTAGAAAGACAAGAGGTAAGCTTGGAGCATTTTGGAAAGGAGCACGGAGTATGGAGCATGTTGGGCCTTTTGTAGAACCCACCTATATTTTCCGCTATATTTTGGATCTACCAGCACTTGTAACCATAGGTCGTTATAACTATCCCGACTTGATTAGTACTTACTAGAACTCTGATAGAGCAATTTGTAGTAATTGCATATACGTCTCATATGTATAATTATGTGTTGAATACGATATGAGATTCTATTATTATCTTGCCTCCTAACTTTATTATCTTTACCCCATGATAATCCGCCTCTTTGGCGCTTGGAATTGTGGCATGTGAATACTGAGGATGTATTAGTGTCGATTTTTGATAGTCTAGGAGGTGGATAGTCATAATTTGCTTGCCGCGTGACCATATTTTTTTTATGTATTTAACATCTTAATCTATTATTATCGCCGATGTTGTTCCACCTTCCACCTCTTCCTCTAAATAAGGCCGTTCACCCCTTTGACTGTTTGGTCGTTGTAGTTTCTTTCTTGATTCTTGTATTTATTGTTGTAAGCAAAGTTGGTAGAAAAATATATTATTATTGGATTCTTTTGCTCAATCCTTCCATCATTTGCAATAAGTGTTGCATGCACATATTGAATAGTTGTAGTTGTTTCTCTTGAGGAGATTACAACCACTACAGCCTCATAGTCTTCATCAAGTCCATAGAGTATGGATAAAACCTACTTTATATCAAATACTTTGTGCCCAGCAGATGCTAACTGATCGCACAAAGTCTTTATCTTGGTCAAGTATTCTCTCATTGATATGTCTGCTTTCCTTAAGTTTTTCAATTTTCTTTTATAGTACATGACCTTTACAACACATTGAAAATTGAAAACCTGTTCAATAATTGACCGTATCTCATTAACTGTCTTGACTCCAATTAATTGTGGTAAAAGATTTGCACTGATGGTGTAAAGTAACCAAAAACTTACCAAACTATCATGTCTCTGATGTGATATGCATTCTTGATTGCTTACAACTTTTCCATCTTTGTCTATAATGTATCTTGGCGGCGTGAGTAATGTACCAAGAATATACTCTTCTAAACCATAGCCTTGATTGCAGTTTCTATCTGAAACTTCAAAAGGAGAAAATTTGTTTCATCTAGTTGTACATTCATTATCTAATTTTGTGGTTTGGTCGTGGCTTTAATGAAACCTTGTACTGTAGACTTTTGGGATGTTGAGTCTGTGTTTCTTGCTATGGATGAGGGTGAGTTCTCTCCTTCAACTATTTTTGAAATCTGACGGAATCAAAAGGCAGATAGGGTACAAGAATAGTACCATGCAGCCAGAAGTTGATTTGGGGGATGAGCTTGTCTTCGACAGTGGCTTTTGGCGAAGTACCATAAGATGGTCGACTAAAACTGATAAGAACAAGATGAATCTTGGTACAGATTCTAGGTATGACCTAACTTGTACAGGTCAGATGAAGAGAATCTTGATTCTTTGATGACAACCACGGCGCAGCCTAATCTCGATGATGAATATGACTCTGAGAGATTACTAGCAAGACTTCTTGTTGTTAAGCAATTGAAGCTTTGATACCATGAAAGAAATTGAATAATTTTTTTATTAATATATTCTCTAAGTTTATTTGTAAAAGCCTTTGGAATTAATAATACAACCATTTGTACTATGCTTGTATTTATAACAGAAAAAATAAGGATACAAGTTTTGGGCCGACTGCCAAGCCCAGTATGATTTGTATTTGCTATTTGCAACCCGCTTATGATAATACCATCTGATAATGCTTGATATATTCGTCTGTTTTCTTTTGTATGTCTGATTATTTTCTCTTTTGTATGTTTGATTTGTTAACAAGACACCCAAAAGATATCCCAAAAAAAATACATTTGTGTGATTATTTGTCTTCCACCATGTTTGATGGTTTGGACTTCACCTTCTGGTTGCGTTTGCCTAGATCATAGGTGAGTTATGAAAACGAGTATTATGGCACTCGCTCCGTGCGTGATGAAGACACTGTTGAATATGCAAGTATATGATTTTTATTTGATGATAATAAACATATATATATATATATTCGTTTAAATGTATTTGTTAATGTACTATTTTATTTTTCACATGATTAAATAAATATTTGCTGAGTAAAATAAATAACACAGAATTTAAATTCAAATACATATTTTATTCAAACAAATATTTATTACAATTTTGAATAGTACAAATTTGAGCTCTTAATATATACACAATTTTCAAACAATACAAATTTGACCGCATCACAATTTTCATTTACATTAGAACCTCACTACATATCACTCATTCACTCGTATTTATTTTCCACTCCATTCCAGATTGAATCCAGCATCTGAGCTATCTGCAAAAATATACTCTAACGCAGTAAAATTGAAAAGAAAATATTTTTACAGTGTAAAATAAAATGTATTTTGAAAATATTATTTACCTCAATTATTTGGGTTGTTCGTCATTATTTAATTTTGAATTCATCATACATAAACAACTTGTGTCATGCACAGTGTATCACCGTACGTGCCACAAGGCCATGCACACCGATATATACACTTAATAAAATTACAGGGATAAGTGAGCACATGGTCAAACCCAAATCAAAAGCCGGGTTCAACTCAAGTGCAATGAAAATAAAGTCATGATATCAGCACAAGGTCAAATGCGAGCTATAAGCTGGATTCAACACAGGTGCAAATTCGAATGAAATGGTTAAGACACATGAATCAAGGCTCGACCAAAGTCCAAGTCGTAAACAATATATGCAGTGACAATATACATGAAATCAAGCTACAACATGTACACAATGACGACCAGGCAGCAAACAGTGAATCAAGGTACCAGACTCGAGCTAGCATATCAAGCATATGAAATCAATTACGAGACCAACAAAAATTGTACACAAACTGCCTCAAAGCAATAGCATGATCAGAAGTTCACAAGTGAAGATCAACAGACCTAGCGTAGGCAGACCATACATGAACCAAACATCAAATAGTCAAGTATACAAATGGAGATGCACAGTGCAGAATACATGAAAGTATTCATATTCATATGCAAGCAGAGTAGACAATGTCCACAACATTACAATGCTAACTCAAGTGAAGTCAGTGCATACAGAATGAACTCAAATATACAGAACAGTTCAACATGAATCAATCCACTGCAGACACGAAGCACAGTGCACATCAACCCAATGCAAACAACATGAATGGTCAAAGGCAGTACACATAAAAACACGACTATAAGCTATGCAACATGAACAAATGATCATGTGGACAGTGCAACTTGAACTCAACAATCATGTAGCATGAAGAAGTCAACATATATGATCAGAGGAAAGCAACACAACATCAATATACATGAAGACAAATAGAGCTTCAACCAGTTTCACAAGAACAAGTCTGCAACATAACAACATGAAGTCTAATATAACTCTAGTGCAACCAGACTACATTAAAACAAAGTAATATCAAAATTGAAGTTGAAGCCGTGAGCAATTGAACAGAGTCAATGTTAAGCCATGGTTGTCAAAGAATTTGAACAAGCCAAAAATGGTTCAAAAGTCATGGAACGGCAATCGAACAAGTCATGTATGCTACAAGGATAAACAGACATGCCGCAAGTCAATCAAGGAATTCGAACAAGTCAGAAACCAAAATAGTAGCTAGTTCAACCATGTCAAGCTAAGTGTCGAAGTCAACATAAATTTAAATGCCAGAAATTCAAAACTGTGGTGGCCAAGGAATAAATCACAAGCAATTCAAAGTCGTGAGAATCAAGCTAATGAAAATATACAAATTTAACAAGTCAGTAATCATTTCAAGCATCCAAACGATGATCAATGGCCAAAACAAAATAATCGATGAATTCAAATAAATTCAAACAAATGAAAATATACGAATTCAAATCCTATAAAACCCGAATCATCATTGGTAGCAAAATCATTCGAGTTCGAGCTAAACAGAGAACAATAATCATTCAACTTGAATCAAGATTGAGTTCAAGCATATCAACCAGTAAAGCAAAGTGAAAAATCACATACCATCTCGTACTGAACTTGATCAAATTTGAAGGAGGTGTGCAAAAATCAGAAGACAAGTGATCGACAAAGCAAGCTCGAGAATCATTTCGATCGGTCAAAAGAAAGCGACTTCTTCAAAATTCAAAAGCCCTAATTTTAGAACAAAGAGAACGCCAAAAAAGTAAGAGAGCCATTATCACAAATAACAGAGAAAGCCGGCCGAAGGAATAAAAGAAAAAGGGGAATAATATTTAGGCCGGTCTTTCTATTAGCTTTGGGTTTATAATTTATAATTATATAAGGCTTTTATTTTAAAATCAGGGTTTTGATTTTAATTTGTGTTTAATTTGTATTTTCTCTTTTTAAACATTTGTAAATTCAAGTCGTGTGACTAGGGGATGAACTACGGTGGTGTAGTTCGAGAATTCGCAAATCAGTGGCTGATTTGTGGTTGGATTTTGAGGTAGAGTTAAGGTTAGTCGATAGTGGGTGTCGCGAGTTTACGTATGTAAGCGTCTGACTGCTTAATTTCTAGTAGAGAGCTTGGGAGCAGCTCGTAGGCATGGTTTTACCGAAGCTGGGTAAATCTGTGTGTTCTATTTCTGCATTTATTATTTTGCTATTATCCGTGCTGCTATTATTCTTATATATCTGTGTTGAAAATATTTTTATAAACTTCCGCAATAATTTCTTTATAATTAATAGTATCACCCTATTCACCCCCTCTCTAGGGTGAAATCGATCCTACAAGTGGTATCAGAGCTAGGATCAAAAGCCATTTTTTGTTTTAAAAAAATTGATTTTCAAAAACCAATTTTTGCTTTAAAAATTTGAATTTTTAAAATGGCTTCTATTAATAATGCTTTTGCAAAGGGTCAGTCCATAGTTTGACCACCAATGTTCAATGGTGAATATGCTTACTAGAAAAATAGAATGAAAATTTTTCTGAAAACCATTGATGCTTGGAATATTGTTGAGACAGGTTATAGAACACCAACTATAGTCGTAGATAATCAGGAAACAGAAAAACCAATTGATCAACGGACAGATCTACAAAATAAGTTACAGAATGCTAATGCTAAACCTATGAATTCTATTATTTGTTCATTAGATTATATTGAATTTAATCGTGTCTCATATTGTCTAACTGCATAGGTAATATGACACACACTCGAAATGACTCACGAAGGAACATCTCAAGTCAAGGAATCTCGCTTTGCCATGCTGAGTAGCGAATACAAGAATTTCACAATGGCCAAGGAAGAAAATGTCAAAGAGATATACAGAAGGCTTTCCAATATCATATACAAATCAAATGCTCTTGGAAAATCATACACAGAATTGGAAATAGTCCGAAAAATCCTCAGTCCTTCCATAAAGCTTTGAAGCGAAAGTTACAACCATTAAGAGTCAAAGGACTTGAAACAAATCAAAGTTGAAGAACTCATCGGAAATCTCACCACTTATGAGCTAGAGATGAAATTTAAAGAAGAGCATGAAGGAGGAGAAACTCGAAAGAAATCAATAGCTCTCAAAGGAACAACTGAAAGTGATGATGATGGCGATGATGATGGAGCAGCTGAGATGACACTATGATAAAGAAATTCAAAAGACGGAATCACAAATACGAAAAACCAGCTCTAAATCTACAATTGAAAAGCAGAATAATCAAAGCACTAGACAAACCAAAAGAACGGGAGATCATCTGTCACAATTGCAAAAAACCCGTACACATCAAGCCAAATTGTCCTCAAAATCGACACTGTCTAGAAAAGAGATCAAAAAGGAGAAGTTTTGCAGCCACGTGGAATAAAAGTGATGATGATAATAAAAGTACTAGTAGTGAGAGTGAGAAAGCAGATATGTGCCTTCGAGGTGATATAACTAATAGCGATGATAACGAGCCAAGCGAGGTATCAAAATTTACTCACTCAGAATTACTCATATATTTCCACCAAGTAAATGACTGTTTTGAACGATTTAAGAAAAAATATGCTAAAATTGAATCGCAAAGAGATACTTTGATAGATTTAAATAAACAACTCGATCAACTAGTTAAAAACTATCAAAGTAGGAGCCTTAAGTGTGATAAGTGTCCAACATTCGAAGAAGGGATTAAAAAATCAGAAATTAAAATTAAATCGCTTGAAAATGTAATTCTGATTTTGAAAGAAAGTGAAAACACTAGGAGAGAAAATTCTATTAAAAGGTGTACACAATTATTAAATGAAAATGAATCACTAAAAACACAAGTCCAACATTGGTCAATGACTTTAAGAAAATTTTCCAAAAGTGAAAGATCGTTGAATATGCTATTAGGAAAATAAACTACTAACACAGTTAGACAAGGACTTGGATATAATCAATCTGAAAATGTTAGAAACGAAATTAAACAAGTCAATTCCATGTGCACAATTTGTAAAAAAATTGGACACAATCAAAATATTTGTTGGTATAGACCCAAACACGTGAAAACCATTCCAATTTGGGTTCCAAAAGGCAAAAATATAAAATCTCTCAAAGTTAAGAAATTTGGTGCCAAAAGGAACATATATAAATAGTTATGGGTCTCCAGAATTTTTTTTTCAAAATATGTTGCCACCAACAACCATGGACCTATAAATCAAATAGGTCACAAAAATCTTTTCTCGTGTAGGTGTAGTGGCGAGCTAAAGAACTACAATAGTGTTACTTGGATTATTGCTGTTCTAAGAACACAACGGGCGACAAATCAAAGTTCCTTAGCCTAGTATAAAGGTTGCAGAATCACAATGGGCAACTATGAAATATTATCGGTAAAGGTAAAATTGGTAACGGTATATTTAATATGAAAATCTGCACCATAATCTGATTTAATTCAGCCGGTTATGAATGTTGATAATGATTTTGACTTTTTCAAAATTGTTGGCCAATTATATTATGTTGAGAACACTACAAATACCTCAAGATCATTTAGATTTGTTTGGACCAATGATGATGTTATATTGATTGCTGATTACTCACAATACAAGTGGATATATTTGTTCTAACACTATGGCCATTATTACGGCTTCAATTCAAATTCAAAAGAATTTCATTTAAATTTTGCAAAAATGATTTTAAGGAATTCAGTTGCAAACTTCACGGTCAGGTCTATAACATTCAGTTAATGATAATCTTGAGTCAAATGGAACTTCAGATGCAAATTACATTGGTAATCTAGTTTATAGAAAAATTTCTAGTGAACGCGATTTATGATGAGACATTAAGTAATTGCATCATTTTTCAAAGAAATTATATGCATATTTTTCATTTCAAATAATTTTTCAATTAGCAGACATTTTTCTTATAAAACCCCTTCAAGAAAATAATTTTTGTTGACCTTGTTTTAGATTAATTATTTTTGAAAATTTGATTTTATAATTACTTTTTTATTTGATCATAAATGACTATATTGACTAATCTGACTCCCTACTGATTGAAAAAGTGATGAGTGTTGACAATAAGAATATATTATGACTTGAGACAGTATAATTAGTAAATACCTTTAGAAATTTAAACAAGAGGTATAAAACTTTTTGTTGGTAAAAAATTGCATGACCATCTCTAATTCTATCATATTTCTATCGACACTATCACTCATCACAATCCAATATAGTATGTCAATATGTGGTGTTTTAATCAAAATCATTTGTTTTTCAATTTATTATTTTTTAGTAATAAATAAATCCAAAGTATTCATTCTCATTTAAAAGTCCTTATGGTTATGCATGGGTGAGTTACTTGGAATTTTTGATTATGTGCTTCCGTACTCATTTAAAAGTCCTCACGGTTATGAATGTATGGAATGCATATTAAAATTGATTGATTAAACAATCAAGTTGATTTTAATCCCATTTAAAAGTCCTCACGGTTATGCATGATTAGAAGATACTTGAATTCGTTTATTTTTCTTTTAAATTTTTTGGAATACTGCTAATCTCATTTAAAAGTCCTAACGGTTATGCATGGTTAGTAGATATTCAAATTCCTGATACAAATATATCATAAATAGACACAACTATATGGTTTTATATGATGATATCATTCTAAAAGTGAAATATGCGCCTAACAGAGTATTTATGATTTTTGTTTGATTTTTTATTGAAATTTAATACTTATATTCGATTAGGTATTAATATTGTATTAATGTCTATCACTTTATCTCTATTTTTCTAACACTATTACTCTTTTGCTGATAACAAAAGGGGGAGAGAAAATTAAGATTTTGGCGAATAAAGGTCAGATATTTTCTGTATGCATCTAGGCTTATTTGTATATTTTTATTCATGCATATATGAAGGGGGAGCTTTATGTAGAGAGGGAGCATTCAAATAAGGGGAGCAAATTGAATGATCAAATACATTTAATAAAATTCAAAATCTTAAAAATATGTTTGTTATCATCAAAAGGGGGAGATTGTTGAATATGCGAGTATATGATTTTTATTTGATGATAATAAACATATATATATATATATATATATGTATATGTATATGTATATTCATTTAATGTATTTTTTAATGTACTATTTTATTTCTCACATAATTAAATAAATATTTGCCGAGTAAAATAAATAACACAGAATTTAAATTCAATCAGTTATTTTATTCAAAAAAATATTTATTACAATTTTGAATAGTAAAAATTTGAGCTCTCACTATATACACAATTTTCAAACAATAAAATTTTGACTACATCACAATTTACATTTACATTAACACCTCACTACATATCACTCATTCACTTATATTTATCTTCAACTCCATTCCAGATTGAATCCAGCGTCTGAGCTATCTGCAAAAATATACACTGACGCGGTAAAATTGAAAAGAAATATTTTTGCAGTGTAAAATAAAATGTATTTTAAAGGTATTATTTGCCTCAGTTATTTGGGTTGTTCATCATTATTTAATTTTGAAATCATCATACACGAACAACTTGTGACATGCACAGTGTATAATTGTACATGCCACAAGGCCGCGCACACCGATATATACACTTGATAAAATTACAGGACATGCGAGCATAAGGTCAAACCCAAATCAAAAGCTGGGTTCAACTCAAGTGCAATGAAAATAAAGTCACAATATCAGCACAAGGTCAAACTCGAGCTATAAGCTGGATTCAACACAGGTGCAAATTCGAATGAAATGGTTAAGACACATGAATCAAGGCTCGACCAAAGTCCAAGTCGTAAACAATATATGCAGTGACAATATACATGAAATCAAGCTACAACATATACACAATGACGACCAGGCAGCAAACAGTGAATCAAGGTACCAGACTCGAGCTACCATATCAAGCATATGAAATCAATTACAAGACCAACAAAGACTGTATGCAAACTGCCTCGAAGTAAGTAGCATGATAAAAAGTACACAAGTGCAGATCACCAGACCTAGCATAGGCGGACCATACATGAACCAAACAGCAAATAGTCAAGTATACAAATGGAGATGCACATTGCAGAATACATGAACGAATTCAGGTTCATATGCAACCAGAGCAGACAATGTTGACAAGACTACAATGCAAACTCAAGTGAAGTCAGTGCATATACAATGAACTCGAATGTAGAGAACAATTCAACATGACTCAATCCAGTGCAAACTCGAAGCACAGTGCACATCAACCCAATGCAAACAACATGAATGGTCAAAGGCAGTGCACATAGACACATGACTATAAGCTATGCAATATGGACAAATGATCATGTGGACAGTGCAACTTGAACTCAACAATCATGTTAGATGACGAAGTCAAAATATATGATCAGAGGAAAGCAACACAACATCAATATACATGAAGACAAACAGAGATTCAACCGGTTTCACAAGAACAAGTCTGCAACATAACAACATGAAGTCTAATATAACTCAAGTGCAACCAAACTACATTAAAATAAAGTAATATCAAAAATGAAGTTAAAGCCGTGAGCAATTGAACAGAGTCAATGTTAAGCCGCGGTTGTCAAAGTTTGAACAAGCCAAAAATGGTTCAAAAGTCATGGAACGACAATCGAGCAAGTCAAGTATGCTACAGGATAAACAGACATGCCGCAAGTCAATCAAGGAAGTCGAACAAGTCAGAAACCAAAACAGTAGCAAGTTCAAACACGTCAAGCTAAGTGCCGAAGTCAACATAAATTTAAATGCCAGAAATTCAAAACCGTGGTGGACAAGGAATAAATCACAAGCAATTCAAAGCCGTGGGAATCAAGCTAATAAAAATATACGAACTGAACAAGTCAATAATCATCTCAAGCATCCAAACGAAGATGAATGGCCAAAACAAAATAATCGACGAATTAAAATAAATTCAAAAGAACGAAAATATAGGAATTCAAATCCTATAAAACCCGTAACCATCATTGGCAACAAAATCATTCGAGTTCGAGCTAAACAGAGAACAATAATCATTTCAACTCGAATCAAGATCAAGTTCAAGCATATCAACCAGTAAAGCAAAGAGAAAAAATCACATACCATCTCGTACTGAACTCGATCAAATTTGAAGGGGCTGCGCGCAAATCAGAAGACAAGTGATCGACAAAGCAAGCTCGAGAATCATTTCGATCGGTCAACAGAAAGCGACTTCTTCAAAATTCAAAATCCTTAATTTCGAAGCAAAGAGAACGCGAAAAAAGAAAGATAGCCATTATCACAAATAACAGAGAAAGCCAGCCGAAGGAATAAAAGAAAAAGGGGAATAATATTTGGGCCGGCCTTTCTATTAGCTTTGGGTTTATAATTTATAATTATATAAGGCTTTTATTTTAAAATTAGGGTTTTGATTTTAATTTGTGTTTAATTTTTGTTTTCTCTTTTTAAACATTTGTAAATTCTAGTCGTATGACCAGGGGACGAACTACGGTGGTGTAGTTCGAGAATTCGCAACTTAGTGGCTGAGTTGTGGCAGGGTTTAGAGCGTAGAGTTAAGGTTAGTCGATTGCGGGTGTCGCGAGTTTACGTGTGTAAGCGTCTGATTGCTTAATTTCTAGTAGAAACATTGGGAGCAACATGTAGGCAGAGTTTTGCCGAAGCTGGGTAAATCTGTGTGTTCTATTTCTGCATTTATTATTCTGCTATTATCTGTGCGGCTATTATTCTGATATATATGTGTTAAAAATATTTTATAAACTTCCGCAATAATTTTTTTATGATTAATAGTATCACCCTGTTCATCCCCCTCTAGGGTGAAATCGATCCTATAGACACCTGAATTGTTTTCCTATAAATTGTATTTGTTTAATACATTCTAAAAAAATGATTGCCACAAATATTTAGCCATATTTTTATGTTGAATCATACGTAATTAATTTGAATTTTTATTTCTACAATGCAATTCTATTTTTTTTTAGTTTAATTTTTTATTTATATTATTAATAATATAAAAATGAACTTGTAAAGTAATTTATTGTTAGATCCATTTTTAAGTGATATTAAGACTTCACAAATGTTTGTAGAAGAAATTTTGAATTTGTAAAGAAAACTTATTTGTCAGATCCAATTTTTAAGTGATCCTAAATCTTAATAATAATATATGTAGAGAGATATTTTTGGTATTTCATGCTCACATCAAAAGAGTGCGACGACAAATATATTACAACTATTAATAAAGTGGAACTTCGCGCTCGGACCAAAAAATTGCACTTTACTCGTGAATTGTTTTTCATAAAATGAATATGTTTTGTTAGTTTGAATTTTGTTCTTTTGATTATATTTTAGTTGCAACATCTACGTTGATGGTAATTTAAATTTTTGTTTCTGTTAATTTGTAAAAGAAGTTAATTTGTTAGATCTTATTTTATATGGTATAAAGATTTTGTAATATTTGTAAAGAGAGGTTTTGAATTTGTAAAGAAAATTTATTTGTTGGATACTATATTTAAACAACGTTAAAATTTAATAATATTTGTTAGATTCTATGTTTAAGAGATACTAAGATTTGGTAACATTTACAAAGAAATTTTTTGAATTTATAAAAGAAGTTGGATCCAAGTTTAAATGATATTAAAATAAACAAGCATTTTCTGTAACTTACGTTGATACAAAAAAAGGTGCCATCGAAGATATTATAATTCAACAGACGTGTTGAATTATCTAGTTTAATATTTTATTATGTAGATGTGCGTATTTCATCTATTCTCATTCTAGCGAACACACAAACTTAAAAACATATTTGTTGAAACATTAAGTTTTAACTGGGTTTAAATCGTTTCAGTTCAACGTAGAAACAATAGATTAAAAATAGCATAAATTATTTTTGTTAGACGCATGTGAATGTGAAGAGAATGATACAGATAATAATACAATTGTATACAAATTAAGGGTATTTTGAGAAGTTCTTAAAAATATGAAACTGATCCTTAGTACTGTCAGCATGTACTATTTTTTAAACTTGATATCTGTTCTTTTCTAATGCAGCTTGTTCGAAGCATGCGCTTCTATTATTAACTAGCTCTTGATTTGTATGTTTTTAGTTATTGGGCTAGGTTTTTTAAGTTTTGGACCGTTATTAGTTTATTCATAAAGTTTTGGACTTTTATTATTTTGTGAAGGAATTATGAACCAATGATAAAAATTATTGCATATTAAATTGTATATAATAATTTGCGTTAAACTATTATATTAGTGAATTGTTATAAAATTACTAATGCGAACCCATGCTTCGTATACGGACCGCACTCAATCTCTTACCATTATAACATGTTTAAATGATTTATATGCTTCATTGATTAAGAAATAGTGATCTTTTTTTTATCAATTTTCAAATAAGTTTGCATTTTGTCTAAAACTTGTGCATAAATCTTTAAAAACAGTAATGCAGATAGTACTGGTGCTTGATCAACAATTGCAAAATATCGAGCAAAAATAATTTCAAAGATTAAATTTCCACACAATACATATATAAATTATACACTATAAATTTATTGTATGCATCAGCTGTTGCTCCATGCATCAGCTATATTATATGTATCTTAATTTGGTGAGATACCTTTATCAATCATTTCTTTAATACTTGATGCTGTTGATTCCATTTGCTGCTTCGGTAATAACTATCTATAAAAGCAGTGCAGGTAGCAACAATTGGTTTACACTTGACCACTGATCCAAAAATGCCAAAAGCAACGTTGACATGATTCATGAGAATGCAAGTGTTGATGATAATCCCATAACTGACTATGTCTAGAAACAATTATGCAGCATCATATTATTATAGAATGATAAGATTAGAGGATAAAGAGATTTATTTCTTTTTTGAACGATTCTTGTGAAAAATGTGCTAAATCTAAAGCATACATATTTTATGTCTGAAGTGTTAGGACTATCAACCATTATTCAACAACATTTATTTTAATGTGACGAATATCATTGTATTTCTTTTACAGTCAAAGAAAATTCAATATAATAAGAAGTATATAATTATAGTTAATGCTTTTGAGCTTTCTGATTCCATTTCTATTTCCATCTAACATTGTTGCTGTATTTTGGTAATGTTGGATTTCACCATACTTGACTGCAATTTGTGAAAGTAGAATCAGAGGCTGGAAATTTTCAAAACAATCAACGGTATAGATTAGTTAAAAGAAATAAAGTCAAACAGATTTAATAACTTTAATAATATGAAGAATCCAAAACACTATGATTTTAAAAAATTTATTTTTAGCTATCAACAATGGATATCGTTGGAAAGAATATTAAATTTGAGATTTAATGGTGAAATCGATTCTTAAATCCAATTAATGTAGAAAAAATTATCACATCTCAAAGTTTGGAATAGAAAGAAATTAAAAATATGACTGTTCATTTCTCAAAAAATGAAGGAGGCTTCTGTGCTCTTGGAATCTAACTCAATAATAATATTATAGTATAGATTCTATAGCATTAGCCCACAAGCAAGAATGGTTAATCGGTATATGTAGGTATATGTACGTATGGTATTTTAACAGCAAATCACAGTTACAAGACTAAAATATTATACGGCATTACTGCTTCCACTTCTAGCTTTCTCCAAAAAAGCGGAGAGAGGTCAACGAACTCAAGAAGTTGTACAATAAACACGTCCATTAAAGTTACCTACTTACAAACTTCACAAAACCGAAGAAAACGCAAACAACACTTGGAAAAGGGGAGGAAAAAAAAAGAAAGTAGATAGAAAAGCAGCTAGCATTCAGATTCTTGCAGTGCCTTTAACTGGTTCGCCACCAGTCCCACCAACGCCATAATCTTGATCTCTGTAACTGGGTGGCCCATACTTGCTACTGAACATACCCGCATGAAGCAGCAACACGTACAGCAACTGAGTGAAGGTCAATATTATAATGAACGCTTCCAGTGTCCTCAACCTCCATCCCCTGTACCCTCCTAACCTTATTTCCTTGCATGCCACCCTACATATATATAATTCAACCGTATATTAACAAACATTAAAATAATATCAAGACACTAGCTAGATCAATTCTTAAACACTCATATATACTTATATACCCAAAAGCTAAAGCAGTGATGGCCCAAGCAATGAGAGCAGAAGAAGCAGCAGATGAAAGAGTGTCGCTCCTCCATGCCCTCAGGTGGTACGCACCAGAAAGCTTTGATGTGAACCCAATGACACCTGCTAATATTGAGAACACCAGCAGATAAAATGTTGCTCCATTCCCTGCTAAACCTGTTTACACAAGCAAGTAAAAATATAAATACAATAATAAAGAACTTTCTTATATCATGGTGTTACAACATTAGGGTATAAATAAGCTACCAGGATGGTAGGTTTGGCCATTGATGAAGTGATTCAAGCACCAGCTCGCAAACCCGATTACTATTAAGTACATTAACAGGTTCAAGAATAGAAGTGGAGCAGCCACATTTCTCCCTACGCCTGCCATATTCCTTCTCTTCTTCTATCAATGAATTCTACAGCCGTAACAAAGTAGTGGATGTTCGATACTACAAGTGTATTCACTTAACGAGGTGCAATATTAATAGCAAACAGTAAGAGAACTCTACTGGATTCTTCCCTACTTTATTCGATGTACTTATCTTCAAGTATAAAATAAGTTATATGTTATTATATAGGAGATAAGTGTTGCAAGCTAATGACACGTGTGGTGTAAAGGGTTATAGCTGTTAAAATTTTAATTTGGCTGCTAGTTTTGGCTGCTTACATCTGGCCTTCTACGTGTTTCAGATGGACTGATTTCACCGACACAACTTATGGTCACCGCCGTCGAACAAGTATGGCGGTAATTGGATCGTTTAAATATGTTTCATGTTTATCTGTTTCGATTTGTACCCGGTTATCTGTACTGAACTCAGCCTGATTTCCGTTCTACAGTGATTAAATTTACAACTACTCCTGAAGGCCGCCTAATTAATCAAGTCAAGAAATAGAGTAAGCTTTTGAGCCAAAAAGTGGTACAACTCCACCATTCGAATGATAGAAGATGAATCTACCTATAAAATGCATATAAAGAGTAGAAGACACGCAATTTTTATAGTAGTTCGGCTAATTTGAAACCTACGACCACTTTAGCCTTATTGTGGAATGTTTTTATCATGAATAAAAGGGTTTTATTGTTCAAAACAACCTTATTTATTTGGCCAATAATTCATCTCGGTATTGACCTGTTCTTGAAGAAATGTTGGGTCGTCTAAAGGATACAAGTTCAACCCTTATCATTTTTTCTAAACTATATTTACTTTTCTTCGCTCTTCACTTTTTCGTACCGAAACCTTACAACCTTGATTCCTTAGTGACCACCGCCTGCTCTTGACCATCCAAGACCGTCGTCGTCTCCTCCTTGTTACACCCACCACCAGCTTCCCTCTTCTACTACTATCTTATGCCCAAAAGAATTCGACCCTGCATCCTTGTAGACCCAATCAAGATTCGAATTCTACAAGTGGGTACATTGATGACGGCGTCGTTGTGGCCGTAGCACGGTGATCAATGAGTCGTCATTGATGGTCGTTCGCCTATTTGCGGCCACGTGATGCCTCCAATTAAGGCCGGACTTATACGCTTCAACCAAACTATCAGCCCTTCTTCCTTCTCCACAGTGCAACATGCCCTAGATTGCCCTAAGGTTGGTCTTGTGTTTGACCCGAAGCGAATGCCTTAACTACCCAAGTTTTCTATAATCTCGTATTGGCTCTACATAGTTACACACCCCGCTTCAGGAGATTCATGGGGATCCTTTGTCGCACCATAACGCAACATTTTTGCATCCTAAAGTGTTTGAATCACTCTCTATCAAAGTTGGGTCGATCACTAGTCGTCTTCATAAATTCTGATGAGATGGTTCTTTCAAAAGAACGGTTGCATCGAATGGACTCTGATATCCGAATAATTCCATCGCACAGCACATCTAGTTATTGCACAATCCTGTGTTCCTGCAAAGAAAGCACTGTGTCGCTCCGGACAGCAGTTCCGTTATCGATTACCTAATGATAATATGTAATGTTACACCTGTATTTCCCAAGCTACGTTAGAAAAGGGCTAAGCAACATACTAGTCTAGGAGAACTGTTCCTGAAGTAAAGACCAAAAATAAAAAAGAGATAGTCCGATCTATACCATGCAACAAAGTGGTAACCAAAAAAGCTACAGTAAAATACAATAATGCGCTCGAAAGGAAGGCTACAAAGGAATCAAATCTACGTCCATCCCTTAGTTCCAGTATTACACAAAGATGTTGACGCTAGGCATAGTCAAGAGAAACAAGCAATGAGATATGTTAAATGGTGGGTTTTCTATCGGTTAGAAAATCGTCAAAAATTATATCGTTATGAACTGCAAGCACACGACGTACAATTGTAGTACGTATGCGAGTACGGGTCGATCAGTAGGGAATGAATTAAATTCTAATAATACTCGATTAAATTAACCAAATTTTTTGAATTGTTTTGAACTAAGAAAAATTGCAATAATTAAAATAGAGAAAAAGTGAACAAACTATGATGATAAGAAGCAATTTAGAGGCAAATCTACTTTCAATCTTTCATATAAATCAACATGAAATTCACTTGTAATCTCTCATTAAAATATTAAGTAGAAATGATTGATGTGCTTATTATAAGTATGATTTATTGTGCTATTAATTAGCATTTTATTGTGCTATTAATTAGCACAATTTAAATCATCAAACTTTAACACGCCATTCAACCCACTTATCAACATTCATGAAAATGATATAAAAATTAAAAATAAAATCTCTTTTAAGTATGGTCTATTTAATTAGTAACATGGACATCAAATTTTTGATTCTAGCTTAACTTTCACATCAAAGTCACTTAGACAAATGATCAAATAATTTATGTTTAAAATGGAATACGCATAGACTATTTGAGATGTCAACATAGACTATCAAAATTCACTAAAAAATACATAAACCATCATCATTCAAATTTTCCATCAAGCACATATGAGAGACTACAAACGAAATGATTATATTAATTTGATATGTTTCATAAGAGCTTCATTACCGGTAAATTGAAGGGGTTTAACTACTCACTTTTGAAAAGATGTTAACATAAATTGATGTCAACCTGAATATAAATGAAGAGAAGTGCTAATTAAAAGAAGATGGAACCAACTACTTGCATAAAATAAATCTAAACTAATTGCATGAATCGAAAGAGAGTATAAGAGAATAAAAGAGCATAAAAGAAAGCATAAATAAAAATTGCATGAAAGTAGAAACAAAGTTTAAGAAGCCATGAAATAAACTTTTATTTTTGTTTGATTTTGTGGTTACAACTTGCAGGATAGGTATAACATAATTACATGAGACATAAGGGGTATTTACACACGCTTAAAACACTAATTCATATTTTAGGAAACTAGCTAAAATACCGTTGAGAAAGTGTAACCTCCAAGTAATCATTATGGAATTAATTAATCCTCACTAACATGCCTTTAAGCCTCCATTAATCATGTGCACGTGCTTTTAATTATGGACCATATGGTAATGTGTTTGTGGACTCCTCCATGTTACATGAGTTTGTTTATTTTCATTCTTCATTTGCCTTCAACATATGTGCACGCATTCATCCATGAACCATATTCATATTTGCATTTTATTTCCTATAAATAAAAATAAAAATATATAAGTAAATTTTCTCTAATTAAATCATATACAAAATTATCATTTTACCCCCTAAATGAAGATGAATAAATGATGATTTGAAAACAATTTAAATTTTGGATTAAGCATATAAAATACCCTAATATGCTCATTTTTTAAACTAAAATAAGATTAAATATAGAAGTAAAAATATGCACTTTTACATGCACATCAAGATACTACGATCACTTGCCACAATAGATGAGTGGTTGAACTGCACGGTCAAACACCCCAAAACTTACACTTTTTAACACCTTTAAGAGCATACATGCACTACACATACCGAGGGTTGCTTAAGTAATACTGTGCAGAGTCAGAAGCATCTCAAAGGGTTACACATATGGCCACTTAAACAATGCTCCAACATAAATCCGTATTTATAGGTACACAGTAAGAGATAAACCATCCCTATTCCTAACCCATGCAACAAGGGCAACTCAAACTATAATAAACTCAAATTCCAGTCAGTTCAGATCATATTCACACATTTATTAAACTAACTTCTAGGCTAAGCCAATCACGAACCTTAAAACAGCTCAGGACTGTAGCACCTAAGAATTAGGCAAGCACTATGCAAAATGTCTCACATCAACCAACACAGCCTCACTTCAACTGTATCGGCCAAACCCCAAAAACCATGCAAACCCTTTGCCACATCAGATCAAAAAGGTGCAACCCACTGTGGTGTCCCACTACAGTTCCAAACATTCTCACTTCAATTTTGGGAGTTCTCGCCTCCAATTCAAACTTCCGCCAAAGGTTACAATAAAACAATCCAAATTAGGGGCTTCCGCCAAAAGACATGTCAGCAATCGGGACACATCTAACCAACAATGCAGATGAGGAACACATGGCATGATCCAAAGGGGGAAACGCGAGGGCGAAGAAAGAGTGATGGTAATCCGCACCCACACTAAACATGATAAATAAGAGATGGTCAGAAATATTTGGGGGACTTTTACTTTTCCCTCTTTTTCAAAATAAAGAAATTGTATTTTCTTATTTTTGAAAAAATCACACACATATCGATAGAGGAAATATAAAGGAACTTGACCCATGGACGTAAAATTGAAAAGAATCCGAACAACATAAAAATTTCTGCGTCTTCTTTACTTTCATCAATCATTATCTATATATATTTATGATGGATTATAATCCATTATAAAAATATGAATTCAGTTTGACATTCTGACAAACAGATGAAGCGCAACTACATAATTATGCAAACATCTAGTTCATAATTACTATCCAAAGGCAAGCTTAATACAAGTTAAATTTGTTGATTAAAATTTGCAAATAAACGTTTATAATTACCAATTTAATCAATCGAGGTGTTGTAGGATAAAAAAATCTTAGCAACATTTATTGGCGCTAGAACAAGGGCTTGAACCTCAATTCCCCCTTTTCTAATATCCAGAAAATCTATTGAACCCCCGTTTCCGACGAGTTTACCTACACTCCCCTACAAATCATACATCTCCTTCCTCCAAAACAGTGATGCCCCAACATACCATGCACAATATAAATCATTCCCTACCATTCACTGTTCACTACCTTCATTTATGAGTTGCATTGACTATGCGACATGTGATAACGATACTCTCGGAAACGAGAACGGTGAAACCGACCAGCAAATCAAATCCCATACCCATCTAACATCAATCCTCAAATTACTTGATAGAAAGACTCAATAACGGTTCTGCGTGGAATAAAGTTGAACGGCTACTAATAGTTGACCATTACCATCCTTCACCAATTTATAACCACAATATGGATGAGAGCACATAAGTATTTGTAGATTTGGACAGTGGTTTCGATGATGGCATGAAACCTGGGACTAGGATCTTAAAATCCCCATTACTGTTCCTAAAGAACTTGGAAAAGATTCCCTACTGTGGTCAAGCTGATAAGGACATTCGAATCTTATACTTAGGTACCGGAAAATTCAACTATGGTGCACTTCGATGACGACCTAATCTGAGCCATGCAGAAAGCTGAAGTGATCGAGATACACATCGATTTAAAAGAATAGCCACCATCCCCACTAGAACCAAACCCAACTATCAACGCCTAGATCATAGATGTTTCTCTCCTTAACCAGAGGGAAAACTCATATCAGACAGATTGTCGAGATCGAAAGTATGATGGATTCAAAATCCGTTGGAGGAGCTAAAGTCAAATCACTGACTAAACTACAAAATATAAGCGTTCAATACTGCGCTGGAAATCTCAAAGCTCATCCTGACGATCTACACTACTTATGTGAACAAGCATTGTAATTATTATAAAAAGTAATAATACATTGAACTAGATGTAGGGATATTAGATGGCCCAATCTAGTATAATAATCTCTCTTTGTTAATTGCTTTGACATAGTTAAATACTCATGCTAGACGTAAGGATATTACACGGCCCGAACCAGCCATCCAAAACACTTCTCAACGTAGATCAACTTCTCAATGGAACTGGACATAGGGATATCAGAATACCCGAAACAGCTATTAAAACGTAGCTGCTTATAACACAACTCGGCTTCTCTACCAAATTAGTCGTAGGGATATTGGACGGTCCAATCCATTATTAAAACCCCTATATTTTAATATTGTTTACATAGCACATTAGACGTACGTTATTAGACAGCCAGAGACAATATAAAAAATCATGTGCATGCGAAGGTTGTAAATATGTGACCTAACTTCGCGGTCAAATATCCATCTTCCCTCCAACTAGCGGGACAGACCGTGCCAAGCACATAAACATGAACCTACCTCTGAAAAAAGTGGGCATGTCATGTCCTGTATGTGGCAGAGTATGCATGTTATTATCACAATTAAACATTCATAAACTGCACAATAAATCAAGTCAGGAATAGCAAAGAAAAATGATGCATGGAATATACCACAGCTCAAAAATTAGGTGCAATTCCAAAAAATTATACCTCGACCAGTAAACTTCAAAAATTAAAAACTTACTCTAGTTACCTTAGTTCCGGTTCTACTGGCCGAAGATATTTTGTATAACTCAATACGCCTACGCTTACTTCACAAGCAAAAACGAATAAAAAGAATCATGACATGAATAATATTAAATTCGTAAAGTTACACATCATAGAAAAATGAAAAGCTATTCTAGGAATCTTATTCAGGCTCATAAGAAGAGCTTGATATGATCGTTTTACGACAAAACAATATGCGACAGTTTCACCCCGACCGTAAAGAAGAATGACCCGATAGGGGGAGAACAGAAGGCGAATAGTCCAATTTAGTAATAATGATTGATGAGTGAGTGGGAGTAATACGATCATGAGTGATACTGTAGTAAACTGTACGTAGGTCATAATTGAAGCTTGCCCAATGGTTGCCGTAATCCTACAGATCAAATTCATAATCCACGCGTTTGTATAAGAAAATCCGGTTGAGTTCGAGTAAAATACATGTGAAAACATCGATCGACCCGCTCTTACTGATTTATGCAATCACCTTCTTTACCTTATCATCATGAAGTTACTCTAGCAAGGAAGCCCAATTCATCCCACCTCAGGAAATAGCAATGAAGTCCAAGCTTCACATTCTAAGTTGAAAATATTATTCTCAAGGGCATTCAGATGCCTCATATCTGCCCCTCTAATTCTTTTCAATCACACCTAAAAGTTGCTCCCTCATCTTCTCAGTATCCCTAGAGAAGGGACCAAAAGGCTTTTCTGTAGTAGAAATGAAGGGCAAAACATGAGTATCCGGTGTATCTAATTCTTTTTTATAATGATTCTCCAGCTCGTTAATACGGCTTCATAATAATTTTTCAAGTCACTTTTCCACTTTAAAACTTCATCTAGATCGACCCTAGAGGGGGCATGGAGGCAACACCTAGTCTATAAGATGAATCACCGGCCAAGGTTGTAGAAGGAGTGTCTTCTGCACTAATTTGCCTTGCAATCTGCCCATCTAACCCTTCAACCTTACATTTCAAAGCTTTGATTTCCTTCATATATACAACTTTATATATCCTTTCGACATCCTTTAGTAGGTTTTCCAATTCTATGACTTTGGCCATGGCAGAATCCAATTTCTTTGTATGAATAACAAACTTCAAAACTCTAAGAAGCGGGTTGAAAATCAAATGAGCCCACATGAAATGAAATCAAGGGAGAGTACAAATAAATAAAATAAGTACAAGAAAAAATCCATAAACTTCACAAAGGAATATCAATTCACATAACATGTATATAACCTCAAACATGATGTAAGTTGCAAAACCATTGTCGAAGCAATCCTACCCTAAAACACCTAAGACATGGAACTTAAAATTGGGGCGGAATCAACAGAGAAAGTCCTTCGAGGGTCATAACAAGCCTCGATAAATGGTCAATTGGCCCCTCTACAGTTACTTCGAAACCCATAATATTACATAAGAAGTCCTGAAAAAGAGAGTGGTGGAAAATTCTGACAACACCCCTCGTGCACCATAGAAGAATGTGCCCCCTCTTACTTTCAACTTTCTCCCACTTAAGTCTCTCCGCATAGGAAGAAACACTGCCTTGAGCATTACCTAGAGAATCCTTAAGAGCAAGAATTCTCAATACAACCGTTAATACTTGCTTCCTGGAGATTTGACCAGGCAACTAGGTACTCGGCATCAGCACACTGCTCGGCAATTTATGGATCGTTCGGCATTTACAAACCGTTCGGCATTCTGAACAATCAGCGCAAATGGTTCGAATAGCATTCGTGAGTACTCGTCATTGGGAAGTGTTCGATAGTTAGGGTCATTCGGCATTTGGAGCGCTCGGCATCCACGAGCGCTCGGCATCAGAAGAACGCTCGGCATGAAAGAGCGCTCGGCATCTAGAAGCGTTCGGCATACAAGGAACGTTCGGCATCCCTGAACGTTCGGCATTAGAAGAACGCTCAACATAAAAGTACGCTCGGCATACAAGGTACGTTCGGCATACCGGGTACGTTCGATATACTGGGGACGTTCGGCATACCAAGGACGTTTGGCACACAAGGTACATTCGACATACCTTGTACGTTCGGCATACCAAGGACGTTCGGCATACAAGGTACATTCGGCATCTATAGACATTCGACATTCTTGGACTGTTCGGCATTCCAATTTCGTTCGGCATGTGAACATTGTTCGGCACAAATGCCTTGACTCGGCATTTTACCGTTCGGTCTCTCTAGTTCGGCACGCAGAGCTTACTCCATTTGGGTCGAGGTATTCAGCTACCAGGCTCACCAGGAAAGTCCAACCCATCTTCGTCTATAAATAGAGAGGCAGGGGCATAGAGAAAGGGATCAGTTTTTTGGGAGAACACTGGGGAAACTCTGCCGCATTCAACACTCACTCAAGACTTAATCTGTTACTTTGCAATTGTATTCAAGTAATTGGAAGCGGATTGTATCTGTAATCAACTATCAAGGAAAGCAATAGAAATCAACTTCAAAGTGGACGTAGGCAGTTATGCCGAACCACTATAAATTTGGTGTTCTTGTTCTCCGCATTTAAATTTACATACTATCTTCTGTTTTAATTTACTATCTTCATTAATCTCTCTACACAATCTTTCTTAAGGGTGTTAGTGGCCAATTTTGGTGCTAACATTTTGGTGCTTTCACTGAGAATTGAATTCTCAAGCTGTTAGGATCTGCTTTGTAGCTTCTAGATTGCATAAATCCTCCAGAGGAGATCCAAGATCATTGGCAAGGCATATGTTGATTCTATTTAGAGTTTTAACCAACAACTCTACCATAGGGAGACCACGAACTAGATCGGCCTCCCACAACGCAGATGTCCACGAGACTGCTAGCGTGCAACAAGTTGGACCTAGAAATCAGCAAGCAACTCGAGGTGTAGGACCCTCCACCCAAAACGAAGTGGAAGTTGTTTCCCGAGCACAGTTCAATGACTTGATAAGGGAACTTAAGGAATGTAGAAGGCAACTTTCAGAGCAAATTCAAGCCAACACTAACCTCATGACTCAGCTCACTCAGCAGCAGCGTCAGAATGCTGGAGGTAACCCTGCCCCTTATTCTGAATCTGATAGTTCGACCTCAGCTGATGAACCTCCTGGGCGTAGGCGCCATAAGAATGAAGGTGCACAGGCAGGTGTCACAGATCGATCGGCTAGGGATCAATCCTGTGAGGAGACCGGACGCCCGAATCCCCGATACCCAAACCAGGCGAGACATCAACTCGCACGGTCCCGTGGAACGGAACCCAACCTTCCATCCTCCATACAAACTCTAGACTTAACAGCTATGGTCAGGCAATTGATGAGAGAGAACCAAGGCTTGATCAATGAAGATTGGGGAGTGTCCAGAAGTCATACTTCCTTTACAGATGGTATCCTACAGGCTGAGTGCCCCCAAGAAGTTCAATATGCCGACCATCCCAGCATACGAAGGGAAGACTGATCCCAGGCAGCATGTGATGAGGTACGGATGGATGATGGATTCTGCAAGAGCTAATGATGCGACCAAGTGTAGGTGCATCCCAATCACTCTGTCTGTAATTGCCACCATGTGGTTTACTCGACTCCCCTACGATCTATATCCAGCTTCGATGAATTGGCAATGAAATTCATAAAACAATTCAGGATACATACCACTCGCCCAAAAGATGTGATGTCATTATCGAGCGTAATCCAAGCTCCAGGAGAGTCATTGAAAGCATACTTGTAGAGATTTCATGTTGCTACTACTGAAGTGAGTAATCCTAACGACCACTCAATTTTGATGGCGGAAATGCATGGAGTGGATCCAAATTCTGAATTTGGAGATTGGTTGGCAGGAAAGCTCCCAGCCACGCTAGAGCATTTTTATTCGAAAGCTCATCAGTTCATGAGAAGGGAAGAAGCCTGGTGAACAAGACGAGACAAGGCACCAGGGCCTGCTCAGGAGACTGTGAAAACTATCGTCGCCATGGAGCAAACCGGCGATAATCCGGGAATAGCTCAAGTCAACGTCCAAAGCAAGCCTGGGCAGTCTAAAGGATCTGGAGGTGGAAATCCCGAAAAGAAAAGAGAGACGGGGAAATGGAAGTCAAGGATCCCGACCTACAATGAATACACCCCGCTCAACGCATCTCTTGAGAACATCTATTTGTCAACTTGCAACACTTTTCAATACAGAAAACCACGCTCAAAGGAATCAACGGAGGAACAGAAGCGACTGGGAAGTATTGCTGCTTTCACGAGTCTTATGGGCACAACACAGAGTACTGCAGACACCTCCATGACACTATAGAAAAGTTGATTAGACAGAAGAAGCTGCCGGAGTTTGTCAAAGACCCACGAGGTGGAAGACAAGAGACATCGGACCCCGGACGCGGGCCAGCTCCACGCCAACCAGAACAACCTGCTCAAACTGTGGGTAGATTGGTTATCAACATGATTGCTGGCAGACCTCATCCTGTGGATAAGAATTGGCAGGAAATAGAGCGATATGCTAACTCTTTAAGACATGTGGAGTATGAGTGTTGTTCGAATGTGGAGGATGGAACTCCTGCAAAGCAGCAGCGCACGATGGATGATGATATTGTATTCAGGAGAAGAGATGCAGATAAGTGGAGGCTCCTACCATCGACCCGATGGTCATATCTGCGACAATCGGGCCGGCGTTTGTGAAGAGATTTCTAATTAATTGCGGAAGTTCCATCAACATCATCTTCAAGAAGGCATACGACCAAATGAAGCTGAAGACTAAGGATTTGAAACCATCTAAAGCCAGAATCCATGGCTTTAATGGCGCAGCAACGGATGCAGTGGGATATGTGGAGTTACCAGTTGAACTGGGACAAGGCGAGCGTAGGAAGGTGCGAATCATACCATTCATAGTGTTGGATGTTGAATGTCCATAAACGTATTTCTAGGATGTCCAGCCCTGGTAGAATTTACGGCAGCATTGGCCCCTTGGTGTCTGACGTTAAAATTCCCAACAGACGAAGGAGTTGGAGTGGTACACGACGATCAGGCGACCAGTCGTGCATGCTATGTGGCGGAGCTGAGAGAGGCTCGGCGTAGAGAGAAAGGAAAGGTTGCGGACAACTCCGTCCACATCCGAAATTATGATGATTGACAAGTAGCGCCCGAGCCCTGGCTCAAGCAACATTCTCGAATCTATAGAGATATAGATCCGAGAGATGATGATGGGGGACCCAGGGAAATAAATGCAGCACCGGCTGAACTAACGATTGACATCCCAGTCAGCCGGGATGACCCGTCATGAATTCTTAAAATTGGATCACAACTCGACCCCGTGGTGGCCGAGAACCTCACTGATGGAGCGATATGCTAACTCTTTATGACATGCGGAGTATGAGTGTTGTTCGAATGTGGATGATGGAACTCCTACAAAGAAGCATCGCACGATGGATGATGTTATTGTATTCAGGAGCAGAGATGAGGATAAGGTGGAGGCTCCTACCATCGACCCGATGGTCATATCTGCGACAATCGGGTTGGCGTTTGTGAAGAGAATTCTAATTGATTGCGGAAGTTCCGTCAACATCATCTTCAAGAAGGCATACGACCAAATGAAGATGGAGACTAAGGATTTGAAACCATCTAAAGCAAGAATCCATGGCTTTAACGGCGCAACAACGGATGCAGTGGGATATGTGGAGTTACCAGTTGAACTGGGGCAAGGCGAGCGTAAGAGGGTGCGAATCCTACCATTCATAGTGTTGGATGTTGACTGTCCATATAACGTATTTCTAGGACGTCCAGCCCCGGTAGAATTTAGGGCAACATTGGCCCCTTGGTGTCTGACGTTAAAATTCCCGACAGACAGAGGAGTTGGTGAGGTACACGACGATCAGGCGACCGGTCGTGCATGCTTTGTGGCTGAGCTGAGAGAGGCTCGGCGTAGAGAGAAAGGAAAGGTTGCAGACAGCTCCGTCCGCATTCAAAATTCTGATGATTGACAAGTAGCGCCCGAGCCCTGGCTCGGGTAACGTTCTCGGATCTATAGAGCCATAGATCCGAGAGATGATAATGGGGGACCCAGGGAAACAAATGCCGCACCGGCTGAGAAAACGATTGACATCCCAGTCACCCGGGATGACCCGTCAGGAATTCTTAAAATTGGATAACAACTCGACCCCGTGGTGGCCGAGAACCTCACTGACTTCTTCCGAGCAAATCTTGATGTTTTCGCTTGGACACACTCTAATATGCATGGGATTTCTCTAACAATTGCGAGTCATATGTTGAACATAGACCCAAAGTATGTTCCCGTAAAATAGAAAAGGAGAGGTATGGACCCGGAGAGGTCTGCGGCTCTCAAAGAGGAGGTGGACAAACTCAAAGCCAATGGGTTCGTCCGCGACACCCTCTATCCAGAATGGGTATCTAACCCAGTGCTAGTGAAGAAAGTAAATGGAAAGTGGAGAACTTGTGTTGATTACTCCGATCTGAATAAAGCATGCCCAAAGGATAGTTTCCCTTTACCAAGAATCGACCAGCTCGTCGACTCTACCGCCAGACATGAATTATTGTCATTTATGGATGCGTATTCAGGATACAATCAGATCTCGATGCATATTCCAGACCAAGAGCACACCAGTTTTGTCACAAATATGGGGCTATATTGCTATGTAGTAATGCCCTTTGGATTGAAAAACGCGGGAGCAACATATCGGCGTCTGGTGAATCGAATGTTTAAAGACCAGATCGGTAGGACAATGGAAGTCTATGTGGATGACATGCTCGTGAAGTCACGGCAGTCAAACGACGACATTCGAGACTTGGCAGAAATGTTTGATATACTCAGACATTATGGTATGAAGATCAACCCCTTGAAGTGCTCTTTTGGTGTCGCAACAGGAAATTTCTTGGGTTTCAATGTGAATGCACATGGAATTGAAGCTAACCCGAAGAAGATTTAGGCTATCCGAGATATACAAGTGCCCAGAACTATAAAGCAAGTACAAAGCCTGAACGGAAAGGTGGCAGCGCTGAGCCGATTCATATCCAGAGCCACGGATAAATGCATTCCTTTCTTCGACGTGATAAAGAAGGGAAAAAGGAATTTCGAGGGGGCATCCGACTGCGAGGAAGCATTTTGAGCTCTGGTAAGGCATTTGGAGAGCCCCCCGGTACTATAGAAACCAATCGACCATGAAAGGCTGTATGTATACTTGGCAGTATCCCAGCACGCTATTAGTATGGCTCTGGTTCACGAGGAGGACCGAGTTCAAAAGCCAGTATATTATGTCAGTAAACGCTTGACGAGGGCAGAAAGAAATTACCCCAAGATCGAGAAATTAGCTTATTGCTTAGTGATTGCATCACGCAAGCTTCGCCCATACTTCCAAGCACACTTAATCGATGTTTACACTGATCAACCTCTGCGACAGGTACTCCAACGACTGGAAGCTTCCAGAAGGATGTTAAAGTGGAACATCGAATTTAGTCAATTCGACATTACCTACCTACCGCGAAGGGCCATATAAGGACAAGCACTGGCTGACTTCATTGCTGAATTTACTATGTCAGACGAATCAAACGACCATAATGTTATACCGCCCATTCAATCGAAGATGTACACCGATGGGGCATCTAACGACCGTTGTTCGAGGGTTGGCATAGTTCTTGTAACTCCTAAGAATCAATAAGTTTGCTACGCTTTGAAGCTCGAATTCACAGCAACGAATAACGAAGCCGAATATAAAGCGCTGATTGCCGGCTTAAGACTTATCAAAGAACTAGGGGTGAAATCGGTTGAAATTTTTAGCGACACGCAGCTGGTGGTTTACCAAGTACGAGGAGACTATCAAGCAAGGGGCAGAGACTTACCCCATATTTGGCCCGAGTTCGGGAGCTACTATCGAATTTCGAGTATTATGATATTTCACATGTCCCGCGTGAGCAAAACAGAGCAGCCGATGCATTGGCAAAATTCGCAAGCACTGGTGATGCGAAACAGATGGGATTATTTCCTGTCGAAACCTTACATGTTCCGAGTATAAATATGATGGAGGTAGATTTCGTGTTAGAAACAGAAATCGAGAAGGAATCGTGGATGACCCCAATCAAGCAGTACTTGCTATTCGAGTTCTTAATCGAAGAAAGGAGCGAAAGACGACAAGTCCTTCGTAAGGCTTCACAATATATAATACAGGATGGGGTGTTGTACCGAAGGGGATTCTCGACCCACTTACTCCGGCGCGTGGCCCACGATGAGATAAAACGAGTATTAAAGGAGGTCCAGAGGGAGAGTGCGGTGACCATACTGGGGGGCAGACATTAGCGAAGAAAATCCTCCGTTACGGATACTATTGGCCAACTGTGAATCGGGATGCTGCAGACTATGTGAGAAGATGCGATAAATGCCAGATATATGCGAAAATCCCAAGAGCTCCGCCGATAGAACTCACACAAATGGTTAGTCCCTAGCCATTTGCAATGTGGAGGATCTACCTAGTTAGTTCTTTACCCATAGCCAAAGGTGGAGCGAAATATGCAATAGCTGCGGTCGACTACTTTATCAAATGGGCAGAAGCAGAGCCTCTGGCCACAATAACTACCAAGAAGGTTATAAATTTCGTCGTACGAAATATCATATGCCATTTTGGCCTTCCACGGACCATCATTACAGACAATAGAACTCAATTCGAAAGCAAGGAGTTCAAAGAGTTTTGTCAGAAATATGGCATTGAGAAGAAGTTTGCAGCGGTTGCTCACCCGAAAGCCAACAGAGAAGTGGAAGCCGTAAACAAGATAATCAAGTCCATATTGAAAAAGCGTCTGGAAAAGGCTAGAGGCAAGTGGGTGGATGAACTTCCAACGGCGCTTTGGGCCTACAGGACCACCCACAAGACCGTGACTGGCCACACTCCATTCGCATTGGCATATGGCACAGAAGCTGTCATGCCCGTGGAACTTGAAGTTCCATCACATCGGGTGACTTATTACGACCCCGAGTCGAACCAGAATCTTTTATTGGAATCGTTGGACTTCATTGACGAAAAACACGAAGAAGCCAATTTGAAAGGGGCCGCATACAGGCATAGAGTCGCTAAATATTATAACGAAAAGGTCCGAACGAGAAGTTTTGGTGTGGGAGACCTCATTTTGAAACATGTTTTTCCGATCCCATCTCATATGGATCCCGCATGGGAAGGTCCATACATCATCGAACGGAAGCTTGGAGAAGGAACTTTCAGGCTAGCGACCGTCGATGGTGCGACACTCCCCCGAGCATGGAACAACGAGCACTTGCGGCATTATTATACTTAGTCTATTTCTTTCATGTATTAGTTGCATTTATTTCCAATATGATTTTATTTCTAGTTCTTGGCATGTAGTAAGACAATTTAGCTTGCTTTCATTAATAAAGGCTTGAAGCCATCTTTTTCATGAATTACTAATGCTTTTGTGTATGTTGATCCTGTGACAGGCAAATGAAACTATATTATTCTGGCTGACATACGAACACGTGCAGACACTCAAATCTCCTAGTCTCTAGAGTGCGGACTGGAGTACTCTAAGTCCTTGGAGCACGGACTCGAGTAAAACGACTCAAATATCCAGGTCTCCAGAGTGCGGACTGAAGTACTCTAAGTCCTCGGAGCGCGGACATGAGTATATATGAATCAAATCTCCAAGTTCCTAGAGTGCGGACTGGAGCACTCTAAGTCTCCGGAGTGCGGACTCAAGTATAAATGACTTAAATCTCCAAGTCCCTAGAGTGCAGACTGGAGTACTCTAAGTCCCCGGAGTGCGGACTCGAATATAAACGACTCAAACCTCCAAGTCCCCAGAGTGCGTACTGGAGTACTCTAAGTATTCGGAGCACGGACTCGAGTATAAACGACTCAAACCTCCAAGTCCTCAGAGTGCGGATTGGAGTACTCTAAGTCACCGGAGCGCGGACTCGAGTATAAACGACTCAAATCTCCAAGTCCCTAGAGTGCGGACTGGAGTACTCTAAGTCCCCGGAGCATGGACTCGAGTATAAACGACTCAAATCTCCAGGTCCCTAGAGTGCGGACTGGAGTACTCTAAGTCCCTGGAGCACGGACTCGAGTATAAACGACTCAAATATCCAGGTCCTCAAAGTGCGGACTGGAGTCCTCTAAGTCCCCGGAGCGCGGACTCGAGTATAAACGACTCAAATCTCCAAGTCCCAAGAGCGCGGACTGGAGTACTCTAAGTCCCCGGAGCACGGACTCGAGTATAAACGACTCAAACCTCTAAGTCCCCAGAGTGCGGATTGAAGTACTCTAAGTCCCCGGAGTGCGGACTCGAGTATAAACAACTCAAAACCTCCAAGTCCCCAGAGTGCGGACCGGAGTACTCTAAGTCCTCGGAGTTCGGACTCGAGCATAAACGACTCAGAATCTTCCTTTCCCCAGAATGTGGACTGGAGTACTCTAAGTCCCCGATGTGCGGACTAAAAAATATTCTAAGTGCTTGAAGCTCGGAAGGAAAAATGAACAACTCTCAAAGAATCTCCGAGCTATATGAAGGTGAATCGAGAAGCCCATGTTATTTACAACAACTTGGATTTAAATCACAATCATACAAAAGTTGAATGATAAGAGCCTTTCGAAAGACAGAAAAAGGAACTAAGCTTTATTCTGAAAAAGTTTCTACTACAAGCCCTCCAAAGTTCAGAGTCGACAATCTATTTACAAAGGCTACGGAAGTAGATGAAAATAATTACATAACTTAAACTAACTCTCGTTAAATGAGAGTAATGATCACTTCTTGTGCTTTTTCGACTTCTTCACCTCCTTTGTCTTCTCGGACGACTCCTCTCCTGTGCGTTTACCCTTGGCACTCTTCTTTGATGGAGTGGTAGCAACTGAAGAAGTACGGGGAACATCCATGGGCTTGGACCCGCCAGGAAGGATGAATTTCAACGGCTTACGCAAAGGGTCGTCCAGGTCCATAACTCAAGGCTCCACCTTGATCTTGGCTGTCTCTCTCTTCTCCACCTCGAGCGGCTCCTTCATACTCAGCTCAGATGTGTGTTCGAAGGTGCCTGTAATTTCTACTTCATAACTCCCATCGATGAGAGAAGAAGTCTCATATTTGTCCTCATCCAGCGCTCCAATCACCGAAGCATCTGGCCCGGGAGCCTCTCCTACATGAGTGGCCCCACTTATCTTTCCCTCCACCTCCTTGGCGACATCGCTCCTCGGAGTGGGCCCGGGATCAAAATGGCCTGCGAAAAATCATGAAAAACAAGCATTAGAATACAATAGTCCTTCATAAAGAATGATGACTTTTGAAATCTTAAAGTAAAGGGTTATCTACCAGGTTCCGGCAGGCTCTCAGCCGTTAAGGGGGTCTCACCCTCCGGAATGGGAGATAGAATATGGATGCCAAGGCCGGGCTGCTCCGGATTGTAACAGATATGCTGCTCAAATGGATCAAGTATCGGCCGATCGGCCGATTGAGTAGGCACTTGAGCTGGAGGCACGACCCCGGATGGACCGGTAATAACTTCTTTCCCTTTCTTTGAGGGGGAGCCTTTGCAATAAATTGCTTTAGCCACTGACAAGTCCGAACGCTCGTTTCCCTTGAGGAATTCTTTTATCAAGGCCCCTGTGATGTCCCGGAAATTTGGGCAATATTTATTTAATAATTTCATTAATAATTATTTTAAGATGTGAAGTATTGATTTAATAATCCATTTCAAACATAATTTTCTTTTGAAAATTTATAATTATTTAGTTTGATAAATGATATTCTTTTAAAAATTTAATAATAATTGAATTTGAGAATCTTATTGTTTTAAAATGTTAAAAATGTTTAAATGACAAAATTTCCTTTCTAAGCCGATTTAAAAATATTTTATTTATAATGTATATATGTGTATACATTGTAAATAGGAGTTTTGATTTTAATTTTTAATTTTTAATTTAATAAAGGATATTTTCAAATTTATAATATATATATAGGTGTATAATTTATGAATTGATCAAATTAAATTGAAAATAGAATTGAAACTTTTTCATAAGTCAATTTATAGATCTATCTTGTATTTTCAAAAAGAAATTATAGTAAATATTTTGTTATAAATATATAATAGTTAAAAATTGTATTTTATAATAAAGTTTATTTTGTTTTATCTTAAAATTGTTTTGAAATAAATTTAGTTTATTTATATTAGAGTATAGTATATTTGAAAATCTTGAATAAAATGAATTCAACATTATTCTTTTCTTTTCAAAAGTTTCTCTTTTGAAAATTGGTTTTAAATAATTTTAAAAATATTCAAGCAAATATTTAAATATGTAAAGATAATTCATTTGTAATCATTTAAAGATTAAATATAAATAAACATACAAAACATCTTAAGTTTAAATTAGAATGGTTATATCTTAAATTAAAACATTTATAAACAAAGACATTTATCTTTATATTAAAATCTTACATGTGTTAAGCTTCATGTTTTTAAGTAGACACTTGTAATTTATTTTCATACTTAAGTAACAAGCGGCATTACTAAAACATTATTGAATTAATTATTTTAGATAAAAACTTAGAACAAATCTTTTGTTTCAAACATTTTATCTTCTATAATGAATCAAAATTCAGATCTATGAAAACTGAAATCATTTTCACTCAAAAAGCCACAGCCCAAACTTAATCAATTTTTTGCAAATATCAAAACCATATTAGATCTGCAATCAAAGGTTTTAAAACCTGCAAAAGAAAACACATCTGGAAATCCTGTTAACCTGCAAACAAATTCAATTTCTTCAACCTGTAAGATTAATTCAAGCAAAATGAAAAAGGGGAAGCATGCAGACCAAAATCATCATCAAATGCAGTTCCAAAAGCCTGCAAAACATCAAGCTAAAACCAATTTCAAACAGCTTGTTAGCACAGATTCAATCTGCATTGGAATTCAGGCTGCAGGAATGAATTTCATCTGGATTGCTCTCTTCTTTTTCAATTTAAAGGTGAGTAAATTTTCTATCTTAAAAACAGTTTCTTCTTTTAAAATCAAACTATCAAGATTTGCAGAAATCAAGTTTAATTCAAAATGTTATTTTCAATTAAGAAAATCAAAACAGTGGTAAATTAAATAAAAATAACTGCACTATTTTTCTTTTTAGTAAGTAACCTCAAAAGTTTATAGGTTGTACTAAAATTTATCTGTGCATGAGTTTATATATATGCTTGACTGTTGTGTGATTATGCCTGCATACATTCTTATATACGCAGATAGTTGTGATGAAAAATTCCTACAGACTTGCTACTGTTTTTATTAGGATTTTAAATACAAATCCACTTATTTATGTCTGAATCTAAGTTAGGAATTATTATGTAAACAATTTGAGTTTGTAGCATAGATTTAGGATTTGTAAAAATTTTATTTTAGAAGAGTAAAATCTGTTACTTTTGGAAAAAAAAAACAACAGACATTAGTTTTCAAAAAAAGTAAGATTGTCCACATCTTAAAATTATTCAAACAAGTTTAAAAACTTCAATGCATGATTAAAAACATGTATATTAAAACATGCATCAAGTTTTTAAAAGCTTCTGAGGAGTCAGTAGTTTAGACTGTGCAGTATTTTGGAATTTTGGGGTATCAAACCATTTAGTAAATTTTTGGATCTGGAATTAATTCTGGAGGTGTATGATTGACTGGAGAGAGTGGGAAAATAAGGGGAAGTAGATCAGAGAGTTGAGGTGATGACAGTAGGGTTTTTCATGTTTGATCCCTAGTTTTAGTGTAGCAGAGGTTTTGTTCTGCCTGTACTCTGTGGTGATTCGAGTGGTTCGTGGTTTTGGGGTTTGGCAGTGGGGATATAGGTGGAGCATTGGCTAGAGTTGGAGGTCGTGAAATGGCCGGAGTAGGTTGAAGTGAGAGTTGACAGGTTTGGTATGTTGGTGAAGCTCTTCAGGTTGCTGTTTTTATTTTTGCTTAATCCTGATTCTCAAGCTTCAGAGGATTTGTGATGGACATTATCAAGTAGGGGGATGGATGGTGTATTGGAGGGGTTGGTGAAGGATGCTGGAAGCCGCCGGAGCAGGGTGCATTTGCACAGTGGATAGTGGTCTCTGGTGAACTCTGGTGTGCAGGTTTTAGTGACTCGAAGTCACCCTCGTGTATTTTGTATTGTGGCTCGAAGTGAGAAGGGTTTTGACCCGAAGTATCTTGTTGGTAGTCTCGGGTTCAGTTGTGCAGGTGGTAATCTGTGCTGTGTTTTTTTTAGAAAAAACTGGAAAACTCAAATGTTTAAAAGCAATGATTTAATTTAAAGTGTGGGTATGGTTTAAATTCAAGTAAGTTATGAATTCAAAAGTTTAAAATGAAGAATTCAAATATAAAGTAAGATTTAAACTTAAATTTGGAAACAGTATAAATATAGTTTCAGGTTTTTGAATCCAGATTTTCTATTTTTAAACAGTTTTGTTTTTTAAAAAAATCTGAAGGGAATTCAATTTTAAAAAAACAAAGATTTAAATTCAGAGGTAAGTTTGAATTTGGATTAAGAATACTTTTGAATTCAAAGTTTAAAAATGGAACTTTTAAATTTTGAGCAAGATTTAAAATTTAGTTTTGAAATCAAGTTTTAAGTATGATTTCAGTTTGCTTTGAAATGAGTTTGAATTCAAAACAGTTTTGAATTTTTTTTAAATATTGAACAGAAAATGTTTTTAAGTAGAATTTAAATACGAATTTGATTTCAAATAAGGTTTAAATTTAAAAGAATTCTTTCCTTTAAGTATTGAATAAAATTATGATATGTTCAAAATTGAAAGTTAAATAATCTATCTATTTTCAAATGTTTGATTTCTTAGTAAAATTTAGTAATATTGACTTTTAAACTTTTCTTATATAATAATGTTAGTTCTTTACTTTTAGGTTTATTAAATTATTTAAATTTGGATAATGTTTATATGGTTAAACATTTTTAAATCTTAAATTTTAAAATGGAAGTTGAATTTAAATTTTAGGAGTGTATTGTTTAAATAAATTTGAATAATTAATAAGTCATTAATAAGTAAATAGATTAATTTGGAAATAATTAAGATAATTTAGAAATTTACTTATTAAATTGATTTTAATTAATGTTTTGGATTAATTCATAATTAAAGATGATTAATGAATAATTAATCTAAGGTAATTTTCTTAAGTAAGGAATTAATAAAAATGTTGTTAACTATCTAAGGATAATTAATAATTAATTAATGTGATTAATTTTGATGGATTAATTAGATTAATTAATTGAAGATAATCAATTGTAATTTGATAAGTATAATTACTTTATAAAAATAATTAAGGGATTAATTACTTATTGTAATTAATTTTGATAATGTGCTTTGTTTAAATTAATTAATTTAGTTTAATTAATTTGAGAAATAATTTAATAATTTAATGATAATAATTACTTAATGTAATTTATGGAACGGGATTTCTTAAAGAAGTGATAATTGATAATTACTGGAATGTAATTAATGAAAGGTGATTTATTTTAATAGTAATTTGGATAATTACTTTTGTAATTAATCAAGGAATTAATTAATAAAGATAATTAGTTATTGGATAATTAATTTATTAATAAGTAATTAAGGGTAGTTAATTACAGGAGTAAGTATTAATCATGGTGATTAATGATTAGATTAATTACTAAATGTAATTAGATTTAATTGAGTAATTAATTTAAATATTAATTAGGGATCATTAATTATTATAATTAATGATGTAATTAAGAATTGTTTAATTAAGTAATAATTAATTAATTAAATGATTAATTAATTGTAACCAATTAAGGATAAATATAATTAATTATAGTTAATTAATAAATGAAGTAATTAAATGTTAATTACTTATGATTAAGGTTAATTAATTTTATGAAATTAATTTAAGACTAATTACTTATTGTAATTAGTGAATGATTAATCAAAGGTGTTTAATCAAGTTGAATACTTAGTGAATGATTAATTAACTAGGTTGATTAATCAATAGAATTATAAGTAGGATTTATAGGTGAGTAATTAATTTAATTTATTTTAAATTAATTAAGGATAGAAGTAATTAATTTAATTCATTTTAAATTAATTATAAATAATGGATAATATATCATTGCTTATAAATGATATTGATATACCTTTGGATGGTTGTGATCTTAGAAATGAGATGAGTAGTATCTATAGGATATGGATGCTTAGTTATAATATGATGGATTATTTTGGTTGTGATGATTGACTGTTGTGATGATTATCTGTTGTGATAATATTATGGGTTATATGTTATGATAAATGTAGTTTACCTATCTGTGTGAAATAGATAAAAATAAAATGAGTTAATTGTTTAAAACCCTTAAGTACAACTTGGACATTAAAATGGCGTTTGGTTTCGGTGAGACCGGGATCGGATTTCCATATTTGGATATCCGAAAACCACATTGATTCCAATTTAAACGTTAGGTCGTTAATCCAATTGGAGCAAGTGAAGACTCGAGGTGTAAGGGCTATATGTCAGTATAACTCTGTGAGTGATTCTGTAATGAGTTTGACGGAATAGTACTTATAGATTCGAGATGGCGATTTAGAGAGCAAGGGTTATTGTCGTTAACTCTGAGGGTGATTCCAATACGAGTGTAACGAGATAATGCCTTCGGTTTCGTTCGAACCCGGAACGAACTTGTATGGATTGAATGCTTCAGAACATCGTCAGGTGGACGATGAGCATTCTAAGATAGATGTGTTCTCTAAAGGTAATCGCAGCCTCAAGCCTCATCACCCGGGAATGGCTAAAACAGGGGAGGTGCAGCAAGGCTTCGTGGGTAGCCCCCACTTGAGAGTGAGATTTACCCCTATCTAGAGGTCCCTTTTATTTCGGCTGTGTGGACGGTTGAGAGCTCCAACTGTCGGGGTTATCTTGTTCGGAACTATTCAGTAAGGAATGGGTCCAGCCTTGTGTTGCAGGGGATTGGGAGTAATCCTCGGTACGGTGATCTAGGCCACGTACTGTGATGGGCGGTACCCCAGTAGCCTTGCCATTGATGGAATCCAAAATCCAATAAGTGCCTGTACGGTTTTGATTGTGCCTAACTATGTTGGAACGTGAGATGTAAGCATTTCAGCTATTTCTGTATTTTATTTTGAAAACCCTAGACACTATTATAATATCACTGGATTTCCTATCAAATGCTTTGGTTAGCGTAAGGTAAAAACTTTTCCATGTTTATGTGTGGGAAGTCTTACGTGATACCTTTTGTTTTCAAAGGATTTTCTAAAAGTTAAGCAACTTTTAAACCCGTTTACTCACACCATACCCCTATCTGACCCGAGTGTTTATTTTCTGTTTTATTAAACTCTTGGGTACTCATATTACGTATGAGTAGTCAAGTGATTCAAGATTGCTTTGACGAGTTCTGGAGGAGATAATGGAGCAGGAGGCTTCAACTTGTAGATATATATAGTGGTTCCGCTGTCTTTGAGTTGTATTTGTTTTTCTCTGATATACTTGAATTGTAATCGCTAGACAGATGTTTATAACTGTCTAGTTTGTGTTGTATTGGCTGTAAAACTCTGATGTATATGATACTATGTAAAGTATTATGTGATATAATATAATTTATTTGTTCCGCTGTGAGATTCTGAGGTTGTCTGATTCTTTCTTTCCTTTCTTTTCTCTTTTCTATCCCTTTCTTTCTTCTTAACGATGCGACTTCCTGGAGTTTGGAAGTTGGGTCGTTACAACGTGGTATCAGAGCATTAGGTTGAGTGAATACCTAGGCTCTGTAGTGGTGTCTTCCTTGAGAGAGCGTACTTGTAATTTTAAATATAAACATATTTAATTCTATCTATCTGTTGGGTTACCTGTTCAGGTTTTCCAATATAAGTAATAAAGGTGGATAGGGTAGTGGTGTGTGTAACACAACTACCAATGGTTGGAGTTCTGAATGTTTGAGCTTGGAAGTGATCTGCTAGGGCAGTACTGGGCATCTTGAGTAGTTTGGCAATTTGGTGTGAAGGATTTCACTGATCTCTGAAGGAAAATCTTTTCAAGATTCGGAGTGTATCTTTGGATTTTAAGCTTGATTTCACTCGAGTTAGTGGATTTTCTTAAGTCTGGATTAGTTTGGAGTACTGAAGCCAGCAATGGTATTTTGGCAACCTTAGGAAGGAGTTCTGTCTGTATTTGAGTTTGAGACTCAGTTTGGCAGAGTGTTTTGTGTTTGGTTTGGAGTCGAGTTTCCTGAGGGATATTTGTCTTCTGAAGGCTCTATTGTGGAAGTGGCTGGTGTAGCTTTGAGGTTCGATGAGCTTGTGGGTAAGGAAGTTTTTGGCAGCAGCAGCAGCAGTGAGTGGCCTGTTTCGTCGATGGTTCTGAAGTCTCTGTGAATCTTTTGTCAGTAGGCCGGGCAGATGGTGAAGCTTGTCCATTTCTTCTGGAAGCTCAGCTGGGTGTGCTGTTTGTGGTTGAAGGTGAACCACTAGTTTCCCTTTTGATTTGAAGGCTTTGGCTGTTCTGATTATTGAAGAGAGAACGATTTCTTGGAATCTAAACTGAGTAGAATCGCAAAAGTGACTTGCGATGATCCGGGAGTTTCCTGAGTAACCTTTGTTTGGATTGAAGCATCTCTATAAGATGTTTATTTTATCAAAGTAGTTTGATATTTTCTGGATGTCTTCGAAGGAGTTAAGTTTTGCATCCGCATCAGGAGATTGAGTTCTGTTTCGACTTGGTTTTTGGAGATTTTATGGAAATTTGATGAACAATGTTTTCGGGATAAGTTAATCAAGCTTGTACCTGTGTTCATCAACAACATTCTCAAATCAGAGTTGCACAGTGGAAGCATGGTGGCAGCTATTCCAGAATAGCAACACCCGATTCATTGGGAATTTGTGTTTTGTCTTGGATCAGAGGATTTCTATAGGAAATTCACTTTAATCTGGAGACTTGGATGTCTTGTGCATTTGTTTTGTTTTCTGGAATAGGTGTAGTTTGTTTGAAGTCTTCTGATATCTGTAGTAGAGTTTGTGTGGTGGATTGGATTGATCTAGAATGTTGAAGGAAGCCCAGGATCGACAGGCAAGATTTGTGGATAAGAGATTGGACCTTTCTGTTTTCTCTCAAGGGTTAAGTAATTCATCTACAAGATTGGATTGCCAGTTTGGATAACTGGGATTCGATGTATTTCACGTATCTCTGAGGAAATACGTGTATGATCTATCCCTGGTTGTGGAACCAGCAGGTCTGAGATTTTGGTTGTTGAGTCAGACTCGTCTGCAGTCTGATGTCTTGTCTTGTGTTGTAGATAGTTGTGAATAGGAGTTTTGGAGCTTCTTAGTATTGATAGTTTGGATTCTCTAGAGCGAGTATCCCGGTATATATATATATATACTTGGGGAAACTCGATAAAATTTTATCTAGAATTTGTCTGGATAATTTGATTTGTTTGATTGGTTGAATTGGTTGTTTTGATTGTTAGCATATGTTTGATATATGCTTGTGTTTTAAATAAAATCTTTAATGAGATTATTAAATTACCTTTGCTTTTAAATTTAGGGGACGAAATTCTTTTAAGGGGGGAGGAATGTGATGTCCCGGAAATTTGGGCAATATTTATTTAATAATTTCATTCATAATTATTTTAAAATGTGAAGTATTGATTTAATAATCCATTTCAAACATAATTTTCTTTTGAAATTTTATAATTATTTAGTTTGATAAATGATATTCTTCTAAAAATTTAATAATAATTGAATTTGAGAATCTTATTGTTTTAAAATGTTAAAAATGTTTAAATGACAAAATTTCCTTTCTAAGCTGATTTAAAAATATTTTATTTATAATGTATATATGTGTATACATTGTAAATAGGAGTTTTGATTTTAATTTTAAATTTTAAATTTAATAAAGGATATTTTCAAATTTAAAATATATATAGGTGTATAATTTATGAATTGATCAAATTAAATTGAAAATAGAATTGAAACTTTTTCATAAGTCAATTTATAGATCTATCTTGTATTTTCAAAAAGAAATTATAGTAAATATTTTGTTATAAATATATAATAGTTAAAAATTGTATTTTATAATAAAGTTTATTTTGTTTTATCTTAAAATTGTTTTGAAATAAATTTAGTTTATTTATATTAGAGTATAGTATATTTGAAAATCTTGAATAAAATGAATTCAACATTATTCTTTTCTTTTCAAAAGTTTCTCTTTTGAAAATTGGTTTTAAATAATTTTTAAAAATATTCAAGCAAATATTTAAATATGTAAAGATAATTCATTTGTAATCATTTAAAGATTGAATATAAATAAACATACAAAGCATCTTAAGTTTAAATTAGAATGGTTTTATGTTAAATTAAAACATTTATAAACAAGACATTTATCTTTATATTAAAATCTTACATGTGTTAAGCTTCATGTTTTTAAGTAGACACTTGTAATTTATTTTCATACTTAAGTAACAAGCGGCATTACTAAAACATTATTGAATTAATTATTTTAGATAAAAACTTAGAACAAATCTTTTGTTTCAAACATTTTATCTTCTATAATGAATCAAAATTCAGATCTATGAAAACTGAAATCATTTTCACTCAAAAAGCCACAGCCCAAACTTAATCAATTTTTTGCAAATATCAAAACCATATTAGATCTGCAATCAAAGGTTTTAAAACCTGCAAAAGAAAACACATCTGGAAATCCTGTTAACCTGCAAACAAATTCAATTTCTTCAACCTGTAATATTAATTCAAGCAAGATGAAAAAGGGGAAGCATGCAGACCAAAATCATCATCAAATGCAGTTCCAAAAGCCTGCAAAACATCAAGCTAAAACCAATTTCAAACAGCTTGTTAGCACAGATTCAATCTGCATTGGAATTCAGGCTGCAGGAATGAATTTCATCTGGATTGCTCTCTGTCTTTTTCAATTTAAAGGTGAGTAAATTTTCTATCTTAAAAACAGTTTCTTCTTTTGAAATCAAACTATCAAGATTTGAAGAAATCAAGTTTAATTCAAAATGTTATTTTCAATTAAGAAAATCAAAACAGTGGTAAATTAAATAAAAATAACTGCACTGTTTTTCTTTTTAGTAAGTAACCTCAAAAGTTTATAGGTTGTACTAAAATTTATCTGTGCATGAGTTTATATATATGCTTGACTGTTGTGTGATTATGCCTGCATACATTCTTATATACGCAGATAGTTGTGATGAAAAATTCCTATAGACTTGCTACTGTTTTTATTAGGATTTTAAATACAAATCCACTTATTTATGTCTGAATCTGAGTTAGGAATTATTATGTAAACAATTTGAGTTTGTAGCATAGATTTAGGATTTGTAAAAATTTTATTTTAGAAGAGTAAAATCTGTTACTTTTGGAAAAAAAAAACAACAGACAATAGTTTTCAAAAAAAGTAAGATTGTCCACATCTTAAAATTATTCAAACAAGTTTAAAAACTTCAATGCATGATTAAAAACATGTATATTAAAACATGCATCAAGTTTTTAAAAGCTTCTGAGGAGTCAGTAGTTTAGACTGTGCAGTATTTTGGAATTTTGGGGTATCAAACCATTTAGTAAATTTTTGGATCTGGAAGTAATTCTGGAGGTGTATGATTGACTGGAGAGAGTGGGAAAATAAGGGGAAGTAGATCAGAGAGTTGAGGTGATGACAGTAGGGTTTTTCATGTTTGATCCCTAGTTTTAGTGTAGCAGAGGTTTTGTTCTGCCTGTACTCTGTGGTGATTCGAGTGGTTCGTGGTTTTGGGGTTTGGCAGTGGGGATATAGGTGGAGCATTGGCTAGAGTTGGAGGTCGTGAAATGACCGGAGTAGGTTGAAGTGAGAGTTGACAGGTTTGGTATGTTGGTGAAGCTCTTCAGGTTGCTGTTTTTATTTTTGCTTAATCCTGATTCTCAAGCTTCAGAGGATTTGTGATGGACATTATCAAGTAGGGGGATGGATGGTGTATTGGAGGGGTTGGTGAAGGATGCTGGAAGCCGCCGGAGCAGGGTGCATTTGCACAGTGGATAGTGGTCTCTGGTGAACTCTGGTGTGCAGGTTTTAGTGACTCGAAGTCACCCTCGTGTATTTTGTATTGTGGCTCGAAGTGAGATGGGTTTTGACCCGAAGTATCTTGTGGTGATCTCGGGTTCAGTTGTGCAGGTGGTAATCTGTGCTGTGTTTTTTTTTTTAAAAAAAAATCTGGAAAACTCAAATGTTTAAAAGCAATGATTTAATTTAAAGTGTAGGTATGGTTTAAATTCAAGTAAGTTATGAATTCAAAAGTTTAAAATGAAGAATTCAAATATAAAGTAAGATTTAAACTTAAATTTGGAAACAGTATAAATATAGTTTCAGGTTTTTGAATCCAGATTTTCTATTTTTAAACAGTATTGTTTTTTTTTAAAAATCTGAAGGGAATTCAATTTTAAAAAAACAAAGATTTAAATTCAGAGGTAAGTTTGAATTTGGATTAAGAGTACTTTTGAATTCAAAGTTTAAAAATGGAACTTTTAAATTTTAAGCAAGATTTAAAATTTAGTTTTGAAATCAAGTTTTAAGTATGATTTCAGTTTTCTTTGAAATGAGTTTGAATTCAAAACAGTTTTGAAATTTTTTTAATTATTGAACAGAAAATGTTTTTAAGTAGAATTTAAATATGAATTTGATTTCAAATAAGGTTTAAATTTAAAAGAATTCTTTCCTTTAAGTATTGAATAAAATTATGATATGTTCAAAATTGAAAGTTAAATAATCTATCTATTTTCAAATGTTTGATTTCTTAGTAAAATTTAGTAATATTGATTTTTAAACTTTTCTTATATAATAATGTTAGTTCTTTACGTTTAGGTTTATTAAATTATTTAAATTTGGATACTGTTTATATGGTTAAACATTTTTAAATCTTAAATTTTAAAATGGAAGTTGAATTTAAATTTTAGGAGTGTATTGTTTAAATACATTTGAATAATTAATAAGTCATTAATAAGTAAATAGATTAATTTGGAAATAATTAAGATAATTTAGAAATTTACTTATTAAATTGATTTTAATTAATGTTTTGGATTAATTCATAATTAAAGATGATTAATGAATAATTAATCTAAGTAATTTTCTTAAGTAAGGAATTAATAAAAATGTTGTTAATTATCTAAGGATAGTTAATAATTAATTAATGTGATTAATTTTGATGGATTAATTAGATTAATTAATTGAAGATAATCAATTGTAATTTGATAAGTATAATTACTTTGTAAAAATAATTAAGGGATTAATTACTTATTGTAATTAATTCTGATAATGTGCTTTGTTTAAATTAATTAATTTAGTTTAATTAATTTGAGAAATAATTTAATAATTTAATGATAATAATTACTTAATGTAATTTATCGAACTGGATTTCTTAGAGAAGTGATAATTGATAATTACTGGAATGTAATTAAGGAAAGGTGATTTATTTTAATAGTAATTTGGATAATTATTTTTGTAATTAATCAAGGAATTAATTAATAAAGATAATTAATTATTGGATAATTAATTTATTAATAATTAATTAAGGGTAGTTAATTACAGGATTAAGTATTAATCAAGGTGATTAATGATTAGATTAATTACTTAATGTAATTAGACTTAATTGAGTAATTAGTTTAAATATTAATTAGGGATCATTAATTATTATAATTAATGATGTAATTAAGAATTGTTTAATTAAGTAATAATTAATTAATTAAATGATTAATTAATTGTAACTAATTAAGGATAAATATAATTAATTATAGTTAATTAATAAATGAAGTAATTAAATGTTAATTACTTATGATTAAGGTTAATTAATTTTATGAAATTAATTTAAGACTAATTACTTATTGTAATTAGTGAATGATTAATCAAAGGTGTTTAATCAAGTTGAATACTTAGTGAATGATTAATTAACTAGGTTGATTAATCAATAGAATTATAAGTAGGATTTATAGGTGAGTAATTAATTTAATTTATTTTAAATTAATTAAGGATAGAAGTAATTAATTTAATTCATTTTAAATTAATTATAAATAATGGATAATATATCATTGCTTATGAATGATATTGATATACCTTTGGATGGTTGTGATCTCAGAAATGAGAAGAGTAGTATCTATACGATATGGATGCTTAGTTATAGTATGATGGATTATTTTGGTTGTGATGATTGACTGTTGTGATGATTATCTGTTGTGATAATATTATGGGTTATCTGTTATGATAAATGTAGTTTATCTATCTGTGTGAAATAGATAAAAATAAAACGAGTTAATTGTTTAAAACCCTTAAGTACAACTTGGACATTAAAATGGCGTTTGGTTTCGGTGAGACCGGGATCGGGTTTCCATATTTGGATATCCGAAAACCACATCGATTCCAATTTAAATGTTAGGTCGTTAATCCAAGTGGAGCAAGTGAAGACTCGAGGTGTAAGGGCTATACGTCAGTATAACTCTCTGGGTGATTCCGTAATGAGTTTGACGGAATAGTACTTATAGATTCGAGATGGCGATTTAGAGTGCAAGGGTTATTGTCGTTAAATCTGAGGGTGATTCCAATACGAGTGTAACGAGATAATGCTTTCGGTTTCGTTCGAACCCGGAACGAACTTGTATGGATTGAATGCTTCAGAACATCGTCAGGTGGACGATGAGCATTCTAAGATAGATGTGTTCTCTAAAGGTAATCGCAGCCTCAAGCCTCATCAACCAGGAATGGCTAAAACAGGGGAGGTGCAGCAAGGCTTCGTGGGTAGCCCCTACTTGAGAGTGAGATTTACCCCTGTCTAGAGGTCCCTTTTATTTCGGCTGTGTGGACGGTTGAGAGCTCCAACTGTCGGGGTTATCTTGTTCGGAACTATTCAGTAAGGAATGGGTCCGGCCTTGTGTTGCAGGGGATTGGGAGTAATCCTCAGTACGGTGATCTAGGCCACGTACTGTGACGGGCGGTACCCCAGTAGCCCTGCCATTGATGGAATCCAAAATCCAATAAGTGCCTGTACGGTTTTGATTGTGCCCAACTATGTTGGAACGTGAGATGTAAGCATTCCAGCTATTTCTGTATTTTATTTTGAAAACCCTAGACACTATTATAATATCACTGGATTTCCTATCAAATGCTTTGGTTAGCGTAAGGTAAAAACTTTTCCATGTTTGTGTGTGGGAAGTCTTATGTGATACCTTTTGTTTTTAAAGGATTTTCTAAAAGTTAAGCAACTTTTAAACCCGTTTACTCACACCAGATCCCTATCTGACCCGAGTGTTTATTTTCTGTTTTATTAAACTCTTGGGTACTCATATTACGTATGAGTAGTCAAGTGATTCAGGATTGCTTTGATGAGTTCTGGAGGAGATAATGGAGTAGGAGGCTTCAGCGTGTAGATATATATAGTGGTTCCGCTGTCTTTGAGTTGTATTTGTTTTTCTCTGATATACTTGAATTGTAATCGCTAGACAGATGTTTATAACTGTCTAGTTTGTGTTGTATTGGCTGTAAAACTCTGATGTATATGATACTATGTAAAGTATTATGTGATATAATATAAGTTATTCGTTTCGCTGTGAGATTCTGATGTTGTCTGTTTCTTTCTTTCCTTTCTTTTCTCTTTTCTATCCCTTTCTTTCTTCTTAACGATGCGACTTCCTGGAGTTTGGAAGTTGGGTCGTTACAGCCCCCTCATCAATCTCTTCGGTACCGTGCTCGGCCTTCCTGATTTCTATCAAGGCCTCCCATGCCTCGGCTAAAGATTCCAGATAACCCTCGCCCAAAAAATTCAAGTCTCGGTGCATGAGAACGCGGGCATTGAATTCAGCGTTTAGTGGGTCAAACATGCGTTTGACCTCTTCCCTACTTTCTTCTCTAGCCGCCTCAAGACGGAAGTCGATGTCCGCAGACGCTATCTTCTTGCCCTCTTCACGGGCTTCACTTTTTATCGCCTCAACCATGGAAAGCTCGTCCTCAAGTTTTTATTTTAAGAGTCGAGTAGCAACGATCTCATCACAGTATCGTTGTGACTCTTCTTGGGCAGCCGTTTTCTCTTCCTTCTCTCCGCGGAGCTGCTCCTCAAGTTCCTTGACTCGAAGGCTGAATGCGTCCCTCTCTTTTTGGACTGAGTCCTTCTCTAGTGCTTGGGCCCCGCAGCGTTGTACTTCCTCGTCTCCCTTTTTTATGTGTCGATTCCAGACGAGTCACAGCTTCGGTAGTGTCTTGAGTGCTCTGCCGGGCGGCCTTAAGCTGAGATCTATAAGTCGCAATTTCCTCATCCTGAGCTTTAATGATATCTTTGTCGTGTATTGCCTCAATCTTCAGGTGGTCGATCTCGTGTTGGCACTCCATGGAGACTTCAGAAAGTTTCTCAGCCAAATGAACAAACGTGTCATGTTGAACATAGACGTCGTTGGTACAGGCGATGGCACTCTGCTTGACATGTCCGGGATTAGGATGAATCGCCGGGAGGAATTTCAGGCCATCAAAGAAGATTTTTAGAAATTTATCTTTAAGCTCGGCCAGCCTCTCCGATACGGTTGGATTTGTTGTAGGAGCAGGAGGAGACAGCTTTGAAAGTTCGACTCTCCTATGAGGATCTCGGGATTGTCGAGTGGAAGAGGAATCAGAGTGTTGGTCCCGAGGGACATCAGATTGCGACCCCTTATGGCCGCGCTTATCTTTGCTTTGCTCCGGGAGAGAAGAGGTATCCTGGTGGTATTTTGGCTGATAGTAAGTCTTCTTCCAAGATGACAAACCCCGGGAATGATAATCTCTATTGCCGTCATCATCCCTGTCCCGACGTCTTCCGAAACCCGAGTCCCGTCCAGGTTGATAAAAGATAGACGAACCACGAAGGCGATCGAATCCGTGTGAGCACCCCATGTCACCTGCACATAATTTAAGTAACGATGAATTAACAAAGAGTAGCATGACGACGAAAATCTAAGTGCAAATTGAAGTGCAAGTGTTTGTGCGTGTCCTAGTGTTTCACCCCGACGGACCAGTTGCTTTACTAATGGGAGTTTTTTCTCCCTGACTTTGGGCAAGGGCACCCACATCGCCTCTAATGGGCGAGTGAAGTTTAAATGCTTCCGGATCGTCGAAGTCACAATTGAGCAGGTCATCGGGAATGGAGAGGTTCGATAGGCCCTTTAAAGAACTTTCTACATGGTGTGAAGATGCCCCTTTCTCCATTGGAATGAGCGTAACTTTTGAAGTTCCGCCAACCTTCTCCTTCCTAATCGTGTACGTCAATCCCTTTTTCCTCTTCGAAGGGGAAGATGACATTTCAATGTCGTGCACTTCGACTATCGGATCCTGAGTGGGACCCAAGTTCTCACCTTGTGCCTCGGGTGTTTCATTCCCTTTGATTTCCCCCTCTTCTGGTGCGTCAGGAGTATGACGTGCTGATGACTCAGCTAATGTTTTCCCTTTGCCAAAGGCAGGCCTGGGTATGGTAGCGCCTTGAGGAAGGCTTATCTGACGGCCTGCTGCCAACAGCCCAAACCTTGTAAGAGACTCATTCGAAATGAGAGTCCGGATGTCTCTTTCTTCGACAGGAAGGGCTCGAATAGCCTCGACGGCCTCAGAGTATCCGCGACCATCAGGATGCGGGTTGATACCTGAAAAGATGAAACAAGAGTTAGAAAAGGCATAGCCCCGACCTAGCACAAACATCGATCCAGAGAAAAGACTTACTTCCTTCAACCCATCTCCTCGCAAAACCGGGAGGGCAACGCACATAGAACCATTCCTGTTTGTACAGGGTAAATTTGCTCCACGCCCCGGTTAAAATTTAGCATTTGTGGTGCGGATCAAGGAACACGAAAGAGGAGCTATCTCTCCGCTTCTTGATCATATAGATATATCTAATGTCGCCGGAGTTGGAGGCCTAGAGAGGACGGTCATGAAGAGGATGTAGGTACCGTAGATAAATGCGTGGCCGTTCAGGTGCAGTTGTGATGGGGCAATGTCAATGAATTGCAGCACATCCCGAAGAAATAAGTTTAATGGAGGCACGCTGCCAACCCAGCACATGAATTTATTACAAGCTGTGTATCCAACTGGGGGCAAGTGAGGACGATCGTGCCCTGATGGAATCAGCACGTCGTCGAATGGGATTCCGTGGATAGAGCATATTCGCTGGAGCGCAACTTCATTGACCTTCGAAGCATGTGAATCAACAGGGTTATCCAAGAGAATTGCTGCCTCCAGAGCGTCGGGAGCTAAGTTATGGGCATGGGAGGTTGACGAATTTGAAATATCTGCGACTTCTTATCGGGAGGACGGTCCCGGTCTATCTGAAATCGTGGCGGAGCTAGACTTCTTAGACATCTCCGATAAATATTGAGCTTGGAAGAGCACCTGTTTGAACTATACTCGAAAAATAATCGACGTTAGACTTAACAACATAAATTTACCCCCGCCCCTCACCCCGTGTGGTGTGTGACCTAATGCAATCATTCAAATATAAATGCTGAGAAATCATAGGCCACATAGTTGATGGTGTAAAGTTGAACTTTGGACTGTGTTTCTTGAAGACCGTCATCGCTGACCATCTCCGAAAGCCAGCCTAGCAATGTTTTCGATTTTGGACTCGGACATTGACATTGTATGTCAAAAGCGTTCATCTATTTTTATCGACTTCAGTTTAGGCTTGTGATAATTGGAACCAAGAAGTTATCCGTTCAGAATAGTTCGATATGCTAGTTTGCTTAGTCCATGTCTTTATTCTTGTCTTATGTTCAGGCAAACTTAAAATGTCGATCGACCTAAGTATCGACCGGCCAAACTATCGTTCGGCCTAGCTATCATTCGACCTGAATATTGGTCGGCCAAACTTTCTTTCGTCTTAAAAATTAGTCAGCCAAAGTATCGTCCAACCTAAGTTCTGTTCGGCCGAAGCAACGGTCGGCATCCTACCTAATTCGCACTCCCTTCCTATCCTCCCAATCCACAGCTCGGCATGCGGTGAATCATGCCGAACCAGAGTTACGCCGAACCCCAACGCTCGACACTCTGTCCTTAACAACGGTTTCATTTTTCCTCTCATCCTCCATCCACGCCGAACAACAAGGACGGATCGTTTGGCGAGTCGTACCAGACCATGTTATTCGGCATCCAAGACAATCCCTTCTCCTCCCCTATTCTTTCCCTCCAATCTCGTTCGACACGAGAGAACCATGACGAACCACAATACATCTCTCAACAGCTCCCTCGTGCGCTCATCTTCGAACATTTTCTTCCACATCATCTAGCCCTAGAGAACATCCTAATCAGAGTTCGACTTTTTCACCCACGCAACACATATCGGCTTCGGTTCTAATGTTCTAATTACGAACTTGAGCCTCTTATTAAAACTTTTAATCAGGGAAAGGAGTTAAATAGGGGGATCGATACCTAGTTAGTAGATCGAGACTAGGGAGAATGCTGAATGGATTGGGAAGGATTGTTAAATCTTTGAAGGCTGTTAACAGGCGAGGTTTGCAAGTATAAGGCAGGGGAGGAAAAAAGTCAAAAAGAAGAAGGAGGACCAGGCCGGCCTTTATGGGGAAGAAGAAGAAGACGAAGAGGCGGTGACCGTTAGAGCCGGTCAAAACAAAGTCGTTGGCATGCAAGGAGCGTTCGGCTTCAGCTGTTCTGTTAGGCACTCGCATACCGTTCGGCACACACCATCACACCGTTGAGAGAAAAAAATCAAGGATTGAAGAGGAGCACAGAGGACATGTAATTCAAAGTGCATCACGTTCGTTCACGCGATACACTTTGGGGGGCAAGTGTTTCCGGGATATTTGACCAGGCAACTAGGTACTCGGCATCAGCACACTGCTCGACAATTTATGGATCGTTCAGCATTTATAAACCATTCGGCATTTTGAACACTCGGCGCAAATGGTTCGAATAGCATTCGTGAGTACTTGGCATTGGGAAGTGTTCAGCAGTCAGGGTCATTCGGCATTTGGGAGCACTTGGCATCCAGAAGCGCTCGGCATCAAAAGAACGCTCGGCATAAAGGATCGCTCGACATGAAAGAGCACTCAGCATCTAGAAGCGTTTGGCATACAAGGAACGTTCGACATCTATGAACGTTCGGCATACCAAGGACGTTCTGCATTAGAAGAACGCTCAACATAAAGGTACGCTCGGCATACAAGGTACATTCGGCATACCGAGGACGTTCGGCATACCAAGGACGTTCGACATACAAGGTACGTTCGGCATACCTTGTACGTTTGGCATACAAGGTATGTCCGGCATACCAAGGATGTTCGGCATACAAGGTACGTTCGGCATCCATAGACATCTGGCATTCCAATTTCGTTCGGCATGGGAACATTGTTCGGCACAAATGCCTTGACTCGGCATTTTAACGTTCGGCCTCTCTGGTTCGGCACACAGAGCTTACTCTATTTGGGCCGAGGTATTCAGCTACCAGGTGCACCAGGGAAGTCCAACCTATCTTCGTCTATAAATAGAGAGGCAGGGGCACAGAGAAATGGATCAGTTTTTTGGGAGAACACTTGGGAAACTCTGCCGCATTCAGCATTCCCTAAAGACTTAATCTGTTACTTTGCAATTGTATTCAAGTAATTGGAAGCGGATTGTATCTGTAATCAACTATCAAGGAAAGCAATAGAAATCAACTTCAAAGTGGACGTAGGCAGTTACGCCGAACCACTATAAATTTGGTGTTCTTGTTCTCTACATTTAATTTACATACTGTCTTATGTTTTAATTTACTATCTTTATTAATCTCTCCACACAATCTTTCTTAAGGGTGTTAGTGGCCAATTTTGGTGCTAACAATACCATAGGCATTGATATTGGTGATAACAACCATATGATATTATATAAAATATAGATAATATTTTTTATCAAGTTATATTAGTACATAGTGCATATATTAGACAGGTATTGATTAAGAGGGTTGTACAGTATCAAGAGAAGATTCAAGAGATATATATAAATATTCAAGAGTTAGAGATTGAAGACTGATGAGTATTGAAGAATTCAAGATATCTCGGATAAGTTATACAGTCTTATAATTTTCAAACCCTAATAGCACTTCTTGCATTTCTTTGACCTCTCTCTATTTCTCTTTTTCGAATAATTTTCAAATACCTTAGAAATAATTTTAAAAAGAATTTTTGTTTTCAAAATAATTTTTAAAATATGCTTCAAATTATTTATATCTTTTGATTTACTGTATTATTAAGTATTTTTAATACACTTTGAATATTATACTTTGCTATAATTATAGTTTTTAAAAATTTCTAATTATTTGTAAGTTTATTATACTATTTGTTATTACTTTGATTTCAAATATATTCACTTCTACTTTATACTTATTATTTTCAAAAGAAATTCATATTTAAATCATATATTTAAATATATTTCTATAAAATTTTCTTAAGTTTTGATATGATCAAAATATGTATAAACAATGTTTAGATGATTTTACAAAGTATCAAAATATTTAACAAACCTTGATATTTTCAAAATAATTTTTGTAAAGTGTTTTTCAGTTTTGTGAAGGATATGTCGACATATCCAATTCCTATATGTCGATATAGTGACCGCAATTTTATGATTTTGAATGGAAGTGTCAAATCATCGTACCTATTCATGAACGGACATGATTGTTATTTCTCTATAAATAGAGGTTGAACCATCGAATTCTTACTAACGACATTCTAATATTAAAATCTATACAAATTATTCTTAAATTCAATCAGAATCAAATTAAAACTTTATTGATTTGATTCTTTATTGATTACTCTCTGATTTCTCTCATATCTGTCACTCAAATAAGATCAATGTTATATTCAAGAGGTTATAGGATCATTTTAATCAAGATCAATGATTTGAGTCCGTGAAACTCTATCAAATCATGCTATTATACTTATGCGTGTGATTGTACCATTATAAATCAAATGGATGTGCTTCGAAGCTTGGAAATTTTGTGGTTCTTGTAGCCCATGTAAATCAAGTGACTCTACCCAAAGGTTGGAAAGTCTGGAAGGTATATCTCGTTTCCTTAAAATAGAGATTATTGGCTTTGATTTTTGAAAAGAATTTTTACAAGGAATTATACGGGACTGGATGCCTGGTAACTCTGAACGAGTACAAAATCCTGGTGTATTTTTTCCTTTTTACTTTTATTGCATTTATATTTATCTATGTTTGAATCTATGATTGTTAATTGTATTGATTAAACTATAATCTTAAAAGAATTCAAAAAGATTCATAAAAATAATAAAACTATTCATCCCCCTCTAGTATTAAATTAACCATAAGATCCTTTGTCTGCCAAACAACATTTGTATCAAAGCATTGATTTTCGAAGAAATCATAATTTTGATTTTCTAAACTTTTTATGGCTAACAACGGTGTAAGTGCACTATTAATCTACTTGTCAAAAATTCATTTGTAAAAGGACAATCTATTGCTAGATCTTCACTTTTTAATGGTAGTGATTACACATATTGGTCATGTAAAATGAAAATATATTTAAAAATCATTTGGTTTAGACATTTGGAACATCGCACAAAATAAGTAAATTGAGCCCGAGACAAAATTTTCAACTTGGATTGTTGACCAAAAAGCAGTTGCACAAAGTAACTCTAAAGTCATGAATATTTTATTTTGTTCATTGGATAGAAATGAATTTAATAAAGTGTCTATTTGTAGGTATGCATTTGAAATATGGAGAGCATTACAAATTACACATGAGGGCACTTGTAAAGTCAAACAGAAAAAAAATTTCTATGTTAACATATGAGTTTCAATTATTTAAAATGAGTCCAAATGAGTCAATTTCTGATATGCATAATAAATTTCAATATTTAGTTCATTCATTAATTGCACTTGGCAAAGGTTCTTCAAAAGAGGATCGACTTAGAAAAATCCTCAATTCACTTACTCCTGAATGGGACCAAAAGAATCTTGCGATTGAAGAGGCTAATGACATTAGCACTCTAAAAATTGTAGACTTAATTGGTAATTTAACGTCATTTGAAGCATAAATGCCGGGCAGGGGAGAAAGCAAGGCAATAGAGAAGAAATCAATCCCTTTTAATGCTATAACCAATGATCTAGATTCAGATAAAGATGTTGATGAGGAAATCGATTTCATGATAAGAAATTTCAGAAAATTTTTGAAGTATAGAAAGATTATTAATCTTAGGAGATATGATAATAAAAATCCAAGTGGAAACAGTAGTAGAAATGGCGCTAGGTGCTTTAATTGTGATGAACTTGGCCATATAAAGAGAGACTGTCCATATTCTGAGAAACCGAAAAACACACCAAATGCTGATTCAACTAGAAAAAGAAGAAGGGCTTATGCTACAACATTAGACGATTCAGATACTTCCTCAAGTGACAGCGAACCACATACACAAAAGCTAATATGTGCTTTACAACGATATTTAAAATAGATAAGAATTTAAATTTAAATTTTGAATTTTAATTGGTGATTGGTTTTGATTGCTAGTAATAACCTATAGATTAATAATAATATTGGTTGAATTATGTGATCACATATTTTAAGTATTATATATATATACATATTGTAACATCCCAAATTTTATCAATTTAAATTAGTAATTTATTCGAATTTTTGGAATTTAATTTGAGATTAATTTGAAAAGGTTCAAATCAAATAAAATAAGTGTTAATTTGTATGAATAAGATTTCAATTTTATTTGAGTTTAAAATTTGAAATAACAAATGTTTTTAAAATCATCTGAATTTAAATTATACATATGTGTTATATATGAGTAGATTTGAATTTGACTTTGACTTTGAACTTAAATTTTAAATAAGCGCTTTAGTAAAATAATTTGAATTTACAAATATATATATGTGTGTGTGTGTGTGTGTAAAAATATTATTCTAATGAAAGTACAAATGTTAAATAAGTAATATGTATAAAGACAAGTGTTAAAATTTAAGTAAGTGGATTAACAAGTGTAATCCATGTAGAAAGAAAATGAACAAGTTTCATTTTTATTTTGAAAATTAATAAAAAGAAGATTTAAATCTATATAAGCTACTTCATCTCCTCCCTCTTACCTCTTTTATTCATCTCCAAGCCTTGTACAAAATTTTAAACAAAAAAGAAAAAAAATCATCAGTAACAAGTAATCAAAATAACTAACTTCCTCAACATTGAAACCAAGACCAAATTCTAGAAAAAAATTGAAAATAACTTTCTGAAAATCTCAAGCTAGAAAAACAATTTCAACTGGAACAACTTCAACTCTTCAATAAACAGTTCAAAATCAAAGCAAGATATCAACCTTCAATAGCTTAAGCAAAACAAGAATCATCTCAGATTTTTGCAAATTCCAGTTTTCAAGTTGCAGACCAGAGTTTTTTTTCTGTGTTTTCATAAAAATCAAAACTGCAAGTAGATCTTTTCAAGAATTTGAATTAGGATTTGTTGTTAAGAAATTAAGTAAGTTAATCCATCAGAAAACTAAGCAAATTTACATCAATTAGTTACAGACAAAAAAACTCAAGATCAAGTTAAAAACAGCTTCCAGATTTTCAACTTTGACAACAACATCCCGTAAAGCTCTCTGTTCAAATTCCACAGGTGAGTAAACTTTTTAATTAAAAAGAACTTAAGAAAATAAATCTGTTGCATGTGATTTCAGAGATAAATTTTTGCCTGTTTGTGTTTATAGATATATCATCTCTGTATATATGAATAATGTTTGATCTATGCATGTATGTATCGCTTGTTCTTCTCTGTTTCCATATTAGAGAGCCTATAAGCAATTCAAAATTCAAACCTCTTTATCTAATCATGGTTTGGCTGTGTGCTTCAAACAGAATATGATTGATCAATCATAAAATATAGTTTAAAATTATATTGAGGCAAACAAGTTTTGTATATCTCTTTAAATAGGTTAAAATAATATGATTTTTAAAAAAAATTGATAAAAGAAATAATTTAATTTGTGGATTCAAGCATGCAACTTGAATCATCTCTGGAAAAATTTGATTTTTAAAACAAAAATTATGAATTTTAGTCTGGTATTGGGTTTGCATTTCAGCGATGACCAGATTTTGGTTTTCGAGCAAAATCTGGTGACCGGAATATTTCTAGTGGTCGGGGTGTTGTCTGGAGGTGAATGAAGGTGCGGTGATCTGGGCAAAAATGTCAGGAAGGTGTGTAGTTCGCCGACGCGTCGGCGATAGGTCAATTGGGGTTTTAAACCCTAATTTTGGCAAGGTCAGAAGTGATGATCACCGTGGCATCTTGGGTGTATCGAGTTGCGCATGGTTCTGGGAAAAGATGGCATGGAGGCTAGCGAGGCCGTGGCCGGAGATTGGGAGGGTCCGGTGGTCGGCGTCGATGGGTCAGGGGAGTTTTCTGGTGACGTGTGTTTCCAATTTTCGACTGGAAGGCTTGTTTTCGTTTTGGACTTCGCGGCATATGTTCAAGGGTCGGAATCGATCGTGTGGTCGACCTTCGAGGTGTGCGAGGTGTCATCGGAGGTAACGGCAGCGTGGTTGAAATGTGCACGTGCACAGCGGTGTCGTTTTGTGTCAGGGTATTTTGGGTTGAGGCTGTATCGAAGTGGTTCACGAGATGGAGAGGGATTTAGCTCGAGTCTTTGCTCGTGTTCGTGAGGGTTTCGAACTGCTGTTTTGTTAAACTTAAACTGAACTAAAATAAAGGAATATGAAGAAGAAACTCGAGTCTGATCTCGAGTTAGAGGTGGGTCGAACCCGAAGCAAGTTTGGAATGTTTTTAAATTTTTTTGTAAAGCTAATTTTAAAATTTAAATTTAAAACTGATTATGTTTAAAACTATTTTGATTAAAAAGTTTTATGCTGTGTTAACTTAAATTTGAGAAATGTTAAGTATTTTAAAAAACTTAATTTTTAAAGTAATTAAGTATAAATTAAGGTGAAATGTTTTTAAACATGCAAAGTTAAGTAATTAATGTAAATGTTTTACCTTGGAAATTGGTTAAGGTTTAATGATCAATGATTTATTTAATAAAGAAATTAAAGTTTTATTAATTAATTAAATTAATTAATAAATATAAGGTTTATTAATTTATAAGGGGTTAATTAATTAAGGATTAACTAATTGTTAATTAAGAATTAATTTATTTAAGTAATTAAGATTAATTAATTAATAATTAGAAGTTAATTAATTAGATAGTTAAAGATTAATTAATCTATGATTAGAAATTAATTAATTAAGTAATCAATGATTAATTAATTAATAATTAAGAATAAATTAATCAAGTGATCAAGGTTAATTAATTATGAATAATTAATTAAGTAATTAAGATTAATTAATTAATAATTAAGGGTAATTAATTAAAAGTAATTAAGATTAATTAATAATTAAGGGTAATTAATTAAAAGTAAATAAGATTAATTAATTAATAATTAGGGGTAATTAATTAAAAGTAAATAAGATTAATTAATTAATAATTAGGGGTAATTAATTAAAAGTAATTAAGATTAATAATTAAGGATAATTAATTAAAGTAATTAAGTTTAATTAATTAATAATTAAGGATAATTAATGAAAATAATTATGTGATTAATTAATTATAATTACACGATTAATTAATTTTGTTTATAGATGACTAATTTGTATTAAATGAGGTGCATTGGATTAATATCTCTGATATGTGATTGCGATGCTATGTGATATGAAATACTTTGTGCTGAGTTGTGATATCTGTGATTTGTTTCTATGTATGTGAAAACCCATTGGCCGTAAAACGACATTTGAATTTCGATGCGACAGAGAGTCGGATTTCAGTTGGTTATGCGAAACCCACATCGAACCTGTGAATCTTTGTGAATGACATAGCCATATGTTTTTAAATTGAGTGCTCACTATTCGGTTTAACTGGAAGAGGACCTTTGTGTCATATAACCCATTCCGAATAGTGATACGACGAAATGTATAGCATTTGAAGACGACAGTGAAGACCGAGTGTCTTCGAAAATGATAGGAAAACCCGCCGAATGACTCTGCACTGAGTCGCTCCGGTATGGAGATCTCCTTATGTGATGGAGAGTCCGATCGGGATTGCGGATGCTAGGATTGCAAGGGTTTCTTCGGAAGTTCCTTCGGTTCTGTTCAAACCCGAAACAGACTTGTATGGTTGTGTGTCTGACATTACATTTTAAGATATAAAGCAGATTTCTTTCAAATACATTTCTGTTGGTCGCGAAGAATTTGTTCTCTTAGCTTAACACTCTTCTCTGAGACGTATGAGCTCAAAGGTTATGTAGTTGAAGGTTATCAGTGATATACTTCCTACTTGGTAGTGTGGCATGTTGAGTGCTGCTGATCATTTGTTGATCAAAGCATGATTTTTAAGAAAAGCGTAGCTTTGTGGACGAGAGTTCGTCGAACCTCACAATCCGAAAATGGTCGAAACAGGAAGGATGCAGCAATGTTATTGGGGATAGCGCCCCTTAGGGTATGTGCATTTCCTTCTGGATAGAAGTGGTATCATGGTATGGAGCCCAGATACTTAACTTATGTGGATATTACAATTATGTTGCTTTGTGGTTGTTGTTGTTGGGGCCTCGGATAAAGGATAGTTACAGCAGGGGATGGCATACTCGTGTTAGTATTTACCTAGTTACTGAGGTAACCCGGCCTTGTGTTGGCAGAGATTCGGTTAGGTTCTCTGGGTGTCCCTCCAGAGGCGTACCCATGTGGCCCAGGAAGTTCCTTAGCCTGACCATTGTTGGAAATCTAATCACCAATACGCGTCCAGTACGGTTTTAGTTGTAGAACCTACCATTTAACATGGTAGCTATAGTAGGTGTACTATAATGGTACATATGATGGCTAAGATTATATTATACATTTGAAATGTTTTCACACTATACACTAATAATAATATCAAAAGAATTTTCTCGTACTAAGCATATTTGACTATCATAAGGGGAATTCTCCTCCAATTGTGCGACTGCATTTTGTATGTGCGGGGAGGCCTTATGGTAGTTTCATTTTCCAAAAGTATGAACGTTTTTCTTTTATAATTTTTTTTTGTACAAACCACTGTTTTTGTTTACTCATACCAGTCCCATGACTGACCCGGAGTTTATTGTTCCCTTCCTAAACTCTAGGTGCCCATAATTTCCACACGGGCAGCCTAAAAGCTGGTTTTCTGTGTTTTGACGCTAGCCTGGATTTTGAAGTCTTTTGGTTTGGAAGCTTTTTGGATCTAAAGGTGCTTAGTTTTGGAAGCTCACTATCGCTCTCTTTTCTTTGAAGTCTTTCTTAAAGTTGTGATAACTTTGTCGTTCAGCTGTGATGTTTCCATTTTGTAGTTATGTTATACATATACAATTCTCTAATGCTGGTGATAAATGTTGTAATGAATATTATATCATTGATGTTGTATCTGCATGTTGATCAATGATAATTCACTTTTGTCTCCGCTGTTTATATTCATCTAATGTTGTTATAAGCTCCATCCGAACTGGAGTTCGACATTTGAATCTCCGATAGTTGAATACAAGTGAGGTATTTGATGTCGATTTTCGAACGCTCGATCTTGGGTCGTGACAAGTGGTATCAGAGCTAAAGGTTGAGTAAGAACTATAACTGTGGAGTATAACACATTAGGTGGCTCATTAGAGATAGGGTGAAGTATACCCTAGAATGAGTATAACCCGAGAGACCGAAACCCTAAATTTTCTTGGTCTATTTCTTTTAATTGCTGATAGTTCCTAACATATCTCGTCCGTATACTTAAATCAAGTTTTCTTACTAACTACAGGTAGTAAGAACGAGTAGGCGAAGAGGAAGAGCTAGGGGACAGGGTAATACCACAACTGGTCAAATCCCCACAACAACAGAAGCAACTATCCCTACTCAAACTCATCTGAATCTGGCTGATCTATATAAAAGCTTCTTGAGTCTTGGTGGTAAGCCGTACACTGGCAAGGATTCTATTGTTGAAGCCCAAGCCTGGATCAGGTCATGTGAAAGAATTTTTAAAAGGCTAAAGTTGGAAGACGATCAAATGCGACTAATAGCTTCTTGGAAACTCCAAGAAGAAGCCTTAGCCTGGTGGGAGACAGTTACTGTAGATGAACCAGAAGAAGAGTTTACTTGGAGTAGATTTAAGGAGGTGTTTGAGAAGCGCTATACGCCGTCGGCTGGTATTTTCCGAATTTACCAGGAATTTATGGACTTGAAGCAGGGGAGTTTGTCATTTGGGGAGTACTTAAACAAATTCAATGAATTATCCCGTTTCAGTCCAGAATTGGTGAATACGCCTCTAAAGAAAAATGAAAGATTCATTCGTGGGACGAACAAGAAATTCCATGAAAGGATGACAACTCACGTCAAAGAATCCTTTTCTGATCTTATCGATATGCGGTATAGGTATGCTACCCTGGATATGCAGGAAGTCCCGAGGGAAAAAGGAAGCACGAGCAATAAAAATTGGAAAAAACGAAAGTTCGGTGGTAAGAAACCATATCAAGGCAAGGATAAGAAAAGCAATCAGGGAAACCCAGCTAGAGATATAACTTGTTGCAATTTCCAAGAAAAGGGCCATTATTTAAACAGTTGCAAAAATCCAAAAAAGCCAGTTAAGAAAGAACAACCTGTGAAGACTGGTCAGGGTGTTAGAGAATGCTATAATTGTCACAAGCCTGGAGTAGTTAGGAATTACCCGGCAATGAAGCAAGCACAGGTGGCGAATGTCTATGCGATAAAGGATGACCCCTCAACTTCAAGGGCAGATAAAGGAAAAGGAATTCTAGACGGTAACCTTATTATTTATGATAGAGTTGTTAGAGTTTTATTTGACACGGGAGCTTCACATAGTTTTTCTCCCAACAAACCATAAATGAATTAGAACTTGAACCTGAATTTGTTAACGACCCCATTTGCGTGAAGAATCCGATTGCGGGGCCGCAAATCAGTGTCTAAATTGTAGGAAAGTCCCTATGTCATATTCTTGACATCAATTTCCTATCAACCTTTATGTTCTCGACTTTAGCGAATTTGAAATCCTACTCGAAATGAAATGGTTAACCAAATATGAAGTCAAACTAGACTGTAACAATTGGACAATTTTGGTTAAAATAAAGTTTGGGAATTTTATTGAAATCTCTTGTGAGGATCCGAGTCCGAAGATAGATAAATTGATGTATACTTTGGGATATCCCGAACCGAGTCTAGAGTCCATATCTATTGTTCGGGAATTTCCCGACGTGTTTGAAGAAGTAAAATCCTTACCTCCATATAGAGAAATAGAATTCAGAATTGACTTAGTACCCAATGCTCGTCCTGTTGTGGACGCAAGCCGCATGATGGCACCCAGGGAAAGAATTGAATTAGTCAAGCAAACCAGTGATTTGTTAGAAAAAGGGTTAACACGTCCTAGTGTTTCCGAATGGGATTCAACTGTGGTATTCGTAGCCAAATCGGACGGATCCTTGAGATTTTGTGTGGGCTACCGTGATCTCAATGAACTAACGCTCAAAAATAAGTTTCCTTTGCCTAGAATTGATGATCTATTTCATCAATTGCACGGTGCTCGATTCTTTTCGAAGATGGATCTTGCCCAGGGATTCCGTCAGCTACAAATTGCCGAAGACTATGTTCATTTGACTGCTTTCAGGGGTCCAGACATTTTCTATGAATGTTTTGTCATGCCTTTTGGACTAACCAATGCTCCCGCATACTTCGTAGACTTAATGACCCGTGTATTCCGTGGAGTATTGAATAAATTTGTTTTGGTGTTTATCGACGATATTCTAATCTATTCCAAAACCGAAGAGGAGCATGTTGAGCATCTTAGAATTGTTTTGGAGATATTAAGGAAGAACATTCTATTTGCAAAGTTTTCTAAATGCCATGTTTGGGTCAAAGAAGTCAGATTTCTCGGCCGTATTGTTAATAAAGAGGGATTTCTGTGGATCCGGGCAAGATTTCATCTATTCTAGATTGGAAGCAACCTACAACTCTGAAAGAAGTTCGAAGTTTTCTGGGTTTAGCGGGATATTATAGAAAATTTGTCCAAGATTTCTCTATGATGGTCAGTCCACTGACTAAGCTAATGATGAAGAATGCTAAATTCGATTGGACTCCGAAATGTGATGAAGCTTTCCAAGAGTTGAAAAGGAGATTAACTACCGCTCCCGTTCTCGCTATCATTAATGGGAACCAAGGTTTATCTGTCTATACTGACGCTTGCGGAGATGGTTTAGGTGCGGTGCTAATGCATATTGGGAAAGTAATTGCTTACGCGAGTAGACAATTACGTCCGCATGAGAAAAATTACCCAACTCATGATCTCGAGCTTCTAGCTGTTATTTTCGCTTTGAAAATATGGCGACACTATCTACTGGGTAAGAATCTCTTTCAGCTTTACTAAAATTTAAATGTTTAACTTAATTTAGGGTATATACTTAATGAATCCTTCTTGTTTTAGGTGAAAATTTTGAATTATTCACCGACCACAAATCTCTGAAATATCCCTTCACCGAGAAAGATCTAAATTTGAGGCAACAACGATGGCTAGAATTTCTAGCGTCATATGACCTAGATATTCTGTATACGCCCGGAAAGACCAATGTGGTAGCCGATGCCTTGAGTAGGAAACTTGTTATTCTTGCTCAACTTATTGGCACTCCTACTCTTGTTGAAAAAGTCGCTAGTAGGCAAAAAGAAGGCAAGTTTCTTCATGAAATTTATGAGAGAATACATTATGGTAAAGATATCAGTTTTGAAATTGATGATAATAAAGTTATAAGACTGAAAGGCAGGTTGTGTGTTTCAGACATTCTCGATCTAAAACGTGAAGTTTTAGATGAATGTCACAAGTCTAAAATCAGTATCCATCCGGAGTTAATAAGATGTATAGAGATATCAAAAGAACTTTCTGGTGGAAAATAATGAAAAGAGATATATCTATTTATGTGAGTCATTGTGCTACTTGTCGACAAATTAAAAGCGATCAAAAGAATACGGCGGGTTTACTTCAGCCGTTGGAAGTACCTAAATGGAAGTGGGGTCAAGTATCTATGGATTTCATAGACGGTTTTCCAAGAACTCAAAGAGGTAATGAGGCAATTTGGGTTATCGTGGATCGTCTAACCAAGACTGCCCACTTCATTCCAGTAAAATCTAACCGAACGACACCAAGTCTGGCAGAGTTGCACATAAAAGAGATTGTTCGTTTCCATGGTATACCCTGCAGTATAGTGAGTGATCGTGACCCGATCTTCACTAGTAGATTTTTGGAGACATTTCAAGCTGCATTGGGAACAAAACTGAACTTCAGCACTGCTTATCACCCACAGTCTGATGGGCAGACTGAATGGATAAATTGAATATTAGAAGACCTTCTACGTGCTTGAATACTTGACTTTGGTGGTTCTTGGGAGGACCATTTGCATCTGGTCGAGTTCTCATATAATAATAGCTATCAAGCCAGTATCGAAATGGCTTCTTTAGAAGCTTTATATGGTCGTCCATGTCGATCACCTTGCATGTTGGATCGAATCAGGTGATAGACTTGTTCTTGGACCAGATATGATTAAAGAAGCTACGGAGAAAGTGGATTTTATTCGAAAGAAGTTGATAACTGCACAAAGTCGCCAGAAGAGTTATTACGACCGTAGGAGAAGAGCTTTAGAATTTCAAGTTCGAGATTCCATTTTCTTGGAAGTGTCTCCAATGCGTGGTGTGTTAAGATTTGGGAAAACTGGTAAGCTGGCACCACGATATATTGGTCCTTTTCCTATATTGGAAAGGATCGGTCCTCTGGTATATCGAATGCAGCTACCTAGCTGGTTATCTTGCATGCACGATATATTTCACGTGTCACATCTTCGAAAATAAGTGCACGATCTAGATAGTATCATTGAAGAGGCAGCTCAACATGATCTTGAAATCACTCCCAACTTAGCAGTTAAAAGAGAGCCATTGAAATAAGCAATCGTGATGAAAATCAATTGAGGAATAAAGTTGTGAAATTAGTTAAAGTGTAGTAGAGCAGTGATTCAAATGACTATACTTGGGAAATAGAGGACAACATGCAAAAGACCTATCTCAATTGCAGAGTGGATATTCCGGCTTGATTGGTAAGCCATTTCTCTATCCTTTTTCTGTGCTCTTATGTTCTTTGTTATCATTCTCTTTCTTTCAAATTTTGAGGACGAAATTTTCTTAAGGGGGGATCTGTAACATCCCAAATTTTATCAATTTAAATTAGTAATTTATTCGAATTTTCGGAATTTAATTTGAGATTAATTTGAAAAGGATCAAATCAAATAAAATAAGTGTTAATTTGTATGAATAAGATTTCAATTTTATTTGAGTTTAAAATTTGAAATAACAAATGTTTTTAAAATCACCTGAATTTAAATTATACATATGTATGTATATATGAGTAGATTTGATTTGACTTTGACTTTGAATTTAAATTTTAAATAAATGCTTTAGTAAAATAATTAGGATTTACAAATATATATATATATATATGTAAAAATATTATTCTAATGAAAATACAAATGTTAAATAAGTAATATGTATAAAGACAAGTGTTAAAATTTAAGTAAGTGGATTAACAAGTGTAATCCATGTAGAAAGAAAATGAACGTGCCATTTTTATTTTTGAAAATTAATAAAAAGAGATTTAAATCCACATAAGCTACTTCATCTCCTCCCTCTTACCTCTTTTATTCATCTCCAATCCCCGTACAAAATTTTAAACAAAAAAGAAAAAAAATCATCAGTGATAAGTAATCAAAACAATTAACTTCCTCAACATTGAAACAAAGACCAAATTCTAGAAGAAAAAAAATCTGAAAATTTTTTTCTCAAAATCTCAAGCTAGAAAAAAAAACTTCAACTAGAACAACTTCAACTCTTCAACAAACAGTTCAACATCAAAGCAAGATATCAACCTTCAACAACTTGAGCAAAGCAAGAGTCATCTCAGATCTTTGCAAAATCCAGTTTTCAAGTTGCAGATCATAGTTTTTTTTTTCGTGTTTTCATAAAAATCAAAACTGTAAGTAGATATTTTTAAGAATTTGAATTAGGATTTGTTGTTAAGGAATTAAGTTAATCCATAAGAAAACTAAGCAAATTTACATCAATTAGCTGCAGACAAAAAAAATTCAGGACCAAGTTAAAAACAACTTCCAGATTTTCGACTTTGAAAACATCATCCTAGAAAGCTCTCTGTTCAAATCTCACAGGTGAGTAAACTTTTAAATTAAGAGGACTTAAGAAATAAATCTATCGCATGCGATTCAGAGATGAATTTTTGCCTGTTTGTGTTTAAAGATATATCATCTCTATATATATGAATAATGTTTGATCTGTGCATGTATGTATTGCTTGTTCTTCTTTGTTTTCGGATTACAGAGCCTATAAGCAATTCAAAAATTCAAACCTCTTTATCAAATCATGGTTTGGCTGTGTGCTTCAAACAAAATATGATTGATCAATCATAAAATACAGTTTAAAATTATATTGGGGCAAACTAGTTTTCTATATCTCTTGAAATAGAGTAAAACAGTAAGATTTTTTTAAAAAATGATAAAAGCAAACAATTTAATATGTGGATTGATGCATGCAACTTGAATCATCTCTTGAAAATTGGATTTTAAAAACAAAAATCATGAATTTTAGTTTGGTATTGGAGCAAATTCGGGGATGACCAGATTTTGGTTTTCGAGCAAATTCTGGTGACCGAAATATTTCTTGTGGTCGGGGTGTTGTCTGGAGGTGAAGGAAGGTGCGGTGATCTAGGCAAAAATGTCAGGAAGGTGTGTAGTTCGCCGAGGCATCGGCGATAGGTCAACTGGGGCTTTAAACCTTAGTTTTGGCAAGGTCAGAAGTGATGATCACCGTGGCATCTCGAGTGTATCGAGTTGTGTGAGGTCCTGGGAAAAGATGGCATGGGGGCTAGCGAGGACGTGGACGGAGATTGGGAGGGTCCAGTGCTCGGCGTCGATGGGTTAGGGGTGTTTTCTGGTGATGTGCGTTTCCAGTTTTCGACTGGAAGGCTCATTTTCATTTTGGGCTTCGCGGCATATGTTCAAGGGTCGGAATCCATCGTGTGGTCGACCATCGAGGTGTGCGAGATGTCATTGGAGGTTATGACGGCGTAGTTAAACCATGCACGTGCACAGCGGCGTCGTTTTGTGTCAGGGTATTTTGGGTTGAGGCTGTCTCGAAGTGGTTCACGGGATGGAGATGGATTTAGCTTAAGTGTTTGCTCGTGTTCGTGAGGGTTTCAAACTGCTCTTTTGTTAAACTTAAAATTAACTTAAAAAAAGAAGATGAAGAAGAAACTCGAATCTGGTCTCGAGTCAGAGGCAGGTCGAACTCGCAGCAAGTTTGGAATGTTTTTACAAGTTTTTGTAAAGCTAATTTTAGAATTTAAGTTTAAAACAATTTGAACTATTATGTTTAAAACTATTTTGATTAAAAAGTTTTATGCTTTGTTAACTTAAATATGAGAAATGTTAAGTATTTTTAAAAACTTAATTTTTAAAGTAATTAAGTATAAATTAAGGTGAAATGTTTTTAAACATGTAAAGTTAAGTAATTAATGTAAATGTTTTATCTTGGAAATTAGTTAAGGTTTAATGATCAATGATTTATTTAATAAAGTAATTAAAGTTTTATTAATTAATTAAATTAATTAATAAATACAAGTTTTATTAATTTATAAGGGGTTAATTAATTAAGGATTAACTAATTGTTAATTAGGAATTAATTTATTTAAGTAATTAAGATTAATTAATTAATAATTAGAGGTTAATTAATTAGATAATTAAAGTTTAATTAATCTATGATTAGAAATTAGTTAATTAAGTGATTTATGATTGATTAATTAATAATTAAGAATAAATTAATCAAGTGATTAAGGTTAATTAATTATGGATAATTAATTAAGTAATTAACATTAATTAATTAATAATTAAGGGTAATTAATTAAAAGTAATTATGATTAATTAATTAATAATTAAGTTAATTAATTAAAAGTAATTAAGATTGATTAATTAATAATTAAGGATAACTAGTTAAAGTAATTAAGATTAATTAATTAATAATTAAGGATAATTGATGAAAATAATTATGTGATTAATTAATTATAATTACACGATTAATTAATTTTGTTTATAGATGACTAATTTGTATTGAATGATGTGTATTGGATTAATATCTCTGATATGTGATTATGATGATATGTGATATGAATTACTTTGTGTTGAGCTATGATATCTGTGATTTGTTTCTGTGTGAATGTGAAAACCCATTGGCCGTAAAACAGCATTTGAATTTCGATGCGATAGGGAGTTGGATTCCAGTTGGTTATCCGAAACCCACATCGAACCTGTGTATCTTTGTGAATGACATATCCATATGTTTCTAAATTGAGCGCTCACTATTCGGTTTAGCCGGGAGAGGACCTTTGTGTCATATAACCCATTCCGAATAGTGATACGACGAAATGGATAGCATTTGAAGATGATGGTGAAGACCGGGTGTTTCGAAAATAGTAGGATAACTTGTCGAATGACTCTGCACTGAGTTGCTCCGGTATAGAGATCTCCATATGTGATGGGGTGTCCGATCGGGATTGCGGATGCTCGGATTGCAAGGGTTTCTTTGGAAGTGCCTTCGGTTCTGTTCGAACCCGGAACAGACTTGTATGGTTGTATGTATGACATTGCATTTTGAGATGTAAAGCAGATTTCTTTCAAATACATTTCTGTTGTAGCGGAGAATTTATTCTCTTAGCTTAACACCCTTCTCTGAGATATATGAGCTCAGAGGTTATGTAGTTGAAGGTTATCGGTGATATACTCCCAACTTGGTAGTGTGTCATGCTGAGTGCTGCTGATCATTTGCTGATTAAAGCATGACTTTTTGAGAAAAGTGTTGCTTTGTGGATGAGAGTTCGTCGAACCTCACAACCCAAAAATGGTCGAAACAGGAAGGATGCAGCAAGGTTATTGGGGATAGCGCCCCTTAGGGCATGTGCATTTCTTTCTGGATAGAAGTGGTATTATGGTATGTAGCCCAAATACTAAACTTATGTTGATATTGCAATTATATTGCTTTGTGGTTGTTGTTGTTGGGGCCCCAGATAATAGTTGGTTACAACCAAGGGATGGCATACTCGTGTCAGTATTTACCTAGTTATAGAGGTAATCTGGCCTTGTGTTGGCAGTGATCCGGTTAGGTTCTCGGGGCATCCCTCCAGAGGCGTACCCATGTGGCCGGGAAGTTCCTTAGCCTGACCATTGTTGGAAATCCAATCACCAATATTCCCCAGTACGGTTTTAGTTGTAGAACCTGCCATTTAACATGGTAGCTATAATAAGCATACTATAATGGTACGTATGCTGGCTAAGATTAGTATTATACTTTCGAAACGTTTTCACACTGTACACTAATAATAATATCAAAAGAATTTTCTCGTACCAAGCATATTTGACTATCATAAGGGGAAATCTCCTCCAATTGTGCGACTGCATTGTGTGTGTGGGGGAAGGCCTTATGGTAGTTTCATTTTCTAAAAGCATGAACGTTTTTCTTTTATAAATTGTTTTGTACAAACAACTGGTTTTTTTTACTCATACCAGTCCCATGACTGACCTGGAGTTTATTGTTCCCTTCCTAAACTCTGGGTGCCCATAATTTCCATACGGGCAGCCTAGATGCAGGTTTTCCGTGTTTTGAAGATAGCTTGGATTTTGAAGTCTTTCGGTTTGGAAGCTTTCTGGATCTAAAGGTGCTTAGTATTGGAAGCTTGCTATCGCTCTCTTTTCTTTGAAGTCTTTCTTAAATTGTAATAACTTTGTCGTTCAACTATGATGTTTCCATTTTGTAGTTGTGTTATACATATACAATTCTATGATGTTGGTGATAAATGATGCAATGAATATTGTATCAGTGATGTTGCATCTGCATGTTGATCAATGATAATCCACTTTTGTTTCCGCTGTTTATATCCATTTAATGTTGTTACAAGCTCCATCCGAACTGGAGTTCGACGTTTGAATCTCCGGCAGTCGAATACAAGTGAGGTATTTGATGTCGATTTTCGAACGCTGGATTTCGGGTCGTGACATATATATATATATATATATATATATATATATATATATATATATATATATATTAATATAATATTATAAAAATAATATAAAACATATTTTAAGTTTTTTGTAATACAGTTAGCGTACGTATTAAGTAATAAATATAAGTATAGATAAATAGGAATCATTTACTGAATTTCTCTTTTTGAAATTTCGACCTATACGTCGACATACCCTACATGCATATGTCGACATATGCAAGCAAATTTTGAATTTCAATTTCAAATTGAAAATTTGAGTTTCCCCTCTTTTCACCAAACCTTATATTTTGAGAAGATATCTCTTGACCAAAGAACATGTCTCTGATTCACTATTTATTTACTCTATCTTCATCCATTCATTTTTCACTATTATTTTCAAATTCAAAAACCACAAACTCTCTTATCTCTTCAAATTATCCTTCAATGGCATCCTCAAGCAATATTAAAACATGAGGTTTTTTAAGAAAATAAAATAATTTATTTTTAATGATCAAGAAGCAATGCAAGTTTTTATTGAGTATATATCTTTCGAAAAAGCCTTTCCTCGAAGATTTTCTAGTTTTAAAGATTTTTCTACTTATGATCCTTTTAATCTTTGTTTGCAAGTTGAAATTCTTGGTTTAATCAATGCTTCTCAAAATGATTTCGTTTGTTATCCAAAATTGGTGAATATGTTTTATGCAAATTTAAATGGAAAGTTTTATGATGAAAGAGGAAGAGAAGTTTGGAGTAGTGTCTAGGGACACAAATTGTTTAAAATTATGAACTTTTGGGTCATATTCTTGGATGCAAATCTAGTGGAATGGACCTTTTAACTTTTCAAATTGATTTTCAAAACTGTGAAGTGATTCTCTATTACTTACTTTATCTCATGTCATTTTGGATGAACTTTTTCGTAAAAATCTTTCTAAACATAAATATACACTATTTCATGTTATGTATCTTACTCAAATTTTCAATTATTTTGGTGTTGATCTTAAAGGAGAGGAAACAATTCCTAAAAAAATATTTGACAAGGGAAACATTCCTTTTATGCATATTTCACCCTTTTTCAAGCCTTAGGAAATGCTTGTGAACAAGGAATAATGGTTGACTTGTGAAGAGGACCAAGATATAAGAGAAGAGGAAGAACAACACGGGGAAATTGAAGTCAACGAGGAAGAACAAGAAAAGGAGAAGGTTACTTCCATGGAAAGTGTAAGTATGCCACCTAATCCATCCAATAAATATCTTCTCAAAAATCAAGCGAAGAGTAGTCACAGCCAAAGAAAGCTTAGGAAATCATTCTTAAAGAGATTTACCTCAATTTTCAACAAAATGGATAAATTCTTCGGAAAGATCATTTGCAAACTAGATGGTTCTTCTTCATCTTCAACCACATCTTTCTAGTTGTTTGTTTAAGCTATCTTTATATTGGGATTTTCTAATTTTAAGTTTATCTTTCTTTTTATTCCTTGTATTCATCCTTATTATCAATGAAAATTCTATTTCTTGTTGTTATACATTGTCAATTGTCACTGAAAAGTCACACAAATATAATAGTATAGGCCAAAAATAATAGATTACAAAATAAAGTAGTTTTGACAAATATAGTGCATATGTCAACATATGCAAATCATGTATGTCGACATATAAATGCCAGTTTTCAAAAAATGAAGTTGAATTTAAAACTACGATCAAACACTAATTCATTTCAAATGACTTCTTACCCCTATATACCTATTCACTATAGAAGATCATTATTTTCAATTTCAATCCTCACTTCCTTCATATATAAACTTGTCTTTTTAATAATGGCTTCTCCACATCAAATTTTTTGCGAAGATCTTGAACAAATACTCGAATCATTCAAGAATATTCTTACTTTCATTCTTAGAAATTAGTGGCACTTAGAATAAGCCAAATGCAGATGATTAAAGAGCAAGAGAAGCAATTTGACGCTATTCGGTGGAAAATTTCTTCCCTTACCAAAGAATAATCAATCAACAATCCAAAATGTGCCATCAACGAAGATTATGAAGGTTGGGATGCCATCAAAGCATATCTAATCTTTGGCACTGACGGTTGGGTTGAAGTTCCTCGAAACTTCTAGTTAAATAGGTTTGGATTTATAATAAAATTGTATAATGACATATTATTACAATATGGACTTGTGTGGATTGAATTGATATTTGTGGATTGATTAGTTCGGCTTTGTTTGATTCATGATTGATTTTTTTAATTTACTTGGATTGTTGTGATTAATACAAGTTATTTATGTCCCTACCTATCATTTTTGTCACTTATTATTCTTATCACTTTTAAATTACTATTATTGCTTATTTTACTTGCTTTTATATCGCGGTATTATATATTATATAGTACCTTAGTTAGGGGGGTTTTTGTTAGATTTTTGTTGACAAAGGCGGAGAAATATATTAAATCTAGAAATCTAGGCATAGAATAAAAGGGAGTTTTGTAACTCTAGTGGAGTTATGACATATTCTATATACATAGTTGTCGTCATCAAAAAGGGAGAGATTATTATTACCTTATAAATTTGTTTTGACGATAACAACCATATGATATTACACTAAATATAGACACTAATGTTTAGTTATATTAGTATATATGCAGGATATTAGACATGTATTGATTAAGAATATTATACAATATTAAGAGAAGATTCAAGAGGAAGATATAGAGATTCAAGAGTTAGAGATTGAAGACGCATAAGCACTGAAGAACTCAAGATATCCCAGATAAGTTATAGAGTGTTAGAATTTTAAACCCTGATAGCACTTCTTGCACATCTTTGATCTCTCTTTCTCTCTATTTCTCTTTTTCAAATAATTTTTAAATAGCTTGAAAACAATTTTAAAAATAATTTTGTTCTCATAATAGTTTTTCAAAATAGCCTTCAAATTATTTCTATCTTTTGATTTTACTATACTTTTAAATATTTTTAATATACACTGAATATTATATGTTGTTATAATTTTCGTCTTTAAAATTTCTAAATATTCGTAAGTTTGTTATAATATTTGATATTAATCCGATTTCAAATATATTCACTTTTCCTTTATACTTATTATTTTCAAAAGAAAATCATATTCAATTCCTTTATATAATTAAATATTTTTCTATAAAGTTTTCTTAAGTTTTGATATGATTAAAATATGTAAAAACTCTGTTTAGATGATTTTACGAAGTATTTCACAAACCTTAATGTTTTCAAAATAATTTTTATAAAGCGTTTTTCAATGTTACGAAGGATATGTTGACATATCCAATTCCTATATGTAAACATAGACCGTGATATTCAAAATTTAACTTTTTAATGGAAGTGTCTTTTCATTGTATCTTTTCATGAATTGACATGGCTATTGTTTCTATACAAATAAGGGTTAAACCAATGAATTTTTGGTAACTATTTTCTGATATTTTCTCTCCTCTTTCACTCTCTTGAATTCTAAAAGAAAATCTACATAAAATATTCTAGAAATCAATCAGAATCAAATTGAAACTCTACTGATTTGATTCTTATTGATTACTCTCTGATTGCTCTCATCTCTCCCACTCAGATAAGATCAATGTGAGATTTAAGAGGTTACATGATCATTTGTAATAAATATCGATGATCCAAGTCTGCAAAACTTTATCAAATCATAATATAATACTTGTGGGTGCGATTATAGCCCGTGTAAATCACTGGTTATGTGCTTTGTAGCCTAAAAATCTAGTGAGTGTGCTTGTGGCCCATGTAAATCAAGCGAATCTACCCATAGGTCAGAAAGTGTGGAGGGTATGTCTCATTGCCTTGAAATCAGAGTTTTTTCTTTTTCTATTTGAAAAGAAATCTGTACAAGGAATTGTAAAGGATTGGATGTAGGGTAATTCTGAGCTAGTATAAAATCTTGGCGTGTTCTTTCCTTTTTACTTTTGTTGCATTTATATTTACCTATGTTTGAATCTCTGATTGTTAATTACATTGTTTAAACAATAATCCTAAATGAATTCAAAAGGATTCATAAAAATTATAAAACAATATTCATCCCCCTCTATATTAAATTAGCCTTAAGATCTATTGTTCGCTAAACAACAGTTGGTAATAGAGCATTGGTTTTCAAAGTATTCATAATTGTGATTTTAAAAGTTTATTGGCTAACAACACTGTTAGTAGCATTGTTAATCTACTGTCAGTAATTCATTTGTAGAAAGACAATCTACTACCAGACCACCACTTTTTAATGACAGTAATTACATGTATTGGTCATGTAAAATGAAAATATATTTACAAGCAATTGCTTTAGACATTTAGAACATCAGACCAAATGAGTAAACTGAGCTTGGGAATAATTATTCAACTTGGACTATTCACCAAAAAGCAGTTGCACAAAGTAAATCTAAAGCCATGAATATTTTTTTATTCATTGGATAAAAATGAATTAATTGAGTGTCTATCCGTAAGTATGCATTTGAAATAGGGAGAACATTGCATGTTACACATGAGGCACTAGTAAAGTCAAATAGATCAAAATTTCTTTGTTAACAAATGAGTTTCAATTTTTTAAAATGAGTCAATTTTTGGTTTGTATAGTAGATTTCAAGATTTATTTCATTCACTATTTGCACTTGACAAAAGTTTTTCTAAAGAGGATCAAGTTAGAAAAATCCTCGATTCACTTACTCCTGAACGGGACCATAAGATTCTTGCGACTGAATAGGCTAATGACATTAGCACTCTGAAAATTGAAGATTTAATTGGTAATTTAATGTCATTTGAAGCAAAAATGCAGTGTAGGAGAGAAAGCAATGCAATAGAGAAGAAATCCATTGCTTTCAATGCCACAGCGAATGATCTGGATTCGAACAATGATGATGATGAGGAAACCACTTTCATCATAAGAAATTTCTAAAAATTTCTGAAGTATAGAAAGATGAATAATTTTAGGAGATATGGAAATGGCGCTAGGTGCTTTAATTGTGATGAACCTAGCAATAAAATGAGATTATCCACATTCTGAGAAACTGAAAAACGCACCAAATACTGATTCATTCAGGAAATGGAGAAGGTCTTATGCTACAACATTAGACGATTCAGATACTTCCTCAAGTGACAATGACTAGATGCAGAAACGCTAATATGTGCTTCACAGCGACATTTAATGAGAAATTTTGTGTAATGGAACAAAAATAGATACACATTTAGATTAAAATTTTGAATTTTAGTTGTCGATTGGTTTTGATTGCTAGAAATAACCTATAGATTAATAATAATATTGGTTGAATAATCTGTGCATATATTTTAAATATTATATATATATTTATATACTTAGATATAATATTAAATAAAAATAAAATAAAACATATTTTATAAATTTTGTAGATTATTAAGTTTACATATATTAGATAATGATTATAAGATAATTATAAGTATAGATAAATAGGAATCATTTATTGAATTTCTCTTTTTGAAAATTTCGACCTATACATCGACACCCTACATGCATATGTCGTCATATACAGGCTGATTTTGAATTTCAATTTCAAATTGAAAATTTGAATTTCCATCCCTCTTTTCACCAAATTTTATGTTTTGAAAAGATATCTCTTGACCAGAGAACATGTCCTTGACTTTCTATTTATTTACTCTATCTTCATCCATTCATTTTTCACCATCATTTTCAAATTTAAAAATCATAAACTTTCTTATTCAAACTATTCTTCAATTGTATCCTCAGGCAATACTGAGGAAAACATTAGGTTTTTTTAAGAAAATGAAAGATTATATTTTTAATGATTAAGAAGCAATGCAAGTTTATATTAAGTATATATCTTTTGGAAAAGCACTTCCCAGAAGATTTTTTATTTTTGAAGATTTTTCTACTTATGATCTTTCTAATCTTTGTTTGCAAAATGAAATTCTTGGTTCAATCGATGCTTCTCAAAATGATTTCGTTTGTTATCCAAATTTGGTGAAGATTTTTTACGCAAATTTAAAAGGAAAGTTTTATGATGGAAGAGAAGGAGAAGTTTGGAGTAGCGTCTGCAAATTGTTTTAAATTATGAACTTTTGGGTCACATTCTTGGATGCAAACGTAGTAGAATGGACCTTTTAACCATTCAAATTGATTTTCAAAACTATGAAGTGACTCTCTATTTATTTACTCCATCTCATGTCATTTTGGATGAACTTTTTCCTAAAAATCTTTCTAAACATAAAACACAGTATTTCATGGTGCGTATCTTACTCGAGTTTTCAAATATTTTGGTGTTGACTTTAAAGTAAAGGGAACAATTCCTAAGAAAATATTTGGGAAGGCCAACATTTTACGTATGCATATTTCACCTTTTTTCCAACGTTAAGAAACGCTTGCATAAAAGAAACAAAGTTTGGCTTGGGAAGAGGATAAAAATATAAAAGAAGAGGATGAAGAGGAAGAAGAAGGCGAGGAAATGGAAGTCGAGGAGGAAGAAGAAGAGGAGGAGGAGGATACTTACTTAGAAAGTACCAATATACCACCTAATCCATCCAAAAAATATCTTCTCAAAAACCAAGAGAAGATCATTCACAACCAAAGAAAACTTAAGAAGTCATTCTTAAATAGATTTACCTCAATTTCCAATAAAATTGGTAAATTCTTTAGAAAGATCATCTGCAAACTTAATGGTTCTTCTTCATCTTCGTCCACATCTTTCTAGTTGTTTGTTTAAGCTATCTTTGTATTTGGATTTTCTAGTTTTATGTTTATCTTTCTTCTTATTCCTTGTACTAATCCTTACTATCAATGAAAATTCTATTTCTTGCTGTTATACATTGTTAATTACCTTTGGAAAGTCATACAGATATGAATAGGCCAAAAAATATAATATAAACTAAAGTAGATTTGAAAAATATAATGCATATGTCGACATATGCAAATCATGTATGTCGACATATAATGACAATTTTCAATTTTTTTTTACAAAATATCTATCAAAAGCCAATTTATCTCAAACGATTTTTACCCCTATATATACCTATTCACTACAGAAGATCGTTATTTTCAATCTCTACCCTCACTTCCTTTCATATATAAACTTGTCTTCTCAATAATGGCTTCTCCGTATCAATTTTTTTCAAAGATCATAAACAACACTCGAATCGCTCAAGAATATTCTTACTTTCATTCTTGGAAATTAGAGGCACTTAGAACTAAGCCAAATGCAGATGATTAAAGAGAAAGAGAAGCATTTTGATGCTATTCGATGGATAATTTCTTCCCTTAACAAGGAATAAAACCAACGAATAATCTAGAATGTGCCATTAACGAAGATGATGAAGATTGGGATGCCATCAAAGTAGATCCAATCTTTAGCGTTGATGGTTGGTTGAAGTTCCTCGAAATTTTTAGTTAGATAGGTTTGGATTTATAATAAAATTGTATACTAATAAATTATTACAATATGGAGACATTGTTTGATTTATGATCGATTTTTTTTAATTTACTTGGATTGTTGTGCTTAATACAAGTTATTTATGTCATCGCCCATCATTATTACCACTTTTAAATTACTTTTATTGCTTATTTTACTTGCTTTTATAACGCGATATTATATAGTACCTTAGTTAGGGGGGTTTTAGCTAGATTTTTGTTGACAAAGGTGGAAAAATATATAAAATCTAGGAATCTAGGCATATAATAAATGGGAGTTTTGTAACTCTGGGGGAGATATAAAATATTCTATATACATAGTTGTCATCATAAAAAAGAAAGTGATTATTAGTACCATAGAAATTGGTTTTGATGATAACAACCATATGATATTATATAAAATATAGACACTAATTTTTAGTTATATTAGCATATATGCAGGATATTAGACATGTATTGATTAAGAATATTATATAGTATCAAGAGAAGATTCAAGAGGAAGGTATAGAGATTCAAGAGCTAGATATTAAAGACGCATGAGCATTGAAGAACTCAAGATATCCTAGATAAGTTATAGTCTTAGAATTTTTAGACCCTGATAGCGCTTCTTGCACTTCTTTGATCTCTCTCTATTTCTCCTTTTCAAATAATTCAAATACCTTAAAAATAATTTTAAATATAATTTTTGTTTTCATAGTAGTTTTTCGAAATAGCCTTCAAATTATTTCTATCTTTTGATTTTACTATATTTTTAAATATTTTTAATATACTTTGAATATTATACTTTGTTATAATTTTATATTTCAAAATTTCTAAATATTTATAAAATTTTTATAATATTTGTTATTATTTTGATTTCAAATATATTTACTTTTCCTTTGTACTTATTATTTTCAAAAGAAATTCATAGTCAGATCCTTTATATATTTAAATATATTTCTATAAAGTTTTCTTAAGTTTTGATATCATTAAAATATGTATAAACTATGTTTAGATGATTTTACAGAGTATTAAAACATTTCACAAACCTTAATATTTTCAAAATAATTTTTATAAAGTGTTTTTCAATGTTGTGAAGTATATGTCGACATATCCAATTCCTGTATGTCTACATAGTGGCCGTAATTTTCAAAATTCAAATTTTGAATGGAAGTGTCATTTCGACTTATCTTTTCGCGAATGGCCATGACTGCTGTTTGTCTATAAATAGGGGTTAAACCAATGAATTTTTGATAATTATTTTATCATATTTTCTCTCGTCTTTCACTCTCTTGAATTCTTAAAGAAAATCTACACATAATATTCTCAAATTCAATCAAAATCAAATTGAAACACCATTGATTGGATTCTTATTGATTACTCTCTAATTGCTCTCATCTCTCTCACTCAAATAAGATCAAAGTGATATTCAAGAGGTTACATGATCATTTGTAATCAAGATCAATGATTTGTGTCTTTAAAACTCTATAAAATCATAATTTAATACTTGTGGGTGTGATTATAGCCCGCGTAAATCAATCGGATGTGCCTTCTAGCCCAAAAATCTAGTGATTGTGCATGTGGCCTGTATAAATCAAGCGACTCTAGCCAAAGGTCAGAAATTCTGAAGGGTGTGTCTTATTGCCTTGAAATCGAGATTGTTTTTGCTTTTTCTATTCAAAAGAAATATGTACAAGAAATTGTAGAGGATTGAATGGAGGATAACTACGAACCATTATAAAATCTTGGTGTGTTATTTCCCTTTTACATTTACTGTATTTTTATTGACTTATGTTTGAATTTGTGATTGTTAATTGCATTGTTTAAACTATAATCTTAAAAGAATTCAAAAGGATTCACAAAATTATTAAAAAACTATTCACCTTTTCCCTTTAGTGTTAAATTTGCCTTAAGTCCCATCTTCCGCCAAACAAAAATAACTTCCTTCCATGTTTTCTCCAAAGTATCAATTAATCTGGCCTTAGTCTTCTTCGTACATCTCGAAAAAGCACCGAAGAATCTATAGGAGTAAGTTCTCCATCCTTCGGTCTGCGATTGGGTAAGCTTCCTTGACTTCACAACCCTTGTCTGATCGGTTATTATAGAAGACCTAGAACCCGCAGAAAGAGCAGGAACCGCATCAAGGTGGGGTGTCAATACCACGTTTTTGCTTTCGGCAGCCTCTTTCTCTTTGATTAAATGAGCAATCTCCACGTACATATTCAATAGTTTTATTTTGCTGCTCTCTCCTTTTAAAGAATACACTACAACAAAATATCAAATTTAAGACAGATTTTAGGGACCCAAAACAATTTTGTCTCTATGTCAGGTCTAATTAGAGACAAAATATTTGGGTCACTGATAATTAATAAAATAATTTATACCACGGTCTTTAATAGGTCTCAACGGCAAAAACTTTCAATTATGCTGTAGATTCGTTCATTGCTCCTTTAATTACTCACCTTACCTCCACGTAATCACCCACTTGCTATTTTTTCCAGAGATAAAATATGCGCCGCCAGATAAAAGTTTCTCCCCTAAAATTTTCAGGACCATAATCCACCTCAACCAAAATTCTATTCCTCTGTTCGCGAATCAACAGATGCTCCAAGCCTCCAACCTATCGGCGTATATACTTGAAGAAAACAGCGGTTCGATTTTCAATTTACTTCTTTCTGCTGCCTTTTCTGTTTCGATTTATTGGATTTGAATGTAATAGGTTTAAAAAGTCGACCTGCATATAAATTAATATTAGGTTGCTAAAACTGAATAGAAGCAAAATTCTATGCTTATTATTACTAGATTGCAAGCATTAATTTCTGATATATAGAATATTTTCATAGGAACTAACACATTTTGGGCTATTAGGAGTTCTGTTAGTGCATTTTAGACTGTTAGGATTTGTGTCTTATATTATTGCTGAACTCTGATATCATGTCTAAGAACGTTGTATTTTTGCAAGAAGAGAAATGTAGTTACCACATATAGAAGGCAAAAAAGATTAATCAAGGAAAAGTAGTCATATGGAGTTTGAAGTCGAAATGTAGCCATTTTATGCCACTGATCAATAAATAAATGAACCAAAACTCCTTCCCAAAGCAAAGTTCTAAATATGCAAAGCGCTGTATGGATTAACTACCTCAAAATACCATGAATAATAAAGATGTTCTTGTATTCACTATGATATTAATAAAGATTACTGGCTAGGAAAATGGTTTACCTCGTGCTTTACGATATATCTTCAAAACTTTTTCACCAATCCAAATTTCAAAGGGAAGGAATTATGCTTTCTGCTTTTGGATTATTTAGCCATCACATTTGGTAATCTATACGTACATGAATAACAATGTGTTTACAAATGACATCAATACTCAAAGAAATAATGTTAAGAAAATATAATAACCTATACAACAATATTGATGGTTAATCAGTGCCTTAAAATTCATAAGTATATATGAATTATTTATCATAATGGTACACATACAGTAATGTACAATTTCAAACATGTCTTTAAATAAAAAGGAAAAAATAATTCAATTATAACAAAAGGATAATATACATCATAAATTTTCTAGTTTAACAGACTAATGTAATTCAAGTGAGCAACACAATTCAACAGTCAATAAAACATACCGTTTTAGACGGGGCGCTGCCCCGCACCCCGCCGGAGGCGCTGCCCCCTGCACCCCTGCGACCTGACCGGGCAGGTCGAACCCCGTAGCGGGGGCGTTACCCCCGCACCCCCACCTAGGGGGGTTGCCACCCCCCCGGACCCCCCTCCATAGGGGATCTTATTTGAAAAAACATTCAACAAATCTTAATGAGTGCATACTATAAACTATAATTTCTTACATGTAGAACAAAGTGTTCTACATATATGATTAACAAATTATCACTTGTTTTTATTCTGACAAATTTTTTTCCCTCTTGTTAATAAACCTAAAGCTTTGAAATAAACGATCAGTTTCTAGTAGAACTATAGTTGTTATATTGCTACAGAAATAATCATGAGTAAAAGTAATATCGTGTCGATCATGGAGAGTGTATTAGCTCTAATTTCATGTATATGTATTATACACCTTGTTCTACATATTATAAATGGAAAAATTATCCCTTAATATTTAACATAAATATCTTTTCTTTTTATCATCATCGCCATCATCATTTTAATGTTAATCAGTCGCCTAAAGCGTGAGGGACGTATCACATATGCAACGCATCTTTGAAAATTTATGGATGTTGTCTAAGTTGTCTGAATATTCAAAGTATTCAAAATAAGCTTCTTAATATAATGTACAAAACCAAAAACATTAGATGAATTGTGAAACTAACAGTGTAGGCATAAATTTATTGTGAAAATACTCTTTATTCACTTTTCTTTTCAGTAATTAGACCATTATTTCCTTCTTATATTACCGATGGTCCATTTTACTCTTTTTATTTATGCGTTATTTCTATGAATTATATATTTTGAATCATTATTATTGTTTCACCAAGCTACATGTTTTTTCTTTTAGTATATTCTATTGATTATATGTTGCGAATCATTTTTATAGTCTGGAATGTGTAATGTTTGATTCCCATACTTTTCTATAGGTAAAATTAGGTATGTATTGTATTATAAGTTTGTTTTATAATAACTTTTTACTGCTTATTAAATATTAAGTTTTATTTCTTTGTAGGATAAGTCTCAAAATGAGTGACCGTTCATGGATGTATAGTAGGCTTAAAGATGGATATATAAATCTAGAATTTGTTAATGGTGTCAACAAATTTATTGATTATGTATTTTTACAAGTAGATTACGGAGGAACCGTTAGGTGTCCATGCTCCATGTGCAAAAACAAAAAATTTCAATTAAAGGAAGAAATTTCTAAGCATTTATTACTAAATGGTTTTGTTCCACTTTATTCTAAATGGATTTTCCATGGAGAGGAAGAAGTTGATGAACCAATAATGTCAGAGTCAGATACAAATAATTCGAATGATGATAATCCATATAGAGATATGGTATTAGATGCAATGGGTGTTGATAATGATGTGGAAGAGCAATCACCAAATGCCGAAGCTCAAAAGTTCTTACACATGTTAAAAGCGGCTGATGAACTACTTTGGGATGGATGCAAAAAAGAGACAAAGTTATCTGCATGTGCCAAAATGATGGCTCTTAAATCTCGACGAGGTGTAACAGATGCATGTTTCAAGGATATGAGTGCACTAATTGACAACATGTTACCTGAAGGACATAAGCTAATTCAAAATTTTTATGAAGCTAAAAAAATGTTGAAACCTCTTGGGCTTGGCTATGACAAAATTGATGTTTGTCAGAATTTTTGCATCTTGTATTACAAAGAAAATGATAGGAAGGTTATGTGTGATATTTGTAAAAGTCCTCGTTACAAATATGAAGGTATAGGAAATAACTGCAGAAACATCGCCGCAAAACAACTTCGATACTTCCCAATCATTCCGAGATTGAAAAGGTTATTCATGTCACCAAATCATGCTAAATACATGACATGGCATTATTATAATAAATCAACTGATGGTTCAATGGCTCATCCAGTAGATGACGAAGCATGGAAAGAATTTGATCGTCGACATCCGGATTTTGCATCATCTGATCGAAATGTGCGATTGGGTTTATGTAGCGATGGTTTTAGTACATTTGGAACTTCTGCAAAAGTTTATTCATGTTGGCCGGTGATTTTGACGGTTTACAATTTGCCACCTTGGAAGTGCATGAAACAACCATTTTTATTCCTAAACATGATCATACCAGGGCCTAAAGGTCCTGGAAAGAATTTAGATATTTTCTTACGACCTTTGATTGATGAACTGTTAGAGTTGTGGAAAGGTGTTCTTGTTTATGATGTGCACAAAAAAGATAATTTTTTGCTGAGAGGTGCTTTGATATGGACAATTAGTGATTTTCCTGCGTATGGTATATTGTCCGGTTGGAGTACACATGGAAGATTATCATGTCCTTATTGTATGGAGAAAACAAAGTCCTTTACTCTTGAACATGGAGGAAAGGCTTGTTTTTTTGATTGCCACCGACAATTCTTGCCATTGAATCATCCATTCAGAAGGCAAAAGCACAAGTTCAAAAGGAATGCCATTGAACGTGATATACCACCTCCTCGACGTTCTGGTTTTGAGATGAGAGATATAGTGTCAAGTTTGCCTAATATTGTATTTGGATTTAAATCAGGTAATCAAAAAATAACAGGATTCGGTGAATCACATAACTGGGTACGTAGGAGTATATTTTGGGATCTTCCATATTGGGAATCAAATTTGATTCGTCATAATCTTGATGTGATGCATATTGAAAAAAACTTTTTTGACAATATATTCAACACATTGATGGACACCGACAAAACAAAAGACAATTTGAAGACTAGTCTTGATCTTGAAAAAAATTTGTAGCAAACAACGGTGGATGAGCTTAATTCAACATTCCAATGGTAATTATTACAAGCCAAAGGCTCCTTTTTGTCTTTCAAAAAAAGATCAGAAAGATGTTTGTCATTGGGTTAAAAGCATACGTTTTCCAGATGGATATGCCTCTAACATTCAAAGATGTGTCAACGAGTACGAAACTAAAATTAGTGGGTTTAAAAGCCATGATTGTCATGTATTTATGCAAAGACTTCTTCCTACCGCATTTCGGTCATTCTTACCAAAAAATATATGGGAAACGTTAGTCGAACTTAGTAATTTTTTTCGTGATATATGTGCGAAAAATATAAATGTTGACTACATGAGTTTGTTGGAAAAAAATATAGTTGAAATAATTTGTAAGCTTGAGAAAATATTTCCTCCTTTTTTTTTGATTCCATGGAGCATCTGCCTATTCATGTTCTATATGAAGCAAAAGTAGGTGGTCCAGTTCAATATCGATGGATGTACCCTTTTGAGAGGTACGCTTATTATTTTCTCGGTAATTATGTGGATTATTTTTTAATTTTTATATATGGTTTAGGTATTTGTATTATTTGAAAAAGAAAGTGGGTAACAAGGCGCATGTTGAAGGGTCCATAGCTGAAGCATATCTTATTGATGAGATTTCAAACTTCACATCATGCTATTTTGGTCCAAATGTAGAAACTATATGGAGTCAAGCTCCGAGAAATGATGATGGAGGAGAGATTATGATTGATGAAAGACTATCCTTTTTTGTCATTCGGGCAGGGTGTTATCAAATGCATTCGTTAAGAGGAGACTGACCCCAATAGAACATCGTGCTATGCATAAATACGTACTTTTCAATTGCCCTGAATTGAAAGATTTGATGATGTAAGTAATATTAAATATCGTTATACTTAGATATACCATAATACATCTTACCAACAAGAATATAATTTTGCGCTTAGAAAATGTAAAGATGAACTACGAGACCAGTATTCGGAAAAGGATGAGGATTTCATTGATATGAAGTTGGAATCAATATTTCATGAATGGTTAAAATCAAATGTAAGTTTTTTAACTGGATGTAAAATTAATATATTACATATAGTTTATGTTGTATAAATTGTTCACTTATCACGTGTATTTTTTTAAATAGATTTCATTCCATCTAGATGGTATTATGCACCAACTATATTTACTTGCACAAGGACCCAGTTATTTGGTGGAGTGTTACAATGGTTACTTTGTGAATGGTTGTAAGTTCCATACAATGCGGTATGGGAAGAACAAAAAAACAATGAATAGTGGCGTATGTGTGAAAGGAAGTTGTTACGATGATCTAGAAAGTGATTATTATGGGATGATTAAAGAAGTTATTAAGTTGACATATGTTGGAGAGAAGAATGAAATTTTTATGTTCAACTGTGATTGGTTTGACACACTGTCAAGAGATGGGATAAGAGTGCACTATACAAATGGATTGATTGAAGTAAAAAGTAATTCTCGACTTCAAATAGAAGATGTGTTTGTGTTTGCGCACCAGTGTCAGCAGGTTTATTTTACATGCCAACCCGGAAGTGCATCAAATGAATGGTTAACTGTGATTAAAACTAGTGCAAGAAGTCGGTTTTCACTTAATGTATTTAACTCAGAGGAGATTACAGATGTGGATCAAGCAGATGGGATATCTCGACCCCTAACTGTTATATCAGATGATAGTCTTGATCAACCAATAATAATTGAACATTATGATTTCATTGATAATGAAGAACTGAATCTTGAAATGGAAACGACTGATAATAGCAGTGATGATTCAGAAGTGGATATAGAAGTAGATAACGACGAAGATGATGTTGATGAAAGTGACGATGAAGTAGCTATTGAGGATGAATACTCTCCCTAGTAGCATTAAACTATTATTAGATGTTATGGTTGCTGTTTTATAATTTCATAATGTCCATGAATAATTTTGTTATCATCCTTTGTTGTTTTGAAACGTGATACATCGTAAGTTGGAAAATGTTTCTAGATTACTTACTATTGTTTCTTCAAATCTAGATTTCATGTGCGTGTGAATATTATATGTTACATTTATGATGACTTTTTAGTGCAATATGAAAGAATATTTGATGCAGCCCAATGCTCTATAGGCTACATATTCGACAAGTACATGACATAAAAATTAGAAATTTGTTTAATATGTACATGACATAAAAATTAGAAATTTGTTTAATAAATATATTGGGCATTATTCTATCTTCTAATTTATAATATGGATTTTTTCGCTATACAGGCATACACCATAATGTTACTGACAGCACCAATGGAAAAGCTTAAAACTTCATTATAGTTCATACTTCTTCGACGTACTTCGGTGAGAATTTTTATCCACTCCTTTATCACTTCATCTTCTGTTGAGAAAGAAGCAACTGTTGGGAATTACACAAAATCTATATATCTATTGAGAAAGAAGTATTGTACATCTGCATAACTCAACCAGCTACTGCATTAGTATAGCCATCACAAAATTCAGGAGAAATTACACAAAATCTATATATATTCCCACAAGAGTAGCTGCATAGCCTTCAACTGCATCTTTGAGAAACTGAAGCTGAAACTTTTTATTTATGCCCATGCTTTCGTAATTGTCTACTCTGGTAACTTAAAACGGTATAGATAAAAAAAAGACACTAAAGGATGACAAATCAAATTTGATGAATTAACCATTACATAATTATTCGCAGTTGCAGATGTTAAACATACACCAGATGAATACAGGAAAACAAGGATTTTTTGTTGCTTTAGAGTGCAAATGTTAAAAGTTCATATGACTAAGATTATTTAGAAATTTTCATAAAAGTATACTAGCATGTAATGTAAACTAATAAAACCACTAGTGATTTCATTGCTGATACAAAACTATTTACTGAGGTTCAGAAACATATAAAATTACCAAAACTGAAGCCATATTTCGCCATGAGAGCTTTATTTACCATGATGATTCCAACAGAAGTCACAATATTAAATAACCATGAAGCAGAATCTAATTGTAAGGACCCGCTGCTCTGACCGCCTCCAGTCGGTAATTAAACCAACTTGAGACGTTCAAAATGACGGATTGTTATTCAGTTTATAGAGTTTAAACAGAAACAGTCACAGAATCACAGGATAATCATAATATTTTACATAAATGAATTTTTATACATATATCAGAGTTTGTACAATGCATTATATTTATACAGCGGAATATTTCTTTTAAGTACAAAAATTCTTCGAAAAGCTAAAGTGAAGCAATTTCCCCAACTCTCTCTAAACTTCTCGGCCTGAAAATCTTCAAGCTGTAAAATACTCGGTCTGACCCGAGTATTACATTCAAAAGAAAATAATACACAGGTCAGTCTAATTCAAACTCAGTTATTAGTGCATAGAAGCAATAATAATTTAAATAGCAATTAGATGACAGTCAAATATCAATTTACCTATCCGATCCTTTAACAAGAAATCAGATAACGGTAAATACAACACTTATCAGTGTTAAACAACAAATCAGTAGATTCAAATTATCAATGAGGATAGATGAAGGGATTATTGATGAAGATAATTTAGAAAACAATCAAAATCCGCCTAAACGGCAGTTAACAACAAAATCATCAAAATCGGTTCAAAATATATTGAATTGTCAACATAAAACAATATTCATCAAAATGAAAACATCATTTAAAACATTAAATTTGGTAGGGCTGCAGTACACACACGCGTATACGGCCTCGCCACATTTAAAATGTCAACTTCGTGTGGCTGCAGTTCACGCTTGCGTGCACTGCCTCGCCACTACTGTAATGAAATAGAAATCATCACAACAGTAAAAACTAACAGAAATCGAAGCTGCAGAGGTCAAGTCAGTGTCTCAACACAGCTGCAATACCAAAACCCATGCAACAAGGCAAGGTCGAAATGCAATTGTTTTGCATATACTCAAGTAACTCAAGAACCAAGTTTCCAAACAACTGATTACTGCACATTTCAACAAGTGCAAAATTTTCATAAAAATGAACTGCAGCCCCGTTACTTGGACATAAGGGCAACTGCAACAATAACGCAGCCACCACAAGTATCCAAAGGCACAACAACCATTAAAATGAGTCTAGTGTATTTACAAGCAACTATCAAATAAAGACTCAAGAGAGTGCAGATATGATTAACAAGACGATGCCCACATCGAAATAGGTCAAGTGCCACGATGAAGCAGTGCAACATCAAGGAGCTCAAATGCCAACATGACAGTGAAATGGGTCATGGTGAAGATAACAAATGCAATAACCAGCTACAATATGCTCAAAGTCATAGCCGAAGGAAATGTGCCAGCTTAACTCAAAAGAAACACAAAATCAATTCAAAATGTCAATACAACATGAACCTTTTATTATTAGACAGAAGCAGCCCACTCTCCAAAGAAAGACAATAAAATAACTCAAAGTCGAATTCAAGTGATAACAAACCCATTCAAACTCAATGAAGCAGGATTTATAGTTCAAGCCAAATGCCGAAATCGTTTTCTTTTTCTTTTTCTTTTCACAGTAGATAAATAAGGAACACCATCCATATCAAGTTTAAGACCGATGTAACAGTTTTTTTTAAAAAAAATCGTAGTTTAACATCAATTAGCAAATATCAACAGCATGGAACGAAATAACTTCCAAACAAATGTAACTGGATACATACATGTAGTGCATATATGTACACGAATGAATGCAGTTCAGTACTCAGTGCAATCCAATGACTTCGGTACGATAAATAAAGATGCAACTTAATGCAAAATGACCCAAGAAGACTACAACAGCCAGAATGGCGACATGCAGTATGCAATGATACTCGATGACCAAGCCTTAACCAAATGTAATAACAATGTACAAGTTCAAGACCCCAAATGTAATAATAGCAGCCTTAATTTATATGACCAAGTGGCTACACAGTATGGAGTGCACAACAGGTTTAAGATTTAGATCAGTTCAGCAATCTACAACTTCAATTGACTCAAGTGAAATTATCAAGTGAAGCCAATATGACAACAATGAATGCACAGTGACTATATGAATTTCATGGAGACAATGCCTATACAGCTGCAAGTAACTCAACAATTCATAATGCAGTAACATACTTACATGAATGGATGTATACACAAGGCAAAGGAAGCCAGTAACTCATCATAATTCAAACTGCAATTTTAAACAGCCATGACCAGAGAAATGCCAAAGCCAAACATTCACGAAATCAAAATGGTCGAAGTCAAAGAAATGTCGAAGTCGAAAAAAATCAATTACCGAGTGAACCAAAAAAAATCCTCATCACAGCAAACGATTTCAAAAGAATCAAACAACCAAAGTCAACGAGAAACAGTTTTTTTTTCTTTCATTTAAATCAGCTAGAAAAACATGAACTTAACTTGGCCTTAGCCTCGAACAAGTCAGCTTGAAAAAAAATCAGAAATCAACAAAATTTTGAATTAAACCATGAAACTCATCAGTATTGTGCTGACCATGTCAAAAAATCTAGTTGAAGCCGAGGTCAACATAAATTCATGAAATTTCAGAAGTCATAAATCATAGAAAAAAAAAACAGTTCAATATCAATTTAATGGTGATGGCCGAGACAAAGCAACAAGAAAGCAAAACTCAAAATTGCAGAAACATCATTCGAAGATGAACTAGATGTGAGTAAACGAAATTACTCACCTTAGCTTTCGAATTCGACCAAATAGAAGCGGTCGTGGGTATCTCGAGACAATCGGCAAACGAAGCAAAGATCGAGCGAAGCAAAGGATGAGTCGATCGAGCTACCAACAATCGGCATCTTCGATTTTGAAAAGCCCTAATTGTTGAACGTCGCCATTTTTATTTCTTCTCGTTTGCTGGTTTGGGTTTTAAAATGAACGAGAAAATGAATAAAGGGATCGGGTATAAAAGAGTAGGGGAAGGAGATGTCGGCCATGCTTTGAAATGGGGAATGTGCATGAATTTGAGCGTGGTTGAAGGCATGAGTGATGGCGTGTTTTTAGCTGATAAGTAAGGCAGTGTACTACCTTTTTTTTATTTTATATATTATTATTATTATTAATTTTCATTTTTTATTTAAATTCAATTTGTTTTGCATAATTATTTTCTTTAATAAACAAATAAACGTTTTGCAGTTCAACTATCAAACATAAATTTATATTAGTGTGTTTTTACAATTAGATTTTATACTTGTATTTGTATTGATAAAATTTATTCCATTTTATTTAAGTTAAAGAAAAATGTTATTAATACTAACCATCCTTTTTAAATTTAAATAAATAATAATTCTTGTATCCAAATTATTTTTCTAAGTTATTAGTTTGAATTTAAAATACAAATTCAATATTCAATTTCAACTTCAAAGTCGAATTCAAATTTTATTCAATTTAAATAGATTAAATCCTTAAATTTAATCGCTAATTCATAGTTATATTGGGAATTCAATTTAAACCATCATTCAAATATTTAAAATTAATTAAATATTTTCATTTTTAAATTGTTCAAAATTCTGGGTTGTTACAATCTTTCCTCCTTAAAAGAATTTCGTCCCGAAATTATAAGTTAGGAAAACGATTGCTAAAATCTCACCGATATTTATACCCTACACAATTTTTCCAAGTTTCAAACTCATAAATAAATATAGGATTCATTCCATTTATTTTATCTCAGCAGTTTTGTTCATCGATTTCAATAATCAAGACACAAAAGTCTTTTACCAAATTTTTTTAACTTACAAAACTCAGATTTTTAAACTTGAAATCTTTCATGCTAAATATTTGCATATTACATCTTTTCCAAAGCTGTGTGCTTTCAAGATATTTTAAAGATCTTCTTCCTTAATTCATTAAGTTAGAATTATGTAATTCTAATTTCAGATTATTGATTTTCTATTCAAAGTTTTGAAAATACTTGCTAACTCGAAGTTTAACAAGTCCATCGTCGTTCTTACAGACATTAGGCATACGCTGGCCAGGCGCAAGTCTAAAAATCTCCAAGTACTATATATACTTGCTTCAACTTCCAGTGAAAATACTTTTTAAAAATTCTTTTAAAAATGGATATGGAAAGCACGTTCCCCCATGGATCACAGTTTACCCGGCGGTTACGCTACTGTCCCAGTAGAATCGCTTGTAACTGTAGATTTCACATCTCTCTTGAATTTCGCCATGGTTGTTGCCATAGATCGCGGTTCACACGGCGGTTACGCTACTATCCCAGTAGAATCGCTCGTGACCGTAGGCATCACGCCCCTCAAATTACGCTTCGGCCTCTAGATCGCAGTTTACACGGCGGTTGCGCCACTATCCCAGTGGAATTGCTTGTAACTGTAGGCATCGCGCCCCACGAATTACGCCAGCATCAATTCACATAATCCCAAACACGATGATCCATCGTGGGGGATTCCAGTCAGTCCCAATGGACATTCCACTAATGGAAATTCTACGTAGCTACGATTTCCAATGGACACTCCACCGAGTTCCAATCACCTTCACAAATAATAAATGGAAGGTACATTTCCATATCCTCAGTTTTTAGAAAACATATGTCATATACATATAGTACTTTATTTCACATTTCGTACATATCATACCTATGTAAACTTGCATAGGACTTTTCATAATAATGACTTTCCAAACTGATGGTTTTCGATTTATTACATTCACATATATAAGTTACGAAAACTAAATTCACATTCATAACAAATAGAGGATTTCTAAATTTTCCATTTCACTTAAAATTTTCCTCTAAATCGATTTGAAAATTTAAGGTTATCTCAAACCTAATTCACATTCATAATCCAATTCATTATCGACTTCACATTCGATTTGGATTTCACGTTACATCGTCAATTCTCAACACATAATTGATGTCTATCGATATATAACCTCTAAGCTCGTACGTCGCAGAGAAGGGTGTTAAGCTAAAAGATTAAATTCTCCGCCACCAACAGATATATATTTAATAGAGATCAATTGCTATGTCATCAACTCACAATGTTAGACATACAATCCCAATCGACTATCCAAAATTCAAAGCTCAACTTATATTGTTTTTGACGTCAAAGTTAAACTCAATTTAACTCAAGATTCAATCTTTTTGGAAAATATTCAAGTTGAACTGATCGTTCAAATTTCCCAAAAATATCTTTACAAGATATATATAATTTTCCAACTTAACCATTTGAAACCAATTTCAAATATTCATTTTTTTCAATTTATCTTTAAAAGATAAAATTTCAAACCTTTCATTTCATATTGGAAAACATTTCCATACTTATTCAATAATAAGTAACTCACAAATTCATTTATTTTCAACACGGAAAATATTCAATATACTTGAATCAAAATTAAGTATATATTCCATTCTTTAAGGAAAGCGTTCTTTTAAACACATTTATTTGAGTCAAAACGAATGTTGCGTAAAACATCGTTACGACAACTAAAAAATCACTAGTATAGGGATTCGAAATTTAAGATAGATATATAAATCCCAATACTATAAACAACATTTCCTTCCGGAAACCATTTACTATAACAATAGTGTTATAGTCCACCATTTCCTTATTTTTTCGAAAACGTCTATTTCAACAATTGAATGTTGAAATCTATGTATTCGATAGTTAATGCATTTTAAAACATCTTTAAAACTATTAACTTTTTCAACTTCAACTTAATTCATAGTTTGAATTCCTCATACTTTTCATAATATTAGTTTTAAACCAATTTCAAATCTTTCAATATTAAGTTTTTCACTTAATTAAATTTTCCGCACGTTTAAATTCAAATTCATCACTGAATTTATTAAACCTATAATGGATTATCATATTGACAACTTCAAATTTGAAATTCAAATTCTATTTGAACTTTGCATTTGCTTTTCTATTTCCAAAAATAATCAACTAGTCCTTTAGTAAGCCATTCATCGACTTAGTTCCATTAAATATATATTTCCACATTAACCTCATTTCATAATATCACTTCCCTAAAACATATCTGTTTTAGTTAATAATATATTCACTGTCCAAAATCGTGAATATACTTATCTATTCAATTCAGTGTTTCTACACTTTTTATTTAAAAGATTATCCACTGTCCAAAATCGTGAATAAAATTCCCAACCAACATTTACTATCACAATATCTAACTTAAAGGATAATTCGCTGTCAAAAATCACGAATATATCTCCTTTAATAAATAACTTCTAAGTTTCATTTATCAAATTCAATTGGTTTCGAATTTATAAACAATCTTTACAAATTCCATTTCTATTTATAAACTTCCATTTATAAATCTCCTTTATTAATTCAATTCAATTCAATTTATATAACTCAGTTATATATCAAAAGTTCATTTATAAGTTAAGTACTTATAATCCATTTATTTACTAAATCGTTCTTCAAAACATTTGAAATCAATTTTCAAAAGAATTCAGAATCAAATTCCCAAGTTATAGTTTAATTATCCTCTTGGTTATACTAAATTGACACATCATTTTATTTCACAATTATTATTTTGTAGATATTCAAAATATTCGATTTTAACCAATTTAAACCAATTCATTAATTCACTTAACTTTAATTTTATTTTCACAAGTCTCAACAATTCGATAATGAGTTTTCGAATGAGAAACTATCGCAATCCTAAATTTAGAGAGGGGAATTTCCAAAAAAAATTGAATCTTCAAAATACCTTTTATTTTTCAAAGAAAACAATTTTATACTTCTTTAGATTTGAAAACATTTTTCTTTAAAGTGATCCTAGTAACTATTCATATTAAACATCATAAACTGAGCTTTGTGTAAACCAAAGCTCTGATACCACTTTTGTAGCGACCCGCCGCTCTGACCGCCTCCAGTCGGTAATTAAACCAACTTGAGACGTTCAAAATGACGGATTGTTATTCAGTTTATAGAGTTTAAACAGAAACAGCCACAGAATCACAGAATAATCATAATATTTTACATAAATGAATTTTTATACATATATCAGAGTTTGTACAATGCATTATATTTATACAGCGGAATATTTCTTTTAAGTACAAAAATTCTTCGAAAAGCTAAAGTGAAGCAATTTCCCCAACTCTCTCTAAACTTCTCGGCCTGAAAATCTTCAAGCTGTAAAATACTCGGTCTGACCCGAGTATTACATTCAAAAGAAAATAATACACAGGTCAGTCTAATTCAAACTCAGTTATTAGTGCATAGAAGCAATAATAATTTAAATAGCAATTAGATGACAGTCAAATATAAATTTACCTATCCGATCCTTTAACAAGAAATCGGATAACGGTAAATACAACACTTATCAGTGTTAAACAACAAATCAGTAGATTCAAATTATCAATAAGGATAGATGAAGGGATTATTGATGAAGATAATTTAGAAAACAATCAAAATCTTCCTAAACGGCAGTTAACAACAAAATCATCAAAATCGGTTCAAAATATATTGAATTGTCAACATAAAACAATTTTCGTCAAAATGAAAACATCATTTAAAACATTAAATTTGGTAGGGCTGCAGTACACACACGCGTATACGGCCTCGCCACATTTAAAATCTCAACTTCGTGTGGCTGCAGTTCACGCTTGCATGCACTGCCTCGCTACTACCGTAATGAAATGGAAATCATCACAACAGTAAAAACTAACAGAAATCGAAGCTGCAGAGGTCAAGTCAGTGTCTCAACACAGCTGAAATACCAAAACCCATGCAACAAGGCAAGGTCGAAATGCAATTGTTTTGCATATACTCAGGTAACTCAAGAACCAAGTTTCCAAACAACTGATTACTGCACATTTCAACAAGTGCAAAATTTTCATAAAAATGAACTGCAGCCCCGTTACTTGGACACAAGGGCAACTGCAACAATAACGCAGCCACCACAAGTATCCAAAGGCACAACAACCATCAAAATGAGTCTAGTGTATTTACAAGCAACTATCAAATAAAGACTCAAGAGAGTGCAGATATGATTAACAAGACGATGCCCACATCGAAATAGGTCAAGTGCCACGATGAAGCAGTGCAACATCAAGGAGCTCAAATGCCAACATGACAGTGAAACGGGTCATGGTGAAGATAACAAATGCAATAACCAGCAACTATATGCTTAAAGTCACAGCCGAAGGAAATGTGCCAGTTTAACTCAAAAGCAACACAAAATCAATTCAAAATGTCAATACAACATGAACCTTTTATTATTAGACAGAAGCAGCCCACTCTCCAAAGAAAGACAACAAAATAACTCAAAGTCGAATTCAAGTGATAACAAACCCATTCAAACTCAATGAAGCAGGATTTACAGTTCAAGCCAAATGCCGAAATCGTTTTCTTTTTCTTTTTCTTTTCAAAGTAGATAATATAAGGAACACCATCCATATCAAGTTTAAGGCCGATGCAACAGCTGCTTTTTTTTTTAAATCGTAGTTTAACATCAATTAGCAAATATCAACAGCATGGAACGAAATAACTTCCAAACAAATGTAACTGGATACATACATGCAGTGCATATATGTACACGAATGAATGCAGTTCAGTACTCAATGCAATCCAATGACTTCGGTACGATAAATAAAGATGCAACTTAATGCAAAATGACCCAAGAAGACTGCAACAGCCAGTATGGCGACATGCAGTATGCAATGATACTCGATGACCAAGCCTTAACCAAATGTAATAACAATGTACAAGTTCAAGACCCCAAATGTAATAATAGCAGCCTTAATTTATATGACCAAGTGGCTACACAGAATCGAGTGCACAACAGGTTTAGGATTTAGATCAGTTCAGCAATCTACAACTTCAATTGACTCAAGTGAAATTATCAAGTGAAGCCAATATGACAATAATGAATGCACAGTAGGGCTGTCAATGGGTCGGGTCGGGTTTGGGTTGGGTCAAGTCGGGTTCGGGTTGATTTTAAATGGGTCGGGTCAACCCGTTTATTAAACGGGTCGAAAAAGCTCAACCCGAACCCGACCCGTTTATAAACGGGTTGACCCGACCCAACCCATGTAACCCGATTATAAACGGGTCGGGTCGGGTCGGGCCGTAAATGGGTCAGGTCAACCCGTATAACTTGTAAATGGGTCGTAAACGGGTCGGGTCAACCCGTATAAGGCATAATTGGGTCGTAAATGGGTCGGAACGGGTCGTAAAGGAGTCGGGTCAACCCGTATAACCCGTATAAGGTACAAACGGGTCATAAACGGGTCGGAGCGGGTCGTAAATGGGTCAGCTCAACCTATGTACTGTATAAACGGGTTGTTAACGGGTCAGTTTCGGGTTAGCGGGTCAACCCGAAACCCACCCGTTTATAAACGGGTCAAATTCGGGTTGACCCGAAAATGATCCGCCAATTAAATGGGTCGGGTTAACCTGCTAATATCCGTGCGGGTTTCGGGTCGTGTTTCGGGTCGTGTAGGAAATTGACAGCCCTAATGCACAGTGACTATATGAATTTCATGGAGACAATGCCTATACAGCTGCAAGTAACTCAACAATTCATAATGCAGTAACATACTTACATGAATGGATGTATACACAAAGCAAAGGAAGCTAGTAACTCATCATAATTCAAACTGCAATTTTAAACAGCCATGACTAGAGAAATGCCAAAGCCAAACATTCACGAAATCAAAATGGTCGAAGTCAAAGAAATGTCGAAGTCGACAAAAATCAATTACCGAGTGAACCAAAAAAAATCCTCATCACAGCAAACGATTTCAAAAGAATCAAACAACCGAAGTCAACGAGAAACAGTTTTTTTTTTCTTTCATTTAAATCAGCTAGAAAAACACGAACTTAACTTGGCCTTAGCCTCGAACAAATCAGCTTGAAAAAAAAATCAGAAATCAACAAAATTTTGAATTAAACCATGAAACTCATCAGTATTGTGCTGACCATGTCAAAAAATCTAGTTGAAGCCGAGGTCAACATAAATTCACGAAATTTCAGAAGTCATAAATCATAGAAAAAAAAAACAGTTCAATATCAATTTAATGGTGATGGCCGAGACAAAGCAACAAGAAAGCAAAACTCAAAATTGCAGAAACATCATTCGAAGATGAACTAGATGTGAGTAAACGAAATTACTCACCTTAGCTTTCGAATTCGACCAAATAGAAGCGGCCGTGGGTATCTCGAGACAATCGGCAAACGAAGCAAAGATCGAGCGAAGCAAAGGATGAGTCGATCGAGCTACCAACAATCGGCATCTTCGATTTTGAAAAGCCCTAATTGTTGAACGTCGCCATTTTTATTTCTTCTCGTTTGCTGATTTGGGTTTTAAAATGAACGAGAAAATGAATAAAGGGATCGGGTATAAAAGAGTAGGGGAAGGAGATGTCGGCCATGCTTTGAAATGGGGAATGTGCGTGAATTTGGGCGTGGTTGAAGGCATGAGTGATGGCGTGTTTTTAGCTGATAAGTAAGGCAGTGTACTACCTTTTTTTTATTTTATATATTATTATTATTATTATTATTAATTTTCATTTTTTATTTAAATTCAATTTGTTTTGCATAATTATTTTCTTTAATAAACATATAAACGTTTTGCAGTTCAACTATCAAACATAAATTTATATTAATGTGTTTTTACAATTAGATTTTATACTTGTATTTTGTATTGATAAAATTTATTCCATTTTATTTAAGTTAAAGAAAAATGTTATTAATACTAACCATCCTTTTTAAATTTAAATAAATAATAATTCTTGTATCCAAATTATTTTTCTAAGTTATTAGTTTGAATTTAAAATACAAATTCAATATTCAATTTCAACTTCAAAGTCGAATTCAAATTTTATTCAATTTAAATAGATTAAATCCTAAAATTTAATCGCCAATTCATAGTTATATTGGGAATTCAATTTAAACCATCATTCAAATATTTAAAATTAATTAAATATTTTCATTTTTAAATTGTTCAAAATTCTGGGTTGTTACACTAATAGTGACTGCTCAGCTTGAAGAATAACACAAATATTCTTGATAATCAGACTACATTCGAAATAACTTAAAGATAGGAGATGAGCCGTTTCCAATTTACATACTAAGAAAACTCAGATTTTCCACGTTTGAGTTTCGAGTGAAAACCTCTTCACAATTAAATGTAAAGATATTCCTGCTAACTTATTGGTTCTAACCATGCATTAAGGGATTACTAACCACTAATATAGCCAAGAACCCTACAACTAATAGTGATTCAAAAGGATGAATATCTTAACCGATTCTTTTGTGCAGTCCTCATATTGGGGTGTCATGCACATCATCAGGTTATTACTTTTTTCCAGTTAACATGCTTGATAGCTTTGAACCATTTCAAGTTAGCACCAATCTTGTTGTTTATGTTTGTTTATAATTTTAGGCATATGCAACATTGTCTGAATTGCAATAATGTGTATGCATTGGATAATCTTGCTCATTAAACAGTAATTGTTTAATGTAAATATATTTCAGTATTGAGCAAAAGTCATGGATGTTTATATAAAACTTCTTCTTGTTGGATTATAATCATAACAAGTAATTTTTGTTATGAGGGAACTGATAAATGAACAGATTCCCATAACAAGTAAGTTTTATGTTTTAAATCACCCAATATCTACTGTAGTCTTCTTCTAAAGTTAATTAATCTTTTTGAAGCTCATTAAAGTCTCCCAAATAAATTATTTACTCAATGAAATGACAACAAAATAACTTGATTTATTAGGATTTAAAATGTCATCGCATAAATGTAAATAGTGTGGTCTTATTGGCAATTGTTGTTTATTTACCGAATTTTCATAAATACAATACTAGCAGTAATAATGAGATTTTTTACTAATGATATTTTGTGAAGGCTTAATGGCGGGTTCAAAGATTCGTGGCCTCATGAGAAAGGCAACTAGTACAGGATGTAGACAAATCTCTGGAAGGTCAGCATGAAATGATAGTTTATCTAACATCGATGAAAACCTATCAAACATATATGAGGATGGAGTGGAACATGTTCTGGGAATTGGAGGGGGGCAATGCATTGAAAGAGAAGCAATAGCGTAATCATCTACCTGCGAGCATAGAGCTGCAAATATTGTGGAAGTTGGACGGGAGCAAACTGTTGAAGCGGAAGTAGGTGTCCAACAGAGAGACGATGCAGTAGAATTTGATGAACATGAGACGGATGGAGCAGAGACAGAAAATACAGTTGATGAAAGGGAGTATATCCCGATCAGAGGATATGATACTCCAATTGATCCTATTACGCAAAAAAGGCCTCTTGAATGGAAAGGAACTCAGTAAATTTTACATAATTTTACATTTACATTACGAAATAATATATATTAATAGTTTATATTTCTTTTGATTGTCATAGATTTAAGAATAAATCCGCTGCACGTCTTATTGGATCTATATGGGATATGCGATTTACTGAACCATGGTATGCATTTTCGAAAGTTCCCCAAGAGAAAAGACTACTGTTATTTAATGAGTTTAAGGTATCTCAATATTTCTGACTCTTTATTAAATAAATATTCAATTTGTAACAGTTTTCTACTTTCATTTGGTAAATTACAAACCTCACTATGCGAACTAGTTATCCCTTAATGCAACTCATGACATTCATGTTGTGCGCATCTTTCTACGTCATCATTTTGTTTCTGGAATGCACTTATAATGTCACTTTGTAAAATTTAATTTTGATTATCTTGTTTTTTTTGTAGAGGGCATACACTTATGACGCTATTTATGAGCACATGGTTTATGAGATTTGGAAAAAGAAAGCAGCTTCTATCTTGAAAAAAAAACTAAATCGTGCGCGACAAAGAGCCAAAAGATTAAAACAAACCACAAGAATGACCGACTGTCGAGACACACCTCCTGCATGGATACAAGCAGATGTATGGAATAAAATGATTGATATTGAATGGCACAAAATCACATACGATGACAAATGTAAGAAGATGCGAGCCAATCGTTTGACATCAAAAGAAGGGACACATACACGTCACACTGCTGGTTCTGTGTCCATCGTTTCACATGATGCACAAGTGGTATGTATTTAATTAAAAATAACAAAATAACATTTGTCTCATTTAGATCTAAAAAAATTCCCTGATAAGCTGCAAAAGCTTTCTTTCCTATCGAAAAAATAGGAAGGTAAATAAAGTAACAAACCTTATATTAGTTGATATGTACGAAAAATGAGAGAAAAATTGCCTAAACTTATAATAATCATTGGACCAAATTTTTTAAGTGAATTACGTACAGTAGTTTAACATTTAATTTACCACTTGTTCATGAATGTCATATTCAGCATCATATTAGTTGCTTCATATAAAAACAAAAGGGTTTCCTAACATGAATAGATTCAGAATCAAAGTAAGGTTATGACATCCACTGTTGGGAGCAGGGAAAAAAATCAAAACAAAAATTAATTGAAAATCAACTCATATCTATTCCAACTTGCAATAAAGTTTATTTCAAAATGTTCAAAAAATTTGGAATAATAACTGCTGCATCAATTGAAAACGGTTCAGCATTAACCATAGAAATCATGCAACATGGTCAGCATTAACTAAATTAATGTATCGTCAGCATGTGCATATGTAGAAGGTAAAACAGGCACTCGGAGCATTAATAGTATTCGTCAAGTTTTTTTACCGAATCTATTTTTTGGTTAATGCAAATATCTTGACGAAATCTCTAGATCCTTATATGTCAATCAACCCCTTACTAACATATCCAACCGTAAAACAGCCAGACAAGTGCTTGCTACATTCTTCAATATTTGTACTGATCTATATATGATCTATTTGTAGGAACTTGAGACAGGTAAACCAATGAGTTTCGAAGAAAGTTTTGTGGCTTGGCATAATAAAAGAGAAAAGGCGAAGGAAAAGGGGAAAGCAAAGCGAGCTTCGGTATCAACTTGCGAATTTGTTGACAACAAGTCGCGGAAAGTCTACATGAGTTATTTTAAACTTTATTAATCTTGTTATGTTCTATTTAGGTTGACATCTAAACTAGTTTCATTCTTCGTCATTTGAATTAACATGATAGTACAATCCATATTTTCTTACTATGGTAATAAAAGGTTTTGGCTTTGATGCTTGTGAAGACATTATAAATCTAACGTAGTGCTGCTCAACCTGAAACATTATTCCTAAAAATACTATACACTTCATGTAATTCTGTAAATTTCATTTAACTCGATTTGTTTGGAGCCTATTAGCTAAGCTAAAAACTCAGTTAACTCACTTTGTAAACTGAATTTCAACTTGGTTAAAAAAATGAGTTAAATGAGAGTTTAAACTCAGTTTTTTAATCTCAGTGTAACAGCCCAAACTTTTAACAAGTATTTTTCACTTGTATTTTAAAAAAAACTTTGGGGTTTATTATATAAAAATCTAAATTTAAAGTGATTAAAAATAAAAATAAAAACAATTGACCAAATTTTTAATTAAATAATAAGATCTCTGAAATTTTGACATGGTCAAGAATTAACTTTAATTTGGAAATTTGGGTTTTTGTCGAAGATGGTAAATAACTTAATTTCAAGCAAAATCAAGTTTTAATTAAGAAAACATTAATAGCTTAGGTGGTTAAGACATTTGGGCTATTCACGACAGGTCACGAGTTTGAGTCTCAGCACGGTCAGGATTTTGAATTTTTTTTTAGTGTATAAATGAACTGGGTAATTACGCATTAAAAAGGGCGCGTAAATTTAGAGAATAAATACCGTGTATATATATATATATATATATATTTGATGTAAATCTTTTTCCAAAGGTCTAAAAATAAAATTTAAAAGTTTTGAAGTTTTTAACTTTGTTAAAAGACGACTCAATTCGCAATGTTAATAAAATGAATTTTGTATATGTATAATATATGTAAACCAATAAAATTTTGGTAAGTAATAACTTTGTAAAAAAAATAGTGTAGTAATGAACTGTTGGATTTCGCATTTATAGGACGCGTAAAATTTATGGTATAAGTAACGTAATAAACGCATAAACTAAAAATGTTATTTTATATAAATTTTAGGTGTTTTGCATTGCGTCGGTTTGGCGTATTTTAAAAATCATATTTATATCTATATGGATTAAAATATCAGTCAGTAGTTTTATAGTAAACGTTACATTTTCCATAGCTTTCAATTGGGTTTTAATTTTTGTATATGACTTTTTCATTCCAAAATCTTTGCCAATTCTTGCCGTTTCATTTAATTCAATCAAAATAAAGATCAAAATTTCATATAGTTGATCACGCAACTATTAAATGGTATAAAATGTTGAAATCAAATTTTCATAAATTGGCAGCATAAATCACGCATATAAAATAACGTTCAAACTAAAGAAACTGGAAAGTAATCAACACATGCATTTAATCAAGATTTTCGTATAACTGGGAATAGTGAATCACGCTCCTCTATTTCATAAAGCATGAATCCATATCTCTTGCTTCTTGTTTCCCACTGCAATTTGTTTTGCAAATTTTCGTACAACTGATCAAGCAAATTATATAAACATTTATTTCATTTGCCTTTTCAATACAGAGCAAATTTATATTCGCTGACCGTTTTGCCTAAAATCACGCAAGCTTATCCATGAAAAAAAAAGAAACAACGTTCAAGCATAACAAACTGGAAAGTAAATCGCGCATATTTTTTTAGAGATCTCTTGCCAATTTTCAACTATTTGTTTCCCTGCATGCCGTGCTTATGTTCCATTTTGGACCAAGTATACCTCACTTCCTTGCATACAAAGCAACTCCTCTTTATAAATACATAGCCTCGTCCAAAACTTTCCTCTGCATCTCATAGTTTAGCCTTCTTCTTCTTTTGTGCTGAAGCCTCTATCAGGTAATGGTTTTACTTTTTCTTTTCTTCTTCCAGTTTTTCCCTTTCTTCTTCTTGTTGTTCTCTGTTTCCCTTTTGCCTTGCTCGGCTACTTCCCTCTAAGTTTTCATAACCGAGTTTATATCCCGAACAAGCCCATGGTTAATATATTATAATATTTTTCTAAAAATTATTAAGTATTTTTGAAATAAAATTTATGTAATTTAACTAAAAATTTGACTTAAGGCTTTAAAATTTTAAAGGTGTTTTGTTTTCTATAAGTTAAATTTTTGTAAGTTAATAATTGGTTTTAAAGTGAATTTAAAGATTTTATTTACTATAAATGACATAATAATTAAATTTGATTTAATATGGAGTTGAAATCTAACCTAGAAATTTTAATAAAAAGTTATTTCCGAAAATGGATATGTTTGGTATAATAAATAATGTACTTTGAATTGATAAAATGAAAGACGGTTGAAATGGAACATTTTGGAATAACTTTTATTTAACTTGAATCATAGTTGAATTTATGTCTAAATGAATAAAGTTGTGAAGAAAATTTAGTGTATATTAACTATAAAAAGGAAAAAAAAAATTTATGGAACGGATGCGTTTGTAAGTAAATAATTGAAAATGTTGTTTTCAAATGGAAAGGTGAAATTTCAATTTATGACTTAACTTGAAAATTGGAAATTGGGTTTTAAATAAAATTTGTTAAGTTAAGTAAATAAATGAGAATTTAGTTTTATTTAGGAAGTGGGTATTTTTAAATTAAGTGTAAAGTTATTTGGAAAAATATATATACAAGTTAAGTAAAATTGGGAAATTCTGACTTACAAATGATTCATAGTAAATTTGGATATTTTATTTATAAAATTTATTTTATTTAATCATAAGATAAATGGTATCCAAATGAACATTTTTCTGAAGCAGGAATATGATTTTATAAGTTAAGAATGGTTAAAAATTTAAATTTTTATGTTTCTGAATTCGACAATGTTTTGAAATTAAAGTGGCAGAGACGTGTTGTATTTATGAACAGAGAGAGTTTGCATTAGGCAGAGACGCAAGTTTTGTGTAAATACATATTTTTCAAACTAGATAAGTTGGACATGCCGTTGAAAATAATAATAATAATAATAATAATAATATATATATATATATATATATATATATATTAATAATAATAATAGTAAATAGTATTGCCAAGCCTATGAAGTTGGGGTCGGGATGTGGGGTGAGGCAGTCGAGCAAAAGTTGAACCAAAATTTCTTTTACTCTATTCGTTCCAATTGTATCTAAATTTTTGCTTTGACCGCAATTTTTAAAGTCACGTATTCGGTATTTGGATCTTGAATCTAGGCGTGACATCCGGGGAAAATTTGATCGTTGCCCGCGGTGCGATTCTTTTTCGGGGGATTTTTATTTTGAATCAAAATTTTCTGCAACATTCAGGTGAGTATTTCTCACCAGACAAACATACCTATATTTCTGTGAATTATCGCAAGTGTAATTGTAAACTTTTATTAAATTTTATCTGCCTGTGATATAACGTATGATGTTAAACCCCATTTTAAATTGACACCTCATCAGTTGTTTATCTATTGTAATATTATCGCAGTTATACTATGTAATTCTTATTTACTGATTAAATTATCATTGTAAGTTCCCTGTAAATTTGAGATCGTTATAGGCTGAAATGATAGGCCTGAACGACAATTATTATCCATATATATTATTTAATTGTTTAAATTTGATTTTTAACTTGGGATTGCGGGTTTGAAATGATAGAACCCGGGGTTTTGTAAATTGCGGATTGAAATGATATAAATCCGTATCACTTGACCTAGGCTAGAAAACTATATACAGACCCATGGTTTATATAATGTTTTTCTGAAATATTTTAAATTTATTTTAAAATGGAAGTTTATAATATTCTGGTTTAAATATATTTAAAGGATTTTTATAAGATTTATAATGTTTTGAATGAGTTAAAAATGATAAATAAATAAATAAATGTTTAAATAAATTTTGGAATATAACTTATTTTGGGAATTTCTGAATTTTGTTAAAAATAAGGTTTCAGTTAAGAAAAAAAAAATTTGATAAAAAGTTATATTGGGAATTTAAAACTTGATGGTTAAGTTAATAGTCTATTTTCAGCCCTTAAATGCTGTCTTTTATAAACAAACTGTTTTAACCTATAGACTTTAGGTAGCATTTCATAAGTGCTACAGAAACTGGGATTTTGAATTATTTAAAAATTAAAATTATGGAAATAATCTTTAGGGGAAAAGGCCTAAATTTTGGAATTTAATATGTAATTGATAAAAATAAGAAATTGACTTTGGATGGTTTTAAAGGAAGAATTTAACTTTAAAATTTGGTAAAAAGGGGGAAATAAATTCCTAAATAAATTGAATAGATTTAAATGGTATTTTTATAAAATGACCAATGTTTACAAACAATATTTGATATTGAAGGTATTTGAAATTTATTTTGATTTCAAAGTATAAATACCATTTTTAAAAGCTGTAACCACGGGTTATAATAACGTTTGGTTGTGAAAGAGACCGGGATCGGATATCTGGCATACTCTCTGTCGATACCGAAAACCACTTTACCAACCGTGTACGCAGTGGAGATTCCAAAATGAAGTAGGATGGTGGTGACGTTTTCCTTGAGGTAAATACGTGGACCCGACTCCCGTGAGTTGGCATAAGGTGGCTAAAACAGGAGCGATTCTCGGATTAATGAGGTAGCACCTCTGATCGGACGCACTTCTTCTGTAACGACCTGATAAATTTATGATTTTTTTTTTTTTTATAAATTTAATTTATATGTTGCTAATTTAATCCAGTATAAAATTAAAGTCTTAGGATTTTAAAAGGATGAATGTAGGAGTTAGATAGAAACTGTAATTACAGGTAGAGATTTAAAAGGTTATATGACATAGATTTGAAAATAACTGAAAGTTGTGTTGTAGTTATAAGTCTTAATTTGTTGGTTTAATGGTATTAATGTAACAATAACTGAATTGGATTACATACACACAAACATTTGAAAAATTTATTAGGTGGACTAAATTGGTTAAAGTTCATAAGTTGTGCATTTCAATTTAGTAGAAATTCTAAACGATAAACGAAGATTTAAATAAACGCTAAATTAAAACTATGTAAAATGGTGACTTAAGGCCTAGTTATAGGAATTGGAATATAATCCAAAATTTAATTAATGATAGTAACGTAGTATTAGCTAATAAATAGATTTCAATGCAGTAACCAAATGAAAGGAATAGGAATGAATATATATATTGAATAGGAATGAATATATATATTGGTTTGAATGAAATAAAAATGTGTCACATTTAGATGGAGTAAAATTTAAGAAACCTATAAATGTGGAATCAGTAAACATTTGTAAAAAATTATTGCCTAGAATAAAATTCATTTAATATAAGAATTCAAAGGTGGAAGATTTACATTTGGATTGAAAGGTATAATTAATTGAATTGGTGATTTGGGAATTTAATCCAAGGGTTACTCTAAAAATAAATACGGATAAAAAGAGGTTAAACTAAGGAGGGGCATTAATTGATTTTAAGGCTTATTTAATACGTTAATAGGCAAGACTCCGCATTCATACATTTATACAAAGCTAAATAGAAGCACAAGTGTGATATAATGTAAATAGATGGATATCAACCTTTATTTATATGTTAATGGGATTTAATTTCTATTGTATAAAAACCGCAATTTAATGAAGATTGAAATAGCTAATTCATACGTTAGTTGATTTAGCTGGAATATGAAGATATTTAATGGAATAGTGAAATCAAATGGGAATGGGTTTCCATTGTTCATTTGAATTCACATTCATCATAAAAACTTATTTGAAAACCAAAGGAATAATAAAGGAATCAAGACTTAATTAGTAATTTGGATTTAAGACATGGCAATTTGGATTTATTGCAACATTTAATACCATAGAATTTAGTAAAGCTTATTCAAATTTTAGTTGACCATTTGTGATATAACTTTTTGAAAACAAGACTTTATTTATGAATTGAGTATTTGATTCAACGAATGGTAATTACTTCATTTAAAAATGGAATTTAACGTAAATTTGTACGTTATTAAAGTTAAATGAAAGCTGTAAACATTTGACTTAGAGAACAATTGAGTGAAATCTTAACTAATGTAAACTTCATCATATTGACATCCATAACTGTGAATCATAGGAAGAAGGTAAATAAATGAACTTAACCAAACTATTTATGTTGAATATTGAAAATTTGAATAAATAAATAGTTAAGAAAATTAAGGGAATGGGAATAAAAATTTATTTATAATTTGGAATTTTAATTACGGTGAAAAGGGTTAACTGCAATTAAAAGTAAGTTGAGATGGAAATCAAGTTATTTATTTAATTTGGTTTAAGATGTGAGTATAAAGGTATAAGATTTAATAATTGGGTTTAGAATAAAATTTATAATCTCTAAATAATAAGGAAGTGCAGATATTTAGCTGCAAATTTATATACCGATAGATTTTAATTCACATCCAGGCTTGGTAAACCATTTGGGATTGTCTGAATTATATAAGTCACAAAATTTGGCCAATATTAGAAGTTGAAACATAAAAACTGGATTTATAATTTATTTTAATTTATTTAATAAATATTAAAAATAGCCATTTTGGGCACGGACTCGGATTTCGACGAAACCAGTTTCATCGGATCCGTATCAGTGAATTATTATAGGATTTCAAATTTCGTATCGATCGGACTTGTTGTTTGATCGTACGGACGATAAACGCCTTGAAATCAATTTTATTAAAATCAATTTGAAAATCAATTTGGAAATCTTGTTTTTAGCATAACTTCTTCATACGATCGAATTTGGTCGCGAAACTTTTTCCATTGCGTTCAGAATATTTTAAAACACCTATTTGGATATATAGTTTTAACAAATCCGACTCCGGAGGCATAGCGGGCTTTTTGGACCATGGTTTGTCACGCACGTTCGCGTATCCAGTCTAGCTACCCTACCTCTAGCCTATCTATAAATATACATCTCTAAACCCTAGCTCCTTTCTTTTTCATTTGCTGTACGTTCATTTCTTCACTCTTTTCTCTTCCCCAAATGTATACATCTCAGATCCAATTCCAGATCCATCCACAGTTCAAAATCAAAAGTCAAAACTCAAAAATTTCAGAAAATTCTCAAAAAAATATATGTTGAATTATTCGATGCGCGTATTCTACCGCTGCAATTCGTTTTTCAATTGGAGATTTCGTTCATCCAGAACAATTCGATTCATTTTCGGCCTCACATCAGCGTCGCAACCAAGTTCGTCGGATCGACAAACCGTTTCTGGGTTTTGTAGAGGGGACCGAGGGGAGTGCATCTATATAATTTTTGGGGCGAATCAGCGGCTAGATCGTCGTACAAAATTCGTTTAGGGTTTCGGCATGCAAGTTCTTGGGCGGCGGCGGCGAACAGATAGACGACCGGACCTACATAGGTGGGTGGGGCTCGTCGAGCTGAGGAGATTGGTGGTGGTCTTGTGGCGAACGGTGGCGTGTAGGGGCGGCAAAGCACGGTCAAAGGGCACGGTCAACTGCGTTCATGGGTTCGTTCGTGTCTCGGGTGCGTTTCCCTGGTTCTTGCGTGCGCTGATGTTGGGGGAGATGTGAATGACGTGGCAAGTGTATATGTGAGGCTTGTTTTATTTTGTTAAAATTTAATTTTGAATTCAATCACCATTTTTCGCCATAACTTTTTCATATGACATCGGATTCACACGATTTTTTTTGCGTTAGGATCGTAATTTAATTCCGGACTTGATGACGCTGGTTTGGACAAATTCTGAGACGGGCGAATTTTTGGGTTTAAATCGGGTTTAAATTCAATTTAAATTCCAAAGGTGAGTGTTTTAACCCACTCACAATTACTAGAAGCTTTTATGTTTGTTAAATAAATTTTAGAAATGAATAGAAATTTATTTATGAGCTTTTGGGCATGTTATTTCATCCATATCTGTTGAATTGCATTTTTTGAATTTAGCTGTTAATTTAAATTGATTGATTGCATATTAATTGGCTGTTAGAAATTATTGTTTGCATAAGAACTGCTAGTTAACAGTTATGTAAATTATTATTGAGTAAACTGTTAGATAAATAGTTGATAAATTTAATTTGGAAAAAACTGACAGTTATTACCTGTTGTATATGTTCATAGATATATACTGTTATTGATTGAAATTGGTTGATGGTTGCGATTGGATGATGGATGTTGTTGATGAATGAATGTTTATTGCATATCATTAAAATTGCAAATTTATCATGCATATTTCATTTTTCGGGATTGTGGTTTGAAATGATAAAACCGCAAAGTTTTATTTTTAAATTGCGGATTGAAATGATAAATATCCGTATCACTTGACCATAGGATAGAAAATTATATACAGGCACCGCGGTCTATATATAACTATTTTAATGTGATTTCTATGGTTTGGATGGAATACGGTTTATAATAATCTTAAATTTTATACTGTATAAATATTTTTCTTCCGTATTTATGTACATGAAAAGTTGGAAATTTTGAAATAAAAAGGTGTATAAATTCCCTTAGTAAAATGGAAGAAAATTTAGAAAATGGAGTTGGATAAATTTATATCATATGTTTAAATGTTAAGTTTGGAAATTTAAGATATGATATTTATAATTGGATTTTTCCCAAGAAAAATTGAAATGAATATTCTAATATGAATTTGAATTGGAAAAATATTCTAATATAATTGGAATCGAAAAATACATATGTTTTATTACTAGAAATTGGGGTTGTTTAAGGATTTATGTGAATATTCAAACTAAATAATAAAACATTTAATTTGTTGAAAGAATATATTCCAATTTTAGTTTTTGAATATTAATACTCCAATGGATTTATATATATGGAAGTTGAAATGGTTTTGGAACTTAAGAGTGATATCTAAATTATGGTTTTAACTTTAGATAAAGAAATATTTCCATAAAGCCATATAACTTATTTCTTTACAAAGTGACAGTAAAGTTAAGCTTTTTAATTCGCATACCGTTGAATATCCAAACCATTTGAGTTTTAAAAGTTATGGTTTGAAATTATGGATTTCCAAAAATATTATGCTTTGAAAATATTCGATTTTCAGATATTATGAAGTTAAAGCCTTTTTATTATTGGAAAGGAATTATATTTGGGATAAGTGGTAAAATATGGTTTTGGGTTTTGGAATGATATCGTAATATTATGGTTTTGAAATGGATTATATTCTGGTTTTAAAAGTATAAACTGCTTTAAAGAACCGCGGTGTTATAATAACGATGGATTGGCAAAGAGACCGGGATCGGATATGGACATACTCTCTGTCGATACCGAAAACCACTTTGACTAACCGTGTACGCGGTGGAGATTCCAGAATGAAGTAGGTTGGTGGCGACGATTCCTGTAAGGTAAATACGTGGACCCGACTCCCGTGAGTTGGCATAAGGTGGCTAAAACAGGAGCGATCGACGGGTTAATGAGGTCATTCCTCTGATCGGACACTCCTCTTCGATATTATACTATGACTTTGGATTGATTCAGTGGCCACTTCTATTTTTTTGATTTGGGGAGTTGTTTCGAGGTGGGCGGTTGCTGCGGCTTCGCGTTACCATCGGCCCGGAAGCGTAATTGGTATATCTACCCTGGCATTGCCTAGTTGTGCCGTGTCACCTACCCTATCGCGCCTTGTACGAGTTTGGTTTTCTCCCGTAGCCCGTGTGGTATCCTCTAGTGGCTTCCCGATCAGGAGGGACTATGATATTGGATGGACTACTGGGACTATTACGTGTTAAGGGCTATATGGGTAACCCCTTAACGCTATTAAAAAGTAAGTTTATTTTATAAATAGACACTATTATAATAGCGCAATATACTACATAGTAAATAGTTTAACGGATCCTTAGGAGATGTAAATCCCGAACATCTCTTGAGTTACTGTACTCATATTTATTTCTGTTTATTTAACTCACATAAGATATTCTAGTCTGACTCGGGTGTTTTTGTCTTTTCAAATTCGCTCGGGTCAGTCCGAGCGTTTCAGGATAGCAGATTTTAGCTTTGGAGGACGAAGACGAAGAATCAGTATTATTCTATATATAGTATTGCACCACACTCTTTTTATTCCGCTGCATTGTTGTATTGGTATGTGTAACTCTGATGTTCATTGTATAAGTGAAATAACTGTTTTGTAAACTGTTTTGAACTGTATATTTATTATTATATTTTATCCTTCCGCTTTGAGATTCTATTTTGTTTTATTCCTTCTCTGTTTTTCTTATTTACCCCATAACAATCCGCCCTTGCGTATGCTTTGAATTGGCACGTGTGTCGTTTTAAAGTGTGCGAAAAGGCAGGATGTTACAGTTGGTATCAGAGCCAGGTTTAGCGATAAACCTTGGCTTTGTGGGGTTTGACTCTTTGTTAATAGGGTAGAAATATCCTATGGGAGTCGCTGAGTGTATATATAAGAGAGAGCGTACTTGTTAGTATTAATAAAAAGATTTTAATATTGTGTTAATCTGTTCCGCTTTGTATTTATAAATTCTGGTTGATGCATGGGACGCTATGTCATCAATAGGGATTTCTAAACACTTAATAGGACAGACCGACATAATATTTGTTTTTAATATAGGTGAATGAAATAATTTTGCCTATTATATTTCTATATATAAAAATAGTTTTATAAAGATATATATATATTTGGTTGCTATAGATTGGATGTTAGGCAATAAAAATATTTATAATAACTGAAGCTAAGTGAAATTATAATAAACCAAATTTGGAGATTTAGAACTTAAGTCCGGGATTTTTGAAAATTTGCTTTCAAAGAATTTGTGAAATTTATTGATTTGGTTTATAAGTATTTTCTTATATAAATATTTCGTATAAATTGGAAGAATTGTTTTAAAGAAGATTTGGAAAAGAATTAAATTCTGTACTTTCCTCTCTGTCGCTGGAAAATAAATTCGGTGATGACGGCCGCATCATCGACTTTCATTTTCGAGTTTCGAAGGGGAAAGGCCACTGTAGTAAATTCTACTACAGATTTATTTTAGAACTTTCTAAAATTTTCTTTTATTGTTCTAACTATAATTAGAGATATTGAGTAGTAAGAACTTATTTATCTATTATTTTGAAATAAATGGAAATTCAACTTGGTATTTAATTCTAAAATTTTCCGCTAACTAATTGAAAATTTTAGTGAAATAAAAGTTAGGTAATAAATGAATTGAAACCCCTAATTGAAATAAGAGAATTAATGCTAAGGATAAAGGAAGATAAATATTTTAACTTATGAATATTGGTAAAGACTTAGTGAATAATCAATGAATTAAAAGAATGGAGATTTAACTTGTATAAGTTCAATTGCAATTTCCTTAACATAAATAACTTACCCAAATATAAAAGTTGAAGTGTTAAATGAGGAACTGGAATTGAATATTTTACAAGTAAGAATTTAGGAAAAATGAAGTATTCAATAAATTACTGTTATAATAAGAATTTATTGGTATAAACTTAAGTGATAATTGAAATTTTACCCAAATTAAAGGTGAGTATTATTAATAGGTGATTTTAACTTAAGTAAATAAAATGAAATTCTTTAATAAATAAAGATTGATGTGTAGGGTTATAAACTTAAGTATGTTTTAAAATGCTACTAGTAATATAATAAAAAGTAGGTAATATAAATAAATGTCTGTAAACCCTAGATAATGAATTAATAAGATCCTTTATTTATAAAAATGGAGGTTTTAAGGTTAATAATTTAAGTGTAAGTAGAGGGTTACTGTAATTAAATATAATAAAACGTAAACATTAAATAAAGGAATGAAATTAAGGGTAAGTTGAAATTGTAATTTATAAAACGAATATATATTTATTGAACCATTAATAAATAAAAAGGAATTGAGAAGAAACTTGTAAATTTTCACTTGCATTCTTAAACATACATAACTTACCATATAATAAAAGTTGCAATGTTAGTAAGAAAATGTAAAGGGAAATCTTACAAGTGAAGATATTCAAAATATTTGTTGTTATTAATGAGAATTTATTTTATAGACTTAAGTAATAAAAGGAAACTTAAGTAATAAAAAGGAAATACAAATATAATGAATTTGGTGATAATTGGAAAATAAAACTTGTAAGAAATAAAGGAATTCCTCCATAAATAAAGGGAAGAAAATCAAAACACTGAATTATGAAATGAATGTATAATCAGCTATTTTGGTGTTGGGTTGAATTGTTGGTTGATGTATGTTGTTGGGTAAGGAATTATGGAGTTGTTAGATTTACAAATAATCTATCTTTGTTCCATCTTAGGCTGTTGAGCAACGGATGCACTTGATAGTTATTCTTCATTCGTACAACTTCAGAATCTGAACCCGAACAACTAATTGTCGTTTGATTTAATGATGGGTTGTTGTATGTGGTTGTGCTGTTTGTTAAAATGTATGGTTGTTGCATTTGATTGAGTATGAATGATTGAATCCACTTGAATAGTTCATTTAAAATAAATATTTAACCTTTTAGATTTTATTAGTAAGTACAGGTGTTGGAAGCAACTGCTACTGCTGTTGGTTCCAAAATAATAAAGCGTATATTGCCCGACAATAGGTACGTTTTCGGATTACGTTTAAAGCGATATTTTATATATTTTTCCCGTGTTGGGATATAATATTTTGATTATATATGTAATATACTTGTATATTTGGATATTATATTTTCTCCAGAGTCCCTCCGTACAAAGGAGACTCTGCCAAAAATTTTCGAAAATTTTGGACTTAGAATTTTGTTAAAATATTTTTCCAACTTTAATAACTCAAGTATTAAAGGATATAATGATTATAAAACAGGAATATTTCATTTAGGAGGATTAATCCAGGAAAATATTGTTTATAAATTAAAAATTGAAATAAAAAGTACTGTTTATTCTTCCTCCTCCCTTCTTTCCTTTTCGGGGACGAAAAGTTTTGAGTGGGGGAGATTGTAACGACCTGATAAATTTATGATTTTTTTTTTTTATAAATTTAATTTATATGTTGCTAATTTAATCCAGTATAAAATTAAAGTCTTAGGATTTTAAAAGGATGAATGTAGGAGTTAGATAGAAACTGTAATTACAGGTAGAGATTTAAAAGGTTATATGACATAGATTTGAAAATAACTGAAAGTTGTGTTGTAGTTATAAGTCTTAATTTGTTGGTTTAATGGTATTAATGTAACAATAACTGAATTGGATTACATACACACAAACATTTGAAAAATTTATTAGGTGGACTAAATTGGTTAAAGTTCATAAGTTGTGCATTTCAATTTAGTAGAAATTCTAAACGATAAACGAAGATTTAAATAAACGCTAAATTAAAACTATGTAAAATGGTGACTTAAGGCCTAGTTATAGGAATTGGAATATAATCCAAAATTTAATTAATGATAGTAACGTAGTATTAGCTAATAAATAGATTTCAATGCAGTAACCAAATGAAAGGAATAGGAATGAATATATATATTGAATAGGAATGAATATATATATTGGTTTGAATGAAATAAAAATGTGTCACATTTAGATGGAGTAAAATTTAAGAAACCTATAAATGTGGAATCAGTAAACATTTGTAAAAAATTATTGCCTAGAATAAAATTCATTTAATATAAGAATTCAAAGGTGGAAGATTTACATTTGGATTGAAAGGTATAATTAATTGAATTGGTGATTTGGGAATTTAATCCAAGGGTTACTCTAAAAATAAATACGGATAAAAAGAGGTTAAACTAAGGAGGGGCATTAATTGATTTTAAGGCTTATTTAATACGTTAATAGGCAAGACTCCGCATTCATACATTTATACAAAGCTAAATAGAAGCACAAGTGTGATATAATGTAAATAGATGGATATCAACCTTTATTTATATGTTAATGGGATTTAATTTCTATTGTATAAAAACCGCAATTTAATGAAGATTGAAATAGCTAATTCATACGTTAGTTGATTTAGCTGGAATATGAAGATATTTAATGGAATAGTGAAATCAAATGGGAATGGGTTTCCATTGTTCATTTGAATTCACATTCATCATAAAAACTTATTTGAAAACCAAAGGAATAATAAAGGAATCAAGACTTAATTAGTAATTTGGATTTAAGACATGGCAATTTGGATTTATTGCAACATTTAATACCATAGAATTTAGTAAAGCTTATTCAAATTTTAGTTGACCATTTGTGATATAACTTTTTGAAAACAAGACTTTATTTATGAATTGAGTATTTGATTCAACGAATGGTAATTACTTCATTTAAAAATGGAATTTAACGTAAATTTGTACGTTATTAAAGTTAAATGAAAGCTGTAAACATTTGACTTAGAGAACAATTGAGTGAAATCTTAACTAATGTAAACTTCATCATATTGACATCCATAACTGTGAATCATAGGAAGAAGGTAAATAAATGAACTTAACCAAACTATTTATGTTGAATATTGAAAATTTGAATAAATAAATAGTTAAGAAAATTAAGGGAATGGGAATAAAAATTTATTTATAATTTGGAATTTTAATTACGGTGAAAAGGGTTAACTGCAATTAAAAGTAAGTTGAGATGGAAATCAAGTTATTTATTTAATTTGGTTTAAGATGTGAGTATAAAGGTATAAGATTTAATAATTGGGTTTAGAATAAAATTTATAATCTCTAAATAATAAGGAAGTGCAGATATTTAGCTGCAAATTTATATACCGATAGATTTTAATTCACATCCAGGCTTGGTAAACCATTTGGGATTGTCTGAATTATATAAGTCACAAAATTTGGCCAATATTAGAAGTTGAAACATAAAATCTGGATTTATAATTTATTTTAATTTATTTAATAAATATTAAAAATAGCCATTTTGGGCACGGACTCGGATTTCGACGAAACCAGTTTCATCGGATCCGTATCAGTGAATTATTATAGGATTTCAAATTTCGTATCGATCGGACTTGTTGTTTGATCGTACGGACGATAAACGCCTTGAAATCAATTTTATTAAAATCAATTTGAAAATCAATTTGGAAATCTTGTTTTTAGCATAACTTCTTCATACGATCGAATTTGGTCGCGAAACTTTTTCCATTGCGTTCAGAATATTTTAAAACACCTATTTGGATATATAGTTTTAACAAATCCGACTCCGGAGGCATAGCGGGCTTTTTGGACCATGGTTTGTCACGCACGTTCGCGTATCCAGTCTAGCTACCCTACCTCTAGCCTATCTATAAATATACATCTCTAAACCCTAGCTCCTTTCTTTTTCATTTGCTGTACGTTCATTTCTTCACTCTTTTCTCTTCCCCAAATGTATACATCTCAGATCCAATTCCAGATCCATCCACAGTTCAAAATCAAAAGTCAAAACTCAAAAATTTCAGAAAATTCTCAAAAAAATATATGTTGAATTATTCGATGCGCGTATTCTACCGCTGCAATTCGTTTTTCAATTGGAGATTTCGTTCATCCAGAACAATTCGATTCATTTTCGGCCTCACATCAGCGTCGCAACCAAGTTCGTCGGATCGACAAACCGTTTCTGGGTTTTGTAGAGGGGACCGAGGGGAGTGCATCTATATAATTTTTGGGGCGAATCAGCGGCTAGATCGTCGTACAAAATTCGTTTAGGGTTTCGGCATGCAAGTTCTTGGGCGGCGGCGGCGAACAGATAGACGACCGGACCTACATAGGTGGGTGGGGCTCGTCGAGCTGAGGAGATTGGTGGTGGTCTTGTGGCGAACGGTGGCGTGTAGGGGCGGCAAAGCACGGTCAAAGGGCACGGTCAACTGCGTTCATGGGTTCGTTCGTGTCTCGGATGCGTTTCCCTGGTTCTTGCGTGCGCTGATGTTGGGGGAGATGTGAATGACGTGGCAAGTGTATATGTGAGGCTTGTTTTATTTTGTTAAAATTTAATTTTGAATTCAATCACCATTTTTCGCCATAACTTTTTCATATGACATCGGATTCACACGATTTTTTTTGCGTTAGGATCGTAATTTAATTCCGGACTTGATGACGCTGGTTTGGACAAATTCTGAGACGGGCGAATTTTTGGGTTTAAATCGGGTTTAAATTCAATTTAAATTCCAAAGGTGAGTGTTTTAACCCACTCACAATTACTAGAAGCTTTTATGTTTGTTAAATAAATTTTAGAAATGAATAGAAATTTATTTATGAGCTTTTGGGCATGTTATTTCATCCATATCTGTTGAATTGCATTTTTTGAATTTAGCTGTTAATTTAAATTGATTGATTGCATATTAATTGGCTGTTAGAAATTATTGTTTGCATAAGAACTGCTAGTTAACAGTTATGTAAATTATTATTGAGTAAACTGTTAGATAAATAGTTGATAAATTTAATTTGGAAAAAACTGACAGTTATTACCTGTTGTATATGTTCATAGATATATACTGTTATTGATTGAAATTGGTTGATGGTTGCGATTGGATGATGGATGTTGTTGATGAATGAATGTTTATTGCATATCATTAAAATTGCAAATTTATCATGCATATTTCATTTTTCGGGATTGTGGTTTGAAATGATAAAACCGCAAAGTTTTATTTTTAAATTGCGGATTGAAATGATAAATATCCGTATCACTTGACCATAGGATAGAAAATTATATACAGGCACCGCGGTCTATATATAACTATTTTAATGTGATTTCTATGGTTTGGATGGAATACGGTTTATAATAATCTTAAATTTTATACTGTATAAATATTTTTCTTCCGTATTTATGTACATGAAAAGTTGGAAATTTTGAAATAAAAAGGTGTATAAATTCCCTTAGTAAAATGGAAGAAAATTTAGAAAATGGAGTTGGATAAATTTATATCATATGTTTAAATGTTAAGTTTGGAAATTTAAGATATGATATTTATAATTGGATTTTTCCCAAGAAAAATTGAAATGAATATTCTAATATGAATTTGAATTGGAAAAATATTCTAATATAATTGGAATCGAAAAATACATATGTTTTATTACTAGAAATTGGGGTTGTTTAAGGATTTATGTGAATATTCAAACTAAATAATAAAACATTTAATTTGTTGAAAGAATATATTCCAATTTTAGTTTTTGAATATTAATACTCCAATGGATTTATATATATGGAAGTTGAAATGGTTTTGGAACTTAAGAGTGATATCTAAATTATGGTTTTAACTTTAGATAAAGAAATATTTCCATAAAGCCATATAACTTATTTCTTTACAAAGTGACAGTAAAGTTAAGCTTTTTAATTCGCATACCGTTGAATATCCAAACCATTTGAGTTTTAAAAGTTATGGTTTGAAATTATGGATTTCCAAAAATATTATGCTTTGAAAATATTCGATTTTCAGATATTATGAAGTTAAAGCCTTTTTATTATTGGAAAGGAATTATATTTGGGATAAGTGGTAAAATATGGTTTTGGGTTTTGGAATGATATCGTAATATTATGGTTTTGAAATGGATTATATTCTGGTTTTAAAAGTATAAACTGCTTTAAAGAACCGCGGTGTTATAATAACGATGGATTGGCAAAGAGACCGGGATCGGATATGGACATACTCTCTGTCGATACCGAAAACCACTTTGACTAACCGTGTACGCGGTGGAGATTCCAGAATGAAGTAGGTTGGTGGCGACGATTCCTGTAAGGTAAATACGTGGACCCGACTCCCGTGAGTTGGCATAAGGTGGCTAAAACAGGAGCGATCGACGGGTTAATGAGGTCATTCCTCTGATCGGACACTCCTCTTCGATATTATACTATGACTTTGGATTGATTCAGTGGCCACTTCTATTTTTTTGATTTGGGGAGTTGTTTCGAGGTGGGCGGTTGCTGCGGCTTCGCGTTACCATCGGCCCGGAAGCGTAATTGGTATATCTACCCTGGCATTGCCTAGTTGTGCCGTGTCACCTACCCTATCGCGCCTTGTACGAGTTTGGTTTTCTCCCGTAGCCCGTGTGGTATCCTCTAGTGGCTTCCCGATCAGGAGGGACTATGATATTGGATGGACTACTGGGACTATTACGTGTTAAGGGCTATATGGGTAACCCCTTAACGCTATTAAAAAGTAAGTTTATTTTATAAATAGACACTATTATAATAGCGCAATATACTACATAGTAAATAGTTTAACGGATCCTTAGGAGATGTAAATCCCGAACATCTCTTGAGTTACTGTACTCATATTTATTTCTGTTTATTTAACTCACATAAGATATTCTAGTCTGACTCGGGTGTTTTTGTCTTTTCAAATTCGCTCGGGTCAGTCCGAGCGTTTCAGGATAGCAGATTTTAGCTTTGGAGGACGAAGACGAAGAATCAGTATTATTCTATATATAGTATTGCACCACACTCTTTTTATTCCGCTGCATTGTTGTATTGGTATGTGTAACTCTGATGTTCATTGTATAAGTGAAATAACTGTTTTGTAAACTGTTTTGAACTGTATATTTATTATTATATTTTATCCTTCCGCTTTGAGATTCTATTTTGTTTTATTCCTTCTCTGTTTTTCTTATTTACCCCATAACAATCCGCCCTTGCGTATGCTTTGAATTGGCACGTGTGTCGTTTTAAAGTGTGCGAAAAGGCAGGATGTTACATCTTCGTATGTCATTCTATTACTTTTGTGATTGTTTTGGTGCGCACCTTTGATTTGGGAATGTTGTTCGAGGTGGGCGGCAACTGCGCGCTGCGCGTTTCCAACCGTCCGGATAGCAATTGATATATCTACCCTGGCATTGCCTAGTTGTGCCGTGTCACCTACCCTATCGCACCTTATACGATTTTGGTTTTGTACCATACCTATGGAGTGCCCTCTGACGACGCCCAGTACGGGGGAGATTACGGTACTGTATAGACTATGGGAATATATTCTGTGTTAAAGGCTATATGGGTAACCCCTTAACGCTATTTAAAAGTAAGTTTATTTTACTAATAGACACTATTATAATAGCGAAGTATTACTACATAGTAAATAGTTTAACGGATCCTTAGAGGATGGACGGTCCCAAGCATCCTTTAAGTTACTTGCCTTATATTACAGTACACTTGAATTAGCTTACACTATATAAGTATGTATGTCCTGACTCGAGTGTTTATGTTTATTTTACGCTCGGGTCAGCCTGAGTTGCAGTTCAGTCATTATCCCGGAGCTAGGACTTCTGTAGATCCTTTCAAGTTGCTGGCTTCTTTCTGTCCGTTATCTTATTTATGAAATCAAGACTTTGGGATTTTTGGATTTTCTATTTGATGATTTAAACTATATTTGGATGGAAGACTTTGTAATTTGTATTTGTTGAGACTATTTATAGTGGCTTCATGAACCACTAAGTATTTTTAAATTCCGCTGCGAGTATTCTGTTTTTGTGTCTGTGATTCTGTGATTAATTATTACTGTATATTTTGAGATTTGCCAAATTTTATTTACAACGCGGTATTTTGAACAATTCAAGTCCGACATGTGCGGATGCGAATGGTTGAAAATATCGGGTCGTTACATTCAGTTTAAAAAAATGATGTACTAAAGTTTAAACACAGTTAATTAAAAATGCCTATAAATAAATCATATTTATATATGCAAATTCTCGTTTTATTCGTCCAGTGGGTAAGAAGCAGAAGTAATATATTGAAATCTCAATTAACTCACTTTTTTAATAGAGTTTAAACTTAGTTGAAAAAACGATTCAACCGAGAGTTTAAATTGAGTTTAAACCCAGTTTTAAACTCAGTGTTAAAGTCGGTTTAAAACTCAGTTCGAACTGAGTTTTAAACTAAATTTTAAACTGATTTTAAAATTCAGTTTTTTAATATCAGTTAAAAAAACAAACTGATTTACTTAACTTTAAACTCAGTTAGTTAAAAATACCGTAGAATAAATCATATTTAAATGGGCAAATTCTCATATAATTCATCCAATGGGTACGAAGCTTAGGTAACATAATTTTTTGTTTAGAGATAAAATAAAAGAGTCTTTAATAATCTCTTTTTTGTACTGAAAGCCAATATCTGGAGGAGGTGATTCTGCATAATATCTCTAATAATACCGTAGCTATCAAAGTAACTGCAAAGTTCGGGTAACATACTCTTTTCATAAAATGAACTCTGTATTAGATTATTAACTGTAGGAAAATGAATATGAGTTTGTAATAACAGACCCGCCTCGCCCTTCTGTTCCAAAATCTTCAGAGAATATGAACTGAACATTTCTTATATACTGTCGACACCACAGTGGCTTGAATATTAGATTAGAAAATCTGAGCACTGATAGATTCTCAACAAGTTCTTTGCCTAAGTAATGGTCAATCCTACAATTATAAACCATCTTTCAGGATATAACTTGAGATCTGATATGAAATCAACACCATAAAAATTAAGTTAATATAATAACCTGAATATTTGATCCTCGTTAAATACTGTTTCAAGCTACGTGTGAGCTCTGAAGTTGATTCAGAGTCACGTCCAAACGGCTTTTCTACAATAACCATTGTCCATCCACTTACTAAAGAAGCAGAGCGGCTAGCACATCTTACTACATCAGTGAATATATTTGGTGGAATTGAAAGGTAAAATAGCCTATTTGATAATCTCCCTGCCTAAAACAAGCATAGTTTTGAGCAAGATGCATATAAGTGAACGTATGCATAAACTTCTGAAATGTTGGAGTATAATCAACGTGAACATACATTTACATTATAATAGATTAGTCACCTCTTTCTCACTCAGTTTTTTGTTTAGCTCTGAAAAATCTTCTTCTGAACCATACTATCCAGCTTGGTAGAAGCATCTCTTTAAAAATTGATCCATTTTGTCACCACAATTTTCGTCTTTAAAAGTTTGAACCAACTACTAATGAATATCTTTCATGCGTGATGACTTCCTAAATAATAAGCATACACTACTAGTGACAGCTTAGTTTGATGATCGTTAACATGAGCGCAATGAAGTTGTTTATTTAGTATTAAAACTGTTCTGCATTTTGAAAAAAGTTGCACCTCTTGCCAATTCTGCATGTCAATGTTTGGCTAATCATGATTCTTAGTTCTTCATTGGTCATCTTAATACCACATTAGTAGTGAAACGACTCCCTTCCTTACTGCAGACACGATTAAATCGAACACTGAATAAACTGATCTTGCACTAAAAGAGTCAGCAAACTTGGTATTAACCTTCTTTGTGGAGAACATATCTTCAAGTAAAGGAATTATAGGCTTTTTCTTCTTCTTCTTCTTCTTCTTCTTCTTCTTCGTTTTAACATTCGACCTCCATAAAAAATCATCTTCAATGTCTCCAGTCCTCAAAGCTTCAGCCAGAGTAGGCAAATATTCATACCCAGTTTTTTCATCTCCCCATCTTTCGCTTTTGATCTTTTCAGGTTTCTCTTCTATTTCATCTGTTGTAGTCGTGTTTTTATCAAACTTTGCATTCAGAGAAGTAACTGCCATTTCAGTCGCTGTTTCTCTCTCTTTTAACAGATTTAGTTCTTTCTTTGTTTCCTTGAGTTCTGCCTCCAACTTCTTCACAGAATCGAGGACTTCAACTTCATCCTCGTCTCCATAAGAACAAATGACTGAACTGAAGAAGAAGACGAGTTAATAGCATATACTGGTTTGTAAGAAAGCGAACGCATTGGTATTTTGTGAGAGTATGCATCAGATGCAAGTATGCGTTCCCCAAATATGGTGACTGCTTCTTTTACGGAGCGAAATGGGCGAGTTGTATCAACCTCTGCTCGTGACATTTTTGTTTATTTATTTACGATGTGTGTGAATCATGAAGAAGAGAATGAGCTATTATGATGGGGTTTCTAACTTTGCTTCTACTTCAAAGATGTATGTAAAAAAATGCTAACTGTCAATACCAGTTTGTGAGTAGAAATTAAGTTTTGATACAGACAGATGACTTTTCACCTAATGTCTTGCATTTTGTTGCCATGTAAAACATTTAGCTTTAACATATATAGTTAGTATTAGGACTAAAACATTGTACGAAAACTTAATTTGGCTTTAACAGATATACTTTTTTTGGTCTACCAACAGGTAGGAACTGAAACATTTACTGAATAAATTTCGTTGTTGTTTTTGGATATATGAAAATTCAAAGGTATGCAATGCTTAATTGCTTATCTTCATATAGAAGTAAGCCATTAACAGAATAGCCATAGAAAAAGAAGTAATCTGCATGAGGTAGGATGTCTGTTGCGTAATGTCATCAAAAGATCCACATTCACGATATTAATGTCTTCCTCCACAGTTTTATTTTCTTGGATGTATGATGTAACATAAAGAAATAGCTTTGTGTTATGTGCTCTATGCAAGCACAATTGGATAATTACCGTGTTATGTTGTACAGATTTTGTTTCTTCATGTAAAGATTAGATCACCTGTTACAGACATGAAAAAATGCAGGAGACATGTAATGAAACTCTTGTTACTTAATTTAAACATCAGTTTATTTAGTCAAAACTTTATATTTAAGTAACATCCAGTGCTTCATTTGCATCCAGTGCGGCAGTTTATTAAAACAGAGTGTTACTTATGTAACATCCAGTGCTTCATTTGCAAAAATGTAACAGCATAAAAACTCTCTTTATGTTCAGAACTCTTTTAACAAATCCTTATGTTAAAAAGTCTGAGCTACAAATCCATTTGGTTAGTAACAGAGTTTGCAAATGGATCACTGGATGTAACAGAGTTTGCAAATGGTGCTTTTAACTTAAGGCACTCAATTTATATAATGTTTTAACATTTGCAGGAAACATACATGAAGAAAAAAGCTGAGCTACAAGAAGATGAAAATGTTTGGAATCCACGACTTTGGATTGAGTCATCCGGAGGCCTTACAAGAGGAAGAGTTTATGGAGCACCTTATGTTGATACAAATACTATATTGCATAAAAGTCTTCAATCCAACTGTTTAGCAGATCGTGCGAATCTAGAACAACCTGTTATGTCCGGTGGCATGTTATTAACATCAGAGATCAAATCGATTATAGAAAGAGAAGTGCAGCAGAAAATAACTAGCTTGTTTTGTTCAGTTAATTCGACCAATCTCCAAAGCACAAACCAACAATCGTGGACGTTCAATCAACAACCCGGTCAAACGCAGTCGTTGGGTCAGTTTTTTGTACAACCACCAAGTCAAATCTCACAACAACTTACTCAGCCATTTGCACCACCAACTGCTCAATTACCACAACCACCAAATCAAGTGTTGCAGCCTCCTCAACCATTTCTACATCGTTCAAATTTTCTCTCGCAGCCATATGTCAAGTCCAACAACCATGTGATCAACCATTTCTGCAAATGTCTAATCATATCTCCCAGCCATCTATTCAGTCCTCTCAATCACTTTATCAATTGCCACAACCATCGGTTCCTTGTCAACAAACACCCGAGCAATATCAAACAATGCATGTGCCTTTTCAATCAACTTTTGGAAACATTTCAGAACAAGTTGGGTCTTTCATGCAACTATTGAGACCTATAACGCAAGATCAACCGGATCATAATCAACTTGGAAACAATCAAGCATCAAACCCTCAAGGAAACATTCGGTCGCAAATTGAAGACGACGCATGAGTGCCTTTTCAAGCGTGTTCTGTTCAAGCATGCTCTGTTAGAACACTTGCCTCTTCTTTTGAAGTACTCTAGGTTTTGTTTTTGTTTGTGTTTTGTTTCAAGGCTAGTTTGTAGGGTACAAATTAGAAATGTTGTTTTTTAGTTCTAACATTTGAACAATGGCTGTACTTTGTTTTTCAGCAACAGACCTTGTTTCAAGGCTGGTTCTTATGTTTTTATGTTTCAACTTTGGTTGTATCTTTTTAGTTCATATGTTTCAAGGCTAGTTTGTAACTGATTACTGTTTCACATATATGATGAAAATTTATCCTTCACCTTGCTCATCTGGCTTTGTATTGTCTACTAATTGATTTGTGATGAAATTGAAATAAAATTATGATTCATTTCTTGTCTCTAATTGGTTTATAATAACGACTATGTTAATGACTGATTTGAAACCTTGACTATGGTCTCTATAGTTATATAAAGAGACCCTTAAAATTGTCTCTAACTAGTTTTTAATTTGGCCGATTATTTGAGACCACCAGTGAGGTCATTAATATTTTTGAGACAAATATATGTGGTCTCTGTTTATTTAAAGACCTGTTTTTTGAGACAATACTTATTTGTCTTAAGTGGGTTACAAGCATGAATCAGAGACATAATTTTTTGTTTAGAGACAAAATAAAACAGTCTTTAATAATCTCTTTTCTTGTAGTGATAATCCCACAAAGATTTCCCCAACTTTCATTAACTGTACATTTCACTTAACTTTAATTCAGCAGCATGCAACCATGTGTTCTGCTCATACCAACGGTAAGTGCATCATCGGCTTCTTTAAGCTCCCTATGAACATGCCCTAACTCCCTTCCAAGTTTGACATTCTCGGCTTTTAGGAAACCAACCTCTACATCATTACCGGCAGAAGAACCCTTCACCTCAGCCCCAAATTCAGATCTCGTCCAACTGAGGAATGACCACCGTCGAAAGAAAGTCATGTGCCGAAATTCATAGAGCATAAGAACCATTTTATATGAGCTGGCCTAATTAGGAAAAAATACATATAGCCTCAAAGATAATTAAAAATACTAAACAAAGGTCTAAAATAAACTTCTCTTATTAACTACATCAATTCAATAAAGCTATATACAGAAAAGTCGCAAAAGCAAAACAAAATTCAACCCTCATGCAAATTCCCAAGCTTAAGCCTAAACCTTTCAAGTGGTGGTTATCGGGAGTAATGGAATGGTTTTCTAGGTATTTCCACTGGCGTAGTACAAATTCACTAAGCTCCACTTTTTCTTTAACTACTTAGTCCATCCTCGAGCAACCCATGGGTTTTGTTCTAAGAGTGGTGTACAACTCATTTAATCCTCTCTCACGCTTACTGATGAAGCAGTATTAAGACCAAGATGATCTGAAGTTTGGGTTTTGAGATTGTCCTCACTTTTCTTTAGAAGCTTAGCTAACAATATTTAGAAGACTAAAACAAACAAAAAGCGACCCGATCATTTGTTAAGCAATAACATAGTAAAGCAATGACAATAAACCATTCAAAAACAGTCAAGAAACAGGTCCCGTGTGATTGCATGTCTAAGTGTTAATACAAAAGATTTTAAACATCTACATAAGGATTTGAATTAACATCGGTTTCATCTCTTCCCTCAACATCACCATGTGGCGGGTCTTTATGTTCCTCCCTCACTTTCTCATCTGCAACCATCTGTAGTGAACAGTCAGGAGAAGCATCTGACTCAACGTTATCTTTTTCACACTTATTATGGCAATACTTGTAAACCACGTCAATCTAAGACTACTTACCCAAAAATTCAAGGCCGATCTCTTTTCTGAACTCACATTTAGCTGAGACATATAGATTGTAAATCAAGTTGGAGGTGTCTATCCTAAATTTTTCTCTTGAATCGGCCAGCTCTTTTCCTACCTTGGATAGCTCCTCCCTGACCTCCTATTATTTAAGATTTTCTAAGGTTATGACTTCTACCCTAACCGCCTCCTCGGCCATGGCCTTTGCGGTCAGCTCTCTCAATGCTATTGGTAATGAAGTCAACTTCAAGCTTAGCTACATACTTAAGAACAGCGGCCTGTTCACTTTCACATTTTCATTCTTCTATCATTAGGGAAACATGCTATATATAAAAATAATCTCACATAGGTAATAAATATAACAAACGCGTCTTATATAAAATAAAACAAAACAAGGGGAAAAGTTCATGCATAACACCAGGATTTCTCCAGCTCAAACATCAGCTTAGAAAGGGAAAACTTGGCGAATCAAAGAGGAAGGATAAAAGGTGGAAAGGATCATGCAATGCAAAGTAACGAATTTCAAGTAGTCTTCCATGTTCTTTCCATAAGATTAGATATGACTCCCTTGGGTAAGAATAGCAAACATATGGGGCATGATTAGTTTACAAAGGAGGAATAGGTAGTGCTGTTAAGTTAGAAGAGGAAGGAATGCCTGGAGGAGGAGGAAAAAGAAAAGGAGCCGCCTTTTAGGGTCGTGGTTAGAATCGAGGGCCACATCACGTGCTCATTTTCAGTTGGACTTTTTCAATGGTTTTACTGGCTATCATGCTCAATCAGTGAGAGCTACATCCATTGTGCATACATAAAAGGGAAATGTTTAAACCATGAAAGTTTCCAATGAAGAACAAAATCATGAAAACAATAAATCTATAATTCATCATTGGCAGGATATACTCCCAAGCTTGGTAGAGGGGTAAAAAAATATCGTGAGAAATTATATGGATATGACATAGGAAGTTATACTTCTTTAGCTTTCTAGGTTAAAGAACTTATATACTTTCCTCACTCCTACATCCAATTCTAGAATGCGAATTCTACGTGACACATATAATTTGATATCCTTATTAGAGAAAACAACCTGAGTAGGATGATGGCGAAAAGATAAGGGAAAACTATCTAAATACAAAAAAAGTATTAATCGGCTTATGGCTTGGTCTTCTAGGGAACTTTTGAAAAAATTGACGTTTTTGCTTAAGCATAGAAAAGTCAGCACTGCCCTTTAAGAGACTTTTATTTATATTAAAAAGAAAGCAAAGCTCCTTACAAGAAAGAGTATAACCATTTTCAACGTAAAGGATGAAAGTGACTATTACAAGGGTGTAAGAAAGAGGGGCAAGCTGACAAGGCATAAGGTCAACAGAATCGAACCATCCCTGGAGGATTGGATGTGGAGGAAGATAAAGATCACAACATATATGTTCGAGAGTAATGAGAATGAACCTAGCAAAGCGAGTATCAAAACGTTCAGGAACTCTAATGTCATAACCCGAAAACCCAAATCGAGTTAAAATACTATTGGCATCTTCCAGTCGAGTAATTTGGGAAGGTGGAAATAAAGGGAAAGATGAAGAGGAAGCCATACCGGGGTCTCAGTATTAATCAAAAGAAAAGATGTTAGCATAAATTAAACAAAAGACAAATTTCTTATTTCAATCGAACAGCAATAACCGGATGTAGAGACGAAATTGATTTTGAACTTTCTTCTATTTCCTTCCTTGAATGAAAATGTAAAAAAGAACAAAGAGGAGACAAAAGAAAATATATGCACCTTAATTGAATAATGACCACACAGTTGAAATGATGAAGATCCAATAAGACATCAATCAATTACGCTGCCAAAATAATAATCATAAAGATTCATACAAATGGTTTGATTTAACAATGGTTCAAACCATGGCCCAATGGGAAAATGACACATGGGAAAGAGTATTAAATGCAAAAGTAATTGGTAAGACTTCTTCCATGGACGACGAGAAACAAAAAGATGTAAGCATAACAAGCCTAACGGTTTTCACAACTCATCTCCGTCATTCAACAACTAGGCTGACAATGTAGTTTATAAACGACAAACGAAAATCTCTACAATAAGAATAGTGATGCTAAATTCAACCTTGCTCCTCCTCTAAATAGTGGGGAAGACCGTACCAAGTGCGCAAACAAGCAACTTTTCATAGCTCATCATCATCGTTCCATAGTCATATTAACAACACAGCATGTAAGCGACAATAACAGTCTTAGAGATGAGAACGATGATGCTAAGTAATATATATATATATATATATATATATATATATATATATATATATATATATATGAGCAGGTGAGAAGACCAGGAGAGCAAGCAAGTCCACCAGAACAAGAATAAAAGACTGTATGCTACTCCATAAGTAACAAGCTCATGCAAAAGATAATGTACAAAAAACAGATCTATAGATACGAAGATCAAGTTTGAATTACAGCCAAGTCTACACCGATCTACAATGACAATAGACCTTGGGGGCTAGTGTTACACCCGTATCTCCCAAACTATGTTAGAAAGGGGCAGAGAAATATACAAGTCTATCAGAACTTCTTTCGAAGTAAAGACCAAAATTAAAAAAGATAGAATTGAGGTATTTTGATTTACACTACGCAAGAGTGCGATAAACAAAAAAGCTGCTGCGAAATACAATATTGCCCTCAAAAGGAGGGCCAAAAAGGCATCAGCTCTTCTCCCATCCGTTAGTTCCAGTATTACACAAAGATGCTGATGCTAGGCATAGTCATAGGAAATAGGGGATGAGATACTGCGGTCACTTGGAACAATAAATGAGTGGTTGAAGTGCACGGTCAAACACCTCTAGAGCTTACACTTTGTTAACACCTTTAAAAGCAGATCTGCACCGCCCATACCGAGGGCTACTTAGGCAGTACCTAGTAGGGTCAAAAGCATCCCAAAAGGATACCCATAAGGCTGCTCAAACAGTGCTCCAACGTAGATCCGTATTTATAGGTAGACAGCAAGGAGATAAACCACCCCTATCACAAACTCATGCAACTAGGGCAATTTAAATTATAGTCAATTCAAATTTCAGTCAGTTCAAATCATATTCACGCGTTTATTAAATTAAATTTCAGGCTAAGCTGACAGCGAAGCTCGAATCCTAAAGCATCTTAGGAAGGTAGCACCTAAGAATCAGGCAAGCATCGCAGCATTACACAGATATCTCACATCAACTAGAACAACCTCACTTCAAGTATATCAAGGGAACCCTGGAAACCAACATGCAAACTCTTCACCACGTCAGACTAGAAAGGTGTGAAATAAGGTCTCCCGCTCCAATTCCGTACATTCCCACTTCAATTTTGGGAGTTTCCGCCTCTAATTCAAACTTCCTACCAAAGATTATAATAACTGCCTAAATTATGGGTTCCATTAAAAGACATGTCAGCAATCTGGACACATCTAACCAACAAAGTGGATGAGGAACACATGGCATGATCCAAAGTAGAAGCGTGAGGTCAAAGCAAGAGTGATAGTAATCCGCGTCCACCCTCAACATGATAAACAAGAAATGGTCGGGAATGTTTGGAGGACTTTATTTTTTCCTCTTTTTCAAAATAAAGAAATTGTTTCTTCTTATTTTGAAGAAAACATATGTATCAGCAGAGGAAATATAAAAGAACTTGACCCGTAGACGTAGGATTGAAAAGAATTTGAACCATGTAAGTTTTTTTGGCATCTTCCTTATTTTCATGCTTCATTATCTATCTATGTTTGTTATGGATTATAATCCATTATAAAAATATGAATTCAGTTTTACATTCTAACCAAATAATTGAAGTGCAACCACATAGTTAGGTAAGCATCTAGCAACATAATTACTACCCAAAGGCAAGTTAATAAAATTTAAGTTTTTTGATTCAAATTTGCAAAAAAACGTTTGCAATTACCAGTTTAATCAATCAATGTGTTATGGGACAAAAAATCTCACCAATGCGTAAGATCCGAATATAATTCCATCGTGTGATTGAAATCCTTTGTCAGCAAGAGTGGGATATCTACACAGAATATTTTGTTTGTTGTGTATGGGACATAGAGCACACAATGCATGGATTGACACTTCATATTGCCTCAGTCGACGTTCAAAATCTGATTGATCAACATATATCGACATCCGTTGGATCCTGAACATCGGTTACATGGGTTTACATTAAAGTAGAATTTCAAAATAAAACATACCGTTTGTACCAAAATTGGGGACAACACTCTTGGATGTGTTTGAAGAGATAAAGTGATGAAAATAAATGGAAAATGAGGCAGATCTAACAAACACCAATAATAAGCAAGAAAATCGCATAGAAACACACGAATTTAAAGTGGTTTGGCGTATGGCCTATGTCCACTATGAAATGATTGACTTTTATTAATTTTTTCTTGCTGGTTACAATGAATTACAATAGTAAAACTAGAGTACAATAGTGATTTTGGCAGAGTGTGGATGTAGAAGAGCCCAAATTCTCTTTTCTATAGGCCTTGGAATGCTATTTATAGGCGTAGGCAGCAAACATCTCGCTCGAATCTCGGAAGACCTCTTCTCTCATGTGGGTGGGCCCACATGATCTATCCCATACTATTTGCATTCGATCTGTGGTCGATACGAACGAACTTCGTATTGATCAATATTTCATCCAATCGAGTTGTTATTGATCATGAATGTTCTTGAAGATGTATGCAAGCTCCTGTGAAAATTTGGTGGCATTTGGGCTTGTAGATTTTGAGTTATGATCGATGCAAGTTTTGATATATTGAAGGCTGTTGAGTTCACATCGATCCAAAGCGCATCGCTCTATTCGTATAGCTTCCGAGCACGTGCTTGCTAGTTGACGTGGCGCTAACTTCTTGGATTGATCCATTTTTTATGCCGAGCGACAAAGTCTTTCTTATGGATGCGCCTCGTTCGCATCGACCCAACTTAGCTTTGTTCGTATCCATTACTTGCTGCTCTGTTCATATCGATTGTCGCTGCTCTATTTCATATCGATCAACATAAGTGCATTTCACATCGGTCCATCTTATACTATTTGCACAGACCACTGGTTGATCGGTACAAGTGTTGTGTGTGTTAATGGATCGATACGAAGTAACGGATTTATATGGCTGCGATGGATATGAAGTGGATGTTGGTTGATCGATACAAACAAGCTGGAGATGATGGATGGATACAAACTGCGTGTGTTCTATGGATACAAACGAGTTCGACCTCAAGGGATACGAAGGAAGCCAACGTGGAGGGATGCGAATGTGGATGGATACGAAGAACGCTGCTCTGGATGGATACGAACTTGTGCTCCCCTGACTGATATGAAGAAGTTTTTTCTCCGATTGCTTGATGGATACGAACATGCCTATCGCTGATTTGCATCGATCATATCTAGAGCATGCAAACTCTGATTGACTTGAAATTTGGAGTGTTGGCTTTGGTGGCTTTGCTTGCCATGTCATATCAATTGTAGCTTGATTCGGACTTGGAAAAAATTTACCAGTGTCCATAGCGAAACTATATATAACCGTTCTTTGGGATGATCTATCTTTAATTTCCAGTTAATTCCATGGTGTCACTGCCTTTCCAAAAGGCGGGATAGCATTTTCCCCCAAAGTATATCTTGTGAGAACATGACGTGCTTTGAAAAGTTGCAATATTTATTTTGAACAGTTCTATCTGCCTTGTAGAACAGTCATTTCCTTTTCGTCAAAAGATGTAATCTTTGATTGATTTCCATAATGTAAATGATGAATTGTTTGCTGCTAACTGTTGTACCACGCACTATTGTAACAAAGTGTTGAATGGTGGCAAACTGTTGTTTGTTGTCGTAATTTTCATCAGGTGGGAATTAAAGCCCTGTGAATTCTTTAAAAATTTGGATGTTAGTCTATCATACATGTACGTATGTTAGCCTTACTCTCGTTAACGTTCAAGCTTTTACGAGTCAGTATCAGTTTTCTCTCATCAAATTCCGTATCGATCCTTTCCTGAAACAATGTGAAATTCGAGTTGTAACAATGCTTGATGGTTGTTTTGGTGTACTCCCTCATATCGAACCTCTCTTAGATTGATTCGAGGAGTTGAAAATTTGCTTTCGTATCGATAGTGATTCGAATTCGGTTGGTGTTCTCTAAACATTTCGTATCGATGCCATTCTAATGGGTTCGAACAGTCCAAGCAAGCTTTGGCTTTGTCCTCTGCATCGACCACTGAATGGATACGAGTTGCATTCTCCCAAGTGGGCCATGGATGGACCCGAAGTAATCTTCATGTTGGTGGTATCGGGGCATTGATTCAGTCAAGTCATTGGATACGAACTGGCTATTTCATAACCGTTGGGTCAAAAGGTATGAGTAATTCAATTCGTATCGGTTAAGGGCGAAGACCGCTTCGACCAGTAAATTTATACTGGTATACGAATCATCATCTACCACATATATATATTCAACCTTGTACTCGGAGGAATCTTTAATTACTAACCCTTCAGCTACCTACATATCACTCCCTGTCAAAGCTGATTCAAACTATCTTTTCCTTCGAATCGAACCAAACCTTCAACCCTCTAAATCAATCATTGAACTTAGGTAAAAAGGCTATGAATTTGAGTTGAAAACAACGAGACTTGAGTTTCTTTGCCATCTCATTGGTATTCATGACCGGTTATAATGAATTGGAAGCCGAAGATAAACCAGGGCGAGGTTGGAAATGGAGGAGGCGATACCTGAGTGGTTTTGGAGAAGAAGTGTGGGGATACGAAGGATAAGGAAAAGAATAACACTTTCGTATCGATCTAAGAAGAATAATTGGTATCGATCTTGGACGTCATACTATTTTGTACCGATAGGAGTGGCTTGCTTCGTATCGATGGCTTATGGATCTTCGGATCGATAGGCCGATACGAAATTTTGGACAAAAGGTTTGACATGAGGACGTTGCCGATAATCGATACGAAGCAAAGAATTTTTCTATCGATACGAAATGGACTCTGCTAATCGATACGAAATGAAGCCCTATGACGATACGAAGTGACGGTTCCCGAACTGATACAAAGTGTATCTTTGACGACCGGTCCAATTTTAAATTATGATCGATACGAAACCCCTTGCATACCCTAACACTTGACTTCGATGAGCTTTTTCCTTGCATAAATGTACTTACCCACTTCACTACATATTTGACTACTTTTTGAAACTCGTCGATGGAACTTAACTTGAAAAACTTATCAAACTTTAACTCGGATCGGTCTTTAAAGTTGGGATGGCACGGTTGTGACAGTCAGCGATGATGGTCATTCCAGTTTAAGCTCAAAGTCTTGTCGTTTTAACATTCCTTAAATTTTGTAGAATTTCTTAATATTATGTAGCACTGCACTGCACTGCACTGCACAACACATTCATACACTTCACACTGGGGAGCACACAGGCTTATTATCATCTATTGATGGTTTTTGATGAGTTGATTAGTTATGGAATCTACAAGTTCTCAGTAGTAGGAAACTCAAAGTTCATCTTTTCTGATAATAGAAATGCCGGCCATTGCAGTCGAATTAATAGGTCCAGCTCCAGCTCCAGATGAGTTGCTAGTGGCAACTTTTATCGCGAACCCTTAAGTTTCTATGTCATCTAATGTCTCCAAAGATATGTTGGGGTGAATATGCTTAAGGCACGGTCTATCATTAGATGATTTTTTGCTACTTGGCCCAAATGATAGGCCATATGCTCCCCTAGAAGGATTCATAGCATTTAAACGCCATTCATGCACAACGGGAACACTCCATTCAAGCAGCATATTCGAGAAGTGTTAGCTTTCTTTGGAATCACTCCATTGCAATTACAATAAGCACTGCTAAACTATCTATTCATTGTATTCATGGAGCATCTTTTCCGACCCCCGACCTCGAAAGAAATCTGATACTTGTTTAATGTTAAGAGTTGGGGAGACAATCCTTCGTTCACAGTTCTAGGGGTAATCAGGAATGCCAAGTGGTGACAGGATCTTGGACCAGGCTTAGCTACTTTAAGACAGAGTGGTTCTATTTCTGATGCCCTCTAAGGTTTGCCACTCAGTGCTTAATCGAACGTAAGTGCTGCAACTTGTCCAGTAGGTAACGAGATAGTCATAACCGACATTGAATCTAATATTTTCTTTCCTCTACAGCTGCAATTTCATGACTCGAAGTTACCCATTTCAAAGAAATAGTACAGTTTCTTCAGGAAGCGCCGGGCGAGATGAGAGACATGGAATCAGTGCTCATAGATAAAAATTTGAGGATTGTTGGGTTAATCGATCGAAATCAAAGCTTAAGACTGGAGGGATCGCTTAGGGCAGACCCGGTGAGACGGGCTAAATGTAGGGCGCCCAGGATTGTAATTGTTGAGGAGGATGATGAACAGAACATGCCTATTGACGATGAACCTGTAGCCGAGCCTTCTGGTATTTTTAGGACTTAGAGGGAAGGTGGAAAGGCAAGGCAACATCACATAAGCATCATAAGTTCATGAGATGGAAATCCATGATTGTGTCTTTGCCAGTCTCCGGTGTCAGACCTCATAGGCTCCTCCCTCGCAAATAGAGAATCCCTTCGAAGGGCTCGCTAACGTTCCAATTTCGGACTATGTGTCGCTTCAACACGACACCGGATTGGAAAGGATTCAATGTGCCTTAGATTTAAGCGAGTCACTTCCTACAAGTGTGGCCGACATATCCGGTTGGTCGGGGGGTTTAACACATGAATACACACTTCACGACACTACATGATTTCCAATCTTAAGTTATTTATTCCTGGAGATTACTGATCCTGCTTTTCTTTTACTTTACAGATATAATGACTAGATAAGAATCTATGTTGGGAAGCCTTCGCTCAGCATGTCAGTCATCTAGTTCGTACTATGAGTCCCACCGGAGGGAGGATAACAGAGACTGTGATTGCGGTTATTCCAGCCAAGAACGTTACGAGAGGTATATGGGTAGGGATAAAGAATGTAGATATCGCTCCCGATCATGCTGTCCACCTCCTCGAGCTCCAACACAACCCTCCAGCCATGATAGACAACCTTTAGAGCCTCCACGTTAAAAACCATCTTCTCAAGCTCCCAGGCCCGATCTGCAACGTCGTAGAACCGAGGCCGAAACCCCCATTGTCACAGAACAAGCCGTTATTGAGCCTATTGGGGAAGTAGCAATCAAAATCGTCTAGTTGAGAAAAGATTTTCCGAACATTTTTTTTGACGGCTTTATCTTCCCTCCACACTTGATGAAAATTCCAGCTGAGGTAGAACAAATGATGCAATACTACATCCATGATATCTATACTCAATAAAAGGAGTGGATGAAAGCCACGGATAAAGTGTCGGCGGTGGCTTTTGAGTGAGCAAGAACAATTGAGAATTTAGAAACCAACCTTCCCCAAAAGGACCGTATAATTCAAATGTTATACAATGAAGCCAAATTTTCCCGTAAATCTAAAATAGAGGCCTCCAAGAAAGCCGACAAGGCCAATCAGTCCATGGAGAGGATGCGACAGACGCATTTTGAGGAGATGGGTCACCGGAATACCACAGTTGCACCTGAAAGGGACGTTGCATTGAAGGAACTTAACTAGCTTAAAGCCAAACTCTCTAAATCATCAAAGAAAAAGATGATGTGAATATAGAAGCCCAGGAGGCGTGCGAACACGCTGTGGCGCTCCGCGATGAAAGGGATGCGGTAGTACTTAAAATTTGAGAGGCTGAAGCCAGGGTTGCGGACGAAGTTAAGATGGCAGAGGCCAAGCTAAAGACTGATATTGAAGACCTTCTGATCACATACAATCTCAATGTTCTAAGCACAAAAATCTAGCCTAGCTCGATAATTATACAACGCACCTGTACAATGCTTGGGGTCGATTAGTAGATGATGAAAAGGCCGAACACCAAGCTAAATCGATTGATGAATTTGAGCTCGAGAACCGGGTGTTGAGAAAATACGAAAGAAAAGTTCTCTATGATACCACGATTGCATACGAAAAGGAGAGACTTAGCACTCAACGCTCGAAGGCTGGAGAAGTTTTTGGTGTTGAGCACCATGACGTGAGTCCCGAAACTCTCATGCCGACCTAGCCTGACACTACATCTGCGGTTGATCCCAAGTCTATTCTTGCATACATTCCCGATCAACCGCAGTTGTCTTCAGTCCATGACCAAGTATCTGAAGCTGCTCCGGTAGCTGCAAGTCAAACTGAGAAAGGTAATCTGAACATTTTCTAAGCTTGCTCATAATCGAAAGCGTTACTTGAAGTGATTATTAATAGTTTTTCCTTTGTCTCTGTACAATGATTAGAGTAACATCTGCTATACCTCCTACTACCCAAGAGTTGCATCACAGGCAGGAGGCTATCATTACGGAAGTGACCATGACATCGGCTACTGCACCTATGGATAGAGTAAAAAGGAGCACACTTACCTTCGATGAACAAATGATGGTGGTACTTCTCGGTTATCACAGTGACGCCTTTGCTGACCTGCCATTTTTCATGAGTGGAAGCGCACATGCGACTAGCTCCTCAGGCCCAACTGCTAACGCTCTTGGCGAGGCTCAGACAATTCACGAAGGGGAAATAATAGTTGAAATTCATGCCGAAATGGAAGCAACTGCCCGGGCTAGTAGCTTTGGAGGTGGAATGGCAGGCCCAGGTCCAGCCCCATTACGAATGATTTCTCCTTGTGTACGATCATCGACACCAGTGTGCCTCTCCTTCCTCCTACTGTTGATCCTGTTCCTCCGACTCCGCCCTCAAGAAGCATTCCAATACATGTGAGTTCGAAGGAGGAAGTTGATATAATGCCCCTGACTGGAGATTATCTTCCAAAAGGCAAGGGCTCAAAGAGGAAGCCAAGTGGCAGCTCCAGTGGGTCAACGCCGAAGAAGAAGTCGAGATAAAAGAAAGAGTAGAAATGTCTCTTCGGCTCATTTTTGGTAGATAGATAGGAATCTACTTTTGCTTTCTTTTTGTAGGCCGTGTATAGATGCGCGTTCGACCCCTGCTAGTAGGATTTTTTGGAACAATTTTGTACTTGTTGTTCTTTTTCAAAGAATAGTAATAGAATTCCATTTTGTCTTCAACGCTATTTGTTTTCATTTTCTTAAGTGTTCCAGTGCTTGAACTTCAATTCAATGTACTTATGAAGTTTAGTCTTCAAATTAGCCCTCAGTTTAGTCGCTAAGTTCCAGAGCAAAACGGTTTTCGGTCACATTCGAGCGTTACGTCGAATTCCAAAACTGTACTGTCTCAATCAGCAGTTGATACTTAAGTTACACCCTCCAGTTTTGGGGACAAATTGTGAAGTTCGGTTAGAAATTGTTGTTTTCCTTTAACACATCGATCTTAGTCTTTATGGAGCGAAGCTGAAACATGGTGAATTCGGGTAGTCGAACCACACTTGGTCACCGATTGGTGATCGTATCCACTCTTTTGGGATTACACTTGTTCGTAGACGGTCGATTATGCCCGCTTAAGTTTTAGTGATATGTTCACGCTCCGGGGACTTATGTTATTTTCACTGGAAGTCAGTCACACCCGTTTAACATTTATAACCGCGTACATGCTCTAGGGACTTTAGATTGATTCGTGGGCGGTCAATCACACCCGATTTATGTTTATACTCTAACCACACTTCGAGGACTCAGAGTTGTCTCATGGATAATTGATTCATGTCTGTTTTTTTGTTTAAACTCCAATCCGATCTCTGGGGATACAGAGTTAGTCAGTGTTTATACTCAAATCCATGCTCCGGGGACTTAGAGTTAATTGTTGTCGATACTCCGGTTCACACTTTGGGAAAGAGTTTGTTGACATTTGTACTCCAGTTCGCACTTCAGGAATTTGGAGCTGGTTAATGTTGATACTCCAGTTTGCACTTTGGGAATCCGAAGTTACTTGATGTTTATACTTCAGTTTGCACTCCAGAAATCTGGAGTTGGCCAACAGATGGTCAGTCACATCAATTTGGGCTTTAGGATTTCTTCACACTCTGGGAATGACGAATCTATCTGGACCGTGGATGGTCGGTTCACATCCACACTTATAGTAAAAAAGCGAGGTCGTTAGATGAACAGATCCATCCTCCTGAAATTTGGTTAAGATATGGGCAAAGTCGTTAGGTGGACGGATCCACCCTCTTCGAAACCGCATTTACATGTTTATACTCCAATTCATGCTCTGGGAATCTGGAGTTAGTTAGAGGATTGTCATGTATCAATCCTTTTTTTTCTTCGGTGTACGGACTTGTCCCCAAGCTCAAGTTTCACTTAGAGAGTGACCAGTCGCATCATAGTCACGCCCTATTTGAATAAATCCCACCGTATGGTGGAACTTAGCTATTCGTGCAAAGTGATGGTTGTATGGCGCATTTTAAAAACTCAAAGCTCTAGCTCGAAGAGATTGCATTTTATTGCGGAAATGGGAAAATATGGCAAAGTCAGTTGTCGTATTACAAATTTCAAATTTAAAAATGCATAAACAAATTGCAAATGGAAAATAGACTAAATAAAAAAACAGAGCCTGTTATGTATAATAGCGAAGTAGACTTTCACTGTTCCAAGCTCTTGATAGAATGAGATTGTCAACGGTCGATAATTTGAATGTACTATCTTCGATTTTTCATTCAATTACATACGATCCTTCCCACATTGGTTTGATATGTGAAGGAGACGAGTAAATTCTCTTGAGTACGAGCTTGCCGAATTCGAAGGTTCGAGGTTGGACCTTTGGATGTATATCCAAACGACTAGGCTTCGATATGCGGCTGCCCTCAAATCAGCCTCTTCAAGCTTCTCATCCAATAAATCCAAATATTTAGCTAGTAATTTAGCATTTGTTTTCGGATAGTAATAAGTCACATGATAAAAAGGTACTTCCAGCTCGACTGGAATAATGGCTTCGGAACCGTAGGAAAGAGAGAATGAAGTGTGGCCAGTCGTAGACTTGTGGGTTGTCGGTAAGCCCTTAAAGCCATAGGAAATTCATCAACCCATTTACCCTCGGCCTTTTCCAGTCATTTCTTCAGAATAGACTTCATAACTTTATTAACAACTTCAACCTGTCCATTCGCTTGAGGGTGTGAAACTGTGGAGAACTTCTTCTAGATGTGGAACCATTGAAAGAAGTTCTTAAATTCAACACTGTCAAATTGGGCTCCGTTGTCTATGATGATGGTATGTGGGTCAACATATCGGCAGATAATGTTATGCACTACAAAGTTGATCACTTTCTTCATCGTGATTGTGGTAAGGGGTTCAGCTTCCTTCCACTTAGTAAAGTAAGCAACTACGACAATGGCGTACTTCGCACCACCTTTGACTAGAGGTAGAGAACCAATAATGTCAATCCCCCATACTTCAAACGGCCACGGACTGACCATTTGAGTTATTTTAGTAGGTGGGGCTCTAGGAATCCGAGCATGTTTTTGATGTCTATCTTATTTTCTAGTATAACCCGATGCGCGATTTACTGTCTGCCAATAGTATCCATATCAGAGCACTTGCTTGGCAAGAGCTTACCCCCAGGTGTGATCGCCACTTTGTCCTTCATGTACATCATGCAATACTCGTTTGACTTCATCGTGCACGATACACCAGAGTAAAGGAACAGAGTACCCTCTCCTATAGTGACTCCATCTTGAATAGTGAACCACAAAGCCTATCGAAGGACTTGTCTCTTTTCACTTTTGCACTCCAGTAGGGTCCCATGCTCGAGATAATTTCTGAACGGAGTCATCCATGACTCTTTGTCGAGAACAACTTCAAATGCCCAATTCTTTTCCACCTGATCGATGCTCGGTGAGGATAATGTTTCCAAGGGAAAGATTCCCATTTGTTGCGCCTTAACTGTACTAGCTAACTTTGCTAATGAATCGGCATTTTGATTGCGCTCTTGGGGGATGCAATAGATGGCACAATATTCGAACTAATTCAATGTCTCTTGGATCCGAGCTAGGTATACAGCCAGCCTTCAATCTTTGGCCTGGTACTCTCCCCAAACTTGACACACGACCAACTACAAGCCAAAACAAATCTCAAGGGTAATAATTCTTAAATCTTTGGCTAGTCTCAATCCAAAAAGTAGAGCTTAATATTCGGCTTCGTTGTCGATTGCACGAAAATCAAACTTTAGAGCATAGCATATATATCGACCATCAGGAGTTTTTAGTACAACCCCATCACCTGAGCAACGGTCATTTGATGCACCATCAGTATGAAACTTCCAAATATACTTAAGAGATTCACTAGTTTCGAGCAAGTCTTGGGGATAGTAAATTCAGCTATGAAATCTTCTAGGACTTGTCCTTGAATGGCTCGCCTTGGAGTGTAAGTAATGTCAAACTGACTTAATTCAATATTCCACTTAAGCAATCTACCGATGTCTCAGGCCGCATAAAGACCTATCATAACGGCTGGTCGGTGTAAATGGTGAAAGGACGAGCCTGGAAATACGGATAGAGCTTCCTTGACCCAATGATAAGGCAATAAGCCAACTTCTCCAGCTTCGGATAATTTCTCTCTGCTCCTGTTAGTCGTTTACTAATATAATAGGCCGACCGTTGTGTCTGGTCTTCCTTTCGAATTAGGGCAGCACTAATTGCATTTTCTTACACCGCCAAGTAGATCTACAATCTTTCATGATCAATTGGCCTTGATAGAATAAGTGGTGTGGAAAGGCGTTGAATTAGTGCTTGGAACGCGCCCTCACATTCCATAGTCAATTCAAAGTTTTGTTTCCCTTTTCTGATCAAATCGAAGAAGGGAATGCATTCGTTAGTGGATTCCGAGATGAACCTGCTTAGTGCGGCTACTTTCCCATTGAGGCTCTGGACTTGCTTTATAGTTCTTGAAGTCTCAAGATTTCTGGTTGCCTAGATCTTTTCAGGATTAGCTTCGACCCATCTAGCATTGACGAAAATCCATGGAATTTTTCGGATGCAACCCTAAAATGGAATTTCAATGGGTTGAGCTTCATTCTATATTCTTGGATAATGTTAAACATTGATTCGAGGTCCTTGGTATGGTCAGTGGATGATCGTGACTTTACGAGCATGTTGTCTATTTATATACCTCCATGGTTTTTCTGATCTGGTTGGTGAACATTCTATTGACCATTCGTTGGTAAGTTGCGCCAGCATTCTTGAGTCTGAACGACATGACTTTATAACATTGAAGTCCTAGGACAGCTACAAAGCTGGTATGTTCCTGGTCAAGTAAGTGCATGGGTATTTGGTTGTAACCAGTATATGCATCCATGAAGGATAAGAGTTCATGTCCAGCTGTTGAGTCTACGAGCTGATAGATTCAAGGGAGTGGAAAACTATCTTTAGGGCAAGCCTTTTTCAAGTTTGAGTAATCAATGCACGTTCTCCATTTCATATTTAGCTTTCGGACAAGTACAGGATTTGACACCCATTTTGGGTATACTGCATCTGGAATAAACCCGTTCGATTTAAGCTTAGCTACCTCTTCTTTAAGGGCGGTGGATCTCTTTGGATCCATACCATGCCTTTTTTGTTTGACCGAGATATGTCGCGGGTCAATATTCAATGCGTGGCTCGCGATGTCCATGGAGATTGTATACATGTCGGAATGTGTCCAAGCAAACACATTCGAGTATGCACGGAGAATTTCAACCAATTCCTCTTGCATTTGTTGGCTTAACTAAGATCTAATTTTTATCATTTTAGAGTCATCGTCGTCGTCGATCGATACATCGATTGTCAGCTCGGTCAGGGAAGCTTGACTGTCTTTACTTTCATCTTCACTTTCGACATCTCTCGGGTCATGATCCCTTGAGAATTTGTCGGGGTGCCCAGGCCTAGGCCCAGGCGTTAGCTGTCAATTTTCAACAAAGCGGACGCAGAGAGATTCCTCTACGCCATTTCCCCTTTCTTTTCGCAGCGCCTCTCGTAGCTCAGCAGCATAACAGGCTCGTCCAACAGCCTGGTCTCCCTGAACGACACCAATTGTATTGTCGATGGGGAATTTTAAAGTTAGACACTAAGGGGCAATGGCAGCCCTGAACTCAGCTAGGGCCGGTCGGTCCTAGAAAGCATTGTATGACGAGTCTATATCTAACACAACAAATAGTAATATTCGGACTCTTCCATATTCTCCAATCCCCAACTCCACTATCAGTTCAACTACTCCAGTGGGTATTGTTGCACTTCCATTGAAGCCATGGACACGGGACTGACATGGCTTTAAATCTTTGGTTACCATCTTCATCTGGTCATAGGCTCGCTTAAATAATATGTTTACAGAACTACCACTGTCGACTAAGATCCTCTTCATCCACGCAGGACCTACGTGAGCTGATATGACAAGTGGATCAATGGTTGGGGATTCGACCCTATCGGTATCTATATCTCAAAATACGATGTCGTCAATTGTCATCTTCTGTTGCTTGGCCGGAGCCCCATCTTCCAATCTACTACACCATTCAAAGCTCACATGCCTAATAGAAATGGCATATGACTCCATTTCCTTCCAACTTCGGTCTGCTCAATGAGCACCAACACTAACAGTATTTATCACCAAGCTACGGTCGGTACGAGCAGGTTCCTCCTATCTTGACTGATTTGGTATATTGTTTTGATTCGATGGGCCTGCACATCCTGATTGCGATGCCCGCACAAACTGCTCTCATTCCGACATGACAGCACTCATTCGTGTTATGGCCATAGCTCTCATGGAATCTACAAAACTTTCCTGTCTGGATCTATATCTCCGACGATTGCTTCGGAGTAGGTTTCTTATACTGAATAGTATTGTAGGTCTGTAAATACACATTTTCAAGCGACGTATTCAAAGGAGTACAATTGTCAAACATAGGAGCCCTACGTCGTGGCCCACGATTCTGATCTTGTTTCCTGTTTTGATTTTTTTTTGCTTTTTTGTTGATATTGTTTATTCTGTATGTTCAATTACACTTTTTGCAGAACTCTACTCGGTTAATTTAACAGCTACATTGCTCTGAATTCCTTCCACACTAGTCCCTGCATCATCCTTTTTCCTAAACAGTTTCGCATCTTTACTTCTCAAGAATTGGACTGCCTTGGAATAGAAATGGTCCAATAACGTAGGAGGTTTTTCGGCTAACCAGTTGCCGAACTCGGAATCGGGATCAATCCCCTTCGTTAGTGCCATCAGGATGGAGTTATCTTTGGGGTAGCTAATCTCAGTGCATGCAACATGAAATCTCTCCAAATAACGTCTGAATGTCTCTCCAGGAGCTTGAATGACACTGGACAAAGTATTAACATCTTTTGGCCTTGTAATATGCATGCAGAACTGCTCAAAAAACTTTGTCGCCAACTGATCAAAACACGAAATAGATCGAGGTGGTAAACGAGTAAACCACATTGTCGCTCTACCCGTAGAGAGATCGGTAAACTTCGGCACTTAATTGCATCATCAGCTCGTGCAGCATTCATTAACCATTCATACTTTAAGATATGCTGATTAGGATCAGAGCTCCTTTCATATACTGGTAAAGTTAGTATCTTGAATCGCCGAGGTGGTTCAGCGTAGAGTATATCATCAGTGTAAGGGGAATGATTCCAGGAGATTCTCCGGTCATCACTAGTGAGACCTTGACTCTATCGGATCATCAAATGAATCATCGTCAGGATGTTCAGCATCTGGACATTTTGAGCATGCTGGGCCAAGGTGTGGTCGGGATCCACAATGCGATGGTGGGATGGTCACGATCGAGGGTCCATATCTCACCTCCTTATTTCTAAGTTCTCTGGAACATAAGGCTATGGAGTATATTCATGTTGGCAATGGTTCGGATCTGTCCAATTTTGGGCATCAACTCCTAACTCAGTAGCAGCAGTGGCAGTGCGGCTGTCTATAATATGATAAGGAACAGTTCCTCCTCTGGAGGAGTGTCCAGTCTCATGGCTGGTAGACGAGCCAACTCTCGGATGCGCTAGATTCAGTGTATCCTGATGTCCAATACCCTGTGCAAAGCTTCCATCCAGCCGTGGAAGCGTGGATCTATGATGGTAGTCTGAAGAGGCTGAACTCTCGGTGGATGAATAGGAAGCCTGATCCCTCCTGGATCTCCTTCATCTTTGACGACTTGATTGGTTGGTCAATTCCATGTTAGCACAGAGTTGTTGAGTATGCTGTTGGCGGCTTTGTGTCAGCTCTTGCATAAGCAGCTGAAACTCTTCCCTGGTGGTAGGGCCTTGCGGATATTATGGTCCGGCAGCATTCTGATCGGTAGGAGGAAGTTGTATGGGGTTCTGCCTTTCCCGTCCATCTAGATCGGTAGCGGTTGAAGTATTTCTAGGGTTAACCATGATGGACAACAAAGCTCTTTCCTAGACTTGATGCAAATCTGAATAGGACGGAAGAAATTTAAACTTGAAATCTGGATCTTCTTCTTAGATTTACGTAATTCGATATTGATAGTAGATCCAACGAACAGGAGAAAAACTGGGGTTTTCTCGATGAAAGCACCAAAGTTTTTGTACCAAAATGGGGCACTACACTCTTTGGATGTGTTAAAAGAGGTAAAGTGAAGAAAATAAATGGAAAATGAGGCAGATCTGACAAATACACCAATAATAAGCAAGAAAAATCACATTGAAACACATGGACTTAAAGTGGTTTAGTGTATGGACTACGTCCACTCTGAAATGACTGACTTTTATTAATGTTTCTTACTAGTTACAACGAATTGTAACAGTAAAACTCGAGTACTACAGTTATTTCAGCAGAGAGTGGACGTAGAAGAGCTAAAATTCCCTTTCCTTTTGGTCCTAACTACTATTTATAGGCAGAGGCTGCAAATATCTCGCTCAGATCTCGGAAGACCTCTTCTCTCACATGGGTGGGCCCACACGATCGATCCCATGCCATTTGAATTCGATCCGTGATCGATATGAACGAACTTCGTATCGATCAATATTTCGTCCAATTGAGTCCTAATCGATCATGAACGTTCTTGAGGATGTATGCAAGCTCCTGTGAAAATTTGGTGGCATTTGGACTTGTAGATTTTGAGTTATGATCGATGAAATTTTTGATTTATTGAAGGGTGCTAAGTTCGCTTCGATCTACTTCGCACCGCTCTGTTCGTATCGCTTCCGAGCACGTGCTTGCTAGTTGACGAGGCGCTAACTTCTTGGATTGATTCATTTTTCATGCCAAGCGACCGAGTCTTTCTTATGGATGAGCCTCGTTCATATCGACTCAGCTTAGCCCAGTTCGTATCCATTACTTGTTGCTCTATTCGTATCGATCGTCGCTGCTCTATTTCGTATCGATCAACATAAGTGCATTTTGCATCGGTCTATCTTGTACTATTTGCACCGACCACTGGCCGATCGATACGAGCATTGTGTGTGTTAATGGATAGATACGAAGAAACAACTTTGTATGGCTGCTATCGATGCGAAGTGGACGTTGGTTGATCGATACGAACAAGCTGAAGATGATGGATGGATACGAACTATGTGCGTTCTATGGATACGAATGAGTTCGACCTCAAGGGATACAAAGGAGACCGACATGGAGGGATGTGAATGTGGATGGATACGAAGAATGCTATTCTTGATGGATACAACCTTGTTCTCCCCTGACTGATACGAAGAAGTTTTTTCTCTGATTTCTTGACGGATGCGACCAAGATTGTCACTTGATTTGCATCGATCATATCTGGAGCATACAAACTCTGATTGACTTGAAATTTGAAGCGTTGGCTTTCATGGCTTTGCTTGTCATGTCATCAATTGTAGCTTGATCCGGACTCGGACAAAATTTACCAACATCCATAGCGAACCTGTACATAACGGTTCTTCAGGATGATCTGTCTTTAATTTCCAATCAATTCCTTGGTGTTACAGCCTTGCCAAAAGGCGGGATAACACATACCTCATCGTTCTCACCATCATGTTTTTCAGTCCAAAATGACTCGCCATTCACCTCGCTTCAACATTGGCTCTAGACCATCAATTCTTCTTGAAACCAAGTCTACTAACGCTCAAGTCTTGACCTTTATGCCTTTTGGAAACCAATGATCAATCAGAACCGAGTTGCAGTGGTGTTAGTTCCTGTAGTTCCAGTCTAGAATCCACCTCCTCCACTCAATGAATAAGGTTATTTGAGGGTTCGGGATGATCGCCCATAGCAAATTATAGCTATATTGATAGAAAAATCACTCTACAAGATATGCTAACAACACAAAATTCCAGAGAATGACATCTTGCTACCAATAGTTAGCCAATGGGCGCACAATCCTCTGCAAGGTTATACAACCTGCAATAAGTATATGTGATTAGGCGAGGCTATGCCACTTTTCAATCCATTTCTTTGAATATTTCTTCAAGAACTTGGGCTTACTCCTACTCAAGTACACCCTAATGGATATGCATTGCTAATTTCCCAGTACGTCTTATTCATGACGCAATTTAATCAGCCTCTAACCTTTAGGGAGTTAACATGCCTCGTGAGCTTTAAACAACAAAGCGGGCAGCCGTCTTTAATTATCATAGAAGCCCGGTCCCTATGTAAAGTTATTGAGGCACTACACAACAAACGCTTATATTTCAAAAATGATTACTGCTTCGTTCGTTGTCCCTTCAGATTCAATCGGCTTTGATTTTCAGAAAGTAAGACCTCTTCCTTTTTTCTCTTTTTCATACTTAGATTCTTATCTTCCAAGTGTCTATCCCTTATCCCTTCTCTTCACAGATATTCCTCCTCGAGATAGAAGAGACGACATTCTAAGACTCTGAAGACCCTTAAATAATTAGCATTCATTTCTATACCACCTCCTACTTCTTACTTAACGAGAACCATCGCAAATACGACCTTCCATAACCTAAACAATTTTTTGTTCCATCTGACTTCAACTAAGAGGGTCAAAAGTATACATTTGTTCTCTTGCCCTATTTTCACCTCAACAAATGTATCCAAAGGGTCGAAGTCCCATCATGCATGTCGAACGTTGATAAAAGCGTTGATAGAGCAGTGGGTGTAAATATAGTCAACGACATGCAAGAAGAGAGGGAAGAGAGAGTACATATGAAAATATACAAAAAGGGGTGAAGGAAAAGAAGGTGAAGAGGAAGAGATTGAAGAAGAATGAGAAATTGACGAAGAAGATGAAGATAATGAGGGATTCAATGAAGGGGAAATAAATCATATAGTGAGACATCGCCAGAAGTCATCAAAATTCGTGCTCCAACACGTTCGAAGAAAATAATTACCAAGGACGACCACCATCTACTAAACCGAGCGCGACGCCAACAACCAAGGTGACTCCTCTAGCCGGTTACATGGAAAATATCTTCGACTCACTGAGTGAACTTGATATCCCTATCGGCAATCTTCGTAAGGAGTATCATCCATGATTTAGCTTCCTATTTGAGGGCCTTCTAGCCGAGGGAGGCAAAACTACATGTAAAAACCCTAATTTTGACTAATATTATTTAGAACGTTTGGTTAGATAAATTAAATGAAATAATGTAGATAGTTAAGGGATTAAGATTTGTTAATTTAGAAGGAGCCATGCCTTAATGAATGTATAAGCAAAAGAGAATTGAAAATAAGTAAGTAGGAGGAATATGGTAAGGGTAAAATGGGAACATCCTTCATTCTAGTACCCTAAACCCTTTCATTCCTCATTCCTTGTTCATTCTAATATTCATAAACAAAACTAAAACACTATTGAGCTTGGCCAGCCATTATTAAGGAGATCCAAGAAGAAGAAAAGTTAGGATTCAAGTAGAAAGCTTAAGAAAATCAATCAAAGGGCAAATCTCAACTTTTTTAACACCTAGCCAAGGTGAATAATTGATTTATATATCACTTTTAATAATGATTTCAGTTTTATGATTATGGCTGAATTATTTTGCATGTAACATGCCATGTTATGGTTGTTTAAATAGATTTATTGTTTGTTGATGATTTATAGGGTTTCATATGGGTTTCATGTATGTTTAAATTAGAAAACTTACAAACTGACATCTAAATGAGTTGGTTTTTGATATATGATCAAAAACATTATTTTAGAAGTGGCTTTCAAGTTTCATAATTTTCTAAGTAATTACGGATTTATTATGAATTTTCTATGAGAGAAAATAGTTAATGTTGGGTTTAGATTATTTAAGGCAATTTTTTGATGATTTAGGATCTGAAAATTTATATGTGTTAGAAAACATATTAAAAGTGAATTATTTGTATTTTTGGAGAATTTTCTTAATTACCATACTATGTGTATAAAATTATATAAGTTAAGGGAATTAAATGTTTTACATGTTTTGTTAAGAAGGAGGGCTTATTTGCTAAGATGTTTTAATTGTAAATTTTGAATTCGGTAGCCTTTTTAGAAAAGAATTTTGATAAAGAGTGGCAACTAATTATATTTTGACAAATTAGGCAAGTTAGGTAAAAAGGAATTACTTTGAAAAGCAATAAACCAATTTTGTTTTGAATTACAATTTCGCCACTATCTTAACTTGCTTCCGTTACCAGGCCGAGTTAGACCTTTCGCACCTATTCAAAACTAATGCATATAATATCAAGCAATTGGTATGTAGTGCATCGGAGAAAGGTGGAAGGAATGATGGCGTCAAAGGCGTGCTTCCGAAGGGGTTGAAGCCACTCTAATTAGCTTTCAAATCAATCAACTTACGTTTGTTTATAAAGAGGCTTTTAAACAAGTTTCTGCTAGCCTTTGTTTTTAAAAAAGAAGCTTTCGAAAGAGTTGCCACTTACTTTTGTTTTAAAAGAAGCTTTTGAAAGGATAGCCTTTTTTGAACCTATTTGATCCCCATGTTTCTGCGTTCATACCTTTTGAATTAGTTAAGGCTGTTATAGCCTTAAAACTATGTATTCAAAAGAGGTGCTTTCGCCTTTTAACTTTGAAGCCACCTTCTCATTTCTTTCAAAAGGGTCGTATAGCTGCTTTTAAAATGGTTTCGGTGGCAATGGTTTCGCAAGAATGGGTTTCGAAACTTCCCTCTTTCTTTTACTTGGGATTAATGTTTTCGCCTCTGATCTTTATGACCCTTCAATTATATTAAAGGTTAAACCTAATGGTTTTGAAAGAAATAATTTTAAATGGTTTCGAAGCAATGTTTCCACAAACTCTTACTTAAAACCACTGCTTTTGAAAGGTATGTTATAAATGTTTCTAAGAGTCAGCCTCTATTGCTTTTGAAAGGTATATTTTAAATGTTCCGAAAGGTTTGTTTTAACTGTTTTGAAACGAAGGTTTCCAATGCTTTCGAAAGGCAAGTTTACATGGTTTCGAAAGGGGATGTCTAAGGTTTTTCTATAATGGTTCCGAAAGGGATGCTTTCAATTATTTGAAAGAGATTTTTTAAGGTTTTAAGCAAAGTTTTGGAAGGTATTGTTTTGGTCTTATAGCCTAATGTTTTCTAAATTAAAAAGAGGCTTTAACTTATTTGAAGGGATAGAAAATCATATCAATTAGATTTCATCAGCATTGTTTTATGTAAAGCATATGTCATGATATAAGTATTTTGAGCAAAGCAAAGAGTATGATTTCCTTGTTTCATAAAGATATGATTCAAGGGTAAATCATTTGAAAAATTGTTCAGAAGGAAATAATATTTAAATAGGGAAATTAAACCTAAGTATATAACTCAGATATTAGAAGACCAGATGGGACTGGTATGGGGTCGCACCTTATACTTTGGCTAGTAGCTTTTAGCTAATATAATTCCAAAATTCCAGTGTGTAGGGCTGACTAAAACAATGTTAACACAAAAGGGAATATATATTGTAAAGATAAGTTAGTAGTGAGCTTGCAAATCCATTAGGATCAGTTATCCCTAGAAGAAGAATGTTAAGGGTAGATGACCCAATAATTGTGCTTAATAGAAGTTAGAATGTTTATTAGTGTGGTAGGCCTGAGTCAGCCAATGGTTAGTAGTTAGCCAGATAAAATTATAGTGTGGACATATAGTCCATTGATTACCTAACTTTTTATTCATATATGTTATTGCTATTATTGTTATACTCAATTTTATTGCAAGTTTTTGATTTGCAAAAGATACGATTTTAAAAGGATATTAGTGAGGGAAACCCATTCCGCTAAGCGGATTAGTCTCACTTAATATCAAAAAACCTAGATGTAATAGAATTATCCACACCAAGCTTTATATCTGACTCGAAGTTTCGGTTTTCCCCTTAAACTCTTAGGTGCTCAAAATTAAATTTAAGTAGTTTGAGAGTTAAGGACTTTTCAAGTTTAGTAGGTTCGAAAAATAAGCTTCTGAAGATGTACAGGAGGCAAAGGTAGCTATATAGGACCTATTTAGTATTATTTCCACTTTGATGTATTTATGACTGATATGTCCATCAAATACTCTGATCATCTAAGGGGGCATCTTCATATGTCGCTCTTGGAGTAATTTGTAATAATTATATTTGATCAAAACTTGGGAATCCTTTTGGGATTATGTAATTGAATATGAAATATTGATTTGAAATGTGATCAGAAAAGCTGTTTCTTAAATATATGTTAACTTCAATTCATATTCATATGCTTCCCATATTATGGATACCATTAACATTACCGTATTTTGTCATTGAAAGTTAATACTATAGATGACTGTAGCATCTGTAGCGCTTCGCTTCGGGCCTCAAAGTAAGGGATTTTACAACTTGGTGTCAGACCATTGGTTTTTGAAACCTTGAAAGGAATTTTGAACTTAAAAGGATTTTTGAAACATAATTCTAAGCAATTAGAGAAAAGATTGAGGTATGGGATAATGCTATAATAACGTGCTTGTATTTACTATAGATAAGAGTACGCTTTATCTCTATTTCTCCCATCTCTCTTAAGTTATTCTTCCATATCTTACAAAGACTCGAATGTAGATTTTAAGGAAGTAATATATGGATGCTAGGAATGGAAGACTTAACATTGGTGGAGGAAGCACCATAACCAGAAATGCCAGACTAAACACTAGAAGGAATCCAGGTCGAGCACAAACTGCTAACGTGGGTGTTGAAAAGTGCCTCAAGTTGATATAGGAGCTATGTATTAGTTCTTCATCAACATGATGCAAGATGGAGGTGTCGTGGGATTAGTTAGAGTAAATCAGGAAGCTCCGATGGTCAACAACTATGCGATACTAAGAAAAGACTATGCTAAGCTTGAAGGGAAGCCGTTTATTGGCACTGTGGATGCAATTGAAGTGGAGAATTGGTTGCTTCATCGCGAGAGGATTTTTGTTGATTAGAGACTCAACGATGAGTAGAAAAGGAGATTGGCATCCAGATAGTTGCAAGGAGCAGCACTGTACTGGTGGAGCAATGTTACTATGGGAGTAAATGAAGAGACCATGACTTGCATAGAATTCGAAAGAATGTTTGAGGAAGGATTCAAGTTGGAGATTATCAAATCAACTTTGCTTATGATGTTTATTGAGTTGGTGCAGGGAGACATGACGGTGCTGGAGTATGCTAGCAGATTTGGGGAGCTATCAAGATACGAATACACTATGGTTAATATGGTTGTCAAAAGGAATGAGAATTTCATCCACGGATTGAGACCCGAGCTTGCTAAAGCAACTTTACAACAGATGAAGGATCCATGCGATGTAGTTATTGAGATGGCTTTGAGGCATGTAGAGGTGCCTTCTCTCTTTAGTGACAACAAAGCAGTGGAACCCAAGGTGGGTAGAACCAGAAGAGAAAGTTTTTCCATAAGTAAGGTGCTCAGAAAGAAGGGGAAAACAAGAAAGGGAAGGCCAATGTAGTCCACTATAAGTGTGATAATAAGGGACATTATGCTCACGAATGTCAAACAGGCAAAGTAAAGAAGGTTGCTAACAAGAAAGGAGTAAAATGCTTCAAATGTGATCAGATTGGACATTATAAGAACTAGTGCAAGGAACCAACCAAGGATGGAAAAGGTCAAGTGTTTGCATTGGAACTAGCTACATCAAGACCAACGGTAGAGGAGAAAGGAAAAGCAGTGTTAGGAGGTATGCTTTTTATTCGTGATGTGTCAGTTAAAGTTCTATTTGATATCGGTGCATCATATTCTTTTATATTTCATAATTTGGTAGAAAAGCTTACCCTAAAACCCTCATACTTAGTTATTTCGTTAAGGGTTGAGAATCCGATAGGCGGGTATGCAACTCTTGGGATGAGATGTGACCATTTAGAGTTTGAGTTATTAGGTCATATATTTTCTTGCAGTTTGCATGTATTTGATTTCGTAGGTTTTGGAATTATATTGGGTATGAATTTCCTAAGTAAGTATGATGCTAGGATATTTTTCCATGATAGGAAAATATCACTTAGAAAACCTAGTTGTTGCAATCGGATTATATACTCTATAGAAAACCATAGTTTTGAGGTTAATGCTTTATTGAGTGTTATGAAGATAGAAGATGAGTTGAACCGAGTTTTCTTTGTTAGAGAATTCTTAGATATCTTTAAGCCCATGATTGGACTACCACCAAAACAAACCATTGAGTTTCAGATAGATTTAGTAGCAGGAGCAGAACTTATGATTAGACCGCCAAGTAGAATGACACCTACCTAGATGAAGGAGTTAAAGGTGCAGTTGGTGGATCTTGAAGGTAAGAATTTTATCAGACCAAGCAGTTCGTCTTGGGAGCAGTCGTAGTATGTTAAAAACTGAATGGATTATTAAGGTTGTGTATCAATAACCGTATGCTAAATGAGAAGACGATAAAGAACCGATATCCATTACGTAGGATTGACGATTTTTTCGATCAATTGAGTGGAGCCAAAGTATTTTTCCAGTTGGATTTGGCAATAGGGTTCCATCAGCTTAGATTAGCAAAGGATATTATTCCTTTGATGGTGTTTATGACAAGATATGGATCATACGAATAGTTAATGATGCCGTTTGGTCTAACTAATGTGCCAGCATTCCTCATGGACTTGAAGAATAGAATCTTCTGGAAGCATCCAGACAAATTTGTATTAGTATTAAAGATGACATATTGATATACTCCAAGGATGAAAGGGATCATGAAGATCATCTTAAAATGGTGCTTGGGACACTGAGATAGCATCAGCTGAAGGCCAAGTTTGTGCAGTGTTACTTTTGGAAGAAAGAAGTGAAGTTTCTTGTTCATGCAATCTTAGAGAAAGGGTTGTCAGTAAATCTGGCTAAGGTCAAGATGGTGAATAGTTCGAAGAGATCCGAGATAGTGCCTGAGATAAAGAGTTTTCTGGGGTTAGCTGGCTACTACCGGAGATTCATTAAGGATTTCTGGCGGATAGCCACGTTGATGACTAAGCTGACTTGGAAAGATGCGAAGTTTCTTAGGATTGATAAGTGTGAGGAGGCATTCTAGAAATTGAAATACTTATTTACTAATGCACGTACGTTAGTTGTTCCAGAGGGAAATCCGGACTTAGTGGTATACACGGACGCATGTGGAACAAGATTAGGAGCTGTGTTAACGTAGATGGGTAAAGTGATTGTCTATGCTTCTTGACACCTCAGATCGCATGAGGTTAGATATCCAACTCTTTCTTTGGAATTAACTGCGGTAATTTTCACATTGAAGGTTTGCAGACATTATCTATTGGTAGAAAGATTCGAGTTGTCTTCGGATCATAAGTCACTGAGATATTTATTCTCTTAAAAGGGTTGAATATGAGACAGCAGGGGTGGTTCGAATTTTTAGCCGCTTATGACTTTGATATTGAGTACACACCAAGAAAAGGGAATAAGGTTTTAGATACACTTAGTAGAAAATATCAGAATGCAATATTGGCAATGATAACTGACTAGAAATATTTAGAAGCGTTGACTACATGTGCAGTACAATGGACATTTGAAAGTAGTTCTAGTCAAGAAACTGCTATGTTGTCAAGTTTATAAGTTCGACCCTGTGTTGTTAATGCCCCGCTATTACCCTGCTATAACCCCGCTATATCTCATAGCGGATTTCTACCGCTACGATTTTTCCATATAGCCCCAAAATATAGCCTTTCTGCTTTAATCCCCGCTATTTCCGCTATATCCCGTTATTTCCGCTATATTTTGTCATTTCCACTATATCTTCTTTAATAAAATGAATTAAAAAAATTGCATTTATACATTATAAAAATTATGAAACTAAATATTTGATTTAGTTTTTAATTTATTTTCAGAAATGAAAATACTCTAATATTCTACTAAATTCAACTATGTTATATAACAGTTTTACGTTTATTTAAAGTATATTCGCACATATTTTTTATTTAAAATTATTTATGTATTAATTATAATTCAATTGAACGACAATTTTTCATTAAAATTACCATTTATATATTTGTAAAAACACTAAGTACAAGTTTTATATGCTATTTTAGAGCCATCCGCTATATCCCGCTATATCCTCGCTGTATCCCCCTATGACTTTTTGCACCTCCACCGCTTCGAATAAGCCGAGCGCTTTAACTGCACAGGTTCGACGGATGACGATAGATAGGATTGCTATTAAGCAGGGAGAAGTCCCATTATTAGCTAAACGGATCAGAAAGTTAAGGAATGAAACAGAGAGCAATGAGTTGAAAGATTTTAGTCTTGACCAAAGTAGGTGGTTGAAGGAAAAAGGAAGACTATGTATTCCGAATGTGGGAAACATTAGGATGGAAGTTATAAGGAAATGCCATCTTTCGAAGTTCACTATTTATGCAGGAGGAACTAAGATGTATCGAGACATGTAAAGGAGTTTCTTCTATGTAACATCCCATATCTGGAGGCCAAAAGCTAAGCGCTACAAATGCTACAGTCATCTATAGTATTAACTTCTGGTGACAAAATACGTTAACGCTAACAATATCCATAATATCCGAAGCACTTGAATTAAGAATCACCAATTTCAAAATAATGATTCATATCCAAGTTACATAATCCTGTAATGTTTCCCAATAAATGATCAAATATATCAACTACAAAATATGCCAAGAGCGACGTATGACGATGGCCCCTTGGTTAACCAGAGTCAATATAGTCATACTTGACTTAATACACACAGTGGAAATAAACAGAATAAACTGTAACTCCTAATTAGCATTCTGCCAGTCATCTGCTTGTCTCCGGATACTTTGTTCGCCAAAATTGCAAAAACCTGAAAACCTCAACCCTCGGCCTACTCAAATCAATTTTGAGCACTCGAGAGTTTAATGGGAAACATAAATTTCGAGTCAGACATAAAGCCTAGTATGAATAATACTATACATCTCGGTTTACTGGTATTATGTGAGACCATGCTGCTTAGCGAAAGGGGTTTCTCCTCACTAATATCCTCTTCAAAACATATATTTTGCAAATCTTTTCCTATACCCAAACTTGTTAGAACTGTGAAGCATTGTCATGTAGACAAATAAATCAGGTAATAAATGGACTATCCATCCGAAAATTATAATTTTGTTTGGCTAACTACTATCCCTTGGCTGACTCGGACCTACCAGACAATATAAACCAGATTTTATCTAACTACTGCTAGACACTCATCTTGTGGACGATCTATCCTTAACTATCTGTTAAATACTTCTCTTTTGGATGGTCCGTCCCTAACATATCTACTCCCAAGGTCACCTGAACCTAATGGTTTTGCAGGCTCACCAATAAACTATCTATATACAAACATATATTCCTTCTATGTGTAATCATAATTATAGTCTTACTTGTGACAAAGCCCTACATATTATAATTTTGGACTAAATTTTCTAGGGCTAATAGCAAATATATATGGCACAATCCTATACTATTCCTGTTTGATATTCTAATATCTGAGTCAATTTACTTAGGGAAATATTCCCTTAGATTTTCCTTGAAAACCAATTCAAAATGATTTAAAATCTTTAAATCAAACTTACATAAGGAAAATGTGTGTACACCATGCTTTACTCAAAATCGCCTTGCCATGTTATATATACTTTACCCAAATCTTAGTTGATGAAAACATACAAACCTTTGAAAGTACCACTTTTGAATCTATTAAAAGCACTCCTTTCGAAACTAAGTAAAACCCTTTATTTAACATAGGCCGAAAGACCAAAACCTTCCTTTCAAAACTATCCTCAAAACCCTTTCAAAACTTTGCAAAATTTTCTATTCGAAATCTTTAAAACATTAGACATCCTTCTTTAAGACCTTTAAACCCATGCCTTTTGAAAACATTGGAAAAACCTTTCCTTTCAACCTTTCAAAACAATCAGAAAACCTTCCCTGTCGACTCCTTCAAAACCATTAGCGTACCACCCCTTCAAAACCTTTCTTTAAGACCTTTTGAAAGCATTAAACCTTTGTAAACACAAACCATTCAAAAGCACTTAGGTTAATTTAAAACATGTGGAAGCCTTTCGAAGCCGTTCAAAAATTTACTCCTTCGAAAGCTTTGAAAACCATTTACATCAAAACCATTTGGATTATGCCTTCAAGTAGAGAAAAAAATCAGAAACCCATTAAAGTCGAAAGCATTCCATTCAAAATCATTCCTAAGTAAAGAAGTGATGGTGTTGAAACCATCCCTTCTAAAGCATTGGATAAGTGGTCAAGTTTAAAAAGAAAAACGTTGCAAAGCAATCCTTACGAAACTAATCTGGGTTGAAAGGTAGAAAGAGGCAGTCATGGGTTTCAACTTAGTCGAAAGCAATTTATTAAAAACAAAGGCACAACCCAATCGAAAGTATTTCTTTAAAAACAATTGACTGGGTCGAAAGACAAACAAGTCGAAAGCTATTTAATTGAAAGCAACCAGGCGCATTTTCATTTAAAAGCAAAGTGCCGCTTCAACCCCTTTGGAACCCCTGATTTCGACCCTATTCCTTCCGCATATATTCAATTCACTACATAGCAGTTACCTGATACCATGTGCATTGGTTTCGATTGAGTCGAATGCGAAGGTAAGGAGGCAAAAGCCTAGTGCTGAAAGCATCAAAACAGTAAAAACCATATAGATTAGTGCTTTTTAAACTATTTCTTTATACCAACCTATCTTGTTTTCCAAATTGTGATTGGTTGCAAGTTCTTCTTTTCTTAGAATATCGGCAATTTCTAGAAATTAAAATTTTGAATTTTTACAAAGTACTCCTTTCCTTTTTATAAATATATAAAGCATTCAAGTCGCATACCTTAATAATTTTATATATCCATTAAAACACTTAGAAAAGTTCTACAAAAATTTCGAAAAATCACATTTTATATGTTTTCTAAGTGTTTGCATCAAAAATGGTCACAAACACCCAATTGTCAATGAAAGCACCCATTTACAATCACAGATAACAAATATGTAGAGAAAAAATAATGTGAAGAACACTCAAAATTTAAAAAGAAGCACACATAAACACACAGATTTAGAGTAGTTCGGCGTTTGGCCAACGTCCACTATGAAATTGCTGAATTTTATTCATCTTTGTTCACTGGTTACAATGAGTTACAATAGTAGAATTGAAGTACAAGAGTAATCTCGGCAGAGTCTGCGCGTAGAAGAGCCAAAAATATCCTTTCTGAAGCTCTTGGACTGCTATTTTATAGGCATAGGATGCAAATATCTCGCTCTGATCTAGGAAGACCTCTTCTGGCATGTGAGTGGGCCCACACGATCGATCCTACGTCATTAGCACTCGTTCCATGATCGATAGGAACGAATTTTGTATCAATCAATATTTGATCCAATCAAGTTGAAATTTAGCATGAACATTCTTTAGGTTGTACGTAAGCTCCTGTGAGAATTTGGTGGCATTTGGACTTGTAGATTGTGAGATTGATCGATGCAAGTGTCATTTTTATGAAGGTTGAATCGTTCATATTGATATGTTCATATCCCTCACTTTCGTATCGATCGGTGTGACATGGAGCTATTGTTTAGGTGAGATCCACTTTCCATGCAGTAAGACCGAGCCTTCCCTTTTTTTATGCCTTTTTCGTATCAACCCGATGTGTCCCATGCTTCGCATCAATCCAAGGATGCTTGCTACGATCGATAGTCAGTAGCCTTTTCGTGTCGATCTAAAAGGGTGACATTCATATTGATCCAGAATGTGTTCTTCGTATCGATCAATGGCCGATCAATACGAAATATGTGAATGGATTGGTCGATACCAAGTGCATGGAACGATAGATACGAAGTGACAATTTCCCATGGATACGAACTAGTTGGTGACGATGGATGCGAGTAGGATGGGCTCGGGCTGATATGAAGTGGGGCATGTATGATGGATACGAACGTGGCCTTTCAATTGATGTATACGAATTAGCGCTCTTTTGATGGATACGAACCAGACGTGCGTTTGATCGATACGAATGAGACTTCCTAAGTGGACATGAATTAGAATATTGCTTGAGTTGCATCGATCATATCTTAAGCATATGGACTCCGATTGACCTGAAATTTGAAATGTAGTCTCTCCTAACCTTGTTCATCATTCCCAATCGATCCCATCGTGATTGGAGCTCGATCAAATTTTGACGATATCGATCATAACTTTGTTTCCAATTGATCTCCAATCCTGATATCCATCGTTTCTCCCCTATTTGTTGATATCTTGACCTTGACCAAAAGGAGGGATAACATTTGCCCCCTAAAACACGCCTTATGGTAAGAAAGCCCTGTTTTGAAAAGCCCAAACTTGACATCCGAAGTCCATGTTTCGTCCATAGCCATACCATCCAATTCATATCCAATCCATTTCCAAGCCATCCTATCCGAGTGCCACAGCAATAACCTAAAGTAAATCCGCGACTGCTCCGAGTCATTGTCCGAATCCGAATTGAACAATCAAATCCTTGACCAATTTCATAGTTATCTGAATCCATCAACCCAGCTTTAATCTATCCATATCCAATAACCAATAGCCAAATCCATAACATTTCTGAGTTGATATCCAAATTGGAGACCGCTCCGAGTCCTTTTCCAAATCTAGGACCTCTCCAGGACCATTTATCCCAAACCAAAATCCAAATCCATGACCTCTCCAGGTTTGACTTCAAATCCATAGACCTCGCAGGGGTCACATTATCCTGCTCTGATCTCGACTCTTTGGTCAAGGGTTTTTATACTCTCCGGCCTCGTCTCTCCGGCCAAGGACTTTTATATTCTCTGGCCTCGGCTCTCCGACCAAGGACTTTCATATTCTCCGGCTTCAACTCTCCAGCCAAGGACTTTAATATTCTCCAGCCTCGGCTCTTCGACCAAGGACTTCCATATTCTTTGGCCAACGACTTTTATATTCTCTGGCCCCGGGCCTTCGGCCAAGGACTTTTATATTCTCTAGCCTCGGTTCTTCGACCCAGGCCATTTATATTGTGCTTTTCCATCGCTCTTCGGTGAAGGGACTCGAACTTTGTGATTATTGCCCCATCTCTCCGGTCGGGATCGTAATCGCGAGACCTGTATAATTTATCATATCGATCCAAATCAAATAATTCAAAACAAGGTTTTTATAGCCTGGGAAAACCAAATAAATGTTTGTACATCCAAGGAAAAAACCAAAGTTTTCGGGAAAACAAGAAGAAAAATAGGATTTCATAGGCTCGACCAATGCGGTTGATCATCGCCTCAAAGCACGCCTAGAGACCGTTCTCGATCCCATACATGTGTAAATGATTTAGCCATATTACTTTGAGCTCTATGACTTATTCAAAGCCACAAATTTATTTAGTTGATAATAAACTAACGATGTTCCCTGGATCCAGTACCATCTTCGCTCGAGGTGGGCGGTGGTCTCTCCTGTCTTAATGCCACAAATCGATTCCTTATGTACTGTTGAAAATGACCATTCTTACATGCTCGTCAACAATATCCTTCAAATTCATGCAGTCGTTCGTGTTATTCCCATCCATCTCATGAAATAAGCAATGCTTTCCCGATACCCACTCGTATTCAGAAGGTTCACTTCTTGCCGGCTTTCAATACTAGAGGCGCCCTCAAGTAGCCAAATATATCCTTTCTAGAGTTTCAGTTAGATCCGTGTAAGAAGAAAACTTTGACTCCCTCCATAGCCTTTACGAAGTGTGAGTGTTATCGTTCATTTTCCTTTTTCCTTTATCATCTTTGTTTGGGTCCTCCCTAGGTGGGCCTCCCCTCCTCACTGCATAAGTTTCAGCTTCTGTCTCTTTTCTCTCAGCCTGTGCAACTTCCTGCCTCAGAAACCTTTCTTCTTCATGGTAGAACTCCCCGAGATCCCTCATGGGTCCTGTTCCAACGATATCTTGAAATCTAAATTGTGTGCAATTCCCGAAACTGCTGCCATCAAAACCATCGGCGGATCAGGCCGATCCACCGAAGCCACTGCTGTATTGAATCTGGTCAAGAAATCTCTAAACGATTCTCCCTACCACTGTTTCATCGATGTCAGGGTCATCAGATTCGTGGGCCGGACTATGTGGACCCGAAATTTCCTCATAAACCTTTCAATCAGCCCTATCCATGTGCCAATAGAGCCACTTTCCAGCAGTTTGAACCATAATGCTGTAATATCTGTCAAATACACAGGGAAGCATCGTGCCATGACCTCCTTTGATGCCCCCAGCACCTCCATATGCCTCATGTACCTTTTCAAATGAACAGCACGATCTGTCCTTCCATCATACATCTTTAATGTTGGTAACTTGAATTCTAGTGGATTCCTGGCTTGCCTGATCGTAGGAGCAAAGGGACTTCTGTTAACATTTTCCATATCACTATTCATTAGTCCGTCTCTCATGGCTTGTTTGACCATCTCCGCTAATCTGTCACTATCGTCAAGCTGTAGTCCTTGTTCGATGCCTTCGATCTGCACCCCAGTTCACGAGGGAATCCTGGAATCTGCTTTGTTGGACGGGTGTCCATTCCTCGATCAATGCTGTGTTGAATATCTCCTCATGGTATCCTGCTTGTGGTTGGATCAACATGCTCTTGAGGAGTGCCCCTATCTCTGGGGCCGCTCCTGATGGTCCCGCTCTGTTCTGGGTTCTGATTGCCCCATGCTCCTCGCTTCTGTCTCTAGCATTTACTACCATAGTGTTCCTTTGATTCTTCATTCTAGTTTGTCCAACTTGTTGGAGTAGGTTCCGCATCATCTCTTCTTGCATTTTCAGCATTCCCTCCTACATAGCTTCCATCACCATCTCCATGTCATCTCGGGTGATGAAGACCGAAGCTTGATTTGCTCCTGAGGAAGCCTCCTGACTTCCTTCATCCTGGCTTCTTTCAACTCTTGGTCTTCTTGCTGATTGCTTCACCATTGCTTTCCATACTAAGCCTTGAGCCTTTAGATTCAAGATCCAAGCTATAGAATCCCTGAATGCTAGCCTTCTCAACGAAAGCACTAAAGTGTTTGCAGCAAATATGGTCACAAACACCCAATTATCGATGAAAGCACCCGTTTACAGTTACAGATCACATATAACAAATATATAGAGAAAATAAATGTGAAGAACACTCAAAATTTAAAAGAATCACATAGAAACACGTTGATTTAGAGTGGTTTGGTGTTTGGCCTACGCCCACTATGAAATGGCTGACTTTTATTGATCTTTGTTTGCTGGTTACAATGAGTTACAGTAGTAGTATTGAAGTACAAGTGTAATCTTGGTAGAGTCTGAGTAACGGCCTATAATTTTTGATCCCAAAATTCATGATTGTTAGGGTAAATAAGAAAGAGATAGAAGAAGATACAGAAAACAAAACTCGATTCTCACATTCGCAGCGGATAAAATATAATATCAAATAATAACAGTTATGCAAAGGAAAACTGTATCAGTTAAATTACATTCAATATATTAGAGTTACAACCATTACACTAAACTGGACGGTTAAAATTAACTTGTCCCAGAAATACAAATAGTAATATACACAGCGGAATACTCCATACGTTCCTTCCATCCAGCTCGCCTCCTAAGCTCCAGAACGTCCTTACTTGAAAATTTGTAATACTCGGTCTGACCCGAGAATTGCATCAAAGTAACACCCGGGTCAGGTTGGAAACCAGTGTGAGTAAACCCATCTGACAATACCAATGCATAAGACTGTTTAAAACCCGGGGTAACTTGTACTTCACTACGAGTTCTCAACTTGTTATAGCCGATGCTTATTTCACACATCAATATCTATGTACCTCTACATAGTTTAATGGTCCAATTACTTAAATCGTTCCATTCCAGCCTATTGTTTCCACATATCAAATCTATAAGGAATTATAGAAGATTACAAATCGAAGTGGTTTCGGGTATTACTGATACCCGACTCCGGTCTCTTCGAATCCCATATCACCTTATCCTAAGTTATTTAAGTGAATACAATTCAATTTTTAAATACAGGATGCCAACTATTACACAGTAATTCATCGTCGATAGATAACCACATTATCACTGTTCAAACCAATCAAATCGTATCATAAAACATTTCATATCATAAATATCAACCAATCATTCATAAGCAAGATTAATTAGTCACACCATTTCTAATTAATTTGAATAAATTAAACTAATTTCTTCAGTCATCTTTAATCCTGCTTACTTACATTAATTAATTTCAATCCAATTAATTAATCCTCCTTTAATTATCATCTTTGATTACATTGAGTAATTAGCCTTTAATTAATATACAAATTAATTAACCCTCACACGTTCACATTAATTACATATATCCTTAATTAATTACTCAAATTAATTATCCTATAATCACTTATATTGATTAATTAACCTTTAATTAATCACATTCATTAATTAACTAACCCTTATTTAATTTCCTAAATTAATCAATCCTTTAATTAATTACACTAAGTAATTAATCGTTAATTACTTCCATTAAGTAATTTCCCTTAAATTACTTTCATCAAGTAATTATCCTATTGGTTAATTATCCTAAATTAATTAACCTCTGATCATTAATTAATTTAAACCTTAATTAATAACTAAATTAATTAACCCCTAATAAATTTATCCTTTAGTTACTTACATTAAGTAATTAATCATTTAAGTAATAAATCTCTAATAACTTATATTAATTGATCACTAGTTAATTAATTAATCTCCAATTAATTAATGTATAACCCTTAATTATTAATTTATTAATCCTCAAATAATTAATTAGTTTCTCTTTAATTCCTTAATTTAATTAATATTAAATCACCAAAGTCCTTGATTAACTTAAAGATAACCCATTTATCTTTATTAATCACTTAATCTTTGTTAACATATAAATTAAAAGCATTTTATCTTTTAAATTAACTTTTTAATCACATACTTTAATTAAGTTTTAGATAAACTTAAGAATCAACTTAATTTAAGTAAAACCTATCATACAACTCTTAAACCAATATTAATAACATTATTATACAAGAAATAAATTTTTAAAATCAATTAAACTTGATTACTTAAAGTTTAAAACTACCTTTATGTATATTAAAAAAACTGTTAAGCCCTTTACTTCTTGTTCAACCCAGAATCATCCCGAGTCGCCCCTCGAAAAAAAATTCCCCTTCTTTTTTTAAACTTAGTTATAGTTTAAGTTTAAAACTGTTAGCAAAACACACACTCCAAGACCCGAAGCCCAACTTGAGCCACCATGTTACTACCCTGAACTCAACTTCGAGATGAAGACTTTCTTTCCAAACCAAACGCTGACACACCCAATCCATCGTGCGCGTGCACACCACTTCACTAACACCCTGATCAACATCGCCATCACGTACAAGTCGATGGCGACCTTTGCCCATGATCCGACAATTCAGTTACGAAGATTCGACTAAAATTCAAAAACGAGTAAATTCGAAACCCATCAGTAAATAACTGATCACCAAAACCCTCAAGTGACGCCAAACTCTGACCACCGGCATCCTCGCCCCTATGTCCAGTCATCCGCCTCGCTTCCATGCTCCCTTTTCCCCATGCCTTGTCCATTCCGATGCCGTCACGAACTCGAAACCCTCGAACAAACATTCACGACCAAACAAAAGCCTAAAACCCTAAATCTCTACCGCCATACCTCCACGATGTTAGGCAATTTGAGCCACCATTTTTGCCGACATCGCCTATCTCCAGGCTTGCTGCACCCAAGAACTCACGACCCCAAATTTTTTTCGATCATCAGAATTTGCTCGAGATCTGAAATACGTTCATCTCTTGATTTCTCCTGATTTAAAAGCCTAAAAATCTTGATTTTAATTTTAAAAATCCTTGTTTTTGATGACAAAACAATAGACCTGAAATAAAAAATTATTTTGGTCGAGATTTTGATATATTTTCAAACCTACTGTTCTTCTTCCCTTTTATTTAAACTAGCTTTAGATTGAACTTTGAAACATTTTTAAAATTTATATTTTGATATAACAAACAAAATTTGTTTATATATTGAAGTTTAAAAGATTCAGAGAAGAAGATCTTAAATTTTTTCCAAGTTTTGAAACCTGAAAAACAAGAACAGAGGCAACAATCTTTTATTCAAACATGCACATTCAAGACCCAGACGTGCACATACAACACTATGCCTATACATGCAAAGTATATTCATATATTCATGGAACATTTCACACATAACTTCAGGTATCAACCTCATATATCATGGTATAATAATTTAGTTTACTTACGTGTAAAATTGTTTGAATAGAGCCCAATTATTTTTTTGAAAAAACTAGAATTTGGTTTGATCTTGAGGCTGCAAGCTTAGATTTGAAACTGCAGTTTCCCCTTGATCTACTTGATTGTTATGAGCTGAAACATAAGTTTGATTCTAGTCTTGAAGTTGCTTGATGATTCAGGTAGTTGATTGACTTATCAAATTTCTGGTTTTATTTAGTTTATAGGATATGTTCTCAGGTTTGTAAAATGTGTACAAGTTTTGTTCTTCCTAGTCTTAAAAATGTGGATAGAAGAAAAATTAAGTAGAGAATGTGTAGATATATTTATAGACATATTTTTTGATTTTTAAAAATTAAAGAAAATAAAATAAAGAGTGAAACTTGTTTAAAAATTTAACACTTGTCTTTTACATTATTAATCCCTTATACATGTTATTAAAAAGATTAATAATCTAACAATTGTAATAATACATGTTTAATTAATTTTAAAATGATTTAAAAGCTTTTATATTAAATTTCCTATTTAATAAGTACATTTTTTAATTTATATAAAATAAAATCTCTTTTAAGAAAATAATATAAAACAAATTATATACTAATAATATTCTTATACATATATTTTTTAAATCCAAAATATTTTAAAATATCTATCTTTTAAATTTCAAATTTAAATTCAAATTTTAAAAATCCAATTTAAAATCAACTCAGATAAATATATATTTAAACAAACACAAATTCAATTTGAAAATAATAATTCTATTTAAAATCTATTTATCTATATATAAAAAAACCCATTATCATTATTGTTTGAAAATACCAATTTTACAAAAAAATTAAATGATTAGTAATGGGGATTATCACATTTTTCTTAATTTATATAATTGTTTTTAAATCCAATTTATTTCTAAGATGGTTTATATTTAAATTTCAAATCCAATTTAAAATCAACACAAATATATAGACATATATATTTATTATTAGATCTATTTGTTCAATCTATAAATCAGTATTTTTATTAATTAACCCAGTTAATTGTCAATTAACAGATATTTCGAAATTCAGGTTATCACAGTCTGGACGTAGAAGAGCCAAAAGTCCCCTTTCTGAAGCTCTTGGACTGCTATTTATAGGCATAGGATGCAAATATATTGCTCAGACCTCAGGAGACCTCTTCTGGCACGTGAGTGGTCCATATGATTGATCCATGTCATCTGCACTTGATCCGTGATCGATATGAATGAATTTAGTATTGATCAAGATTTCCTCCAATCAAGTCGAAATTTAGCATGAATATTCTTTAGGTCGTACTTAAGCTCCTATGAAAATTTGGTGGCATCTAGACTTATAGATTGTGAGATATGATTAATGCAAGTGTCGTTTTTATGAAGGCTGAATCATTCGTATCGATATGTTCGTATCCATCACTTTCATATCGATCAGTGTGACGTGGTGCGATTGTTTAGCTGAGATCCACTTTCCATGCCGTAAGGCCGAGCCTTCCCTTTATTTGCGCCTTGTTCGTATCGACCTGATGCGTCTCATGCTTCGCATTGATCCAAGGAAGCTTGCTTTGTATCGACGGTCTCTAGCCTTTTTGCATCGACCAAAAAGGGATGACATCGTATTGATCCAGCATGTGTTCTTCGTATCGATCAATGGCCGATCGATAAGAAATATGTGAATGGATTGATCGATAAGAAGTGCATGGAATGATCGATACGAAGTGACAATTTCCCATGGATACGAACTAGTTGGCTACGATGGATGCGAAGTAGGATGGGCTCGGGCCGATACGAAGTAGGGCATGCTTGATGGATTTGAATACAACCTTTTAGTTGATGGATAAGAATTAGCGCTCTTTTCATGGATACGAACCAGACATGCGTTTGATCGATACGAACGAGACTTCCTAAGTGGATACAAATTAGAATATTACTTGAGTTGCATCGTTCATATCTTGAGCATATTGAAATCTGATTACCTGAAATATGAAACGTAGCCTCTCCTAGTCATGTTCATCATTCCCAATCTATCCTGTCTTGATTAAAGCTCGATCAAATTTTGACGATATCGATCATAACCTTGTTTCCAATCGATCTCCAATCTGGATATCCATCCTTTCTAGCATGTTTGTTGATATCTCAGCCTTGACCAAAAGGAAGATAACACTAATATATATTAATTTCAGACCCAAACCACTAATTATTTAACCATAAATATATTTTTAACCCAAAATAAAAAAAATTATTGGAAAATTCATATAAAATCCACATAAGTTAAAAAATTATGGAAATTGAAATCTATCTCTAAAATATCATTTCTGGCCTATATAAAAATTCGCAAGGCATTTGGATGTCGTTTGATAGGGTTTTTATATCAAAACATGTCGTAAAATCTATATGAACGACCATAAATCATCAACAAGTGTATATAATCATTCCATTTCAAAAACATGGCAAATCATTGTAAGTAAATTCGGATTCAACTTAAAACCAAAAGCATTAAGAAATTTGAAATGTAGTCATTACTCACCTTAGCTTTAGAGATTAAGGAGCCGGAGATTTGGATGGATTTGATTTGATTAAGCTTCTTCCTTATCTTTTCTTAATCTTCTTCCTCTTTTCTTATTAGCAATGGCCAGCCTAAAGTTTTAAAAAATTTAATGAATGAAAAATCAACATGTATAGGATACATGGCCAAGAGTTTAGGGTATGAGAATGGTCTCTTTCCTATTATACCCCTCCTCTATTTCATTTTAGCTTTTATTTTAATTCATTGGTTAAATGGCATGGCTACCCCTTAATTAAATCAAATCTCAATCCCCTAATAAATAAATCATTTTATTTAATTTAACTAATTAAAAAACCTAAATAATGTTACCAAAATATGGGATGTTACATTCTAAGAAGGTATGAAGAGAGATGTAGTCTTATGGGTGAGGAAGTGTTTAAACTGTTAACGGATAAAATCCAAAATCAAGAACTGAGTGGGTTACTTCAGCCTTTAGATGTTCTAGTCTGGAAATGGTATCCATAGATGGATTACGATGGTCGAATAGAGAAAATGTGAGCATATGGGTTATAATAGACAGATTGACTAAGAGTGCACACTTTATACCCGTTAAGTCAACCAGGACAACACTAGATTTAGCTAAGTTATTCACGTATAGTTAAACTGCATGGAATTCCTAGTAGTATAGTATGTGACAGATAAACTTTGCTTACTAACGAGTTCGGAAGAGTCTACAGAAGACTTTACGTACCAAGCTTAAGATGAGTACCACTTACCGTCAGAATATAGATAGCCAAACAGAGAGAGTTAACAAAGTCTTGGAGGATTTGTTAAGAGCTTGCATGCTAGATTTCGGAATATCATGGGAAGACCACCTATATTAGTCAAGTTTTCATATAACAACAATTATTAGACAAGTATAGGGATGGCACCGTTTGAAGCATTGTATGGAAGGCCATGCAAATCTCCTGTTTGTTGGTTGGAGACTGGAGATATGTTCGTTCTTTGTCCGGATTTGGTTGGAGAAGCTGCCGAGATGATTGAGTTAATTCAGCCTAAGATGAAGGAAGCTCGGTCTAGGAAAAAGAGTTATGCTGATAAAAGACTAAAAGATTTGGAGCTCTAGCAAAAGATTTGGACCATTTCTTATTATAGAAAGGATTTGGAAACTTGTGCATAAAGTAGAATTACCGAATAGTTTGGCAGGAAGGGAGTCTGTAATGACCCTAATTTTGACTAACATTATTTAGAAGATTTAATTATATATATAATTAAATTAAATTAAATAATGTAGATAGTTAAGGGATTGAGATTTGTTAATTTAAAAGGAGCTATGCGTTAATGAATGTATAAGCAAAAAAGATTGAAAATAAGTAAGTAGAAAGAATATGATAAGGGTAAAATGGGAACATCCTTCATTCTAATACCCTAAACCCTTCCATTGTTCATTCCTTATTCATTTTAACATTCACAAACAAACATAAAACCCTATTGAGCTCGGCCGGCCACCATTAAGGAGATTCGAGAAGAAAAAAAGTTAGGATTCAAGTAGAAAGCTTAAGCAATTAAATAAATGGGCGAATCTCAACCTTCTTAACACCAAGCCAAGGTGAATCATTAACTTTTGACAATGATTTTGGTTTTGTGATTATGGCTGAATCATTTTTCATGTAATATGCCATGTTATGGTTTTGTGTGTGTGCGTGTGTATATATATGCTTATCGATGAATTGTAGTGTTTCATATGGATTTTATGACATGTTTAAATTGGTAAACCTATTAAATGATATCCAAATGAGTTGCTTTTTGACATATGATCAAAAATGTTACTTTAGAAGTGGGTTTCAAGTTTCATAATTTTCTAGGTAATTGTGAATTTATTATGAATTTTCTATGAGAGTAAATAATTATTATTGGGTTTAAATTATTTAAGGCATTTATATAATGATTTCGGGTCTGAAATTTATATATATTAGAAAACATATTAAAAGTGAATTAATGTGATTTTCGAGGAATTTTCCTAAGTATTTTACTATGGTTATAAAATTATTTAAGTTAAGGGACTTAAATGTTTTATGTGTTTTGTTAAGGAGGGCTAATTTGTTAAAATGTTGTAGTTGTAAATTTTAAATTCGGCGGCCTTTTTAGAAAAGAATCTTGATTAAGATTGGGCAAATTATCATATTTTAACAAATTGGGAAAGTTAGGTAAAAAGGAATTACTTTGAATAAACCAGTTTTGTTTCAAATGCACATTTTAGGCCTTTTAGACCTTTTGCACCTGCTCGAACCAATGCACGAGATATCAAGAAATTGGTATGTAGTGTAACAGAGAAAGGCGGAAGGTATGATGATGTCAAAGGCAGGCTTTCGAAGGGGTTGAAGCCACTCTAATTAGCTATCGAATCAATTAACTTACCTTTGTTTAAAAAGTGGCTTTCAAACAAGTTCCCGCTTTCCTTTTTTTTAGAAAGGAGCTTTCAAAAGAGTCGTCGCTTACTTTTGTTTTAAAAGAAGCTTTTGAAAGGATAGCCGCTTTTGAACCTATTTGATTCCCATGCTATTGCATTCATATCTTTCGAATTAGTTAAAGTCGTTATAGCCTTAAAACAATGCATTCAAAAGGGGTGCTTTTGCTTTTGACTTTGAAGCTGCCTTCTCAATTCTTTCGAAAGGGTTGTACAGCCGCATTCAAAATGGTTTTGGAGGCAATGGTTTTAAAAGGGTGAGTTTTGAAACTACCTGCTTTCTTTCACTTGGGATTAGTGCTTTCGAAAGTATTGCTTTCGCTCTGTTCTTTATGACCCTTTTGTTATATTAAGAGTTAAACCCAATGGTTTTGAAAGGAATACTTTTAAATGGTTTCGAGGCAATGTTTCCAAAAATCATTACTTGAACGCAGTGCTTTTGAATGGTATGTTATAAGTATTTCGAAGGGGAAGTCCGCAATGCTTACGAAAGGTATATATTAAGTGTTCCAAAAGGTTTGTTTTAAGTTTTTTGAAAGGAAGGTTTCCAATTCTTTCGAAAGGCAATTTTAAATGATTTCGAAAGGGGATGTCTAATGTTTATATAACAGTTTCGAATGGGATCCTTTCAATTATTTTGAAAGGGATTGTTTAAAATTTTAAGCATACGTTTCGAAGGTATTGTTTTGGCCTTATAGCCTAATTTTTTCTAAGTTAAAAAGAAGTTTTAACTTATGTGAAGGGATAGATAATCCTATTGATTAGATTTCATCAACATTGTTTTGTGTAAAACATATATCATGGCATAAGTATTTTGAGTAAAGCAATGGGTTTGATTTCCTTGCTTTATAAAGATATGATTTCAATGGTAAATCGTTTGTAATGATTGTTTACAAGGAAATGAAATTTGAATAGGGAAATTAACCCTAAGAATATGACTCAGATGTTAAAAGACCAGATGGGACCAGTATAGGACCGTGCTCTATAATTTAGCCAGTAGTCCTTAAATAATATAATTACAAATTTCCAATGTGTAGGGCTTTGTCACAGACGGGACTAAAATAATGTTACACACAGAATGGTATATATAGAACAAAGATAAGTTATTGGCGAGCCCGCAAAACCATCAGGGTTAGTTGACCCTAGAAGGAGAAATTTAGGGGCAGATTGCCCATTATTGTATCTAACAGAAGTTAGAATATTTATTATATCTAGTAGGCCCGAGTCAGCCAGCGGTTAATAGTTAGCTAGATAAAACTGTAGTGTGGATAGATAGTCCATTGATTACCTGATTTATATGCATATATGTTATTGCTATTATTGTTATGGTCAGTTTGATTGCAGGTTTTTGATTTTCAAAAGATACGATTTTAAAAGGATATTGTGAGTGGAAACCTGTTCCGCTAAGCGGCATGGTCTCACTTAATATCAGAAAACCGAGATGTAATAGAATTATTCATACCAGGATTTATGTCTGACTCGAAGTTTACATCTATCCCTTAAACTCTCGGCTACACAGAATTAAATTTGAGTGGTTTAAGAGTTAAGGACTTTTCAGGTTTAGTAGGTTCGACAAATAAGCTTCCGAAAATGTGCAGGAGGCAAAGTTAGCTATGTAGGACCTATTTAGTATTATTTCCACTTTGATGTATTTATGAATGATATTTATATTTAGTACTCTTATCATCGAAGGGGGCATCTTCATATGTCTCTCTTTATGTAATCTGTAATAATTATATTTTATCAAACCTGGGAGTTGCTTTGGGATTATGCAATTGAATATGAAATATTGATTTGAAATGTAATCAAAAAAACTGTTTTTGAAATTTGTATTGATTTTATTTCATACATATGCTTTTGATGTTATAGATATTATTAATATTGCTGTATTTTGTCACCAGAAGTTAATATTATAGATGACTCCTGCATTTGTAGTGCTTAGCTTTGGGCGTTAAAGTAGGGGATGTTACACTCCATCTTTACAACCTTCTGTACTTAGTCCAAAGACTGGAAGTCTACACACTTCAAGGATCGCGAACAATCATATCCTACACTTGCCCTTATTTCAACGTTTTGAGACTGACACGATCCTATTTTATTTCAGGTGTAGTAGGTAGAGATCAATTCCATTACATATGCACCAACATTGGTGAATGACAAGGAACTACCTGCGATCCTTATCCACTTCGCTCCACCTTGCATTGAGAGACTAAAGAAGAATGATAGAAGATGAAGGAGAAGGAATACTACGAGGATAAAGAAAGGAGTCAGGGACAAGCTAAAGGAATAGAAAAATATAACCTAGGGAAGAAATCCCACGATTCCCATGACTGTTACGGTCCTATCTCTAGTTCTTCTCTACCGCACTCGCATCCCATGAATTCTTCTCAACAAGTTTTGATAATCCAGCCCCCAATCACTAATTTATTAACCTTCTAAAAGATCCAAGGAGGCTTTTATTCAAATTTCATCCCTACCTCCTTTATGCTTCTCAACGGCCGTCATTACTAAGATGCAGGCCGCTTTTTCCAATCTCTACCTGACAGGGGTGAAATTTTATCATGATATCAAAAAAATTCCCCAAGAAGAAGCCAACATAGAGTTAGGGGGTTGTTAAGCTCGTTGACCAACTCTATGAATGGAGAAAACTCACTTTCACACTTTTCGATGTCAATAGAATTAGTCAAGTGGAAATCTAGTCTTTGGAATTCGAAGAGGAAGGATTATGATATTACGATAGCTCATTACAAAGGAGAGGTAGCCAAGCTTAAAAGTAGATAGACGAAATTCAAATATCGGCTGACAATGCAAAGAAAATAAATAAGGAGCTATGTCTTGTGTACACTTAAGACATTACTATAGTTAATGACTAGCACTTGAAGGCTCACTACGAGAATAATCAACTCATAGACTAGGTTAAGACAAAGGATATAGTAATCAAAGAGAAATATATGACAATTCAGGCTAAAGATATTGAAATCCAAATGCTTAAGGTAGAAGTTGAAAGACTCTAAACTCGTCTGGGGCCCAAAATGGAGGCAAAAGTAGAAGCTCGAGTCGAGCTTGGTGGTGTTGTAGTTAAGTAAGCCAACTCAAGGAACAAGCCACCAAAGGGAAAGAAGAGACGAATGTCACTCTACAACATTTTTTCACAAATGTCATCACAGACAAAAAATAGAAATGGTTAGGAAGCGGCTATCCTATAACTTTAGTAAACACATGGGAAGAGATCCCACGTCGTGTAGCTAAGTCCGGTGAAGGCCTCACTGAAGACCGATTGAAGGCTAAATACTCGGATGCCAACGAAATCGCGGCCTTAGAGAAAGGTAATAACAGGAAAACGAAAATAGCAGCGACAAGCAAATCTCTCGTTGAGGCGTTTTCTTTTTCTAGTGCATTGGGCCAAGAAAAATCATCATCTCCAAAATCCAAAGAGCCTATGAGTAAAATTCCACTTTTTGTTAGGCCAACTCTGAGGCTACCCTTACTACAACTCTAACCTATGTCGCCATGATCACTTACAAACCCTATATTCCTCTTTGTATTTCTTAACCTACCAATCGGCAATAGAAGAGGGTGAGGTCACAACATCCTCTGCCAAGGAAACTATGACCAGTGAAGGTATTTCTCTTGTCTCTCCAGTGTTCAAGAAGCTTCAGTTCTCATCTCATATTGTCATTAACCTTTACTTTACTATTTGTGAACTTATGGATCATCCATCGCTTCCTCCGCCACCATTCACTCAAGGTTTGGGTCTCATTGCTATTTCCAACGAGTCCGCCTCTATCACTACAGGACTACCCACTCTGATCCTTTCCTCAAGCCCCACTCATGGTCTTGATTCAGAGAGGATCACAGCTTTGGAGGGATTAGATGACACCTCACAGTCCCTTGGGGAAGATATTACTATCACCAATACTACAGGTCTAACCGATCATATTTCCATGGTAGTGAAATAGAAGCTTGACCTATTGAAGATAAAAATTAAGAAAGAAACTGGAAACGAAGAACCCCCCGGCCAAGGACAATCAGACCCTACTCTAAAAACTCCTGCTCTCAAATCAAGCCTGCAAAGGGTAATGGTGTCGGTGGTTCCTCGAAATCTTCCAACCCCGTTGTTAATAAGCCTAAAGATCCTGTCATTGCCATCACCGAGGGAGACACCACACATTCTGAGGGAAGCACTCCTGGTGTAGGAAAACCTAGAAAAGGAAAACATAAGGATTCGAAGAAGCGCCCAGTGAAGAACAATCCCAAAGGAGACAACATGAGAGGGAAGATAAAGTGGCTTCCTACTTGGGTTATGATGTTAAGATAGTTATCATTAGTCTCTTTTGGTTGTACCCTTTTTTACTCTTTTGTACATAGGCCACGTTTATACATGAGCATCCCCACAGCTAATGTATATAAATATGAATTTAATCAAAGATTGTTTTTCTGTTTCAAACTATGTTCTATTTATATTTCCGCATTTTCATATTATACTTGTCCATATACAATTCCTGCATATATATTATAACTACTAGTACTTATATCCATTCACATTATACATGTCCGTGTCTATGCAATTCTATTACTTACTGTAGCTCTGTACATATAACTTAATTTTGTGATTTCTCAATTATATTTCGTCATACAGTACTGTTCCCCATAGCCATAGTATTTCAATTTTAGACAAACAGAACTTATTATTCATTTGGCTATCTCTATGTCCATCTTTATTCATCCTCGGTCGAGTTCCGTCGCAAACAAGTCATAGTTAAAGGAATACTCAACTTCCCGCCATTTCCTATCTTTGCGTAATGATGTTCTGAGTGTCTATTTTTGGACATCATTTTTCGATCTTACCTAGCTTTAGAAATTGATGAAGTCATTTGTTAATACTTATCACTCACCCTCGGTTAGGCATGTCTCACTAGGCCATAAGTGATGGATAGTCCAATTATTCATCGATCCCTGTCTTCGGGGATCAATGGTTCAGATGGTTATCTCTAAGCATCAGCGCTCGATCTTGACAATCTCGAGTATTGATCAAAATAGCTCCTCAATTATTGCCATTTTATCCTTGCCATTCATGTCCTACTAGGCCATAATGTGGTTGTGAAAATTCCAAATATACACTAATTCTTGTCTTCGAGAATCACTATTTCGGGTGCCAATCTTCAATCTCCTACTCTTGACCTTACCTATGTCTAGATATGGGTGAGAAAATTCATTGACCATCCTATCTCATCCTCACCTGGACATGTCCTACCATGCCATGAGTGAGGTCATGAATATCCTGGTTATACACCAATTCCTATCTCCAGGAACCGGTGCTTCGAATGCGAATATCTGGGCATCCATTCTCAGTCTCATTTATCTTCGGGTGTTGACTGAGAGTTTCCTTTGACTATCCTCATTTATCCTCGGCTAAGCATATCCTGCTAGGTTACAAATATAGTCTTAAAATTTTGATCGTGCACCTATTTATATCCCTAGAAACTAGCGCTTTAGTTGCTCGATTCTGGACATTTCTTATCAAAAATTCCTATCTCTGGGCATTAGTCAGTGTCATAGGGATAAAGAAGAATTATCCGATCAACCCTTATGATTATGCTCCTTGGTCCTAGTACTAGATCAACGGAGTTGGTACCTATCTTTGGGTATTTGATTGTATTGCTAATCGAGCAGCATAAAATTTTGCTTACAAGAACAGGGTTCCATTGGTTCAAGAAGCTAACTTTATTTATCAAAAAAAAGTGGAAAGTCCAACCTTATTACATTGCCCCTAGTTCACTAAGGTGGATTATTTGCAAAGAATACGATAAATAAATTATAAGTGAAAGAGCATCGCAATAGGTCGCTATTCCACACTCGTGGAATTGAGATTCCATCGACAATAGCCGACTTGAAAGTTTCATCTTCAAGCCTTTGTTCTATCGCATAAGGACCTGTCTAATTTGGATCAAGTGCCTTTGTACCAAGGAGAACTAATTTAAAAACGAGGTTCCCTATTTTGAATGTATGGCTTCAGACCTTGGTGTTGAAATGTCATGCTACACTTTTCTAGTGTGTAACTAGCCTCAATTCAGCTTCTTCTCACTTTTCATCAACCAAGTCGAGGGACTCAAGCAAGAGTTCCTCTTTGACCATGGGTCATAGTGCTTTTTCGGGTGGGAAAGGACTTTCAAATCTACCAGAATTATGGCCTTAAACTTGAATGCCATGGTGAATAGAGTGTCTAGTCATGGACTTGTGGGTCGTCCTATAAGCCCATAATGCAAGCGGAAGCTCATCAACCCAGTTTCTCTTGGTTTTCGTTAACCGTTTCTTCAAAATGGATTTGATGATTTTATTCAACACCTCTACCCATCCATTCGCCCATTGGTGTGCGACTTCTAAAAATCTTTTCTTATATTTGTATCGACAATAGAAATCCTTGAACTCGGTACTCTTGAATTAAGTTCCATTATCAGTTATAATTTTCTAGGGAGCTTGGAATATCTATACTATATTCTTCGTCACAAAGCTAACACTTTCCTCATTGTGATCATGGAAAACGGTTCTGCTTCAACCCACTTTGTGAAGTAATCCACCACAATAATAGTGTATTTGGCTCCTCCTTTTGACATCAGTAGGACACTGATTATATCAATTCCCCAAATTGCAAATGACCAAAGGATCACCATTTGTGTAAGCTCTATGGATAGGCCCTTGGAATTCTTGCAAACCTTCGGCATCGGTCGCACAATCTTGTGTATAACATCATGGTTTATTGTTGACCAGAAGTATACGTACCAAAGTATCTTCTTTGATAATGTTTGTCCCCATTGTGATCATCACAACTACTCTCATGGAGTTCCATGAGGATTTTCCCAGTCTCATACTTGATTACACAATGAAGCATGGGTTGGGAAACCTCCCTTGTATAGCACTCCTTCTTGCATTATGAATCATGGCATTTTATGCAGTTTCTATCGTTCGTTCTTTCCATTCGGGAGAGTACCTTTCAATAAACAATCTTTGATCAAAGTCATCCTTCACTGCTTTTCCTCCTCAGCCTCCAAGATCCAATCCGCATCCATTTGGTTGAAGCTTGGAGCTAATAAAACCTCCATTGGAATCAATCCCTTCGATTGTGCATCTCTAGAGCTAGCTAATTTAGCTAGTGAATCTTCCTCTGTACTTGTAACATCTCCCATATTGAGGCCAGAAACTAAGTGCTACAGATGCTGCAACCATCCATAATATTAATGTCCGATAAAAAATGCGGCAATGTTTATCATCTCTATAATCGGAAGCACACGAATATTAAAATTTTCGAACATAATTTACTAGCAAACTTTTATTTCATTAATGACTTACCATATTCATTACATAATCCCTTTCATAATCCTATGTTCAGGTAAAATATAATCATTACAAAATACTCCAATAGCGACATATGAAGATGCTCCTTTGGTTGATTAGAGTCTAACACTTGGCAATAATATAACCTGTCATTATATCCATATAAATAAAATCAAACAACATAGCAGATTACATAAGAACTCCTAAAGTGCTAGATTGCCTTCTGCACGTCTTCAAAAGCTTAATCGTCTAGTTGGATATCTGAAATCCCTTAATCCCGGCCTACACAAAAGAGTACCAAAGAGTTTAAGAGGAAACCAAAAACATCGGACTAGACAACAGTCTGGTATGAATAATAACCTACCATTTCAAACCAATAAATATCAAGTGAGACTACGCCGTTTAGCGGAATGGGCATTCCTCTCACTAATATCTTATCCAAAACATATTAACCTTATACTGTGGCCTTGCATCCATAATGGTTAGAGAAAATTAAAAATTATTTGCAATTATGCAACGTGTAGTTGATTACCCATCCCAATTCATTAGACTACCCATTCAAATTTTCATTGACTATCCGTCTTATACCTATGTTGACTACCCATCTCATATACGATTATTTGGATTACCCATCTCCTACCTTATAGACTACCCATCACACATGGTTTCATTATCAAGGTAATTTGGATATCCACTTCACATATGATTATTTAAAATGATGTGGACTATCCGCTACACATTATATAGTTTTTCCATGATGACTATGAACGCTTTATTAACCAATAGAAACTATTCATCTCTGGCACGATGTGGACTATCCATCTCACATCCTATTGTTTTCCTAGGACAACTATGAACCCACCACTTATCGATTGAATTCATATTTAACCCATATGTTCAATCTTTATCTATCGATGCCCCAAATTAGGTTATATACCCCTTAAAATTATAACATCTCAAAATAATATACGTTGGTATCCTCAATAATCTATATCAAACTAAAAACACATTGGTGCCCCCAATGGCTAATGTCGAATTTATTCTATCTCGGTAACTCAATAAATAATTTTAACTTCATATACTTATAGCACATAGCAATGTAAAACATTGGTATCCCCAATAATCAAAGTCGGAATCATAAAACATATAAATTGCCACCATCAATTAGGACTAAAGAGAATAATTTCGACTTTAATAACAATGTCGACCTCTATCCCAGGTCGAAAATGAAAACTTAGATCTTTTTAAGTATAAAACTCTATGTAGAAAATATGGTTGTCGACATATACATGATATAGGCTATCCACCTTTTAAAACAAAATTTTAGATTTTAATAAATCATATCGCTAACTGCCAAAATCATAAGGTTGTCGACACTCTTGAACATTAGCTATATCGATTTATTAAAACATAGTTAATGTATATAAACTAAGACTCGCCGGCGTTAAATGGAAGAAATGCAGCATCGATGTGGTGCGACATCGTTGCCAACATAATGCAATATGAAACATTGCCAACATTGGTGAATAGCCGCTTCAAAACTAGTGGTGCTGTTACAAAACATGATACTTAGCATACTTTGGCAACTATGCCACCAAATATATAAGATAGAAGTTAAAACAGGCAGCATCAATGCCTTTACATAGTTGGTATAAAACATAATCAAAATGGTAATATGCAACATCAATAATGGCGATATAAAACAGGCGGCCTCAATGATTATTGCACCAAAGCTTTAAACATTTAAAAGAATCATGAGAATGCGATGCTGCTGATAATAGGTTGCTGATGAAGTCGACTTAGGCATTGTAGGAAGCCTTCCATAAATACCAAAGTAGTTATCATATGCTTCCCTCTACATCGTTGCCGATCCTCTTAACAGCGGCATTAGCTTCGGTATGTATAAGAGCAGCATGACATTATCATAAATCTTATGAAAACTAATTTATTACCAATAAAAGCAAGTATTTTTCACCAAATTCTTTGTCAATTTCTATTAGATAATGAAATTCTTTACCCAATTATTTTCAGAAAATCTACCATCTTTAGTTTTCTTAAGTCCCAAAATCATTTTTCAACTTAATCAATTAACGACCTTAATTAATTATTAAGTTAAATGCTATCCGGAAAAATAAATTCAGAATAATTCGAATCCACTTGGGAAAAATCCTTAAAAATTCTAGAAATTCAGAAATACCTTATTCATTACCATATAAAAATTTCGAGTTTAAAAACCATAATTATATATTTCTATAACTAAAAACCCGAAATAAACCCAATTTCCACTTTATGAAATTCATAAAATATATTTTGATGTGAAAAATAATAAAATTAAAAATCCATCTCCAAATTATCATTTTACTAAAATCTCAGAAAATTAAAGCATTCGGAGATTAAAAACTTAGGTTTTACCCTTAAAACCTATTCAAACAATTTCATAAAAATCACACAATTCATTATTCTATCGGAAACAACGAATATGCTACCATAACTAAGCAAAACCTTTCAAAATAATTCGGATACTACCCACAGCCGAATTCAAACAAGAAATACAGAGATGATTTATCATTATTCATCTTAATTTTGGTGTTGGAGTTGAGATTTGATGTTGCTCTAATTTCCCTAAGCTTTAGCTTATGAATCCCCTTTGACTTTTTTTCCTTTTCCCCCAGGCTATGACTGCCTCCTTATGTTCTTCTTTTGATTGTGTTTGTATGGGTAAAAATGAGAACGATATGAGGGGGAGAGGGTTTAAGGATTGAAAAATGGATTTACCTATTCTGCCTCCCTCATATATTCTTTTATATGTTAAGTTTTTCAAAACATCCCATTTCATAATTTATTAAGGCATGACCTTTTTAATAACCAAATTTCATTCTCCTTAACCATTTACATTATTCAATTTAATTTATCCAATTAAATATCCTGAATAATGTAAACTAATATTAGAGGTGTTACAGGCCCCTTTAAAGAATTTCGTTCTTGAAATTCAATAAGGGCTACATAACAAGCATATCAAACATGCAAACAATGCTAGTATATCTAACCAGCTATAAAGTCTATATATAACAAATATAAAACATACCATCATAACTACTCAGGCTAGGTATCCATAATCTTGTCCTTTATCTCACAAGTACAGTCTTTCTCATTGTCACTCCACTGGACTTTCACCGATATGACTGCCTTCTTCCTTAATCTTTTCCCATCTCTAACCACAACACGAACTGGTTGTCTCACAAAAGTTGGATCCGATTACACTATCGAATCATCTAGTGCGGTCGGAGTAATAGTAGTCTCTGGGTCATGCACATATTTCCTAAGATGAGAAATATTAAAAACATTATGGACTCTTGCCAAACTACTCGTAACTCTATCCAGTACGCGAGTTTCTTGATCCTTCTATAATAGGGAACAATCCAACATATCTCGATGCCAGTTTCCTTGATATTCCAAATCCTACCACATCCTTCATCGGTGATTCTTTAATGAAAACATGATCTCCAATTGAGAACTCTATATCCTTACACCTCTTATCTATATAACTTTTCTACCTAGACTGAGTTTCTCTCGTCCTAGCTCGAATCAACTCAATCTTTTCCATGGCTTCTCAGGCCATATCTAAACCAAGGACCAATTTGTCTCCAGTCTCTAACCAACATGCTAGTGATTTACAAGACCTTCCATACAAAGCTTTGAAAGACGACATTCCTATACTAGTCTAATAACTATTATTATAGGGAAACTCAGTTAAGTGCAAGTGGTCTTCCCACGACCCACCAAAATCTAGTGCACAAGCTTTCGATAAATCTTTAAGTGCCTTGTTGACTCTCTATGTCTTCACATCCATTTATGGAAGATAAGCGGTACTTATCTTCTCCTTGGTACCTAAAACTTACTGTAGACTCTTTTAGAATTCAGTAGTGAATAAGCATCTCAGTCATTAACTATATTACTAGGAATCTCATGCAGTCTAACAATGTTCTTCATAAACAACTTAACCAATAAAGGTGTCATTCTGGTTGTCCTAACAAGAATGAAATGTGAACTTTTAGTCTGCCTATCCACTATGATCCAAATACATTCATTTTCTCTGTTCAACCTTGGCAACCCGTCAACAAAATCTATGGACTAAAGGCTGAAGCAATCTGCTTGGCTTTAACTTGATGGCACACATTTCTTCAACTATAAGCCTACATCCCTTTTCATTTTTTCCCAGAAGAAACTTCTCTTTATATCCTGATACATCTTGGTTCCCCCAAAATGTATAGTAAACTTAGATCGATGACGCTCCCTGTCCTACCATAGTCACCAACATTTGGAACATATATTTGTCCCTTCTTTCTTAACATCCTCTCTGGTCAAGACTAAAATCTTTTGGATCGTCAATCTCAATTCTGCTTTTCAAACTTCTAATTCTTTCGGTTAGTAATGCAATCCCTCTACTTAGAAGCAATCCTTTCGATCAATACTAGCTGAACTTCTAAACATAACAAAATAGTGGTACTTGGATTAAAACTAGCAGTCAATCTTAGCTACACACTACAAGTAGTCGACGCTTCTAAATCGTTCTATTCTGCTAATACAACTAGCAGCACATTCTGATGTTTTCTGCTAAGTGCTTCTGTAACTTTATTTTCTTTCCCCAATGTATACTTAATACTAAAATCACAAGCTGCTAAAAACTCTAGCCACTGCTGCTGTCTTATATTCAACTCATTCTAAGAGAATAAATACCTCAAAGACTATGATCAAAACTCGAATCTCTCTCCTAAGAGGTAGCGTCTCCATATTTTCAATGTGAAATCACTGCTGCTAACTCCAAATCTTTAGTCAAATATCTGACTTTATGTGGCTTGAGCTATTAAGACGCGTAGCCAATCACTTTACTCTTTAGCATCAATACAGCTCCCAATCATATTCCACATGCATCCATATACACCACTAAATTCTAATTACAACCTGGCTTGACTAGCACGAATGCAATGGTCAACAAATGCTTTAACTGCAGGAATGCTTCCTTGCATTTATCGGATCAAATAAGCTTTACGTCCTTCCTACTTAGTTTACTCAAGGGTGCTGCTCTCCATGAGAAATCCTTGATAAATCTTTGGAATAGCCAAACAGTCCAAGAAAACTTCTTATCTCGATCACATTCTATGGTCTCTACTAATTATTTGCAGCTTCAGTCTTAGTTGGATCCGCTGACAACCCTTTCTCAGAAAATACATGAGTAAGAAACTTCACCTCTCTTTTCCAGAAATGACACTTCGAAAATTTCGCTTTTAGCTGATGCTTCTTCAACATCTCAAGCACTATCTAAGATGATCTCATGATCTCTTTCATCCTTGTAATATATCAACATGTCATCAATAAATACCAACATGAACCCATCTATATGCTCATGGAAAATCTAGTTCATCAAGTCCTAAAAAGCAAGAGCACTAGTCAATCTGAATGGCATCACAAACCACTCTACGAAACATATCTCGTTCGAAATGCTATCGAAGGAATACTATTCACCGCCATCCTCAATTGCTGGAAGCTTGTCTCCAAAACCAACTAGTAAAATACTTTGGTTCTACTCAACTGATCAAACAAATCATTAATTCTCAGCAAAGGATATCTATCTTTATCATCTTCCTATTCAGCTTGTGATAATCAATACATAATCTCAATGACCCATCTGGTTTCTTTACGAACACCGCGGTCGCTTCCTAAGATGAACTGCTTGGTCTAACAAAACTCTTTCCTTCTAAGTCCACTAGTTACACCTTTAATTCCTTCATCTTCGTAGGCTTCATTCTTTTAGGTGGTCTACTCATGGTTTTAGCTTTAGGTATAATCTATTCGAAATTTAATAGCTCGTTTTGGTGGTTGTCCTACAACCGGCTCAATAACATTTGCAAACTCTCTTGCAACTAAAATTTGATTACTTTGTCTTCTACTTCCATTCCACCCAACAAAGTGCAAACATCCATACTCGAGTTTTCTACTGAGTATATAGTTCGATCATTCCTATCAGGGAGTCTAACTGATATTTTCCCATCCTGAAAAAATACCATAGCATCATGTTACTCAACCAATCCATACGTAAAATAATCCTGAAACCTACAAAATGAAACACATACAAACTATAGGCAAGTACAACCTAGCAACTCAAAATCTAGATGGTTACATCTCATCCCAAGAGTTGCATACCCTTCTATTAGATTATCTACCTTTAAGGAAATAACAAGGTATGATGGTTCTAAACATAACCTATCTGCCAAACACCGAGAGATAAATGAATGTGATGCAGAAGTATCAAACATTACTCTAACCGGTAAGCTATAAATCAAAAGCGTACTTTCCATCACAGACATTCCTTTCTCAATAGTAGCTGGTCTTGAAGCCGATGGATCCAAAGCAAACACCTTTCCTTTATCATCCTTGGCCTCTTATGGAGATTTGTTCTTATAATGTCCCACCCGGTTCCAGTTAAATCATTTCACATTCTACTTGCCCACAACCATCTTGCCATCACTGGATTGACAATCATTAGCATAATATCCCTTCTTATCACACTTATCACATATGATATCTGCTTTTACTTTCTTAGAAAATCCACCTTTCTGAGCTCCCTTTCCATTAAAGAACTTCCTCTTCTTATTCTGAGAACACTGGGTTCCAGCTGGCTTCTCCTTTCCAAAAGTAGAAAGCATCTCCTCGTTTTTGATAGCTATTTCCACCACTTCTTTCGATGGATCCTTGAGATGTGGCATAGTTACCCTAGCGATCTGCAGCCTTAACCCCCGAATAAACTTCTCATTCCACTTGATAACAGTATCAATAGTGGAATATCTATATCTGGACAGTTCATCAAACTTAGCAGAGTATTCCAACACTGACATAACTTCTTGAGCCATGTTGACTTGGCTACCTTAGATAATAATCTTTCCTCAAACCTTCTTCGAAATTCCACCCAAGTTGATTCCCCATCTGGTAACCCTACAATCACCCAATTCCACTAGAATAGCGTAGCTCCTTGCAATTGTCTCGAAACCAATCTCTTTTTCTACTTGTTATTCAAACCAAAATTAGCAAAAATTCTCTCACAATGCAACAACCAATTCTATACTTCTATAACATCTTCAGTCCCCAGAATAGGCTATCCACCAAGACTAGTATAAATTCGGCTTAGCTTGGCATGGTAATACCAATTGGCACTATGGGATTTACTCATCCCGCATTAGCAACATTACCTACAACTGCTCCAACTTGCAACGGGTTGACGAAGAACTGAAACATAGTCCCCATATCTACTAGTGGGGTTCCAGCACCTACATTTGCATTTGCATCTGGATTAGTATTTGCCTATTGACTCGGATTCTTTTTAGTATTGGATCGAGCATTTCCATTTGTTGTGGTGCTTCTACCACCTAGATTCACTCTTCTAATTCCTATCTCCATATCATTCTTTCTCGTAATCTGCATACGAGCCTTAGTAAGATACAGAAGAATGGTCTAAGAGAGACGGGAGAATAGAGATAGAATACATACTTATATATAGCAATTACAAGTACTTTATTATAGAATTATCCCATACCATAATATCGTTCTTTGATTTACTAGGATTATGTTTTCAAAAATCTTTTAATCTTTTAAGTTTTACATAAACCAATGCTCTGATAACAACTTGTAGCATCCCCCATTTCGAGGTCCGAAACTAAGCGCTATAGATGTTGTAGTCATCTATAAAATTAATTTTTGATAACAAAATACGGCCACGTTAGTCATCTCAATAATAAGAAGCACATGAGTATGAAAATTTTCAAACAAAATTTAATAGCAATCTTTCACATTTCATTTCATAAATGACTTATCATATTCATTAATTAATCCCTTTCGTAATCCCACATTCAAAGAAAATTAATCATTATAAAATACTTCAAGAGCAATATATGAAGATTTCCCCTTGGTTGACCAGAGTTTAACACTTGGAGATTATATAACTTGCTATTACCTTCATAAAAACAGAATCAAATAACATAGCATATTAGATAAGAACTCCTAAATAGTTAGAGCCTCCTGCACATCTCCGGAAGCTTACTCGGCTAATTGGATATCTGAAATCCCTTACTCCGGGCCTACTCAAATGAGTACCCAAGAGTTTAAAGGAAAAAACAAAAACTTTGAGTCAAACAAACAATCTAGCATAAATAATAACCTATCATCTCGAACCAATAGATATCTAGTGAAACAACACCATTGATCGAAACGAGTATTTCCCTTACTTGTATCTTATCTAAAACATATTAATCGTGTACTGTGCTCCTGCATCCACAATGGTTTGAAAAAATTAAACATTATTTGCAATTATTCAATATATTATCTTACTCATCCCATTTTATTAGACTACCCATCTAAATTTTCGTTGACAATCCATCATATGCCTATATGGACTACCCATCTCACATACGACTATTTGGATTACCCATCCCCTACCATATGGACTACCCATCATGCTTGGTTTCATTATCAAGGTAATGTGGACTATCCATCTAGCATATGATTATTTAAAATGATTTGGACTATCGACCAAACACCCTATAGTTTTCCTAGGATGACTATGAACCCTTCATTAACCATATAGGGATTATCCATCTCTTGCATGATGTGGACTATCTATTTCACATCCTATTGTTTTCCTAGATAACTATGAACCCATCACTTTTCAATTTAATTCACGTTTAAGCCACATGTTTAACTTATATTTATTGATGTCCCCAATTATGTTGTATACCGCTTAAACTTATAACATCTTAAAATAATACACATTTGTATCCCCAATAGTCTATGTCGAACTAAAAATACCTTGGTACCCCATATGGTTAGCGTCAAGTTTATTCTATCCTGGTAACCCCAATAAATAATGTTAACTTCATAGCTTATAGCACATAGCAATGTAAAACACTGGAATCTCTAATGATCAAAGTCGAAATCATAAAACATATAACTCGCTGTCGTTAATTAGGATAATAGAAATATTTTCGACGTTAATAACAATGTCGGCCTCCACCCAAGGTCGAAAACTTAATTTTAAGTATAAAACTCTATGTTGAAAGCTTAGTGTCAGCATATACATGATACAGGCTATCGACCTTTTAAAACAAAATTTAGATTTTTGTAAATCATATGGTTAGCTGCCAAAAGCATAAGGTTGTCGGCCTCTTGAACATTGGCTATATAACCTCTTTAAAACATAGTTTTAATTTATATAAACTAAGCCTTACGGGCGTTAAAAGGTAGAAATGCGGCGTTGACGCGGTGCGATGTTGTTACCAAAACAATGCAATATAAAACCTTGCCGACATTAATGAATAGCGGCATCAAAACTAGCAACATCATTATAAAACATGATATTTAGCATACTTCGGCTACAATGCCACCAAATATATAGGATCGAAGTTAAAATAGGCAGCGTCAACATGTTCATATAGTTGATACTGGAAATAATCAAAGGGGTAATATGCGACATCAATGATGGTGACATAAGTGAGGTGGCCTCAATGATTGCAGCATTAAAGCTTTAAGTACTTTGATGGATACCAAGAATGCGATGCTACCGATAATAGATTTCCGATGACGTCAACTTTAACATTGTAGGAATCATTCCATAACTACCTAAGTAGTTAAAATATGTTTCTCTCTATATCAATGTCGTACCTTTAGCAATGGTTTTAGGTTTGTTGTGTATAGAGCGGCATCGCATTGTCATAAATATCATGTAAACTGATTTATTGCCAATAAAAGAAAATATTTTTCACAAATTTTTATTCTTTGTCGAATTCCTATTAGATAATGAAATGCATTATGCAATTCTTTTCAAAAAATCTACCACATTCAGTTTTTTTAAGTCCCAAAATCATTTATCAACTTAATTAATTACTGGCCTTAATTAATTATTAATTTAAATGCTTATCTAGAAAAATAAATTCATAATAATTCGAATTCAATTGGGAAAAATTCCCAAACATCTCAAAAATTCAAAATCACCTTATTCTTTGCCATATGAAAATTTGATGGTCAAAATAATCTTCAATTATCTTTAATAAATAAAAGCCTGAAATAAACCCAATTTCCACCTTAGAAAATTTATAAAATATTCAATTTGACTTGGAAAATTATGAAATTAAAAACCCAATTCCAAATTATCGTTTTCTAACATCCTAGAAAATCAAAGCATTTGGAGATTAAAAACTTATGTTTTACCCTTAAAATCCATTTAAACAATTTCATAAAAAATCCCATAATTCATTATTCTACCCATACAATGAATGCTCTATCATAACATGACAAAGCCTATCAAAATAGTTCGGATACTATCCTTACCCAAATTCAAACAAGAAATAGAGAGATGATTTATCATTATTTACCTTAAATTTGATGTTGAATTTGAGATTTGACGTTGCTCTAGTTTCCTAAAGCTTTATCTCATGAATCCCTCTTGGTTACGTTTCCTTTTCCCCTAGGTTACGGGCGACCTCCTTACGCTCTTCTGTTGATAGTTTTTGTGCGAGTAAAAATGAGAATGATATGAGGTGGAAAAGGTTTAAAGGATTAAAAGAACGATCTACTTATTTTTCCCCTCTCATATATTTTCTATATGTTAAGTTCTTTAATAAAATTCCATTTCGTAATTTATTAAGGCACGACCTTGTTAATAACAAAATCTCAATCTCCTTAACCATTTACATTATTCTATATAATCTACCAATTTAAATATTCTGAATAATGTTAAACTAAAATTATGGGTGTTCTCCTCTATAGGGATGTGTGTGATCATGTAAAGTTCTATGTGTTCAACAGTTCCAATGTCTTCATCAGGTAAGGGATAGGTCTTACACCCTTAGCCTGGAATTTCTTTTTTACCTCGTAGACCACCAAATATAAGTCACTGAATATATAGAATATCCTTACCCTTAGCTCTTTCGCTATCCCGAGTCTCACTATCAACGCTTCATACTCTGCCTCATTGGGACAGGTCTCACACCCTTAGCTTGGAATTTCTTTTTTATCCGACAGACAACCCAATATGAGTTATGAATACATGTAGCATCCTTACCCTCAGCTCTTTCACTATCCCAAGTCCCGCTATCAACGCTTCATATCAGCCTCATTATTCTCCATGGGAAACTTTTGCTTCAATGCATAGCAAACTCGTTGTTCTTCTAGAGTTCTTAGGTACTACTCCTACCCTAGATCTATGTTCATTGGAAACTCCACCTGTGAATAATTTCCATTGAGAAAATGTGACCATGCCATCTTCCTATTTTCCATCCCGTATGGTAAATCCAGCGATGAAATTTGCCAACACCTCCTTTTTCCCCCCTCCTTGGATGGTAAGTGATGTCATACCCCCTCCGTTAAATATTCCATTTCAATAACCTTCCTGAAGTCTCGGGTTGGTGCAATACTTTCTTCAAGGGATGATCCATCATCACCTTTATTGGATGAGCCTGGAAGTATGTTTGGAACTTCCTCGGTGCAATCAACAAACAATAAGCATGCTTTTTCTACTTCAGATGATTCTTTTTAGCTTTGGTAAATTGCTTGTAGATGTAACATACCGGCCTCTAATCCATGCCTCATCACGTACTAATGTGGCATTTAGTGCATGAGCAGACACTACTGAATAGATAAGCATATATTCTACATCCCATGGCTTAGATAGGATTGGTGGTCTTTTCATATGCCTTAGTAATTCCTCAATGGTGTCCAGGAATTCCTTCGGCCAAACAAATTTTCCTTTCTCCTTTTTGAGGGCATTGAAGAACGGTATATACTTATCGGTTGCCTTTGGGATATGCCAACTCAACGCGGAAACCATCCCATTCAATCTTTACTTTCCCCTCCTCATGGTTAGGGTAGTTAAATGCTTCAAGGAATCAATCTGCTTTGGGTTAGCCTCAATGCCCATTGAATTCATAAAAATGCTTGAAACTTTCTCGATGCAACTCTAAAGGAACATTTCAATAGGTTCAATTTAATCCCTTAACTCCGTAACATGTCAAACATTTTCAAAAGACCATCCATATTGGTTGTTTATTGCCGTGACTAGATCTAGAACGTTTTCAAACATTGTCAAAATATTTTCAAACATTTTTTAAATTTATTATAAAACTCGTGTGCTCTAGATCTAGAACATGCATCGATATTTGGTTATACCAAGAGTAAGCATCCATAAAAGAAGATATCTTGTGTCTATTCTGGGCTATGGAAAGCTGTCCTTTGGGCAGCTTTATTCAAGTTCGAGTAATCAATACACATCCGCCACTACCCATTTGCTTTGTTGACCGACATAGGGTTCGATACCCATTTAGGACATAAAGCATCGCAGTTGAAATCGTTTGCCTTCATCTTGTCAACTTCTCTTTCAACACAGTGGATCGCTCTGGGCCTAAATTGTGTCTCTTTTGCTTTACATGGGGATATTTCAGGTCCATATTTCGTGCGTGCATACTATCTCCGACAATGTATTACACATATCCAAATGTGTCCAAGCAAATACATCTAAGTTTGCTTAGAGAAAACTGACCAGTTCCTTCCTTATTCCGGTACTGAGCTAAGATCCAATCTTAAGGACCTGAGTAAGATCACCTACATCGACCGGAATGTTTACTTTCAGCTCAGCTAATGCTGCTCGCACTTCCTCTAACTACTTCCTGGGGTCCATAGACTCAAAGAATTTTCTATGGTTCTCGAGTGAGGCCTGGTCATTAATTGCTATGCATTCGAGTTCTTGATGTAGAGAGTTATCTCTGTGCTCTTTTCATTCTCCCATTGCTTTGCCTCTCCGAGCTCAACAACGTAACATTCCCGACCAGCACTCTAGTCACTTCGCACTAATCTGATTACATTTTCCATAGGGAACTTCATCATCAAGCATTAAAGGTCTAGTGCCATTCTAAAGCCATCATGGTCTAGTTGGCTTAAAAAGGCATTACATACCAAAAATTTATTAACCGCCACAAACTTCTAACCCCGCATGATCTTACGGCCTCCATCTCCAACTCCACAGTCAAATCAGTAGTCCCAATGGGTTCCTTCACCTTGTCGTAAATCCCTGAATCTTGGATCTACAAGGCATGATGTCCTTCAAGCTTATTCTCATCTAATCAAAAATCCTTTTGAACAGAATGTTTACCAAGATTCAATAATCCACCAAAACTTGGTGCATAGTAGTAAGGCCTACAACGATTGTTATCACCATGCGATCAAGGTTGGTGATTCAATCCCATCAGAATCCCTATTTCGAAAGGCTATCTCTTCAGTTATTAAACTTTGCTGCTTAGCCGAGGCTTTGTCCTTAACGATGAAGTAGCTGTACTATGGTACATGCTTTAAGAATTCGCATACCACTCCATCTGATTCTAGCTTTTCTCCATTGGATGAGGTTCTCCAGTTATCGTATTAATAAAAATCTTTCCACCTGGCCACTTAGGCCCTTCTCCACTGGGTCCAGCGTGGTTTCCTTGAGCATTCGGCCCTTAGGGTCTAATATTTTATCCACTATCTTGAGGCTCTCTAATATATTGTTCCAATTTCTTTTTATATATCGACTCTTTAATGAAATCTCTAAGATGCATGCACTCATTCATATTATGCCCATGAGTTTCATGAAAGCGACAATACTTCCAGAGTTGTTTTCTACCTCAGTCATCTTCCTCTTAAGCGGCTTTTTATACCTTTCCATTCTTTGAGTATCAAGGTATGTGTTTTCAAGCATATCGTTTAGAGACATATATTCCTTGATTTCATATTCCTTGGATACTTCTTTGCATTCCATCTGCCCCAACACCCCGATTTCTCTTTCTTCAATTATGTAACGGTTCACAATTTACGTATGAAATGATCTTGAATATTATTTTTAAATTCATATGAAATCGTATGACTCTACATCTTTGACAAATGCCTACCAGTGACATTACCTTTATGTAGAATTTTTTCGGTCGACTTTACCCTTTTTTTAAGAAAAATGTGTGATCCTCTACGGGAGAGGAGAGCACACATGCACATATATATAACAACAATAGTAAATGAGCTGCCAACATGCCTGGCAGGTAGCAAAAGAACCCCCCATACAAAAGAGACTAAAAACCTCCCAAACACCTAAGAAACTAAAACCAACCCTATAAAGACAACACCAACCAGATACCCAGGCCAAGAGCAACGCCAAAAGAGAAGCAACCAATTGAAAGAACTACCGCAACGAAAACCTCAACATCCAAGCTAAAATATCACTATATACAACATCTACACAAACCACAAACAAACTCCAAAACAACAAAAAACACAATAAATCCCAATAGAATGGAACCCTCAAACAAATGACTAAAAAGTTTTACGATTTAATCGTGGACTTCTCCTAATAATACCAGATGAATAGCTCTTACTATTTCTTCTCCTTAATTTGGATGCATGAATTAATTCTCTAACATGGGCAGGAGAACGAGGAAATTTACATATGGACACAAGATAACAATACATAACAAATTTGAATCCCCCGGTCCAATAATAGAGAGCTTTGTCAGATTGTTGAAGATTGGAATCCTCTAAATCTTCTCTCACAATGCTAACAATAATATTATTCTCCAGACCATTTGCATCATGATCAACATTATAATTGCCCTCTGATCCATTCAATTTACTACTACAAACAGGCTTATTAAATTGATCAACTACATCATCGAAATGTAGATACTTCTCCAACATGGATTCCAATCCATAGACGCAAAAAACATTCTTAAAGACCATAACATCCAATGCATTCTCAAAAAGAGACAGCAACAAAAAAGAAAGATAAAAAACAAAACTCCCTACAGTTTCAATAATCATGAGACCATCTCTGTATTGAAAAACATCTCCAATCTTCGTATCAAAAGGGTTAAAACCATCAAAAGAAAAAACCTCACTTAATTCAGGACCTACCACCACATCGTGTGAGATCACATTCAACCTATTAACTCTTAAAATACTATGTGTACAATGTGACACAGCTGAATGGTGAGCATATTTGGATATATCTGCATCTCTTGATCCAACATAGCAAACCAAATTCAAAACTTCAGAGACCCCGGGTTGCTCATCACTAACATTTGTGCTAACAGAATCACTAGTCACATCAATACATTTATACACAGTGAAGGCATAATCAGTCAGACTAATATCATCAACAAAAGAGCTGTCTTCTTCTTCAAAACCAGCCAAACAAGAATTAGCGCAAAGAGAATCTTCCAAACAAAAATAATTGAACTTGTTTGCTTCTACAACAAAATCCAATGATTGTCTCTCTCCAACATCATCAAGATTATACTTTTGAGAACACATAGAGTAATCATTACCATAATCCTCTACATAACCGATAATCTCTGTTACATCACTGTTACCTTTGTTTAAAGTAACCGAAGGAGAAGGAGCTTCCTGTTCGAAATTCTGAGTTTGCACTAGCACTCCTTAAAAAGAATCAGGCAATGTATCTATTTTTTCCAATGATTTAATTCTTTCAAAGTGATTAGCTTCATGAGCAGAAGAATCAGATATACTACCATCATCTAAAACATATGAACCTGCATCTGTGACTATCTTTTTTGACAAAATTCACAGACAATGAAACATTGCTACCCAACACATCAGGATCCCAAAGAATCAGATCGCTGCATTTAAGGACATCCATATGAATCGAATTTGATATTTCAAAGAAAATGATAGAATCAAAATCACTAGAACTCCCTTCAAATCATTGGGATTAGAATTTTCATCCAACGTCGTAACACCACCTTGGGAAGAAGAAGTAAACTCACAAGCACAATTCGCTGAATCTCCAAAATTTATATTATAATGCTTAAAAATATGTAATGGTTATAAATTTTGATAGAAGTCGAATTATTGCCCGAAACCACATCCGTTGGAATGATATGATGGTTTTCCTTTTAGTAAAATGGTCATAATGGCGATTTGTGCTTTCAGGCCAAGAGTTATGGTTGATTAAAGACTAATAGTTTTTAAAGTAGCTTAATGGGTTATTAGTGAGGTTTGAGGACGAGTCCACTAAACCATTTCGGGTTTGGAAGCTATAATAGGCTGAACAATCATCCCCAAATCATTTTTTCCACTTCTCAAATAGATCTAAGCTCCGATTAACCCATTCTCCACCCAAAAACTTTTTCTATTTCTCCTCCAAATTAAGTCTAAATCATAGATTAAGAGTAGATTAGCAAAGAGATTCATTATGAATCTTCAAATCTATATTTTTGGGGAATAAAAATCACATCTCTATTGTTCACTTTCAGATTTGCATCGTTTCACATTCAAAACTTGGATTTTGGAGGGTTTGGTGTGTGATTTATCATATCACACCTTACTATATATGTACTTATAAGGTTTTAACGTGTTTTGTTTCCATTTTTAAAGTCAATATAAGTTTTAATGCTATTTTAAAGCCCAAACTGTAGTAAAAATATGAATAAATGGGTTTTTACTATTCTTGACATGTTATTTGGATATGTCATTGCCTTGATATATGTTAGGATATGTTGTAGACACCTTGTATGATGATTGTTATAATTGACTGTGTGATTTACGTGTTTGAATGTTGTTTGGTGCATTTATGGTGTTTGTTTGTATGCTTGTATGGTTGAAAACGCTCATCGAAGCGAACTAAGGGTAGGAACCATGAGATCCAAACTTTGATGGTTAGGCTCTAGAGCGTTGGAGTCGTATCGTTGTATAAGAGACGCATGAGGGTGAAAGTGTTGGCTGTAGCGATGGAATTAGTGCAAAGTTAATGTGCTGAAGGTGCTACAAGTTTTTCGGTTCAAGGGAGCTTGGTCCGGCATGGGGATGGTTCGATGGTTGGCTTCGTTCGACAAGGGAAGACCAGACATGAAATCCTGTCCGGTAGCTAGTTAGTTTGGTAAGGAAAGACAAGATAGGAAATCCTGTCCGATTTCTAGTTGGTTCGGTAGTGGAAGACCGGACATGAAATCATATCTAGTAGTTTCTTGGTTCTGTGTTGGAATATAGGATATGAAATTCTATCCAGTAGTCGGTCATGGGATGTTGTTCGGTAGCTTCGGTCTAGCAATAGGAGGGATGTCAAATAGAATATATGGTGAATTTTTTTGGGGTGTTAGCATTACGGAAAGACTTGGGGTTGCTTGATGGTCTTAGGAGTTGGCTCAGGGTAAGGATTAAGGACTCCAAGATAACTCTACATGACTTTGGAATGGCAACTAGCGAAGTTTGATTACTTTGATGATTCGATGTGGCAAGTGACTATAACATCTAGTGATGGACCAAAAGGATGAGTTCTGCATGATAGATCATAGAGTAGATCATGAGGTTATGATGCTCGTGAGTGGGAAAGGGTAGTCTACGTGTGTGTAGGGTAGTCTTTGTGTACCCATATTTTGGATGTGTGCGCGTGTCCAGTCGTTAGCCTTCTGTGCAGGCATGAATTGAGCATCTGTGGTGTAGTCCTGCTAGTGGCACGTGTGCTAAGGGGTTGATTGGTAACTCTGAGGTTGAGATGCTCATTGTTGAGATGTGTCCATTACTTTACCATCTGTGTGGGAAATGAGTTAAGCATATGTAAGAGTTATCGTATATCTAAAGCATTTGAGTGAGAGATACAAGGAGTGTGATAGATGCTATGTTTGTCGTGTGCTTTATATGCTGTATGATACCCTTATACCACATTTTTTCCACTTGTGATAGTAGTTTAGTATATACCGTGTTTATGTGCTTACTCTTTGGATGCATGGATAGGTCAAGTATGACCATTCATACCTTATGCTTCTAACTATATGCGATTTCGTAATATTTTGAGAGGATGTATCACTCACTCCAGACCGTTATATAATCTAAGATATTATGCTTTGCTTCTAATTATCTCGGGTACTCTTAAATTAGTAGATTAGGAATAATAGGTCTAGATAGCGTAAGGAGCTATACTAAGTATGAGTAGGAGGCTATGATTTCGTACGTCTATACTTAGAGCTTACTGTCGCTTGTATTCCATTGTGCAGTATTGTGAAGTTATGTTGGTACTTGTATTTTGAGAGATAATTATAGAGTTTATTTGGAGACATGAGATGTATAAACATTTTTATTTCAGTTTTTGTACAATCTGTGAACTTGGTGCACTCTAATGTTCTTACTATGTTTACTATCTTGCCTTTTATACATCCTTTTTAGCATTTTATTTTTGTGTACGCGTTGTGAGATGTTCTACAGGTTCTGTGCTAGGATTTTTATTACATTACATCCTTGGCTACCAACTTTCATTAGCCAGGTACCTCCATAGTGCACTGTACATGTATATTGGATACTGAAGGTGACGGGCGGTTGTCATAAGCTAATAGAATTCCAAATATTTATAGCCACATTATCTACGCTCTCGCCAGTCTGTTTAATAGCCATGTTGCTCTAACAACTTCCTTCTACTATTCACCATTAGTCTTTCTGGCAACTTGGCTTGCCTCTTTCGAGCGCAAGACCTAGTTAGCCATTCAGTGGAACTCCTCTATAGAAAAAATGTTTTTGTGGAAATATCAAAATAGTTTGATTTTCTGTCAAAATGCAGAGCAAGCGTGTGTCAACAAGATAGAACGTTAAAAATTATATAAGTAAACGTTTTTATAGTGGACCATCCACTTTATTATTGTAGCAAATAATAAAATAATACAAAGCAGGAGATAAGCAGGACACCTATCTACTAATACAAGGTTTTTGAATTGGACCAACCACTGTATCTAAACTAGATTACAATACAGGAGTCGGGCAACACACCTGACCTACTAATACAATCTGCACATGGCAGCCATAATCACCACGCAGGGTGAAAATGTTATAAACAGGCACACTAAACATTAACAAGTATCAAGGATACCAAACATTTCATATAGCCTATGATAAAAGGCAGGCCAAAAATGGCATAACAAAACATAACCTGAGAAGCTTGACTTGCAGGGAAATTCGTCCATTTGGTTGAAGAGAACGAAGGAGAGAAAAATGCGATGAAACAATAATGGCTCCAGAACTAAACAACCGAACATCAAAATTGCATAACAGAGATTGCATCACACCCAATTGTATACCAGACTTGCCCACCTCCAGCTACAGATAACCAGAGATTCTACCACCACCATGACAACCAAGCCCCCACGAAAATCAACCAAGAACAAAAATACAACAAACAGTAATCGCCAACACCCACTCTTCAACACAAGATGAAGAGTGGATTTTTAACGAAATATTACTGTGATAGATACTTCTTAACTATAAGTAAAGGACGTATTGCTGATTGTTAACGATATACTTATGTTAAATCAGTTTAAGTTCGACTGTTTAATACTAGATAGTGGATTTTTAAATTATACCTTTTATAATAAGTATAAAGAATGTTAGGAATGTCCTAATTGATATATAAAAACACCTTATTAAAATGTTTAATATGGAACATGTAAGATGGATTCCTTATGCATTGGCAATAGGAATTATCATACATGTTGTATTTTCTACAATATTAGAATTTTCTTAAAGAAAATATCAAATCCAAATTAAGATCATTAAACTGTAGTTTAGAGCATTCTTAAGTATTTACAAAATACTAGAGAATTGTCTACAGAAACAACGAACTACATACGAAGGATTATTCAGGCTCGAACTTCATAAGTGCCATCGAATATAATATGTCAATACTAAACTCATGTTCAAATCTTAATTAACAAGCTTGAAGTTGGAAATTGTCACAACCTGCCCTCCTCGACCCTCGAAAATCAACACAAAATACACCACAGAATAATATGCCGACGCTCGAGTGTCGAAAAAGACCGATTGTTGAGGGAAAAGAAAGAAGATAGAAGAAAGAAGGAACTAAACAATAATAGAATCTCACAATCGCAGTGGAACAAAATATAATACATAATATCATATCTTTACACAAAATGAACACTATATCTGTTTTATACAATATATCATCAGAGTATATCTCAAACAAACGACGATTACCAGCCTGACAATTTCAAACAATCACAGCAGCGGATATAAAAAAATACGGTAATACATCTCGGACTCTAGCTCCTCTCTTGAGCTCCACAACATCCTTTCCTGTAATCTATAATACTCGATCTGACCCGAGCATTATAGTTAAATAACACCCGAGTCAGTCTGGAATACAAATGTGAGAAAACCACCTTTAAATTGATTATTAAAGTTTCAAAATCCTTTGAAATCAAAAGCATCTCGTAAGACCACGCCACAAATAAACATGTCGGGTTTTTACCTTACCATAGCCAAAACACTTTTTATCAAAATCCTCTCATATTATAATAGTATCTATATACAAGCACTTATTCAAATAGCCGAAATTGTTACATTTATTAAATTCCAGCATACTAGCTACAAAGTGGGTTCAACAAACAAAACCGTAAAAGGCACGTAGGGAGAATGGATTTCCAGCTAATGACTAGGCACTGGGGTACCACCTGTCACAGTACCTAATCTAGATCAGCGTACCGAGGATCCACCCAAAATCCCCTGCAACACAAGACCGGGACTACCCCTTATTGGATAATCCCGAGTAAGATCACCCCATGGTTGGGATCAACAACCGCACTACTAAGCCGAATAAAAAGGGAGATCTAGATAGGGACGACCTCACCCTAACGGGTGCTACCCACTTAGCCTTGCTGCATATCCCCTGATTTTCAGTCATTCCCGGTTGATGAGGCTTGAGGCTAAGCGTTACCTTTTTAGAACGTTTCACTTAGAATGCCACCGTCTACCTGACGATGTTGTGAAAGCATTCATCCATAAAAGTCCATCCTGGGTTCGAACGGAACCGAAGGCACTACTACTACTACATCCATTTTGGAATCATCCTCAGGATTAGCAGCGACTAGCCCTTGCACTTCACTGCTCCATCTTCGACTCCGAACTCGTTTTTCCCACGAAAACGTACAAACCGGATCGAAGTGGTTTTCGAGAAATAAATCCCGATCCCGGTCTCTTCGAAACGATCAACGCATTGGCCAATATTGATAGTCGGTGATTTACCTATCAATTAACATTCAAAAGCATCCGTCAAACAATAAATAATTACCCAAATTATTTATTAATCACAAAATATCTTCGCAAGATATATTTCCATTTTCAACTCTTTGAAACTAATTCCAAACCATCTTCCTTTTACGGAATAAATTTCCCAAACATTTTCTATTTCCATTTCAAAATAAACCAAAGAATCCTTTTATAAATCCTGCTTGATTTATCTCAATTTGAATTTACGTTTAAATCCCATAACTTTCTTCCAACACTTTAAAATAAACACCTTTTTATTTTTAACACATTTCCCATTTCCTGGAAATCACTCTCCAAAATGTATACTTAAATTATTAAAATACGGCTACTAGAAAATATTTAAAAGAAAATAATACTTAAGAAAATATAAGGGATATTCTAAGTGATTTAAACCAAATTACTTTTTAAAATAAAATTATTAAATCAATTATTTATATTAAATTTCCCTTTTTAGAAATTTAATACTATTTTCCTTTTAAATAATTGAGTACTACAAATTCTTTAAATAAATATTTACTTTGTACTTGAAATAATTAAAAGTAACATTTTCTCCAAATATCCTAAACACATTTTAAACCGCTAATTTACATTTTGGAAGCTTTCTTTGGAATCATACTTAATTTCCAGGGAAAACACCTTCCATCTTTAGAAATAATCCATCTTTATTTTTAAAACAATTTATACCTTCTTCTAGAATTTCCCACCGAAAATCTATCTTTCAAAATTTATCCACCGATAAATATACCAATTTATTTATAAACCCATTTTATAAATTTTCGTTTCTCATTTCCATTCCAATCTCAGTTTCAAAACCATTTACAATTTCAACACAATTTCTCGAATTTAATTCTCTTAAATTCATTACTTAAATTTACTTTTCATTTTCTTTTTACTCCCATTTCACTTTATTGATATTTTAAAATACCAAATTATATCATCCAACCATAACACAGCATAACAAAATTCCAAATCAATCTATCATAGGATATCAATGAAATATATCACAGATTATAAATATAATTTCTATTTGTGAGGAATCCAGTTGGATCCCTCCAACCTGCTTCCCTGCATCCACAAATATTAGCACGACGAATAAAATATCAATCAAATCTTGATAAGGATTATCTCATTCCACCAAACAATCAACCATTTAAATATTAGCTACTTAACACTAACTAGCATTTCAGATGTGAGTGAGATTTACTCACATTGAGTTTGGTCGAGCGTTTAAATTCCTGAATTAAACCGACCGTGATTGATTTAACCCAGAAATTTTGCTAGCTCCAATTGTCTCCAAATCTGTACTGCTGCGTAGATCGCATCGCTGCGATTCGGTGCTTCTTGTTTCGTCAGAATCTGATAATGTATACAAAATATATGGATTTATAAAGTTTGAATATATAATCAAACAAATTTCCTTTAAATTTAAATTTTATTTTCAATCTATGCTCTGACCGTTCGATCAAAATCAAAGTCGGACAAACAATCACCCTCTTCCTTCGTTGTTCCCGTTCGAACCCAATTACGTCCCAAACTCTCGATCACCAACGCCACCACGAGCCACTTCGACTCGATCCGCGAGCACCAAACGGAGTGCCTTACCGCCACGTACTCCCAGCCACCGCCACGACACATCCGATCGCCCCCTTGCCGTGGAAACTAGTTCGAACCGTGACCCTATCTCCCCAAATTGAGGAAAATCCAAGGCCCTAGAACGGAAACCCACCGTTGGATCTGTAGTACTTGACGAGTACTACGATTCTCTAGTTGATGATTCTTGTAGAAAGTTGATGGATTAGAAGAAAAGTGGGAGAGATGGCATGATGATTTCGGCCGTTAATTGTATAGTACGGTTTCTGGCCCAAAAGAGACTAGGGTTTCGTCTTAACGTGTATATAGACACACACATTCGTTTATAAGGATTATTTTAATATTAAATCCATTTTAAAACAACTTTCTTGCACGATCTCCAAACGATTCGTGCCGACAGGCGATTATAATGTTTTACCCGCATTCCGAACATAATGGAACGTGTTTCGAAAGCTAATTCAATCATATGTGGAAGATAGCTTTTTGAATCGAGTTTAAATATTAAATTATCGATTTTAATTTCAACGTGTTTCTCACCCGTACAGACAAACGGTAACTACAAACGCTACGAAATTTGAAATCCGATAATAATACACTATTACGGATCCAATGGAACTGGTTTCATCGAATTCTGAGACTGTGCCCCGGAAGGCTATTTTAACTTGTCGATAAATTCGAGCGATTTTCAAAACAGTCGAAATCACTTAAAATTTCACCTTTAAAATTTTACTAATTCAATAATAAATCATATAGAATTTATAGTCGCATTAGAAATTATTCTGATTCATTTTAAATCAAAACCTGATTATTTACCATTACTATATATTAAATCCCATTATTAAATTAAATATGGAAATTCCAAATTCAGCTTATCGACCTTTGATTCCATCGAAAAATTCAAGGTTATAATTAAAATCCATCTAGACTTAAAATAAATCTTTGATACCATCTTCATAACTATTTACATCCAGATTCACAAATTATACCTATTTCACATATTTAATTATTATTATTCAAATCCAATTGAATTACCATTTTGAAATTTTAACTAATTATATTGATTTAACCAAAATCTTCTTATTTCAAATCAAATTAAAATTCTCATTCAACATTTAAAATGAATTAAATGTTCAAAATCTAACGACGAAATTCCTGGGTCGTTACATTCCTCCCCCTTATAAAAATTTCGTCCTTGAAATTTGCTAAGGTATGAAAAATGCTACTAAACTCATTTACTTACCCATACTTGCTTAGTTAAAAACTTACATTCACCTCACTCAAAACTTTTAGCTCAATTCCAAAACCATTTGCTTCATTTTTAACTCAGGAGCTTATGTTTCAACATCATTTCAAAAATCGACCTTTTCTTATTTACTCAAAATTTTCAAAATCCTCAAAAATTTTCTATCTCCCAAAATTTTAGAATTTTTTTTACAGCGTCTCCTTTGTACGGAGAGCGTTTCACAATAGATATAAATATATATACATCGACCCACTTGGTCGAAAAACAAAATATACCACAATATATATATAAATATATATCATTTTTCAAATTTTATTGTGTAGGCGTACCTTTGATTAGCATTTTTTAAAGCAAGCAGCTAATTTATATTGCATTAACACGCTCCAACTCTATCGATTGCCTTCCGTACCTGTACATACTCAAACATACATCAATTTTCAACAATATAAGATTTTTAACAACCTTCCATACATTTATCTTAGCTAAACACAACAGTTACATAGCCCAACAACAAATTTCATAATCCTGCAAGTACCATCTTTATAGCAATCACAAGTTTTAAACACCATTTAATTTTCCTAACAAATCTAAACTTTATTTTATTCCACTCGAATGATTTACAATTAAGTTTACCTTATTACAATTCATATTTACTGCAACCAATTCATTTTCTCTTCAATAGGATTAACCTACGCTTTACTTACATCAATTTATTTCAATTCAATTCCAAATTGAGTCACAATCAAAATTTATTTTCAATTTGATATATTTGCATTTCTTTTCTGATTCACTTGCATTTATATACAAAACCACTTAATTAGATTTCACTTAATCCAATTGATTCAAAAACCATCTTAATTTGCTTCTTTAAATCAATTCAATTCGGTTTACAACAAACAACCAATTTCCATGCAAGTTTTAAAGTTATCCATGCAAGTAACCATCACTTAAGCTTATAACCATTTAAAATTAATTCCATCTCAATCTATATCAATTTTATCTCATTCGGAATTTCATAACCCAAACAATTTTTACTTCATCACAATTATTAAATCAAATCCCTATTCTGATTTCGAGTTCATCATCGAACTTAAGTTTATATTAATATCATTCCATTCTGGATTATTTACAACTCATACATTCTTATTTCATCACGATAAGAAATTGAAATTCTTTCACTTGCATTAAAATTTTATTATCTAAACAAACTTCATTCAAGACCCCTTATAAAGCTCGACCACAATCATTTTCCAATTTGTTTAAGTTATTTCAATAACAAAATAACTTCATTTCTTCTCACCTTAATCTTAGTTCCATTTTAATTTGATTCTTATTCAATAAATTCCAATCCATTACAAATTTTAATTCAATTTGTTGACTTACTCAATCCATTTTAAATTTATTCACCTTCTCAATTCATTTCTGAATTTATTAATAACATAACCATTCCAATTATTCTAAACCAGAACTGGGTTTTATTTTGCTTTTTAAACTTTTAACAAGCTACCAAAATTTTATTCATCCCATTACTCTTTTTATTTAGTTTAGCTTACACTATATTCATCTTCAAACAATTCTTTGAATTTAGTTGAGTGAGAATTTAATTCATTCAATATTATTTATACTTAATTAAATTTCCTTTCATTCAATCCTTTACCAATTAATTCAAGTTCAACTACATTTTATTTAGCCAACTTAAATTCATACCATTTCCTTTACTATTTTATTTAGCCAACTTAAATAAGAATTTAATTCTATTCAAGATTATTCATGACACACTGAAGTTTGATTTTAATTCAATTCAAATTCAACTCAATTCCTTTTTAATTTAAGTTAAATCCAATTTTTGTTTCTCCATTCAATTTAGATTTTTACTCTCTAATATATAAGTTCAAAAACTTATTTACTAACCTAAGTCCATTCACCTTTTATTTTCCACTTTGCCTTACCTCACTTCACATTTCATCTAGGATTTAAATTTTGAATTTCCCATAAAAGGCCAACCGTTTTATTTTGGTTTACAATTTGATTTCCTATCCATAAGTTCACCGACTTATTTATTTAAAATCTTATATTGCTCATTAGAGTCCATTTACCTCTTATAATCCCAATTCAGGATTATGTATGTAACACTTAATAGCTTAAGGGTATAAATTTTCATTACACAATTTTAACTCACAATTATAATCATTTTACATTTCAACTTTAACCAATTTAATTCAATTTCAATTTCAATTTTTATTTAACTTATCCTGAGTTAAATTCAAATATATTTTATTCACCACCATTTACTCAGGTTAAATTTTAATTTCTAGATTAAAATTTTCATTTCTCCCTTTCTTATTCAAATCACTTCACTTAATAAGTTCAATAGTTGCTTTATCTTAACTTTTCGCATTATTTAAATAGAGTTCCCAGAATTCAATTACCCGGTTTTATTTTAAAACCAATTTGAAATTACTAATAACTCATACACACCTGGTATATAAAATCAAATCTCCGAATTCCAAAACACATGGTTTTACCAAAACAAATTTCCCTTTTGAAATTTCTAAAACCACTTGTATACCCAACAAGTCCAAAAAAATATCATAACCAATCTACCACGGTAGCAATCCATCACTTTAGAAACTCGAAAATGAATTCTGATGATGTGGCCATCGTCATCAGGATTATTTTCCAGTGACTGAAGTGAGTTCAGTGCTTCCTTACTTCCACAAATTCCTTTCAAAACAATTTCCATTCAAAATATTTCTCAAAATAATACTCCATTATTTCCTTCAAATTTTTGGAAAACATGTCCACCATTTCCAAGTTTGCCAAACCTTTGTTTAAATACACTTTAAACGCTTTTTCAAAATATCTGGGATTTAAATTCTGGTCTAAATCAAATTTTAGTTATTCTTCTTTTGGATAAATCATACTTATAGAATCCTATTTGGTTAAAACCATTTCAATTTTTAGATTCTTATATTTGATTATAATATTAACAACCAAACATCCAAATATATATAATAATTTCAGACAATTATTCCTTTTATATCATAATATAGTTTTGGGTAAAATTATTTCATTTACCCACTTTAAAAACAATGCTATGTCGGTTTATCTTGTTTAAGAGTTTAGAAACCCCTATTGATACGGTTGTACTTCCTGTACCGACCAGGATTCATAAACACTCAACCGATAAGTCAACACAGTATAAAAACAATTTTAGATCCACTAACAAATACGCGCTCATATCTATTATTACACTCAAACTCATTCTAGAGTACTATCGACTCTATTTATAATGAGTCATTTCCCCACCAAAGCCTAGGTTGTCGCCAGCCTAAGCTCTGATACCACTGTCACAACCCGCCCTTCTCGACCCTCGAAAATCGACACAAAATACACCACAGAATAATATGCCGATGCTCGAGTGCCGGAAAAGACAGATTGTTGAGGGAAAAGAAAGAAGATAGAAGAAAGAAGGAACTAAACAATAACAGAATTTCACAATCGCAGTGGAACAAAATATAATAGATAATATCATATCTTTACACAAAATGAGCACTATATCTGTTTTTTTACAATATATCATCAGAGTATATCTCAAACAAACAACGATTACCAGCCTGACAATTTCACACAATCACAGCAGCTAATATAAACAAATACGGTAATACATCTCGGACTCCAGCTCCTCTCCTGAGCCCCACTGTATCCTTTCCTATAATCTATAATACTCGATCTGACCCAAGCATTATAGTTAAATAACACCCGTGTTAGTCTGGAATACCAGCATGAGAAAACCACACTCAAATTGATTATTAAAGTTTCCAAATCTTTTGAAATCAAAAGCATCTCGTAAGACCACGCCACAAATAAACATGTCGGGTTTTTACCTTACGATAGCCAAAACAATTTTTATCAAAATCCTCTGATATTATAATTGTGTCGATATACAAGTACTTATTCAAATAGCCGAAATTGTAACATTTATTAAATTCCATCATACTAAGCACGAAGTGGGTTCTACAAACAAAACCGTAAAAGGCATGTAGGGAGAATGGATTTCTAACTAATGACTAGGCACTAGGGTACCACCTGTCACAGTACCTGGTCTAGATCAGCGTACCGATGATCCACCCTAAATCCCCTGCAACACAAGACCGGGACTAACCCTTACTGGTTAATCCCGAGTAAGATCACCCCACGGTTGGGATCAGCAGCCGCACCACTAAGCCGAATAAAAAGGGACATCTAGACAGGGACAACCTCACCTAAATGGGCGCTACCCACTTTGCCTTGCTGCATATCCCCTGATTTTCAGTCATTCCCGGTTGATGAGGCTTGAGGCTAAGCGTTACCTTTTTAGAACATCTCACTTAGAATGCCTACCGTCCACCTGACGATGTTCCGAAAGCATTCATCCATACAAGTCCGTCCCGGGTTCAACCGGAACCGAAGGCACTACTCCTACTACAACCATTATGGAATCATCCTCAGGATTAGCAGCGACTAGCCCTTGCACTTCACTGCTCCATCTTCGACACCGAACTCGTTTTTCCCACGAAAACGTACAAATCGGATCGAAGTGGTTTTCAAGAAATAAATCCCGATCCTGGTCTCTTCGAAACGATCAACGCATTTGCCAATATTGATAGTCGGTGATTTAACTATCAATTGACATTCAAAAACATCCATCAAACAACAAATAATTACCCAAATTATTTATTAATCTCAAAATATCTTCGCAAGGTATATTTCCATTTTCAACCCTTTGAAACTAGTTCCAAACCATCTTCCTTTTACGGAATAAATTTCCCAAACACTTTCTATTTCCATTTTAAAATAGACCAAAGAATCCTTTTATGAATCCTTCTTGATTTATCTCAATTCGAATTTACGTTTAAATCCCGTAAATTTCTTACAACACTTTAAAATAAACACCTTTTTATTTTTAAAACATTTCCCATTTCCTGGAAATCACTCTCCAAAATACATACTTAAATGATTAAAATACGGCTACTAGAAATTATTTAAAAGAAAATAATACTTGAGAAAATATAGGGGAGATTCTAAGTGATTTAAACCAAATTACTTTTTAAAATAAAATTATTAAATCAATTATTTATATTAAAATTCCCTTTTTGGAAATTTAATACTATTTTACCTTTTAAATAATTAAGTACTACAAATTCTTTAAATAAATATTTACTTTGTATTTGAAATAATTAAAAGTAACATTTTCTCCAAATATCCTAAACACATTTTAAACCGCTAATTTATACTTTGGAAGCTTTCTTTGGAGTCATACTTAATTTCCAAGGAAAACACCTTACATCTTTAGAAATAATCCATCTTTATTTTTAAAATAATTTATACCTCCTTATAGAATTTCCCACCGAAAATTTATCTTTCAAAATTTATCCATCGATAAATATACCAATTTATTTATAAACCCAATTTATAAATTTCCGTTTCTCATTTCCATTCCAATCTCAATTTCAAAACCATTTACAATTTCAACCCAATTTCTTGAATTTAATTCCCTTAAATTCATTACTTAAAATTATTTTCATTAACTTTTTACTCCCATTTCACTTTATTGATATTTTAAAATACCAAATTATATCATCCAACCATAACACAGCATAACAAAATTCCAAATCAATCTGTCACAGGATATCAATGAAATATATCGCAGATTATAAATATAATTTCTATTTGTGAGGAATCCAGTTGGATCCCTCAAACCTGCTACCCTGCAGCCACAAATATTAGCACGACGAATAAAATATCAATCAAATCTTGATAAGGATTATCTCATTCCACCAAACAATCAACCATTTAAATATTAGCTATTTAACACTAATTAGCATTCCAGATGTGAGTGAGATTTACTCACAATGAGTTTCGTCGAGCGTTTAAATTCCTGAATTAAACCGACCGCGATCTATTTAATCCGAAAATTTTGCTTGCTCCAATCGTTTCCAAATTTTTACTGCAGCGTAGATGCGTCACTGCGATTCCGGTGCTCCTTGTTTCGTCGGAATCTGATAGTGTATACAAAACATATGGATTTATAAAGTTTGAATATATAATCAAACAAATTTCCTTTAAATTTAAATTTTACTTTCAGTCTATGCTCTGACCGTTCGATCAAAATCAAAGCCAGACAAACAATCACCCTCTTCCTTCGTCGTTCCCGTTCGAACCCAATTACGTCCCAAACTCTCAATCACCAACGCCACCACGAGCCACTTTGACTCGATCCACGATCACCAAACGGAGCGCCTCACCGCCACGCACCCCCAGCCGCCGCCACGACACATCCGATCGCCCCCTTGCCATGGAAACCAGTTCGAACCATAACCCTATCTCACCAAATTGAGGAAAATCCAAGGCCCTAGAATGGAAACCCACCGTTGGATCTGTAGTACTTGACGAGTACTACGATTCTCTAGTTGATGATTCTTGCAGAAAGTTGATGGATTAGGAGAAAAGTGGGGGAGAAGGCATGATGATTTCGGCCATTAATTATATAGAACGGCGTCTGGCCCAAAAGAGACTAGGGTTTCGTCTTAACGTGTGTATATATATACACACATTCGTTTATAAGGATTATTTTAATATTAAATCCATTTTAAAACATCTCACACGATCTCCAAACGACGCATGCTGACAGGCGATTATAATGTTTTACCCACATTTCGAACACAATGGAACGTGTTTCAGAAGCTCATTCAATCATATGTGGAAGATAGCTTTTTGAATCTAGTTGAAATATTAAATTATCGATTTTAATTTCAACGCATTTCTCACCCGTACAAACAAATGGTAACTCCAAACGCTACCAAAACTGAAATCCGATAATAATACACTATTACGGATCTAATGGAATAGGTTTCGTCGAATTCCAAGACTGTGCACCGGAAGGCTATTTTAACTTGTCGATAAGTTCGAGCGATTTTCCCAACCATCGAAATCACTTAAAATTTCACCTTTAAATTTTTACTAACTCGATAATAAATCATAAAGAATTTATAATCACATTAAAATTTATTCTAATTCATTTTAAATCAAAATATGATTATTTACCGTTACTATATATTAAATCCCATTATTAAATTAAATATAGAAATTCCAAATTCAGCTTATCGACCTTTGATTCCATCCAAAAATTCAAGGTTATAATTAAAATCCATCTAGACTTAAAATGAATCTTTGAAACCATCTTCATAACCATTTACATCCAGATTCATCAATTATCCCTATTTCACATATTTAATTATTATTATTCAAATCCAGTTGAATTACCATATTTGAAATTTTAACTAATTATATTGATTTAACCAAAATCTTCTTATTTCAAATCAAATTAAAATTCTCATTCAACATTTAAAATGAATTAAATGTCCAAAATCTAACAACCAAAATTCTGAGTCGTTACAGAAATGCTCCAAACAAAACATTATGGTCAATGAAAAGGCTAATACATCGCCTCAAATAGCACCATAATAAAATAATGTGTATATATATAAATGCAAAAATTTATAACTAAGCTAAGGGTGATTCCAAGTATTAAGAATACTACATTATTGTTATATGACAACAATGTAATTATAAAAGCTCACTAGAAGTCGAGAAACGCACTCTTACTAGTTTCACATGGTAAAGGTAGTTTATCAACATTGAAGAGAGTTGATTGTTACAGTAGAAAATAAGAACGACATAGCAGATTCATTCGTGAATGGTCTAGCTCAATCAGTTCTCATCAAACTAGTCGAAGGGTTGGGATAGAGATTCCATAATTGGCCCCAAATGCAAGTGAGAAATTGATATAATTAGAGGTATGCCCTAGGGGCAATTTTGTAATTATAATAAATTATTGACTCTGTAATAAAATATCATTTGAAATCAAAGGCGTTTTTTCCATTTATGCTTGATATAATGTGTTATATAATTATATATTTAATTAAAAGCATATTTAATAAAAATCCATAAATAGTGTATTTTGTGATTGTAATTGCAATGCGTTGTAACCATGAGCAATTTATCACAATACTATAAACACATTGTTTTAAATATTCCTAATCAAAATGTATCAAAACTAGATATCAATACATCCATTGTGACTAGAATATGCAAGGCTCTCCAAATGTTGGATAGTGTATTACTCATGGCTGTTGGAGGCCTGAAGGGACTACGTACTAATAATTATTGGATAATTATGGAATGACTAATTCAGCAGTTTTCTATTGGTTAATATAAATAAGGTCAAATAAAAATTATCGATGTGACAATATTACACAATTCTCTTGACTTGAGAATACTATCGAGCTTCAATGTGGAAAGTTTGCTTTGAATATAGTTAAATCGCAGCACGACGTCCATCAAATGACTATAGTTGGGTCGAGTGGAAGCATTGGAAATCAAATGCTATTTAATAAAGAATTCATCTCCCTGGTTATATAAGGTTAGTGTCATGGTCAGCTAAATCCAATTCAAAGTCAAATTCTTTTGCTAGAGAAATTTGATTAATATAATTGTTATTATTGAACCTAGGACTTTGTGCTTGAACTATAAAGTTGAGTATGGATAATATTGGAACTTTGACTGTTATCAGATTCCATAAGTCCTAATATGTTATAGTTTTAACGGACAGAATTGGTGTAAATAATTATCACTAGTGCTTAAAATAATAAAATTGGATTTTACCAAAGCTATGTAAGTGATGAATTTGGTCATAATGTAACACCACTAGCTAAGATGACATATGAACATTATTATTCGAACCATTTGATATTAATCGTTGAGCGAATTACACCTAAGAGCCACCAGCCAAATTGTCGAATAGTCCGCCTACCACCTAATTTAATTAATTATTATTGTTATAAATTAATTGAATCAATTAATGTTTATGAAATATTTATACTAAAATTTTGCTTGATTTATGTTGAAAATAGTACGTATATAAAAGATCTATACACACAAAACAATATATGATATCAATATACGTTTACTTGAATTGATTAGGAGGATCTTAAAGGGACTTGATTTGGTCGGCCATAGCTGAAGTATAAGGGTGTTGGATTTGATTCATGTAACAACCCAATATTTTCGGCCATTCGTATCCACACATGCCGGACTTGAATTGCTCAAAATACCGCATTGTAAATAAATTTGGAGAAAATGAAATACAAATCACAGAATCACAAACACAGAAATATCAGAATAACTCGCAGCGGAAATTAAAATACCATAGTAGTTCATGAAGCTACTATAACAAACTCTCAAAACATAATACATATATCAGTCTGAAAAACATATACAACAGAAATCTCAAATACATAGCAGTTTATAAATACCAGAGCTAAAATAGAAAAACTGAAACTGAAAATAAATAGATAACCAGACAAGCAGAATCTCCAACGATTCCCAGCTCCAGAAAAGAAATCCAAAGCTAAGCTGTAAATACTCAGGCTGACCCGAGCGTAAAGTAAAACACAAAACACTCGAGTCAGGACATATGTACTTATATATTGTAAACCAACTCAAGTGAACTATAGTACTAATGTACAATAACTTAAAGGATGCTTAGGATCGCCCATCCTTTAAGGATCAGTTAAACTATAAACTAAATACATCCCGTGGTTAAAATTTGGAAATAGTTTATATTTGAAAACAAATTACTTCATTTTAAATCATAAAATGAAGCTATTATATTTAATAATTAAATTATTAAATTTCCAAAATTTTAATCTTTCAAAACTCATTTATTCACTTAAATTTATTAAAAACAATGAAATTCAACTTTCGCAGCATTTAGAAAATGCTACAGAAAGTTACATTCAAAATAGTTCAATTTAACCAAAGACAACATTTAAGAATGCTGTAATAAGTTACATTAGTTTTAAGGAAACATAGTTAAATTTGATATTATAGCACTTACAAAAATGCTATAATAGCCTTTAATTAAATTTAGCCATTTAGTTCATTATTATCAACTACAGCATTTACAATTGCTGTAAAATCATTTACATTAGAAAAATAGCATTTCAAAAGATGCAGTTAATTAACTTCAAATATTCAATCTAATTTCACAAACAGTTATATTTTTATTTAAATCATTTTCAACTTATCAAATCACATATTTTCACTTTTAAAATTATCATTTTATTTTCCTTAAATTCATGATTTTATAAAGTTAAATTTCCATTCAAAAATCAATATTTAATAATAATTCACTTATTAAATTCTAACACTAAATTTAAATGCATTAAATTCAATTTTTACTTAAACTTAAGTTTAAATTTCAAATATAACTTAATTTCATTTTTATTTACTTAACTTAAAATTCACATTTAAGCCAAATTCACAAATTTTCAATTTTAGTTATATTCCAAAATTTCAACTTAAATATTCATTCATTTCATATTTTAACTTTATTCAATAATCATTAATATATTATAAAATCATGTTTAAATTCATTTTTATCCAAATTATCATAAATTTATCATAATTCATGTTTAATTTAAATTTTAATTATCACCAAATTAAAATTTCCCAAACAAACTTACATTTCAAATTTTCTAACCTCCATAATTTATTTAACTTATAAATTTTCAGAAAATCCATAATACTTTACAAAAATCATTTTTTTATCAAATTTAAATAAAATATTATAATATTTTCATTTCTAAAATATTTTAAATTTTTTAGAAAAACAAATTTTAACCACGGGTCTGTATTTCATTTTCTAACCTAGGTAAAGTGATACGGGTAATATATCATTTCAACCTAAAATTTATAAAGAAAACCCGGGTTTTATCCTTTCAAACCCGCAATCCCAAGTAAATGAAATAATTTGAAAATCGTTCAGGCCTATCATTTCAGCCCATAATGATTTTCCCTTATTCTAATGTCCATTCGGGTATGTATCATTTCAAACCATAGTGATTCTAATCTAGAGGGAACTTGCAGTGTGATAAACTGATATAAATAACAGAACAACATAATATAACAGTAATATATGATATAACAGGTGTTTAATCATGAGTGAACATCATACAATCATAGTATAGCAAATATAATATGGTTATGCATTATACAGATTCACAAGTGGTCAGTTTACTCGTTATATAGGTATACAATGTCTGGTGAGAATAACTCACAGGTTTGAGCTGGAGACAGAACGACGAATGCACGGATGAGATCCAGACAAGCACGATAACATGACACAGAGATGAGTGGAAGAGCCAAAGTATCAATTCCCTTGAATACAAGTCACACAAAACAATATAATATACATAAGCATTCAAATTCAAATACGATAAACTAAGATAGAGTTGACTGCACAAATCAAAGCAGAATTGCTTTGCACTTGCTTCCAACTTCCATTGGGCTCGACCATAGGTAAAATGCAAGGCTAAGGCAAGGTTTTTGGGTCAGGTTTGGGTTGCTAAGGGTCAGCCTAACATGCTAGAATGTGGTGCAAAAGTTGTGGAGATGGAAACAACAACAACAATCAACATACACATGGTTTCAAGCCAAAGTTTGGCTCGGCCAAAGCCACTAGGGTCATGGCCTTCACTGTGGGGTCCAAGACGATGATGTGGCCAAGAGTCTAGTTGGTGCTGGAGGTGGTGGAGGTGGTGTTTGTGGCGGCCATGGGGTGTGGAAGGCGGTGGATACATGGTAGAGCTCGGCCAAGACAAGGGTATGGAGTTTTGCTGGAATTTAGGTGATGGATCATCCACTTTGAGGCACGGCTTGGAGTTTGTCTAGAGAGGAGTTGATGATGGTGGTATTCTCAGGTGGTGTTGAAGGCAGCAGGGCATGGAGAGGAGGTTGGCGGAACCTATGATGAAGAAGAACAAGTGCAAAACTCAAATCAAAGAAGAATAAAAGTAAAACAAAAGAGAAGAAAAGAAATTTACCCAAACTTTTCTCAATAGCAATGGCCGAAATTTTTTTTGTTTCAGAAATGAGAAATGAATGTACATGAATAGAAAATAGAGTATGCAGCTGAAGAAGTAGATAGTAAAGGCTAATTGAATGAAAAGTTAGGTTAAATGTGAAAAGGTGGAAGAAAAAGGCCATTGGAAACCAAAAGTCATAACCTTTTCAAATTACTTTTAATTTCTTTATATAAGTTTAAATATCTAAAAATAATAATAATTTAAATTAAAATTTCGAAAATATAACAAAATATAATATACAAATAAGTAATTATTAATTATATATGGTAAAAATAAGAAAATAGCACCAAATATGAAGACTAGTTTAGAAAAATTGAAAATAAACAGAATAAACTTTGGAAAATTTATATGAACTTGAAAAATATTTATAAATAAAGATAATAACATAAAATAAAAATGCATTCACAGAAATAAATAAATAAATTTTAATTAAATATAACTTAAATGAAGAAAATAGCAGAAAAATAGAAATAGCCCTTTAAAATAGGAAATAAATGCAATAAACTTTGAAAAAATTAGAACATCACTTTAAAAATGATTTTAAAAATAAAATATATATCTAACATGTCATATAACAAATATTAGAACATGATAGGACAAATAAAATATTATTTATATAATTTAAAATAGATAATTTTATTAAATAAATCAATTTACATACAATATTGTAAAAAGCATAACTTTCACAATATAAATCAGATTTCAACGAAGCGAAAAATAGTAGTATTAAAATTTAATCTATTTTTATAATAAAAGATAAAATTCAAAAATTTATATTTTAAATTTAAAAGTCAAAGTTTGACCAGATTGACCAAAAATCAACCTTTTTTTGAAATATTCAATTTATTCAGGTTTGAAATTATAATTCACACAAAATCAAAGTATACTCTTAAAATAACAATTTTTTTTTTCACTTTAATAAATATAATAATTTTTCAAATAAAATAATCAAAATAAACAATTAAAATAAATCACAAAATTCAGGGTTGTTACACTCTCCCCCACTCATATCTTTTCGTCCTCGAAAAGAACGAACAAGGAAAATAAGGAAAAGCAAGATAGAAAAAAAATAGTACCTGAAAAAAATAATTCCTGATTCGAAGCACGAATGCTCTCCTCCTTCTCCCAGGTACATTCTCGATCATCAGTACTTACACAGTACTTTGACCAGACTAACAGATTCCCCTTTTAGCTGCTTCGTACCTCTACTGATAATACAAAGTGGCTAGAGGAGATGTGAGACGTGGAATACATCATGCACTCCAGAAAGTTTCTTAGGAAAATCTAAACGATAATCCAAAGAACCAATTCTTTCCACAATGCGGAAAGAACCATCAAAGAAGAAGAAGGTAGAAGTAGCTAGAAGGGAGAATAGGTTGAAAGAAAAGGATGAACCATATTTAAAACCATGTTAGTTTCAATTTAAAATTTATATTTAACATTCTAAACAATTTATAATCTGATAAATTGTCATTTGATTCAAATTTGTTAGTTCGAAGTAAACAATATTTAAAAATTCTAAATTATTTAGACAAGTAAAGTAATGATCAAAATATCCTTTATATAATATACTTTATCAAAATACTTTTATAACTCGATGTCTTAACAAGTTTACTTTCGTTCCTACAGACTCTGGCCATGCGTTGATCAGGCGCAAAGCTAGAGTTCTCCAGGTACTTGGTAGACTTGTTTCAACACCCAGTGAAAATACTGGAAAACCATTTTTAAAACAACAGATATGGAAAGTACAATCCAAACAAATCAACCAAACCAAAAACATTTGTCTAACCATGAATCACAGATACACAATGGTTACGCCTGGATCCTCCAGGAAACAATTTGTATCCGTTAGCTTTCTCAGCCCTGCGATTTACGCCATGATGACTAGTAGAGTGCAGGATACACAATGGTTACGCCTGGATCCCCCAGGAAACAATCCATACCCCTAGGCCGTCTCAGCCAGGCAGTTTCGCTACTAATGCGACCTACATAGATTGCAGGATACACAATGGTTACGCGTAGATCCCTCAGGAAACAATCTATACCCCTAAGCCAACTCAGCCAGGCAGTTGCGCTATGCACTCGTACTCGTAAGACCATGGAGATCGCCATGGAATTCGATGGACGCTCGAGTACCATATCCGGAACACCCAAATCAAAGAGAATAATATCGATAGAATGAACCCACAGTGTGACCACAAAGCGGATATCGAGCAGAAGGCACTTTCCATAACTTTACTTCGAAAATATGCATCATATAGTACCTTTCAAAATCACTTTCAAATATCATACTTATATAAAGTCCATTATGTATAATATTTCATTTCAAATCGAATACTTTCAAAAATCAATTGTATATCGAATCACACTTATATAGACTTCGATTATATAAGATTTCAATTTACAAATTGAGTACCTTTACAAATCAATAGTTTCAAATCACTTCATACTTATACAAATCAATTTTATATAAGTTCGATAACTCCCAAATCAAAGTATTTAAATAAACAAGGTTCCCAATTTCAAACCAGTTCAATATTAATTCAGTTTCAAAATCATATATGATTTCACCAAATCATTTCTTCCTAATTACATATATTCAGTTTCAATGTTTCTTAAAACAATAGATTTAGAAAATAATCCAATTTCCCAAATCAACATAAATTTAGGTCAAACAAATTCATTTCCATTTCAAACATATATTCACTTTCAAAAAATCATAATACCTCCAAAGTTATAAATCCTTCGAAACCAAAATACTTGAAATCATTACACTTTGAAAATCATAACATTTTGAAATCATACATTTGAAACCATAAAACATTCCTTTAATTCTTTACATTTCATGAATTTATTCAATTAAACCCAAATCTAAAATTTCAAATTTTAATTCAATTCAAACCATCATTTTCAATTCAATTTAGTTTTTCAACAACACCTTCAAACTATTTATTTCTATATGAAAAATCCAATTTACCATTGGAAGGATTGTTGTTCTATATATATACTTTATTCAAAACATTTCAAATTAATATTTCATACCAGAATAATTCAACATAGCCTTATTTATTTCACTCAACAAACAGTTTCAAACTTATATAAATCATCTTACTTTATACATTAATCATAAAAAACTAAACTTATATTCTTTATCAAATACGTTATACCTTTCAAAATTGCTTCGCTTTGAAAAGTTAACCTTGATTTGGAAGTGTTCGAACCTTCAAAATAGTCAAAGAGATCATATTTTCAATTAAAGAGTGGGAAATCACCATCAAATCAGAATCTCGAGGACTGAACACCAGCTTACTATAAACCATTTCAAATTTATATATATATACATATATCTTTCGAATATCAAACCATACTTCAAAATTATGAAATCAAAATTTGCTTTCACAAAATCACTCGCATAGCAAAGTTACTAGAGTGGCCTCTCCCCTACTCAGAAACTCGAAAATCAATGTCGATGATGCATGCATTCATCACCGAAATCATTTTCCAACGACATAAGTGAGTTCTGGACTTTTATTTTCTTGGAACTTCTTTGAAATATCTTTGAAATCATTGGAATTCATTTGAATAGATTTGGAACATTTCATTCGAAGAAATATCTTTAAATCATATTATTATTATATATATTCCTAAATCTTAAAACCAATTTCAAAACACCAGAGTTCGATTCCTCGAAATTCAACATTCAAAACTCTTCAGTTATAAATCATTTTGTATATAAGTCAAATTCGTAAAAAAAATTCATAATTTCAAATCCTTTCGAAATTTCAAATTTCCATTTAAAAGGTACAAAAATCCTTATTGAAAACATTTCACTTTTATATAAAATAAGGCCATCCTTATCAAAATAATAATTTCGATATATGCATAATTCCATAATATAACTAAACACAAATTTCCAAGGGATGATTCAAGGATGGATTTCAAAACAAACACAAGGGATGATTCAAGATTAGATTTCAAACAAACAGAGATTCAAATTTAAAGTACTCTAATCAAATAGAATTCTGGTTTGAGGATAAGCTCGAACGAAGATTAGATAATTTTATTACCAAATAGAAGATGATAAGCCTATATAAATCACAGACGACTTTAACCGGTCAACCGTGACTTCAGGAATATAATCAATTCGGAAATCTAAGGCAAATCGACATTTGATCGCCAGAGGTAGAATCCGGGTAGAGCGGAAAATAGATAGCATTGTAAACCGAGGATATAGAAATGTCCGGCGAATCAATGCCAATTGTAAAGAAGTTTCACCCTTTTACAAATCATTCAAAGATTGGCGGAATCACCGACCTTGAGAGAGGTCATTCCAAAGTGGAGTTATGGAATGCATTGTAAATCAAAATGGATAAAATAGAGAGGGCAAGACTGGATTTAAGAACAAGTGGGAGTGTTCCAAAGTTCAAGGAATCCAAATCGATAGGAATCCTAACCAAGAGATTTCTACCAAGGTGGATACAGAAGGAATGAAGCTTAGAAAATCTTGGTTTCAAAATAAGAAGATTTTTATGCCAAAATAATCTTTGAAAATACTTTAAAAATCATTTGGAAATCATTTTATACTTCGAAAATACGTTCTCTCACAAAGAAAGGATTCTGAGATTGATTTCACTCATTCTAGGGTATTTCTACCATATCTCTAATGAGTTTTTGCTCCGCGGGCTATTGTTTGCCTAAAACTAAGGCTCTGATACCAACTGTAACAACCCAATATTTTCAGCCATTCGCATCCACACATGCCGGACTTGAATTGCTCAAAATACCGCATTGTAAATAAATTTGGAGAAAATGAAATACAAATCGCAGAATCATAGACAAAGAAATATCAGAATAACTCGCAGCGGAAATTAAAATACCATAGTAGTTCATGAAGCTACTATAACAAACTCTCAAAACATAATACATATATTAGTCTGAAAAACATATACAATAGAAATCTCAAATACATAGCAGTTTATAAATACCAAAGATGAAATAAAACAACTGAAACTTAAAAGAAATAGATAACTAGACAAGCAGAATCTCCAGCGATTCCTAGCTCCAGAAAAGAAATCCAAAGCTAAGCTGTAAATACTCAGGCTGACCCGAGCGTAAAGTAAAACACAAAACACTCGAGTCAGGACATATATACTTATATAATGTAAACCAACTCAAGTGAACTCTAGTACTAATGTACAATAACTTAAAGGATGCTTGGGATCGCCCATCCTTTAAGGATCAGTTAAACTATAAATAAAATACATCCCGTGGTTAAAATTTCGAAATAGTTTATATTTCAAAACAAATTACTTCATTTAAATCAATAAAATGAAGCTATTATATTTAATAATTAAATTATTAAATTTCCAAAATTTTAATCTTTCAAAACTCATTTATTCCCTTAAATTGATTAAAAATAATGAAATTCAACTTTCGCAGCATTTAGAAAATGCTACAGAAAGTTACATTCAAAATAGTTCAATTTAACAAAAGGCAACATTTAAGAATGCTGTAATAGGATACATTAGTTTTAAAGAAACTTAGTTAAATTCAACAATTATAGCACTTACAAAAATGCTATAATAGCCTTTAATTAAATTTAGCCATTTAGTTCATTATTATCAACTACGGCATTTACAATTGCTGTAAAATCATTTACATTAGAATAATAGCATTTCAAAAGATGCAATTAATTAACTTTAAATATTCAATCTAATTTCACAAACAATTATATTTTTATTTAAATCATTTTCAACTTATCAAATCACATATTTTCACTTTTAAAATTATCATTTTAGTTTCCTTAAATTCATGATTTTATAAAGTTAAATTTGCATTCAAAAATCAATATTTAATAATAATTCATTTATTAAATTCCAACACTAAATTTAAATTCATTAAATTAAATTTTTTACTTAAACTTAATTTTAAATTTCAAATATAACTTCATTCCATTTTTATTTACTTAACTTAAAATTCACATTTAAGCCAAATTCACAAATTTCCAATTTTAGTTATATTCCAAAATTTCAACTTAAATATTCATTCATTTCATTTTTTAACTTTATTCAAAAATCATTAATATATTATAAAATCATTTTTAAATTCATTTTTATCCAAATTGTCATAAATTTATCATAATTCATGTTTAATTTAAATTCTAATTATCACCAAATTAAAATTTCCCAAACAAACTTACATTTCAAATTTTCTAACCTCCATAATTTATTTAACTTATAAATTTTCAGATCCATAATACTTTACAAAAATCATTTTTTATCAAATTTAAACAAAATATTATAATATTTGCATTTCTAAAATATTTTAAAATTTTTAGAAAAACAAATTTTAACTACGGCTCTGTATTTCATTTTCTAGCCTAGGTAAAGTGATACGGGTACTATATAATTTCAACCCGTAATTTACAAAGAAAACCCGGGTTTTATCATTTCAAACCCGCAATCCCAAGTAAATGAAATAATTTGAAAATCTTTCAGGCCTATCATTTCAGCCCATAACGATTTTCCCCTATTCTAAAGTCCATTCGGGTATGTATCATTTCAACGTATAGTGATTCTAAACTAAAGGGAACTTGCCGTGTGATAAACTGATATAAATAACAGAACGGTATAATATAATAGTAATATATGATATAACAGGTGTTTAAGCATGAGTGAACATCATATAATCATAGCAAATATAATATGGTTATGCATTATACAGATTCACAAGTGGTAAGTTTACTAGTTATATAGGTATACAATGTCTGGTGAGAATAACTCACAGGTTTGAGCTGGAGACACAACGACGAATGCACGAATGAGATCTAGACAAGCATGATAACACAACACAGAGATGAGTGGAAGAGCCAAAGTATCAATTCCCTTGAATACAAGTCACACAAAACAATATAATATAAAATACATAAGCTTTCAAATTCAAATACGATAAACTAAGATAGAGTTGACTGCACAAATCAAAGCAGAATTGCTTCGCACTTGCTTCCAACTTCCATTGGGCTTGGCCATAGGTGAAATGAAAGGCTAAGGAATGGTTTTTGGGTCAGGTTTGGGTTGCTAAGGGTCGGCCTAACATGCTAGAAGGTGGTGCAAAAGTGGTGGAGATGGAAACAACAACAACAATCAACATACACATGGTTTCAAGCCAAAGTTTGCCTCGCCAAGGCCACTAGGGTCACGGCCTTCACTGTGGGGTCCAAGATAATGATGAGGCCGAGAGTTCAGGTGGTGCTGGAGGTGGTGTTGGTGGCGGCCATGGGGTGTGGAAGGTGGTGGATACATGGTAGAGCTCGGCCAAGGCAAGTGTATGGAGTTTTGTTGGAATTTAGGTGATGGATCATCCACTTTGAGGCACGGCTTGGGGTTTGGCTAGAGAGGAGGTGATGATCGTGGTGTTCTCAGGTGGTGGTGAAGGCGGCAGGGCATGGAGAGGAGGATGGCGGTACCTATGATGAAGAAGAACAAGTGCAAAACTCAAATCAAAGAAGAATAAAAGTAAAACAAAAGAGAAGAAAAGAAATTTACCCAAACTTTTCTCAATAGCAATGGCCGAATTTTTTTTTGTTTTAGAAATGAAAAATGAATGTACATGAATATAAAATAGAGTATGCAGCTAAAGAAGTGGATAGTAAAGGCTAATTGAATGAAAAGTTAGGTTAAATGTGAAAAGGTGGAAGATAAAAGGCCATTGGAAACTAAAAGTCATAACCTTTTCAAATTGCTTTTAATTTCTTTATATAAGTTTAAATATCTGAAAATAATAATAATTTCAGTTTAAATTTCGAAAATATAACAAAATATAAAATATAAATAAGTAATTATTAATTATATATGGTAAAAATAAGAAAATAGCACCAAATAGAAGACTAGTCTAGAAAAATTGAAAATAAACAGAATAAACTTTGGAAAATTTATATGGACTTGGAAAATATTTATAAATAAAGATAATAACATAAAATAAAAATGAATTCACAAATAAATAAATAAATTTTAATTAAATATAACTTAAATGAAGAAAATAGAAGAAAAATAGAAATAGCCCTTTAAAAATAGGAAATAAATGCAATAAACTTTGGAAAAATTATAACATCGCTTTAAAAATGCTTTTAAAAATAAAATATATATCTAACATGCCATATAACAAATATGAGTACATGATAGGACAAATAAAATATTATTTATATAATTCAAAATAGACAATTTTATTAAATAAATCAATTTACATACAATATTGTAAAAAACATAACTTTCACAATATAAATCGGATTTCAACGAAACGAAAAACAGTAGTATTAAAATTTAATATATTTTCATAATAAAAGATAAAATTCAAAAATTCAAAATTTTAAATTTAAAAGTCTAAGTTTGACCAGATTGACCAAAAATCCACTTTTTTTTGGAAATATCCATTTTATTCAGGTTTGAAATTATAATTCACATAAAATCAAAATATACTCTTAAAATAACAATTTTTTTTCATTTTAATAAATATAATAAATTTTCAAATAAAATAATCAAAATAAACAATTAAAATATATCATGAAATTCAGAGTTGTTACAATTCGTAAGTGGGGTTTGATTTAGAAGTGATATTTGTGGATCCGGATCGACTTTTGATACTCTCTTTCTTTATTATTTAAATAGTCTTAACCCTTATTTTTGCACTCCCTTTTGGCTTCCCCAATCATAACATCAGGCCGAACCCCTCTACCCTCTTTCACCATTAATTAAAGCTTCAACCAATACAAATTCAAGTAAAACAGGACATCGATGTGTAGTGCTTTCAGTCTGGTAACTCTTTTTAGAAGGATTTGAATTCAGGTTCGAATAGAATCAACTGATTCAGCATTCAAGGTATATTTTTCTAGGCTATAGTAAGGCAATATTCTTTTTTGCAATTTGTATACATATATATATATTTGCTCATCATATGATTCGTGTGTAGTTAGACCGATTGTATTATCATGAATCCCTGTATACGTGTTGTCAACTTTAGTTGTCAACATACACACACATATATACATTGTACTAGTAGTAATAATTGTATATATGTATGTATGTATGTGTATATAAACTTTCAACTACAAAATTTAAAATTATTTTTTTTTGGAATTTAATAATATTTCAAAATCATTTTTATAACAAAATTTGATTTTAACATATATAAATAAATACAAAATATGCATATACATATATAATTAAACTATATATTACAGTCATTTCAGAAAATATAATATATATATATATATATTATTTTAAAATTTGTATATATATAAATTATTTAAATATATTACATTACATCAATTTGTTATACATACTCCAAAATACATACATATACAAATATATTTATATATAATTTTAATATAAAATTATAAGTATAATTAAATTTATTTTTAAAATAAGAAACTAATTTTTTGAACGTGTCCATATGAAAATTATTTAATTGATTAAAAAATATAGAATTAAAACTACGAGTTTAGAAAAAAATGATTTTGCTAATAATTTTATAGCCAAATACACACACGGATATACATATACATATACATATATATATATATATAATTTTGTACATTTACATTTAAATATATAATGCAACTTATATTTTAATTTATAAATATATATTTTAACAATCATGTATATATATTCGAAAGAAGAAAAATTTTATTGTCGCAAGTGCATATATATACATATATACACATTATTAAATTGTAATTTACTGTTTTAAATTTGAAATTGAAAGATATTTTAAAATCTAGATCAGGATCTATAATATAAAATTTGAATTTATATTTAACTTTCAATTATACTTATATTTCAAAATATTATTATAATATAATGTTGTATATATATGTTTGTTTGTTTATTTTATTATGAATATAACTCTATATCACATTGAATTATATATATATATATATATATATATATAGAGGTGCGTACACACACACACGACATCACATATGTATAAGGAGGGGTAATCATGTCTGTTAACACTTATATACGGACATGTTAAACCTTATACATAGTATATGTTGCACATGTACGTAAGCACATATACGTATACGATATGCATATTTATATTATATAATACTAATATAACATTAAGATAAGTCTATATTTACAATTCAAATGAAATATTGATTTTATTTGAAATTAATTTCGACGGATCTAAATAAATCTAGACTTCATAGGCCCAATAAGGTCTAATATGAAATAATTTATTTTGAAATTTACCTATTTAACGTATTGCATGCTGGTCCAGATCCAACAATACAAGCAAAATGGAAGATGAGAACACCCCTAATCAATCTGTTATAATGCCATATCTTTCATTTTACATGCATCCTAACTTAAGATATTTCAATGATCTCTCACATCAATAATGTAATATCCATTTTTGTGGATTTAGATTGAATACTTCACTTAATAACTACTCATATCTAATTATCAATTATATATAGTAACATGAAAAATATCACCTCATAACCTTCAGCCCTAGTTAATAATAGTAAACCCAATAAACTCAATAATTGAACTACGATACAACCTTACAATTACTCAAATATCCTCCGTCAATAAAAGGGATTATATTGAGTTAAAATACTCAATTAACCATGACACTTAACTCAAATGACCGTTGTTCAATGACCCCACCTCCTGGTTGGGCTCTTATAACGACCCGGAATTTTCGACCTCGAAAATTCGACACTAATACGTTCATTGGAGTAGTGTCGAGCAATCGAATGTCAGAAATCCCTGATTGTTAGTGTAAGAAAAAGAGGTAGAAGGAGAAAACACAAGGCACAACAAAGAATCTCACATTCACAGCGGATTAAAATATAACATCAAATAATAGCATTTGTACAATGAAAAAGCTGTAATTGTCATTTTACATTCAATATATATATCAGAGTACAATCAAAATTGGACAGTTGTAACAACTTGTCCAGAACATAAACAAACAACTCCAATACACAACGGGGTATACGCCATACGTTCCTGCCATCCAGCTCGCCACCTGAGCTCCAGAACGTTCCTACTTGAAAATCTATAATACTCGGTATGACCCCGAGCATTACATTAAAGTAACACCCAATTCAGGTTGGAAACCAGCGTGAGTAAACTCGAATAATTTGAAGTACCAAGTTATAAAACTTATTTGAAATCCTGGGGTAAGTCGTATATTTCTACGAGTTCTTAGTCACTTATTACAAATTAAATCTAAGAATCTGTTACTTAGTTAAAAAGGCCATGTTACTTAATTTATTCCATCCAGCCTATTTGATTTTAAAACCAAATTTATAAAGAATTTGTAGATTACTAATCAAAGTGGTTACGAGTATTTGTTGATACCCGACCCCGGTCTCTTCGAATTCAATGTCATTTTTAATCCAAGTTGTTTAAGTTAATACAATTCAGTTTCAAATACAAGATGTCACATTTACACAGCAATTTATCATTGATAGATAACCTACATTATCACAGTACATGACGAATTATTAGACTAGATATTAATCCAATTATTCAATACAATTCGATCATCCATAAGCAAGATTAATTTGTTACCCAATCTAATTAATTTAATTAACACAAAATAAATTAATTACCTTTAAATCCTGCTTAGTTAACATTTATTAAACCATTTAATTAATTATTGAAATTAATTAGTTATTCTTTAATCACTTAACCATTCATATTAATTTATTATCCTTTAATTAATTAATGATCCTTAAATTAAATTAATTAACTATCCGATATTTCTTAAGTTAATTAATTAACCCTTAATTACTTAAGTCCTTAATTAATCTAAGATAAACCATAAATTAATTAACACTTAATTACTTAAGTCCTTAATTAATCTAAGATAAACCATTAATTAATTAACACTTAATTACTTAAGTCCTTAATTAATCTAAGGTAAACCATTAATTAATTAACCCTTAATTACTTAATCAAATCATTGATAAATTTCATTTGAAATCACATAGAAATATAATTAAATAATTAACTTATTATATAATTATATTAAACCAAATGATTTAAATTCAAAAACATTTAATTTACAATTTATACTTAAAACTTTTCTAATATTTAACTTTGAAACCTTGCTAACATTTTCTTTACTTTGAAAACCTTTCATTTCTTTGCTTTTGAACTGTTAACAATTCTACCTTTGCTTTAACCCCTATTTAAAACATCCCATCGAAAATACCCAGGCCCATGCTTAAAATTTCCGAGTTAATCTTCGAGCTTTATTCCTTCTTGAAAATCTCGAGTATGACTCGAAGCCACACCCTATCTTTCCCGAAGCCAAAAACACTCAGCTATCATCTGATACAAGGAAACATACGTGCACGTGCACAGACACATGCCGTCACTCCAATCATCGATGTCATCGCCGACCAGTCAATCTTGACCTCCCTACTCCATTTCGACCACCAGAGCTTCAAATCGAACATAAAAACGAGAATGAGCATGCTCGAATCCATCCTGGAACGAACCCATCACCCTAGAACCCCTCCCCCTCCCCCCGTGCTGCCACCTCCGGCCACCAAGAGCATTGACACTTCGACCAACCCTTCGCCGTGGGCCCACGCATCCATTCCTCCACCTACGATCAAGTCCGATGGACCCATGTCGGAGAAATGGACTCGAAACATTGACAAACCTATTAGGGCTTTAAACCATACAACGTCGTCGTTCATCCCCTATGGTGATTGACAAATCCATTCACCATTTTTCCTAAGAGCCCCGACTTTCCAGCCTGCTCCAGCCAAAACCTCGACCCTTCGCCGATCACCGATTCAATCGAGCAATGCTGTTTTACTCAAAAACTAACTCGATTTTCAAACTTAAAAACTTTGGTTATACTTTTAAAAATCCTAGTTTTTTAATATGAATCAGATGATATAAGCAAGAATCCAAATTTAAACAACTAATTTCCTGAGTTAATATGATTATCACCATAAATTTTTCTTCTCGGATCAACCTCTTGCTAACTATACTTTTTAGACATTTTTAAAAATAAGATTGAGTAAATTCAAACATAATTCCTTTTAACATCCTATCCTATAATTGTTTATTTAAAGAGGAATCAAATTTTGATAGATTTTTCTGGTCTGTTGAAATAAACAGAGATATTCGTATATATACACAGGCGTGCATGTAGTAGTTCGACCCATATGCCCAGACAATATTCTTTTAATCCATGCGAATCATATTTAAGTCATTACTACATCAATGGATGCATGAATAATCTATACAGATGATTAAACTTAAGAAGGTTCAAGTTTACAAACCGAGTTGATGAATAGAGGAATGCTAAATCTAAAAAACTGGAAATTGATGTGAACTTGAAACTGCAAGCTTGAATTGAAACTACAATTTGATCTAGAACTGATCTTAGGTTGAAGACTTGAAGCTTTAATTTTTGTTTTAGCTTAGATGAAATTTGAAGAAATTGTTGTTGTTTTGTTTGATTTCACTGATTTCTTTTTTTTTTCTAGTGTTAATTTTGTTTGAGAGAATGGAAAGAAAGGATTTAGAAAGGAGAAAATGAATATGTATCTTCTATTCTCTCCACATTTATTGTTTACATTTCAAAGTAAAATAAATATAAGATGTTCCACTTGTTTTTGTGCATGTTATCTCAAGCTGCAAATGTTCAATGCCTATATTTTATTATTTTCGTATGTTATATGTTTAATATACTCATATGTTACGTCTTCGTTAATTTTTGTTTATATTTTAATTTTATACAAACCACCTTTATTTCAAGTATAAAAGAAAGTGTTTTAAACCTTTTCCTTAAATATTATTTCAAACTTAAGCTAAAATATTTTCTTAAATTAATAAATATTCATTCTTAGTGTTTTGAAAATATAAAATTATCTTTAACTAGCTTTTGAAACCAATGCTTCCAAAACACAATATATACACATACTTATATACTTTTATATGTATACACTTATAATTTTCAACATTATGGAGTTTGCATATATTTATTTATATCTTTATTAATTTATTATAAGATTCATCGTTTCCAGATATTTAATTATCGGAATACTATTTGTTCCATCTTATAAGTCAGTGTTTTAATGGTTAAAATCAGTTAATTACCAATTATCAGATGTCCAAAAATCCAGGTTATCGCATTCCTCCCCTTTTAAAACTTTTCTTCCTTGACAAGGAACGAAGCCAAAATTTATTTAAAATACTTATCATCAGTTAAATTACTTTTCGAACATTTTTAACTCTTAACTCTTTTATTTTAATTTTTTTAAAACACTTTAAAATCTATATAATATTGCCAAAATAGCTTTATAAAAATATTTTTTATAACTTGATGTCTCAATAAGTCCATCCTTGTTCTTACAAAAATTCGGTCATGCGTTGATCAGGCGTAGGACGAAAATCTATAAGTACTTGATAAACCCGTTTTCAACATCCAGTGAAAATACTTGGAAAATATTTTGTTGAAAATATAAAAAACATTTTTGAAAATATAGAAAACATTTTTGGCAAGAATGCTCTGGAAATCATCACCCGCTCCATGGTCGTAGTTAACCCGATGATTACGTCGCCATCCCGGCAAAACCATAGAAAACTGTGGGCACTCCGCGCCCCTTGATTACACCATGGAACCCGCCACAGATCGCAGCTACAGCCAGGGTTGAGTCACCATCATGGAAAAACCCATGTAAATGTAGGCATCAACGCCTCGAATTTTGCTGCCAAATGAAACTTCACCACTACTACATAGATCGCAGACTACATCAGTCGAGTCCCAATGTAGCCTATAGGCATTCACTACCATACGACTTTTGCTATGTCTTCATAGATCCCAGTCTACCGATGTTATCGCCCTTTCCGAAGAAATTAAACGTAGACCGTAGGCAATCGCTGCCCCTCGACTTCCACTATGGTCCACAGTAGATCGCAGTGACATCGAGTTACACTGTCGTCACAGCATAACCCAAATATCTCTTTATGCATCAGCGCCCTCGACTTTCTCCACCCATACACAATCCTCAGGAACTTCAATTTGTCCGGACTTCCTCCTAGGATCAAATTTAGAAACCCCCTTAGGAGTCAAGGCAGAACCGCCCTGCAGATCTCCTATGAAGTTCATTTCATGGGAGCGCCTTTTTCTCCAGAGCCAATCTCAAAACAATTTATACTATACACATATAGTATCTTTCACATCAAACTCTTTATATGAATTACACATAAATCTCCTTTACACCAAATCGATATCTCAAAATTGACGGTCCTCAACTTGGCTTTCCAAATTTCCAAAATTGATTTTTCCCAAAAATCAAAAACCCTACAAAATCCATGGGTTTCAAAAACCTTTTTCCCAAAAAATTTCTCATAAATTCATTTATATATATATAGATATATATAGTCTCGAAAAATCTTTGAATTACTTCATACTTATATAAATTCCCTTTTATGCTTTAAATATTTTCAAAAATCTTTTCTTCTGGTTTTAGATTCAACAAAGGGAAGATTATCATATGTAACAAATATACATAACTTTATTTGTGCCAAATCAAATATTCAAGTTTGATTTCCCTTATAAAGTTATTTTCCATATTACTTACTTTCATAAAGTGAATTTTAATCATAGAAATATCCAACTTCCACTTTTATTCATCATATATTTCTCAAATTATACTTTTCCATTTCAAAAATCATGTTTACATTTCTTTCAAAATTTTGAATATCTATTTCATTTAAGCCGGTACGATGTACATGTACCATCCGTATGCGATATCAAATCTGATCGCTCACTCGATCACATAATTTCACTTCCGAACTAGTATCGTCCACCCGACATTCTAGTGTGGACTCAGATCTGGTTTCTTAATCAGAAACCGTCACTCTCCTTGCATAGCCATAACTATGATAGAGAATTTCCAGAATCAATCAAAAATCCATATCCAAGGTTCACCGTTGAAAATCGAGTGAAAATCCCAACACGGATCGATATACTATCTCGAAATTCTGTGTCTGAATTTGGATCTAATCGTCAGGCGAATACAATAATATACGTATATCCTACATATTTATCTCCATTGATTATTAGCCCAATCTATTTTCTTTTTATTCACATACATATTGATTTCTATTTACTTACTCATAATTGACTCAATTTTCATTTGGATTGTCACCCGGTTCTTATCTCAATTGGTATTTAACTATAAACAGTTTGCACTCTGAACATCTTAAATTTAGGAAATAGTTTGAAAAAGCTTAAAATAGATATGTGGTTGAAAAATAATTATTAGTTGTAAATTAGCTGTAAAATAGTTAAGTAGTTATAAAATAGTTGTAAAATAGTCAAATAGTTGTAGAATAGTTAAATAATTACAAAATAGTGGTAAAATAATAATTAATTATAAAGTGGTTGTAAAATAAGTACACGATAGTTTGTTTTTTAAACAGAAATATTGCACAGTAAATAGCTAGGAAAAATAGAATTAAGAAAGTTTATATTAAAACAATGTATTTAAAAATAGTTTAAAGTCAAACTGTTCAATTTCCCATTTTCTTATTTAATTTTGATTTCAATTCCAATTAATCCACAACAAATTTCAAATTGAGCTAATTTCAATTCCAATCTCAACTTTAAACCATCTCGAATTATATAAATTCAAGTTCAATTTCCTAAAATGTTGATTTAACTTCTTAAATCAAATTAACCCTTATTTTTAATTCAACAACCTAAGTCTTAAACAATTTAATTTTGAATTCAAAATTTTGATATTCATTTTAAATTACTTTTAATTATTTCAAGTTTCAAGTGAGAGCTCAAAACTTTTTAAACAATTTTAAATCTTCAAAATCCAATTTATTTCCCAATTTTATTTTCAAATTTTGAAACCAATTCTTAACATTTTTAGTTTGCAAGTTCATTTTAAATGTTCTAATCTTAATGTTCAAAGTGATTTTATTTTCTTAATTTCAATTTTTATCTTTAAAAATCAAAATTACTTAAATAATTTGAAATTAATGTTTTATTACCATTTTACTTCTGCAAGGGGTGTATATTATCTCAAATCATATCTTAATTCATTTAAAACAATCCAATTCACAAGTCCATAGATTATTAATAACAATAGGATAATAGCAAAATATGTCAAAGTATATAAACATCCAAATTATTTAAAACATCCATCAATAACATCCATCACACATTCACAGAACTCAAACCTGTTTTGAAATCGCACATAATTCTCTTTTTAAATCAACCCATTTTACTTCCCTAAGTTAAATTTCAATTTTATCTTAAAATTTCAAATTCAGGTTGTTCATTCTAAACTTATTTAACTTCCCCTAAGTTAAATTCAATTCATTTAATCCAGTTAACCTTACTCAATTTGAATTCTCCATTTCAAATTTTAAATTTCTATCCTTCCCTACTAATAAGTTCAAAGACTTATTTTACTTTGGGTTTTTATATCACACTTCAAGGAAAAATTTAAAATTCAACACTTAGAGTTTATTCCAAATCATTTTTGATGTTATATATATCCCATATATATATACATATTTATGTCCTTTGCATACCTAGTTATACTTTAAATTTTAAACCACCTTTGGTTTTAATTCAGAACAAATTTCTTTAAAATTTTCAAATAATTCTTATTTTAAAGTAAGATTACATTCAAAAATATTCTGAATAATATTATTTATTATTTCTTTTGACATTTTGAAAACAATTTCAAATGTTTCTGGACTTAGAATTCAAAACTTCACAATTTAAATCCATTCTAATTTACAAGTTATACTTATCTAAAGGTTACTCCCTTAAAACATTTTATTTTGCTTTATTATTAGAAAACAAACATCTCATTATTAGACACAGTAACCATTTATTTTCTAGTTTGAATCCATTTTTAGCTTATCTAATTTGTATAGTTCATACTATTCAATTCCTATTTGGATAGATATATATACCACTTAAATTCTTATTTAATTTCAATAACCAATAACCAATTTCTTAATATATATAATAATTAGAAAATTTATTGCTTTATAAATCAAAATATAAGCTTATATAAAAATCATTTTTAAATCCATTTAGAAAAATCATTATATAAGAAAATAACAAGTACGCCCTCATACACACACACACACACACACTCAACTCATTCTAGTGTACTATTGACCCTATCCTTAATGTGTAAACCCACTAGAGCCAAGGTTCTTGCTAAACCTTCAGCACTCATACCAAATGTAACGACCCAGAATTTTCGACCTTGAAAATTCAACACTAATACGTTTACTGTAGCAGTGCCAAGCAATTGAAAGCCAAAAATCCCTGATTGTTAGGGTCAGAAGAAAGAGGTAGAAGAAGAAAACAGAAAGCACAACAAAAAATCTCACATTCGCAGCGGATTAAAATATAACTTCAAATAATAGCATTTATACAACAAAAAGCTGTAATTGTCAGTTTACATTCAATATATATATCATAGTACAATCAAAACTGGACAGTTGTAACAACTTGTCCCAGAACAAACAAACAACTCCAATACACTGCGGGATATACGCCATACGTTCCTACCATCCAACTAGCCACCAGAGCTTCAGAACGTCCCTACCTGAGAATCTATAATACTCGGTCTGACCCGAGCATTCCATTAAAGTAACACCCGAGTCAGGCTGGAAACCAGCGTGAGTAAACTCGAATAATTTGAAATACCAAGTTATAAAACTTATTTGAAATCCTGAGGAAATTCGATATTTCTACGAGTTCTTAATCACTTATTATAAATCTATATCTATGAATCTGTTACTAATAGAAGTGGTTTCGGGTATTTGCTGATACCCAACCTCGGTCCCTTCGAATTCAATGTCATTTTTAACCCAAGTTGTTTAAGTGAATACAATTCGGTTTTAAATACAAGATGTCACATTTACACAGCAATTTATCATTGATAGATAACCCATATTATCACAGTTCAACCTAAATATATCATATCACAGTACATCACGAATTATCAGACTAGGTATTAATCCAATCATTCAATACAATTCAATCATTCATAAGCAAGATTAATTTGTTACCCAATCTAACCAATTTAATTAACATAAAATAAAGTAATTGCCTTTAAATCCTGCTTAATTAACATTTATCAAACCATTTAATTAATTATTGAAATTAATAAATTATTCTTTAATCATTTAATCATTCATATTAATTTATTATCCTTTAATTAATTAATGATCCTTAAATTACATTAATTAATTATCCTATATTTCTTAGGTTAATTAATTAACCCTTAATTACTAAAGTCCTTAATTAATCTAAGGTAAACCATTAAACCCTAAATTACTTAAGTCCTTAATTAATCTAAGAAACCATTAATTAGTTAACCCTTAATTACTTAACAAATCATTATTAAATTTCATTTGAAATCATATAGAAATATAATTAAATAATTAACTTATTATATAATTATATTAAACCAAACAATTTAAATTCAAAAACATTTGATTTATAATTTATACTTCAAACTTGTTTAATATTAGAAACCTTGCTAACATTTTCTTTACTTTGAAAACCTTTCATTTCTTTGCTTTTGAACTGTTAACAATTCTACCTTTGCTTTAACCCCTGGTTAAAACATCCCATCGAAAATATCCGGGCCCATGCTGAAAATTTCCGAGTTATTCTTCGAGCTTCACTCCCTCTTGGAAATCTCGAGTACGACTCGAAGCCACACCCTATCTTTCCCGAAGCTAAAAACAATTAGCTACCATCTAATATAAGGAAACATATGTGCACGTGCACAAATGCACGCGGTTACTCCGATCATCGATGCCGTTGTCGCCTAGTCGACCTTGACCTCCCTACTCGATTTCGACCACCAGAGCTTCAAATCGAACACGAAAATGAGAATGAGCATGCTCGAACCCATCCTAGAACAAACCCATCACCCTAGAACCCATCCTCCCCCCTCCCCTCCTATGCTGCCACCTCCAGCCACCAAGAGCATCAACACTCTGACCAACTCTTCGACGTGGGCCCATGCACCTATCCCCCCACCTGCGATCAAGTCCGATGCACCCATGTCGAAGAAATCGACTCGAACACATTGACGAACCCATCAGGGCTTTAAACCCTACAACGTCATTGTTCATCCCCCATGGTGATAGATAAATCCTATTACCATTTTTCCTAAGAGCCCCGACCTCCTAGCCTGCTCCAGCCAAAATCTCGACCCTCCACCCTTCGCCAATCACCGGCAATTGAGCAATCTCTCGATTCTGTTCAACTCAAAAACTCGCTCGATTTTCAAACTTAAAAATTTTGATTTTACTTTTAAAAATCCTAGTTTTTGATATGAATCAGATGATATAAGCAACAATCCAGATGTAAACAACTAATTTCTTGAATTAATATGATTTTCACTGTAAAATTCTTCTTCCTGGATCAATCTCTTGCAAACTATACTTTTTAAACATTTTTAAAAATAAGATTGAGTAAATTCAAACATAATTCCCTTAAACATCCTATCCTATAATTGTTTATTTAAAGAGGAATCAAATTTTGATAGAGTTTTCTGGTCTGTTGAAATAAACAGAGGTATTCATATATACACACAGGAATGCATATAGTAGTTCAACCCGTATGCCCAGACAATATTCTTTTAATCCATGAAAATCATATTTAAGTCATTACTACATCAATAGCAGCATGCACAACCTATACAGATGATTAAACATGGGAAGGTTCATGTTTACTAACTGAATTGATGAACAGAGGAAAGCTTATTTTGAAAAACTGGAAATTGATGTGAACTTAAAACTGCAAGCTTGAATTGAGACTCCAATTTGATCTGGAACTGATCTCAGGTTGAAGACTTGAGTCTTGAAGCTTTAATTTTTGTTTTAACTTAGATGAAATTTGAAGAAATTGTTGTTGTTTTGTTTGATTTCTCTGATTTCATTGTTTTCTTCTAGTTTTAATTTTGTTTGAGGGAATGGAAAGAAAGGGTTTAGAAAGGAGAAAATGAATGTATCAGCCTCCTCTCTACATTTATTGTTTACATTTCAAATTAAAAGAAATATAAGATGTGCCACTTGTTTTTATGCATGTTATCTCAAGCTACAAATGTTCAATGCCTATATTTTATTATTTTCTTATGTTATATGTTTAATATACTCATATGTTATGTCTTTATTAATTTATGTTTATATTTTAAGTTTATATTTTAAATTTATACAAACCACCTTTATTTCAAGTATAAAAAGAAAGTGCATTAAACCTTTTCCTTAAATCTTATTTCAAACTTAAGCTAAAATATTTTCTTAAATCAATAAATATTTATTCTTAAGGTTTTGAAAATATTAAATTAACTTTTACTAGCTTTTGAAACCAATGCTTCCAAAACACAATATATATACATACTTATATACTTATATATATAGACACTTATAATTTTCAACATTATAGAGCTTGCATATATCTATTTATATCATTGTTAGTTTATTATAAGATTTATCATTTCCAGATATTTAATTATCAGAATACTATTTGTTCCATCTTATAAGTCAAGTTTTAATGGTTAAAATCAGCTAATTACCAATTATCAGATGTCTGAAAATCCGGGTTATCACAGCTCTAATTACATTGTGTTGAGGAATGTAGACCGCATTTTTGTCGAATGTTGAGATCTAACATCTACTTTATGATATATTTTTCAATAAATGGCTTAGAGTCATAAGGATATACATTCATCTAACAACCCAATTCATTTAACTTTGATGAATCAATTAACCAACGACCTTGCCAACTGGTTAGACTCAATTTAGGTTGTGTTAAAGGACGGAGTCTAATGTTATACAAAAAGCTATGAAAATATGAATTTTTTTGAATGAATTGGTGCATTTCTATCCGTAGTGGCATAGTGGTAAAACAAACATTTTACATTTGTATTTTGGCAAAAAAAATCTTAATCTGCAAATCGATCAAATGCTTCTTGGTGTCTACACTTCACAACGATGTTTGTTTCGCCACTCACCCTTGACTGAGTGACATAACCTCGAAAGTTACATCCTAGGCCTCCATATCATTTGGGTAAATTTAGGATCCATTCATGCATTATGGGAGTGTAAATCAAGTGAGTTTAGTTTTACCCAAGGTATACCCCATGTCGATAAATGATCAATCTCATAAAACCAAAGTGTGAAGCAATATCGAGACCTAAAAATCAAGAAAGAATTGATTTTTGATCGAACCCTAGGAAAGTAGGGTGAAGTTTATTGAATCAAATATGTTACGCAATAGGTAAATGTGGCGAATTTCAAAAAATCCTTTAATTTAACTTTCCACAGCATTATATATTTTTTAAAATGAATAGTATTGTTTCATATTAAATAATATTTAATGGTTGTTTGATTTTTAACTGGAAAAAATTTCTATTTTATTTTATTTTATTTACTATATTTATAATTAGTATTTTTTTCCGTCCAAATTTTAACATCGTACATTCTAGTATATGTTGGTTATTACACCCATTTTCCACTTAAGAAATAATTAGTGCATGGTTAGGTATATGAAGTCTTTGTCAAAAGTCTTTAGTAAAAATCTCAGTTTTCGACCAAAATTAATTATTAAAATATTTAATATAAGTTATAAATTATTATTATGAAGAAATTAATATAATGATTATATTATCTAATTAATTACTGTTTTTAATTTGAATTAGATGGTCTAAAATTAATTAATGAAATATATAATTATTATATATATTTTTATTATTTTTAGGCTAATCTAATAACTTAAATGTAATAAATAATAAATTAGATATATTTGTATTTTATTTTGGTAGCCAAAAATTGTAAAAATTGTTTTAAAATAAGGTGGGCCAAAATGAATGTGGGTATGAATCAATTAAATGAGTTTAATTTATTAAGTGATATATGATCTAATTTATAATGGGTCATACGCTAAATGATGGATCTGGGTAAGTTATTTGCATAACCAATTGGCTCTACTGTAAATAGATCTAAATGCCTCCATTCTCAGAGATAGAAAATCATTCTCTCCATAGGGAATAAATTATACCCTAAATGATGGATCTGGGTAAGTTATTTACATAACCAATTAGCTCTACTATAAGTAGATCTAAATGCCTCCATTCTCAAAGATAGAAAATCATTCTCTCCATAGAAAATAAACTATATCTTAAAGGTGAACTTTGCAATTCCACCATTGACTTAGAGATAGGATCTCTTAGCGGCGAAGCTGATAGTTCAAAGTGTTTTGGTCGGAAGGATTATCAAACAGAAAATTTTCAAAATCATTTTTCTAAAATCTATTTATAAGTTTATTTTAATCCAATTCATTTATTTAACTTTTGAAAAAAGGGTATTTCTTCCATTGTTGTATATTCATGCACATCACTAATCTCGACGCAAATCATAGAGAAGTAATTGTAACATCCCGGATTTTTGAGCCATTGAATTTTGAACATTTAATTCATTTTAAATGTTCACTGAGGATTTTTAATTAATTTTGGAACAAAGAGAATCGGGTTCAATTTACAAAATAAGTTATAGGTTTTAAAATATGATAATTTAATTCAATTTTGAATAGTAATTAAATATTGGACTGAAACAATTTGGGAATTTAGATGTAAATAGTGATAAAAATGTTTTTAAAATTTAATTCCATGTGGATTTTAAAAAGTGTTGTTGGATTTTTAGAAGAATTTAAAATTTAATTAGTTATTAATTGAAATTTTATATTAATTTAATCATAGAATTTAATAATAAAATATTGCAATTAGTGAGATTTTAATCCGGAATAAGTCAGAATAATTTTTAATGCGATTATAAATTTTATATGATTTATTATTAAGTTAGTAAATTTTTAAAAGTTAAAATTTTAAGCGTTTTCGACAATTTCAGAAATCGATCGATTTAATAGACGAGTTAAAATAGCCTTCTGGGGCGCAGTCTCGGAATTCGACGAAACTAGTTCCATTAGATCCGTAATAGTTAGTTATTATCAGATTTCAATTTTCGAAGCAATCAGAGTTGTCATTTGACCGTGGCAGCTCGTAACGCATAGAAATCGATTTAACCGATTTAATTTTAAATTGATCGTTTAATTCCTTAACTCGCACATACGATTAAATTAGCTTCTGAAACAAGTTCCATTGTATTCAGAACGTGGAAAAACCCTAGGAACGCCTATTGGTACGTGAGAATTGGAGTTCGTTTGCATAAGTCATTAACATTTGAAGTGTAATATTAAAATAATATTAATTAACGTTATAAAGCGTGTTAATAATCAAAACCCTAGCTTTATCTTCAGAGCCGCCGCCTCTTAATCTATTAATGGCCGAAATCATATCTCAGTCTCCCACGTTCCTCTCTCGATCCAAGCGATTTTAGGCCAGATCTTCAACTGGAAAGTCGACGAGCTCTTCAAGCTCTAGAGATCCTACGATAGAGATGCATCTCGGTGGGGCGTAGAGACCAGGATGGGGCCGCGAAGTACATGCGTTCGTGCGTGTTATTTGATGTGACGGGGGCGTCGAGCTTCGAGCTTCTCTGGGCGTGAGTGGAGCGACGCCCGGCGCATGCCGTGGTGGTATTGGATCGTCCTCAAAGCGATCGTGGGAGGTGCAGTTTCTAACCCTAAATTGTGATGATGGGTTCGAGTATCAGGAAGTAGCGAACGAAGAAGATGGGTGATAGTACGACCGTGTTTTTTTTGTTTCTTGCGGCTGAATTGTTTCGGTAATAAAAAAAAGAAGCGAAAACTTTGTTTTAATTTCCAAATTGAAACTTATAAATTCACATCTATTTCAAACATTATCAGATTTCGACGATTTTGGTAGCGCCGGAATCGCAGCGTCGTACTCTACGCTGCAACGCAAGTTTGGAGACGATCGGAGCAAGTGAGAAATTTAGGTTAAATCGAACGCGGTTCGGTTTAATTTAAATTTGAACGCTCGCGGAAAACCCAAGGTGAGTTATTCTCACTCACATCTAGATGCTAGACAATTTAAATAGTTAATATTTAATTATCTGTGTGATTGGTTGAATATAAATGTTGTTATCAGTCTGGATTGATATATATATATATATATATATATATATATATATATATATATATTGTTGTGTTAATATTTGTGGATGCAGGGAAAACAGGTTGGAGGGATCCAACTCGATTCCTCACAATATAGGAATTATGGTTATAACTGATGATGTATTTTATTTATACACCGTGATAGCTAATTATGGAATCCAGTTTGTTGTGGTATAAATTGTTAAATTTTAAACCTGAAATTGTTAAGCATAAATAAAATAAATTGTTTTTTTAAAAGAAATAAGAGAAATTGTTAAATAAAGAATTTAAAGGAATAAAATTGGGAATCTGGTTTGGATGAAGATTGAAAAAAAATTAAATTTGGAAATATAAATAAAGTGGGAAATTTATCAGTTGATAAATGTGGAAGTATAAATTTCTGGTAAGAAATCCTATAAGGAGTTATAAATTGTTAAAAATAACAATGGGTTATTTTTTGATAATGAATAACGTTTGCTTGGGAATTTAATATGTTTTCAATGAAACTTTGCAAATATAAGTTAGCAGTTTAAATGTATATAAAATATTTTGAAATACTATTTTAACCCATTGGAATTTAAGTAGGTATTCATTTAAGTGATTTCTTAAGCGCGATTTTAAATAAATAAATCTATAAAAGTTTATTTAAAAATATTCTAAACCTATATTTTGGAAGTAAATTTCCGGGAATGAAAAAGGTGAGTTTATTTTTAAAGCAAGGAAAGGAAATTTACGTTATTTAAACATAAATTTTGGATTGTAATGGATTAGGCTGGATTTTTAAGAATAGTTCTTTGGGATGTTTAAATGGAAGTGTGTTTTCCCTGGGAAACTAAGTTCGTGTTTTAAAGCAGATTTTAGGTAATGTTAAAGTTTTAAACTTGTTTCTAAAGTGATTTGAGAAATTATTATTTTAAAGGAATTAATTAATAAATTAGCTATAATAGTAATTATTTAAGAATATTATTAGTAATTATCTTTATATATGGATTTATTTAAAGGATAGTTTGATTTAAGTTATTTGATACCTTGTATATATTCTTTTAAAACTCCATCTTTAAATTTCATTCAACTAAACCTTATTTTAAACTAGCCTATATCTTATCAAGTGGTTTTACTTTAAATATTTTGAAATTATTTTTGGACTAAATAACTTGTAATATTCAAAGTATATTTAAGAATAAAGTATTTTAATTGTTTTAAAATCTAGATGGTTTGGACTTGGTTGTTTCCAGTGGGAAATAAATATTGTGAAATTTATTTTGTCAAGGAAGATGTTTTGTAAAACTGTTTTCAAAGGGAATTGAAAATAGAAATATATCTTGTAAGAGATATTTGAGTAAATAAATAATGTGGGAATTATTTATTGTGTGATGGATGTTTGTGAATATTAATTGATAGTTAAATCATCGACTATCAATATTGGACAAATGCGTTGATCGTTTTGAAGAGTCCGGGATCGAGATTTATTTCTCGAAAACCACTTCGATCCGGTTTGTATGTTTCGTGGAAAAGCGTGTTCGGAGTCGAATATGGTGCAGTGAAGTGCAAGGGCTAGTCGCTACTAATCCTGAGGATATTTCCAAAATGGATGTAGTAGGAGTAGTGCCTTCGGTTCCGTTCGAACCCGGGACGGACTTGTATGGACGAATGCTTTTGGAACATCTTCAGGTGGGCGATGGGCATTCTAAGTGAAACGTTATAAAAGGTAGCGCTTAGCCTCAAGCCTCATCAAATGGGAATGACTGAAAATCAGGGGATATGCAGCAAGGCTTCGTGGGTAGCCCCCACTTGGGAGTAAGGTCATCCCTGTCTTGATGTCCCTTTTTATTTCGTCTTAGTGGGCGGTTGCCGATCCCAACCGCGGGGTGATCATATTCGGAACTGTCCAGTAAGGGATGGGTTCGTCCTTGTGTTGCAGGGGATCGAGCGTGGTCCTCGGTACTGTGATCTAGACCACGTACTGTGACAGGTGGTACCCTAGTGCCTAGTCATTGTTGGAAATCCATTCTCCCTACGAGCCTTGTACGATTTTGTTTGTATTACCCACTTTGTGGCTAGTAGCTGGAATTTAATAGATGTAACAATTTCGGCTATTTTATAAGTATTTGTATATAGACCCTATTATAATATTAGAGGATTTCTATAAAAAGTGTTTTAGCTATCGTAAGGTAAAAACCCGACATGTTTATTTGTGGCGTGGTCTTACGAGATGCTTTTGTTTTCAAAAGGATTTTTGAAACTTTAATAATCAATTTGGATGCATTATTATTATCGGCTGGTATTCCAGACCGACTCGGGTGTTATTTCATTATAATTCTCGGGTCAGACCGAGTATTATATGTTCAGGACATGATGCTACCGAGCAGGAGAGGAGCTAGAGTCCGAGACGTATTATCCGTTCTTTTATATATATCTGCTGCTATGATTGTATGGTATGTCTGACTGGAAAATATTGATTGTATGAGAGACTCTGATGATATGATGTGTAACACAGTTATAGATTTCATTTTGTGTAAAGATCTGTATTCACTATTATATCTTATTCCGCTGCGACTGTGAGATTCTGATATTGTTTAGTTCCTTCTTCTTCTATCTCTTCTTCTTTAACCCTAATGGTTCGTATTTATGTTCCACTTGAGTTAATTGATTTAGAATAGTGTGGAATCAAGGGGTACGGATTTGCGGGCTGTCACACATGGTATCGAGCTTAGGTTGGCGATAACCTAGGCTTTGGTGTGAAAATTACTCATTAAATATAAAGTCAATAGTACTATATAATGAGTTGAGAGTAATAATAGCTATGAGAGCGTATTTGCTAGTGAATATAAAATTTGTTTTTGTACTTTGTTGACTTATCGGTTGAGTGTTTATGAATTCTGGTCGGTGCGGGAAGTACAACTGTATCGAGAGGGGTTTCTAAACTCTTAAACAAGATAAACCGACATGGTATTGTTTTTAAAGTGGGTAAATGAAATAATTTTACCCAAAATTATATTTTGATATAAAAGAAATAATTTTCTGAAATAATTATATATATTTGGATGATTGGTTGTTAATTCTATAATCAAATAAGAATCTGAAATAAGGATCTAAAATTCGGAAATGGTTATAATCAAATAAAATTCTATGAGTACAAATTATACAAAAGAAGAATAACTAAATTTAAACTAAACCAGAATTTAAATCCCGGAAGTTTTGGAAAGGATTTTAAATGTATTGAAAACAAAAGTTTGGAAATTTAAAATCTTGGGAAAGTTTAAAATGTTTGCCAAGGTGTTTGAAGGTAATGGTGGAATATTGTTTTAGGAAGTATTTTGAATGGAAACTGTTTTGAAATAAATATGGAAAGTAAGGAAGCATTGAACTCACTTCAGACGCTAGAAAATAATCCTAGTGATGCTGGCTATATCATTAGAATTCATTTTCGAGTTTCTAAAGTGATGGATTGCTACCATGGGAGTGATTATGATATTTGCTGGACTTGTTTGTAATACAAGTGACTTTAGAAGTTTCAAAAGGGAAATTTCTTTGGTGAAAACTGATTGTTTTAGAAATCTGGGAGTTTGATTTGATATACCGGGAAAGTATGAGTAGATTATTATTTCAAAATGGTTTTGAAATAAAACCGGGCAATTGAATTCTGGGAAATTCTATTTAAGAAATGTGTAACATTAAAATGAATCAACTATTGGACTTATTTGGTGAAGTTGGTATTAATAAGAAGGAAATGAAATTTTTAATCCTGGATTTAAAATTTTACTTGAGTAAAGGGTAGTGAATGAAATTTATTGAAGTGAATAGAAGATTTGAGTTTGACTTGGATAAGTTAAATAAATTGGGCTTAGAATTAAATTGGTTTGGGTTAAATTGAAAGGTAAAATGACTTTGTATTTGTGGTCATTGTGTAATAAATTGTACCCATAAGCTATTAAGTGTTATACTTATAATTTGAAATTATGGATTTAAAATTTGCAAAGGATTATGGGGAAAGAAAACTTTGTATCCTTAAGGACTCAGTGATATATACATATATATAAACTTTGGAATTGTGATTATAAGGTGAAAATGACTCTAATGAGCAATATAAACCTTGAAAGTAATTAAGTTGGTGAATTTAAGAATAGAAAATCAGATTGTAAACCCAAGTAAAATGAAATTATAATCACAAATGGGAAATAGTTGAATGGTATGGAGAATTCAAATCTAATCTCGAATGAGATGTGAATTAAAATGAGGTGAAGGAAATATAAATTATAAAAGATGTGAATGAACTTAAGTCAATAAATAAGGTTTGAACTTGTATATGAAAATTTTAAAATTGAATTGAATTGGAGTTAACTTCAATTGAATGGAATTGAGATGGATTTGGATTTAATTAAAAACAAGATTCAATTGTGTTATGAATAGAAATGAATGGAATTTAATTCTTATTTAAGATAGTAAAGGAAATGGTATAAATTCAAGATCGCTAAATAAATTTGGTCGAACTTGAATTAGAATTGGAAAAGAATTAAATTGAAAGGAAATTTAATTTAGAGAAGTAAGAATGATATTGTGTGAATAAAGTTTTAACTTAACTAAATTCAAAGGAATTGTTTGAGAATGAATTTAGTGTAAGCTAAATTAAATGGAATTTGTATTGGCATGAATAGAATTTTGATAGTTGGTCAAAATTTGGAAAGTAAATAAAAATCCAATTGTGGCATGGGATTTAAATTTGTGGTAATAAATATTGGAAGTGTGAACGAATAATGGAATTAGATTATAATAGTGATGGCTTGAATTGTAAATAAATTCTATTGGGTGAAATAATGTGAAGGGGCCCTGTTATTAATAAAATAAATTCGAAAATAAATTGGTGAATGAGAATTGGAATTAAATAAATATATTAATCAAATTTAATGTAATTGAAATTTGATTGAATGAGAATTGAATGAAAATGAAATCAAATTGTAAGAAAGACAAAAATAATTGGGAAAAAGCGTTATTGAGTAATCTTGAATGGAATTTGTTGAGGTTAATAAATTGAAATGAGAGTGAAAAAGACTTTTAATTAATTTTTGAGATGAAATAAGAAGATATGATTTTTATATAAACCAGAGTTGAATGATATTAATATAAACCTATATGGATAATGAATTGGAAATATAAAATTGGATATTTACTTCAATAAATGTGATAAAGCAAGAATGCTTGGATTGTGAACCATGCAAAATTGAATAAAATTAATATAAATTTAAACTAGAATTAATTTTAATGGTTATGAGCTTAAGTGGTGATTATTTTTGCATGAATGACATGAGTATTTGCATGTATTCAGAATTGAGTTGTTTAAACAGCAACTGAATTGGCTTTGAATTAATTGGAATGGATTGAAATGTTATTAACTGATTTTGCATATGAATGGAAATGGATCATAAAAGAAATGCAAATGTTTCAAGTTTAAGATAAAATTTGATTGTTAATCAAATTGGAAATGTAAGTTAAAATAAAGAAATGTAAGTAAGGCATATGTTAATCATATTGAAATGGAAATGAATTAGTTGTAATAAATATGAATGGTATATAGTAAACTTGAATGTAAATCATTCAAGTGAAATAAAATGAAGTTAGTTTTGGATGAAAGTAGAATGGGATAAAATCTTAATAAATGGATTTGAGTATAAATGTAAGTGAATCATAATAGAAGTGTAATGTATCAAATTAAAAAGGAAATTGACTGGGAAATCAATTCAGAAATGGGGTAGAATATGAATGGAACGTAGCAAAACTTGTATATAAAATCCTTTGTGTGAAATAAAATGGAGCTTGGAATTGGAAAAGAAACTTGGTACATGCTATAAAATATGATTTACTTGTGAAATCATGCAAATTGTTGATTGGATTATAAAATGGATATGTTCGGCTTACATTTATATTGGAAATGTTGTTGAAATGTTCATATTTTTGGAAACTGATGAGTTTGTTGAGTAAGTACAGGTACGGGAGGCGTTCGAGAGAGTTGGAGCGCATATATGCATTATATTAGCCGCTTGCTATTAAAATTTGCTAAAAAGATACGCCTACGCTATTATAATTGGGAAATGATATATATATTATGATATAGTTTGGTTTCTGACCGTGTGGGTCGATGTAAATATATTTATCTGTATTGCGATATCGCAAAAGCTCCTCCATACAGGGGGGACTCTGCCAAAAAAATTCGAAAATTTTGGGAGTTAGAAAATTTTTGGAAATTTGAAAATTTTAATTAACTTGGAAAGTTGTTTTTAAGATAATGTGGAAACCAAAGCTTTGAGTATAAATAAAGAAAATGAGTTTGGATTTGAGCTAAAGGGTTTTGGGAAGTGTATATAAGTTTTAGCTAAAGAGGTTAGGGTTAAGTTAATGAGTATAGGAGCATTTGTTTCATTAGCGATAAGTTGATTTCAAATAACAACTGAAAATAAAGGATTTTGGAATAGGATTGAATGAGTAGTTTCAATTTGAAACTATAGAATTTGAGCGAAGTGAAATTTAGATTTCACTAAGTAAGTTTGTTATTGGGTTTGGGAGCATTCTTCTACCTTAGCAAATTTCGGGGACGAAATTTTTATAAGGGGGGAGGAATGTAACATCCCTGATTTTTGAGCCATTGAATTTTGAACGTTTAATTCATTTTAAATGTTCACTGAGGATTTTTAATTAATTTTGGAACAAAGAGAATCGGGTTCAATTTACAAAATAAGTTATAGGTTTTAAAATATGATAATTTAATTCAATTTTGAATAGTAATTAAATATTGGACTGAAACAATTTGGGAATTTAGATGTAAATAGTGATAAAAATGTTTTTAAAATTTATTTTTAGTCCATGTGGATTTTAAAAAGTGTTTGGATTTTTAGAAGAATTTAAAAGTTAATTAGTTATTATTTGAAATTTTATATTAATTTAATCATAGAATTTAATAATAAAATATTGCAGTTAGTGAGATTTTAATCCGGAATGAGTCAGAATAATTTTTAATGCGATTATAAATTTTATATGATTTATTATTAAGTTAATAAATTTTTGAAAGTTAAAATTTTAAGCGTTTTCGACAATTTCAGAAATCGATCGATTTAATAGACGAGTTAAAATAGCCTTCCGGGGCACAGTCTCGGAATTCGACGAAACCAGTTCCATTGGATCCGTAATAGTTAGTTATTATCATATTTCAATTTTCGTAAAAATCGGAGTTGTCGTTTGGCCGTGGCAGCTCGTAACGCATAGAAATCGATTTAACCGATTTAATTTTAAATTGATCGTTTAATTCCTTAACTCGCACATATGATTAAATTAGCTTCCGAAACAAGTTCCATTGTATTCAGAACACGGAAAAACCCTAGGAACGCCTATTGGTACGTGAGAATTGGAGTTCGTTTGCATAAGTCATTAACATTTGAAGTGTAATATTAAAATAATATTAATTAACGTTATAAAGCGTGTTAATAATCAAAACCCTAGCTTTATTCTTCAGAGCCGACGCCTCTTAATCTATTAATGGCCGAAATCATCTCTCAATCTCCCACGTTCCTCTCTCGATCCAAACAATTTTAGGCCAGATCTTTAACTGGAAAGTCGACGATCTCTTCAAGCTCTAGAGATCCTACGGTAGAGATGCAGCTCGGTGGGGCGTAGAGACCTGGAGGGGGCCGCGAAGTACATGCGTTTGTGCGTGTTATTTGATGTGATGGGGGCGTCGAGATTCTCAGGGCGTGAGTGGAGCGGCGCCCGGCGCATGCCGTGGTGGTATTGGATCGTCCTCAAAGCGATCGTGGGAGGTGCAGTTTCTAACCCTAAATTGTGATGATGGGTTCGAGCATCAGGAAGTAGAGAACGAAGAAGATGGGAGATAGTGCGGCCGTGTTTTTTGTTTCGTGCGGCTGATTTGTTTTGATAATAAAAAAAGAGAAAACTTTGTTTTAATTTCTAAATTGAAACTTATAAATTCACATCTATTTCAAACATTATCAGATTTCGACGATTTTGGTAGCGCCGGAATCGCAGCGTCGTACTCTACGCTGCAACGCAAGTTTGGAGACGATCGGAGCAAGTGAAAAATTTAGGTTAAATCGAACGGGTTCGGTTTAATTTAAATTTGAACGCTCGCCGAAAACCCAAGGTGAGTTATTCTCACTCACATCTGGATGCTAGACAATTTAAATAGTTAATATTTAATTATCTGTGTGATTGGTTGAATATAAATGATGTTATCAGTCTGGATTTATATATATATATATATATATATATATATATATATATATGTTGTGCTAATATCTGTGGATGCAGGGAAAACAGGTTGGAGGGATCCAACTGGATTCCTCACAATATAGGAATTATTGTTATAACTGATGATGTATTTTATTTATGCATTGTGATAGCTAATTATGGAATCCAGTTTGTTGTGATATGAATTGATAAATTTAAACCTGAAATTGTTAAGCATAAATAAAATAAATTGTTTTTTTAAAAGAAATAAGAGAAATTGTTAAATAAAGAATTTAAAGGAATAAAATTTGGAATCTGGTTTGGATGAAGATTGAAAAAAATTAAATTTGGAAATATAAATAAAGTGGGAAATTTATCAGTTGATAAATGTGGAAGTATGAATTTCTGGTGAGAAATCGTATAAGGAGTTATAAATTGTTAAAAATAACAATGGGTTATTTTTTTATTATGAATAGCGTTTGCCTGGGAATTTAATATGTTTTCAATGAAGCTTTCCAAATATAAGTTAGCAGTTTAAATGTATATAAAATATTTTGAAATACTATTTTAACCCACTGGAATTTAAGTAGGTATTCATTTATGTGATTTCTTAAGCGCGATTTTAAATAAATAAATCTATAAAAGTTTATTTAAAAATATTCTAAACCTATAGTTTGGAAGTAAATATCCACGAATGGAAAAGGTGTTAAACTTCAAAAGGATTTTATTTTTAAAGCATGGAAAGGAAATTTACGTTATTTAAACATAAATTTTGGACTGTAATGGATTGGGCTGGATTTTTAAGAATAGTTCTTTGGGATGTTTAAATGGAAGTGTGTTTTCCCTGGGAAACCAAGTTCGTGTTTTAAAGCAGATTTTAGGTAATGTTAAAGTTTTAAACTTGTTTCTAAAGTGTTTTGATAAATTATCATTTTAAAGGAAATAAGTAATAAATTAGCTATAATAGTAATTATTTAAGAGTATTATTAGTAATTATCTTTATATATGGATTTATTTAAAGGATAGTTTGATTTAAGTTATTTTATACCTTGTATATATTCGTTTAAAACTCTATCTTTAAATTTCATTCAACTAAACCTTATTTTAAACTAGCCTATATCTTATCAAGTGGTTTTACTTTAAATATTTTGAAATTATTTTTTGGACTAAATAACTAGTAGTAAAATTAAATATTTCAAAGTATATTTAAGAATAAAGTATTTTAATTGTTTTAAAATCTAAATGGTTTGGACTTGGTTGTTTCCAGTGGGAAATAAATATTGTGAAATTTATTTTGTCAAGGAAGATGTTTTGTAAAACTGTTTTCAAAGGGAATTGAAAATAGAAATATATCTTGTAAGAGATATTTGAGTAAATAAATAATGTGGGAATTATTTATTGTGTGATGGATGTTTGTTAATATTAATTGATAGTTAAATCACCGACTATCAATATTGGACAAATGCGTTGATCGTTTCGTAGAGTCCGGGATCGAGATTTACTTCTCGAAAACCACTTCGATCCGGTTTGTACGTTTCGTGGAAAAGTGTGTTCGGACTCGAAGATGGAGCAGTGAAGTGCAAGGGCTAGTCGCTATTAATCCTGAGGATATTTTCAAAATGGATGTAGTAGGAGTAGTGCCTTCGGTTCCGTTCGAACCCGGGACGGACTTGTATGGACGAATGCTTTTGTGACATCGTCAGGTAGGCGATGGGCATTCTAAGTGAAACGTTCTAAAAGGTAACGCTTAGCCTCAAACCTCATCAAATGGGAATGACTAAAAATCAGGGGATATGCAGCAAGGCTTCGTGGGTAGCCCCCACTTGAGAGTAAGGTCATCCCTGTCTAGATGACCCTTTTTATTTCGGCTTAGTGGGCGGTTGCTGATCCCAACCGCGGGGTGATCTTATTTGGAACTGTCCAATAAGGGATGGGTCCGGCCTTGTGTTGCAGGGGATCGGGCATGGTCCTCAGTACTGTGATCTAGACCACGTACTGTGCAAGTGGTACCCCAGTGCCTAGTCATTGTTGGAAATCCATTCTCCCTACGAGCCTTGTACGAGTTTTGTTTGTATTACCCACTTTGTGTCTAGTAGCTGGAATTTAATAGATGTAACAATTTCGGCTATTTTATAAGTATTTGTATATAGACTCTATTATAATATCAGAGGATTTCTATAAAAAGTGTTTTAGCTATCGTAAGGTAAAAACCCGACATGTTTATTTGTGGCGTGGTCTTACGAGATGCTTTTGTTTTCAAAAGGATTTTTGAAACTTTAATAATCAATTTGGATGCATTATTATTATCGGCTAGTATTCCAGACCGACTCGGGTGTTATTTCATTATAATTCTCGGGTCAGACCGAGTATTATATGTTCAGGACAGGATGCTACGGAGCAGGAGAGGAGCTAGAGTCCGAGACGTATTATCCGTTCTTTTATACATATCCGCTGCTATGATTGTATGGTATGTATGACTGGCAAATATTGATTGTATGAGAGACTCTGATGATATGATGCGTAACACAGTTATAGATTTCATTTTGTGTAAAGATCTGTATTCACTATTATATCTTATTCCGCTGCGACTGTGAGATTCTGATATTGTTTAGTTCCTTCTTCTTCTATCTCTTCTTCTTTAACCCTAATGGTTCGTATTTCTGTTCCACTTGAGTTAATTGACGTAGAATAGTGTGGACTCAAGGGGTACGGATTTGGGGCTGTCACAGTAATCAAAGTTGAAGTTCATGCCCTTGCCTCATTTTCATTGCCTCTGACAATTAAAGCGGCGATCAGCATCTCAAATGAAGCAAAACACGTGGTGGCCAGCTCGAACACCAACTAGGATTTCAGAATTCTATCACCGAGCTCGACGTTGCTGACATGGTTGAACTCGTCTCAATTAGAGGACCTCAACAATATCGTTGTCATCGTGTATGGTAGCTCGTAAAGGTAGTTGAAATTGTCAAATAGGCGAAAAGGAGGTGATAAGTATTTCGAGTTTGGAATGAAAGATAGGTAAAATTGTATATAAGATGTTAGTTTTATTATGATTTATATTTAATCCATGGATTTTTAAATATGAAACATACAAACTTTGTTTTACGCATAACATATGTCATTGGATTTGTGTTGAAATTCATTATGTATTGAAATAGTTTGATAGTAAAATATTTTACATAGATTTACCCCGAAAATTAGACATTACAATATTAATTTGTTATAAAAATATTTGTATATCGATAACTATTTAAAGACGATTATTACAATACAATTGGCTTGATTTGAATATATAAGTTTTAAACTTGAACGAATTGCTAATTATCCAAATGTTAAATTCTCTTTATGTATACATTTACGTACATGGATACATGCATATACATATATATATATATATATAAATAATTTTTAAATTTTTTACCATTTTGGATCTTTGTTAGGCCTATGAAGTCTAAATGATTTTAGATCCAATCTAAAATATATTAAATTTAATCTAATTTCATTTAATATGTCGGTAAAAGGTTTAATATAATTTAAATTTAATTATAATATTATAAGTATATCAGATAAACATATATGTGTAAAGTTCATGTGCAATATATAAATAGTGTACACAGTGTAACAACCTGCACTTTAATGAGCCTAAATTTTAACAAAATCGAAACCCAAATACATTTGTAGATCATTGGATTTATTACTTGCAAATAAGCATGATCATTATCGGAGGTATATCAAATCTAAAGTCATAGTGGAAATAGTAGGATATATATTGATTATGGCTATTACCTTGGAATTAACGGTATTCCTTGGATATCAAATTACCACATCGAGCATGAGAGAAAAGAAGACTTCTCTAATAATAAACCATATCCAGCTCCGGTGAAATGTTCCTCTAAATCTATCATATGGGTTGTAATCAGGAGGGATTCAGAACAGTGTTCTATGACCTATGGACCCCTATAATTATGAAATTATTTATTTATTTATTTATTTATTTATTTATTTTCATTCTAAATTCGTTTGAAGTCCATAACTTTTTCGTTTGGACTCCGATCACAAAACTCCAAATATGAAAGTTGCTTAGAATTTCACCACATAAGCAATGTGCAAGTTTCGTGGTCAAATTTCATCATTTGCACAAATTCCATTTTTGCAGCCTAATTAATTAACTAACTAATTAAATAACTAATGCTAAATTACTGGGTATTACAGTTTCCCCTTAAAAGAATTTCATCCTTGAAATTATGCCAATGACTAAGTCATGGTGCTAGCTAGAAAATATCTTAAACTACACGGCCAATTAGTGTACAATCAATTTTGTAACCAAATGTGCACACGTGTTACAGTGTATCCCAACGTAGAAAACATGCATGCATAATGATTCTAAATTGGATCCTCCTATATGAGTGCATTTTTCTAAAAACATTTTTGGAAAATATGATGCAAACAATCTATACATATATTGGTAATTATACATTTATGCAAATTTTGAAATATCTTTTCATCAAAAATCTCAACACTCCTATGGATAGTCGTATGGTGCAGCCAATTTTGCATCCAGTTCCTACTATCCAAAAATCTAATGCATCAGAAATCGCTTCCTAAGATTTACTCCTATGCTAAAAAAGGAATTTGGGTAGAGAATTTAATATTCTTACCACTCTATAAGTTTCCCATTTCTGTAGTGCAGTGGAAATTTTCCAAAAGCCCCAGATTTTCTCCAAATTTTCCACGTCCAAAATGCATACAGAGGCTTGTTTTTGAGCTCAATACAGAATTGAGTCTAAAAATAGACTTGCATGCATTTCCAACAAGGTATGAAAGTAGGAATTCTAAGGCAAAAACAACTTTCCCCTTGTTATCACTTTTTTTATTATATCGTTGATCCTACTACATCGCTAAATTCACAAAGTATAGCTTATTTACCTTTCTTATGCCTAAAATGTTGCTTTCAAAACAAAGATTTCACAAAAATCTTTCTTGCTTTTCAATTTTGTAAGTCATTTGAAAAATGAGATCCAAAAATATTTAGAAGCACATTTTCCCTTGAAATCATTTTTTGGACAAAACTCTAAAAATTATTTACGAGCCAAAAATAACTCAAACCCAAATTTTTTTTTCAAAAGAGAAACTTCTTAAATCCAAAGTATCTTCTCAAAAAAAAATTCTCCTCAAATTTTTGATAAATCAAGCCACAATTCAGCATAGTCGGAACTCATTTATGCACGAAATGCATAAATCAATCAAATTCTAAAATCCCACAGACAATCTTATCCCACAAAACTCGACATTTTATAAAAAGTGTCAACACATCTACTTTTCAAAAATTTCAACTTTTGAAGAACATGAGCAATGACCTGTAATACCAAAATTACTTTACCCTCCTCTCCGCTAAAATTTTCCAACTATTCTATGCTCCCAGTCTATATTGTATGTAATGTTAGTTAAGTGTCTTTATGAGATTTCCATATTTATATTATTTGTTCACCATGCATGTATAAGAGCGGCTCATATATCTAGAAATACTAGCACAATTAATAAATAGGAACATTCTCGTAATACCGTACGTACCTTTTTACAAGAGACAACTAACAGTTACAACTCAAACAACCTAAAAAGGAACAAATGTTGGAAGGGAAAAGACAAAAACACCGTAAACCTAAAAACACTTCCAATCTTTCTCCATAGATGGAGCTGGAGCAATTGCCACGACCCTTGAATGGTCGTAGCATGGAGGCATGCATCCAACCTCGGGATACTGGCGCTGTTGGTGTTGTTAGCAGCTTCGAAATTGCCATCTACCTACGGGAGGATCTGTCGATGGTAGAAGAAACCTTCTCTTAAACTGCTTCTAGATGGAGATTCACTCGTATTGCATAAATCTAAGAATGAATGGGTGATAATACGGAAAGTAACTCGGTATGTTGACTTCTTGATCAATAAAATGAACTATAAGGGTGCGGCTCCAATTGATGGTGATGCTAACAATAATAGCATAGGTGGTCTTCTGCACCATGTGATAAATCTGATCGTAACTTCTCGTCATTGGGATGATATTGTGCTGAATGATGCGCGCAACCAGACGTAGATTATCCATCTTCCAAGCACTTACATTGTAGGAAAAGGTCCACTGCAAAATCTCTTGGTCGGTCACTTCTAAATAATTCAAGTCCACATCCTCGATGGAAACCTCCAAAACCTCAGCAAAATCATCATTATTCATCTCAATCTTGACACCCTTCATGTCCTAATGAATCAAATTGTTGCCTTTATCAAAACTTTGCGCCAACCTCAAAAAGGCAGATGCAGTGCAGCTAACATTTCCGCTCAGAGGTCTCAAATAGAAGATCGATGTAAGTCCTACCACGACAAATAACTCCTCTAGCCAAAAAGTGGTGAAATCTTATGCTCATTCTGGTCTTGACAAGTGGCCTCTTGAGGGATAAGACTAGGATAGGATGAGGAAGAACTGACAGTGGGGGAAGGTGCCATGGTGTCAAAAGTGGATGGAGGGAAAAGATAGAGCTTAGATTTAGACTGGTGGTGGGGCGAGACTTAACGTGCAAAAACCAAAGCGAGGGGGTAGCGAGGCTGCTGCTTCTCGAAGAGGGAATTAAACGGCGTCGTCTATTAGTGGAACGAAGGATAGCAACTGCTACTTTGGAAGAGGAGGGTGAAGATTGGGTTCGGCTGGTTGAGGAAAGAGAATGAAAGAATGCAACTAGGTGAATTCAAACACGACTTTTATATCATGCTATAGGTTTAGATTCTGCCAAAACTCGTTGGCTGGTAGACTTCTCTTGGTTTACCACTAGGTTATCGACTGCTAGATAGGATTTGGGCATTAGAAGAACCTAGACCCAATTAGGGTCGGATTAAATAATAATAATCATTTCGCACCATCTCCTTTGGATCGACATGATCCTAAAAATTCTTATCCTCATTACGGTAGTGTTAAAGCCAACCGTCAAGTTTCGAACCATTCTCTAGCAATTCATAATAGTTTGAATAAAAACTACTACGGCCAAGAACACTACCAAAAATCTGAAAATATTCCAGCAATTATTTTGCATTATATGGAAATATTCCTTCTAATAGCTGGTGGGTTGAACAACACATCAACTACAAACCCTAATAGAATTAGATGACATTCCTATTTTGCTTATCCTTTAAGACAGAAAAATTTAAAAACCTTGATTTTATAGACCGAAAAAAATCTTCGAGCCAAATACACACTCCTTTATACTTATTACTAAACAACAGAAACTATTTCATACCAATTTTTTTTAAAAATCATACTTTTATACTATATATATATATTACGGTTTCAAAAGCCTACTTCTTTATAAACAAAATTTCTTAACATGACCAACTTAGTAGTATACGTGCTTTTTGAAAATTTAAAAATTCGAAACTTCCTAGAACAAGTCCTTGGGAAAATAAATACTTTGAAATGTATCCTGACATAATAGATTTAAAATCATAAACAATATAAAAATTTCCCACTCACCTTTTAAAAGCATTCTAAATCTCAAGGTCAAAAGTAAAACCTTTGATTCAACTCCATTTCCTCCTTATTCCAAGAAATATGCATAAAAAGGGTATATAAATTTTAATTATAGATCTGAGAAGAGATTTGAAGTTAAAGGGAATTATAAATATATAAACACAAATATAGACACACACACACACATGTATATATTACCTAATTATCGCGTAATGTTGATTTTCTCTTCTTCTTCTGTTATTTGATTTCTATTATTTTCCAATTTGTATATATACAAATCTAAATATTTTATTTCACAATTAAGAAAATAGTGGAGAAGAGAACATGGCAGAGCTTCGCTGTTGGTTTTAGAAAAATATGAGAAGAGAAGAGAGGGTTAGGCTTGAATTCATAGGCATTAGAATCAAAATAAATTATACAGTTCAAACACTACTACAAAACAGGCCATTTGCATCGCCTCATTTGAATCGGTTGAAGTAAAAACTGATGCAAATAGAACCATTTGCATCAGTTCTATCTTAATAACTGATGCAATTGGTACGTAGAATGCACTAGACAATAAAAAAATCATATTTGCATCAGTTGTCACCAAAAGCCGATGCAAATACGTCGATGCAAATAGTTTTAGTCGCATCGGTTTTAAATTTAACTAATGCAACTACCTTAATTTGCATCCCAAATAAAAATTTTCGCATCGGTTCTGTAGCCAGGCGATGCAATTTCAATTTTTAGGCTTTTCGTTGCTCACCTTTTACTTCCCGCGTTTCCAATTTTTTTCGCCGCTCCCATTCTTTTCTCCAAATATTTCGCCTGCCCTGAAACAAAAAAAAAACCCTAAATTGATTCTCACCTACATTATTTCGCGGTTAGATTTGGCCAACCGAAACCCTAAAAGCGATCAATTTTGTGCAGTTAGGGTTGATGGAGAAGTTGTTTGCTGTCAGGGTTGGTGGTTTCTATGAAGCAGTTGCAGAAGTGGATGGTGATGGAGTTGTTCAAAGAGGAGGGTTGCGGTGATGCTTGCGTGGCTGTTATTGGGGAGTTAACCTATGAATACAGCACAGCCACGCCGACATTGCAGATACTTTGATGAGCAAGGGTTTTGCTTGCGAGGGGATATGTGCCTTCTGGAACATGGGTTTAACTGTGTAGTTGTTGAAGATGTCAGGTCATAGAAACTCTTTACTTAGTTGTGCCATATGTCTTTATCATTATTGACATCTGGAATCATCGCCCGTATTTTAGCTATAGCTCACTGAATTTAATTCTACATAGTTTGATGCTCATTATATATCCCAATTAATTTTTCCTGTTGCAGAATTTTTTTTAAAGTAACTATTTAATAAAATTATATGACGACTTGCAAAACGGAAATTGTTTTAGCCCTTTGGATTCCTCTTTTCGCGTTTGCTATGGTGTAAAAAAGTCTTATTCATAACTGGATTTCCGTTTTAAAAAATTTCTTTACATCCTTTTCCTTTTGGAGAGTTTTTCTCTTCTTTTTTTTCACTTTTTTTTGTTTTTGTTTTTTGTTTTGTTTTTTGTTTTGGGGTGGGTGGTTGTGTTGGGTGGTGTTGAACTGTTGAAGTTACCAAATGCATAATAAGAACTAGTAACCAAGCTGGTATGGAAACAATTTCAGGTCATGTTTTTGTTTTGGAAAGGTTTTCTCTTCTTTTTTTTCATTTTTTTTTGTTTTTGTTTTTTAGTTTTTTGTTTTGGGGTGGGTGGTTATGTTGGGTGGTGTTGAACTGTTGAAGTTACCAAGTGCATAATAAGAACCAGTAACCAAGATGGTATGGAAACCATTTCATGTCACGTGTATTCTACTATTTTAATCACTAAGTAGGCTACACAACATTCAGACTGGCTACTGTTTAGGGACTACTTGATGTAGCTATGCTCCACTTATTTAGCATATACGTTCATAATCTTCTCTCTCGAAAGCTCACATTGGCACAACCCACTCTCTTGCATTGCCTGCAGCTTTCTATTTGTATAGACTTTATGTGTTAATCTTCCTTCCTATTGTGACTGTATTGGAAAGCAGTAGATTCCTAGATTTTAGGAGGAGGAGGAAATAACCTATATAACAAATCTTGTGTGCTGTTTTTTTATACCTACCCCTTTATTTTATTTTATTTTGGCATCATTTGCAATTAACAAGTGCTTTAATTGCAGAGTCTATCTTGGTTTAATCTTCCTATTACAGATCCAAGTTCACATGCAGTAGGAGTCCAAAGTTCTTCTGCAGCTTTACCTCCCTCCTCTAATCTATTAGCAAGTTCAAAATCCACGCCCATTGAAAACATCAAATTTGGAACAATGGGTGTCTCATCAAGTCTTAATAATATTCCATCTGCTTACATTTGCAAGGACACAAATGTGTACGATCCTGATAAACCTTTATGGAATAATCATCCTTCTACTATTTTGATTGTTGTCTGACATCTTCCTTGGTTGATAATGTCACCAATAAATGAATTGTTGCAGCTCAAATTCAGAGACACCAAATTAGTATAGAGGAGCAGATGAGGTTTGATGAAGTATGATGGTGGGGTGCGACAGTGTGTAGGATTGTGTGGAATTTTGATTGCAGTGGCTGTTGATAGTGGTTGATGTAGGAGGTGAATTTGTTGTTGAAGTGAACTGAAGACTGGTAGATGTTGAACAGGTGTTGTGGTTTTTGTCACTGTTTGGGCAAAGCAAAAGGTGTCGTGAACTACAATAGGGTAGGAGTGTTAATGGCAATTGTATGTTTGACTAAATTTTTGAAATATAGTATGTATTGTATGAAGAGATGACGTGAACTATTCTATGGAAGAAGCTGCACCCCAATTTGACTTTGAGCTTCCTGATTTTAGCTTATTCGATGACTTCTGTAAACTATTGGGAGACACTGATTTTGACTGTCAACAAGCTCAAACTTCTCAGTCTTCTGATAATGCTGATTCATTTACTTGGTAAGGTCATATTCAAATGATTATTAGTCTTAACTGCTTATCACTTATAAGCTATCCAATGATGTAATATCAACTCCAGCTTTGAACAAAATGTGAATGCCAATTTTTCCAAAAATCAAGCTGAAACATGCGATGACATATCAACCACAATAGAAGGGATGGTTCCACTGAAGGATATGGAAACTCAAAGTAATTTAACTCATTTTTTCTTCTACATTTTCTACACCTGCTCTGTTTTATGAAATCATTTTTAACAGTGGTCCATCATTTTTAGTAGTTATAATTAATTTAACTTATCTTACCTGCGTCAATAGACTTTTTGTATTAAATTTTTTAGTAGTTATAATCATTTTTAGTAGTTTTCCTTCTTTTGTTGTTCCTCCGCAGTCAATAGACTTTTTGTGTCCATTGTTTGACACGTTGAGATGAATTCTTGATGGTAACTTGCAAATTGAAAATCCAAAAAGAATCGTGTTAAGACGTATAGTTTTGTAAAGTAAACATAAAAATGCAATCAATTTTGGTTGTTTAGGCTTCGTGTTATTTATCGGGTTTAATATGTGCATATCTATTTTTCACCTAAAGCTTAATTCCCTCTTACCAGGGTGGGTAGTCTAGCATTATTTTTAAACCAACGTTAAAACAACTAATGGCAACCTATCAAGGTTAAAAAGAATCTTACGTTAGTTTGATTTACTGATCTGAAAATCTTAGCACTTTTTTCCCATCGTCTTTCATTTACAAGTAGCAAGTTGTAAATATAACATAAGGGTTTGCCTTACTAAAACTATACTCAGAAGCATTTCCTAATTTTCACAACTAGTGGAAAATGTAATCTATAATTATGTGCGCTGAAGTTAAAAACACTAAATTATATATCATGCAAAATTGTATATCCTTACATGCCACATGATGGTCAAAAGCTTCATGCTCTGAATATGAAACTAACTGCATTAACCCATTGAAAGCTTTGAAAGCATATTTTTGCAGTTAACATACCTCTGCTAATATTGGCATAGTACAATGAAAGGTCATCATGCCCAAGTCTTTGACAAATGTTATTCTTCAGTGAGCAACAATGTAAGGCACATTAGCTGAGTTGCCATTGGCTGTACAATTGGTGCACCTAGCTGGAGCAAAGCTTTCTTCATCATATCCAAGAGTAGCCGCCGCTCTTGATTCATTAAATATCATTCAGTTCTTCACTCTATCATCAAACATATTGCAACAGAAATCTGCATAGTCCTTCACCACTCTTTTGCATTTGTGCGGTACAAGTTGCATTTTTATTGAAAATCGCTGCAATGATAAATAATGGATGAGAAATGCACAAACTACTTTATTATTAAGACAAATTGCAATTTCATTAAGACTTAACATCAAACTGACGCAGGTAAGATAAGGGAAAAGTTAAATTAATTATAACCACTACTAAAAAAACTGCTTAATTTTTAGTAGTTATAATTAACTGAAAATCATTCGTTTCTTCAAGTGAATAATGACATTAAAAGCTTACTAAACAAAGTACAAAGCAAGTTTAAGTTTTTTTGTTGTTGTTAATCATGTGAAATGCTTGTGAGCAAATATTGATCGGTAACAATTGTGTTATGTATGTTTGGATATGTAGGGATATAGAGGAGATTAAGTCAATATTGCAGATGAAAAGCAAAGATGATGATCAGACCAAATCCCTCTGCAATAAATTGCCGGTTAGGTAATTTTCTTCTATCATTAAATTTGCCTACTAGTTGTATTTTGTTTTTCTTCAGAAAAACAATGTCATAGGTGTATGCACATAATTTGTAATATAACGGTTAGAACTTAAATTCTGGATAAGTGTATAACTGAAGTGTTCATTTGTGAATGTGTGGTCTCTATGAAACTGATATATGAGCCCTCATCTCTTTCAAGCCTCTATATTCTCTAATGAAGCTGGGAGCTCGATAGGTTCTCATCAGGTGCACTATCAATTATCCATTATCCGCTCTGCATCCAGCTTCAGTATCAGATATAGCTACAACAATATCACATATTTACAGAATGGTCCAAGCTCAAATCTGAAAATTGCAGCACGAGGACATGAACATTCTCTACAAGGCCAATCTCAAGCATTGAACGGCATAATCATCCAAATGGAATCTCTTCAAGAATAAAAGATTCATGTTATCAAAGGAGAAACTCCTTACATGGAAGCATCAGGTGATGAAAACTCAAACCATGATCCTTTCCGCACAATTTGTTTAAACCCAAAACATGTAACAAAAATATCTCATTCCATACTTATCTTCATCCCAATTTTTCGAAATTTTCTTGACAACATCAGGGTGGGTTTTATCGAAGATATTAGTTTGAAAAATTGAGGTAATGGTTTTATGGAAAAAATGGAATTTTAGTGTTAATTAACATATATGTGTGTTATGCAGCTGTATAAACATCACTTTACTCGTAAATATTAGGAAGGACCGCACCTTAAATTACCGAAGTACCATTGAATTCCTCTTTTACGCTGTTTTGCACATGTTGACAAGAAAAGGTGTTGGTCATAGCAACAAAGTTCTTTATTATGAAACTAGTTTGGAAATATAGATATGTTTAGATGGTTAGGAGTTGGTATTTCGTTTTATCCTAGGATAATCAATTTCTTATTGTCTTGGATTAGGATGGGAAACTACTGGAATATTTGAATGACAAATTTGAATTAGTTAGAATTATTTATTAAATCAATTATCGGACACATGAGTAATTTGTGTTAAAGTCGGTTTTATTATCCTGCAAATTACGTTTACATCCCATGCTCTGTTTTAGAATAAAAATATCCAAATTTAATTATCATGGCATAGATAATTTGTTTTAAACTATTAATTTTGTTGTGTTTTATTTACCACATCTTATCGAATTTGTATGCTCTTACAAACTTATTTTTGGAACATAATAATATTCCAGTTTGGATAACTAATGAGACATTTTTCTGACAAAAATTAAGAAACATATAGATATCAGTGACCGCAAACGCAATGGTGATGGTCTTAAAGTAAGTTCATGTGGAAATTTCTTTATTATAAAGGAGCAACCAAGCATATAAATTAAGCAGCTTATACATAAACATATATTAGGGATTGCACACATAATGGTAAAGACTTTAAAGTGAGTTCACGTAGCAGCCAATATGCATATCAGTGATGAAGGGGGTAAAATAAGGCAGTTAAAACCATGAAAATGAGAAATAGGCAAGTATAGAATTAGTAAATTAAGAACACTGAAACAAAATAAAACACGAAAAGAAGAAGAAGAAAAATGTCAGATAAGGAACAAAATAAAACACGAAAAGAAGAAGAAAAAAAATGTCAGATTCCCTCTGCTAATGTCACTGTAAGTGCATTCAGTAACAACACAGGCAGTGTGTGCTTATTTATGGTCACCATTTAATTATTATTATTATTACAATTTCTTCTTGTGCAGGGTTAGATCTTTCTCCTTACTTTCTTGTTGTAGCCCTATACAAGGAAAAGCAAGGGTCTAAAAGGACTAATCCCATAAAATGGACTCATGCCAATGGCGAGAATACAGGTTTGCCTGCAAAGTCCTTTGATCTTGTTTCACTTGCTTATGTGGTCAGTTCCCATCTTTTGTTCCTCTCTTCCCACAGGTGGTAGGTCGTTGTAACAAGGCAGCATGAAGCGAGTTGGCTTATCTGGTACTTGGCAGAGAAATTGCTTCTGGTAATATTTACTTCGTCGTTAATATTCAGGGAAGTAGTTGTGTTGGTAATCTGATTTAATTTAAGTTTGATAAGCGTCCATATATATCTGCTGTAGCTACAGTTGAAAAATAAGCGGTTGATAGTTTCTGATTGATCGTCACATAGCACGCACCGATCATCTAAGTCCGTCCTCTATTGTCGTAGTTTATCTCTTGTGTTTACTCTTTCTAGCATGATTCTGTAAGCGCAATATGACATTTTCTTGCTGTTAATATTGTTCCAGATGACTGAGCACCAACTGTATTGATCATTCATCTGTCTGCATAGTTGCCATGTTTTGGAAAAAGAGAAATCTTATTGTCCATACCATTCCCATTAATCGCTAGTTTCATCTGGTTGCATGTGAATTTGACTGATTTATGTACTACATTCTCTTGTTTTTGATAGTATAGCAGTATTCCGAATTTTAATTCCCAGGGATACCCTCTTTTAGTTGGCATGATTCTCCTAAGCCATTAAAAATGGCATGTTTGTGAATGATTCTTACCAGGCTATTGCCCTTGTGGAACACAAAACCATCCCTTGCTGTCTGCATTTTTATTTATCCTACTCGTACATCTTATGCATGGTTCTTCATTTTGAACAGCAAACTAGCACGGGGAAGCGTTCAAAGGATTGAAGCTTGGGAACTGGTATGGCTATTTAGACCATATTATCTTATTCGATCTTATTGGAAAGTTAGGTCTAATAATCCAATTAACATATAAATGAGGTTATCTTAAAGAAACCCAATGCAATCCTACACAAGAATGATAATTGTAAAGAGTACCTCTGGTGCTGATGCTGAAGAACAGTTGGTGATATCATGATAATAAATTATCTCAACTGTAGATTTATATCCATGCATACATCATACAAAAATGCTTCTTTTATTTAGATAGTTGTACATGATACAGAACTCCTTACAAATGCGCTAGTGGGAAAGGTAATATAGATGGTCAAATTTATTTTATGCAATATAGACACATGATCACACCAGTAAATAAACATGATGGTCGTGAGTAGCAAAAATGAAAGTATTGTACTTTATGAGTTGATATAATATGAATTCTTTAACAAACTTCCAAGTCAGTACAAATATTTTCCGCAAGTATATTGGCCCCATGGATATCTGGTTATCAACATGGATTCAGTCTAGCCAGCATCAAGGAAGCACTTATTGCTTGATAAATGGCCAGCTTTCAAGAAGCTATCGTGCAATGGCTGAACATTACAGTCAGTGGATATGGTACTACATATTCCATTACTTTTCATAATGAACATAAAAATGTTGCAGTACTTGATTTTCCTTTGCTTTTTTCTTAACGTTTTCCGGGCAGGGTGGTTGAAGGTGAGTGAATTGTTGAAGGAACAGTGGTGATTTGTAGCAGTAAATGATTGGTTGTGAAAGTGTAGGAGTCGTCGGAGGATAGGTAGTGGTTAATGGTTAGAAGTGCATTGTTGTTGGAAGCAGTTGCAAGTAGACTGGGAGTCGGCTTTAGTGTTGTTTTTGTATGAGCTTTTTAAGAAAACCTGGAATATGTGTTTCTGTGTGTCTACATATAACACGCTCCATTTATTTTTTACTACTGACTGTCTGATTATGTACCGTGGAATTTATTTATGTTTTTCATTCTTTTGTAGAATTATTAAATCTGATTATGTATTTGCCATCAAATTTAATTTTGAATGATAGTAATATTGCATGCAATAATTGTTTGTTATAATCAATAATATATATAGTCTATTTGAGCACTGTAATAATGGTATCTGAGAATGGTTTTTTTGCATCAGGTATAAATAGCTGATGCAATAGAGGGATTAGTTTGCATCAGTTGTTATAAAAAACTGATGCAATAGAGGAATTAGTTGCATTGGTTTTCATTACAACGGATGCAACATGGAGGCTGTGTCCAAGCAACCAACCATGATATTTTGCATCAGTTATTAGTAACAACCGATGCAAAAAGGACCTTTTTGCATCGGTTTCAGAACTGATGCAAAAGTGTTAAGCCTATTGCATCGGTTGCATATGCATCGGTTGTTGAACTGATGCAAAAGGGGGGTAAACAACCGATGCAAATGGCCTGTTTTGTAGTAGTGAAAATAAATTTTCCTTTTAAAAATATTATATATAAAGAAAATTAATTTTATACAATTTAAAATAAATTAAACTTTTTATTCATGTATTTATAATCTTATTTTATACATTTTAGAAAAATAAAACTATAAGTAAAATTTTACGAATTACTTTCAAATTAAACTCATAAAATTTACAACATTTAAGGTTATAAAAATGAACATTCAAGGTTATAAATTTAAAAAAAATAAAATGGAATATTTATTTTTCTTTCAGTATTTAAAAATCAGTTTTCAAAAATAGACCAACTGTGTCCGTATAAAATTTTCTATCCTATGGTCAAGTGTTACGGATATTTGTTATTTAATACCGTAATAGTTCAAAATTTAAGGGTTTATATCATTTAAACCAGCAATCCCAAAATTTCAAAAATAATTGAAAATCGCTTGGGTTTATCATTTCAACCCATAATGAGTTTCTCCTATTCTAAAGTCCATTCGAGTATGTATCATTTCAACCCATAGTGATTTTTAGAATTAAGGGAACTGGCAGAGTGAGAACAGTGAATAAAATAACATAACATAATAATTCTAGCATCTGCGACCAATAACAATTTAAATAAATAATCATTTAACATATAATGGTGTCAATTTCCATGAGTGGTCAATTTATAACAACATGTCATACTTAATAGTTAATAATTAACGATTCAAATTTAAGAGCACATTTAATTTTTCATTTCCTATCAATCAATTTAATAAGCATAAGAATATTATCGTGAGCGATGGCTCAGCTTTCGTGGCCAGAGAACAATGGAGTTCGAGGGAAACTGACAAGGACACGGCACGATATCAAATAGCTGTGACAAACATGAAAGCAGATTTTAGAACGATGACGTAAAAAAAAGTATATACATACGAGTGATATACATATACATTTATTTTATAAGATTTGAAATAACAATATTACACATATTACATATATGATTTCCCTCGACAAATACAAGAAGAATGACATGAATATCATTTGTCGCCAAATTTTTGTATATATATCATATGTAATATATATGTAGCTCAAATTCAAGGCACCTAGCAGTTTCACGATATGTGTACAAGATGAATAAATGGGGATTCCATCGAGCAGCATGCATGCATACAGTATATATATGTATGTATGTTTGTACATATTATATATTACTATATGTAACACGTACAACAGCTTCCATTTGTAGATACGACAAGGGTGATTTATGCAAGGGAAGAATGTCATCAATACATATATACGACATATATTTACATATAGTTGCCTAAAATAAATACCGCTATGCAGCAGTAACACAACATGGGCAACAACATATATGCCGATATATATGTGCAGCATATATATGTACATTCAGTCGAACACGAGTGCAATATTTCTATTAAAATGTTAACAGTCCCCTATATGTTCTGCAGCACTATCAGTACCTATATACCAGTTTCAGCCAACCTTATATAGTGCATAAATCACTCTGTACATGTATACATATGGCATATAAATAATCAGAGGCAAGGTTTGGTGACGACAAAGATAAAGAGGATAGGACATTCCCTAAGCAACATACCAATAGCCTTATGCTTCCTAACAAAATATATGTGCATAACACACACACACACATACATACATATATATATATATATATATATATATATATATAAAAGAAAAATAGGTGTCCATATACAAATCAAAACATATATGAACTAGTAGAGAAGGGCTGCTGTCAAAATCGAGCAAAGCAGGAGAGAACACGGGTTAAGCTAGGGTTAGCACAAGTCGACGTGTGGCAGGCGGTTGTGCTCGATATGCCGAGCAGCCTCGGGCAGTAGGTTGTGAAAGGGAGTGCGGTTAAGGATCTTAAGGCTAATTTAACACTAGACCGGAGGGGAGGGTGAATTGTGTCTAATGGATTCTAAGACTTATATGGACTATTTTAAAAATTATGATATAAACAAATGCAGAACTTAATCACAGAACAATCACAAAATCAAACATAGATGCATAAAGTAAATAAAAAGCAGTAAACGGATAGAATACACCAGATTTTATACTGGTTTGGAGCTACCCTATATCCAGTCCCGCACCAAGGCAAACATCTCATGCAAATTTTTATTATACCAATGTCGAGATTACAATCCTCAATTTCTAAAGGCCTTGAGGTACCCTCCTGTCTTCGAGTCCGAGGCAAACTCTCTTGATTTACGAGACACAAGATCACCCAATTGATTTCCAGGCACAACCGCACCTTATAGTAAGACTCGATAAACTTTTGATAACAAATTGATCCTATAGCTCTGAATAGCACTTTAATCTTCGAGAGAGGACAGAGAATCAAACAAGAATGAGATTTTAATTTGATTCACTTGAGAATGCGGCAGAATTTCGGCATGATCTTAAAAATATAAAATTTTTAGAATATGGATTTGTGGAGAAGAAGGAGTGAAGGAAATAAGAAAATAGTTGACTAAAAAATTCATTTGTGAAGGCTATTTATAGAGTAGTAACGCTGATTACTATTCGTGAAGAGATTTAAACGAATAGATACTTCTTTTGAAAATTGAAACTTTTGAATTTAATGGCCACCATGTCGACGTTGGGTATCCCATGATGTCGACATCCTTTAGTTAAAAACAATGTAAAATTTATTCTGAAAATAGTATTAAAAGGAAAAGAAGATGTAATGATTCTGGAGTAAAATAAACTAATTTTTCCTATGTTTTAAAATAAAGAAAAGAAGTAAATAATATTTTTAAAATATAAATATAAATTTGATTTTAAATCTCAAGTATATGTATATTATAAAGAATATTTAAAAATCAGAAGATAGTTTTAAAAACAAACGAAGTTTAAAACAAGAGTTTATTTAAAAACAAAAACAAAGAATATTTTAACGCTAAAACATTTTGAAAAGAAGTTTTGAAAATCATTTTGAAAAACCATTTTGAAGTAATTTTGCAAGCTTCTTCCTGTAGAATATCTCATCACATCAGGACTCGAGAACTTGTACAAAACTAAGATGCTCGTGGGTACGTAAGCCACTTGTCATAGGTTTTTAAGCTACTTGTCGTGGGTTTGTAAGCCACTAAGAAGGTAGAAATGTGTTCCATCCTAAATGAAATTTGGAATGAAAATTTCCATGCTATTATGAAGTTTTAACAAAACTAGACACTTATCTTGAAATCTTGATCTTGATACTCATGAGTCTTCAAACTTGATTTCTTCATTCTTGATCTTTATACTATACAATCTTCAATAATCAGTACCTGCCTTATATATATCCAGCATAATAACATTCATATATATCTAGAAAATAATGTTAGTATGTAAGTTATAATAAAATAAGTTACAAAGGTTGTTGTCATCAAAATCACTATCTCTAGTTCCTAACAATCTCCCCCTTTTGATGATGACAACCTTATAAAATATACTTACCACTTCGATCATACCATAACTCACCTTTATGCCAACAACTCCCTCTTACTCCATACCATAACTCCCCCTTACTCGAAGCCTGCTATTTTATGTAACTTCTCCCCCTTTGTCATCAACAAAAAAATAACCTATAAACTTGAACTTAATAGAAAATGAGATAAACAAACATATGACATAAGAATAATAACTATGTATGAGTGAAATATAGCATCATAAGTTAAATGGAATTCGATATTTTATACACCAAAGAATATTTTTAGAGGAACATTAATTAAGATAACAATTATTTACAAATTAAAAAACCTAATATATAATCAAGAAAACGAAGAAAGCTTAACGAGGACCCTTAACTATTGGTGATTTATGGACCGAACAATTTGGATAGTGGAGATAAAAGTTTCGATGTTGTTCGACCAAGTTCCCATTAGCGTCAAAAAGGACCTCTCCAATGCAAATCACGCAATCATCTTCGTCCATATGAACATCCGGATTCGGCAAAGGATGTTTTTCTTCTTGATTCTCTTGCGGTTCTTCTAGAGGCTCTTCTTCTTCAGAATCCATGGCTTGTGATGATTCTTCGATGACAATGGGATTGGCATGGTTATCCGTAAGGAAGTTTTTGTAAATATCTAAGGATTCTTCCTTGCCTATCTTGTTCTCTAGCCATTCGCAGTTGACTCACTTCAACTCCCATCATGATTTGAAGCTAATATTTTATCTTCTCTTGTAATTTGATGACTCATATGTGTGTGGAACGTTGAAAAGGACTAGAATGAAGAGAAGTGGGTGAAGAAGGCTCATTATTAGAAGAGGAAGCCATTAATTTACTGTTTTAGAAGTTTATTACAAAGAATAGAACAGAGAAAAGGAGTAAAAGTCGAAATATATAACTTAATATATAAATGTATAATTTAATAAATAATTTTAGAGGGAAATTTAAATTTGAAAATCTTGGCCGGTATGTCGACATAGGTGGATGGGTCATGTCGACATGCCTAGTTCAATTTTTGAATTTTTTTTTTATTTTTATTAATTACTAACTTTAACTGTAATATTTATGATTTATATTTCAGTTAATGAACATATACCGAATTCTCTTCTAAATTTAGTAAAGTTTTGTTCATTTAATGGTTTGGTTAATATATCAGCAATTTATTTTTCAGTATTAAAATATTCAAGAGTTATGACTTCTTTACTTATATTTTCTCTAAGAAAATGATGTCTAATATCGATATATTTTGTTCTAGCATGATGAGTTGGATTCTTAGATAGTTTTATTGCACTAGTATTATCACAATAAATTGGTGATTTAGTTATAGTTAATGCAAAATCATTTAAAGTCTGTTGCATATATATAACTTGAGAACAAACCAAAGCAGCAAATATGTATATATATATATATATATATATATATATATATATATTCTGCTTTAGTTGTTGACAATGATACGGTGTTTTTTGCTTCTTACTAAACCAGAGAATGTCCTAGAAAGTGACGAGTTACACTTATACTTTTTTGTTCTGATTTACAACCAGCGTAATCAGCATCACAATATAAAATTATATCAAATACATCATTTTTAGGGTATAATAAACCATAATCTAAAGTATGTTTCACATATCTTAAAATTCTTTAAACAGCTTTTAAGTGAGTTTCATTAGGTTGAGATTGGTATCTTTCATAGAGACAGACACTATGCATGATGTCAGGATGACTTACTGTTATATAAAGCAGCGAACCGATCATTCCCCTGTATAATTTTGGATCAACATCTTTTGATTTATCTTCTTTACTTAAAGCTAAATTAATTGTCATTGGAGTTGGTTTCCCACTAGAAGTGGTCAATCCAAATTTATTAATTAAATCCTTAACATATTTTTCTTGACTAATGAAAATTCCTTTATCTAGTTGTTTGATTTGAAGTCCTAAAAACAAACTTAGTTCTCCCATGTGACTCATTTCAAATTCTTTAGTCATTATATCTAAAAATTCTTTGTTCATTATGTTATTAGTTGACCCAAACATTTTATCATCTACATACATTTGTTCTAATTGAATATCACTTTTATTTCTTTCAATAAAAAGAGTTGTATCTATTTTACCAATTTCAAAACTAGATTGTAGTAAATAAGAACTTAGTCTTTCGTACCAGGCCCTAGGAGCTTGTTTTAGACCATATAAAGCTTTCTTTAATTTATATACATGATTTGGAAATTTATTATCTTCAAAAAATGGAAGTTGTTCAACATAAACATCTTCTTTTATAAAACCATTTAGAAAAGCACTTTTAACATCCATTTGATATAACAAGAAATTATTGTAGTTTGCGCAAGTAAGTAGAATCCTGATAGCTTCTATTCTTGCTACGAATGCAAAGGTTTCATCATAATCAATTCCTTCTTCTTGACAATAACCTTACGCGACTAAACGAGCTTTATTTCTCACAACCTCACCAAGTTCATTCATTTTATTTTTGTAAACCCATTTTGTTCCAATTATACTTTTATACTCAGGTCTAGAAACAAGTTCCCAAACATCACTTCTGGTGAACTGATTCAATTCATCTTACATAGCAAGAATCCGAGAATAATTAGATGATGCTTCCTTTGGATTTTTAGGTTAAGTAGTTGATATAAAAGCTACATTACTCATACTATTTATCTGATTTCTTGTTTTAACTATAGATTCAATATTTCCTAGTATATTTTCTACAAGAAGATCTTTTAATAGCCTAATTCTTTTATTAGATTGAATGATTTCACAATTTGTTTCATTAGGTTTGATTATTTAAAGTTACAAAATCTACTTCATCTTCTATTTGTACAGTATCTTTAAAATTTTCATCAAAATTATTTCTTCAATAGTGTTAGTTCTTAAATTATAAACTCTAAATACTTTACTTCTGTTAGAATATCCAATAATGATACCTTTATCGGATTTAGGTTCAAATTTATCTAAATTATCTTTATTTAAACCCTACTTCGGAGAGTAGAGCTAGGGAATGCAGCTGTCTGCCACACTGATCCCCTTTTAGCTAGCCCAGCCCAGAGCATCAATCCTCTACCAGGTTGTATGTTTTATTGAGGATAACCGCTCCAAGCCTTAAGGGAAACATATCTCGGCTGCTGGACTTGAACCCACAACCTCCAGGAACTTTGTTCCATGGTTGCAAGGTAGTCCTCAACCAACTGAGCTATCTTTTGTATTAAAAATAAAACACTTGCTACCAAAACCTTTAAAATAAGCAACTATGGGTTTCTTATGGTAAAGTAATTCATATGGTTTTTTGATTAGTTAATGGTCTAATTAAAATCCTATTTAGTATACAACAAGCTGTAGCGACTGCTTCATCCCAATAGTTTTTAGGTAAGTTACCATTAGAAAGCATTATTCTAGCACACTCTTGAATCCTATTCATACGTTCTACTATTCCATTTTGTTGTGGATTTCTTGGAAAAGAGAAATTATGAGTAATTCCTTTTTGATTATAGAAATTCTCAAAATTTTCATTTTTAAATTCTCCACCATGATAATTACAAATAGTTTTTACTTTTAAAGAAAGTTGATTTTGAGTTCTTTCAGCAAAATTTTTAAATAATTCAAAAGCATCAGTTTAAAGTTTAAGAAAAATTATCCAAGTATATCTTGAATAATCATCTACAATTACAGATACATATTTATTATATTTATTGTGATTAATTGATTAAACTTGATATGGACCAAGTAAATCTAAATGAAGTAATTCTAGAGGTTTAGAAGTAGAAATCATATCTTTTAATTAAATGAACTTTTCTTAAGTTTCCTAATTGGCAAGCATCACATATACTGTCTACTTTAAAGTTTAACTTAGGAAGGCCTCTAACTAAGTCAAGTTTTGATAACCTAGATAACAGTTTGAAATTTAAGTGACCAAATCTTTTATGCCAAATCCAAGGGTCACTTGTATTAGCCAAAAGACATAAGTTATCATTTGAAACTTTCATACTAAGGATGTAAATGTTTTTCTTCCTAATTCCTTCAAAGATAATATTTGACTTATTATCTTCAATGTGACACTTATCTTTTCCAAATTTAATTTTAAATCCTTTATCACATAGTTGACTTATAACTAAGCAAATTATGTTTTAAATACCTAACTAGAAAAACATCAGAAATAAGAGGAGTTTTAGAATTACTGACATTTCCGATGCCAATCACATATCCTTTTGAGTTATCTCCAAAGTTGACCAATCCAATCTTGATATATAATATGATTGATTATCTCGGGATTTCCAGTCATATGCCTTAAAAAGCCACTATTAAGTATCCATTTTTCTTTCTCAATTTACACAATTTGTCCATTGGTTATTGATTATTCAAAAGCCATGTAACATACATGTTCCTACATAACAAACCATTTGGTAGATAACTTGATTTTTCATAAAAACCATATGCAGATTTATGATACTTTAATGAAATGCATAACTTCAAACTAGTATTAATAAAATTTCCTAAAAATTCCATTTTAACCTTTCAAGTTTTAGACTATGAAAACTATGAAAACTTGGCTCTGATACCAAATGAAAGGGTGTGTGGATTAAGGATCTTAAGGCTAATTTAACACTAGAGGGGGGTGAATAGTATTTAATGGATTCTGAGACTTATATGAACTAATTTAAAAATTATGATATAAAAAAAATACAAAACTTAATCACAAAATAAAATACAGACGCTGAAAGTAAATAAAAAGCAGTAAAAGGAAAGATCACACCGGATTTTATACTGGTTCGGAGTTACCCTACATCCGATCTTGCACCAAGGCAAACACTTTGTACAGATTTTTATTATAGCAATTTCCAGATTACAATCCTCAATATTTAAAGGCCTTTAGGTACCCTCCTGTCTTCGAAGTCCATGGCAAACTCTTTTGATTTATGGGACATAAGATCTCGCAATTGATTTCCAGGCACAACCACACCTTATAGAGAGACTCGATAAACTTTTGAATACAAATTGATCCTATAACTCGGAATAGCACTTTGATCTTTGGGAGAGGGCAGAGAATCAAACAAGAATAAGATTCTAATTTGATTCACTTGAGAATTTGGCAAAATTTTGGCACGATCTTAAAATTATGAAAATGTTAGAATATGGATTTGTGGAGAAGAAGGAGTGAACAAAATAAGAAAATAGTTGATTAAAAAATTCGTTTGTGAAGGCTATTTATAGAGCATTAACGGTCATAACTATTCGTGAAGAGATTTAAAAGAATAGACACTTCTTTTGAAATTTGAAACTTTTGATTTTAATGGCCACCATGTCGACATGGGGTATCCCATGATGTCGACATCCCTTAGTTAAAAACAATGTAAAATTTGTTTTGAAAATGATAATGAAAGGAAAATAAGATGAAATGATTCTGGAGTAAAGTAAACTAATTTTCCTATGTTTTAAAATAAAGAAGACTAGAAAAAATATATTTTTAGAATGTATATATAAATTTGATTTTAAATCACAAGTGTGTGTGTGTGTGTGTGTGTGTGTGTATTATAAAGAATATTTAAAAATCACAAGATAGTTTTAAAACCAAACGAAGTTTAAAGCAAGAGTTTATTTAAAGATAAAAACAAAGAATATTTTAAGGCTAAAACATTCTGATAAGTAGTTTTGAAAATCATTTTGAAAAACCATTTTGAAGTAGTTTTGCAAGCTTCTTCCTGTAGAATATCTCATCACATTAGGACTTGAGACCTTGTACACAACTAGGATGTTCGTGGGTTTGTAAGCCACTTGTCATAGGTTTATAAGCTATTTGTCATGGGTTTGTAAGCCACTAAGAAGGTAGAAATGGGTTTCATCCCAAATGAAATTTGGAATGAAGATTTCCATGCTATTATATTTTTTACCGAAACTAGACACTTATCTTGAAATCTTGATCTTGATACTCATGACTCTTCAAACTAGATTTCTTCATTCTTCATCTTTATACTGTACAGTCTTCAATAATTAGTATCTGCCATATATATATCCTGCATAATAACATTCATTTATATCTTGACAATAGTGTTAGTATATAAGTTATAATAAAATAAGTTACAAAGGTTGTTGTCATCAAAACCAGTATCTCCAGTTCCTAACAGTTTGGTGGAAATTGGAGGCTACACAAAACTGTCGGTGATTTGCTTCGGGAAAAAGATGGGGTTTCTCAGTAAGACATCGGGTTTGAGGGGAGGGTGGTGTGGGTTGCTTCATGAAAATGGTATGAGGCGCGGCGAGGAAAAAACAATGAAAAAGAAAAAACAATGATGAAGGGAAAACTACTTCGGGATTTTAGGAGGGGAGGCATAGTGTGACTTCGAGTCAGGCTATAGATGGGAGATGGGTTTGTTTCGTGCAAGGGAAAATGGGATGAAAAATAGGACAGAGAAAAGAAAAAAAATATCTAGAGGCACAACAAAATAAGGGGAAGTTATAAAGAGAGAAAGAAGCATTTCTTGCTTTTCTCTCTCTTCTGAATGGACGAATAAGGCCAATGAAAAGGCACATGAGATATACACACAATCACTGAAATATGAATGGGCATGGGTGTTTCGAAATTTAATAAAGGAAATAGGATAGACGGCTGGCACTCGAAACGACACGAGAACACAAAAGGCGTAGATATGGTACCGATACGACGAGCTATTTTGTAGTTTCCATCGCGTAGCGGACCCCGAATTACAGAAATAAACATACTGCGGAGATTAGCACGACGAAACAAACAGGATGGTACACAGAAATCAACGATATGATCATGTTATAGAACTAAATTTTTTCTACCGAAAATTCTACGAAAACGCTGAAAATAAGATAAACGGAGCTATAGAATCCAAATCTAACGAAACAAAATACGATGACTTTCTTAGAAAATGATCTACACTTTTAAAGTATTCTTATTTCGAAATTATTAAATTTTCGACAAACAAATTAATAAAATTTTGTAATGACCCGTAAATTTTCGATAATTTAATTTGTTAATTTAATAAGATTTTGTAATTTAACATTGAAGAGAATAAAAAAATTAGTGAATTGTTAGCAGAAATAATGACTGGAAAGAATTGTAACAATACTAATGTAAGTTCACTATTAACAATACATATAAAATCCCAATTAATTGAAACAATTGCTAGGTCATAATTGATTGTATATAGTTGTTATCCCACCTTTTGGTCAAGGCTGGAATATCAACAAACTGGCAAAGAATGATGGATATTGGGATTGGAGATCGATTGGAATCAAGGCTGCAATCGATGTCGTCAAAATTTGGTTGAGCTCTGATCGGGACGAAATTGATTGGAGACGATGATAAGGACTAGGAGAGGCTATGTTTCAAATTTCAGGTTAATCGGAGTTCGTATGAAGGAGATATGATCGATGCAATGTAGGAAGAACATGCTGTTCGTATCCATCGGAGTGCAGGAGATGGTTCGTATCGATGCATTTCGCATCGATCAGTAGAGATGGTTCGTATCGATACGTTTCATATCGATCAAGTAGTTGATGTTTCGTATCGATCGGCTTCGTATCGATCGGTTTTGGTTTGACTCGATGGGGTTCGTATCGATCAAAGACAGAGCAGGGTGAAGGACTTTGAATCGATACTGTTCGTATCGATCAAACATGTACACGGCTCAATGGTTTCGTATCGGTTGGGATGGGGAGAGGCGGTATGTCTCGAATCGATACTATCGTATCGATGGCAGAGGAGTTTGGCACTTCCGTATCCATCAGGTAAGGCCTCGTTCGTATGTAGCTTCGTATCCATACCTTTCGTATGTTTTTCGTATCGATTGCCTCGCATAACATTGTTTCGTATCGATCAGATGGATCGATACGAAACTCCCTCCTAACATTGATACGAAGAACGGTACAATGCACAGTTGGATAGAGATGCGAAGCGAAATTATGAACGAGAATTATGGATGCAAGCGCGAATCAAGCAAAGAATCATTCAAAGCGGCTAAGGATAAACATGGTTCGAAGGAAAGAGGCCTTCAACTCGGCACGAATTCAGGATCTGGCCTCGCAAGTAGCGCCACGTCATCGATGCGCACGCGCTTCTAATCGAGTCGAAGAAGATGGAGGCGAAAGCATGGATTCGAACTCTGCAGTCCACGAGGAACATCAATTCGTATCGATCATATCTCCTACACCGATGATCCAAATACAACGAAATTTTTGTAGCAGCTTGCATATATGGTAAGGAATGTTCCTGCCAAGTTTCAGCTCGATTGGATCAATTTTTGATGGATACGAAATCACTTCGTATCGATCATAGATCGAGTCGAAACTTGGTGGGGTCGGTCGCGTGGGCCCACTCATGCGCCAGAAAAAGTCTTCCGAAGTTTGAGCGCGATCTCAGCCTCCTACGCCTATAAATAGCCTCTAGAAGCCTATAGAAAGAGGATCTTTTGGCCATTGATAGTCCAGACTCTGCCGGATTCATTTCTACACTTCAATATAACTATTGTATTTGAAATTCTTCATTACAACTGTTGTAATCATCTGTATCCAGCAAGGATCATCAATAAAAGGATAAAACTTTGGAGTGGACGTAGGCCGGAGATAGCCGAACCACTATAAATCTTGTGTCTCTATTCAATATTTTTGGACTACTGATTGTTGTTTGCTGTGATCTGTGATTTGTGTTTAGAATATTATTCGTACTTTGGTGCTTTCACGGTATTTGGGGTATGTGACCAATTTTGGCGCAAACAATAGTAAATTGGGAAATAAAATCCAAAGTTATATTAATTGACGGAATAATACGTAATAAGCTGTAAATTGAAAAAATATTAATATTAGATAATTAAAATGTTAATTTAATTAAAAATCGTGGACAAATATTTGGAAATAATGTTAATGTATTCATAATAGGACAATTTGTTGAATTAAAAGAATGGAAATGAAGACTTATCGATTTAATGGGATTTGAACTATAATAATTGGATTAATTGCAAATATATGAAATCAAATATCTAATTATTACGTTAATTGAAATTAAGATGGAATCTGAGAATATTAATATAATAGATTATGAATCCAATGTTAATTTCATCCATTTAATAATAATGAATTGAATAATAGAATGAAAAGTAAATTAAATAGAATTATTGGAAATTAAATTTATAATTTTTGAATTTAATGAAATTGAGGTTAACGCTGAAATTGATAAATTAATCAACTCTAAGTTGACATTTAAATTTGTTTGAATCATTGTAAATGATTGAGAAATAAAAATGATGAAACTAGTCAATTATCGAATTGAAATTGAAAATTTGATTTAATTAATTAATTATTAATTTATTTAATCAATTTAAAAATAGCCATTTTGGCCACTGACTCGGATTTCGACGAAACCAGTTTCATCAGATCCATAATGGTCAATTATTGTAGGATTTCAAGTTTCGTAGCGATCAGACTTGTCGTTTGGTCGTACGAACGCGAAACGCCTAGAAATCAATTTAGTTGAAATCAATTTGAAATAATATGATTTTAGCATAACTTCTTCATACGATAGAATTTGGACCTCAAACCTGTTCCATTGATTTAAAAATAATTAAAAACATCTATTTTGATATCTGGGTTGACCCAATTTCGTTCCGGAGTCGAAACGGGCTTTTCGGGCCATTTATCGTTCAACGTTCCAAACCAATCGTGTCCATTCATCTCTATTTCTAACCTACCTATATATATCATGTTATAAACCCTAGCCTATTTCTTATATCCGTTTTTCTATACGTACAATTCTATTTGCTTCTCTTATTTCAATGGCAGACAGAACCACAGATTCCAATTGCAATTTCCAATAAAATTCAAAGCCAAAAATTAAATCTCTTCAAACTATATCGAATTATATATGGATTTGAAGCTCTTGACGAGCGCAAGTCAAATATATGATTTGTTTTTCAATCTGGGTTTCGGTGTGGCCAAAAATCGATGAACTATCTACGGCCGTTCATCACGCCGCGACCAAAATCGGCCGATCTTCGAATCTATTTCTGGGTATTGTAGAGTGGACCGAGGGGACTTCATCTATGCAGTTTATTTGGCGAATCGACGGTTAGATTTTCGTGCAAAATTAAATTTGGGTTTGATTTCTAGGCGGCTGCTGCTCCCATTCGCTCGTGCCTAGGTGGCCGCGATGGCTCTGGGTGATCGCATGTGAAGGAGGCTTCTCCGGTGGGTTGTCGGCATCGTGGCGTTGCAGGTTGAGGAGGCAACGGCAGTTAGTCGCGTGTGATCATGCGTTTGGCGGGTAGCGTTCGGTTTCAAAAGCCTGGTAGCGTGCATGTTGCCGAGTGTTGAAGAATAGGTGACGTGGCACTAGGGGATGGGTTAGTTTTCTTTGTTCTCTTTTATTTTAATTTAAATTCCATTCGTTTTGATCGCGATAATTTTTGCATACGAGGTCTAAATTTCACGCGGTTTTCTCCTCCAGGATCGTATTGAAATTTCGAACATTTTGGCGCTAGTTTGGACGAATTTTGAGACTGTTCAAATTTTGGGTTTAAATTAGATTTAAATTCAAATGAAATTCAAAAGGTGAGTGTTTTAACCCACTCACAACTTCTAAAATTTCTTATGCATGTTAAATTAATTTCTGATGTGTTTAAAAATTTATTTATGACTGTTTGGCATATTTTAAATCATCATCCCAATTAAAATAAATCTATTGAATTAAATGGTTATTTAATTTATTATTGCTTATAAACTACCTGTTATGTTATTTAATTTATTATTGAATATAAACTGCCAGTGAATACTTGTTGTTTATTATCTGTTTATATTGATGTTATTGATTTAATTGGATGATGATTGTGATAAATGGTTGATGATTGATATTGGATGAATGGATGTTGTATGTTATATTGTTATAAACTACAAGTTGTATGCATTTTTATTTCATTCGGGATTGTGTTTGAAATGATATATAACGGTATTTTTATTTTTATTTTCGAATTAAAATGATAAATATCCGTATCACTTGATCCTAGGGTAGAATATACAAACACTGTGGTCTATATATAAATATTTTGAGAATGATTTCTATGGTTTTGGAAAGCAATATACGGTTAAATAAATATTGATTTTTGATATTATATAAATATTATTTTTATATATAGTTAAATTCTTGAATTTAAGCTATATATAACTTTGTTTTATAAAAAAATAGTTTAATAGTAGAGTTTGATTTTATTAAAATAAAATTTGGTTAAGTAATTAAATCATACTTTAATATAGAGGTTATAATGATTTAAATAAATTAAGGCAGGAAGGTAAATTGGAAATATATCTGAAATTGAGTTTATTTAAGGATTTAACTCAAATAAGTTAAAATTTATTAAATTTGAAATTCTAAAGGTATGATTTTTATAACTTGATTTTGGGATCAAGGTGAATTAAATGAGTATTTCAAGATTAGATGAAGGGAAGGAAATATTTAGTTATTTGTAATTTTAGTTTTATTTAAATGATAAGGGATTTATTATGTAGAACATTTCAAAACTAAATAATGTAAAACTTAATTGTTGAATCGAAATTATCAAATTTAGTTTTGAAATTTTGGAATATTTAAAGCCTTGAAATATATCTAAATTGACATATTTTATTGAAATTGAAGTGTTCCAAAGTTATGAATTTTAAAGTATTATGTTTTAAAGGTGTTATAATTTCAAATGTTTGGTTTCAAGTGTATAAATTTTAAAGTGCTACGATTTTGGAAAAGGGATATATTTGAAATAAAATGATATTACATTGTTTTGGATTTGTAAAAATGATATCATATTGATTTGGGTTTTGAAACAGAAATAATATCGTATTTATATGGGTTTGAAATGGATAGTAAATTCTAGTTTTAAAAGTATAATTATTTTGAAATGACCGCGGTGTTATATAACGTTTGGTAGTTAAAGAGACCAGGATTGGAAGTTGTCATACCCTTGCCAACTCCGAAAACCACTTTAACAACCATATACGCGGTGGAGATTCCAGAATGAAGTAGGATGGTGGCGGCGTTCCTTTAAGGTATATACGTGGACCCGACTCCCGTGAGTTGGCATTAAGTGGCTAAAACAGGAGCGATTCCGGGCTAGTGAGGTAGCTCCTCTTATCGGACACACTCCTTCGATATTATAGTCTGACTGAGATTTAATTGGAGGCCACTTTTGATTTTTGATTTTGGGGGTGTGGCTCGAGGTGGGCGGTAGCTGCACGCTATGTGTCACCATCAGTCAGGATAGTAATTGGTATATCCACCCTGGCATTGCCTTGTGTGTCGTGTCACCTACCCTAGCACGCCTTGTACGAGTTTGATTTTCTCCCGTAGCCCATGTGGTATCCTCTGGTGGCTTCCCGATCAGGAGGGACCACGATACTGGATGGACTACTGGGACTATTACGTGTTAAAGTGGAAAATGTATAGCCTTAACGCTATTTAAAAGTAAGTTTATTTTACTATTAGGCATTATTATAATAGCGAAATATTGCTACATAGTAAATAGTTTCACAGATCCTTAGGAGATGTGAATCCCGAACATCTCTTAAGTTATTGCACTCACGTTTGACACTGGATAGGAGATGTGAAATCCCGTAAACATTTTTGACGCCGTTACACTCATATTTATTTCAGTTGATTTAACTTATATAAGATCTTTTAGTTCTGACTCGAGTGTTTTGTCTTTTCAATTCGCTCGGGTCAGTCTGAGCATTTCATGATTTGAAGACTTTATTTTAGAGGACGAAGACGAAGATATTATTACTATTATCTATTTTATTATTCACTAGATCATGTACTCCGCTGCATTTTATTACTCTCTGGTATGTGAAACTCTGATATGTATTGTATAAGTATAATCAAATGTTTTGTAAACAGCTTCATGAACTGTTTATTTGATTATTATATTTTATCGTTCCGCTGCAAGATTCTATTTGGTTTTTTATTCTTTGCTTTTTTTCTTATTTAGCCCATAACAATCCGCCTTTCTGTATGTCTTAAGTCTAACGTGTGTGGTTTATCGTCGATTTAAAGCGTATAAAAAGGCGGGATGTTACATCTTGTATCAGAGCTTTGGTTTAACGATAAACCTTAGCTTTGTCGGGTTTGACTCTTTATTAATAGGGTAGTAATACCCTATGATGAGTCGCTGAGTGTATATATATGAGAGAGCATATTTGTTAGTGTTATAAAAAGGTTTTCATATTGTGTTAATTTGCATCGTTTTGTAATTATAAATTCTGGTTGGTGCATAGGACGCTATGACATCAATAGGGATTTCTAAACACTTAATATGACAAACCGACACAATATTTGTTTTGAATATAGGTGAATGAAATAATTTTGCCTATTATATTTTCTATATATAAAATATTTTTTTTATAAAGGTTATATTGGTTGTTAGGTAATGAAATTTATAAAAAATAGTTAAAACGAGATTGAAAATAAAATAAATGAAAATATATAATTTAGAACATAAGTCCAGGGGTTTTGAAAATTTCTTTCAAATGATTTTGGAATATAATAATAATATTTTTAAAAGCACTTTCTGACACAAACATTTCAATATGATTTGAAAGAATTGTTTTAAAAGAAATTTTGGAAAGAAATAAGTTCTGTACTCCCCTCTGTGTCGTTGGAAAATAATTTCGGTGATGAGTGCACGCATCGTCGACATTCATTTTTGAGTTTCGAAGTGGGAAGGCCACTGTAGTAGTTTTACTACAGATTTATTTTGATAAACAAATATGAATTTCGAATTATTTTAAATATAATTGGATATCCAAATTATAAGTATATACATTTGTCTATTATTTTAAAATGATTTGAAATTAAACCTGGTACTTAGTTCTTAAGTATCTGATAATCAATAGTTTCAATTATTGTAGTGAAATGGAATGTAACTAATTAATAATTGGAACCTCTAATTGAAATAAGAGATTAAATGCTAGGCTATAAATGAAATAACAAGGAAGTTGAAGTTGTAACCTATAAAGCAAAGGATATAATTATTGAACATATAATTAACTAAAGAAATGGGATAAACTTGTATGACTTTCAATTGCATTCTTAAAAGTATGTATGTATGTATATGTATGTGTGTGTGTATATATATATATAACTTACCCAATAACAAAAGTTACAATGTTTAATAAGAAAATGTAATAGAATATTATACAAGTAAAAATTTGAAATAATGGAAGTATCCAATGAAATTCTTTAATAAATAAGAATTTGATATTGAAATTGTTGTGAACTTAAGTTATAATTGAAATGTTACTGTAATAACAGTAGTAGGAAGTAACTATTGTAAGTATAAGATTATAAACTTAAGTAAATGAATTAATATGCAAAGAAATTGAATTAAACATGAATACTATAAATAAATGAAATAAATATTGAATCAATGAATAAAAAGTAAAAGTTTATAAGAAGTAAATGAAAATTTAAAGGATGAATCATTATATAAATAAAAAGGGAATGAAATAATAAATGTTATGAGATGAAATTAATAAGAATAAACTTTAATAATGTTAGAATTTGTTATTTATTTTGGATTATGGTTGTTTGGGAAAGGATACTTTAAATTTGTTTAGATGTATGAATAATCTATTCAGTTTTATCTAAGACTGTTGAGTAAATGGTATAATTAATAGTTTATTTGTTGTTCTATACAATTTAAAAGTGTCGAAACCTGAACTAACTACTTGTTTCGGTTAATGTGGATGAACTAATTGATTGTGTTGATTTTACGTGATGATCGTATATTGTTGCAAGGCATTGTTGTTTATATTGATTTGTTTGTTAGTGGTTGAAACAACTTTAAAATTTTCATTTTATATCATTATTAACTCTTTTATATTATATAAGTGAAATACAGATTATGGAAGCAATTGCTACTGCTATTGGTTTCATAAATAAGCATTATTTGCCCGACAAATAGGTACGTTTTTCGGATTACGGTTTATAACGTTATTAAATTAGTTTCCCGTCTGGGATATATTATTTTGAAATATTGTGATATATTGTTATATTTGATATTATATTTTCTCCCGAGCCTCTCCGTACAAAGGAGACTCTGCCGAAATTTTCCATAAATTTTAGACTTAGAAAATTTTGAAAATATTTTCCAAACTTTATTAATTTAAGAATAAAAGGATTTAATGTTTATAAATTGGTATATTTTATTTTAATTAATTAATTTTGTAAATTATTATTTTATAAAGTTAATATTTTTGAATAAGATATATTGTTTATTTAATTCTTTCTTTTCCCTTCTTTTCCTTTTCGGGGACGAAAAGTTTTGAGTAGGGGAGAGTGTAACGACCCTTGAATTTTCGATAACTTAATTTGTTAATTTAATAAGATTTTGTAATTTAATATTTAAGAGAATTAAAAATTAGTAAATTGTTAGTGGAAATATTGACGAGAAAGAATTATAACAATACTAATGTAAGTTTACTATTAACAATTCATATGAAATCCCAATTAATTGAAACAACTGCTAGGTCATAATTGATTGTATATAGTAAATTGGGAAATAAAATCCAAAGTTATATTAATTGACGGAATAATACGTAATAAGCTGTAAATTGGAAAAAAATTAATATTAGATAATTTATATGTTAATTTAATTAAAAATTGTAGACAAATATTTGGAAATAATGTTAATGTATTCGTAATAGGACAATTTGTTGAATTAAAAGAATGGAAATGAAGACTTATCGATTTAATGGGATTTGAACTATAATAATTGGATTAATTGCAAGTATATGAAATTAAATATCTAATTATTACGTTAATTGAAATTAAGATGGAATGTGAGAATATTAATGTAATATATTATGAATCCAATGTTAATTTCATCTGTTTGATGATAATGAATTGAATAATAGAATGAAAAGTAATTAGATAGAATCATTGAAAATTAAATTTATAATTTTTGAATTTAATGAAATTGAGGTTAACGTTGAAATTGATAAATTAATCAACTCTAAATTGACATTTAACTTTGTTTGAATCATTGTAAATGCTTGAGAAATCAAAAATCATGAAATTTGTCAATTATTGAATTGAAATTGAAAATTTGATTTAATTAATTAATTATTAATTTATTTAATTAATGTAAAAATAGCCATTTTGGCCACTGAGTCGGATTTCAACGAAAACAGTTTCATCGGATCCGTAACGGTGAACTATTGTGGGATTTCAAGTTTCGTAGCGATCGGACATGTCGTTTGATCGTATGAACGCGAAACGCCTAGAAATCAATTTAATTGAAATCAACTGAAATCAATTTAAAATAATTTGATTTTAGCATAACTTCTTCATACGATAGAATTTGGACCTGAAACCTGTTCCATTGATTTTAAGATATTTAAAAACATCTATTTTGATATATGGGTTGACCCAATTTCGTTCCGTAGTCGAAACGGGCTTTTCGGGCCATTTATCGTTCAACGATCAAAACCAATCGCGTCCATTCATCTCTATTTCTGACGTATCTATATATATCCTGTTATAAACCCTAGCCTATTTCTTTTATCCATTTTTCTGTACGTACAATTCTATTTGCTTCTCCTCTTTCAATGGCGGACAGAACCCTAGGTTCCAATTGCAATTTCCAATGAAACTCAAAGCCAAAAATTAAATCTCTTCAAACTATATCGAATTATATATGGATTTGAAGCTCTCGATGAGCACAAGTCAAATATATGATTCGTTTTTCAATCTAGGTTTCGGTGTGGCCGGAAATCGATGAACTATCTACGACCGTTCATCACGCCGTGACCAAAATCGTCCGATCTTCGAATCTATTTCTGGATATTGTAGAGTAAACCGAAGGGACTTCATCTATGCAGTTTATTTGGCGAATCGGCGGTTGGATTTTCGTGCAAAATTCTATTTGGATTGATTTCTAGGGCGGCCGATGCTCTCGTTCGCTCGTGCCTAGGTGGCCGCGATGGGCTCTGGGTGATCGCATGTGAAGGAGGCTTCTCCGGTGGGTTGTCGGTGTCGCGGCGTTGCAGGTTGAGGAGGCGGCGGCCGTTAGTCGCGCGCGATCGTGCATTGGGCGGCTAGGGTTCGGTTTCAAAAGCCTGGTAGCATGCATGTTGCTGAGTGATGAAGAATAGGTGATCTGGCACTAGGGGATGGGTTAGTTTGCTTTGTTTTCTTTTATTTTAATTTAAATTCCATTCGTTCTGTTCGCAATAACTTTTGCATAAGAGGTCGAAATTTCACGCGGTTTTCTCCTCTAGGATCGTATTGAAATTCCAAACATTTTGGCCCTGATTTGGACGAATTCTGAGATGGTTCAAATTTTGTGTTTAAATTGGATTAAAATTCAATTTAAATTCAAAAGGTGAGTGTTTTAACCCACTCACAACTTCTAAAATTTCTTATGTGTGTTAAATTAATTTCGGATGTGCTTAAAATTTATTTATGACTATTTGTCATATTTTTAATCATCATTCCAGTTAAATTAAATTTATTGAATTAAATGGTTATTTAATTTATTATTGCATATAAACTGCCAGTTAAATTGTTATTTAGTTTATTATTGAATATAAACTGCCAGTGAATACCTATTGTTTATTATCTGTTTATATTGATGTTATTGATTTAATTGGATGACGATTGTGATAAATGGTTGATGATTGATATTGGATGAATGAATATCATATGTTATATTGTTATAAACTGCAAGTTGTATGCATTTTTATTTGATTCGGGATCACGGTTTGAAATAATATATAACCGTATTTTTATTTTAAATTTTGGATTGAAATGATAAATATCTGTATCACTGACCATAGTGTAGAAAATTTTATACAGACACCGTAGTCTATATATAAATATTTTGAGAATGATTTCTATGGTTTTGGAAAGAAATATACAGTTTAATAAATATTGATTTTTGATATTATATAAATATTATTTTTATATATAGTTAAATTCTTAGATTTAAGCTATGTATAAGTTTGTTTAATATACAAAATAGTTTAATAGTGGAGTTTGATTTTATTACAATAAAATATGGTTAAGTATTTAAATCATACTTTAATATATCGGTTATAATGATTTAAATAAATTAAGGTTGGAAGGTAAATTGGAAATATATCTGAAATTGAGTTTATTTAAGGATTTAACTCAAATAAGTTGATGTAAAATTTATTAAATTTGAAATTCTAAAGGTATGATTTTTATAACTTGATTTTGGGGTCAAGGTGAATTAAATGAGTATTTCAAGTATAAATGAATGAAAGGAAATATTTAGTTATTTGTATTTTTAGTTTTATTTAAATGATAGCGGATTTATTATGTAGAACATGTCAAAACTAAATAATAGAAAACTTAATTGTTGAATTGAAATTATCAAATTTAGTTTTGGAATTTTGGAATATTTAAAGCCTTGAAATATATCGAAATTGAAATGTTTTATTGAAATTGAAGTGTTCCTAAGTTATGAATTTCAAAGTATTATGTTTTAAAGGTGTTATAATTTCAAATTTTTTGTTTCAAGTGTATGAATTTGAAAGTGCTATGATTTTGGAAAAGGGATATTTGAAATAAAACGATATTACATTGTTTTGGGTTTATAAAAAAGATATCATATTGATTTGCGTACTAAAACAGAAATGATATCGTATTTATATGGGTTTGAAATGGATATTAAATTCAGATTTTAAAAGCATAATTATTTTGAAATGACCGCGGTGTTATTATAACGTTTGGTTGTTAAAGAGACCGGGATCGGAAGTTGTCATACTCTCTGCCAACTCTGAAAACCACTTTAACAACCGTGTACGCGGTGAAGATTCCAGAAAGAAGTAGAATGGTGGTGGCGTTCCTTTAAGGTATATACGTGGACCCGACTCCCGTGAGTTGGCATTAGGTGGCTAAAACAGGAGCGATTCCGGGCCAGTGAGGTAGCTCCTCTTATCGGACACACTCCTTCGATATTATAGTCTGACTGAGATTTAATTGGAGGCCACTTTTGATTTTTGATTTTGGGGGTGTGGCTCGAGGTGGGCGGTAGATGCACGCTATGCGTCACCACCAGTCAGGATAGTAATTGGTATATCCACCGTGGCATTGCCTTGTGTGTCGTGTCACCTACCCTAGCACGCCTTGTACGAGTTTGATTTTCTCCCGTAGCCCATGTGGTATCCTCTGGTGGCTTCCCGATCAGGAGGGACCACGATACTGGATGGACTACTGGGACTATTACGTGTTAAGGTGGAAAATGTAAAGCCTTAACGCTATTTAAAAGTAAGTTTATTTTACTATTGACATTATTATTGTAGCGAAATATTACTACATAGTAAATAGTTTAACGGGTCCTTAGGAGATGTGAATCCCAAACATCTCTTAAGTTACTGCACTTATGTTTGACACTGGATAGGAGATGTCAAATCCCTTAAACATCTCTGACGCCGTTACACTCATATTTATTTTAGTTGATTTAACTTACATAAGATCTTTTAGTTCTGACTCGAGTGTTTTGTCTTTTCAATTCGCTCGGGTCATTCTGAGCATTTCAGGATTTGAAGAATTTATTTTGAAGGACGAAGATGAAGATATTATTACTATTATCTATTTTATTATTCACTACATCATGTACTCCGCTGCATTTTATTATTCTCTGGTATGTGAAACTCTGATATGTATTGTATAAGTATAATCAAATGTTTTATAAACAGCTTCATGAACTGTTTATTTGATTATTATATTTTATCGTTCCGGTGCAAGATTCTATTTTATTTTTTCCCTTCTCTGATTTTTTCTTATTTACCCCATAACAATCCGCTCTTCTGTATGGTTTAAGTCTGACATATGTGGTTTATCGTTGATTTAAAGCGTATAAAAAGGCGGGATGTTACAAAATTATATTTGAATTTCACAAGTAAATTAAGTTTCATATTTTTCAACAAAATTTTACCAATCGCTATAAATGAACAGACGCATTTCAATAATCAAAATTTTATTTCAAATTTTGTTATTTACATTTTAAGAAATTTCAGTTTTTACGTTATAAAACAGTTAAAATTTATCGGTACATTATACTCTCCCCCACTCAAACTTTTCGTCCCCAAAAAACGAGGTAGGAAAATATTAACAACTAAACGAAAAAATAAATTCAAACGAATAGTGCCTGACTAAAATAATTCAGTATTTGAAGCACGCATGGATTTCTCGGTTTCCCAGGTGCAATCCCAATTATCTGTACTCCACTATACCTTAACTAGATTAATAGATTTCCTTCGAAGCTGCTTCGTACCTCTATCGACAATACGGAGTGGCTTCCTCTCAATAGTGAGATTTGGCTCAACATCCAAATTCTCTAATAAAGCTGGTTGAACAATCAAGGATGGATCATGGAGATATTTGCAAAGGTGAGATATGTGAAACATGTTGTGCACACTCGCCAGTTTCTCCGAAAAGTTAGCTTTATAAGCCAAAGAACTAACTCTTTCCAGAATGCGGAAGGGACCAATGAACCTGGATGCAAGCTTCCCTCTCCGACGAAATTGAACCACATTCCTCAGTGGAGAGATCTTAAGAAATACCTGATCACCCGTTGAGAATTCCAAATCCCTCCTATGCCGATCTATCTTCTTCTGCCTATCCTTAGCAATCCTCATATTTCTTATAACCTCCTTAACCTTCTTAGATGCTTCCAAAATTATATAAGACCCAAGAACCAAGCGATCACCGGATTCAATCCAGCAAGATGGAGATTTGCAGGATCGTCCATAAAGAGCGGCAAATGGAGACATCTTGATACTTGCTTGATTTCCAAAAGAATGGGATTATTAGATTGAATAAGCTCGAGATGATTCAAATTGAAAGATATAGTTATAACTATTAACTGTTATTACAGATGAATTCATAAGATGGAGACGATCTTCCCAAGTCCTCCATTGTCAAGAACATAAGCATGAAGAAGATCTTCTCAAATCTGATAATCAAGAACATAAAGCCATAATAAGGTTCAAACGAGTACCCAAAGCTTTTGAAAAGCTTTCCAGAACTTTCTAATAAAGGTACGGTCACGATCACAAACAATACTAGAAGGAACACCATGGAGACGGACAATCTCCTTCATATAGCTCCCAGCTAAGCTCGAAGCAGCTCGATTCGACTTGATCGAAATAAAATGGGCGGACTTGGTCAATCGACCGACAACTACCCATATACTCTCATAACCCTTTTTAGTCCTCGGTAGACCATCGATAAAATCCATAAAAACCTGATCCACTTCCAAATGGGAATCTCAAGGGGTTGCTGCAATTCAGTGATCTTCTGGTGATCAACCTTAACCTGTTGATAAGTGGCACATCTACCAACAAAGATGGAAATGTTCCGCTTCATACCATTTCACCAATAAAACTTCTTCATATCCTAAAATATCTTCGTGACACCTAGATGGATTGAGAGTCTGGACTGATGATTCTCTCTAAGAACTTCTTGCCTCAAACCATCAACATTCGAAACACAAATCCAGCAACTAATCCTTAAAACTCCATTTTGATCAATCTGTTCTCCTAACTCATTCTCATTATTACCTTCTAACTCATTCTAATTATTTCCTTCCCTACTTCAAATATTCTCCTTCATAAGCTTAAGCATCGCATCCTCATCCTGCTTAGCGGCAATGCGATCCAAAAGAAATGGAGAAGAAATAATTCGATACAACAAGGCCTTCCCACGACTCAAAGCATTGGCCACAACATTTGCTTTCCCGGGAGTATAGTTAATGTCGAGGTTATAAGATGCTAAGAACTCAAGCCATCGAACTTGCCTCTGGTTCAAATCCTTTTGAGAGAAGATATGCTTAAAAGACTAGTGATCGGTGAAAAGCTCGAACTTGGTTCCCAAAAGGTGATGCCTCCACAACTTCAGAATGAACACAACCGCAAGCAATTCTAAATCATGGGTGGCATAGTTAGCATAATGGGGCTTCAACTGATGACTAGCATAAGCTATGTCCCTCTAATCTTGCATCAACACAACACCCAATCCTTCCTTACTAGCATCAGTATAAAATGAAAATCCCTCATCCCCATTCGAAACGGTGAGAACCGGAGCAGAGGTAAGCTTTTGCTTCAATTTGTTAGGTGTAGCTTCACATTTCTCATTCCAGTTAAACTTTGCATTCTTACGTTTCAAAGAAGCGAGAGGTGCAGCTATATGTGCAAAATTCTCTATAAATCTCCAATAATAATCGGCATGGGCCAAAAAGCTATGAATATCAGTCGGAGTCTTAGGTGTCTTCCAATCCTGGAATGGATAAGAGGACAATTTCAAAGATAGATAAGATGAATGAATTCAAAGATAAAGATGGATATACTTACATTAATCGCGGCGACCTTAACCGGGTCAACCGAGACTCTATTCTCTAAAACAATATGCCTAAGGAATCAGACTTCATCTCTCTAGAAATGACATTTAGAAAATTTGGCTATCAACTGATGTATCTCAAGAGATTGAAGGACATAGCTTAAGTGAGACTCACGCTCCTTCTTTGACTTGGAAAAGACAAGAATATCATCAACGAAAACCAGAATAAACTTATTGAGAATATTGCGGAATACGCGATTCACAAGATCAACAAAGAAGACTGGAGCCTTAATTAACTCAAATGGCATGACTAATCATTTATAGAAGTCATTCTCTATTCGAAAAGAAGTCTTAGGAATGCTTTTCTTAGCCACACAAAGTTGGTGGAAACCTGTATAAAGATCAAGCTAAGGGAATACTTTAGCTCCATAGAGCTAATCAAACATATCATTGATGCGAGGCATCGAATATCAGTTCTTGAGAGTAAGCTTGTTCAACTCTCGATATTCAACACACATCCTCAAAGAACCATCAGATTTGGTGATAAAGACCATAGCAGCTCCCCATTTAGAAAAACTCCGCCTAATAAAATCTTTGGAGGACAAATCCTCAATCTGCTTCTTTAACTCAACTTTCTCTTTGGGTGCCATCTACTGGGAGGGAGAACAATAGGTCGAGCACCAAGAATAAGATCGATGCGAAATTCAATTTCTCACTTGGGAGAAAGAGAAGTGACTTCACAAAAAACATCAGGATAATCCCTGACTATCGAGGTGGAGTCCAGATCACTAGGCTGAGCATAGAGAGAAAAGATAAAGCTTCCTAAAGAATCCTGAGGCATTCGATTTCAATAACTAAAGGCTCACCCAACTCATTGACCAAGGAGACAGTTTGAACCTTACAAGAAATGATAGCATCATAACTCTTTAACCAATCACCCCCAAGTAAAATATCAAATGCATCGAAACCCAAAAAATAGAAATCTCCAATGAATCGACGCTTCCTGTAACGGAGTTTCACCCCTTTACAAATCATACTAAGATTGGTGGGACCGCCAATGGGATTAATCACACATAATGATGAAGTTGTCAATTATGGTTGTAAAATATGCTTGAATTTATTACAAAGATCAACCGATATAAAACTATAGGACTCACCAGTGTCAAATAAAAATCAAACAGGAAAACCATGCAAAGAAAATAAGCACTGAAGAGTACCTTGGTTATCACTGGTAGGTGGAGGAGGAGGAGGAGGAGTGGAAGAAGTCATGGCAACGACTCCAGATGTCTTTCCTCTCTGTTGAGTGGGACAATTATCCTTGAAATGAACAGGCTGGAGACAAAGGTGGCAAAGGTTGTTTCTGGTTGCCTGGGCAGAAGGAGGAAAAAGCAGCTCCGATAAAGGATGGACAGCTATTGGCATAGCGACCTTGCTGATCGCACTTGAAACAAGTTATGGAAGATAGGTCAAGAGATCGCTTCTGAGGAGCATATCCAATACCATGAGTATCCTGCCACCTCTTCTTCTGCTATTGGAAGTTGGGCTTCCTCTTCTTATAACCACTGGAAGTACCCTAAGGTGCTGAAACTGTCTGCATTCCCTTGGAAGTAGGGTTGTTGAATATGGTGGTCATATCCATCAGAGAAGTAAATATGCCATGAACATGACTAAACAAGCAGTCATAATACTCTGGGCGAGCACCATGAATGAACTTCTCATTCTTCTTTAGCTGAGTGTCAATCAAATTGGGACCGAACGTGGAAAGCTCATTGAACTTCCTTTCATACTCAGCAAAAGTCATGTCTCCCTGATTAAAATACATAAATGCCCTATACAACTGAGATGTCCTGGCTTTAGTCATCCATTTTGCCACAAAAGCATCCCCAAAAAGAAGGGATCCAAGATAAGACAAAGATAAAGGAAATAAATTTCGAAGAAATAGATTCGACAGAAAAATTAAGCTTGGAAAGACAACTGAGAATCTCACCTGAACTGTTGCCAAGTGATATAAGTCTCAATAGTCTGAGTGGTAACTGATCCCCACCAGTCCTGGACGGACTCCTGTAACTGGCAAGTAGATAAATGATGCATCTGAGCATCAATGATCTCAAGTCTAGTGAGATTCCTCTCAAGACTCTTCAGCCATTGCTGAGCCTTAATAATACTCTCTGCTCCAGTGAACTTAGCGCCTCTAAGCTAAGAATACACCTTATAAAGCTGAGTGAACCTAATAGGCTGGATAGGTGGAACAGGAGAATAATAGGTGGAACAGGGGCAACTGGTAGTGCAGGAGCATTTCCACGATCCCTACCATGGACATTCCTACGGTTACTCATCTGGAAAGACAAGAATAGATTTTAGAACAAAGACAAAGCTCCAAAATTGAAAGAATCCTTAATCGGAAGGGAATTTAACTAAGAATTTTAAGTATGGACGAATATGATTTTGAAATTAACTCAACTCATTCTAGGGTATTACCACCCTATCTATAATGAGTTTTCACTCCATATGCTAAGTTTGCCAAAAACCAGAGCTTTGGCACCAACCGTGACGATCCGCTATTTTAAACCATTCAAATCGACAACAATACACACATGTCAGACTTGAATCGTCCAAAAATAATAGATTGTTAATATATGTATTTGGCATAACTGAGCATATAAAGTAAATAAATCAACCACAGAATCATAGATATAGCGTTTACAAAAAAGCAGCGGAATAAATAAATTTTAGTTCATGAAGCTACTACATAAATAACATAGTTTGAAACAGAACACATAAGGAGTCCCAATACACAGAAGTCTCTAGTACAAAGCAAATGACAAGTCTGAGACATACAACTCAAATGATAGAAATAACTAAAGGTTGAAATAGATAAGCTAGATCTACCAAATGAACTCCAGCTCCAAAAGATGAATCTCAACCGTGACACTCAAGCTGACCCGTGCGTAAAGCAAAACAAAACACTCGAACAAGGATTAACATTCTTATGCAGATAAATCAAGTTCAAGTGAAGTGTCAAGTAAATGCAATATAACTTAAAGGAATGTTGCGATTCCATTCTTTAAGGATCCGATAAACTATCTACATACATAGTACAACACGCTACGTATATAATGTCTACAGTAAAGTAAAATATCGAAATAGCGTTAAGGCGTTACCCATATCTCCCTTAACACATTTTATACATTCACGTAGTTTATATAGTACTGTAATTCCTCTGTAAATTGGAGGGCTATCAAAGGGCATTACATGGGTATGGTACAAACTAAACTCGTAGAAGGCACGATAAGGCATGTGACAAGGCACGGAGGCAATGCCCAGGGTAGGATTCTACCGTTTTGCGGATACGGACTGGTGGTAACGCATAGCAGCCACTACCGCCCACCTCGAGACACACTCCAAATCAAAGGTACGCACACCAAAATCAAATCACAAAGCAATGGATATGGTTTTGAAGAAATGTGTCCGATAAGACGAATGACCCCACTTGGCCCGGCATGACTCCTGTTTTATCCACATCAAGCAAACTCTCAGGAGTAGGGCTACGTAAATAACATACAGAATCGTTCGCCAAACCATCCTGATTCGTTCTGGAATCTCCACTACGTACATAGTTGTTAAAGTGATTTCTGGTATTGGCATAGAGTATGACAAAATCCGATCCTCGTCTCCTTAACAACCAAACGCTTATTTCACACTATGGCTATTTATAACATTTCTTTATAAATAGAAAAATCTCGAATATAATTTAAATTAAATGAATATTCAATTTTAATTCTATTTAAATTTTAAAGTATCCATTTAATCACTTGTTTATTAAAACAAGTTATAAATCCTTTCCAAAACCGTTAAGTTCTCCATGAATTTTTAGTTAAATTCAATTAATAAGCAGTTTAACTTACTAGTAAAATTCCAACCTTTTCATTTATTAAAGTAAAATAATCTATTTTAAATATAAATTGATGAACCTTTTAAAAACATTACATATATATATATATAATTTAATTTTATACAATTTAAAATAAATTAAACTTTTTATTTATGTATTTAAAATCTTATTTTATATAGTTTAGAGAAATAAAACTATAAGTAAAATTTTACAAATTACTTTCAAATTAAACACATAAAATTTACAACATTTAAGGTTGTAAAAATCAACATTCAAGGTTATAAATTTTACAAAAATAAAATGGAATACATATTATATTTCCAAATCAAACTCCTATATCTTCTTTCAACATTTAAAAATTATTTTCCAAAAATAGATCATCAGTGTCCGTATAAAATTTTCTATCATATGGTCAAGTGTTACGAATATTTGTTATTTAAATCCGCGATAGCTTAAATTTACGGGTTTATATCATTTAAACCCGCAATCCCAAAATTTCAATAATAAATGAAAATCTCTTGGGTTTATCATTTCAACCCATAACGAGTTTCTCTTATTCTAAAGTCCGTTCGGGTATGTAACATTTCAAACCATAGTGATTTCTAGAACTAAGGGAACTGGCTGAGTGAGAACAATAAACAAAATAAAATAACGTAACAATTTTAGCATCTGAGACCAGTAACAATTTAAATATATAATTATTTAACATATAGTGGTGTCAATTTCCATAAGTGGTCAATTTATAACAAGATGTCTTATTTAACAGTTAATAATTAACAATTCAAATTAAATAGTACATATAATTTTTCATTTCCTATCAATCAATTTAATACGCATAAGAATATTATCATGAGAGATCACCTTTTGTGGTTAGAGAACAATGGAGTTTGAGAGGAACTGACACAGACATGGCACGATATCAAAGAGCTACGAAAAACATGAAAGCAAATTTTAGCACAATAATGTAATAAAATAAATATATACATACGAGTGATATACATATACACATATTTTATAATATTTGAAAGAACAATATTATACATATTACATATATGATTTCCCTCGATAAATACAAGAAGAATGACATGAATATCATCTGTCGTCAAATTTTTGTAAATGTATCATATGTAATATAAATATATATAGCTCAAATTCAAAGCACCTAACAGTTTCATGATATGAGTACAAGATGAATAAATGGGTTTCCATCGAGCAACACGCGTGCATATAGTACATACATACATACATACATATACATATATATATATACATACATATATTACTATAATAACACATACAGCAACTTCCATTTGTAGATACAACAAGGGTGATTTATGCAAGGAAAGAATGTCATCAATACGTATATATGACATATATTTACATATAGCTTCCTAAAATAAATATTGCTATGAAGCGATAATACGGCAGGGGCAACAACATATATGCCGATATATATATATGTGCAACATATATATGTACATTCAGTCGAACAACACACGTGCATGCAATATTTCTATCAAAATTTTAACAGTCGCTTATATATACTGCATCACTATCAGTACCTATATACCAGTTTCTACAACCCTATGTACTATATAAATCACACTGTTTATATATATATATATATATATATATATATATATATATATGTTATATAAACAATTAGAGACAAGGTTTAGGTGACAACAAAGACAAAGAGGATAGGAAATTCCCTAAGCAACATACCGATAACCTTATGCTTCTTGACCAAATATATATGTATAACATATATATAAAAAAGAAAAAGAGATGTCCAAATACAAATCAAAACATATATGAACTAGTAGAGAAGGGCTGCGGTCACGGTAGAGCATTGCAGGGGAGAATATGGATTAGGCTGGGTTTGGCATGGGTTTAGGCGTGGTAGGCGGCTGTGCTCGATAGGCCGAGTAGCCTCGGGCGGTGAGTTAGTGGAAAGGGGAGGCTGGACGAAGATTTGGGTGATTTGCTTCAGGAAAAAGATGGGGTTTCTTGGTAGGGCTTCGGGTTTAAGAGGTGGGTGGTGTGGGTTGCTTCATGAAAATGGCATGAGGCGCAGCGAAGAAAGAAACAACGAAAAAGAGAAGGGAAAAAAACAATGATGAAGGGGAAAACTTCTTCGGGATCTTAGATGAGGAGGCGCAGTGTGACTTCGAGTCAGGCTATAGAGGGGAGATGGGTTTGTTTCGAGCAATGAAAAAAAGAACAGAGAAAAGAAAAAAAATATCTTGGGGCATGGAAAAATGACCGGAAGCTATACAAAGAGGAAGAAGCATTTCTTACTTTTTTCTCTCTTCTGAATGGACGAATAAGGCCAATGAAAAGGCACAAGAGATATATACACAATCATCGAAATATGAATGGGCATGGGTATTTCAGAATTTAATAGAGGCAACAGGCTAGACGGCTGGCACTTGAAAAGATACGAGAACACAAAAAGGCATAGATACGGTACCGATATGACGAGCTTTTTTTTCATTTATGTCGCGTACCAGGCCTCGAATTACAGAAACGAACATATTGTGGAGAGCAGCACGATAAGATGAACATGATGATAAACAGATGTCAACAATATGACCAAGTAATAAAACTATTTTTCTCTTCCGAAAATTCTGCTAAACGCTAAAAATAAGATAAAAGGAGCTATAGAATCCAAATCCGACGAAACGAAATATGACATCTTTCTTAGAAAATGATTTACATTTTTATTAAAAAAAATATTCAGATTTCGAAAATATTAAATTTTCAACAAATAAACTGGTAAAATTTATATTTGAAATTTCAAAAATAAATTAACTTTCATATTTTTCAATAAAATTTTACCAATCACTATAATTAAATGGACGCATTTCAAATCAAATTTTATTTCAAAATTTTATTATTTACATTTTAGGAAATTTTTGTTGTTTACGTTAGAAAATGGTGAAAATTTCCCAGGTCATTACAAATGACCCACGTTTTCGAAACCTAGTAGTTGACACTAATACATCCACGATTTCACATGCCGAACAACTAAGTGCTGAAAAGAGAGATTGTGACGAACCGCACATCCGTACCTTTTGAATCGACAACAAACCACACCTATTCGATCCAAAAAGCACAGATTGACGGAAAGTCAGGAGAAAGAAAAGAAGAGAGAAGAAGAGAAAAGAAGAAAGAGAGAAGATAGAATCAAACAGAACAATTCAGAATCTCATATCGTAGCGGAAAACATATATTATCTTATCAATGATCTTTACAAAAAAGAAACTGTATATACATACATCAATCAGAGTTCAATAATCAAGCAATAATCATCAACCTAGATAGTTATAATAAATGTCCTCACAATTGCCGATAATATACAACAACTAAGCAGCGGATAATCAAAATAGATACGTGTATACGAAAATGAAGATCCCCAACTCTCTGCTAAAGCTCTAATAGCACCAAATCTGAACTGTAAATATACTCGGTCTCACTCGAGCATTGAAAGGGTAGAACGCCCGAATCAGTCTAGTAAATCAGCGTGAGAAGCACACTCAACTGAATTTATTAGATTACTAAACTTTTCCCTTTATCAAAACAAAAGTATCTCGTAAGACATGCCCATTCAGAAACATGGATATGTTTTTACGTTGCGATAACTAAAACATTTCATATCAAATCATCTGATATTATACTAGTGTCTAGTATACAAATAGTATTAATCATAGCAGAAATTGTTACATTGATTAAATTATAGGATGTAGCCCAAAATGGGTAATACAATCAAAATGGTAGGTACATAGTGGAGTTTGGATTTCCATGCAAATGAGCATGTGAATGGATTACCTTCTGATGGGTGCACCTCTAGATGGATGTCACGAGAAACCATCATAAAGTTCCTCTACCAACATAAGACCGGCCCACCTCTATAACTAGATGGTACCGAATATGTCATCCTCCGGTCATTACCGACCTTTTTCGAGGGCCCTCGAAGCCTACAAACCACAATAATCATATACAAGACGTCATAGCGTGTAAAGATATATCTAGAAGAGGATGATCATATCCTACTTGGAAGCGACCCACTTAGCCTTGCCGCATCTGACCTTATTTCGGTCATTTCCAGTTGTTGAGGTCTGAGGTAACGATTGCCTTTCACACATCACAAATCACATCACTTTGAATGCCACACGGCCATTTCCGTTGATTACTAATTGCCTTCCACAAAAATACAACCCTTAATCCCATTCTTCTCAAGGAAGGTGTTAAGCTAAGAGAAGTTGCCTGCTCAACCACCACTAATGTACGTTCTTAAAAACCAACGTACATAATCTTTAAAAATGCAATGTCAGACAAACATCCATATAAGTTGTCTAGGAACAGGACAAACCGAAGGTACTTTCCTACCACATCCTATCGGGAAATCACTAAGATTAGTAGCGAATAATCCTTGCATTGGATATTTCATAATGAAGAGACTACTGCTACTGGATGTATATTGGGATTTTAACCTCAAACGATCAACAAGCAGCCCCCTACTATGAAAATCCTAAATATCAATATCATCGATAACCTGCACAATCGAACACATATACGTTGGTTTGAAGTGGTTTTCGGATAAACCGATCCCGGTCTCTTCGCACCAACAATGCAAAAGCGTTTCTCAACCTCATACAGAAACTAAGTCTCATAGACGTATCACTTCTCCAACTTTTAACTTGCTATCCTTCGACTAAGAATGAAGCTCGATATATTGGAGTAATACTCCACACTACATGAATCAACATCCTCAACACAAACGATAATCAAGCCTACATAGAAGGCTACGTACTAAGTGTGCGGCTAGGTAGTTCTCACATCAAGTCGAGGAACTAAAATGGCCAAATTTTTTAGTCAGTTATTTAACTATCAAAGAAAAAACAAATATTTAGCACCATAAGCAATCACTAGGCCCTTTTAATTAATATTTTATTGATTAAATCACTTGCCAAATATTCACATCAAATTATCTTTAAAAAGATATATTTTTCAAAACCATTACAATATCGAAAAACATTTCCATATACTTATTTAATAATAAGTAATTCACAATTCAATTTATTTTCAACATTTAGAAAATATTACATATACTTAAATCACGATTAGTATATATTTTATTCTTTAAGGAAAACATTCTCTTTAAACACATTTACTTGGGTCAAAATGAATGTTGCGTAAAACATCATTACGACAACCCAAGATCACTAGTATAGGGATTCAATGATTAGATAGATATATAAATCCCATATACTATACAAAGCATCTTATTTCGAAAATCATTTACTATAACAAGTGTTATGGTCCATCTCCTGTACTTCTCGAAAACGTCGATTTCAACAATGAATGTTGAAATCTATGTATTGATACTTAACACATTCTAAAACATCTTTAAACAATTTAATTTCATTTACAAAACATCACTACCCAAAATATTGATTTAATTTAAAAGATTATTCACTGTCCAAAATCGTGAATACAATTCTCTTGCCAAATTCATTACTACTACACATCTAATTTAAAGGATAATTCACAGTCCAAAATTGTGAATATATCTCCTTTACCAAATTCATTACTTCTACATATTTATTAAATGATTATCCACTGTCCAAAATCGTGGATATATCTCCTTTAATAAACTAAAATAATTAACTTATCAAACTAAATTGATTTCGGATTTATAAAACATTTTTTATAAATTCCATTTATTATTTTATAAGAACTTCAACTTATAAAATCCCTTATTTAATAAACTCTATTTATATCTCATTTACATTCAAAAATCCAATTTATAAATTATTGCTTATAAATCATTTATTCACAAATTCATTCTTTTTATAACTTCACAAATTCATAAATCTTATTCACCTATAAAATCCATTTACAACTTCATTTTAACACTTATAAAAACTCCTTTATAAGTCTATTATTTTGATTTATAAAAATTCAATTTTATAAATCTTGTATATAAACCATTTATAATTACTAAAAAAATATCAATTTAAACTATTTTACCAAATAATCAACTTCACATTTCAAAATTCACATTCTGATTATATTTCCAAAAATCATAGTTTTTATAACATAAGAATTATATCTTTTGTTTGTTTAAGAATCAATTCAATTCCCTTAACCATTAAAAATTAGCAAAACGTACAAATTCAAAATCACTTTTAAAATCCTTTTAAATTTGGAAATCATCAATTTAACATTTTTAAAATTCCAAAATAGGCCTGATGCTGCAACAACACTAAGTACATCAATCATGACATCCAAGTCATCATAAATCGTATGATAACATCATATATCATAATACCTGTAAATAAAATCAATACGAGTGAGGAATCCAGTTGGATCCCTCCAACCTATCACCTGCATCAAATATACATTAGAAATATATGTATAATGTCCGCTTCAAGACAGACGCGTATACAAGGATCATTTGCTCATACACCGGAACGTATCGGGTCTCATCTGCTCCAATAGGCAGGAATATATCCAAATACCAATCAATATATATAATATATCATATATCATCCAAATAATCATCAATCGGCATAAAATAAATGTATTCTCACTTATATAAAAATATCAGTGAGTCGGAAAGAGTGAGTTGTACTCACATTATTTCTAATAGCAGTTGTAGTGTTTTATTCTGAATAAAATTAAACAAGCGTTTAATTTTACCCAAAATTTACACTAACTCCGATCAACTAAAACCAGCTTTAAAATATTGTGCTCGTCAATACGGACCCAAGATAATTCGTTTCGTCTAAAATGGATCTTGTATGAAGAAGTTATGACGTTTTAAAGTTTGGACGAATTTAAATAATATAATTTCAATTTTCTTTTTATATTTAAAACCGTAGATTTAAATCCAACCATCCGTTCCTGGATTGTAGATCACGGCCATGCTTTTCCTTTCTCCTCCATCAGGTTATACATGCACGAAAACAACCCATGGCTGCCACTTTTCTCTTGAATTATTCTCCCTCCACGCTTGACTATTTGACGATCGGAGACCTTCACGTCAAAGCCCAACACGAGAATTAACCCTGGCCAGCGACCGCACGCACTCAGCGCCACCATCTCCTCAGAAAAGGCATGTGAACGTTTGCCGTTCAAACTGAAATTGCCATTATGACGTTGCTTGAAACTCATCATCGCCGTATGGATTAAAATATCTCGTCGTGCTCTTCAACATTGTAGTTGAGCGTTTTGGCTAATTGTTTATGGATAGAGAGAGATTAGAGGAGAAGAATTGAACAATTTCGGCCTTCGAAATATAATGGCGGCTGGAAACCCTAGATGCTTAGGTTTTGTGAAAATTAGAAAATAACGAGGCCTTATATAGAAAATTTCTCGACACTATTCTTCGAAAATTTTCCGAGCTCCAATCGAAGCGTGCTGCCTGGTGTTTATAATGTTTTACCCCAATTTTGAACGTAATGGAATATAAATCGAAAGCCAATTCGATCGTATTTGAAAGGTAGGTTTATGAGTCGACTTATTTGAATTAGAAATTCGCAACAAATTTCTACGCGTTTCAGCTTGCCACAATTAAACCGTAAATTCGATTGACACGAAATTTAAAATCTTACAATAATATAACATACGGATCCAATGAAAGTGGTTTCGTCGAAATCCGAGATTGTTTGAAAAATGGCTATCTTTACACGTCAATTAAATATTAAAATACTCAATTTCTACAGATTAACTTTAATTCAAATTTCAAAAGTTCTCTAAGATCATTCTAATTTAAATAAAATTTAATTCAACTTTATAAATCATTTTCATTCATATTAAATTCAATTTTTAATTATTTCTGCAATTTCAAATATTAAATTAACAAATTAATTACCCAATTAAATTCAGATATTCGAAATATAAGTTATTCAGCTTATAAAATTAACTTGTGAATATTTAAAATTAATTAAATATACGAATTTCGAATGACCAAAATTCTAGGTCGTTACATTCTCCACTGCTTAAAAGAATTTCGTCCTCGAAATTACCAAGTAAGAAAAGGTCTCAAAATTCATTAACTTTTCAAAACAACTCGTTCAGATTAAATTTACAAAATTCATTTAAAAAATTTAACTTTTCTAAAATCATTTTGTTAAACTTCTTAGAAAATTTTTCCAAGTTTTCGAATACATTCATAGTTATCTTTTCAAAACCAACTAATATCGTTTCAAATTATAACTCAAAATCAAAATTTTAGTTATCAAAAATTTTCAAATTTTCTCAAAATCTTCTAGCTCCTTAAATTTTGAAAAAATTTCGCCAGCATCTCCTTTGTGCAGCTCGATCCTAGTTGGATCACACACACACACACAGAGATATATATATATATATATCACAAATATACATCTCATCTTCGAGGATGCGGCATCCCGTAGGGAAAAAAATATAAAAGTACGATATGTAATCCGAGATATGTACCTTACATATTATTAGCGAGCATATACGACTAATATAGCGCAAAAGCAAGCTAGAAATGTGAAGCAAGTGCCATTCGCACCTATTAAACATTCAACAACAAGTGAGAAACATGTATATAGAAAGTAATATCAATATACAACATATACCAATATAACAACTATATATGCCAACTTAGCAAGTGACATCAATAAGCAACAAATCCAACCATCAAACAACTATCATCCAACAATTCAATATCTATCCAATTAATCTATAACCAAATCAACATACATTCATTTCACATTAATAATCATTGAATTGCAATTTATTCACATTTGATTCACTAACAGTGGATTTTACTAACATTCTTCTATTCAACTTCAATTACTTTACATTCATTAATTTACATTCAAGTTGATTCACTTTCAATTCAAATCAAATTCAATTCTTTTCAAATTTACTTTTGTTACAATTTGAATTCAATTACCTTAACTTTCAATTTCATTAAATCAATTTCATATGAAGTTCTATACAATCAACTAACATCCATCTAACAACCAATGCATATCCAACATAACCAAATTTATATTCAATTTATTTCGTTTACCTCCGAATTTGGTTTAACGCTTTTAATTTCAATTAGTTGATATCAAATTGACTTTCATTCAATTATTCAATTGCTAATTCATTTTAGGGCTAAAGTTGAATTTCCTTATATAACTCAAGTTCATATTCATTTAACTACTTCATTTCATTAACCTCTTATTATTCAACTTTACTTTGTATCTTCATTTTTATTTGTCAACATCAACTTGATTCAACATTACTTAGCAATGTTTCATTTCATTCTCACTTGCATTTACATTCACTATACAACTTAAATTCACTTCTAATTTAATTCAAATTCTGTTTTATTTAACTTTTACTTAAGTTAAATTCATATCACTATTCCAATTCAGATTTCGTTTTGCTTAATAAAATTGTTTAACCATTTTAACAATTGTTTTTACTTACATTTTCCCATTTTATAAGTTATACAACTTATTTATTCAAACTTTCAAATTTAAACTATATAATTATTTACCACTTAAGTTTAATTTCCTTTTCAATAACTTATTCAGTCTAGTTCAAATTATTTAACATTCCATTAGTTAAAAATCTTTATTTCATATGATAAGTCCAAAATTCATTTTACTTATATTTATCAATTTCTACTTGGATTTTAAATTCAAATCATAGCAAAACTAAAATTTTCAATTTACTATTGGTAACAAATCCTCACATAGAAACTCGAAAATGATACTGATGAAGCTGCAGTCATCACCCTTATTATTTCCCAGCAACAGTAGTGAATTTAGTGCATTTTATTCTTGTAAAAATTCTTTTTATTATTTATAAATCACACTTGTAAATCTTCTTACTTATATAATTTCACTTTTTTACTTTACTTATATAAGACTCATTCCATATTTATTTATCTTACTTAGATTTATAACAATATAACCTCTTTAATCTTTGAAAAATAACTTTCAAAATTAACAGGATTCAAATTTCAAATTCTTAGTTTAAATTCATTTTTATTTGCAACTCATATTTATAAATATATTAGTGTAATTTTACTTCTTATATATAAGATTATTTCATAATTGTAAATCATATCAATCATAATTCCATACTTATAATTCACTTGCTTATATAATTTATTATTTTACAATTGTTGTTTTTATTTAGATTAGATTATTCAAACATCTTTTATTAACACACACACACACACACAGATATATATATATATATATATTCACATTTTCAAAACAACCAAACGATCAATTTATATACACTTTAATAATTTCTAAAAAATTATTTCTTTATAAATAAAATATAATCGAGGTAAAATTATTTCATTTATCCAATTTAAAATAATACTATGTTGACTTGCCTCATTTAAGTGTTTATAAATCCATGTCGATAACATGGCGTCCCACATACCGACTAGAAGTCACAAACAACTCAACAGATAAGTAAACATAATATAAAACATTTTATAATAATTAACAAATATGCGCTCATATATATAATGCACTTAACTCAATCTAAGGTGCTATTGTCCCTATCTATACTGAGTACACATTAAAGCTTAGAAATATACAAAGTCTAAGCTTTGATATCAAGTGTGATGACCTGCAAATCTGTACCCTTTGAATTGACAATAAACCACACCTTTCAGATCCAAAAAGCACAGAATGACGAAAAGTAAGAAGGAAGAAAAGAAGAGAGAAGAAGAGAAGAGAAGAAAGAGAGAAGATATAACCAAACAGAATAATACAAAATCTCACATCGCAGCGGAAAACATATAATACCATATCAATGATCTATACAAAACAGAAACTGTATATACATACATCAATTAGAGTTCAATAAGCAATCAATAATCATTAGCCTGGACAGTTATAATAACATATCCTCACAATTTTCGATAATATACAGCAATTAAGTAGCGGATAATCAAAACAAATAAGTGTATATGAAAATGAAGATCTCCAGCTCTCCTATTTAAGCTTCAATAGCACCAAATCTGAATCATTAAATATACTCGGTCTAACTCAAGCATTGAAAGGGAAGAACGCTCGGATCAGTCTAGTAAACCAACGTGAGAAACACACTCAACTAAATTTATTAGATTACCAACTTTTCCTTTATAAAAAAAAGTACCTTGTAAGACACGCCCACACATAAACACGGACACGTTTTTACCTTATAATAACTAAAACATTTCAAATCAAATCATCTAATATTATACTAGTGTCTAGTATACAAATAATATTAATCATAGCCAAAATTGTTACATTGATTAAATCCTAGCATATAGCCCAAAATGGATGATACAATCAAAATGGTAGGTACGTAGTGGAGCTTGGATTTCCATACAAATGACCAAGTGAAGGGACTACCTTCCAATTGGTACACCTCTGGATGGATGTCCCGATAAACCATCACAAAGTTCCACTACCACTATAAGACTGGTCTACCTCTATAACTAGATGGTACCGAATATGTCATCCTTCGGTCGTTACCGACCATTTTCGAGGGCCCTCGAAGCCCGCAAACCACAATAATCATATACAAGACGTCATAGCATATAAAGATATATCTAGAAGAGGATGATCATATCCTACTTGGGAGCGACCCACGTAGCCTTGCCGCATCTAACCCTCTTTCGGTCATTTTCGGTCGATGAATCCTGAGGTAACGATTACCTTTCACATTTTACAAATCACACCACTTTGAATGCCACACATCCATTTCCATTGACTACTAATTGCCTTCCATAAAAATACAACCCTTACGCTCATACGTCTCAAGGAGGGTGTTAAGCTAAGAGAAGTTGCATTCTCTGTCACCACTAATGTACGTTTGTAAAAACAAATGTACCTAATCTTTAGAAATGCAATGTCGGACAAGCATCCATACAAGCTGCCAAGAAATAGGACAAACCGAAGGTACTTTCCTACCATATCCTATCGGGAAATCCCTAAGATTTGCAGCGAATAATCCTAGTATTGGATATTTCATAACGAAGAGACTACTGCTACTGGATGTTTATTGGGATTTAATCCCCAAACGATCAACAAGCAGTCCCCCACTATGAAAATCCTAAATATCAATATCATCGATAACCTGCACAATTGAATGCATATACGTTGGTCCAAAGTGATTTTCGGATAAACCGATCCCATTCTCTTCGCACCAATAACACAAAAGCTTTTCTCAACCTCACATAGAAACTAAGTCTCATAGACTTATCATGTCTCTAACTTTCAACTTGTTATCCTTTGACCAAGAAAGAAGCTCGATAAATTGGAGTAATACTCTACACTACACGAATCAACATCCTCAACACCATTGATTATCAAGCCTATATAGAAGGCTACGTACTAAGTGTATGACTAAATAGTTCCCTTATCAAGTCGAGAAACTAAAATGGCCAAATTTAATAGTCGGTTATTTAACTATCAAAGAAAACAAACAAATATTTAGCCCCATAAGAAATCACTAGGCCCTTTTAATTAATCTTTTATTGATTGAATCACTTGCCAAAAATTCACTTCAAATTATCTTTAAAAAGATATATTTTTCAAACCATTCCAATATTGGAAAACATTTCGACATAATTATTTAATAATAATTAATTCACAACTCAATTTATTTTCATCACTTAAAAAATATTACATATACTTAAATCACGATTAAGTATATATTTTATTCTTTAAGGAAAACATTCTCTTTAAATACATTTATTTGGACCAAAACGAATGTTGCGTAAATAATCATTATGAAAACCAAGATCACTAGTATAGCGATTCAAAAATTAGATAGATATATAAATCCCATATACTATACAAAACATCTTCTTTCGAAAATCATTTACTATAACAACTGTGTTATAGTACATCATTTTCTGTACTTCTCGAAAATGTCTATTTCAACAATGATGTTGAAATCTATGTACTCGCTGCCTAACATATTTTAAAACATCTTCAAACCATTTAATTTCATTTACAAAATCACTTCCCAAAACATTCATTTAATTTAAAAGATTATTCACTATCCAAAATCGTGAATATAATTCTCTTGCCAAATTCATTACTATGGAACATTCAATTTAAAGGATAATTAACTGTCCAAAATCGTGAATATATCTCCTTTACCAAATTCATTACTTCTAATATTTATTAAAGGATTATCCACTATCCAAAATCGTGGATATATCTCCTTAATAAACTATACAAATTAACTTATCAAATTAAATTAAATTCGAATTTATAGAACAATTTTTATAAATTCCATTTATTATTTTATAAGAACTTCAACTTATAATATCCCTTAATTAACAAATTCCATTTATGTCTCATTTGCATTCAAAAATCCAATTTATAAGTTAATTGCTTATAAATCATTTATTTACAAATTCATTCTTTTTATAACTTTACAAACTCATAAACCTTATTCACTAATAAAATCCATTTATAACTTCATTTTAACACTTATAAAAACTCCTTTATAATTCCATTATTCTGATTTATAAAAATTCAATTTTATAAATCTTGTATATAAACCATTAATAATTACTCAAAAATCTTAATTTAAATTATTTTAACAATGATCAACTTCACATCTCAAAATTCACAATCAGATTATATTTCCCAAAAATCATAATTTTTAAAACATAAAAATTATATCTTTTGTTCGTTTAAAAATCAATTCATTTCCCTTAACCATTCAAAATTAACAAAACATACAAATTCAAAGTCACTTTTAAAATCCTTTTAAATTTGAAATCATCACTTTAACATTTTCAAAATTCCAAAATAGGCCCAATGCTGCAACAGCACTAAATACATCAATCATGACATCCAAATCATCATATATCTTATGATAATAGCATATATCACAACATCTATAAATAAAATCAACAATGATGAGGAATCCAGTTGTACTCACATTGTTCCCAATAACAGTTGTAGTGTTTTATTCTGAATAAAATTAAACAAGCGCTTAATTTTACCCAAAATTTCCACTAGCTCCAATCAACTCCAAACTAGCTTTAAAATGTAGCGCTCGTCAAGATGGACCCAACGCAATTCATTTCATCAAAACGGACCTCGTATGAAGAAGTTATGATGTTTTAAGATTGTACGAATTTAAATAATATAATTTCAGTTTTCTTTTTATATTTAAAACCCTAGATTTAAATCCAACCCTTCGTTCTTGGATTGAAGATCATGGCCTTTCTTTTCCTTTCTCTTCCATCGGGTTATACACACACGAAAACAAACCATGGCCGCTACTTTTCTCTTGAATTATTCTCCCTCCACGCTTGACAATTTGACGATCGGAGACCTTCATGTCAAAGCCCAACACGAGCACTACCTCTGGCCAACGACCACATGCACTCAGCGCCACCATACCATCAAAAAATGCGTGTGAACAATGGCTGTTCAAACTGAAATTGCCATCACGAGGTTGCTTGAAAACTCATCATCACTGTATGGATTAAATGATCTCATCATGCTTTTCAACATTGCGGTTGAGCATTTTGGCTGATTGTTAATGGATAGAGAGAGACTAAGAGGAGAAAAATTGAACATTTTTGGCCTTCAAAATATAATGGTGGCTGGAAACCCTAGATGTTTATGTTTTGTGAAAATTAGAAAAAAAACGAGGCCTTATTTAGAAAACTTCTCGACACTATTCACCCAAAATTTTTCCAAACTGCAATTGAAGCGTGCCGCCTAGCATTTATAATGTTTTACCCCTATTCCAAACGCAATGAAATATATATCGAAAGCCAATTCGATCGTATTTGGAAGATAGTTTTTCAACTTATTTAAATTAAAAATTCACTTAAATGAATTTCTACGCGTTTCAACTTGCTACGACTAAACCGTAAATTCGATTAACAGAAATTTGAAATATTACAATAATATAACATTACGGATCCAATAAAACTATTTTCGTCAAAGTCCGAGACTATTTGAAAAATGGCTATTTTTACCCGTTAATTAAATATTAAAATATTCAATTTCTACAAATTAACTTTTGATTCAAATTTCAAAAGTTCTTACATCATTCTAATTCAAATAGTATTTAATTCAACTTTACAAATCATTTTCATTCATATTAAATTCAGTTTTTGATTATTTCTGCCATTTCAAATATTAAATTAACAATTTAATTATCTAATTAAATTCAGATATTCAAAATATAAGTTATTCAACTTATAAAATTAACTTGTGAATATTTAAAATTAATTAAATATACGAATTTTGAATGACCAAAATTCTAGGTCGTTACACAGATTGTTAGGGGAAAGAAAGGAGATAGAAGATAAGAAGAAACTAAACAATCACATAATTTCACAACGCATTGGAATAACATATATTGATCAACATAATACTTTACAAAGTCATTTCAAAAATGACACATCAGATTCATACTAATACAATTCTACCCTTGGACAGTTATAGCAGCATGTCCATACCTAATTGATACATACAATACATCAGAAACAAAATAATAACTAGCTATCGATGAAATCTCCTACTCCAAGCTCCTCCAAAATGCATCCGAGGGAAAACCTGAACTACATGACCGCCCATAAAAATTTAAGCACCCAAGAGTTTTATGAAAAGAAAAGAAAAATCTGGGATAGACATGGGTCCGGTGTGAGTAAGCTTAAATAACTGAATTATTATGTTGAAACCCTTTTAAAATAAAAGTTATCTCGTAAGAAAATGCCGCACATAAACACAGACAGGCTTTTACCTTACGATAACCAAAACACGTTTTCTAGAAAATCCAGTGATATTATGATAATGTCTAAAGTTTCAAAGTAAATAAATAAAATAGCTAAAATGCTTGCATCTTACATTCCAATACATTTGGGCACAACTAAAACCGTGTGGTACTTTTTGGGGAATTGATTCATACAATGACTAGACTACTGAGGCATCATCCGCCATAGTGCATCTCTAGATATATACACCGAGAATCTCGCCTGGATTCCCTACCAACATAGACTAGCCTACTCTTTGCTAGATAGTACCGAATACATCACCACCACGGTTGGGATCAGCAATCATATCAAAGAAAACAAAAATGGTTCATATATCGATTCAAGATTTAGTAATGACATACCCTAATATGTGTGACCCACATGGCCCTGATGCATCTCCCATGTTTCAGTCATTCCCGGTTGATGAGGCCTAAGGCTACATCTTTACCTTTTAGAATAGCGATCCTACTTGGAATGATAACATTGCCTTTCAAGCAGCAATGCAGTGCCAACATTCATCCATATGAGTTTTCGAAGATAAGGACAAACCGAAGCACAACTTCTACTATATCCATTTTGGAATAATCCTCAGGATTAATAGCAAGCAACCCATGTACTCTAATGGCTATGTCTTCAGTTCCTTACTCTTGAAGATGTCTTAATTACGAAATGCTTGAGTTGGATCGAAGTGGTTTTTAGATAACATATCTGATCCCGGTCTCTTCGAAACACTTTCGATAATCACCGGTAAACTCAACCTTGGTTCTTTAGGAAATAAGAAGATAAAAGATAAGAGTGGAGTTCACCTCCTAACTGTTTGTGGATGAATTTCCTTATCATCTACCCTAGAAGAATGAAATGAGATTTATACGCATAGCACAACATCATTGGGGATGACTGTGCAACATAACTAACATGTTTCTCCTATATATTTTCAAAGTTACATTTTGGTCCAGATTTGATATTCGGTTATTTAACTATCAAATAAACAATCATCCAACATTGATTTGATTCCATATGCGATCCGCTAAGCCTTTATTAATTAATCTTTCATTGTTTAAAATTACTTTAAAACATTCAATCAAAAGATTTTTTGCAAAACACTATTCCCAAAACCTCTTACATCACTTTTATACTTTGAACATTTATATACTTATCTCAATGATACAAGTAAATTACTATAACATTTGCCAAATTTCCTCCTTTCAAATTTCATTTTTTCCTACAAACATTACTTACTATAAAACCAACCCTCTTATCCTTTATAACAATTCGCTTTTTAAATGCTCACTTTATAATTCAAATAACTTATGAATTTCCAAAATAAATTTATAACTCACTTTTACAAATTCCTAAGTTACCTGATAAAACTAATCTCTAAAATAATATATAAATCCTTTCTTTATTTTTAAACTCTTTATAAAATTTCCTTTATAACTCTTTTATAAAATTTCCTTTATAAATCTTTTATAAAAATTCCTTTGATAAAATTTCATTTGTGAAGCAATTTAGGAAAACCCTTTTATTTAGTAAAAACTCCTTTTATAGAAGTTATTGCTTATAAGTAACTTTATAAAATAATAATACAACGAGAAAATAATTTTTAAACTTTAACCCAAATTGATTAAAGAATTGTAGTTAATTCAAAACCATACTTTATAAATTCAAAACGAGGCTTAGCAATCTCAGTGGTACCAATTAAAGTTACCATTTAATTTCAATTTCACTTTCAAGTCGTTCAACAATTTATTTACATAAGTCAACATATATGTAAATACACTTCATATCCAAATCAGGAAATAACATGTCAACTATAAACTAACCGGCATATACATGTCTAAATAACACAACAGAAGGATGGTGATTTATTCAGCTAAATAGGTATCCAACAATCAAACAATTAATGTACAGTAGAACGATTTTTTATTTCACTAATACATATGTCCATTTAATCAAACAACCAATCAATAGCAGAACGGGATTTATTATGCTAATCTATTTCCATAACAATCAACCCACTTACATTATAGCAGTACATGGATTTATTCCGCTATTAGATGCCCACACAATCAATAATTTACATAACTCATTCACAGAGGCAGGCTACTTATTGGTTTGATGCTTTAATTCCTTATGTTCAATACTATCTTTTAAAAGAAAGTTCCCTTTTACACAAATTGATTCTTGAAAAAATGAAGTGATTTTAAACTTGAACATCGTTAAAAATAATTAAATACAAGTTAAACCCTTTATTAAATCATAATTAATCTTAATTAAATCTTTATTAAATTTGAACTTAATTTAATTATAAATTAATAAATAATTAGACCTTTAATAATAATTTATTTATAAATTAAACCCTTAGTTGATATTTTATTAAATATTAAATAATAATATAAAGCCTTTATTAAAAATTAACTATTAATTAATCTCAATTAAATAATTAAATAATCTTTTAACTAAAATTTAAATAACAAATTAATTTTTTAATAAATAACTATTTATAAATAAAACTAATTTAACACTTGATTAAATAAATAAATAGCCCTATAGTTAATTAATAATTTTTGAAATTAATCTTATCTTTAGAAGATAATTAATTTGAAACTAAACCTTATTAATTAATGTTAACAAACCTTGTTTAATACTTAAATAATTATTAAATTTTAAAAACCTAATTAATTATCAAAACTTAATTAACATTCTAAAACATTATTATTAAGTTTTATCAATATTTACAAATACTTTTAAGTTTAGAAACTAATTTTTTTTCGAGATTCAGATTTAAAAAGCAAAACTTCATCCATTGCGATTATCACTAGCCATAACTTAAAAATGCTTCCTTACATTCTTCTTTGAAAACCATACACTTGAAAACTTTCTAACCTTTCAAACCCGAAGATAAATATTTTAAAACTAACAAAGTTTCTAATTTAAAAAAATTCTTTTTAAAACCAAAGCTCGTATTTTCACAAAAGAATTCTCCATTGATAACCTGAACAAAATCCAACTTTCCTTATCAAACGTACATATAAATATATCAATATCAATATTTACATACTACGAACCCAATCATAATCAATATCCTACTTTTTCACACATAGCAAACCTTTAACCTTCAAATAAAAAACTTACTAATTTCAAATAAACATCCACACAACCAATCAAGCACCACAATTGCTCATCAATTCGACCAATATATCACCATACGATAACAAATGACTAAAGATCACATCTTTCGAAAAAGAGATAAAACGTCTACTCACCAAAACTATTTAGATCTTGAAACGCTTAAACCTTGGAAACCACAAAAATCCACTTGAAAAAAGGTCATATTCTCAAAGATTTTTGGTCATGTTACTCTCAAAGTTTAAAAGGTGGTCAAAAGATAAGTTCTTGAAAATTCTTTACTCTATAATTTCAAAAAAAGAATCACTCAATTTGGGTTTGTTTTGAGGAGATATGGTCATAAGCAGGAGTTTTATTTTTGGGCTTCAAAATATGGGTCCGAAAATGAGTCCCAAAAAAATGTATTTTTGTCCCAAAAATATTCCAAATTTAAAAAAGTGATTCAAATGGAAGTTCTAGTTACTAGAATTACACGTGGTTTGTAATAGAAAAAAAATCCTAGTTTGGACTAATCTAGAGGAAGTTATGGTCGAATAAAGTGGAAGAAACAAACGAAGTTAAAAAGAAGCAAATTTCAAATTTGATTTCTTAGAATTCTAAAGGAAAGCCATTAAAGGTTTTTGTCCTTAAGGAGGAAAAAGATAGCGCTTTTGAAAAAAATAGAAATGGGAATGGAAAAGAGAAGAAAGAATTTGTTTTTATACAAAATAAAACATTAGAAATTACTAAACTACCCTTGTCTTTTACCCTTCACCTCCTCGCGCCACTTCACAATACCATGTCTCCCCATTCTTAGTTTTGAAATTCTCATGCATAAACATGAAAAGCTTTCCAATATACTCATATCCCCCTTCAAGTTGCCAATATGTCACATCCTGTCTCCCTATTGTGACATTTTATATTTATTTTCTAAACTAAATTAATTTTAGTATATTTACATATATATTATCCTAAACCTTATTTATCTAAGCTAAGAACCTTTGAAAATATTTAAATGTTGTGCTGTAATATAAACCGGGGTCACAACATTTCAAGCAACTTTTATATGATGCAATGTCGAAATTTCGAAAAACAATTTGTGGTAACATTTTCTGTTTTATTTCGAACTAAATATTTTTGTAAGAAAATTTTAAAAACTATTTCACCATCCTTATTTACCATTTAAAAGAGTTTTATTTTCATTATAAAACCAATATATTGAATATTTAAAATTAATTAAATATTTGCAAACCGAAGCAGCGAAATTAAGAGTCATTACACTCTTCCCCTTTGAAAGAATTTCGTCCTCAAAATTACACCTCAACCCATTCTAGAAAACACTTAATGTAACATTCTCGATTTTTAGGACAAAACAAAATTGGTAATTAAAATAGAATTTTGGTTTGAAATTCAAGGATAAGTATCTTATCAATAAAATTGAATTTAAAAGCTTTATACTTTAAGAAGCTAATATATATACATATGAATAAATGTATAATTAGAGTTCAAAAATAATTTTCTTTAAAAAGGTTAAATAAATATAATAAGTATGATTACTTAAGTTTAAAATGAAATTTATAAAAATAAGTATTTATTAGTAAGTTTAATGACTTAAGTTTAAAATTTAAAATAAGATTTAATGTACTTCTTTTAATCAAAACAACATGAGATAAATTGAATTTGTATATATATGTAAACCTTTAAACATAAGAGATAAGTTAATTCACAAATTTTAAAATGAAAAGGTATAAACCAAAAATTATAAATTAATTTGAATAAAGGTCTCAAACATAAATTTGCTTGTTTTTAACAAGTGTAAATAAGAGATATAAAGTTTAACAAGTGTAAAAGAAAGAATTGTATGGAATTACATGTGTTAGTAAAATTAAATAAGTGGCACATTATTTTCTTAAAGATATTTAATTCACAAATAAACATAAACCAGGCTGATATATCAAGTTTCCTCCCATCTTCAAAAAGAAATCAGAAACCTGAAAATAAAGAAAAACAAAAAAAAGGTAAAAATCGAAACCAGAAAAATAGAACACAACCAAATCAAAACGTGAGATCAAATGCAATCCAAAAGAATCAAAGCTTCAATTCAATTAGAGATTACAGATTTTCAAAACAATTGCCTGGAAAAAAATCAAAAACAAAACGGATTTAAAAAGAAAAGAAAATCTTCAACCTATAATTGAGCAAGATGCAAAGCAAACCTGGAAATAAATTCAACTGAAAAGCAAAGCTTCAATATGGAACCAAACTTCAAACAAATACAAGTATCAGGATCAAAGTTTAATTCAAACCAATATCTAGATAGCAAATTGGATACCATTCCAAATTAAAAACAAAATACAAGATCCATATTTTAAAAGCAAAACACTGCCTCTGTTTCAAACATATCAGGTGAGCAAACCCTTCAACCAATATATATTTAAATCTTAATTTGTCTGTGATTGTGACGCCCCACCTCTATACCCACGCTAGCCAAGAACACTCCGGAGAAGTGCTGTCAACTAGCACGGAGAATAAGGCTGTTGAGGAGCGACCATCCATGTAATAGCTTATCACACGGTGGCTATAAATAATCTTCGGAAACAAACATAGAAATAATCATATCACAAATCAGTCACAGATATCCATATCACAAAGGCGGAAGAAGATATGAATATATAACTAACACATGAAAGTGTACATCAGAGTAGTGGTCAATAAGATCCACGATAATACAAAAGAATAGCAACACGTGCTATACAAAAGAATACAACTATGAGTCTATATCTCAAGTGTATACAGCAAAAACTGCTAATCTAAACAGTTAGCCAAAAGTCAGAGTGATGAATCCCTGGGAGGAAGTCAAGCAGAAGCACCTGTAACATCTCGGTCTGATCCGAGTATTATTTAAGAAAATAATAAACGGATCAGTCTAGCTATAAATATCAGATGACATGATATAACATAAAAGATATGGCATAAACATAAACATCCATAACGACATACCGCTATAAGTATGTAAATAATGATCAACAGAAGATCAATCAATAAGAGATAATCAATATCACAAGAATCTTCTCAAAGATTCGAAGGGGGCATCATACCCTAAACTTGTACTCATAACAAGTCAATGACACAAATTCCAGAAATCAACACGAGAAATCCAGAAATCATAAAAAGGGAAAGAGGCCTATCACATGACGGTCCGAAGACCATGGGGAGCTACCCCACATGTGTGAGTGGAATCACACAGAATGAGGTCAAGACTAACCAAAAAGCAGAAAGGTATGTGTGAATGGAATCACACAAGTGGTGTCTAGTCTAACCTTGCAATGAAAGAGACATCGCGCAATTGCTAGTCTAATTCATAGAGCGATCATCAAGATCAACGAGAAGTGTCAATTACACTAAGCTAGTAAATTTAGAAGTTTAGCTTCATGTCCCATAACCACTTGCTTAACTTCAATATTTACGAACAAACTGTAAATCTTCACTAATAAAATTGTCATAAGAGGTTCAATCGAACAAGTCCAAGAATTAACCGACGAAGTGAACGCAAGCGTTTCATACCACTTGTTTTACTAAGTCGTTTAATTAGATTTCTCATCCGAGTGAGGTAAAGGCTTGTATATACTAATAGATTGGAAAACGGTTTAAGAAAAGAGCTTTGTTATTAAAAATAGAGTTGAAATTGTTTGTTAAAAGAGTTTTGATATTTACTACTAGTATTGAAACCTTTATATTATAAAGTGACAAAACACATAAGTAAGTGTAGAAACAATCAGTCACAAAGATCGCATACGGAGATGCGAATAAAATCCAAGGAAATCAGCTCAGGAAGTTCGGTTGAATGTTCTTCAGATAGGATCGCCTACGCAGAGTTATACGGGGTTCGACCTGCCCGGTCAGGTCGCGGGGGTCCAGGGGGCAGCGCCCCCGGCGGGGTGCGGGGCAGCGCCCCGTCACGGTACGACCTAAGTGAAGACAAGCGGCTTACGACCTAAAGCAAAATGAGGTCTAACGACCTAAAGAGTTCGCGGCCTAAGGGATACGACCTAAGTGGCGCGACCTAGTGGATGACAGGTCATACGACCTAAGGGTAAGGTCGGAGGCGACCTACGACTTAGTGGGGTCGAACGACTTAAGGACAGCCGACTTAACAAACAGGTCATACGACCTAAGGGTAAGATCGGAGGCGACCTACGACTTAGTGGGGTCGAACGACTTAAGGACAGCCGACTTAACAATTCGCGACTTAGAGAGGCTTAGGTCGGATACGACCTACGACCTAGTGGAGCATAGGTCGGAGACGACTTACGAGATAACACGCGAACGACTTACTGGAGCTTAGGTCGGAGACGACTTACGAGATAACACACGAACGACTTACTGGAGCTTAGGTCGGAGACGACTTACGAGATAACACACGAACGACTTAACTCTTAACTCGCAGCCGACTTAGCACTCTAACTCGTGAACGACTCAACACAGGCGAACAGAAATACAAAGGCGGTGACTTTTCAACGCGCGCGACTTACGACTTAGGCTTAACTCGTGGACGACTTAGCGATGGCCAGAAACGACTTAAGGCCAGAACGACCTAAATCCGAGGCAGTGCGACCTAACTGCAGTTTTTTGTCAAAAACGCTAAAAATTGGAGTTTTTCGCCAATCCAATCCAAACCAAATGCAAATGCACATGCTAAAGTGATGGGGGATCATTCCCAACAGTCCAATATAGTTATAGGCTAGAATTGTGAGATAAAAATCTCACCTTTGCACTAAAATTTATGAAGATGAAGCTTGAAAGCAAGGAGAAGCAATCCAAAGCTTGAATCCAATATTTTCTACTTGAATTAGGAGTTGAATGATGGAGTTGCAATTGAATTTGAGCTTGGAGTTTTAATTTCCCATTCTCTTCACCATTAATGCTAAAGCTTGAGTTAGTTAGGAAATTTTATGAAGAGTGAGGAGAAGAGGGTTGGAACTTGGGCTTAATAGGCTAAACTAACCCAAAGTCCAAAGCGGGAAAAGTTAGTGAAATTTCACTAACTCCAAACCTATCGATGTTTATACTTAAAAAGTTGTAAACGACATTTCGAACTCAATGGAAGTGGTCTCGAGTCCTAATTTGACCGTTTGCAAAAAGTAGTTTTTCGGACCAAAATCCGATTAACGATTTAACATTTAAATAAAAATATTTAAATGTAAACTCGATAAATATGCGGGTTGTTACAGTGATAAAAAATGTGAATGATGATTTGAAAATGTTTTGGTTATAAAAATAAATGCATGAATATAAACTGCAAAATTCCTGTGCATGTCTGTATCAACAGACAAATTATCATTCTCTTAAAATACAGGTTCCTGTTATGCTTACAGGTTTCCCAGTTTAAGTAAAAAATTAAAATTTTCTCTGTAAAATCAATATTAGACTAAGATTTTAAAAAGGAAGTTGATCACCACAATGAAATTTAATTTTCAAAAACATTTGCAAGTAAAAATGCTCGGTATATTTTTCAAATATACTATATTACTGTAAAATTAAATCAAGTCATAAAATCTATGTTTGCAACATTTTGTTCTGAATATATAGCCAGAATCGTATTGAAAATTTACGAATTTAGACAATGATTTCAATATTTTTAGTTCGGTATTTTTTGCAAAATTGCAAGATGAACGGAATCGACGAAAAAGTCAATTTCGGTCGATCAAAAGACAATCGAGTTTCGAGTTTGAATTGGAAGGAAGATGATGTGATGTTGATTGAAGGGAAAATGGTTGGATAATTTTTAGATGATCGTAGGAGTGTCGCGACGTGGATTTAGGATTTAAAACCTGGTTTGACTCGTCGAAGTTTGAGGTAGGAATTCAGCATCAAGGGCTGATTGAACGAGGCTGGACCCGGGATAAACATGGCATTGTATCGTGGCGAAGCTTGGGACAAGACGGCGTAAGTTCAGTCGGCCGGAGTTGGCGTGGCGAAGCGAATTTAGGTGAACAGGGTGGTTTCTAGAAGTGGCTTGTTAGCTCGTTTTAAATTTTCAATGGAATTCAGTCGAAATGGGTGTCATGGTGATCGGACAGTTCGACGATGATGTGTCGAGGGTCTCAGAGTGGGTCGGTGATGATCCGATCGATCGTCCACGTGCGCAAGCGTTGATTGTGTTAGTGGGTTTGTTTTAAGGAAGAGGAAGAAATAGGACTCGAAGTCGGGCTCGGGGAAAGGAAGTTGTGGCTTGGGGTTTTGTTCGAGCAACTCTTATGTGTTTTATAACAATTCAAAATTTTAAAACTTAACAAAGTTAAAATGAAAAAGGGAAGAAGGATGACTCAGTGCAAGGCTCGGGTAAATAGGCAAATGGCTCGGGTAGATACCCGAAGTGGTCTTGGGTTTGCATTATAACAGTTTTGGAATTTAAATTAAAAACAAGTTTTAAAATTTTATGCTCAAACAAATTCTTTTATATAATAAAAGTTTGTTTAATTTTTCGTCGATAAAAGTTGTATAGTCTATTTTTAAGTTGAAATTAATTAAGTTTAAAATGTTTTAAACATGTATTTTTAAAAAGTTTATTTTAAATAAAACCTAACGATGTAATTAAGAAGTTAATCAAATGTTTTTAAAATATTAACTTAAAAGTGAAGTTAATTCATATTGTTATTGATGATTAATTAGAAGGTTTATAAATTAAAGATTTAATGATAATTAAATGATTAATGATTTATAATTACTAAATAATTAAAGAATTATTAATTAAAGGTTAATTAATTATTAATTTAAGGTTAATTAATTAAACGTTAATTAAATAATTGAAAGTAATTAAGGTTAATCAATTAATGATTAAGGGGTGATTTATTAATTAAGGGTTAATTAATTATGTATTCAAATTAAGAATGATTTATTTATGGTTATTAATTAAGGATATTTTATTAAATGGTAATTAATTAATTAATGTGATTAATTAAGGATAATTAAATAATTAAAGGTTAATTATTCAATGATTAAAGGTTGATTTATTTATTAATTAAGGTTGATTAATTAATGATTAATGGTTAATTAAATTTATTATTAAAGATTAATTTATAAATGATTAAAGATAATTAATTAAGGTGGTTTGTAATTAATTAATGTTAATTAACCAGGATTAGTAATTTATTCAAAAGAAATTAATCTGGTTTAAGTTAATCAGATAATGAATTTATCTTGCTTATGGATGTATGAATTGTATTGAATGTTCGAATGGACGATTGTCTCTGATCTGTGATATTCAGTGATATGAACATTGAGCTATGTATAATTTATTTATTTATCTGTGGTACATTTACATATTATCTGTAAATCTGTAAATAAACGATAAGCGTTATAGGATTGTACCGCTTATCGATATTGCTGTGTTTGAATATGTGGTGATTGATGATATTGCACTGTTGTGTAAAACCACTGGACTACATATACACACACAAATATGGATATTACAGGATATTGGTTAAGTTGGGGAAATTTTGAAATGGTAAAAGTTTTGGAAAATTAGTTTTGAATCCAAATTGGTTTGAAAATGGAATTGGTTTTAAGATAAAGAGATTTTGAAAAAGGAAGTACTTTGAAATTGAACGATTTTGAATATAATATAGTTTAATTGGTTTCTAAAAGATTTTTGAATTAAAGTTGAATTTTGAGAAATAATTATTTAAAGTATTGTTTTAAATAATTGATCTTTACTTTGGGAAACTATGATTTGAAAAGAATATTCAAGTTAATATGTATATGAATTTTAAACCATTTTCAAAGTGTTTTTAAGGAATTGTTTTGAGAATTCAAATTTAACTCAAATAGAATTTGCTTAGGTTACTGCAGGTTCGCTGATTTTCCAAATTTGACTTTTCGGGGCTACAACTTGAGAAAATTGAATTGGATTGTTATGAAACGAAAAAATTGGTTTTCAAATAATAATAGCTTTCATATATAAAAAAAGAATTTTCCAGTTTTGTTCAAAAGATTTCCAAGATATGATTTAAATCACATTTGAAATGGAAATTGTTTTGAAAGCTATGAATTGAGTTTCGATAAAGATATGAATGGGTGAATCACTTTTGAAAAGGAAATTGTTTTGAAAATTATGAATCTTGTTAAAGATTGAGTGAACCTGTTTTCAAACCGAAAGAGGATCTTAGAAAAGGATCTTTTGTTGAGATATTATGAATGAATCTTTGCTAAAGATTTTGGTGAACTTTGTTTTTGATTAAAGAGGATCTTAATGGTAAATATTTTATTAAAAAGATTTTAAAGTGGAAATTTTTTTAAACCATTTAACGGAAAAAGGTTTCGGGAAATGTGTTGTGACTTAACTGAGATCCTAATTTATCCATATGGTTTTTAAATATGCGCTCATTTTTCGGTTTAGCCAGGAGATGACCTTTGTGTCGCAAAAACCGTTTCGAATAATGGTACAACGAAATGGATGGCATTTGAAGACCGGTGGTGAAGAACGGATATTTTCGAAAGCGAAAGGATAACCTGACGAATGTCTCTGTGCTGACTGGTCCTCGTTATACAGATTTGATCACCCTTTGTAATGGGGAGTCCGGAAGTGATTAGGGTTATCCGGATTGCAAGGGCTTATTTGAAGTGCCTTCGGTTCTGTTCGAACCCGGAACAGACTTATATGGATATATGTTTGACCTTTACACTTTGAGATGTAAAGCTGGTTTCTATCAAATACATTTCTGTTTGGTGGCGAAGAATTTGTTATCTCAGCTTAACACCCTTCTTTGAGACGTACGAGCTCAGAGGTTATGTAGTTGATGGTTACTAGTGATACATTTCCAATTTGGTAAAGTGGCATACAAAGTGCCGCCGATCATTCGTTGATCAAGGCATGGCTTTTATGAAAAGCGTAGCATTGTGACGAGAATTCATCGAGCCTTACAACCTAGAAATGGTCGAAACATGAATGTTGCAGCAAGGTTATCGGGGGTCGTGCCCCTTAAGGTATGTCCATTTCCTTCTGGATAAAAGGTGGTATCAAGATATGGATCCCAGATATTTAACTTTGTGGTTTGTTGCTGCTTGTTGGTGAATCCCAGGATAAAGGTTGGTTACGACCAAGGGGTGGCATACTCATGTCATTAGTTACCTAGTTACAGAGGTAACCCAGCCTTGTGTTGGCAGAGATCCGGTTAGGTTCTCGGGGGTGTCCCTCCAGAGTCATCCCATTCAGTGTAGAAAGTTCCTTTGCCTGACCATTGTTGGAAATCCAAAGAAACAATACGCGCCCGATACAGTTTTAGTTGTATAACCTGCCATGGAATGTGGAGATAACTTGCTATAGAACATGGTAGCTATAGTAGGCATAGTAAGAAATATCTATGCTGGCTACGATTAATATTATAATTTCGAAATTTTTCTGCACTATGCGCTCATAATAATATCAAAAGGATTTTGTGTATCAAGCATGTTTGACTATCATAAGGAGAAATCTCCTCCAATTGTGCGCTTGCATTGTGTGTGTGGCGGGAGGCCTTATGGTACTTTCATTTTCCAAAAAGCATTGTGGATTTCTTTTTACTTCTTTTGTTTAAAGATAAACTGTTTTTGTTTGCTCACACCAGTCCCATGACTGACCCGGAGTTTATTGTTCCCTTTCTAAACTCTAGGTGCCCACAATTTTCTACACGGGCAGCCTAGAGTTAGATTTTCAGATAAGCATATAAGAGTGAAGTATGGATGTCAATTTTCGAATGCAAAAATCTGAGTCATCGCATTTGGTATCAGAGTTAAAGGTTGAGTAAGAACTTTAGCTTTGGAGTATAACACATTAAGAGACTCATTAGAGTTAGGGTGAAGTATACTCTAGAATGAGTAACAACCCAAAAACTATTATAGAAGAGAAAGTTTAGATTCAATCTAGTAAGAAGATTTTCAAAGGGATTTGAATTGAATGATGATCAACTGAGGTTGATGGCAGCTACCAAGAAGAAGCTTTGATGGGAGACCATTATTTTGGCTATATCGAAGGATAAGTTATGGACATAAACTCCACATAGGATTAGGAAATTCTGTTTAGATGAATTGTTTGCTTTGGTTGCTATGGTTGATAAGTATGCTTTGATTGCTTAAACTAAAAAGTTTAGGGATTTTCCTCACTTTCAAATTTCGAGGACAAAATTTTCTTAAGGGGGGAATCTGTAACATTTCCGGTTTTACGGCCAAATTAAAATTGGTAATTAAAATAGAATTTTGGTTTGAAATTCATGGATAAGTATCTTATAAATAAAATTGAATTTAAAAGCTTTATACTTTAAGAAGCTAATATATATATATACATACATACATATACATGTACATATGTGATTATTTATAAATGTATAGTTAGAGTTTAAAAATCATTTTCTTTAAAATGGTTAAATAGATATAATAAGTATGATTACTTAAGTTTAAAATCAAATTTATAAAAATAAGTATTTATTGATAATTTTAGTGACTTAAGTTTAAAATTTAAAATAAGATTTAATGTACTTCTTTTTTAATCAAACAACATGAGATAAATTGAATTTATATATATATATATATATATATATATGTATATGTATATGTAAACCTTTAAAACATAAGAGATAATTTAATTCACAAATTTTAAAATGAAAAGGTTTAAACCATAAATTATAAATTAATTTGAATAAAGGTCTCAAACATAAATTTGCTTGTTTTTAACAAGTGTAAATAAGAGAAATAAGATTTAACAAGTGTAAAAGAAAGAATTATACGGAATTACATGTGTTAGTAAAATTAAACAAGTGGCACATTGTTTTCTTAAAGATTTTTAATTTACAAATAAACATAAACCAGGCCGATGTTTCAAGTTTTCTCCCATCTTTAAAAAGAAATCTGAAACCTAAAAATAAAGAAAAATCAAAAAAATTAAAATCAAAACTAGAAAAATAGAACACAACAAAATCAAAAGCCTGAGACCAAATAATCAAAAAAATCAAAGCCTCGGTTTAATTAGAGATTCCAGATTTTCAAAAGAACAACCTGGAAAAAAATCAAAAGCAAAACCTTTAATTGAGAAAGCTGCAAATCAAACCTAGAAATAAATTCAACCTGGAAAGCAAAGCTTCAGTCTGGAATCAAACTTCAAACAAATACAAGTATCAGAATCAAAGTTTAATTCAAACTAATATCAAGCTAGCAGATCGGATACCATTCCAGATTAAAAACAAAATACAAGTTCCAGATTTTAAAAGAAAAACACTATCTCTATTTCAAACATATCAGGTGAGCAAACTCTTCAACCAATATATATTTAAATCTTGATTAGTCTATGATAATAGATGTGAATGGTGATCTGAAAATGTTTTGGTTATAAAAATAATGCATGAATGTAAATTGCAAAATTCCTGTACATGTCTACATCAACAGACAAATTATTATTCTGTTAATATACAGGTTCCTATTATAGTTACTGGTTTCCAAGTTTAAGTAAAAAATTAAAATTCTCTCTGTAAAATCAATATTAGACTAAGATTTTAAAAAGGAAGTTGATCAGCACAATGAAATTTCATTTTCAAAAACATTTGCAAGTAAAAATACTCAGTATATTTTTCAAATATACTATATTACTGTAAAATTAAATCAAGTCATAAAATATATGTTTGCAACATTTTGTTTTGAATACATAGTGAGAATCATATTGAAAATTTACGAATTTAGACAATAATTTCAAGATTTGTAGTTTGGTATTTGTTGCGAAATTGTAAGATGAACGGAATTGACAAAAAAGTCAATTTCCGTCGATCAAAGAACAATCGAGTTTCGAGTTTGAATCTGAAGGAAGATGATGTGATGTAGATTGAAGGAAAAATGGTTGGATAATTTTTAGATGATCGTAGGAGTGTCGCGACGTGGATTTGGGTTTAAAACCTGGTTTGACTCATTGAAGTCTGAGGTAGGAATTTGTCGACGTGGGTTGATGGGACGAGACCAGACCTGGGGGAAACATGGCATTGTATCGTGGCGAGGCTTGGGATGAGACAGTGTAAGTTCAGTCGGTCGGAATTGGCATGGCGAAGCGAATTTAGGTGTACAGGGTGGTTTCTGGAAGTGGCTTGTTAGCTCGTTTTAAATTTTCAATGGAATTCAGTCGAACTGGGTGTCATGGTGATCGGACAGTTCGACGATGATGTGTCGAGGGTCTCAGAGTGGGTCGGTGATGATCCGATCGATCGTCCACATGCGCAAGCGTTGATTGTGTTAGTGGGTTTGTTTTGAGGAAGAGGAAGAAATAGTACTCTAAGTCATGCGCGGGGAAAAGAAGTTGTGGCTCGGAGTTTTGTTCGAGAAGCTCTTATGTGTTTTATAACAATTCAAAATTTTAAAACTTAACAAAGTTAAAAAGAAAAAGGGAAGAAGGATGACTCGGTGCAAGGCACGGGTAAATATGCAAATAGCTCGGGTAGATACCCGAAGTGGTCTCGGGTTTTCATTATAACAATTTTGGAATTTAAATTAAAACCAAGTTTTAAAATTTTATGCTTAAAACAAATTCTTTTATATAATAAAAGTTGTTTAATTTTTGGTCAATAAAAGTTGTGTAGTCTATTTTTAACTTAAAATTAATTAAGTTTAAAATGTTTTAAACATTTATTTTTAAGAAGTTCATTTTAATAAAACCTAATAATGTAATTAAGAAGTTAATCGAATGCTTTTAAAATATTAACTTAAAAATAAAGTTAATTCATATTGTTAATGATGATTAATTACAAGGCTTATAAATTAAAGATTTAATGATAATTAAATGATTAATGATTTATAATTACTAAATAATTAAAGAATAATTAATTAAAGGTTAATTAATTATTAATTAAAGGTTAATTAATTAAAGGTTAATTAAATAATTGAAAGTAATTAAGGTTAATCAATTAATGATTAAGGGATGATTTATTAATTAAGGGTTAATTAATTATGTAATTAACTTAAGAATGATTTATTTACGGTAATTAGTTAAGGACAATTAATTAAATGGTAATTAATTAATTAATGTGATTAATTAAGGATAATTAAATAATTAAAGGTTAATTACTTAATGATTAAAGATTTATTTATTTATTAATTAAGGTTGATTAATTAATGAGTAAAGGTTAATTAAATTTATTATTAAAGATTAATTTATAAATGATTAAAGGATAATTAATTAAGGTGGCTTGTAATTAATTAATGTTGATTAACCAGGATTAATAATTTATTGATAAGAAATTAATCTGATTTAAGTTAATTGGATAATGAATTGATCTTGCTTATGGATGTATGATTGTATTGAATGTTTAAATGGATGATTATCTTTGATCTGTGGTACTCTATGATGTGAACTGTTGAGCTATGTATAATTTATTTATTTATCTGTGATACAATTACATGTCATCCGTGAATCTGTAATTGAACGATAAGCGTTATAGGATTATACCGCTTATCGATATTGCTGTATTTGAATCTATGGTGATTGATTATATTTCACTATTGTGTAAAACCCCTGGACTACATATACACACACAAATATGGATATCACAGGATATTGGTTGTCAGGGAAATTTTGAAATGGTAAAGGTTTTGGAAATTTAATTTTGAATCCAAATTTGTTTGAAAATGGAATTGTTTTAATATAAAGAGCTTTTGAAAAAGGAAGTCTTTTGAAATTGAACGATTTTGAATATAATATAGTTTAATTGGTTTCTAAAAGGTTTTTGAACTTTAAAGTTGAATTTTGAGAAATAATTATTTAAAGTATTGTTTTAAATAATTGATCTTTATTTGGGAAATTATGGTTTGAAAAGAATATTCAAATTATAATATGTATATGAATTTTAAACCATTTTCAAAGTGTTTTAAAGGAATTGTTTTGAGAATTCAAATTTAACTCAAATAGAATCTGCTTAGGGCACTGCAGGTTCGCTGATTTTCCAAATTTTACTTTTAAGGGCTACAACTTGAGCAAATTGAATTGGATTGTTCTAAAACGAAAACATTTGTTTTCAAATAATAATAGCTTTCATATATAAAGAAATAATTTTCCAGTTTTGTTCAAAAGATTTCCAAGTTATGATTTAAATCATATTTGAAATGGAAATTATTTCGAAAGCTATGAATTGAGTTTTGATAAAGATATGAATGGGTGAATTACTTTTGAAAAGTAAATTATTTTGAAAACTATAAATGAATCTTGTTAAAGATTGAGTGAACCTGTTTTCAAACTGAAAGAGGATCTTTGAAAGGATCTTTTGTTGAGATATTATGAATGAATCTTTGCTAAAGATTTTGGCGAACTTTGTTTTGATTAAAGAGGATCTTAATGGTAAATCTTTTGTTTAAAAGATTTTAAAGTGGAAATTTGTTTAAACCATTTAAAGGAAAAGGTTTTGGGATGTTGTGACTTAATTGAGATCCTAATGTATCCATATGGTTTTTAAATATGCGCTCAGTTTTCGGTTTAGCCGGGAGAGGACCTTTGTGTCACAAAACCCATTCCGAATAATGATACGATGAAATGGATAGCATTTGAAGACAGGTGGTGAAGACCGGATATTTTCGAAAGTGAAAGGATAACCCATCGAATGTGTCTGCACCCACTGGTCCTCGGTATAGAGATTTGATCACTCTTTATGATGGGGAGTCCGGACGTGATTGGGGATTATCCGGATTGCAAGGGCTTCTTTGAAGTGCCTTCATTTCTATTCGAACCCGAAACAGACTTATATGGATGTATGTCTGACGTTACACTTTGAGATGTAATGCTAATTTCTATCAAATACATTTCTGTTTGGTGGCGGAGAATTTATTCTCTTAGCTTAACACCCTTCTTTGAGACGTACGAGCTCAAAGGTTATGTAGTTGTTGGTTACTTGTGATACATTTCCAATTTGATAACGTGGCATATGAAGTGCTGCTGATCATTTGTTAATCAAAGCACGACTTTTGTGGAAAGCGTAGCTTTGTGGACGAGACTTCGTCGAGCTTCACAACCCAGAAATGGTCGAAATAGGAATGTTGCAGCAAGGTTATCGGGGGTCACGCCCGTTAGGGTATATCCATTTCCTTCTGGATAAAAGGTGATATCATGGTATGAAGCCCAGATATTTAGCTTTGTAGTTTGTTACTATTTGTTGGTGAATCCCAGGATAAAGGTTGGTTACGACCGGGGGTGGCATACTCGTGTCAGTAGTTACCTAGCTACAGAGGTAACCTGGCCTTGTGTTGGTAGAGATCCGGTTAGGTTCTCCGGGGCATCCCATTCGGTGTGGGAAGTTCCTTTGCCTGACCATTGTTGAAAATCCAAAGAAACAATACGCGCCCTGTACGGTTTTAGTTCTATAACCTGCCATGGAATGTGGCGGTAACCTGCTATTGAACATGGTAGCTATAGCAGGCATAGTATGAAATGTCTATGCTGGCTAAGATTAATATTATACTTTCGAAATGTTTTCTGCATTATGCACTAATAATAATATCAAAAGGATTTTGCGTATCAAGCATGTTTGACTATCATAAGGAGAAGTCTCCTCCAATTGTGCGCTTGCATTGTGTGTGTGGTGGGAGGCCTTATGGTAGTTTCATTTTCCAAAAAGCATTGCGGATTTCTTTTTACTTCTTTTGTTTAAAGATAAACTGTTTTTGTTTGCTAACACTAGTCCCATGACTTACCTGGAGTTTATTGTTCCCTTTCTAAACTCTGGGTGTCCACAATTTTCTACACGGGTGGCCTAGAGTAAGATTTCAGATAATCATATAATAGGAGTAGATTCGATAACATTCAGCCTTTGGATTTGGCGATAGCATTTGTTTCACTTCAAACAGTTACCGAGTTTGCTTCATTACAACGTGACGGTGGTTCGAGCTTTTCGATATGAAGTTTGGAGTCTTTTGAGCTTTCGCATTGGAGTTGCAGTTTTGGATCCTTTTTTTCTCTCTCGGAGATCAAGTTGGAGATTTCTTTTCGCTGTGTCATATCCCGATGTTATATTCTCCTCTGATATATTGATAACCATTTGTATAAATGTGTTGTATCAAATATTGTATATCAATGATATCATTCATTTTCTTCCGCTATGTTGTTGCACTTAATGTGTTATAAGCTCCGGCGAATCGAATTTTTACGGTTGATTCTGCGGCATTTGAATACGAGTGAAGTATGGATGTCTATTTTCGAACGCGAAAATCCGGTTCGTCACACTTAACATTATATATCAATTCGCATGATGTACATAGGTCATTCTTATACAAAAATTTGATTGAACCTCTAAATTTTGTTTATTATATGATATACAATGAACTTAATCTTTATAGAATTTAATTCTTCGGCAATGTACTTTTTAGGTTAAAGCACATCTTTTCTAAATCTAATTTTTTTAGCCTCAATTATGACTTGAATACGTTAATTTATTTTCGACCTAGCACCGCTCATCCGATTCTCAAGTACGGACTCTGATTGGGTTTCTTAATTAGGAACCTCTGTTCTCCTTACATAGTATATATTATGATAGAAAACTTTGGTTCCATACCAAAAATTCTCATTAAGTGCTTGTCATCAAAAATTGAGTAATGGATGCTTATCTAGAACGGTACAAAAACCTCAAAGCGATGTACTCGAATCTTAAATCAAACTATATGGAAATGAGAGGTGATCTACGTCCAACCTAGGCGCTTCTTTGATTTGTCCCTCTAATAACAATTCTATTTCCACTAAATTATTTATAAAAACATTTCATAAAACTAAATTTAGTTAACTTGGATAATACTCCACTATATCCTAAGAATATGTATCCCTATTTGATTCAACTATTCCAATTTACATTTACTTTCCTATGAAAACTCAAGATCCAAACAATCGTTGTTATTTCAAAAAAAATTTGAATTGAATCTTTTATATATCAATGATAGAAAATATATGTGTGTATACATATAGCCCAAGTAACTCAAAATGATACTAAGGAAACTAGGTACTACCAAACACTATCGTACATTCTCTTACCAAGAAGGTAATGCATCAGAGAAGTGTTTACCGTTCGAACACATCTCTTTTCCAATTTTAAGTTATTTTCGAGCCACTCGAACTATTGAACTTAGAAATATTACTTTTATCTCAAATCTCATCTTAGACAGTTATAACAGTATGTCCCTACCTAACTGATACAAGATACCTATAATATAGCAGAAATAGGATAATAACTAGCTATCGACGAAGCCTCTTGCTGCAAGCTCTTCCAAACTGCATCCGTGGGAAAATTTGAACTCCTTGGTTCCCCATAAAAATTTGAGCACCCAATAGTTTAAGGAAAAGAAAATAAAACTTCGGATCAGACATGAGTTTGGTGTGAGTAAACTCAAACAAATGAATTATTATGTTTAGATCCCTTTTAAAACCAAAGGTATCTCGTAAAACCACGTGCGCTCATAAACATGTATGGGTTTTTACCTTATGATAACCAAATACTTTTAATAGAAATTCCAGTGATACTATGATAATGTCTAAAGGTTCATAGTAAATATATAAAATAGATGAAATGCTTGCATCTCACATTCCAACGTATTGGGCATAACTTAAAACGTATGGCACTTATTGAAGAATGGATTCCATACAATGACTAAGCTACTGGGGTAATACCCGACATAATGCATCTCTAGATAAACACACCAAGAACCTAGTTTGGATTCCCTACCAACATAGGACTGGTCTACCCCTTACCAGATAGTACCGAATACATCACCACCACGGTTGGTATCAGCAACCGTACGGAAGCATATAAAAATGGGTCAAATATCGATTGTAGATTTGGTGATGACATACCCTAATGGGTGCGACCCATATGGCCCTGCTGCATCTCCCCTGTTTCAGTCATTCCTGGTTGATGAGGCCTGAGGCTACGTCTTTAACTTTTAGAATAGCAATCCCACTTGGAATGCTAGCACTATCTTCTAAGCATCAATGCAATTCAAGCATTCATCCATACGAATTGTCCAGGATAAGGAAAACGTAATGCCCCGAAGATTTTCGACCCCGAAAATCGACACTAATATGTCTAGTGTATAGAATGCCAAGTAATCGTATGTCAAAAATTCCAGACTGTTAGGGTTTAGAAGAAGAAGAGATAGAATAGGAAACAGAAATAACAGCATAAAATCTCAAAATCGCAGCGGAACAAAATATAATATGAAATAACAGCATTTTATACAAAGAAAAGCTATAACTGCTAATATACATTCAAGATATCTAGTACAATCATCAACAAAATAATCTGAACAGTGGTAATAACTTGTCCTCAACTACTGTCTATACAGTCTATACTTCACAGCGGAATATAATCAATACATCTCTGCCATCCAGTTTGTCTCTTAAACTCCAAACCTTCTAACCTGAAAAACAGTAATACTTGGTCTGACCCGAGCATTACAATAAAGTAACACCCGAGTCAGGCTGGAAACCAGCGTGAGTAAAACAAACTTCGATTTCTTATCTTTGTTATAGACAACCACTTGTTACAAAAATCCATTGATTTAAATAATGTCCAAGTACCATGCTTATTTTAAATAGTCAGATTTACTAAATTGTATTCGATTCCAGCCTATTAGACTCGATAATCAAATCCGTAAAGATTTGTAGTGCTTATTAAATCGAAGTGGTTTCGGATACCACAGATATCCAACCCCGGCCTTTTCAAATCTAAGTAACAAGTTTAAAGGAAGTAAATTGTTTAAAATAAAACAATTTATTATATTAGGGACACTATTTAAATTTGGGAATTTATTATGGATTCTTATTTCAAGTTAAAGGTATTATTATCACAACCCAATTACATTAACTTGTTAAACTACTCGATAGTACAGATAAGAATAATTCAAATGAATATCAATTGTAGATAAGCAAAGATATAGATCGTTAGCTAATTTATCGATTAATAACCGATATCAAGACGATCCACTCCGTAGGATTTTTATTGACTTTACTTAGTTCATTACATTTATCTTTATCCAACTAATTTTTAATTAACCAATTTCTTAACTGAAAATAATTTATAAAATATCATTAATTATCCACAAGCTTAAGTCAAATAATGATAATTAATTATCATTAGATTGTCTTTTTAAATTATAAAATGTCATTTCACTTTAAATTAAAATGGGAATATAATCATCGAATGCATAAATTTCAATTTCTATTCCTTCTTCTTTTCTTTTATCCCTTTTTCCTTTTCTTTTCTATTTTTCTTTCTTTCCTTATCTTTCTCTCTTATCTTTGCTTTTCTTTACTTCATTTCTTTTACTTTTATTTTCTTTTATATATTTTCTTCTTTTTCCCATTTTTTTCCTTTCTGGCCCACTTTCTTTCTTCGGCCTGAACTCATTTCCCCTTCCTCTTTTCTTTATTTCCAGTTTTCTCCTTCTCCACTCTCTTCTCCCATTCGAAATTTCAGCATGTACGAACTTGTACACATGCACACATGTGCCGATGATCGAGCAATGCCCCCGACCAGCCTTGCAGATCACCTACGACCACATTACTCACCCCACCACCTGGAATCTATGGCAATAGCCTCGTTTGAAAATTCGAACAACCACCGAAACGCTGATGAACACTTCACCTCTTCCAGTACTCCTCTGGCCACCACGATACATGATTTTCCAGCCCATCTTCCCTTTAGCTCCGCCAAGCCTCCTCCACTTTTTCCCTCATACCGCACTCCTCCATGTGTCTAACGCTGATGCCATTTGATCCAAAACCGAACCACCGAAACACATGCCCTAAAGCGTACAATGCATTCGCCTGGCCACTATGGTCGTTAAGAAGATTCCGTGCTATTTTTCCTCGACTCCCCATTGCCCTAGCCTCCTCTAGGCCGACGCTCCGACCATGACATTGAGCCTGCCACCGAAATTCGGCCACATGCCCAATTCCAGTCAACTTCCTATATCCCCACCCCTAAGCTACTAAAAATTACAAAACTCCCTTTAAAATTCCTCATTTTGGGTGGCGGTCATGTTCATATAATCCAATAAGTAAATTATGATCTTTAACTTCCTTCCATTTTTGGGTTCCTTTACTGTTAAATAGGATTTCTCTTCCTCTATTTGATAAAATTTAATGAAATGAATTTTTAGATATTCTACACTCTAAAATAATCAACTTCTATTTTAAAATCATTGGTTAAAACTAATTAGTTGTTATGCTTTTATTTTTGAAGATGGTGTTTAACTGTTTTTGAACAAGACTAACCTAGTATAAGAGTTTGTGGAAGAAGTACAGTGTCTAGATGGCACTGACCATGTCGAAATCCAACATACATACACGTATACACAATATATTCATATACTTAACATACCATTGATCCATTGTTAAACAAGTATATATATAACGACACTTAAACAAGGCTTATGATGCTTTGCTCACTGCCTGATACTGATGGAAGAAATATAGTGTTTATCTTTGTGTGGTAGGTGTAATTATCTATATCTACTACGTTCGTACAAGTACACACTCACCTAGCAAATTACACAACGTTAAACATAAATCAATGATACTTGAATATAGATAGATATAATATAAGATAGGTAACCTCTTGATAACAGCAGGGAAGTGTTTACTCACCTTTTCTTTGAACAGAGTAGTGACTTATTTTTTTTCTCTTCTTATTCCCTACTTCATGCTCTTGTCTGTCTTGATTTTTTTTCCAGCACTATCTACTCTATTTTTACTAAACAATTTTATTATTGCGTGAGTATGAGCCAAAGGGTTATATATAAGAGAGGATGGAGTGTATAGGGTAAGCTATAGGTGGTTGAACCCTTAATGTACTATCCAAAAGATGACTTGATTTGAAATTTGAAAAGGAGATTTGATTATTTAAAAGAAGGATTTGATATATTGTTTGCTTGAGATGATATGTATTAATTTCTATATCCCCTTATGTGTTACATATACATTCCTATGAATTGATGTATACATTTTTTTTACTTGGTTTGATATATATTATTTTCTATGAACCAGAACAATATATGCTAGGCCATATATATATGTAGGAATGAAGTGGAGATTGCAAGGGTATTTAAAATGGAGAGACTAAGTGTGACGCCCCACCTCTATTGTCAGGACCCGATTCTTCGACTCCCGAATATCGACATCAATACGTCCACTGTATCGAATGCCGATCAGTCGGATGCCGGAAAACCGAACACTGAGGGTTTAAGAAAGAAGAAAGAGGTAGAAGAAGAGAGAAAGAAAAATAGAACAGAAAGAAATAACAGAACAACATCAGAATCTCACAATTCGCAGCCGAACAACATATAATAAATAAATGAATAATCTTTAAACAAAGAACTATATCAGTTATTACATTACATTACATTACATTACATCATATCATTAGAGTGTACAACAACAAACAACAACAAACAACGGAAAAGAAATACTATATACTAGTAATACGCCAATGCCATCCAACTTGCCTCCTGCAATTCCTGAATTTCAAAATATCCTGATAAACCTTAACCCTTGACTGCCCGTGTGGAAATTGGTGGGCACCCAGAGTTTAGGAAGGAAAACAATAAACTCCGAGTCAGTCACGTGACTGGTGTGAGAACTCAAAATAGTTTATTTATCTTTAAAATCAAAATAGAGGAATATTTTTAAACTCAATTCGCAATGCTTTTAAAAATGAGACTACCATAAGACCTCCCACCACACACACAATGCAAACGCAGACTTGGAGGAGATTTCTCCTTATGATAGTCAAAGATGCTTGATACGCATTAAAAAGAAACATTTGATATTATTATTAGTGCATAGTGTAGGAAAAAATCATTTCGAAAGTAGAATATAAATCTAGCCAGCATAGGTACCATTATATTATGCTTACTATAGCTACCATATTAGATGGCAGGTTATACAACTACAACCGTACAAGTCTTGTATTGTTTCTTTGGATTTCCAACAAATGGTCAGGCCAAGGAACTTCCCATTGCCACATGAGAACGCCTCTGGAAGGACGTCTCCGAGAACTGACAAGAGTATGCCATCCCCCGGTCCTTTGGGACCTTTAACCGAGCGCTCGTAATCAACATCACACCATAATAATAAGTGTTTCAACATGAGTAAGCATCTGGGCTCCATACCATGATACCACCCTTTTTCAGAAGGAAATGCACATACCCTAAAGGGAGCTACCTCTCATAACCTTGCCGCATCTTTCCTGTTTTGACCATTCCGGGGTGTGAGGCTCGACGAAGTCTCGTCCACAAAGCCACGCTTTATACAAAAGCTGTGCTTTGGGTCAACAAATGATCATAGAAATGATCACAAAGATAAGTGATCAAACAAATGATCATATCACAAATGATCAAACAATGATCATTTCACAGCAACACTCAGCATGTCACATTACCAAATTGGGAATATATTGCTAATAACCTTCAACTATATAACCTCTGAGCTCGTACGTCTTAGAGAAGGGTGTTAAGCTAAGAGAATAAATACTCCGCCACCAACAGAAATATATTTGAAAGAAATCAGCTTTATATCTCAATTTGTAATGTCAGACATACAATCCATACAAGTCTGTTCCGGGATCGAACAGAACCGAAGGCACTTACAAAGAAGTCCTTGCAATCCGGATAATCTCTAATCACGTCCGGATTTCCCATCACATATGGAGATCTCTATACCGGGGATCAGCCAGTGCAGAGACAATCAACAAGAAACCCTTTCGTTTTTGAAAATATCAGGTCTTCAACACCGATCTTCAAATGCAATTCATAACGACGTATCACATATTCGGAATGGGTTATACGACCCCAAGGTCCTTTCCCGGTTACCCGAATAGTGAGCGCTTATTTTAAAAAAAAATAAGTGTGGCATTCAATTTCAAGCAAATCACAACAAATACCCATTCAAAGGTAAATATTGATAGTCGGTTATTGAACTATCAATGGATATGCACAACATCACCCGATTCCAAATAATTTTCCAAATTATTTATTTTCCAAAAAATATATTTACAAGATATATATTTTCAATACTTCAAAAATAAATCAATATTTATTTTAAAACAATTTCCCCATTTTATTTATAAATTCCATAGTGAATTTACATTCCAAAATATTTATGAATATACGATTTCCATTCGATTTTTAATATTCATTTTCAATTTATCTTCAAAAAGATAAATTCAAAATATTCACTTAATATTGGAAAACATTTCCATACTTATTTATTTATAAGTAATTCACAAATCTATTTATTTTCAACATTCAGAAAATATTCGATATACTTAAATTAATATTAAGTACATATTTCATTCTTTAAGGAAATCATTCTCTTAAACATATTTATTTGGGCCAAAACGAATGTTGCGTAAAACATTGTTACGACAACCCAAAATCACTAGTATAGGGATTCGAAATTAAAATAGATATATAAATCCCAATACTATACAAAACATTTCCTTTCGGAATTCATTTACTATAACAACAGTGTTATAGTCCACCATTTCCTTCTATTTCTCGAAAACGTCTATTTCAACAATGAATGTTGAAATCTATGGTTTCGATAGTTAATACATTTTAAAACATCTTTAGATCGTTTTAATTCTATTTAAAACATCACATCCAAAACATTTTCTTTAATATATTATTCACTATTCAAAAACGTGAATATACTTGTTAACCAATTTCATCATTTCTACACATTTTGTTTTAAAGGATTATTCACTGTCTAAAACGTGAATATAACTCCATTAACAAGTTACAACAATTTACTTATCAAAATAAGTCGTTTTGTGGATTTATAAAACAATGTTTATAAATTCCATTTCTATTTATTTTATAACAACTTCCTTTTACAATTTCCTTTATTAATCTATTCAATTTCATATCTCAATGATATACTAAAAGTTCATATTATAAGTTAAATACTTATAATTTATTTGTTTGCGAAAACGTTCTTTTAAACTTTCCAAATTTATAAATCTTATAACTTATAAGATTCATTTATTTATCCAAAATCTATTCCTTTAATAACTTTACAAATTTTATAAACCTACTGCTTATAAAATTCTATTTATAACTTTACCATTTATAATTCTATAAATTTCATTCATTTATGGAATTCATTCACAATTCATTCTAACACTTATAAAAGCTCGTTTTACAATTCCAATATTTTTAATTTATAAATATCATTTATAAATCTTTTATATGGATCAATTTATATTATTCTTTTAAAACGTCTTTAAACTCCTTTATAATTTCATCATTTTGATTTATAAAATAATCAAATTTCATAAATCCTATTTTTAAACTTTTTATAATAAATTCAGAAATCCCAGTTTAAACTATTTTGTAAAATCATTAATCCCATATTTTCAAAAATCAACTTTTAACTGTATTTATCAAAAATCATAATTTTTATAACATTAAAATTATAACGTTTATTTATTTAAGATGAATCGATTCCAAAAATATTTTATAAACGTATACTTTCAAAAATCACTTTAGAAATCCCTTAAAACCAAAATCGTTATTTTTAAACTTCAAAATTGGATCCGATGATGCAACACATCAAATAGTCAATCACGACTTTCCAATATCATATATCGATATGATAATCAATCAAATATCAAAATATCCGAATCAAATAAATATTTGTGAGGAATCCAGTTGGATCCCTCCAACCTGTTTCCCTGCATCCACAGACATTAGCACAATACCAATCCCGTATCAAGATGGGATATCACGGTATATGAGATTTATAAAATATTATCCGCTTAATAGGCGGCGCAATAGGGTCTCATCCGCTATACAATGCGGGAAATCAATCAACTGCAATATATACATATGCCAATATATATATATATATATATATATTGCTATATACTAATATAATACCAATTCCACTTCAAGGTGGAATATCGCGGTATATGGGTTTAATAAATAACCTCCGCTTACTAACGGCGTACAGGGTCTATTCACATCCAATATATATATATATATATATATATATATATATATATATATATATATATATATATTTGTGTGTGTGTGTGTGTGTGTGTATATAACAATCATCATTCAAGCATTCAATCAACACAGTCTAACAATTTTAAATCTAACTATTTAAAATTGAAATAAACCCTTTTGAGTGAGAAGTTCTCACCTTTGCTTTACTTGCAATCCATTTCCATTTCCGGCTTGTTTTCTCGATTTATAGACCTTGTATAAATATTTACACAATTTATTAATATTCGAACAGATCGAATAATATATTTTCATTTGATAATTTTGATTCATCGGTGATTTTCTTTTTAAATCAATTTCTTTTAAATAATTATAAAAATTAAGTTTTAATCTAAATTCCCTTTAAATAAATCATTTTATCCAATAAATTAAATTCCTATTAGGTAAATTAAATTAGCCAATGATTTTATTAATATTTGAATTAATCGATCAATTAATTCCTAATACCTTGGTTTTAACTATTAAATTTGTTATAAATAAATTTCCTTTTAAATAGAATATTTGAACTAAGTGGAAAATCACTTACCATTTAATAACTTAATTAACTAATGCTTTCGTTTCAAACTAATTTTTATTTAATAAAATATTTAACTAAAAATTTACTTTCAGAACTAAATTAAATAAAATAACCTCTTGTAAAAATTCAATTAAGTTTCATTAAATAAAACTATCTTTATAATATATTAATATTCGAGCCTTTTCAATGGAAATTAATTAACACTTTTAACTTATCTAATAATTTTGTTTGAACAAATTTTCCTTTTATAAATTATTTTTGGCAACCAATAAAATCTTAATTAGTAAATAAAAAAAAATTAATCACTCAACCCAATGTTTTAAAATATGTATACTCATTTGGTTTTCTGAAACCACATACATATATACCATAGTTAACAGTAAATTTTTTTACTGAAAATAAATTCTCTGTTTACTGTTTTTTATTTTTTTTTTACTGTAAGTATATAAAATGAAACTGCATATATATTTAAATTAAATTAAAGAAAAAGATTTATTACCTTACTGCTCCCTAGCACTCGAGCATCACAGACATTAACGCGAAGCCCTAGACTTCGATGAACTCGCGTACGCGATGCCCCATAGCCGCCGTTGCCGCTGCCAATCGTGAGCTCCATAATCGCGAGCGCCGCCTGCTGCTCCACCGCTTTGACCACCGCGACTTAACAACGCTGCCGCCTCCGCTCCTTCGAATCGCGCGCCACCCTACTATCGCGAACGCCTCCAGCTAATTACGAGCTTCTCCGCCGTCATCGCCCCATGCGCGAGCCCACTTCGATCGAACTCGCGGCCTCAGCTTTGATTAAATTTTGAACGAGAGGGGGATTTCGAATAAGTGGCGGCCATTTTTTTTTTCTGATTTGTAGAATTGAAATGAAGAGGGGAGTTCGGCCATTAGATTTTGAAGTTAAAATAGGGGAACACGGCCATGCTTGCATGATTTCATCTCGTGCTTGTAGGCGTGATTGTAGGCTGAAAGGAAGGAGAAGACACGATTACGTGATTTACGCGATTTTCTCTGTGATATTATGCGTATTCTTAGGCATAATGTTAGGAGGGTAACGTGCTGAGGTAACTAATTTTAATTTTAAATTTAAATTTAAACTGAATTCGTTGAAAATTTCAATGCGTTAATTCAATGTATGCTCACACGACAACTTCGAAAAATAAGAAATTTGAAATCCGAGAATAATTCAATATTACGGACCCAATGGAACTGGTTTCGTCGAATTCCGAGACTGTGCCTCGGACGGCTATTTTTACATATCGATTCAAACGATATAATTTCAAAACTGAACAATTCACTTTCAAATCCAATTCTGAAGCTTCTAATATCTTCAGTATTATCAATACGGATTTTACAAGCATTTGAAATATTTTTAATCGGCTTAAAATTTAAGATTCAATTTTTTATTCAACTTTCAATAGATTAAATTCTATAATTTAATCGCCAAATTCAAAGTTATATTAGGAATTCAAGCTAAACCAATTTTCAAATATTTAAAATTAATTAAATGTTTCCAAATTAAATTGTTCAAAATTCTGGGTCGTTACAATCTTCCCCCCTTAAAAGAATTTTGTCCCGAAATTACAAATTAAGAAGAACGATCCTTAATCCGTCTACTATTTTTCATAATTCAAATAGTTTTATCAACTTACTAACCTAAATCTTTTTAGTAGAGATTCACTATCATTTCAACTAGCTTTCCAACTTCAATTATAGGTTCCAAACAATATTGTTTACTTCAAAATTCAAATTTAAATTTAAATTCAAATTTCAAACTTTCAAAATTTCTCAAAAATTTTCTAGCACCCTAAATTTTCGAAAAATTTCACCAACGTCTCCTTTGCGCAGCTAGCTCGATACGACTACAAAATGGCACCACGGCCCCTCAGAATCAAAAAGAAAAGAGAAAGCCAAGTGGCTAGAGAAGAAAATCATCAAATTTCATACTGAAATTCAAATACGTACCTTTTTGTCGAGCAATTCAATTTTATCTTCGAAATCAAAATCTCAATTCCATTTCTTTTAATACACCTGTATATCCTGCTAGTCGTAATATCCAATTCCAACATTCAAACTATTTTGCCAATTCTATTACAAAATTTCCAATATATGCTTCTTGTACATTTTTACTTCACTATTGAAGTTACACATTCATTCTCATTCATTTTTACATTTCAATTTCATTTGAATTCAATTCACAATTTCAATTTTATTTGAATTCAATTCACAATTTCAATTCTAAATATTGAATTTTATCGATTAACTTTCATTTACTAATTCATATTACTGCTTTAAATTAGTTTCATTCACTAATTCATTTCAATTAGTACATTCACTTATTCATTTTAAATTTCAATTTCCATATTCAATTCATCTCGAATTTACTTAATTACCAACAAAGGGAATTTCAATTTATTTCTTTTACTTACTTGAATTTATATACAAATTCAAATTTATCTTCAAATTTAGCTCACGACTAAACTTTAATTTAACCAATTCAAATTCCAATTCATTAGTCCAAGAATTTACCAAGTTAGTTTACTTAAATTCAATCCATTTTATTTCTTATTTAATTCCATATACTAATGATAATAATTTAATATTATTACTTTCTAACAATCATGCAACCATATACAATAATAATTCATAGAAAATCATTTCTTCTCTATACAAAAATAGTTTTGGGCAAAATTATCTTATTTATCCGATTCAAAAACAATTTTATATTCACTAACAAATACGCGCTCATATCTATTATTACACTCAAACTCATTCTAAAGTACTACTGACTCTATCTCTAATGAGTAATACCCAACAGAGCCATGGTTGTCGCTTAACCATATGCTCTGATACCACATTGTCAGGACCCCATTCTTCGATTCCCGAATATCGACATCAATACGTCCACTGTATCGAATGCCGATCAGTCGGATGCCGGAAAACCGAACACTGAGGGTTTAAGAAAGAAGAAAGAGGTAGAAGAAGAGAGAAAGAAAAATAGAACAGAAAGAAATAACTGAACAACATCAGAATCTCACAATTCGCAGCGGAATAACATATAATAAATAAATGAATTACATTACATTACATCACATCATATCATCAGAGTGTACAACAACAAACAACAACAAATAGCGGAAAAGAAATACTATATACTAGTAATACGCCAATGCCATCCAACTTGCCTCTTGCAACTCCTGAATTTCAGAATATCCTGATAAACCTTAACTCTTGACTGCCCGAGTGGAAATTGGTGGGCACCCAGAGTTTAGGAAGGAAAACAATAAACTCCGAGTCAGTCATGTGACTGGTGTGAGAACTCAAAACAGTTTATTTATCTTTAAAATCAAAATAGAGGAATATTTTTAAACTCAATTCGCAATGCTTTTAAAAATGAGACTACCATAAGACCTCCCACCACACACACAATGCAAACGCAGACTTGGAGGAGATTTCTCCTTATGATAGTCAAAGATGCTTGATACGCATTAAAAAGAAACATTTGATATTATTATTAGTGCATAGTGTAGGAAAAAATCATTTCGAAAGTAGAATATAAATCTTAGCCAGCATAGGTACCATTATATTATGCTTACTATAGCTACCATATTAGATGGCAGGTTCTACAACTAAAACCGTACAAGTCTCGTATTGTTTCTTTGGATTTCCAACAAATGGTCAGGCCAAGGAACTTCCCATTTCCACATGAGAACGCCTCTGGAAGGACGTACCCGAGAACCTAACCGGATCTCTGCCAACACAAGGCTGGGTTACCTTTCAAACAAGGTAACAACCGACACGAGTATGCCATCCCCCGGTCCTGTGGGACCTTTAACCGAGCGCTCGTAATCAACATCACACCATAATAATAAGTGTTTCAACATGAGTAAGCATCTGGGCTCCATACCATGATACCACCCTTTTCCAGAATGAAATGCACATACCCTAAAGGGAGCTACCCCTCATAACCTTGCCGCATCTTTCCTGTTTTGACCATTCCGGGGTGTGAGGCTCGACGAAGTCTCGTCCACAAAGCCACGCTTTATACAAAAGCTGTGCTTTGGGTCAACAAATGATCGTAGAAATGATCACAAAGATAAGTGATCAAACAAATGATCATATCACAAATGATCAAACAATGATCATTTCACAGCAACACTCAGCATGTCACATTACCAAATTGGGAATATATTGCTAATAACCTTCAACTATATAACCTCTGAGCTTGTACGTCTCAGAGAAGGGTGTTAAGCTAAGAGAATAAATTTTTCGCCACCAACAGAAATATATTTGAAAGAAAACAGCTTTATATCTCAATTTGTAATGTCAGACATACAATCCATACAAGTCTGTTCCGGGATCGAACAAAACCGAAGGCACTTACAAAGAAGTCCTTGCAATCCGGATAATCTCTAATCACGTCCGGATTTCCCATCACATATGGAGATCTCCATACCAGGGATCAGCCAGTGCAGAGACAATCAACAAGTAACCCTTTCATTTTTGAAAATATCCGGTCTTCAACGCCGATCTTCAAATGCAATTCATAACGACGTATCACATATTCGGAATGGGTTATACGACCCCAAGGTCCTTTCCCTGTTAACCCGAATAGTGAGCGCTTATTTTAAAAAAAATAAGTGTGGCATTCAATTTCAAGCAAATCACAACAAATACCCATTCAAAGGTAAATATTGATAGTCGGTTATTGAACTATCAATGGATATGGACAACATCACCCAATTCCAAATAATTTTCCAAATTATTTATTTTCCAAAAAATATCTTTACAAGATATATATTTTCAATACTTCAAAAATAAATCAATATTTATTTTTAAACAATTTCCCCCTTTTATTTATAAATTCCATAGTGAATTTACATTCCAAAATATTTATGAATATACGATTTCCATTCGATTTTTAATATTCATTTTCAATTTATCTTCAAAAAGATAAATTCAAAATATTCACTTAATATTGGAAAACATTTCCATACTTATTTATTTATAAGTAATTCACAAATCTATTTATTTTCAACATTTAGAAAATATTCGATATACTTAAATTAATATGAAGTACATATTTCATTCTTTAAGGAAATCATTCTCTTAAACATATTTATTTGGGCCAAAACGAATGTTGCGTAAAACATTGTTACGACAACCCAAAATCACTAGTATAGGGATTCGAAATTAAAATAGATATATAAATCCCAATACTATACAAAACATTTCCTTTCGGAAATTATTTACTATAACAACAGTGTTATAGCCCACCATTTCCTTCTATTTCTCGAAAACGTCTATTTCAACAATGAATGTTGAAATCTATGGTTTCGATAGTTAATACATTTTAAAACATCTTTAGATCGTTTTAATTCTATTTAAAACATCACATCCAAAACATTTTCTATAATATATTATTCACTGTTCAAAAACGTGAATATACTTGTTAACCAATTTCATCATTTCTATACATTTTGTTTTAAAGGATTATTCACTGTCTAAAACGTGAATATAAGTCCATTAACAAGTTACAACAATTTACTTATCAAAATAAGTCGTTTTGCGGATTTATAAAACAATGTTTATAAATTCCATTTCTATTTATTTTATAACAACTTCCTTTTATAATTTCCTTTATTAATCTATTCAATTTCATATCTCAATGATATACTAAAAGTTCATATTATAAGTTAAATACTTATAATTTATTTGTTTGCGAAAACGTTCTTTTAAACTTTCCAAATTTATAAATCTTATAACTTATAAGATTCATTTATTTATCCAAAATCTATTCCTTTAATAACTTTACAAATTTTATAAACCTACTACTTATAAAATTCTATTTATAACTTTACCGTTTATAATTCTATAAATTTCATTCATTTATGGAATTCATTCACAATTCATTCTAACACTTATAAAAGCTCGTTTTACAATTCCAATATTTTTAATTTATAAATATCATTTATAAATCTTTTATATGGATCAATTTATATTATTCTTTTAAAACGTCTTTAAACTCCTTTATAATTTCATCATTTTGATTTATAAAATAATCAAATTTCATAAATCCTATTTTTAAACTTTTTTTAATAAATTCAGAAATCCCAGTTTAAACTATTTTGTAAAATCATTAATCCCATATTTTCAAAAATCAACTTTTAACTGTATTTCTCAAAATCATAATTTTTATAACATTAAAATTATAACGTTTATTTATTTAAGATGAATCGATTCCAAAAATATTTTATAAACGTATACTTTCAAAAATCACTTTTGAAATCCCTTAAAACCAAAATCGTTATTTTTAAACTTCAAAATTGGATCCGATGGTGCAACACATCAAATAGTCAATCACGACTTTCCAATATCATATATCGATATGATAATCAATCAAATATCAAAATATCTGAATCAAATAAATATTTGTGAGGAATCCAGTTGGATCCCTCCAACCTGTTTCCCTGCATCCACAGACATTAGCACAATACCAATCCCGTTTCAAGATGGGATATCGCGGTATACGTGATTTATAAAATATTATCCGCTTAATAGGCGGCGCAATAGGGTCTCATCCGCTATACAATGCGGGAAATCAATCAACTGCAATATATACATATGCCAGTATATATATATATATATATATATATATATATATATATATATATATATATATATATTGCTATATACTAATATAATACCAATTCCACTTCAAGGTGGAATATCGCGGTATATGGGTTTAATAAATAACTTCCGCTTACTAACAGCGTATAGGGTCTATTCACATCCAATATATATATATATATATATATATATATATATATATATATATATATATATATAACAATCATCATTCAAGCATTCAATCAACACAGTCTAACAATTTTAAATCTAACTATTTAAAATTGAAATAAACCCTTTTGAGTGAGAGGTTCTCACCTTTGCTTTACTTGCAATCCATTTCCATTTCCGGCTTGTTTTCTCGATTTATAGACCTTGTATAAATATTTACACAATTTATTAATATTCGAACAGATCAAATAATAAATTTTCATTTGATAATTTTGATTCATCGGTGATTTTCTTTTTAAATCAATTTCTTTTAAATAATTATAAAAAATTAAGTTTTAATCTAAATTCCCTTTAAATAAATCATTTTATCCAATAAATTAAATTCCTATTAGGTAAATTAAATTAGCCAATGATTTTATTAATATTTGAATTAATGGATCAATTAATTCCTAATACCTTGCTTTTAACTATTAAATTTGTTATAAATAAATTTCCTTTTAAATAGAATATTTGAACTAAATGGAAAATCACTTACCATTTAATAACTTAATTAACTAATGCTTTCGTTTCAAACTAATTTTTCTTTAACAAAATATTTAACTAAAAATTTACTTTCAGAACTAAATTAAATAAAATAACCTCTTGTAAAAATTCAATTAAGTTTCATTAAATAAAACTATCTTTATAATATATTAATATTCGAGCGTTTTCAATGGAAATTAATTAACTTTTAACTTATCTAATAATTTTGTTTGAACAAATTTTCCATTTATAAATTATTTTTGGCAACTAATAAAATCTTAATTAGTAAATAAAAAAAAATTAATCACTCAACCCAATGTTTTAAAATATGTATACTCATTTGGTTTTCTGAAACCACATACATATATACCATAGTTAACAGTAATTTTTTTTACTGAAAATAAATTCTCTGTTTACTGATTTTTAATTTTTTTAATTTTTTAATTTTTTTTACTGTAAGTATATAAAATGAAACTGCATATATATTTAAATTAAATTAAAGAAAAAGATTTATTACCTTACTGCTCCCTACCACTCGAGCATCACAGACATTAACGCGAAGCCCTAGACTTCGATGAACTCGCGTACGCGATGCCCCATAGCCGCCGTTGCCGCTGCCAATCGTGAGATCTATAATCGCGAGCGCCGCCTGCTGCTCCACCGCTTTGACCACCGCGACTTAACAACGCTTCCGCCGCCGCTCCTTCGAATCGCGCGCCACCCTACCATCGCGAACGCCTCCAGCTAATTACAAGCTTCTCCGCCGTCATCGCCCCATGTGCGAGCCCACTTCGATCGAACTCGCGGCCTCAGCTTTGATTAAATTTTGAACGAGAGGGGGATTTCGAATAAGTGGTGGCCATTATTTTTTTTCTCTGATTTGTAGAATTGAAATGAAGAGGGGAGTTCGGACATTAGATTTTGAAGTTAAAATAGGGGAACACGGCCATGCTTACACGATTTCATCTCATGCTTATAGGCGTGATTGTAGGCTGAAAGGAAGGAGAAGACACGATTACGTGATTTACGCGATTTTCTCTGTGATATTATGCATATTCTTAGGCATAATGTTAGGAGGGTAACGTGCTGTGGTAACTAATTTTAAATTTAAATTTAAATTTAAACTGAATTCGTTGAAAATTTCAATGCGTTTACTCAATGTATGCTCACACGACAATTCCGAAAAATACGAAATTTGAAATCCGAGAATAATTCAATATTACGGACCCAATGGAACTGGTTTCGTCGAATTTCGAGACTGTGCATCGGACGGCTATTTTTAAATATAGATTCAAACGATATAATTTCAAAACTGAACAATTCACTTTCAAATCCAATTCTGAAGCTTCTAATATCTTCAGTATTATCAATACGGATTTTACAAGCCTTTGAAATATTTTTAATCGGCTTAAAATTTAAGATTCAAATTTTTATTCAACTTTCAATAGATTAAATTCTATAATTTAATCGCCAAATTCAAAGTTATATTAGGAATTCAAGCTAAACCAATTTTCAAATATTTAAAATTAATTAAATATTTCCAAATTAAAATTTTCAAAATTCTGGGTCGTTACATCTATATCCACGCTAGCCAAGGACACTACGGGGTAATGCCGTCGATTAACACGGAGAATAAGGCTGGTTAGGAGCGACCATCTATAGCCTTGCTCTATCTATTGAATACATCGACAATAGACATACCAAGCAGGTCGACATACCCAATGAATACTTAAAACAAAACCATAGATGGTTGGAGAATCTATTAGAACAGAATATAACAACTCAAATGTAATATACACCATAGAACAGTAAATCATCATATACACATATATTGATACATAACAGAGTTTACGCACTGATACACGTCAAGTGGTATAGGAAACCATAATATACATATGAATCCAAAAGAATACATATATCAGCGTTACAGCAAAGAGGACTATACAAAAACTATAACAAAAAGGAACAAGCTGAATAGTCCATGCGGAAGCAAAATATGCTAAGTCCAAATGCACCTACCCTGAAACAACTCGGTCTGACCCAAGTATGAAATACACGGGTCAGTCTAGCTAAACAAATAAGTTAGATAAACTGAACAACAATAACCTGCAAGGTCACAAAGTATAACAAATATCTCTACAAGAGATAACACAATCAACTAATAAAAGATGAATCATAACAGAATAAGCCTCATCTCATTGGCAATTCAAATAAACAAAGGATATGAATATCCCAAAACAAGCCAAAAAGGCAAATTCAAATACCAATGAAGGTAACACATGTTCCACAAGATAATCGCTATATATCGTGCGGCTCAAAAAGAACAACACCGAAGAGCGATACCTAGGGAATATACATATCATCGAAAACAAAAGATTGCTCGAGCTTAGTACTTTATAAACAAGGATCCATAAGCCCGAAGGCTCTAAACCCAAATATCACTCGATCGGCTCATAAAGACCAACTCCGAAAGAGATACAATAGGGCAACAAATCCAAAGGCACAAACCCGAAGGCACAAACCCGAAGGTACAAACCCGAAGGTACAAACCCGAAGGCAACATACCCAAAGGCAACAAACCTGAAGGTGCAAACCCGAAGGCAAAACACCCGAAGGCAACAAACCATAATGGTGAAGGTCCGAAGGCCCAGTACTGGACACCACTAACTGGCAGAATGTGTCACAACTCTCGAAAAGGAATCCGAAAAGTGGTAACGTGAGTCCCATAACCACCCCTTCGCACTAAACGGTTTACTATCCGTTAGTTAATTTCACACTCAAAGCAGTAAAAGTTTACCTCATCTCATCGGTAAACCAGACCAAAGGTCAAAACAATCAATCGAATAGGTCGGGGATTAATCGGAAAGATAAACGCACGGATTCATGGTCCGTGTTTTACCTAACCATTTAATCTCCTTTCTACTTCGCTCGAAGTGCGAAATTGTTTGTGTTTTAAATAGAATTTATAAGTTAGAGAAGAAAGCTTTTAATACAATTCAAAAGATTATTTTATAAAAACCCATGGATTGAAATTAAAAAGGATTCATCAAAGTCAAAATAAATGATAATCACAAATAGGATCATCACGAATCGATTCAAATTGGAAATTCAATCCCAAAAGGCAAAGTGGGCTGAAACAACAAATTCAGTTGACTAAACAGAGATTTTCAGTTGACTGAATTCTGCCTAGAAACTTTCTGTTTCCAGGTTCAGTCGACTGAACAGAGAATTCAGTCAACTGAATCATACCTGGAAACATTCTGTTTCCAGGTTCAGTTGACTGAACAGAGAATACAGTCGATTGAATCATACCTGGAAACTTTCGGGTTCCAGATTCAGTCGACTGAACAGAGATTTCAGTCGACTAAATCATGCTTGGGCTGTTTTTCAGCCTATCCAGATGAAGAGAAAACTCTTCCAAAATGCAACCGGACGAACATTGGCTCTAAGGATTTATGCCAATCGACAACCCGGCCCTATATGCTCCTCGATGCATCCCCAAAACATGATCAAAACCTCAAAGTTAGGATTTTAAAGATTTGAACCCAAAACACTAAAAATTGGAATATTAACTAATTCAACCCAAACCAAAAGCAAATGCACATGAATAAGTGTTAGGAATTCATACCTAACAACCAAAGATAATTATAGTCATAGATATGAGATAAAAATCTCACCTTTAACCCAAAACAAAGAAGAAGAAGCTCAATCACAAGGAGAAGACCAACCAATCTCTACTTCAACCCAACAAGCTTCAATCTAAGATCAAAATAAGTATTTCCTAAGTTAGGTTTAGCAAACTTTCTGAAATTGAAGAGGAAAACAGTTGGAGAAGATGAAGAGGAGGCTTACTAATAGCTTCTCTTTGATTTTGGAGCAAGAATTCAAGTTTACAAGAAGAACTAGGGCTTGGAATTTCTAATTCCTCTTCCTTTCCTCCATTTTTAGTTTTAGCTTGAGTTTAGAAGTGAAAATGAGTGAATGGGAAATAGAGGGACTGAATTAGGGTATTTAGTTGGCTAGTGGGCTGAACCCAAACCCAAAACCCGACTAGAAAAAGTAGCAAAATTCAACTTACTCCAAACATATCAAAGTTTATACTCAAAAAGATCGCAAATGTCATTTTGGACTCAATGGAAGTAGTGTCGAGCCCCAATTCGGCCGTTTTCAAAAAGTAGCTTTTCGGACCCAAAAATCCGACTAACGACGTTATATTTAAATAAAACATTTAAATATATAATCGCTAAATATGCGGGTTGTTACAGATCTCCCCTCCTTACAAAATTGCGTCCTCGCAATTCCCAGAGACGATATTTGTAACAACTACATACATACATCATCCCAAAAAGAAAAGGAAATCAGCTTGAGATGAAAAGATATTCTCACCGTTGCCAAGCCAAGATAGAAAACCCGGATAAGATCGCTCGATAAACTCTCTGGTTTCCCAAGTACAATCATTGGGGTTAGCGGACCATTGAACTTTAACGAGCGTCACGTCCTTGTTCTGAAGGTGTTGCACCTCCGTGTCAAGTACGCGAATAGGCTGCTTTACAATAGATAAATCTGGTGAGATCTCAAGCTCTTGCAAATCAGGAGGATCAATAACAGAATCCGACTCTCGAAGACACTTCCGAAGTTGAGAGACGTGAAACACGTCATGATTGCCAGATAAATGAGCAGGAAGTGAAACTCTATATGCTACAGGGCCAATACGTTCAGTAATAGAAAATGGTCCTATAAAGCGAGGAGCCAATTTCCCAGTCATACTGAAACGCATAACCCCCTTCAAAGGAGAAACACGAATAATGACAAGATCACCAATCGAGAATTCGAGAGGCTTCCTACGGTTGTCCGCGTAGGATTTCTGGTGGCTCTGTGCCACTTTCATTCTCAACCGAATAAGATCAATCTTCTCAGAAGAGTCACGAACAAAAACCTAGGCCAAGAATAAGCTTCTCCCCAGATTCCAACCAACAAGAAGGTGATCGACATGGCCTTCTGTATAAAACTTCGAAAGGAGCCATACGGATACTAGACTAAAAACTATTGTTGTAGGAGAACTCTACAAGAGGTAGGTGATCTTCCCAACTACCACCTAAATCAAAAATACAAATACGGAGAAGATCTTCCAAGATACGATTCACCCGTTCAGGCTGTCCGTCAGACTGCGGATAAGCTGTGCTAAAATTAAGCTTTGTTCCCAAAGCTTGCTGAAGACTCTCCAAAAATGAATCGTGAATAAAGGATCACGGTCACTCACAATAGAACTAGGAACACCGTGAAGTCTCACGATTTCCTTGATATACAACTTAGCCAAATGAGAAGCAGTCCTATTAGACTTAATAGGAATAAAATGAGCAGATTTAGTGAGGCGATCAACAATAACCCAAATGCTAGAATGGCCAGATCTCGAACGAGGTAGGCCGTCAAAGAAATCCATAGAAATTTGATCCCATTTCCACAATGGAATCTCTAGAGGCTGAAGAAGACCCGAAGGACGCTAATGTTCGGCCTTAATACGCTGACAAGTTATGCAATTACTCACATAACTCGCCACATCGTGTTTCATGCCTTCCCAATAATAAAGACGATGCATATCGGCATACATCTTACTACTACCAAGATGAATTGTATACTTAGAACGGTGACAATCATCAAGAATGTCATGCCTAAGCGCAAAATCAGAAGGCACAAAAAGACGGTTCTTCTTGCGAAGACACCCATGAGAATCAATGCTGAAATCACGCAACGCCTCGTCACAGGATCCAGACTCACAAAGCTGAATAAGATGCAACAAATCAGGATCACGCCGCTGAGCATCGGCAATACGATCCAATAAAATGGGTCGAGCTCCCAAACTAAATAATAGAATAGGAGAATCAGAAGATGAACCTCAATCATGAATTTCACAAAAAGATAGAGTCTCAAGAATATCCCATTCAGCAAGCATCATAGAAACAACAACCGAATGTTTGCGACTAAGCTCATCAGCAACACGATTACCCTTTCTAGGGGTATACTGGATATCAAAGTCATAGGAGGCAAGAACTCGAGCCAACGCTATTGTCTCATATTGGGTTCCTTCTGAGTGAACAAATACTTCAAGGATTTATGATCGGTATAGAGAATGAAGCGCTCTCCTAATAAGTAGTGTCGCCAAATCTTCAAGGCGAAGACAATGGCGGCTAACTCAAGATCATGAGTGGCATAGCGAACTTCATTCAAACGCAGTTGCCTAGAAGCATAAGCAACTACCTGATCCTTCTGCATAAGAACAGCACCGAGACCACTACCACAAGCATCGGTGTAGACAACAAGTTCATGATTCCCTTCGGGAACCACCAAAATAGGAGCATTAGTGAGAAATTCCTTTAATGAAAGAAAGGAAGCTTCACACTTGTCGGACCAAATAAAACGAATGCCTTTCCAAGTAAGGCTGGTGAGTGGAAGCACAACACGGGAAAAATCCTTAATGAACCGACGGTAATAACCCGCCAATCCAAGGAAACTACGAATCTCATGTACATTCTCAGGCCTCTTCCAATTCTGGATGGCTTCGATCTTTGAGGGATCGACTGAAATGCCGTCGGAAGATACAATATGGCCTATGAACTTAACCCTATTATCCCAAATGTGGCACTTGGAGAATTTGGCTCTAAGCTGATGATAACGGAGGGTACTGAAGACAATTCTCAAGTGATTAGCATGCTCGGCTTCAGACTTAGAATAAATAAGGATATCATCAATGAATACAAGGACGAACTTATCGAGATATTCCTGGAATACTCGATTCATGAGATCGACAAAGAAAGCAGGAGCGTTCGTCAAACCGAACGGCATAACGAGCCACTCAAAAGAACCATAACGAGTGCGGAAAGCGGTATGCTATCCTCCGCGACTCGCAACTGATGAAAACCTGTGGCGAGGTCAAGCTGAGAAAAGACCTTAGCACCACTCAATAGATCGAACATATCATCGATCCTAGGCAATGGATACCTATTCCTGATGGTTAACTCGTTAAGTTTACGATAGTCAATGCAAAGCCTAAGAGTTCCATCAGACTTCTTCACGAAGACGACCGTGGATCCCCATGGAGAAAAACTGGACTGAATCAACTGCTTGGACTCAAGCTCCAAAAGCTGCTTCTTGAGTTCCTCATTTTCCATTGTAGACATCCTCGTGGGAGGACGACTAACTGGCTGCGTGCCTGTAATGAGATCAATGCGGAACTCAGTTGCCCGTTTGGGTGGCAAACCCGAAACAGGTTCGAAAATATCAGAAAAGTCACAAGCAACAGGAATATGAAATATATCATCATCATCTCGCGAATCAAGAGAATGTAAAGCCATTTCGAAATTATCCACATTCCTAAGAACAAGTAATAGATGAGTAGACGAATCCGGATGTCGAAGATACAAAATTGTCTCCGAACAAATAATCCTGGCATCGTATCTCACTCAGTCCATTCCCAAAATCATATCAAATCCCAGACAAGAAATAACGTGCAGATTCGCACGAAAAGAAAAGCCACATAAAGTAATCTCAACACCATCACAAAGCATACTAAGGGTCGCGAATCTTCCAATCGGATTCGCAATCCTTAAAGAAGTAACCAAACAAGAAACATCCAAGGGTCATCAACGAGCTTTTGCGATACGAAAAAATGTGAGGCACCTGTATCGAAAAGAACTCGAATACTATGGCCATGAAATAAAATAGAACCTTCCAAAATAGATGGAGATATACCTTTGGGCTGAGAAGGACCTTCAGAAGCCTTAGCAGCTTAAAGCTTGCTAGACTTGGCACTAGCTGGAACAACAGGGCAAGTGGAAACATGATGTCCTTCCTTCTTGCAATAGCGACAGAAGAGAGGCCTGGAACAAGCTCGAATCATATGATCAGGAGAACCACAATTGAAACACTTCCGAATGAAAGGTGTTCCAGAAGACTGAGGCTGAGAACTAGAACCACTAGTCTTCTTCTTGTTGGAAGGAAAAAACCTGGATTTCTGAAATGGAAACTGCTTCTTGTTGAGGTTCTTGGAAACCTCAACATACTCACCACTATCACGCTCCTTCTCAACGGTTTCAAGAAGAAATGCAGAATCTACCAACTCCTCAAAAGAAAGCTTAAGCTGGAGCAACAAAGACTTCTTAAGATGTTTCTTAAGACCAGAGACAAACTTCAAATTCTTCTTATAAGAAGTGCTAATGAATTCAAGACCATACTTAGATAAAGCCTCGAATGATGCAACATACTCAGAAACAGAAGATTTCCCTTGCTTCAACTCAAGGAAGCGACGGGTTAATAAAACTTTTTCAGATTCAGGAACGAACTTGAGTTCGAATCGTCCCCGAAACTGAGTCCAAGAAAGAGTAGACTCATCAATTTCGGTTATAAGAAGCTCATACCAATCAAGGGCACGCTCTTGTAATAAACTAGAAGTTACAAGAACTCTATCATGATCAGAAAGATCCATACGAGAGAAGATACGCTCGCACATGCGAAGCCAAGCATGGACTTCAAGAACAGACTCGGAGCCTTTAAACGGCTTTCCTCCAAGATGAGCAAAATCACTGCACTGACGTGCAAAGGCAGACTTGCGAGGTGGAGATACTCGAGGAGGAACTGGAGGCTGAGTGCTCCTAAACAATTCTAAAAACTGATCAGCAGACGTATAAACGCCATTCGGATGTGCGCCACTGGATTGCCCAGCATCCGAACGTCGTCCTCTGTCTCTTCCAGCCATACGCTGAAAGTTAAGATAAGAACAGGATTATTCACACGGTAGATGTCATTAATACAATTGTGGAATACTAAGGAATGAATTGCATTCCTAGATGTATCCCTAAATTCAATCGACCACCAAAGGCAAAGAAGGAATAGAGGTAAGATGATTCAAAGATTTGTATCACTTATTACACTTTGATGTATCGTAATATGTGCTTCTATTATGTGTTTATCATATTTTGTTCTGAACTCTGCTCTGATACCAAGCTGTGACGCCCTACCTCTATACCCATGCTAGCCAAGGACACTATGGGGTAATGCCGCCGATTAACACGGAGAATAAGGTTGGTTAGGAGCGACCATCTATAGCCTTGCTCTAACTATCTATTGAATACATCGACAATAGGCATACCAAGCAGGTCGACATACCCAATGAATACTTAAAACAAAACCATAGGTGGTTGGAGAATCTATCAGAACAGAATATAACAACCCAGATGTAATATACATCACAGAACAGTAGATCATCATATACGCATATATTGATACATAACAGAGTTTACAAACTGATACACGTCAAGTGGTATAGCAAACCACAATATACAGATGAATCCAAAAGAATACATATATCAGAGTTACAGCAAAGAGGACTACACAAAAACTATAACAAAAGGAACAAGCTGAATAGTCCATGCGGAAGCAAAATAGGCTAAGTCCAAGTGCACCTAACCTGAAACAACTCGGTCTGACCCGAGTATGAAATACACGGGTCAGTCTAGCTAAACAAATCAGTTAGATAAACTGAACAACAATAACCTGCAAGGTCACAAAGTATAACAAATATCTCTACAAGAGACAACACAATCATCTAACAAAAGATGAACCATAACAGAACAAGCCTCATCTCATTGGCTATTCAAATAAACAAAGGATATGAATATCCCAAAACAAACCAAAAAGGCAAATACAAATACCAATGAAGGTAACACAAGTTCCATAAGATAATCGCTATATATCGTGTGGCTCAAAAAGACCAACACTGAAGAGCGATACCTAGGGAATATACATATCAATGAAAACAAAAGATTGCTCGAGCTCAGTACTGTATAAACAAAGATCCATAAGCCCGAAGGCTCCAAACCCAAATATTACTCGAGCGGCTCATAAAGACCAACTCCGAAAGCGATACAATAGGGCAACAAACCCGAAGGCACAAACCCGAAGGTACAAACCCGAAGGCAACATACCTGAAGGCAACATACCCAAAGGCAACAAACCTGAAGGTGCAAACCCGAAGGCAACACACCCGAAGGCAACAAACCGTAGTGGTGAAGGTCCGAAGGCCCAGTACTGGACACCACTAACTGGCAGAATGTGTCACAACTCTCGAAAAGGAATCCGAAAAGTGGTAACGTGAGTCCCATAACCACCCCTTCGCACTAAACGGTTTGCTATCCGTTAGTTAATTTCACACTCAAAGCAGTACAAAGTTTACCTCATCTCATCGGTAAACCAGACGAAAGGTCAAAACAATCAATCGAATAGGTCGGGGATTAATCGAAAAGATAAACCCACGGATTCATGGTCCGTGTTTTACCTAACCATTTAATCTCCTTTCCACTTCGCTCGAAGTGCGAAATTGTGTGTGTTTTAAATAGAATTTATAAATTAGAGAAGCAATCTTTTAATGCAATTTAAAAGATTATTTTATAAAAACCCGAGGATTGAAATTAAAAAGGAACCATCAAAGTCAAAATAAATGATAATCACAAATAGGATCATCACGAATCGATTCAAATTGGAAAATCAATCCCAGAAGGCAAAGTGGGCTGAAACAACAAATTCAGTTGACTAAACAGAGATTTTCAGTTGATTAAACAGCGAATTCAGTTGACTAAACAGAGATTTTCAGTTGACTGAATTCTGCCTGGAAACTTTCTATTTCCAGGTCCAGTCGACTGAACAGAGAATTTAGTCGACCGAATCATACCTGGAAACATTCTGTTTCCTGGTTCAGTCGACTGAACAGAGAATTCAGTCGACTGAATCATACCTGGAAACTTTCAGGTTTCAGATTCAGTCGACTGAACAGAGATTTCAGTCTACTAAATCATGCCTGGGCTATTTTTCAGCCTATCCAAATGAAGAGCAAACTCTTCCAAAATGCAACCGGACGAACATTGGCTCTAAGGGTTTATGCCAATCGACAACCCGGCCCTATATGCTCCTCTATGCATCCCCAAAACATGATCAAAACCTCAAAGTTAGGATTTTAAAGATTTGAACCCAAAACACTAAAAATTGGAATATTCACCAATTCAGCCCAAACCGAAAGCAAATGCACATGAATAAGTGTTAGGAATTCATACCTAACAACCAAAGATAATTATAGTCATAGATGTGAGATCAAAATCCCACCTTTAACCCAAAACAAAGAAGAAGAAGCTCAATCACAAGGAGAAGACCAACCAATCTCTACTTCAACCCGACAAGCTTCAATCTAAGATCAAAATAAGTATTTCCTAAGTTAGGTTTAGGAAACTTTCTGAAATTGAACAGGAAAAGAGTTGGAGAAGATGGAGAAGAGGCTTACTAATAGCTTCTCTTTGATTTTGGAGCAAGAATTCAAGTTTGCAAGAAGAAATAGGGCTTGGAATTTCTAATTCCTCTTCCTTTCCCCCATTTTCAGTTTTAGCTTGAGTTTAGAAGTGAAAATGAGTGAATGGGGGAAAAGAGGGACAGAGTTAGGGTATTTAGTTGGCTAGTGGGCTGAACCCAAACCCAAAACCCAACTAGAAAAAGTAGCAAAATTCAGCTTACTCCAAACATATAAAAGTTTATACTCAAAAAGATCGCAAACGCCATTTTGGACTCAATGGAAATGGTGTCGAGCCCCAATTCGGCCATTTGCAAAAAGTAGCTTTTCGGACCCAAAAATCCGACTAACGACGCTATATTTAAATAAAACATTTAATTATATAATTGTTAAATATGTGGGTTGTTACACTAAGGATACAAGAAGGCTGCAGCCTTGTTTATGTACAAGCTAGTTTTACTTCATTTATTTTATTTTATTTTATTTGATAAGCATGATTTGATTTCCCTATTTTAAGTAATTAGATAAATTATAGGATGATTTGATTTTTGCTTGACTTTGACTTTGAAATATGTTATGATGATGTCTCGTTGTGTCCTTATATAAGCATATATATATATATATCTACTTCATATCTATATATATTAACATACATTTCATTACATATACGTTAATACATCTCCATATTTAAAACTACCATATACATTTTTGCTTATGTATATAAAACTTTTATCCGTACATTTCTATATATATGTGTGTGTGTTTAGGCATATTTTATCTTTACATATATATACATACACGCAGATATATATATATATATATATATATATATATATATATATATATATATATATATATATTCGTATTTACACATACATCTTAACTTATGTATATTTATCTTATTTTATTTTTCCATCATGAAGGTTATATATATATACATACATATATATATATATGTGGGTATTTTATCTTAATTTAAAAAGCAGAGTTCCTAAATATATATAATTTATTTTTCTATAGGATTCAGAGAATTTATAATGCAACATTCAATATATCTTTTAATTCAATTTATATATATTCAGATGTTTTAATCGTTAGAAATTTATTTATTCGATCAATCGAAATTAATATTCCGATAATTTAAATCAGTTAATTACCCAATTAACAAATGTTAAAAATCTAGATCGTTACATCCTCCACCTTTTTGAACTTTTCTTCCCCAAAAAGGAACGAAGCGAGAATTTTTACTTAATGTTTATTTTATTTAAATCATTCTCAAACATTATGCTCCTTATTCTTTTAATTATAAAATTTTAAAACACTTTAAAATTTATAGTATTGCCAAACTAGTTTATAAAATACTTTTTTATAACTCGATGTCTCAACGAGTCAAGCCTTGTTCTCACAGAAATTCAGTCAAACGTTGATCAGGCGCAGGACTGAAAATCTATATGTACTTAGTGAACTCGTTTTCAACACCTAGTGAAAATACTTGAAAAAAAAACTTTTGTGAGAATACTATGGAAATCATCACTCCCCCCCATGGATCATAGTTAGCACGATGATTACGTCATCATCCCGGTGAAATACATAGAAAACTGTAGGCATCCGCAACACTTGCTTCTGCCATGGGAACTGCAACAGATCGCAACTATACCCAGGGATACGTTGCCATCACAACAAAACCCGTGTAACTATACGCATCATCACCCTCGAATTACGCTGCCAAATGAAACTTCGCCACATAGATCGCAGACTACGCGAAGGTTGCGTCACTATCCTAGTGAAACCCAATGTAGACTGTAGGCACTCAACGCAACACGAATTTCGCTATGGAACCACATAGATCGCAATCAACCGATGTTACGTCGCTATCCCAAGTAAATCTAACGTAGATTATAAGCAATCACTGCCACCCGACTGGCTCTATGGACACAGTAGATCGTAGTTACAAAAAAGGTTACGTTACCATTACGGCAAAACCTAATGTAACTGTAGGCATCAACGCCCTTGACTTATGCTACCAAATGATCATTAGGAACTAAAGTTTTGTTCGGACGTCGTTTGGGATCAAATTTAGAACCCCTTTAGGGCTCAAGGCTGAACACCCCATGGATCTCCTACTATAAGTTTCAACTCTAAATGAAAGCGCCTTTTCCCCGTAGCATTCCCCAAACATTCATACTATAAACATATAGTACCTTTCAAATCATTCTCTTTTATATATATCACATATAAACTTCAAAATCGATATCTCAAAATCGATAGTCCTTAAACTTGGCTTTCCAAATTATCAAAATTTGCCTTTTTTCTGAAACCAAAAGCCTTTTAAAATCAATGGGTTCCATAAACCCTTTTCAGTTCCATTCTCATAAAATCATTCTTATACACACACACACACATATATATATATATAAGTTTATTCTTTCAACATGAATAATTTTCAAATCACTACCCACTTATATAAATTCCACTTTATATTTCAAATATTTTTCAAAGATCATTTCTTCTGTTTATAGATTCAACAAGGGGAGGTTATAATATATAACAAATATATATAACCTCATTAATGCCAACTCAAATTTTTGTTCAAGTTCGATTTCCTTTACAAAGTCATTTGCCCTATTTCTTACTCTTTATAAAGTAAGTTTTCAGTTACAGTGCTATCCAACTTTCTATTTTTTTAATCATCATATATTTCTCAAAATATATTCTTCCATTTCAAAAATTCATTTTTGCATCAATATCTCGATTCTGGTTCAAACTCAGAATTGCTCCAATTTCCATTTGTGTCACGACTTCAATTTATTCCAATTCGTATTTGAACCTATGATTTAAATATAAATAATTTCCACTTTGACTAGATTGAATTTAGAAAATAGTTTGAATAGTTGTAAAATTGTTAAGTAGTTAATATAAGATAGTTTGGTTTTAAAAAGAAAGGTTTGTATAGTAAATAGCTTGGAAAATCAAAATAACTTAAGTATTTAGGAAAATAGATTTTAAGGTAGTTTATATTAAAATAGTTTATCAGAGTCAAACTAATTCAATTTCCAATCTCCAATTCAATTAATTACAATTTCCACTTCCATTTAAATTGATTCAATCCAAATTTCAATTCGAATTTACTTCGATTCTAATTCATATCAATTCCCAATTTGAATTTAAACTAATTCAACTTCGATTACAATTCCCATTTAATTCAATTCAATTCCAATTTGAATTAATTTCAATCCCAATCTCAATTTTTAACCATCTCGAGTAATATGAATTCGAGTTCGATTTTCAAAATGTTGATTTAATCTCTTAAATCAAATTAACCTTAAATATTTTAATTTGACAACCCAAATCTTTTATGATTAAATCATAAGCCCAAATTTCAAATATCCATTTAAATTTCCTTTACTTAAACTTATTTCAAGGTTCAAGTGAGAGTTCAAATCTTTTTAAACAAATCAATTTTCGGAATTCAATTGATTACCCAATTATGACTTCAATCTTTGAAATCTAATTCTTAAACAATGTCGATTGACTAGTTCATTTTATCATTTCAAATTTTATGTTCAAAATGATTCCATTTCCATAGATTCAATTTTATTTCTAAGAATCAAAATCATTTAAATAGTTTCAAAATCAAGTTTTTGTTTCATTTAATTTTAGGAATGGATATGTATCATTTCACTCCACTTCTTACTTTAATCGAAATAATCCAATTTACAGTTTTATATGTACTGTCAATAATAAACAGGATGACAGCAGGCTATGTCAGGGTAAATAAACATCCAAATTATTTAAAGCACCAATCAATAGCATCCATTAGACATTTCCAGAATTCGTAACCCATTTTATATTTCAAAAGTTGTTTGAAATTATCCAAACATAATCTCCTATCAAATACATACTTCTCTTTTCAATTTTATCCATTTAACTTCCCAAAGTTAAATCTTAATCCCAGAAATTTCCCAATTCCAGATTTTAAGTTCAAAACTTATTTAACATACCCCAAGTTAAATTTCCAATTCGTTTAATCCATTCAACCTTATTCAATTTAAATTCCATCCTAAATTTAAATTTCTTATTAATATCCTTTCCCACCTATAAGTTCGAAAACTTATCTTCCTCTGGGTTATACATCTCATTCTAAGGGGGATTTCAAAACTTAAACACCCAGTTATTTATTACAAATAAACTTTGAAATCATATATAACTGCATATACATAAATATTTATCCCATTTACAAATCAAGCCACACTTTTAAATTTTAAATCATTCTTGTTTTTTAATTCAAAACAGTTTCCTTTCAAATTTTCAAAACAACTCTTGTTTTAAAACAAGATTCCTATATTCAAAATATTCTGAATAATATTATTTATTATTTCCTTAACACTTCGAAACAATTCCAAAATTCTTCCGGGCTTAGATTTAAAACTTCACGATTTAGATCCATTTTAATTTATACGTCATACTTATATAAATTTTTACTTCCTTAAAACATTTCACTCTGTTTTATTATTGTTTATTCTAAAATATACATCCTCTATTAAGATACAATACCCAATTTATGATAATAGTTAATGTTATCATATCTGAAAATCAAACACACCATATATTCCATCATACTTTATTGAAAAAAAATAAAATTAGGGTAACTTATTTCCAAACACTTTGAAAATTCTCTTGAATTTTCCAGGATTTAAATTCAAGTTTGAATCCATTTTTGCTTAACTTATTTACATAGTTAATGCTTACCCAAATTTCTATTTGGTTATATAAATTACCACTTAAATTTTATAATCTTATTAAATTTCAATAACGACAATTAATTTCCTTAATCCACTATAATAATTAGAAAAATTATTGCTTTATATATCAAAATATAAGCTTATATAAAAAAATTTAAAACCGTTTTTAAAATCATTATATAAGAAAATTACAAGTACGCCCTTACGTAATACTTTTAACTCGTTCTAGGGTACTATTGACCCTATTTATAATGAGTAATCCCAACCAGAGCCAAAGTTCTCGCTTAACCTTCTGCTCTGATACTAAATGTAATGGCCCAAAGATTTTCGACCCCGAAAATCGACACTAATAAGTCCACTGTGTAGAGTGCCAAGCAATCATGTGCCGAAAATCCCAGACTTTTAGGGTTTAGAAGAAGAAGAAGAGATATAATAGGAAACAGAAACTGCAACACATAATCTCACAATCGCAGCGGAACAAGATATAATAGGAAATAACAGCATTTTGTATAAAGAAAAGCTATAACTATTAATATACATTTAAGATATCAGAGTATAATCGTCAACAAAATAATCTGGACAGTTGTAATAACTTGACCTCAACTACTGTCCATATAGTCCACACTTCACAGCAGAGTATAATCAATACGTCTCTGCCATCTATCTCGTCTCCTGAGCTCCAAACGTCCTAACATAAAAAACTGTAATACTTGGTTTGACCCGCGCATTACAATAAAGTAACACTCGAGTCAGGCTGGAAACCAGCGTGTGTAAACCAACTTAATTTAAAATACCAAAGTTATAAAACTTATTTACAACCAAGGCTACTCATACAACACTTCAAGCTTTTATCTTTGTTATAGACAACCACTTGTTACAAAAATCCATTGATATTTAAAATAATGTCTAAGTACCATTGCTTATTTTAAATAGTCAGATTTACTAATTTTATTTAGTTCCAGCCTATTAAACTAGATAATCTAATCCGTAAAGATTTGTAGTTCTTATTAAATCGAAGTAGTTCGGGATACCACGGATATCCAACCCCGGCCTCTTCGAATCTAGGTAACAAGTTTAGAGGAAGTAAAATTTTAAAATAAAATAATTTATTATATTAGGGACATTATTCAAATTCGGGAACGTATTATGGATTCTTATTTCAACTATTATTATCACAACCCGATTATTTTAACTTTTAAACCACTCGATAGTACAAATAAGAATAATTCAAATGAATATCAATTGTAGATAAGCAAAGATATAAATCGTTAGCAAATTCATCGACTAATAACTGATATCAAGATGATCCACTCCTTAGGATTTTTATTGACTTTACTTAGTTGATTACATTTATATTTATCCAACTAATTTTAAATTGACCAATTTCTTAACTGAAAATAACTTATAAAATATCATTAATTATCCAAAAGTTAAGTCAAATAATAATTAATTATCATTAGATTATCTTTTTAAATTATAAAATGTCATTTCACTTTAAATTAAAATGGGAATATAATCATCTTATGCATAAATTTCAATTTCTATTCCTTCTTCTTTTCATTTCTATTTTTTTTCCTTTTCTTTTCTATTTTTCTTTCTTTCCATATCTTTCTCTCTTATCTTTACTATTCTTTTCTTTATTTCTTTTACTTTTATTTCTTTTACATTTTTTCTTCTTTACCCTGTTTTCTTCCCTTTTTGGCCCACTTTCTTTCTTCGGCCCAAACTCTTTTCCCCTTCCTCTTTTCTTTGTTTCTAGTTTTCTCCTTCTCCTCACTCTTCTCCTATTCGAAACTTCAGAGTGCACGAAATTGTGCACGTGCACACGTGTGCCGATAATCGAGCAATGCCCCGTAGATCACCTATGACCACCTTACTGACCCCACCACATGGAATCTACGGCAATAGCCTCGTTCGAAAATCTGAACAACCATCGAAACCTGGATGAACACTTCCCCTCTTCCAGCACTCCTCTGGCCATCACGGTACACGACTTTCCAGCCCATCTCCCCCTTAGCTCCGCCAAGACCTCCTCCTCCTTTTCCTCCTATGCCGCACTCCTCTAAGTGTCTAGCACCGACGCCAGTTGATCCAAAACCGAACCACCCAAACACATGCGCTAAACCCTACAACGCGTTCGCTTGGCCACTATGGTCGTTAGGAAGATTCCGCAATATTTTTCCCTGACTCCCCATTCCCCCAGCCTCCACTAGGCCTAAAATATGGCCACAACATTGAGCCTGTCACCAAAGTTCGACCACATGCCCAATTCCAGTCAACCTCCCATATCCCATCCCTAAGCTACTAAAAATTACGAAACACTCTTCAAAATTCCTCATTTTGGGTGGCGGTCATGTTCATATATTCCAATAAGTAAATTATGGTCTTTAAGTTCCTTCCATTTTTGGGATCCTTTACTGTTAAATAGGATTTCTCTTCCTCTATTTGATAAAATTTAATGAAACGACTTTTGAAGTATTCTACACTCTAAAATAATCAACTTCTGTTTTTAAATCATTGGTTCAAACTAATTAGTTTTTATGTTTTTGATTTTTTAAGAAGGTATTTAACTGTTTTTGTACAAGACTAACGTGACATAGGAGTTTGTGGAAGAAGTACAGTGTTTGGGAGGCACTGACCATGTCGAAACCCAAGATACGTACACGAATACACAATGTATTCATATACTTAACATACAATCGACCCATTGTTATACAAGTATATATATAATGACACTTAAACAATGCTTTGGATGTTTTACTCACTATTTGATATTCATGGAAGAAATAAAGTGTTTATCTTTGTGTGGTAGGGGTAATTATCTATATTTAATACATTCATACAAGTACACATTCACTTAGCAAATTACACAACATTAAACATAGATCAATGATACTTGTATACTCACAGATATAATATAAGATATGTAGCCTCCTGATAACAAGAGGGAAGTGTTTACTCACCTTTTCTTTGAACAGAGCAGTGAAATATATTTTCTCTCTTCTTATTCCCTGCTTCAAGCTCTTATCTGTCTTGATTTTTTTCCAGAATTATCTACTCTGTTTTTACTTAACAATTTTATTCTTGCATGAGTATGAGCCATAGGGTTATATATAAGACATGATGGAGTATATAGGGTAAGTTATAGGTGGCTGAACCCTTAATGTTCTATCCAAAAGATGACTTGATTTGAAATTTGAAAAGGAGATTTGATTATTTAAAAGAAGGAGATGATATATTTTTTGCTTGAGATGATATGTATTAATTTCTATGTCCCTTTATGTGTTACATGTACATTCCTATGAATTCATTTATACATTTTTTATTTGGTTTGATATATATTACTTTCTATGAACCTGAACAACATATGCTCGGCCACATAATACTCTCAATTCATTCTAGGGTACTATTGACCCTATCTCTAATGAGTAATCCCCCCCAGAGCCAAATTTCTCACTTAACCTTCTGCTCTGATACTGATTGTGACGACCCGAAGATTTTGACCCCGAAAATCGACACTAATACGTCCACTGAGTAGAGTGCCAAGCAATCATGTGTCGAAAATTCCAAACTGTTAGGGTTTAGAAGAAGAAGAGATAGAATAGGAAATAGAAACAACAACCAATAATCTCACAATCGCAGCGGAACAAAATATAATACGAAATAACAACATTTTGTATAAGAAAAGCTGTAACTATTAATATACATTCATGATATCAAAGTAAAACATCAACAAAATAATCTAGACAGTTGTAATAACTTGACCTCAACTACTGTCCATACAGTCTACACTTCACGGCGGAGTATAATCAATACGTCTCTGCCATCCAGCTCGTCTCATGAGCTCCAAACGTCCTAACATGAAAAACTGTAATACTTGGTCTGACCCAAGCATTACAATAAAGTAACACCCGAGTAAGGCTAGAAACCAGCATGTGTAAACCAACTTAATTTGAATACCAAAGTTATAAAACTTCTTTGCATCCAAGGCAGCTCATACAACACTTTGATTTTTTATCTTTATTATAGACAACCATTTGCTACAAAAATCCATTGATATTTAAAATAATTTCTAAGTACCATTGCTTATTTTAAATAGTCAGATTTACTAAATTTATTCAGTTATAGCCTATTAGACTAGATAATCAAATCTGTAAAGATTTGTAGTGCTTATTAAATCGAAGTGGTTCGGATACCACGAATATCCAATGCCGGCCCCTTGGAATCCAAGTAACAAGTTTAGAGGAAGTATGTTTTTTAGAATAAAATAATTTATTATATTAGGGACATTATTTAAATTCGGGAACGTATTATGGATTCTTATTTCAAGTAAAACATATTATTATCACAACCCAATTATTTTAACTTTTAAACCACTTGATAGTACAGATAAGAATAATTCAAACGAATAACAATTGTAGATAAGCAAAGATATAGATCGTTATAAAATTCCTTGATTAATAACCGATATCAAGATGATCCACTCCTTAGGATTTTTATTGACTTTACATAGTTGATTACATTTATACTTATCCAACTAATTTTAAATTGACCAATTTCTTAACTGAAAATAATTTGTAAAATATCATTAATTATCCAAAAGTTAAGTCAAATAATAATATTTAATTATCGTTAGATTATCTTTTTAAATTATAAAATGTCATTTCAGTTTAAACTAAAATGGGAATATAATTATCTTATGCATAAATTTCAATTTCTATTCCTTCTTCTTTTCATTTCAATTTTTCCTTTTCTTTTCTATTTTTCTTTCTTTCCATATCTTTCTCTCTTATCTTTACTTTTATTTTCTTTATTTCTTATACTTTTATTTCTTTTACATATTTTCTTCTTTTCCCTGTTTACTTCCCTTTTGGCCCACTTTCTTTCTTCAGCACAAACTCTTTTCCCCTTCCTCTTTTCTTGCACGAACTTGTGCACGTGCACACGTGTGCCGATGATCGAGCAATGCCCCCGATCGGCCCCGTAGATGACCTATGACCACCTTACTCACCACACCACATGGAATCTACGGCAATAGCCTCGTTCGAAAATTCGAACAACCACCGAAACCTGGATGAACACTTCCCCACTTCCAGCACTCCTCTGGCCACCACAGTACACGATTTTCCAGTCCATCTCCCCCTTAGCTCCGCCATGACCTCCTCCTCCTTTTCCTCCCATACCGCACTCCTCCAAGTGTCTAACACCGACGCCATTTGATCCAAAACCGAACCACCCAATCACATGTGCTAAACCCTACAACACGTTCGCCTAGCCATTACGGTCGTTAAGAAGATTCCGCACTATTTTTCCCTGACTCCCCATTTCCTCGACGTCCTCTAGGCCTAAACTCCAACCACAACATTGTGCCTGTCACCAAAGTTTGACCACATGCCCAATTCCAGTCAACCTCCCATATCCCATCCCTAAGCTACTAAAAATTAAGAAACTCCCTTTAAAATTCCTCATTTTGGGTGGCGGTCTTGTTCATATATTCCAATAAGTAAATTATGGTCTTTAAGTTCCTTCCATTTTTGGGATCCTTTGATGTTAAATAGGATTTCTCTTCATATATTTGATAAAATTTAATGAAACGACTTTTAAAATATTCTACACTCTAAAATAATCAATTTTTGTTTTTAAATCATTGGTTAAAACTAATTAGTTGTTTTGCTTTTGATTTTTGAAGGAGGTATTTAACTGTTTTTGAACAATACTAACGTGACATAGGAGTTTGTGGAAGAAGTACAATGTCTGGGTGGCACTAACCATGTCGAAACCTAAGATACATACACGAATACACAATGTATTCATATACTTAACATACCATTGACCCATTGTTAAACAAGTATATATATAATGACACCTAAACAATGATTTGGATGTTTTACTCACTATTTGGTACTCATGGAAGAAATACAGTGTTTATCTTTGTGTGGTAGGTGTAATTATCTATATCTAATACGTTCATACAAGTACATATTCACCTAGCAAATTACACAACATTAAACATAGATCAATGATACTTGTATACTCACAGATATAATATAAGATACGTAGCATCCTGATAACAAGAGGGAAGTGTTTAATCACCTTTTCTTTGAACAGAGTAGTGACTTATTTTTTTCTCTTCTTATTCCCTGCTTCAAGCTCTTATCTGTCTTGATTTTTTTTCCAGAATTATCTGCTCTGTTTTTACTTAACAATTTTATTCTTACATGAGTATGAGCCATAGGGTTATATATAAGAGAGGATGGAGTATATAAGGTAAGCTATAGGTGGCTGAACCCTTAATGTTCTATCCAAAAGATGACTTGATTTGAAATTTGAAAAGGAGATTTGATTATTTAAAAGAAGGATTTGATATTTTTTTTGCTTGAGATGATATGTATTAATTTCTATGTCCCCTTATGTGTTACATGTACATTCCTATGAATTCATATATACATTTTTTATTTGGTTTGATATATATTATTTTCTATGAACATGAACAACATATGCTCGGCCACATATATATAGGAACGAAGTGGAGATTGCAAGGGTATTTAAAATGGAGAGATTGGGGGTGCAAGAAGGTTGCAGCCTTGTTTATGTACAAGCTAGTTTTACTTCATTTTTTATTTATTTTATTTGATAGCTTTGATTTGATTTCTCTATTTTAAGCGATTAGATATATTCTAGGCTGATTTGATTTTTGCTCGACTTTGATTATGAAAATGTCTCCTTATATGCATAAATAAGCATATGTACATACTTCATATCTATATATATATATATATTAACATACATTTCATTAAATATATGTTTATACATCTCCATATTTACAAATACCATATACATTTTTGCTCATGTATATAAAACTTTTACCTGTACATTTCTATATACATATGCTTAGGCATATTTTATCTTTATATATATATGTATATATATATATTCATATTTACATATACATCTTAACTTCAGTATATTTATCTTATTTTATTTTTCAATCATGAAGCTTTTATATATTTATATATATATATATATATTCATATTTACACATACATCTTAACTTCTGTATATTTATCTTATTTTATTTTTCCATCATGAAGCTTTTATATATCTATCTATCTACATATATATGGGTATTTTATCTTAACGTAAATAGCCAAGTTCCTAAATACATCTAATTTATTTTTCTATAGTATCATAGATTTTATAATGCAATATTCAATATAGCTTTTAATTCAATTTATATATATTCATATATTTTAATCATTAGAAATTTTTTTATTCGATCAATCAAAATTAATATTTCGATAATTTAAATCAGTTAATTACCTAATTAACAGATGTTAAAAATTTGGGTCGTTACAGGAAAACTAAAGGCACTACTTCTACTAATTCTATTTTGGACTAATCCTCAGGATTTATAGCAAGCAACTCTTGCACTTCAATGGCTCCATCTTTGGTTCCATATTCTTTAAGGTATCTTCATTTTATAATTCTTGAGCCGGATCGAAGTGATTTACAAATGACAAATCTAGCACCGTTCTCTTTGAAACAACTTCCGATAATTTTCGGTAAACTCAACCCTAGTTCTTTAGGAAATAACCAGATAAAATATAAGAGCGGAGTTCACCTCCCGACCGGTTATGGATGGATTTCCTTATCATCTATCCTAGAAGAACGAAACGAGATTTATATGCATATCACAACATCATTGGGTATGACTGTGCCATATAACTCACATGTTTCTCGTAAATATTTCTAAAGTTACATTTTGGTCCAGATTTGATATTCGATTATTTAACTATCAAATAAAAAACATCGATTTTATTCCATATAGGATCCACTAAACCTTTATTAATTAATCTTGCAGTAATTAAGATCACTTTATAACATTCGATCAAAAGATCTTTTACAAAACACTATTCCCAAAACCCCTTACATCCCTTTTATACTTGAAAACATTTATATACTTATCTCAATGATATAAGTATATTAACAGAACATTTGGCAAATTTCCTCTTTTCAAATTTCCTTTTTTTACAAACATTACTCACTATAAAACCAACCCTCTTATCCTTTATAACAATTCCCTTTTTAAAAGCTCATTTCATAATTCAAATAATTTATAAATTTCCAAAATAAATTTATAACTCACCTCTATAAATTCCCAAGTTAATTTATAAAACTATATGTTAATCTCTAAAATAATTTATAGATCCTTCCATTATTTTTAAACTCTTTAAAAAATTTCCTTTATAACTCCTTAAAAAAATTCCTTTATAAAATATCATTTGCGAAGCACTTTAAGAAAACCCTTTTTCAGTAAGAACTCCTTTTACAAACAATTTTTACTTATAGATAACTTTATAAAATAATAATACAACTTGAAAAACATTTATAAACTTTAACCTAAATTGATTAAAGAATTGAGCTAATTCAAAATCACAGTTTATAAATTCAAAATGAGGCTTAGCAGTCCCAATGGTACCAGTTATTGTTACCATGTAATTTCAATTTCACTTTCAAGTAATTCAACAATTTATTTACATAAGCCAACATATATGTAAATACGCTTCATATCCAAATTTGGAAATAACATGTCAATTATACATGTCTAAATAACACAGTAGTACGATGGTGATTTGTCCTGCTAAATAGGTGTCCAACATCCAGATAAATAACTTATAGCATGACGAGGATTTATTCCGCTAATACACATGTCCATACAATCAAACAAACAATCTATAATAGAATGAGGATTTATTTTGCTAATCTATGTCCATAATAATCAACTCACTTACATTATAGCAGAACTGGAATTTATTCTACTATAGCTGTCCACACAATCGACAATTTACATAAATCATTCACATAGGTTGGCTACTTAATGGTATTGACAGTTGATTTCTTGATGTTCAACACTATCCTTTGTAAAAGAAAGTTCCCTTTTAAACAAATTGATTCTTGGAAAGAAAAAACGATTTTAAACTTGAACCTCTTTAAAAATAATTAATTACAAGTTAAATCCTTTATTAAATCATAAATAATCATAATTAAATCTTTATTAAATTTTAAATTAATTTAATTATAAATTAATAAATAATTAAACCTTTAATAATAATTTATTTATAAATTAAACCCTTAATTGATCCTTTATCAATTATTAAATAATAATTTAAAACTTTTTTTAATAATTGACCATTAATTAATATCAATTAATCAATTAATCTTTTAATTAAAACTTAAATAATAGATTAAACCTTTAATAAACAATTATTTATAGATTAAAACCTTAATTTATAATTAAAAATAGTTAAACACTTGATTAAATCAATAAATAACCCTATAACTAATTAATAATTTATCAAAATTAATCTTATCATTAGAAGATAATTAGTTAGAAACTAAACCACGTTAATTAAAGTTAATAAAACTTATTTAATGCTTAATCAATTATTAATATTTAAAAACCTAATCAATTAATAATTAATTATCAAAAGCTTAATTAACTTTATAACACATCATTATTAAGTTTTATAAAACATTTACAAAACACTTTTAAGTTTAAAACCAATTTTTTCAAAAATTGGATTTTTAAAGCAAACTACATCCATAGCGACCATCACTATGGATGCCATAACTTAAAAATATTTCCTTACCTTCTTCTTTGAAAACCATGTACTCGACCACTTTCTAACCATTCAAACCCCAAGGTATGCATTTTGAAACTAACAAAGTTTCTAACTTAAAAAAAAATTCCTTTTTAAAACCAAAGCTCGTATTTTTCACAAAATAATTCTTCATTGATAAACTAAACAAAGTGCCAACTATTCTTAGAAAGCAAAGAGATAAATATTTCAACAACAACATTTACATACTTTGAACCCAAACATAATCAATATCCTACTTTTTCACGCATAACAAACCTTTAACCTTCCAATCAAAAATCTAACTTACCAATTTCAAGTAAACATCCACATAACCAATCAACCAACACAATAGCTCATCAATTCAACCAATATATCACCATATAATAAGAAATTATTAAAGATCGCATCTTTGCAAAAAGAGATAATAAATTTACTCACAAAAACTTTTAGAAATTGGATTGCTTTAGACTTGCAAAGCTTGGAAATCACAAAAATCCACTAGAAAATAGATCATATTTTCATAGACTTTTGATCATGTTACTCTCAGAATTTTTGAAAGTGGTCAAAAGATAAATTCTTGAAAAAAATTTCTCTATAATTTCAAAAAAATAATCATTCAATTTAGATTTGTCTTAAGGGAAATATGGCCATAAGGAGTGCTATTTTCGAGCTTTAAAATTTGGGTCCGAAAATGAGTCAGAAAAAAATGTATTTTTGTGCCAAAAATATTTGAAATTTCAAAAAGTGATTCGAACGAAAGTTGTAGTCACCGAAATTATACGTGGTTTGAAATAAAGGGAATCTTATTTTGGAGTAGTCCAGAGGAAGTTATGGTCGAATGAAGTGGAAGAAAAAATCGAAGAGGGGGAAGTTAAAAACTAAGTTTTAAAATCATATAAAACTAAGCAAATTTCAAATTTGAATTCTTAGAATTCTATAATGAATCCATTAAAGAGTTTTATTTTCAAGGAGAAAGAAGATATGTCTTTTGAAAAAACAGAAATGAAAATGGTAGAAAGAATTTGTTTTATATAAAATGAAATATTGGAAATTACCAAACTACCCTTGTCCTTCTAACTTCCACCTCCTTGCACCCCTTCACATGCCATGTCTCCCCCTTCTTAATTTTGAAGTTCTCATGCATAAATATGAAAAGATGGCCAATACAATCATTCCCCCCTTCAAGTTGCCAATATGTCACATCTTATCTCCGAGTTGTAACAATTTGTATTTATTTTCTAAACTGAATTAACTTAAGTATATTTACATTTATATTATCCTAAACCTTATTTTATGTTAACTAAGAATGTTTACAAATGTTTAAATGTTGTTTCCTAATATAAACTAGGGTCACAACATTACAAGCAACTTTTATAAGATGAAAAATCGAAAATTCAGAAAACAATTTCTGGTCACATTTTCTATTTTTCATCAAACTAAAAATTTTTGTAAATAAATTTTGAAAAATATTTCACCATCTTAATTTGTAACAACCCTAGATTTTTATGTATATATTATTTTTGACTTTATTTCATTTTAAAATTATTTTAAACTTGTTTCAAACATTTCATTTTTAAATATAAACTTTGATTATTATGTGAATTATAATTCCATCTGGTATAAATTGAATATTTTACTGAAAAGTGGATTTCTGGTCAAACTGGTTAAACATTGACTTTTTTAAATTTCAAATTTAAATATTTGAATTCTTAAATTTTATATTTAATTATGAAAATAGATTTAATAACTTGAAGACTGCTTTTCGTTTCGTTGAAAACGGATATAAACTGTGAAAGTTATGTATATTTCAATATTGAATGCAATTTGTTTTATTTAGCAATTTTGTCTATTTTAAATTATATAAATTATATTTTCTTTGTCATATTTTATTTTAAAATGTGTCTTTATGTTATTTTATGTATAGTTTTTTCTTTTAATATTTTTGAAGTGATAATAAAACTTTGCCAAAATTTACTGTATTTATTTCCTATTTTTAAAGGCTGTTTTCTATTTTTTTCTGCTATTTTCTTCATTTAAATTATATTTAATTAAAATTTATATATTTTTTTGTGAATGCATTTTTATTTTATGTTATTATCTTTGTTATAAATATTTTTACAAGTCCATATAAATTTTCCAAAGTTCATTCAGTTTATTTTCTTATTTTAACCTTATATAATTAATAAATATTTATATATATTTTATATTTTGCTATATTTTCGAATTTGTGACTGAAATTATTATTATTATTATTAGAAATTTAAACTTATATAAATAAATTTAAGGTAATTTGAAAAGTTTGTGACTCTTGATTTGCTTTTGTCTCCTTGTTTTCCCATCTCTTCATTTTCCAACCTCTTGGATTTTTTTCTTCTTTGGCTGACCTTATTCTTTCTCTCAGCCGTAAATTTCTCATTTCATTCACGTAAACCAAGCTTTCTCATCTCCAAAAATCATGGCCATCATTCTTTTCTTTTCTATGTTTTCTTTTGTTCCTTATGAGGTTTTGCACTTGTCTTCATCCCTATATGGCTCGGCCCCTCCTCCTCCAACCTCTAAGCCGCCTCCACCGCCACCCTCTCTGGTCAACCCTTCCTCCAGTCCCTCCTCATCCATAGACGTGCACCATAATGATGTTGATCCACCTAAAAAAATGAACCAAACATCTCCTATATCCCAAACCGAGCCTACCTAGCCATCACCACCTCCAAACTCCTCCTTTCCGCTCCTTGCTCCACCTCCACCAGCCAAATTCCGACCTGACACACCTCTGCACACCCCACCTGACCCCACCTGAAGTGGCCGTGCTCCTCCATGCCTTGGCCAAGCCTTGTAGTGGCCTTGAACCCATGCAAATGCCTTGTGTGTTAGCCTCTTGCCTCACAAACTTGTGCACCACTTTCTATAGGCTAGGCCGACCCTTTTGAGTCCACAACCAGACCTTAGAGCAAGCCTTCCAGCTATGGATGAGCCTATGCTAGATGGAAGCAAGTGAAATAGTTTTGGTTTTTTGTATTCAATCCATTTCTAACATTGTTTAAGTATATCTTGTTTTGAAACTTATGTTTATATATTTGTTTGTCTCATGTATCGAAGGAGAATTAATCTTTGGCTCTTCCACTCATCTTTGTGTCGTGTTATCGTGCTTGTTTGGATCTCATTCCTGCATTGGTCGTTATGTCTCCAGCTCAAATCAGTGAGTTATTCTCACCAGACAATATGTACATATATAACTAGTAAATTGACCCCTTTTGAATCTGTAAAATGCATTATCATGTTACACCTGCTATGTTATGATTATATGATGTTCACCCATTCTTAAACACCTGTTATAACATCTATTACTGTTATATTATGCTGTTCTGTTATTTTTATCCGTTTATCACACAACATGTTCCCTTTAGATTAGAATCACTATGGGTTGAAATGATACATACCCGAACGGACTTTAGAATATGAGAAAATCATAATGGGCTGAAATGATAGGCCTGAATGATTTTCAATTATTTTCATTTACATGGGATTGCGGGTTTGAAAAGATCAAACCCGGGTTTTTTTTGCAAATTACGGGTTGAAATGATATATTACTCGTATCACTTTACCCAAGCTAGAAAATGAAATACAGCCCGTTGTTAAAATATGTTTTTCTAAAAAATTTAAAATATTTTAGAAATGTAAATATTATAATATTTTGATTTACATTTGATTAAAAATGATTTTTATAAAGCATTATTGATTTTATGAAAATTTAAGTGAAATAAATAAATGGTGAAGTTAGAAAATCTGAAATGTAAGTTATTTTGGAAATAATAATTTGGTGAAAAATGGAATTTAAATTAAATATGAAAATATGATAAATTTATGATATTTTGAATTAAATGAATTTTAAATTGATTTTATAATATATTAATGATTTTTGAATAAAGTTAAAATGTGAAATGAATGAATGTTTAAGTTGAATTTTGAAATATAACTTAGATTGGAAGTTTATGAATTTGGCTTAAAAAATGAAATTTAAGTTAATTAAATAAAATGAAAAATAAGTTATATTTGTAAATTTAAACTTAACTGTTAAGCTAAAAATTTAATTATAAAGAATTGAAATTGAATGTTGAATTATATAAGTAAATTATTATTAAATTGATTTTTGAATGAAAATTTAACTTTATAAAATCATGAATATAAGGGTATTTGAATGATTGTTTTAAAAGTGAAATTATATGATTTTATAAGTTAAAAATAATTTAAATAAAAATATAATTGTTTGTGAAATTATACTGAATATTTGAAGTTAATTAACTGCATTTCTTAAATGCTATTAATTCTAATGTAAATGATAATACAGCATTTGTAAATGCCGTAATTGATAATAATGAACCAAATGGCTATGTTTAATTAAAGGCTATTATAGCATTTTGTAAATGTTATAATTTTTGAATTTAACTAAGTTTTATTTGAAACTAATGTAACCCTATTACTGCATTTTTAAATGCTATCTTTTGTTAAATTGAACTGTTTTGAATGTAACATTCTGTAGCAATTTCTAAATGCTGCGAAAGTTCAATTTTCATCTTTTTTAATAAATTAAGTGAATAAATGAATTTTGCAAGACTAAAATTTTGGAAATTTAATAATTTAATTATTAAATATAATAACTTCATTTTATGATTTAAAATGAAGTAATTTGTTTCGAAATATAAACTATTTTGAAATGTGTTTTGTAATGGTATTTAAATTAAATAAAAATGAATGTGGTTTAGAAGATATGATATTTTGGTATTTTGAAATGGATTTTGAATGATATTTGATTTTGAAGTATAAAATACCATTTTGAAATTTTAACCACGGGATGTATTTAATTTATAGTTTAACTGATTCTTAAAAGATAGGCGATCCCAAGCATCCTTTAAGTTATTGTGCATTTCTACTACAGTTCACTTGAGTTGGTTTACATTATATAAGTGTACATTGTCCTGACTTGAGTGTTTTGTATTTTACGTTACGCTCGGGTCAGCCTAGTATTCACAGCTTTGGATTCTCTTTCTGGAGCTGGTCTTTGCTGGAGTTTCTGCTTGTCTACATTATATCTACTTTCTGTTTCAGCTGTTCTAGTTTATCTCATGTATTAGTGAACTTCTATGTATTTGGGATTTCTATTATGTTGTTTTCAGACTGTATTATGTATTTTGTTTGAGACTCCGCCATAGCAGCTTCATGAACTACTATGTATTTTATATTCCGCTGCGAGTTATTCTGATATTTCTGTGTCTGTGATTTTGTGATTGTATTTCATTTGCTCCAAATTTATTTACAATGCGGTACTTTGAGCAATTCAAGTCCGGCGTGTGTGTCTACCTATGCACTTACAATGGATACGAATGGCTGAAAATATCTGGTTGTTACATTATTTATCATTTAAAAGAGTTTTATTTTCATTATAAAACATATATATTGAATATTCGAAATTAATTAAATATTCGCAATTCAAAGCAGGGAAATTCTAGGTCGTTACACTCTTCCCCCTTAAAAGAATATGTCATCAAAATTACACCTCAACCCATTCTAGAAAACACTTTACACTATATACCAATTCACATGACGTACATAGATCATCCTTATACAAAAATCCTATTCGATATCTACTCGAATACATTACTTTATTCCGTACTAGTACCGCTCACCTGATTCTCTAGTACGGACTCCGATTAGGTTCTTTGATTAAGAACCTTTGTTCTCCTTACATATTCATATACTATGATAGAAAACTATGGTCCCGTACCAAAAATACTTATCAAGTGCTCGCCATCAAAAATCGAGTAATAGATCCTTATTTGGAATGGCGTAAAAATCTCAAAGCCATGTATAAGAATCTTAGGTCAAACATATGGATGAGAGAAGCTCTACGTCCAACCTACCCCCTTGTTTAATTGGTTCCCTTAACACCAATTCTATTTCCACTAAATAATTTATGAAAACATTTTCATAAAACTAAACATAGGTTTAACTTTGGATAATACTCCACTACATCCTAAGAGTATATACCACTATTTGATTCAACTGTTCTATTTTACATTTATTTTTCTAAGAAAACTCAAGATCCAAATACCCAATGTTATTTCAAAAACTTTTCGAATTGAAACTTTTATATATTAATGATAGAATACATATATATATATATATGTATGTATGTATGTATGTATGTATATATGTATGTATGTATAGCCTGAGCAACTCCAAAATGGTACTAAGGAACTGACATCTCTTTTCCAATTTTAAATTATTTTCAAGCCACTTGAACTAGTTTACTTAAAAAATATTACTTTTATTTCAAAATCTCATTTTTGAAACAGTACTTTTCATTATTCCAATAATTTTTTTATCACCTATTGGTTTTGGGTTCGTTTGGATTAGAACTTGTTTCAATTGTACAATGATAAAAAGTATAATTTACTAAGTGCACCATAACGTTCACCTATGCAAACATTATATGTTACTTAGAAGATTATCCAGATCATCACGGAACAAATCGAGACTCCTCCTCTTAAACCAATCCAAAGAAAATACCTCATTCTTAACATTTCCATTCCCAAAAATTCCTTACCCAATTTTTTTTCTTTAAATAATACTATTCTTATCATTCAAAATCTTGAAAATCATTTTTCAAAAGCGCCTCGATTATAGTCCTCATGTTTTTAAGTTAAATTACTTTTAATTAAAAGACACCTTGTTGTAAATTCCGTTTATAAACAACTTTCATAAAATCATTTTCCAAAACTTATTGCAAAATATTTAGAATTTTTAATAAACATCTTTTATTACATCAAATTTTACCTTAGCATTTAAATTGAACGTCTTATAGTTAAATTATGAAACTTAATTCACAAAGTGTTCGTTTAAAAGTTTTCCCTGTTTCTATCTACCCAACCCAAATTTTTAAAAAGAAAGCTACTTACACACATTAACAATAGGCAATGGTCAACTGGACAAACATGAATAACAAAATCCTAATTGACCATAATATAATATTATTGCCTTCTAACAAACAAAACATCTCAACTAAATGTACCATATTATACTATACTATTTTGCAACTCATTCTTTATATATAAAATATATCCTACTTAAAATTATTTCATTTTCCCAATTTCAAAACAATACCGTGTCAGGTGGCCTTGTTCAAGTATTTATAGATCCCTACCAATAACATTAGCTACTCCTATTGACCAGAATCCATAAGCCACTCAACGGATAATCAGCACAATATAACATTTTTATGTCATTAACAAATATGCGCTCTTATATATACACTCAAACTCATAATAAAGCATTCCATTACCTTATCTCTTAATGAGCTGGCGCACCAAAGCAAGGTTTCTTTCTTAACCGCGCTCAGATACCATGCTGTAATGACCTGCCTTTTTGAATCCTAAAATTTACACTAATACATCCACGATATTCACATGCCGAACAACTAAGTGCTGGAAAGACTGGTTGTTAGGGGTAAGAAAGGAGATAGAAGAAAAGAAAAAACTAAATAATCATAGAATCTAAAAATGCAATGAAATAACATATATTAATCAACGTAATACATTACAAAGTCATTTAAATATGACACATCAAAGTCATAGAAATATAATTCTACCCTTAGATGGTTATAGAAGTCTGCCCCAACCTCAAAGACACACGATATATATGAAATAGTAGAAACGGGATAATAACTAGCTATCGATGAAGCCTCCTACTCCATGCTCCTCCAAAATGCTTCCGTGGGAAAACCTAAACTGCTTGGATGCCCATAAAAATTTGAGCACCCAAGTGTTTTAGGAAAAGAAAATAAAACTCCGGGTCTGACAAGGTTTTGGTTTGAGTAAACTCAAATAATTTAATTACTATATTTAAAACCCTTTTAAAATCAAAGGTATCTCGTAAGACCATGTCGCATATAAAAATGTATGGGTTTTTGCCTTACGATTACTAAAACACTTTTTATAGAAAATCCAGCTACATTATAACAATGTCTAAAGGTTCAAAGTAAATATATAAAAAAGATGAAATGTTTACATCTCACATTCCAACATATTTGGGAACAATTAAAAACGTATGGCACTTATTGGAGAATGGATTTGATATAATGTCTACGCTATTGGTGTACCACCCGCCCTAGTGCATCTCTAGAAAAATACACCGATAACCTCACCTGTATTCCTTGCCAACATAGGACTGGCTCATCACTTGCTGGATAGTACCGAATACATCACCACCAACGTTAGGATCAGCAACCATACCGAAGCATACAAAAATAGGTCAAATGGAAACTGTAGATTTGGTGATGACATACCCTACTGGGTGTGACCAATAGCCCTGCTACACCTCCCATGTTTTAGTCATTCTCGGTTGACGAGGCCTAAGGCTACGTCTTTACCTTTTAGAATAGAAATCCTACTTGGAATGCAGACATCGCCTTTTAGGCAGCAATGCAGTGCCAGCATTCATCCATACGAGTTGTCCAGGACAAAGCCAAACTGAAGGCAATACTTCTACTACATCTATTTAGGAATAATCCTCATGATTAATAGCATGCAACCCATGCACTTCAAGGGCTCTATCTTTGGTTCCATACTTTACAAGATATCTTCATTTTGAAACGCTTGAGTTGGATCAAAGTATTTTTTAGATAACATATTTGATCCCATTCTCTTCGAAACAACTTTCGATAATTTTGGGTGAACTCAACCCCAGTTCTTTAGGAAATAAGCAAATAAAAGATAAAAGCGGAGTTCATCTCCTAACCATTTGCGGACAGATTTCCTTATCTTCTATCCTAGAAGAATGAAATGAGATTTATATGCACAATACATCATCATTGGGGATGACTATGCCATATAACTCACATGTTTCCCCTTACGTTTTGGCCCAGATTTGATAGTCGGTTATTTAACAATAAATAAACAATTTTGATTTGATTCCATATGGGATCTACTAAGCCTTTATTAATCAATCTTTCATTAATTAAAATCACTTAATAAACATTCGATCAAAAGATCTTTCAAAAAACACTATTTTGAAAACCCTTACATCCCTTTTATACTTGGAAAACATTTATATACTTATCTCAATGATCTAAGTATCTAATCAGAACATTTGGAAAATTTCCTCATACCAAATTTTCTTTTTTGTACATATATTACTTACTATAAAACCAACCCTCTTATCCTTTATAACAGTTCCCTTTTTAGAAGCTCGCTTCATAATTCAAATAACTTATAAATTTCCAAAACAAATTTATACCTCACTTTTATAAATTCCCAAGTTAATTTATAAAACTCTTTGCTATTCTCTAAAAATTTTTATAAATCCTTCCTTTACTTTTAGATTATTTATAAAATTTCCTCATAACTCCTTTATAAAATTCCTTTATAAAATATCATTTATAAGTTATCATTTGTGAAGCACTTTAGGAAAACCCATTTATTTAGTAAAAATTCCTTTTATAAACAAGTTATTACTTATAAATAACTTTATAAAATAATAATACAAATTGAAAATCATTTATAAACTTTAACACAAATTGATTGAAGAATTGAAGTTAATTCAAAATCATAATTTATAAATTCAAAAGGAGACTCAGCAATCCCAATGGTACTAGTTAAAGTTACCATGTAATTTTAATTTTACTTTCAAGTCATCCAACAGTTTATTTATATAAGTCGGCATATTGTAAATACACGTCGTGTCCAAATCAAGAAATAACATGTCAATAATAAACTAACTGGCATATGCATATCTAGATAAACACAATAGCAGGATAGTGATTTGTCCTACTAAATAGGTGTACAACAATCAAACAATTAACTTATAGCAAAACAAGGATTTATTCCGCTGATACATATGTCCATACAATCAAATAACCAATTAATAGCAGAACGGGGATTTTTTTTGTTAATTTATGTCCATAACAATCAACTCATTTACATTATAGCAGAATGGGGATTTATTGTGCTATTAGATGTCCACACAATCAACAATTTACATAACTCTTGGCTACTTAATGGCATTGACACTCGAATTCCTTATGTTCAACACTGTCCCCTATAAAAGAAAGTTCCCTTTAAAACAAATTGATTCATGGAAAAAAAGTCGATTTTAAACTTGAACCTCTTTAAAAATAATTAATTACAAGTTAAACCCTTTATTATATCATAATTAATCTTAATTAAATTTTTATTAAATTTGAACTTAATTTAATTATAAATTAATAAATAATTAAACCTTTAATAATAATTTATTTATAATTAAACCCTTCATTGATCCTTTATTAATTACTAAATAATAATTTAAAACACTTATTAATAGTGAACTATTAATTAATCTCAATTAACTAAATAATCTTTTAATTAAAACTTAAATAATAAATTAAACCTTTAACAAATAATTATTTATAAATTAAAACCTTAATTAATTAATAATTAAGAATAATTTAACACTTGATTAAATCAGTAAATAACCTTTACTTAATTAATAGTTTATTAAAATTAATCTTATCTTTAGAAGATAATTAATTAGAAATCGAACCTTATTAATTATAATTAATAAATCTTATTTAATACTTAATTAATTATTAATATTTAAAAACCTAATTAATTAATAATTAATTATCAAAACTTAATTAAATTTCTAAAACATCATTATTAAGTTTTATAGAACGTTTATAATGCACTTTTAAATTTAAAAACCTATTTTTTCAAAAATTGGATTTTTAAAGCGAAACTACATCCATTGCGACTATCGCTATGGATGCCATAACTTAAAAATGTTTCCATACCTTCTTCTTTGAAAATCATGCACTTGAAAACTTTCTAACCTTTCAAACCCTAAGGTAAGTATTTTGAAACTATCAGAGTTTCTAACTTTTAAAAAAAAAAATTCTTTCTAAAATCAAAGCTCGTATTTTCACAAAAGAATTCTACGTTGATAACCTAAACAAAGTGCTAACTTTCCTTATTAAACAAACATATAAATATATCAATAACAACATTAAATACTCCAAACCAAAAAAAATCAAAATTCTACTTTTACATACATAGCTAACCTTTAACCTTCAAATCAGAAACCTAACTTACTAATTTCAAGTAAACAACCACATAACCAATCAACCAACATAATAGCTTATCAATTCAACCAAAATATCGCCATACAATAAGGAATGACTAAAGATCACATCTTTCGAAAACGAGATAAAACGTTTACTTGCTAGACCTTTTTAGAACTTGAAATGCTTTAGACTTGCAAAGCTTGGAAACCACAAAAATCAACTCAAAAATAAGTCATCTTCTGGTAGATTTTTGAACATACTACTCTTGGATTTTTACAAAGTGGTCAAAAGAACAGATCTTTAATATTGTTTTCTCTATTATTTCAAAAAAATAATCACTCAATTTGTTTTTTTAGGGGATATATGGTCAAAAGAATAGTGCTATTTTCGGGCTTGAAAATATGGGTCTGAAAATAAGTCAGAAAAAATGTAAAAATATTCAAAATTCCAGAGAATGATTCAAATGAAAGTTATAGCCATTAGAATTATATGGTTTGAAGTACTCTGGAGGAAGTTATGGCTGAATGAAATGGAAGATAAAAAAGAAGAGGGAAATTAAAAACTAAGTTTTAAAAACATATAAAAAGAAGCAAATTTCAAATTTGAATTCTTACAATCTAAAAGGAAGCCATTAAAGTTTGTTGTTCTCAAGGAGGAAGAAGATAGGGCTTTTGAAATAAAAAAATAGAAATGAAAATGGAAGAAAGAAGAAAGAATTTGTTTTTATATAAAAGGAAATATTGAAAATTACTAAACTACCCTTGTCCTTTTACCCTCCACCTCCTTGTTCTACTTCACCATGCCATGTCTCCCCTTTCTTAATTTTGAAATTCTCATGCATAAGCATGAAAAAATTGCCAATATACTCAGTCCCCCTTTAAGTTGCCAATATGTCACATTTTGTCTCCCTAATGTGAAATTTTATATTTATTTTCTAAACTTAATTAACTTAAGTATATATACATATATATTACCCTAAACCTTATTTTATCTTAACTAAGAATGTTTACAATATTTAAATGTGGTTTCCAAATATAAACTAGGGCCACAACATTTCAAGCAACTTTTATATGATGAAACGTTGAAAATTCGAAAAATAATTTCCAGTCACATTTTCTGTTTTTCATCGTACTAAATATTTTTGTAAAAAATTTTGAAAATTATTTCACCATCTTTATTTATCATTTAAACGATTTTTATTTTCAGTAAAAACCTACATATTGAATATCTTAAATTAATTAAATATTCACAATAGTGAAATTCCAGGTCATTATAAAAATTATGTACATTAAACCTATTTTTTAATAAAGATTGAATATAGATAAATTAAATATAAAGATCTTTATATGTGTGTGTATGTGTGTTTGATAAGCTATATATAGGGACACAAATATATATATATATATATATATATATATATATATATATATGATGTTCTAAATCAATATTATCATGATATATACAAGAACTATAAACATCATATTATTACCTTTTAGATGTTGCCATAGTTTGCACTTTTAATGAACGCCACACTATTAAATTCAATTGAATCACCTCTAGAAATTGCAATGATACGAAGCACCACCTTTGTACTGTTCTTATTTGACTTTTGCTCATGAAATTTTTTGGCTTTCATCTCGTGATACTCATGGCTATTAGCTCAATAGTTAAACAAAAAATGAATAGGAAGTGGATGGTGTAAGTAGCATGAAAGAAGAGGTAAAAGTGGGGCAATGATATTTTGCTTTTGCTCTTTCCTTTTCTATCATTTTAAATTTTATTTGAATACGTAAACTTATTTCCTAACACATTCTAGGTTATCCATGTATAGGGACTAGTTGGGATTTCAAATGTCACAAGGCCATTCATAAATAAGTATTTTAAATAAAATTTAAATTTCCAGCAATATCATATATCGGTACACACGTATATAACTTTTATATATGCACTTAACTAATACTAGTGGCATCAAAATATCAAATAAAAAATAATAACCAATATTCCACAAATAATTATTAATTTATTTAATTTATAACGATTATAAATTAATTAAATCAAGTGGTTTTTTGGAGTATTCATTAATACGGTTATGCGACTCAAATGTGTAAATTCTATCAGCGATTAATATCAAATAATTCGAATATTAACGTTAACACATCATCTTAGCTTGTGGTGTGACATTTTGGCTGAATTTATCACTTAGGCATATTTTTGATAAAAGTCTAATTTTAATATTATAAGTGATACCTAGTAGCAAGGATTGTATACACCAATTTTCTTCATCAACACTATATCGCATTCAGACTTACTGATTTTGGTCATTATTCCAAATCATCCACATTTAATTTGGTTACTCTAGAAACAAGGACAGTCCTTGTTTCAATAATAGTAACCATTATTAACCATAATGCTTTGGCTAGAGCCTTTAACTTTGAGTTCACTACCATTAACCGTGATACTAACCTCATATAGCCGAGGAGACGAATTCTATATTGAATAGTGTTTCACTCCCAATGCTTCAACCGAGAACCAACTATAGTCGTTCAATGAAACTATACCATGATTTAACTATAATCAAACTAGAGTATCCACGTTAAAGTTCGACTGTATTCTCAAATCGAGCGAACTTGTAATATTGTCACTTTGAAATTCTCTATTTGACTTAAGTTATATTAACCAATATAAAAATTCTCGAGTGAGTTATTCAACAGTTATCTAGTATCCATCGGTACGTAACCCTTTTGTGCCCCCAATAGCCATGAGTAATAAACAACCCACATTTAGAGAGCATAATGTACTCTAGTCTCATCAGGTATATCGATATCCTATCTTGAAATTTTTTGACTCGGATTATTAAAAATAATATGTTTTTAATGTGATAAAATTCACATTATTGCAACACATTGTAATTACTATCACATAACATACTATTTAAGGATTTTCCATTTAGTAATTTAGATTGTATAATGAATTAACATATCATAATATAAAAAGTATATAATAGAATAAAAACACCTTTGTTATGATCTAGATTATTTATAGAGTTGGATATATGTAACAAATTACATAATTGACCCAAGGGTATACCCTTAACTTTATGAATCTCCCACTTGTAATAGGGTCAATTATGGAATCGTACTCAAATTCCTCCAATCATGTTTTCTCAAAGCTAATCAAGTCAGTCCCTTAATGAATGAATTTTAATTTTTTGCTATGTTAGTCACCTCTCTTCGATGATGATAAACCATCTTTATCATGTGGAACTTTTCAGAGTATGTTTCTCAACTTCTAGTAAGCTCAAGGTTTAATCTAACAAACTACATCACAAACATTATTTTCATATAACAATGTTATGAGATTCGTAATATTTAGAACCCCACTAGCTCAGTTATAAATTTCTAAATTTTTTATATATGTACATACACAACTTTTGTTATAGTACTATTCAACGCGATGTACTTAGCATTTTGGTTGAATCAACCACAACCTCTTATTTGAACATTTCCAACTTAAAGCTTCTTAACTTAGGTTGAATATGAATTTATTATTAACACATTATACTCAATATCACTTATGAGTTCGAGTCTAAATGTTTCTTCACAATGAGTTCATTGCTTCTATAACTAATTCTCTAGTATTTCACGAATACTCAAGAATACTCTTACCCACCGTTTAGCGATCTTAAATCAGATTTGATACTCGCTCGATGTACCAATCACCTAAGAAATTGGAGATATAGTAGATATCATAGCATATATAATAATTCCTATAGCTAATGCATAAGTAACCTATCCTTAATCCTCTATACTAAATGTTTTAATATGGTATCTATGTATATAGTATGAGACTATACCAACATTCTTTTATACTGGCTATAAAAGACGTCGTTTTCAAATTCAATGCCAAGTATCAAACAACCAAACTAACCAGAATTTATAATGGGTACATTATTAACAATCATAAGTTTGTCATTTACTTATAGTTTTAGAAATATTTTAGTACCTTAATGTTCTTTCTTATAGGCATATGCTTACTTTGTATTTTGGTTGAAAATCAACCCGTTTGATTTCATTATCAAAATAATGCTTATTTCGAATGCTAGTTGAATGATACTTTCATATCAATTCTTGGATGATATCTGAAACTCACAATTTGGTATTGATCCCACATACTCAGAGATATTTTAATAGATATATGCAAATGCTTTATTCTAAATTATTATTAAGAATTTCTATTTCAACATATATGCAACAAAATTTGTTGCATCAAAATTTGACACAACACCCTAAAGTAGATTAGATCTAAACCTAGCAAGTATGGAAACGATAGAAACAAGAACAAACATACAATTTTTATAGTGGTTAGACATACTTTGGCCTAAGAATACTTAATCCTTATTATTGATAGTTTTTTCTTCCAAAATATAATGATTACAATCAATATCTAAGCTACTCTTTTGTTGATCTCGATTTTATAAGAGTTTTATGAGTTAAGGGAGGAAGAAGTTAGACTTTTAGATCCAAAGTGTCAATCCCTTTTCTAATTGAAGTTAACATGCTATGTATAAGCGATTCCAAGAACAAATCTCACTATCTGGGATTGATTACGTCTCAATCTCTAATATGAAAATCCAACATGAAGAACTAGTTAATTTAGAATACTATAATCATATCAATATCAATCTCAGTTGTGATTGGTACCAATCAAAACTTTGTGCCAAAATGTCCCCTATGATATGCATCTTCTTCAACTTTCATAAGTATACCCCACTTTAGGAATCATATCAGTAGCGATCACAAATTTTATTGGTACCAATTACGATTAACTTTTCCTTTTTAACTTCAAATTTCTTGTGTGGGTTCATGTCATCATTATAAGAGTGCCCCTAAGTTCTTGATCCATTTCATCTTGATCTCGTCATTCAGATTAACTTAAAAGTTGCTCGATTCAAACACTTGATAACACTAACCAAATCATATCAGTACCGATCAAAGTTATGGTCGGTAACCATTAAAATAGCGCGTTTTCGAAACTTAGCCAAATCTCTGCTTTTTCAATCTTGACATCTTCCATGTTTTTTGGATTATTCCTTCATCATTTTCCAATCTAGTTCATCTGTTAGAATACTCTATTCTGAGATTGTAGAAAATTTGCCAATAAAATTTATCCCCCAATGTAAACCATGTGAATGCAAAGTGTATTTTGCTCAAGAACAAACTCCTAGTTTGGATAACTATTATCGTTTGCTCTCTCTGGTCCTTTACTAAAACAATCATGGAGAATCATCATGTTCCTCTAGATTCGCCTACAATTCAAAGGTCATTCTAGATCGTAGCTAAGGACTCAAATCCTTTCTTAAGTGTTAGTCATAAATCATAATCATCCCACATTCCCTCGAGATTGTCGTATCATTATATATCATAAAATAAAATCATCATGTGTTCTCCTGGGAGTTAACTATTTTAAGTTAATCAAATATCATGCTATTATGAATCATTAATCATAGTGGTGCATTGCCCCTATTGGACCATTACTTATAAGTCGTCTAATATCGCCGAGCACTACATTTTAAGTAATTCCAACTGTATCGAGGCAATGACATTCATTAATCATTTAGTAATCATTATCAAATCATAAGGCATTCAAATCCTAAGTTAAGTTTACATCTTTTCGGAATGCATTATCAGTAATCTAGATTGAGCCCAATTCACCCGCTTTTCGATGAGGGGACCTAATATCCGAGTGCGTTCATCTGCTCATCCTCTGGTGATGTGACTTGCTATTTGAGCACGTTTGTCTGACAACAGTTTAGTGAGGGAAATAGCTATCCTATAAAAGTCCATTCACTCGCTCTCTAGCAACGGAACTTTCACTTTATGGTTTTCCCCATCTCTCCGGTTGGTGGAACCAAGTCATATGAGTTTATATATTAGGTATAAGGGATAACTACATTCTGATGCCATCCAATAGCAATATCAATTATCATGTTCGAATGATTTCCAAATCCAACCATCCATCCATCACTTATTTATAAATTTTGAATCAAACGCATCAAGTAAATACAAAAAAAGATAATTTAGTCAAGGATTACTTTCTGATCTTAAACCAGACCATGCCTTGGGATCGATCAATATCGTATATATGTAAGTACCCTAGTGGTAATCCTTCATAGTTTATTCAAAACAAAAGCAAAGTGTGGAAATTAAAGCTAATTCCAATCTGTACTGATCATGAAATAATCATCTCCGACCTAGATCCACAACTGTGATCGGGTACATCTTCTATAGATGGTGATCACTCCCGATGCACTACTACGATTTGATTCCTTACATGTTGTTGAAGCTGGTTACTCCGAATTAGCCCCACTTTCAAGTCATCCATATCTGCATTCATTAGTTTCGTGACCATCCAACTTATGGAATAGTAAATATTTTCATTTTTTCTTATAATCTGTGGGCTCTCTCTTAGCAGGTTTTCAATAAGGAATCTACCCCCTTGTATCAAGATATATCCCCTATGAGGTTTCTTTTAATTCGATGTAAGAGAAGAACATTAGTTCCCTCTTTACTTGCTTCGGTCCTTCAAGTCCATTATCAGCTTTTTGTTTCCCTTCTCCTTTCCATATCCTGTCTTGGATGGCCCTCCATCATCCATAGAATTCACCTTAGAATTCTTCGAATTTTTTTCCACTTGGCACAGATATCTTTTTGCTTGGTACTAGAAATCCATAAGGTCTACTCATGGATCTCTTTCCAAATCGATCTTAAAATCAGTCTTATTTGCGACTTCGGGAAACACTACAATTAGAACTATTATGGATCTGGCTTATTGTAACATCCCCTATCTTGAAGCCCAAAGCTAAGTGCCATGGATGCTGCAGTCATCTATATTAATAACTTCTAGGGACAAAATAAGGTAACATTAGTGGTATCCATAATATCAGAAGCACATGAATATGAAACAAAATCACAGATTTCAAAAACAATTTTTCTTAATACATTTCACAAAATCAAGTTTCATATCCAATTAAGTAATCCCAAATATTTCTCTGGCATTGATCAAATATAACTATTACAAAATACGCCAGGAGCGACATATGAATATTCCCCCTTGGATGATTAGAGTACTAAATAGACAAAAACTGTCTTAACATATCATAGTGGAAATTTAACATAACAACTCCTAAATAGCTAATATCAACCTCTTGCTCATCTCCGGAAGCTTATTCATCCAACAAATAAATTTGGAAATCCTCAAGTCTCAATCTACTCAAATCAATTTTGAGCATCCGATAGTTTAAGGGGAAAAACATAATCTTCAAGGTAGACATAATGCTTGGTGTGAATAATACTATACATCTCGATTTACTAATATTAAATGAGACCATGCCACTTAGCGAAATGGGTTTTTCCTCACTAATATCCTTTTAAAAAAATTTCTTTTGCAAATCAAAATCCTACAACCAAACTGGTTAAAATAATAATAGCAATATCATGAATGCATACAAATCAGGTAATAAGTGGACTATCGGTCCAAACATTATAGTTTTATTTGACTAACTACTAAGCGTTGGCTGACTCGGCCCTACTAGACAAATTAAACAAATAATCAAACTTCTGTTAGACACACTCCTATACGGTCTATCCCTAACTTACTTCTCCTAAGGTCAACTGATCCTAATGGTTTTGCGGGCTCATTGTTACCCGGTTGCTTAGCCCGGCTACGAGATGCTAATGATAGAGGTTTTGATTGAATCTAAGTAAAACTCGAGCCAATGAAAGATTGACCCAAATTAAGGAGTTCGACGTATATACATCATTCGGCATGTAAGCATGGTTTAACCTAAATGCACGGTTCGGCCTATATATATGGGTCGGCCTGCAAGCATGGTTTGGTCTGGTGTGGTGGCGTATGCCGCTCGGTAAAAAGAAAAGTGATGGTAGGAACTCAACTGACAAATATCAACCAATACCACTCGGCAATCATCGTTAACGTCGCTCGACTAAAGGGAAGAAGCTATAGGAGCATAGTACACGTTGCTCGGTAATTGGCGAACCGGCCCCAGTGGAATTGATATATTTGGCTCGACATAAGGTGGCTCGCAATTGGGGCGTTTGGCATGAATGCCTTAGTCACATGACTCTCGGCCATGAAGGGATGGCTATGTGGCTTAGTGGGGAAGGCTATGTGGCTCGGTGACCCTCGATCGGCATTGAAGAGAAGACTAAGCGGCTCGGCCGTAGGGCATTCAGCATGGACGCCTAGGTCATTTCGGCTCGGCAAGAATCGCTCGGCTACAATCGCTCAGCAAGCATCCATCGGCAAGAGTCGCTTGGCAAACACCGTTCGACAAGGCCTCGCTCGACAAGAATTTCTCGGCAACAAACGTTCGGTATGCCTAGTTCGGCATATAGAAGTTATCTGTTGTGGGTCAAGGTACCTTGCCCTTAGGCCTGCACAGGAAGTCCAACATCTTCGTATATAAATAGAGGGGTAGGGGCGCAGTGCAAAGGGACCTCTTTTGGAGAACACTAGGGAGACTCTGTCATTTTCAAGACTCTTTTTTTTGTTAAAGGTTGTATTCAAGTAGTTGGTGTATGGATTGTATCTGTATTTTATTATTTGAAGAAGCAATAAAGATTGCATTAATAGTGGATGTAGGCAGTTATGTCGAACCACTATAATTCTGGTATTCTCAGTTTTTACTGTTGTAACTATATTCTATTATGATATTCCTCTGTTTTAACTTACCTTCTTCATTAATTTCTCTACACAGTCTTACTTAAGTGTGTTTGTGACCAATTTTGGTGCTTTCACCGAGAGGAGCATTTTCAGGTTATTAGGATTTACTTTGTCGCTATTGGATTGAAGAAATCCCCCAAAGGGCATCCAAGTTCATTCACAAGAAGTCCATTGATTATATTTGGAGTTCCTACCAATAACTCTACAATGGGAAGACCGCGTACCAGATTAGCCTCTCACAATGCGGATGTCAATGAAACCGCTAGCATCCAACAAGTAGCACCCAACAATCAACAGGCTAATCCAGGTGTAGGGACCAATACTGCCCTAAACCAAATAGAGGCTGTCACCAGAGCGAAGTTCAACGAGCTGATGAGAGAACTCATGGAAAGCAGGAGACAGCTTAATGAGCAAATTCAAGTGAACACCAACCTCATGACTCAACTTACTCAACAACAGCATCAGAATGCTGGAGGAAGTCTCGATGCCTACTCCTTATCCGACAGATCTGCTTCGTCTAATGAACCACCTAGGCGTAGACGCCATAGAACTGGAACAATGCAAACGTGTGCAGCTGAACGATCCACCAGGGATGGTCTAGTTTCCATACCTGCATCCATGGCCCCTCATATACACCAGGTTAATCGTACTCAAGTTGGAATAGGAAACTTAGGATCTGGGGCACGAGTGGAGGCTGGACAACCGGTTCACCAAGGTCACAATGAAGCAGGTCCCCAGGACATGCATTTGGTAGACTGCAAACCGAGGAGACACCAACCGAAATGGTCCCATAGGATAAATTCCAACTTTCCATCTTCCATACAAACCCCAGACCTATCACCTATAGTCAGACAGTTGAAGAGGGAAAATCAAAGCTTATCTAATGATGATTGGGACGTATCTAGGAGCCATACTCCATTCACAGATGCTATCCTACAGGTTGAATACCACAGGAAGCTTAACATGTTGACTTCCCCAGCTTGCGAAGGGAAGACTGATCCCCAACAGCATGTATTGAGATATGTGTAGATGATGGATTCGGCTAGAACAAATGATGCAACTAAGTGTAGATGCTTCACAATAACTTTATCTAGAACCACTACCATGTGGTTCACCAACTTCCTCCGCAGTCTATCTCCAACTTTGATGAGTTAGCGATGGAATTTGTGGAACGGTTCAGGATTCATGCCACTCGTCCCAAGGACATGATGTCTTTTGTCCAGTATGACCCAGGCTCCAGGGGAGTCATTAAAGGAGTACTTACAAAGATTTCATGTTGTTGCTACTGAAGTCAGCAACCCGAATGACCATGATATTCTGATGGCCGTAATGCAAGGAGTAGATCCAGATTCGGAGTTTGGTGATTGGCTAGTAGGAAAACCTCCGACTACTTTGGAACATTTTTATTCAAAGGCGCATCAATTTATAAGAAGAGAGGAAGTCAGGTGGATGAGGTGAAATAATGCACTAGGGCCTGGCAAGGAGACTGTAAAGAGCAACGTTGCTGTAAAATAATCTGGTAATAACTCTGGGAAGGTCCAAGTCAATGTTCAAAACAAGCCCATGCAATCTAAAGGATCCGGAGGAGGAAATCACGAAAAGAAAAGGGAAGCAGGAAAGTGGAAACCAAGGATCCCAAATTATAACGAATACACTCCTCTGAATGCATCTTTGGAAAATATTTACCTGTCGACTTATAACACTTTTCAATATCGAAAGCCATGCCCAAAAGAGTCCACTGGGGAACAAAAGCAAAATGGGCGGCATTGCCACTTTCATGAGACTTACGGGCACAATATCGAGGACTGTAGGCACCTCCACAATGCTATAGAAAAGCTGATTCGACAGAAAAAGTTATAGGAGTTTGTCAAGAATCCGTAGGAAAGAAGAAAAGGAACATCAGACCCAGTCACGGGCAAGACTAGCGCCATCTAGAGGAACCTGCTTGGACTGTAAGTAGACTAGTCATAAACATGATAGTTGATGGACCTCATCCTGCAGACAAGAATTGGCAAGAAATGGAGTGGTATGCTAATTCCCTAAAGCATGCAGATTTTGAATGTTGTTCAAACACGGAAGATGGGACCCCAATTAAGCAGCAGCGAATGATGACTCATGATATAGTGTTCAGGAGCAGAGATGCTGATCAAGTGGAGGCGCCTACCATTGATCCAATGGTCATCTGGGCCAATATTGGGCCCGCATTTGTGAGGAGAATACTGATTGACTATGGAAGTTCCATTAACATTATCTTCAAAAAAGCATGTGACCATATGAAGATGGAGACAAAGGATCTAAAACCATCTAAAGCCTGTATTCATGGCTTTAACGGTGCAGTTAATGATGTAGTGGGTTTTGTTAAATTACCAATTGAGCTTGGAGAAGGTGAACGTAGGAGGGTGTGGATCCTATCGTTCATCGTTTTGGTTGTCGATTCTCCGTATAATGTGTTTCTGGGTCGACCGGCCTAGGCAGAGTTTAGGCTAGCTTTCACCCCGTGGTGTTTAAGTTTTTGATGGATAAAGGAGTTGGTGTTGTGCATGAGCGATTGGTCGTGCGTGTTTTGTGGCTGAGTTGAGAGAGTCCCAGCGAAGAGATAAAGCAAATGTTGTGGACAACTCCGTCCGCAGCCGAGTCACTGAAGATTGACAAGTAATGCCCGAGCCTTGGCTCAGGCAACATGATCGGTCTATAGTGACATAGATCCAAGGGATGATGATGAGGAACCTAAGGAGGCCAATGCAGCACCGGCTGAACTAACGATTAACATTCCAGTCAGTCGCGGTGAACCATCACGGGTGCTAAAGATTAGATCATAACTCAACCCCTCGATGATCAAGGATCTTATTGATTTCCTCCAGCGAATCTAGATGATTTCTCTTGGACACATTCCGATATGTGCAGGATTTCTCCTGTCATTGCGAGTCATATGTTGAACATAGACCCGAAATACGTGCCGGTGAAGCGAAGGAGAGACATGGACCCAAAGAGGTCCGTTGCTCTTAGAGAGGAGGTGGATAAACTCAAAGCCAATGGGTTCGTCCGCGACGCCCTCTACCCAGATTGGGTCTCTAACCCCGTAGTAGTAAGAAAACGAACGGGAAATTGAGGACACACATAGATTACTCAGGTCTTAACAAAGCATTCCCTAAGGATAGTTTCCCTTTACCCAGAATTGATCAAATGGTCGACTCAATAGTGGGACACAAGTTATTGTCATTTATGGATGCGTACTTGGGATATAATCAAATCTCGATGCACATTCCAGATCAGGAACGCACTAGTTTTGTCATAGACGTTGGACTGTACTGTTATGTAATGATGCCTTTTGGATTGAAAAATGCAGGAGCAACTTATCAACATCTGGTGAATCAAATTTTTAAAGATCAAATTGGTAGGATGATGGAAGTCTATATTGATGACATGCTCGTGAAGTCACGACAGTCAAACGACCACATTGAAGACTTGGCGGAAATATTTGATATACTCAGGTATTACGGAATGAAAATTAATCCTCTAAAGCGCTCTTTTGGCGTTGTGTCAGGAAAGTTTTTGGGTTTCATTTGTTAATGCACAAGGAATTGAGGCTAACCCAGAAAAGATTCAGGCTATTCGAGACAAACAAGTGCCCATAATTATAAAGCAAGTACAAAGCCTGAACGGAAAAGTGGCCGCGCACCTAACCCAGAAAAGATTCAGGCTATTCGAGACAAACAAGTGCCCATAATTATAAAGCAAGTACAAAGCCTGAACGGAAAAGTGGCCACGCTGAGTCGATTCATATCCAAAGCGATAGACAAATGTATTCCCTTCTTCGATGTAATAAAGAAAAGAAAGAGAAATTTTGAATGGACGCCCGACTGCGAGGATGCATTTCGAGCTCTGGTAAGGCATTTGGAAAGTCCCCCGATGTTGTCGAAGCCTATAGACCATGAAGTGTTCTATGTATACTTGACCGTATCTCAACATGCCATCAGTAGGGCTTTGGTTCGTGAGGAGGAATGAGTTCGAAAGCTAGTGTACTATGTCAGTAAACGTTTAATGGGGGAAGAAAGAAATTATCCTAAAATTGAGAAGCTAGCCTACTGCTTGGTGATTGCATCACGCAAGCTTTGTCTGTGCTTTCAGGCACACCCGTACAGTTTTTATACTGATCAACCATTGCGACAGGAACTCCAACAATCAGAAACCTCTGAAAGGCTGTTAAAATAGATTGTTGAGTTGAGTCAGCTCGATATCACCTACCTGCCGCGAAGGGCCATACAAGGGAAAGCGCTGGCAGACTTCATCGCGGAATTCATCATATCAGACGAATCAAACAGTGATGATGTTATTCCTCCCATTCAATGGAAACTATACACCAATGGGGCATCCAACAGCCATTGTTCTGAGGCTGGTGTAATTCTTGTAACTCACGAAAAACGATCAATTTTTTATGCTTTGAAGCTTGATTTCCCGGCCACAAATAACGAAGCCGAGTATGAAGCATTGATTGCTGGCTTGAAACTTATCAGTGAACTTGGAGTAAAATCGGTTGAAATCTTTTGTGACTCACAATTGGTGGTGTACCAGGTGCGGGGAGACTATCAAGCAAAGGGGCAAAGACTTGCCCCATACCTTGCTCAGGTTCAAGAGCTGTTGGCAGACCTTGAATATTATGGTATTTCACACATCCCACGTAAGCAAAATGGGGAAGCCGATTCATCGGCGAAATTCGCGAGTGTTGGTGATGCACATCAGATGGGATTGGTTCCCATCGAAATCTTACATGCTCCAACTATAAATGAGATGGAAATAGATTTTGTGTTAGAAATAGAAATCGAGAAGGAGACATGGATAACCCCATTCAAGCAATACCTGCTATACGGGGTTTTATTCGAAAGAAAGAACGAAAGACAACAAATCATTCGCATAGCTTCAGGATATCTAATGAAGGACAGAGTAATGAATCGAAAAGGATTCTCGGTTTCCTTACTTCGGTGCATCGCCAATGACGAAATAAAGCGGGTCTTGAAAGAGGTTCACGAAGGATAATGTAGCTACCATACCAGGGAGCAGACATTAGCGAAAAAGATCCTCCGCTATGGATACTATTGGCCAACCGTGAATCGGGACGTCGCGGATTATGTGTGAAGATGGGCAAATGTCAAAAATATGTGAAAATCCCGAGAGCTCCGCCGATAGAACTCACATAAATGGTTAGCCCCTGGCCATTAGCAATAAGGGGAATCAATATAATCGGCTCCTTGGCAATCTCTAAAGGTGGTGCAAAATATGCAATAGTTGCAGTCGATTACTTTACCAAGTGGGCGGAAGCAGATCCCTTAGCTACAATTACCATGAAAAAGGTCATTAATTTCATTGTGCGAAACATCATATGCCATTTTGGCTTCCCGCAAACTATTATTACGGACAATGGAACTCAGTCAAAAGTAGGGCGCTCAAAGAATTTTGTCAAAGGTATGGCATTGAGAAAAGGTTTGCAGCAGTCACTCATCCAAAAGCCAATAGACAAGTAGAAGCCATAAACAAAATAATCAAATCCATATTGAAAAAACATTTGGAGAAGGCTAGAAGCAAGTGGGTGATGAGCTTCCGACAGCACTACGGGCTTAAAGAAACACCCACAAGTCCGCTACTGGCCACACTTCGTTCACATTGGCGTATGGTACGGAAGCTGTTATATCCATGGAACTTGAAGTTCCTTCACATCGGGTAACTCACTATGACCCTAAGATGAATCGGGATCTCTTGCAACAATCACTGGACTTTATTGATGAAAAACGTGAAGAAGATGATTTTAGGGCGACTGTATATAGGCACCGAGTAGCTTGGTATTATAATGAAAAAATCCGATCGAGAATCTTCGATGTGGGCGATCTCGTTTTGAAGCGAGTTTTTTCAATCCCATCACATATGAATCCCACATGGAAAGGTCCATACATCATTGAATGGAAGCTTGGAGAGGGAACTTTCAAGCGAGCGACCGTCGATGGCACGACACTCCCCTAAGCATTGAATAGCGAGCATCTATGACGTTATGACACTTAGTCTATTTCTTTTGCATTTTAGTTGCAATTATTTCCAGTATATGTTTATTTTGTTGTTCTTAGTTTTCGGCATGTAATAAGACAATTCAATCTGTTTTCATTAGTTATGATCAATAAAGGCTTGAAGCCATCTTTTGCATGAATTATTGATGTTTCTGCATGTTACAATTCAGTGACAAAAATTGAATTACATTATTCTGTCTGACATATGAACACGCACGCAAACATAAAAATCTCTAAGTCCCCAGCATGCGGATTGGAGTGCTCTTAGTCCCCAAAGTGCAGACTAGATTATAAACGAATTAAAAATGTCTAAGTCCCCATAGTGCGGACTGGTATACTCTGAGTACCCAGAGCACAGAGTAGAGTATAAACGACTTAAAAATCTCCAAGTCCCCAGAGTGCGGACTGGAGTACTCGTAGTCCCTAGAGCGCGAACTGGATTATAAATGAATTAAAAATCTCCAAGTCACTAGAGTGCAGACTGGAGTACTCTGAGTCCCCAGTGTGTGGACTAGACAATAAATGACTTAAAAATCTCCAAGTCTGCAGAATGTAGACTGGAGTACTCTAAGTCCCCAAAGTAGGACTATAGTTTAAACGACTTGAAAATCTCCAAGTCCCAGAGTGGGGAATGGAGTACTCTTAGTCACCAAAGAGCGAACTAAAGTATAAACGGATTAAAAATCTCTAAGTCCCCAAAGTGCAGACTAGAGTAATCTGAGTCCCCAGAGCGTGGACTAGAGTATAAACGACTTAAAAATCTTCAAGTCCCCAGAGTGAGAACTGGAGTACTATGAGTCCCCAGAGTGCGGACTAGTGTGTAAACAACTTAAAAATCTCGAAGTCCCCGGAGTGTGGACTGTCGTACTCTAAGTCCCTAGAGCATGGACTAGTATAAACGAATTACAAATCTTCAAGTCCCCAGAGTGCGGACTGGAGTAATCTGAGTCCCCAGAGTATGGACTAGAGTAGAAACGAATTAAAAATCTACAAGTCCCAAGAGTGTGGAATGAAGTACTCTGAGTCCTCAAAGTGTGAGCTAGAGTGTAAACGACATTAAAATCTCCAAGTCCCAAAGTGCTGACTGGAGTACTCTGAGTCCCCAGAGTGTGGACTAGATTATAAATGACTTGAAAATCTCCAAGTCCCTAAAGTTCAGACTGGAGTACTCTAAGTCCCAAAGTGCGGACTAGAGTATAAACGACTTGAAAATCTCCAAGTCCCCAGAGTATGGACTGGAGAACTCGGAGTCCCAGAGTACAGACTATAGTATAAACGACTTAAAAATCTCCATGTCCCCAGAGTGCAGACTAGAGTACTCTGATTTCCAGGAGTGAAGACTAGAGTATAAACGACTTAAAAATCTCTAAGTCCCTAAAGTGCGGACTACAGTACTCTGAGTCCCCAAAGCATGGACTAGAGGATTTACGATTTCAAAAATGTCTAAGTCATATGGAAGTGAAATGGAGCTTGTGTAACTCAAAAGATTTTGAATTTCGGCTATGAGTTATCCAGTAAGCTGAACAACGAAAATCATCTAAAGCAATGAAACAATGTTTTATTCACCAATCCAAACTGAAGATACACTACAACTTCTCTTGAACTTGGAGCAAAAAGCCTATTTACAACGATTATGAAAATAAATAGAAATAATAACATGATCCAGGCCTATCCGCTTGAACGAGGCATGGCAGCTACTTTTTGGACTTCTTTTCCTTCCTCGGTTTCTCTAAAGACTCCTCCCCTTGGCGTTTTCTCTCTGATCCTTTGCTCGCTAGGGAAGATGTGTCCAGGAAAGGGAGAGGAACTTCTAGTGGAGAGTCCCACGGGGGAGGATAACCTTCAGGGGCTTGTTCAGTGGATCATCCAGTTCCACCACTTGGGGCTCAGCCTTAATTTCCATTTTCTTCTCCCACTCTTTGATGATTTGTTCCTCCATGCTCAATTTTGAAGTCTGTTTCGAAGGCGCCCATAATTTCAACTTCATCATGTTCTTCGATGGGTGATGGATATTCAAATTTTTCTTCGTCAAGCGCCTTGAACCCTTAAGCATCAGGTCCGGGAGTCTATCCTATTTGAATTGCCTCTCCCACTTTCTCCTCCATTTCCATGGCGACATCGCTTCTTGGAGTAGGTTCAAGATGGTAATGGCCTATACGAAAACATAGGAGACAAATGTTAGAATTGTGATATCCCGGAATTCTTGACATCTGTAATTGATAAATAATTGGGTTAATTAATAGGATATTGATTTAACAAAGAAATATGATGATAAATATTTATACTTGGATAAATATTTATTTGATATTCTACTAGTATAATTATTTAAAATTTGAAAAATCATTATTTTCAAAACAAATGTAATGTGTGTTTGTTTAAATATATGTATGAGTGAATTTAAATTTAATTTGAATTCGAGATTGAAATTCAAAAGATAAATTTCTTGAAATGAAAATTGGATTTGAATACATATATGAGAATGTGATTATTTATTTATGCATAAATTAGTTTCAAATTTATTTTCTTAAAAGTTATATATAAATACAAATAAAAGAAAAGTAGAAATATATATTTATAACACACACATATATATAAATAAATATAGTATAAGTAATATAAAGGATATATATTATATAATAACTATTTTCATACTAAAAACAAGTAAAGTAACAAATATAAATCATTTTACTTAAGAAATAAACAAGTGTAGAAAGAAATAAACATGTAAAAACAAATGTTAGTTTGATTTTATTATAGAACTACAAGTGGCAACCTTAAGATTTTGATGGAAATATAAAAAAAAGAGAAAATTTAAAAATAAGGTTTCATTTTGTACAGCTCAAAAGAAAAAAAAAACTTGAGAAAAGAAAAACGAAGAACAAACAACAATAAACCCTGTAAAAGCAATGTCTTCACTAATTCAAATCTGGAACAAGCAAGAATCAATTCCAGTTTCAAGTTCAACTCGATTAAACTAGGATCTGAAATCAAGAGGCTGGTCTAGTTTTCAAAACAACTTCAGGATATCTCTGTTTTATAATCAACAGGTGAGTAGAAAAATCTAACTCTCGATTTTTTTGTTGCTGAAGATGAATGTATTTAGATAGGTGCTGTGGCAAATTGGTTGCATGGATGAAATTTTAGCCTGATGTTTAAAACATGCGAATATAAGTGTTGCATGTCTGTTATTTTTGATTTATTCTGTTCCAGGTTACAGAATTTTAGAGCAAGTAAATAAATTCTATTTTTTCTTTAACTGATCTTTGATAATATTTGATTTTCAAGAAAATAGGATTGTTTGAACACATATTAAGATCTTAAAAAGACTAATTATTCAAGTAAAACAAGTTTTATCACTGTAAAACAAGGAATTTACAATAAAAATTTAAGATCTGTGAAAATTCAAGAACCATAATTCCATGTTTCACCGATATGATCTTAATCATCATCAAAATCCATGAATCTAAAGAATTGCATCTCAATTTTTAGTTTAGAATTGGGTTTTAATTTTGGGGTTGATCAGTAAAGTAAGATTGAGCAAATTATGGTGATCTAGTGGATGGCGAACCTCGGGGTTGAGGGTGGAGTACGCTTTTAGGGCATTGATCATAGGAAAATTGTTAGGAGATTTATTAGGCGGAGGTGGTGGTCAAGCGGCGTCAATTTAGGGTTTTGCAACAGCTTTGATGGTTGAAGTTATCTGTGCAATTTTCACCGACGATGGCGTATCGGTCGAGGCCGGACCCGAGTGTATTAGAGCATCATCGTGTTGCATCACTACGGGCGTGGTGCCGTGAGTTATTTCGGATTGTAGTGGCGATGCGTGGCAATATCAGGCAATCGGCTTCATACTGTTTAATTTCAAAACATACGATTTTGATGGAAGGGGTTTCCCACGATTCTGGGTGGTCGCGAAGCTTGAGGGCTTCATTGTTGACTTGCTGAGAGTCAAGATGGTGGTCGGAGGTGGTCGAGGTCCGTGTGCATGTGCATGCGTGTTATTCGTATATCAGGAAGTGATGTTGTTTAGGGAAAACGAGGTGTAACTGGGAAATCGTGAGAGTACTCGAAGTTAATGGATGGGTTAATTCCTAGACGGGCTCGAGTAAAACCAGCAAAAACGCTGGTGAAAACCCGAAGCATGTCGGGTTCAAACCTATTCAAGTTTGAATCTAAAATTTAACTAGTTTGTTAAATCTAGTTCAATAAATTCTAGTTTAACTCTTTTATATATGTTTTATTTTGGTTTTGGAATTGATTAAAGATTTAAAATAAATGCTTTAGTTATTTATTTATTGAGTATAAGGTATTTTAATTTAAACCTATTATTTAAGAATTCAAGTTCATTTTAAATAATTTTAAGGATGTAATGTAACAGCTTTAAGTAACTTAAAGGGTTTAAATTGAATTGAGTTGTATGAAGATTTATTGCAAATGTTTTCAAACAACCTTGAATGGAATTAAATTGTTAAGTGAAGATAAATAGTTTATCTTTTAAATTTAATAAGGTCTTGAGTAATTTTTTTTTTATGAAATTTAAAAGTGATGTTAAATTATTTAAAGTAATTGATCAAAGTTTGATTAATTTATGTGACTGATTAAAGTTTAATTTACCAATAAATTTTAGTTTAATTTCTTAATTAAAGAATGAGTAATTAATGATGAGTAATTAAAAGTTAAATTGCTTGATGGATGTTATTGATTAAAGGAAATTACTTAAGAGAAGTAATTAAGAATTAATTACTTAGTGTAATCATTTAAAGGAATTAATTACCCCATGTAATTAATTAATATGATTAGTTTAAGTTAATTAATTAGGTTAATAAAATTTAAATAATCACTTGATGATGGGATTGAGTATAATTATTTAATGAGGTTTATAAAGTGTAATTACTTAGTGAAGTAATTATAATTACAGGATGTAATTAAGTGAAGAATTGGAAGTAGTTTTGGGTTAATTACCTGGTAAAATAAATAATGAAGAGTAATTACTAAGTAGAAGTAATTAATAATTAATTACGTAGTGTAATTAATTTAAGAATTTACTAATAAAAGTTACGGGAAGTTAATTAAGTGATTAAGAGTAATTAATTACAGAATAAGATTAATCAAAGGTGATTAATAAATACAATTAATTAAAGATTAAGTATAAATTACTTAAGGTAATCAATGAAGTATAATTACTTAGAGAAGTAATTAGTGGATAATTAATGAATATAATTAATTTAAAGGTTAATTATTAAATGAAATTTAATAATAATTAATTAATAAAAGAAATTTAAGGATCATCAATTAATGTAATTAATGATGTAATCAATCTCGCCTATTAATGGTTGAATGATGATGAGTGCTTTGGACTGGTTGATATCTATGATTTGAATTGCCTTGTGATATGATATGTCGGATCGATGGTGATAATGTAATTATCTATCAATTATGAATTGATGTGTTAAAGTGTTATCTGGTAATTAAAGTTGGGTTGTTTTTAATTGAATAACTTGAGTTAAGATGACATTGGATTCGAAGATACCGGAGTCGGGTATTTAGTAATACCCGAAACCACTTCGATTCTTATAGATTGGTATGTGAGATCAAAGAGTTGGATTGAAATATAAGGATTTAAATGAATTGGACCTTTTAATCTAAGTATGGCACTTACAAATTGACGTGTGAAATAAGTATTGTCTATAACAGCTTGTGAAGTGGTAAACTGATATAAGTTACCCCGGATTTACATAAGTTGCATGCTTTTGTATTCTTGTTAGATGGGTTTACTCACGCTGGTTTCCAGCCTGACCCGGTTGTTACTTTGATGTAATGCTTGGGTCAGACCGAGTATTACAGCTTTCAGGTAAGGACGTTCTGGAGCTCAGGAAGCGAGTTGGAGAGGAAGAATGTATGGAGAGTTGCTGCAGTAATATATTATAGTATATGAAACAGATTGATTTATCTGTCCTGTGTTTGTAAATATGTTGTAAGTCTGACATATATTAAAGTGTAATTTGACAAGTACAGTTTTCCTTTGTGTAACTATTATTTATGTGATATTATATTTTATCCGCTGCGAATGTGAGATTCTGAGATTGAATTTCTGTTTCTTCTTCTTTCTCTTTTCTTCTTTCCTTAACTATCTGGAGATTTCGGGATCGAAATTTCCGGGTCGTTACAATTGGTATCAAAGCTGCGAGTTAAGTGAGAACCTTGGCTCTAGTGGAATTACTCATTAAGGATAGGGTAAGTGGTACCCTAGGATGAGTTGGGTATATATATATATATATATATATATATATATATATATATATATATATATATATATGAGAGAGAGCGTACTTGTTATTTTCTTATACAAGGGTTTTAAATGATTTTATATAAGATTACATTTTGATATATAAAGCAATATTTCTTTCTAATAAATATTAGGGTAATTGGTTGTTAAATTATTGGAATTAAATTAAATGTCAATAGAAATACAACAAAATTAAAATTAAATAAAGATAAGTTTGAAATGGATTCAAACTAAATTTGGAATCTTGAATTGGAGAAGTATTTCAAAATAAGATGAATTAGAATTGGTTTCAAACCAGAGAAATGGAATGGTTATTGTGTTTGATAATGGGATGATTGTTTTCCAATAAATAATAAAATGTTTTAAGGAAGTAACCATTTAAAAAGGATAACTTGTAGATTAGAAGGAATGTAAATTTAAAGTGGGTTTCCAATTATGAAGTTCTAAATTCTAAATCTAAACATTTGAAATAGTTTTCAAAGTATTAAAGAAAATAATATTATTTAAACTATTTTGAATGTAATCTTAATTTAGAACAAGAAGTTGTTTGTAAATTTTAAAAGCATTTGTTTTGAATTAAAACCAAAGGTGGTCTAAATTTTAAAATTTGGCTTGGTGGGCCAAGAAGTAAATATGTATATATGTATGGATATACATAATATTAAAGTTAGTTTGAAATAAACTCTAAATATTGAGTTTTAAATTGGGAAGGAGATATGATACCCAAAGTGATAAGTTTTGAACTTAATAAGTGGAAAGATTATTTATGAGAAGTTTAAAATTTGAAATGGAAGTTCAAATTTGGTAAGGTTGACTGGATTAAGTGAATTGAGTTTAACTTGGGAAAAATGTTAAATAAGTTGGAATGATCAACCCGATTTGGAAATTTCAAGATGAAATTGGAATTTAACTTGGGAAGTTAAATGGTTAATCTGAAATGGAGAGTTTGTGTGATCTCAAAATGGGTTTGAGATCTGGAAATTGGAAACGGATGGATGTTTTAAAATAATTTGAATGATACCATCCCGTTGTTATTAATGATCTTTAAGCTGAAATGGCAATTGTTTAAATAAATGAGAAATGAAGTCTGGTAATATATCCATTATTGGGATAAAAGGAAAATCACACTTTAATTTGAAATTAAGGATATGGAATTCCTTTGAACTTAAGATTTGAATGTTAAGAAATGAATTTGTAAATTAAAATTGTTTGAAACTCTTACTTGAACCATGTATGAGTTAAGTAAAGATAATTTAAATGGAATTTTGAGAATTGGACTCAGAATTAAATAGTTTAAAGATTTGGATTATTGATTTAAAAATAAAGGTTAATTTGATTTAAGGGGTTGAATCAACATTTGGAAATTTAACTCAAATTTATATAACTCGAGATGGGTTAGAGTTAAGATGTAGATTTCATTTGCTCAAATTGAATTTGATTTGAATTAATTAGAATTGTGATTGAAGGAGGATAAGTTTAAAAATTCAAATGGAAGATTTGAATTGGATTTCTTGAAATGAAAATGAAGTTGAATAAGATCAAATTCAAAAAGGAATTAGGATATATTCAAACATGAGTTGAAATGATTGAAATTGAAGTGGGTTCAATTGAATGGATATTAGTCCAAAGTGATTGGAATAACTTGGGATTGTATTTAAAGTTGAATGTGTTTAAAATCAAATGAAATTTGATTTAAATTTGAAAGGGAATTGAGACTTAATTCAATTTGAATTGGGAATAAATCAGGTCTAATGGAAATTGGAGTTATTTAAAATTGGAATTGGGTCAATTTAAATGAAAGTGGAAATTTAAATTGAATTGATGAGAATGGAGATTAGGAAGTGAGCAGTTTTGACTCTAGACTATTTTTTAATATAAATTGTTTTAATATAAACCTATTTTTCCAAGCTATTCATTATGTATACAATCTTTCTTTTAAAAGCCAAATTATCTTATATTTGTTTTACAATTATTTTTGAAACTGTTTAACAATTTTCCAACTATTTTATAAATTAATTACTATTTTCAACTACTAATTATTCTTTTATAGCTATTTTGCAATTATTTAAAAATTCTATGACCATTTAACTATTTTCCAATTATCTTACAATTACTGAACTATTTTACATCTATTTCACAAACTATATATTGTTTTTCAACTACTTATCTATTTTTAAAACTTTTCAAGCTATTTTTAAATTTAAAATGGAAAGAGTTTAAACTGTTATTGGTTAAATACCCAATCGAGATAGGAATAGAGGTGATAATCCAATGGATTGAAGCAATTGTGAGTAAGTGAATGAAAATCAAAGTGAATGTGAATAGAAATTGGAATTGATTTGGCTAATAACCAATAAAGATAAATACGTAGGATGTATGTATATTATTCTATTCGCATAGTGATTTGATCCAGATTCGAGCACAGAATTTCAAGATAGTTATATCGATCCGAGTTGGGATTTTTCACTCGATTTTCAACGGCGAACCTGAGTATGGATTGTTGAGTAGTTCTGGATATTCTCTATCATAGTTATGACTATGCAAGGAGAATGACAGTTTCTGATCAAGAATCCAGATATGTGTCCGCACTGGAAGTCGGGTGGACGATACTAGTTCGGAAGTGAAATTGTGTGATCGAGTGAGCAATCAGATTGGTATGGAGTACGAGTAATATGTGTATATCGTACGGATTTGAATGAAATTGATATTGAAAATAGTAATCAAACTTGAATATTTGATTTTGGATAAATAAAGTTATATATCTTTATTATATAAGATAAAACTCCTCTTGATGAATCTTTTGCCAAAAGAAAATGGTTTTTGAAAATGTTTGAGGTACAAAAGGAGTTTTATACAAGTTGAAATGATCCTAAGTTTAAAAAAATAATTATATATATCTGTATACATATAAAGGATCTTATGAGGATTTTGGAAAAGGTTTTGGGAACCTTTGGATTGGAAAGGCTTTTGATTTTTAGGTAAAATCAATATGAGAATTTGGAAAGCCTAGTTTGAAAATTATCGATTTTGGAATAATCGATTTTTTGTAGAGCTTTGTATGAGATCATACTAGGTGTATGATTTGAAGATACTATTTGTGTATAGTATAAAATGTTTTGATGATGGCTCTGGGGAAAAAGGCGCTCCCTTGAAATGAACTTCTCAGGAGTACCACTGGGTGGTGGTGCCTTGAGCCCCAAGGGGGGGTTCTAAAGTTGATCCTGTGAGGAGTCCGGACAAAACTAGTCCTGGGGATTATGAGTAGAGTATACCATAGCGAAAGTCGTGTGTGCCGCTGAGAGCCAACAGTCTGCGTTTGTTTCTATATCGGTAGACTGTGACCTATGGTATAACATAGCGAAAGTCGTGTGTGCCGCTGAGAGCCAACAGTCTGCGTTTGATTTTATGTCGGTAGACTGCGACCTATGTAGGAGCGGAGAAGTTTCATTTCGACAGCGAAAATCAGAGGCTGCGGAGAGCCTGCAGTTACATGGACTTTTGTTGTGATGGCAACGTAACCCTGGAATGTAACTGTGATCTGTTGTGGGTTCCATGGCATAATCAAGAGGCCGCGGAGAGCCTGCAGTTACATGGACTTTTGCTGTGATGGAAACGTAACCCTGGAATGTAACTGCGACCATGGACGGGGGTGATGATTTCCAGAGCATTCTCACACAGATATTTCCTCTATTTTCAAAATAAATGATTTTCAATATTTTCAGTAAAATTATTTTTCAAGTATTTTCACTGGATGTTGAAAACGGGTCTGCCAAGCACTTGCAGATTTTCAGTCTTACGCTTGATCAACGTATGACCAAATTTCTATGAGAACAAGGATGGACTGGTTGAGACATCAAGTTATAAAAGTATTCTTTTATAAAAAAACTATTTTTAATACTATATATGCTTAAAAAAAATCAAAGAAAGTTTATCTGATTTTAAGCATTTTAATCATTCTGGTATCGTTCCTTTTCAAGGACGAAAAGATTCAAAGTGGGAAGGAATGTGATATCCCCGAATTCTTGACATCTGTAATTGATAAATTGGGTTAATTAATAGGATATTGATTTAACAAATAAATACGATGATAAATATTTATACTTGGATAAATATTTATTTGATATTCTTCTAGTATAATTATTTAAATTTTGCAAAATCATTATTTTCAAAACAAATATAATGTGTGTTTTTTTAAATATATGTATGAGTGAATTTAAATTTAATTTGAATTCGAGATTGAAATTCAAAAGATAAATATCATGAAATGAAAATTGGATTTGAATATATATATGAGAATGTGATTATTTATTTATGCATAAATTAGTTTCAAATTTATTTTCTTAAAAGTTATATATAAATACAAATAAAAGAAAAGTAGAAATATATATTTATAACACACATATATATAAATAAATATAGTATAAGTAATATAAAGGATATATATTATATAATAACTATTTTCATACTAAAATCAAGTAAAGTAACAAATATAAATCATTTTACTTAAGAAATAAACAAGTGTAGAAAGAAATAAACATGTAAAAACAAATGTTAGTTTAATTTTATTATAGAACTACAAGTGGCAACCTTAAGATTTTGATGGAAATATAAAAAAAAAAGAAAATATAGAAATCAGGTTTCATTTTGTACAGCTCAAAAGAAAAAAAGAAAAAAAACCCGAGAAAAGAAAAATGAAGAACAAACAACAATAAACCCTGTAAAAGCAATATCTTCACTAATTCAAATCTGGAACAAGCAAGAATCAATTCCAGTTTCAAGTTCAACTCCATTAAACTAGGATCTGAAATCAAGAGGCTGGTCTAGTTTTCGAAACAACTTCAGGATATCTCTGTTTTATAATCAACAGGTGAGTAGAAAAATCTATCTCTTGATTTATTTGTTGCTTAAGATGAATGTATTTAGATAGGTGCTATGGCAAATTGGTTGCATGGATGAAATTTTAGCCTGCATGTTTAAAACATGCGAATATAAGTGTTGCATGTCTGTTATGCTTGATTTATTCTATTCCAGGTTACAGAATTTTAGAGCAAGTAAATAAATTCTAATTTTTCTTTAACTAATGTCTGATAATCTTTGATTTTCAAGCAAATAGGATTTTTTGAACACAAATTAAGATTTTAAAAAGACTAATTATTCAAGTAAAATAAGTTTTATCACTGTAAAACAAGGAATTTACAGTAAAAATTTAAGATCTGTTAAAATTCAAGAACCATAATTCAATGTTTCACTGATATGATCTTAATCATCATCAAAATCCATGAATTTTAAGAATTGCATCTCAATTTTTAGTTTAGAATTGGGTTTGAATTTTGGGGTTGATCAATAAAGTAAGATTGAGCAAATTATGGTGATCTAGTGGATGGCGAACCTCGAGGTTGAGGGTGGAGTACGCTTTTAGGGCATTGATCATAGGAAAATTGTTAGGAGATTTATTAGGCGGAGGTGGTGGTCAAGCGGCGTCAATTTAGGGTTTTGAAACAGCTTTGATGGTTGAAGTTACCTGTGCAATTTTCGCCGACGATGGCGTATCGATTGAGGCCGGACCCGAGTGTATTGGAGCATCATCGTGTTGCATCACTAGGGGCATGGTGGCACGAATTATTTCGGACGGTAGTGGCGATGCGTGGCAATATCAGGCAATCGGCTTCATACTGTTTAATTTCAAAACATTCGATTTTGATGGGCGGGGTATCCCGCGATTCTGGGTGGTCACGAAGCTTGAGGGCTTCATTGTCGACTTGCTGAGAGTCAAGATGGTGGCCAGAGGTGGTCGAGGTCCGTGAGCATGTGCACGCGTGTGATTCATATATCAGGAAGTGATGTTGTTTGGGGAAGACGAGGAGTAACTGGGAAATCGTGAGAGTACTCGAAGTTAATGGATAGGGTTAATTCCTGGAGGGGCTCGAGTAAAACCAACAAAAACACGGGTGAAAACCCGAAGCATGTCGGGTTCAAACCTATTCCAGTTTGAATATAAAATTTAACAAGTTTGTTAGATCTAGTTCAATAAATTCCGGTTTAACTCTTTTATGTATGTTTTATTTTGGTTTTGGAATTGATTAAAGATTTAAAATAAATACTTTAGTTATTTATTTATTGAGTATAAGGTATTTTAATTTAAACCTATTACTTAAGAATTAAAGTTCATTTTAAATAAGTTTAAGGATGTAATGTAACAGCTTTAAGTAACTTAAAGGGTTTAAATTGAATTGAGTAGTATTAAGATTTATTGCAAAGGTTTTCAAACAACCTTGAATGGAATTAAATTGTTAAGTAAAGATAAATAGTTTATCTTTTAAATTTATTAAGGTCTTGAGTAATTTTTTTTATGAAATTTAAAAGTGATGTTAAATTATTTAAAGTAATTGATCAAAGATTGATTAATTTATGTGACTGATTAAAGTTTAATTTACCAATAAATTTTAGTTTAATTTCTTAATTAAAGAATGAGTAATTAATGATGAGTAATTAAGTGTTAAATTGCTTGATGGATGTTATTGATTAAAGGAAATTACTTAAGAGAAGTAATTAAGAATTAATTACTTAGTGTAATCATTTAAAGGAATTAATTACTCCATGTAATTAATTAATATGATTAGTTTAAGTTAATTAATTGGGTTAATAAAATTTGAATAATCACTTGATGATGGGATTGAGTATAATTATTTAATGAGGTTTATAAAGTGTAATTACTTAGTGAAGTAATTATAATTACAGGATGTAATTAATTGAAGAATTGGAAGTAGTTTTGGGATAATTACCTGGTAAAATAAATAATGAAGAATAATTACTAAGTAGAAGTAATTAATAATTAATTACGTAATGTAATTAATTTAAGAATTTACTAATAAAAGTTACGGGAAGTTAATTAAGTGATTAAGAGTAATTAATTACAGAATAAGATTAATCAAGGGTAATTAATAAATATAATTAATTAAAGATTAAGTATAAATTACTTAAGGTGATCAATGAAGTATAATTACTTAGAGAAGTAATTAGTGGATAATTAATGAATATAATTAAGTTAAAGGTTAATTATTAAATGAAATTTAATAATAATTAACTAATGAAAGAAATTTGAGGAACATCAATTAATGATGTAATCAATCTCGCCTATTAATGGTTGAATGATGATGAGTGCTTTGGACTGGTTGATATCTATGATTTGAATTGCCTTGTTGTGATGACCTGGAATTTCTAGCAATTTAAATTTAAATAATTAAATGATTTGAAAAATATTTAAAGGTTAATTTTAACTTGAATTCAAGATATCAATATTTACTTGATAATTAAATCATTGAATTATATAGTTTAAATATTGAATTTAATAATTGAAAATTTGGGTAAATGGTTGAATCTGACATTTCTAAGTTTGTTTAAATAATTTGAAGGCTTATAAAATTTATTATGATGATACTGAAGATAATAGAATGGTTGAAATTTAATTTAAAAGGCGCTTTGTTTAATTTTAGTAATATATCGTTTAAATTAAATTTAAAAATTAGCCTTCCGAGGCACAGTCTCGGAATTTGACGAAACCAGTTCCATTGGATCCGTAATAGTTAGTTATCATCGGGTTTCAATTTTCGTAGCAATTGGAGTTGTCGTTTGACCCTGGCAACTCAAAACGCTTAGAATCTATTTTAATCGATTTAATTTAAAATCGATCGTTTACTTCCGTAACTCGCGCATATGATCGAGTTAGCCTTCGAAACCTGTTCCATTGTGTTCGGAACGTGGGTAAAACCTTATAATCACCTAGCGGCACGCCTCGATGGTGGTTCGAAGTTTCGAGCGCGGTAAAGTGAGATAGTTATAATTAAATATTTTTATCTGTCAAATCAAAACCTTGGCTTCTCCTATACGCCGTTCCCTCGATTTTATATCTCCATCCACCTATTCTCCTTGGAGTTGAAATGAAACGAATCGTTCGCTCCAAAAAAAAAATTCAGAAATTGTTTCCTGTACAAAAGAATGCCGATAATATCTCTCTGCAAAATCCTTATTTACCCCCCTTCAGTTCGAAACCGCTCTCTCTCCTTCCTCATTTTCGAATGAATATTCACAGAAATTGAATCATGGCCGAAGCCCTTGCTTTCAATGGAAAGTCGAGGAGGGGAATCAGAATTTCATATGTGCGCGCGACCGGAGCTGGAGGAGATCGGCACCGCGTGAGTGGGTAGTGGGTTAGGAAGGCGCGACAACGCCTGGATGGCGCGCGCGAGAGAAGGGGAGTCACGAGTGAAGTCGCGAGTGGAGGCGACGACCTGGGGTTTGCAGTGATTTTCGTTTAGGGTTTCGCGAGGTCGCAGTGGCAACGATGGGAAGTGAAGGCTGCGATTCAAGGCGTCGTGTCATCATCGACTTGGCCGAGATCGATTAGGGCTTGGGTTGCTTGATTTTCAGTTCGGCAGTTGACTTTGAGGTATAACTTCTGTATGTTTTTGTAATAGACGTGTATTACTGGATGAATTATTACATGTTGTTAGTAAAATGAAATTATTGATTTACAGTAAGTTGTTAAGACAATTTAATTCTTAAATTTATTTAAAAGAAATTGGTTTAAAGATAAAAGTATTAGTTAAAATTTAATCCTTTGATTTAAAATTAAATCCGTAATTGAAAGTAAATCATCGATTAAAATTTAATTGTTAATTAATTAAATTTATGAAACGAAAATTTAATTGTTGATTTGATTCAAATATTAACAAAATCATATAATTATTTATACAAGGTTGAAATCGAGGAAACCAAGGCAAGTTTGAGGTGGATTGCTAATAAAGCAAAGGTGAGTAAATCTCACTCTGTAGGATTTTTAATTAAATTTAAATGGTTAAATTTAATTAATTGGATGAATGATTGAATTATTTGGATGTGTACTGATGATCTGGTAATTTGGTTTTGGTTGTTTCTTGAGTTAATTGTGATTTGGCTCAAAGTGTTTGGGTTTTAATTTAGTTTAAACTTAAGTCATTAATAAAGAAATGTTCCAATTTAAAAGTTGCCAAAGGTAATAATTTGTGATTCATCAAATTAGTAGGGTAATTAAAATGGATGATAAATTAATTCATTTAATTAATGATTTGAAGTGATTAATTAGTAATTTAGGGTTTTGAACCAATTAATTAAGGTTTGAGTAAATTTATTAAGTTTGATTTAATTTAAATAATCGTTGGATGGGTGATAAGAAATTACTTAATGTAATAAAAAATATAATTACTTTGTGTAGTTAATCAAGATATTTATTAAGATAGTTAAATAAAGGAGAAATTAAAGTATTTAATGAAATAAATAAAAGGATAATTAATTTCAGGTTGAGATTCATCGAGAGTGATTAATGTGTTGGTTGAATTAAAGTAATTAATTTAGATTATGATAAATTAAAAATATAATTGGAAATCATTAATTTTGCAATCAATGACGTAATTAAAGATTGATTAATTAAATGAATTAATCAAAAAAAAGTAACTTATGAGAAGTTAATTAGTATAAGTAATTAAGGATTAACATAATTAAAATAGTTAATTAATTTGTGAAGAAATTAAAGATTACTCATTGATTTGGTAAGAACAACTAATATCGTGGAATTAATTAAGGAGATTACTTGAATGGAATTGGAAAATAATTAATCCAGGGTGATTAATTAAGACGAATAATGATGGGTCGACTAATTAATTGATTTGGAATTAATTAATGTTAAATGGAGTAATCTAAGTGATAGAGATTTGAAGTTCAATTTAAGATCAATTGAATTGATTTGTATGTGGTTAAGCTTCGTTTAGGGATGATTGAAGGGTATTGGATGAATTGAATGAGTTGATATTTCTGATATGAAATGTTGTGTATTTCATTTGAATAACTTGGGTTAGGATAACATGAGGTTCGAAGAGACCGGGGTCGGGTATTGGGAAATACCCGAAACCACTTCGAGTTTTTACAAATTGATTTGTGAAATCAATACGATGAAATGATTTAAGTGAATTGGATTATTTTATCTAAATTTGGTACTTGGAAATTGACAGGTGGAATAAGTGTTGTTTATAGCTAATTGCGAACTTGTTAAATTAATAGGCAACCCGGGTTTATAAATGTTGATTGCTTTGGTATTCCATGTTAGTTTGGTTTACTCACGCTGGTTTCCAGCTTGACCCGGGTGTTACTTTGGTGTAATGCTCGGGTCAGACCGAGTATTACAGATTTCCAGGTTAGGACGTTCTGGAGCTCAGGAGGCTAGCTGGATGGCAATATCGAATAGGGTATTCCGCTGTATTTATATTATTGCTAATCTGAGACATGATAATTGTAAATATTCAGTGACTGTATATAATGTGAAACTCTGATGTATACTAAATGTAGTCGACATATATAGTATTCTTTTGTAAGCTATTATTATTTATTATTATATTTTATCCGCTGCGAATGTGAGATGTTTGGTGTTTCTGTTCTTCTTCTTCTTCTATCTCTTTCTTCTTTTTCATAACTATCTGGAATTTTCGGGCTAGAAAACTTCGGGTCGTTACAGTTGTGATATGATATGTCGTATCGATGGTGATAATGTAATTATCTATCAATTATGAATTGATGTGTTAAAGTGTTATCTGGTAATTATAGTTGGGTTGTATTTAATTGAATAACTTGGGTTAAGATGACATTGGATTCGAAGAGACCGGAGTCGGGTACTACTAAATACCCAAAACCACTTCAATTCTTATACATTGATATGTGAGATCAAAGAGTTGGATTGAAATGTAACGATTTAAATGAATTGGACCTTTTAATCTAAGTATGGCACTTACAAAGTGACGTGTGAAATAAGTATTGTCTATAACAGCTTGTGAAGTGGTAAATTGATATAAGTTACCCTGGGTTTATATAAGTTGCATGCTTTTGTATTCCTGTTAGATGGGTTTACTCACGCTGGTTTCCATCCTGACCCGGGTGTTACTTTGATGTAATGCTCGGGTCAGACCGAGTATTACAGCTTTCAGGTAAGGATGTTCTGGAGCTCAGGAAGCGAGCTGGAGAGCAGGAACGTATGGAGAGTTGTTGCAGTAACATATTATAGTATATGAAATAGATTGATTTATCTGTCCTGTGTTTGTAAATATGTTGTAACTCTGACATATATTAAAGTGTAATTTGACAAGTATAGTTTTCCTTTGTGTAACTATTATTTATGTGATATTATATTTTATCTGCTGCGAATGTGAGATTCTGAGTTTGAATTTCTGTTTCTTCTTCTTTCTCTTTTCTTCTTTCCTTAACTATCTGGAGATTTCGGGATCGAAATTTCCGGGTCGTTACAAGAATACATTTACTACTCACCAAAAATGATGGCCCTTTGAACTCTAGAAAAAAAAATTATGTACCAGTTTCTGCTTGACTTTTAGCTGTTCGTGGAGTTTCCCTTCTGGAATAGGAGATGGAGTGTGAATATCAAGTCCAGGCTCCTTTGGGTCATAGCTACCGTGCTGCTCAAAGGGATCGAGTGGTGTGCGGCCAGTCGGCCTAATAGGAGGAGGAACCAAGGACTCAGTTCTAGATGGACCGACAATGTCATTTTTTCTCTTTGATGAGGAAGAGTCTCTTCCGTAAAGGGCCTTTGCCGTAGATACGTCAGTGCGTTCATTCTCGCGAAGCACTTCTTTCACAAGGGAATCCTCATCAACCTCTTCAATTTCCAACTGAACCTTTTTTATTTTTATTAAAGTGTCCCATGCTTCGGCCAAAGATTCAAGGTAACCCTCGCCAAGAAATGTTAGGTCGTGATGCATAAGACCTTGAGCATTGTACTCGGCTATGAGTGGATCAAACAAGCACTTAATTTCCTCCCTACCAGCCTCAACAGTCACCTCAAGACGAGAATCTATTTCTGAGAGCGCCATTTTTTCCCCCCTCACGGACTTCATCCTTCAGCGCTTCTGCCTTGGAGAGCTCCTCATCGAGCTTTGTTTTTAGGAGTCGTGTAGCAACAATCTCGTCACAATATCGTTGTGACTCCTCTTGAGCGGCAGTCTTTTCTACCTTTTCTTTGAGAAGTAGATCCTTCAAGTCTTTGACTCGTTGAGCGAGGACATCTTTCTCCTTTTGAACGGAGTTTTCTCTAAGGCTATGGCGCCACAGCTTTGGACCACTTCATCAATTTCTTTTTTACGGGTAGCCTCCAAGCGATTGATTGCCTCAGCAGTATCTTTAGCATTCTTCTGGGTGGCCTCAAGCTGAGATTTATACGAGGAAAGCTCTTTATCTTGGGCTTTGATGATGTCTTTATCATGAATGGCCTCAAGCTTCAGGTGATCGATTTCATGCTTGCACTCCATCGAAACTTCAAAAACTTTTTCGACCGAGTGAATGAACACGTCATGTTGGATGTAGACATCATTGTTGCAAGCAATGACACTTTGGTTAAAATGCCTTAGAATAGGTTGGATCACAGGAAGAAATTTTAATCCATCGAAGCATATTTCTGGGAATGTGTCTTTAAGCTCAGCTAGCTTTTCTACAATCGATGGATTGTGTGCAAGTGCTGAAGAAGTTTGTTTAGCTGAAACCACGGACTTTTCGTGAGGCTCACGAGTTTTCCTGCTTGATGAACCAAAGTATTAGTCGCGAGGAGCTTTAGATTGAGATCCCTTTTAAGCCGATTTCTTCCTGCTTTGTTCGGGTTGAGGAGGAGGATCACTGGGATACGAAGAATGGCTGTAAGTTTTCCTTCGAAACGACGACGAATCTCGGGGATGATAGTCCCTATCGCTGTTGTTATCTCTATCTCGGCATTTACTGGACCCCGAGTCTCAGCTGGAATAATGGAAAATAGAGGACCCACGAAGGTGGTCGAATCCTTGAGAGCATCTTTATCACCTGCAAAGAAATTAAGTGAGGATGTATTAGCAAGAATAATATGATGGCTGAAGTTTAAATGCAGGATGAAGTGTAAGTGTCTATCTGTGTCCTCATGATTCCCCCAACGGACCAGTTTCCATTGCTTTACTAATTGGAGTTGACTCTTCATGCCGACCGGCTGAATCACCTACATCGCCTCTCGTGGGAAAATTAAGCCCCATATCTCCCAGGTCATTAAAACCATAATTCAGCAGAACATCGGGGATGGTTAGGTCTGAAAGAGCTTTAATTGAAACTCAAGATGTTGGGGAGAGGACTCTTTCTCGACTGGGGTAATTGACACTTTCTAGGTTCTGCCCATTATCTTCTTCCTTAACTTGTAAGCTAGTTTCTTTTTCCCCTTTGAAGGAGGAGGTGGTTCATCAATGCCATGTGCCTTAATCAACGATTCCGGAGCAGGACTTATATTCACACCCGACGCTTTTGGCACTCCAGTTTCTCTAATCTCACCCTCCTTAGATGTGTTGGGGGAACCACTTGTGAGAGGCACTGAAGGTCCAGCCTATTCTTTACCCTTCTTTAATACGAATCCGGTTGTAGTGGCACTGGATGGAAGATTTGTTCGTCAAACCTCCGCCAACAATCTAAATATTACAAGTGATTCATTGCAGATAACGGATTTGATCTCCTGGTCTTCCATGGGAACAGCTCAAATGGCCTCGACGGCCTCGATATACCCAGTACCTTCGAGACATGGGCCGATATTTGCAAAAATTGAAAGAAGTTTAGAAACCATGCACTTCGGGCCTTAGACAATATTGGTCCGGAAATGGAATTACTCCCTTACATCCATCTTCTTGCAAAGCCTGGGTGGTAGCATATATAAAACCATTCCTGCTTATATTGGGTGAATGTACTCCATGCCCCCGTCACTATCTAACATTTAGAGTATGGCTCGAGGAATATGAAAGATGGACTATCTGATCGTCTTTTGAAGTGATAGATGTAGCGGATGTCACCGGGAGTAGGGAGCCTAAATAAAATGCTCATAAAGAGAATACAAGTGTCATAGATGAATGCATGACTATTGCGATGTAGCTGTGTCGGGGAAATCCCGATATACTATAGCACTTCGTGGAGAAAGGAGTTGAATGGCGACACGCCCCCAACCCAGCATATGATTTGTTGCAAGCTGTATATCTAGTTGGGGGCAGGTGGACGATCTTGTCCCGATGTAATTAATACGTCGTCAAAAAAAATTCCGTGAATCGAAATAGCCGGCGAAGAAGGTTTCATTAATTTTTGAAGCTTGGAAATCAATAGGATTATCTAGAATAACAACTCCATCTATCACACCAGGAGTTGGGTCAATAGTTGCAGCCGACGAGTTTGGGATATCCTGTGTAGGAGTTGTCTATGGATTCGAAGTTCCCACTACTTCCTGCCAAGGACTTGGCTCAGGTTTATCTGAAACTATGGCGGAGCTTGACTTTTTAGACATCCTGCGTCGAATCTGGTTAGATACCTATTTGAACTATACTTGAAAGACAATCGATATCAGATATAACAATAATAATATATTCCCTCGTGTTGTGTGTGCACTAGTGCTACAACTGAAATGCGAGTACAGAATAAATTAAAGTTTAAGGCATAAATGTATTTTGATAGAATTTTAAGTTATTATCATCAGAAACTATTTTCTCTGTGATTGACAGTGGTTGTTTTGGAGACATACATTGGGATCACAAAGGGCGACGATTGTCGTTCATGTTTGTTAAGTTAAATTTGCATTTGAGATCATTCATATTTCAAGGGAATCAGTTTAAGTCAAGTGCTTGGGCTTGTATGCTTTCTCGTTTGTCGTGCTTTATCCAATTTGCTTAAGGTTGGTTATGGAGATAAGTCACTCAAATGTGCCCTATGATCAGGTTAAGACACTTCGGATTACCAACGCCGACCCACAAGTTCATTACTTCTCCGGCACTCACTCCCTCCCTAGACCGAACGGTACTCGCTCCTTTTATCTAAGACGAACGGCACTCACTCCCTCTCTCTAGACCGACCGACACTCGCTCCTTCTATTTAAGCCGAACGACACTCATTCCCTCTCTCTAGACCGAATGATGTCCTTTCCCTTTGCCTTCCTAGCATTACTCCCACAAGAAACCTACCAAACAATAGACTTCCACCCAAAATACCAACCCGTTTGTGATAACCCAAATTCTGAAGTATTGGTTAATTGATAATTAACTGGGTTAATAAATAAAATACTGATTTTTACTGATTATTAAGGATGATACAAATAAATCTAGAAATTAATATTCATATCTGGAAAAATAATTATTTAATAATCTCCTAATAGGGTTATTTAAAATAGACAAAACATATTATCTTCAACATAAATTTAATAATGTGTTTGTTTAAAATTAATATATATTTGAGTTGATTTAATGGATTCTGTAATGTACTTTAACTTGAGTAGTTAATTTTATCATAAAACTTTAACACTTGTAAGGAAAATATAACATACATAAAAAAAACAAGTGTAAGCTAAGTATATATATAATACATATATATATATATATTAACTTAAGAAGTATTAGTAATTACTTCTTTAAACATTTGAAAATACTTAAAAGACAAATTTTGGCATGCAAAATACACTTGTAATGATAATAATAATAATGCTTGTACATTTGTAAGCCAAGGGGAAATTTACATATACAAGTGGCAAGATGATTTCTTTTAAGAAAAAAAAGGGTAGGCTACTCACTTTCTCTTTGCACTTCAATCTAAGAAAAAAAAGAAAATCTGAAACAACTTCTGAAAAAAAAAAGAAAAAAAACTATAGAAGCAATGGCAAACTCAGTTCAAAGCCAAAGAAATCTGGATTAAACAATAAATTCTACAACAAGTTCAATTTCAAAACTGTAAAGCAAAGCAAAATCTGGAGTCATCTTCTACATGCAAAGCCTGCATCCATTATCTTCAACCTGAGATGATTAGGCTGCATTTTCTTTTAATCTGGAAGCATGCATACAAGTTTATAAAACCTGGAAAATCAAAGTAACAGAATTATTTCCAGTTTCAAGAGCTTTCAAATTTTCAACTTGATCAGAGAGAGAAGATGCAGTTTTAATTCTAGATTTTTTTAACTAAAGTTTTTGTTATCTTCATGAACAGGTGAGTAAACACTAACTGGTTTTAACTAAAATTTGGTTGCATAACTAGATGCTTGGTGATAAAATTGTTTACATGTTGATTAACTAAGTTTATTTATTTTAAAACTGCTTTCATGTGAATGAATTATCAAATGCAACTCTGTTTGAATAAAATGTGTGCAGAGTACAGATTGAAGGAAAAAAAATTCATTTTCTTTTATATTATCACTGTTGAACTATGATTATTATACAAAATATGTTTGTTTAAGTTTAAAACTAAAATTTGAAAATGTTTTTAAGTTTTAAAAATAAAACATTTGCTGGAAGAAAATGAAAATACAGTGGATCATCAATTTATGTTAAATTTCAATGACCTTAATTTATAAACTTAACTTTATAATCTGAATCCCCAATGGAAGACTTGATTTTTAGAACTAAACATTCGAATGTTAGATGGGTAACGGTGGAGTATTTCAGAGATGACCTGAAAGTAGTTTTTGGGCAAGTACTGGCAACTGGGTGGATTTCGAAGTTCGTGGCTTGGATTGGAGTGTGTGTTATGATCGGTGATCCCAAGAAAAATGGAGGAGGAGGTAACCGATCATCGAGGGATTGGAATTTGGGGAAAATAGGGTTTAATCTCAGGGATATGGTCGCGTTCGAAAGTGGGTTAACGGGGAACTTGTAGTGGATCGAGTGGCACGAGTTTTTGGGAATAGTAGCGGGAAGGTCTCGCGGTGATGTGGCAGAAGTTTCGAAGCGATCGATGGTCAGAATCGTTGTGATTGAGGGGGGGTTTGCTGGTGAAGTTTGGGTTCAGGTTCGCCGGTGATACTCGATTTTGTTTCGAGCCTTGTGATTTGAGTTTGAGGGTCGGGAAGAGGAGTGTGCTTGATCGTCGACCTGTAGAGGGTGTCGCCGTTGGTGGCGACGTCGTTGGTGAACTGTGCACGTGCACAGTAACGTTGTCGTGCCATATTTTGATTGGGTTCGTGCGCGTGGGGTTGGCTCGGGTGATTTGGGCCAGTGCACGAGTTTGCACTCGAGATGGTGAGGGGATACTCTCCTGTATTTAGTTAAGTTTTAAACTAAACTAATAAAAAGGAATAGGAAGGGAAGGGAGGAGTAGGTGTTTGGCACTTGTGTTTGTTCGAGTTGGTCGAGTCAAAACAAAAGGTCAAGTGATGTTTGAAGTTTTCAAACTTGTTTAAGTTTTAAAGTTTTAAAAAAATTTATTCAAACTACTTTGTGAAATATTGTTAACTTTAAATTCAAAGTATTTTATATTTTGATAGTTGAGCTTTAAAATGATTTTTATATTCATTTAAATTCAACTTTTTAATAATAATAATAATAATAATAATTGGTTTAAACAAATTGGAAATGTTTTAAACATGTGATAATTTTAAGTAATTAATGTAAAGGATTTGTTTTTGAAAGTTAATTAAGTTTTATGGTTAAAGATTATTTTAAATTAATAAAAGTGAAATTCATTAATAATTTGTGTTAATTAACTTATAAAGATTAAATTACTAATTAATTATGGATTAATTAATTGAGAATTAATTTAATTTAGTAATTAAGGACTAATCTAATTTTTATAGATAATTAATTAAATAATTAAAGATTAATTAAATATGTGATCAGTAATTAATTAAGTGGTTAATAATTAATTAATTAGTGATTAAGAATTAATTAATTAAATGATTAGGGTTAATTAATTAAGTAAATAAGCATTAATTAAATTTATAATTAGGAGTAATTAATTAATGATTAAGAATTAATTAATTAAATAATTAAGGATAATTAATTATAATGGTTGTTGGTTAATACTAGTTAATTAATTAAATTAGATTAATCAAAGGTAACCATTTGATGTTGAGTTAAATATAATTACTTAAGGTAATTAATGAAGTATAATTACTTAGAAAAGTAATCAGTGGCTAATTACTGGATGAAATTAGTTAAAGGAAATTACTTGATTAAAGGATAATTACTTGGTGGAAGAAATTAAGTGATAATTACTTAGTGTAATTAAAAGATTAATTAATAATTAATCAAGAAGTTGATTTAATTGATGAAGAAATTAAGAAAAATAATTTCTGATTGTGATTAATCAAGATTGATTAATAAATGTAATTAAGTTAAAAGTTAATTATTATATGAAATTTAAGAATAATTAACTAGTGAAGTAATTAGAGGATCATTAATTAATTAAAGGAAGTGATAAATCTTGCTTATTAATGATTAAATAATAATGGGTGCTTTGAATTGGTTGGTATCTCTGATATGAATTACTTTGTGATATAATTTATTGGATGGGAGATGGTAATACGATTATTTATCATGAATTGCTATGTAAAAGGATATTTGATAATGGAAGTTGAGTAGTATTTAATTGAATAACTTTGTTTTAAATGTTATTGGATTCGAAGAGACCGGAGTTGGGTACAGTAAATACCCGAAACCACTTCGATTCTTTATAATTTGATGTGTGAAATCAATAGAATGAAATGAAATGATTAAAGTAAATTGGAGCATTAAATCTAAGTTTGGTACTTAGAAATTAAGGTGTGAAGTGAGTAATGTTTATAACAGCTTGTGAAGTCGTAAATTGATAAGTTACCCGGGTTTATTATAAGTTGCATGCTTCTGTATTCTTTGTTAGATGGGTTTACTCACGCTGGTTTCCAGCCTGACCCGGGTGTTACATTGATGTAATGCTCGAGTCAGACCGAGTATTACAGATTTTCAGGTAAGGACGTTCTGGAGCTCAGGTGGCGAGCTGGATGGCATGAATGTATGGAGAGTTCCACTATGATATTGTATATATCTGAGACTTGTTAAATTGTATCTGTCCAAATGTTGTATAAAATTGTTGTAACTCTGATATATCGATGTAAAATTGATTGATACAGTTTTCTTTGCTATAATTATTATTATTGATATTATATTTTATCCGCTGCGAATGTGAGATTGTGTGTTTCTTTTCTGTTCTTCTTCTATCTCTTTTCTTCTTTTCTCTAACTATCTGGAATTTTCGAAATCAAAAATTCCGGGTCGTTACATTTGGTATTAGAGCTGAAGGTTAAGCGCGAACCTTGGCTCTGGTGGGGGATACTCATTAAGGAAAGGGTCAATGGTACCCTAGAATGAGTTTAGTATATAAATATGAGAGAGCATACTTGTTATTTTCCTATATAAAGGTTTTTAAATGATTTCAAAAGTAAATGAATTTTATATAAGAAATAGATTATCTATTATATTAAGGAAATTGGTTGTAGTATTAATTAAATTAAAAGTAATAGTAAGAATTAAGTGGTAATAGAATTACAACCAAATTGAAATTAAATTAAAGACAAGTTTGAAATGGATTCAAACTGAAATTAAATCTTGAAATTGGGAAAGGTTTCAGGATAAGGATAATCAATTAATTTATGTAATTAATTAAACTTTATTTAATGAGATTAATTAACGGATAATAATTGGAATTGATAAATAAGAAGGAGTTACTTAATGAAGTAACTAGAGGTAAGTAATTTAAGGGACAATTACTTAATGAAGGTAATTCAGAAATAAGTTAATTACCGAATATGATTAATTAATGATGTAATTAATTTAAAGAAATAACAAATAATATTATTTAATGCATTTGAATGAAATGGTCCTATTTCAAACAAGAGTTGTTTGAAAATTTAAAAAGAAATTTGTTTTGAATTAAAACCAAAGGTGGTTTAAAATTTTAAAGTATAACTTGGTATGTAAAAGAAATTAATATGTATACATGTGGATATACATAAAAGGTGGTTGGAAATAAACTCTAAATGGCGAGTTTTGAGTTTGGAATAAGATGTGATACCCAAGGTGATAAGTTTTTGAACTTAATGAGTGGAAAGATTATTTATGAGAAGTTTAAAATTTGAAATGGAAGTTCAAATTGGGTAAGGTTGACTGGATTAAGTAAATTGAGTTTAACTGAGGAAAAAGTTAAATAAGTTGGAATGATCAACCTGATTTGGAAATTTGAAAATGAAATTAAGATTTAACTTGGAAAGTTAAATGGTTGATTTGGATTAGGAAGTTTGAGTGATCTCAAAATGGGTTTGAGATCCGAAAATTGGAAATGAAGGGATGATTTAAAATAATTTGAATAATATCATTCCATTGTTACAAATCTTTAAGTTGTGAATTGGATTTGTTTTAAATGAATGAGAAATGTGGTGTGGTAATATATCCATTATTAAAGTAAATTGGAATTTGGATTCAGGATTAAGTGGTTTAAAGACATAAGTTGATTGATTTAAAGGATTAAATCAATATTTAAAAATTTAACTCGAATGTATATAATTCAGAATGGATTAAATTTGAAATTTGAATTGAAATTAGTTGAAATTGAATTTGATTTGAAGTAATTGAAATTGTGATTGAGGATGTATGAGTATAAGATCCAAATGGAAAATTTGAATTGGATTAATTTGAAACAATTTGCAATTGAAGTGGTTCAATTTGAAATTAGTCCAAATTTATTGGAATAATTTGGAATTATAACTAATGTTGAATGGTACTAAATTCAAATGGAATTTGAATTGACTTTGGGAGGAAATCAAGAATAATTCAACTTGGTTTAGAAATAGAGTTTGAAAATTGGGATTAATTCAAATTGGAGTTGAAATGAATTGAAATTGGAACAAGTTCAATTGAAATTTATCTAAATTAGTAGGATTTGAGATCAAGGTTGAATAAAGTCAAATTTGGGAAGAAGTGAGGTTAATACAACTTGAATTGGGATTGAATAAATTTCAATGGGAATTGAAGTTGTTTAAATTGGAATTGGGTCAATTTAAATGATAGAGGAAATTTAAATTGAATTGATGAGAATGGAGATTGGGGAGAGTACAGTTTTGACTCTGGACTATTTTTAATATAAATTGTTTTTAATATAAACCTATTTTTCCAAACTATTCATTATATATACAACCCTTCTTTTAAAGGCCAAACTATCTTATACTTGTTTTACAATTATTTTTGAAACTGTTTAACAATTTTCTAACTATTTTATAAATTAATTACTATTTTCAACTACTAATTACTATTTTATAGCTATTTTGCAATTATTTAAAATTTCTATGACTATTTAACTATTTTCCAATTATTTTACAATTACTGAACTGTTTTACAGCTATTTTACAAACTAGTAATATATTTCAACTACTTATCTATTTTTAAAATTTTCAAACTATTTTCTAAATAAACTGGTCGGAGTTCAAACTGTTATTGATTAAATACCCAATCGAGATAAGAATAGAGGTGATAATCCAAATAGATTGAAGCAATTCTGAGTAAGTGAATGAAAATTTAAGTGGATGTGAATAGAAATGGAATTGATTTGGTTAATAACCAATTAGAATAAATACGTAGGGGGTACGTATGTTATTCTATTCGCACAGTAATTTGATCCAGTTTCGAATACAAAATTTTGAGATAGTTATATCGATCCGAGTGGGATTTTTCACTCGATTTTCAACGGCGAACCTGGATATGGATTGTTGATTGGTTCTGGATATTCTCTATCATAGTTAGACTATGCAAGGAGAATGACGGTTTCTAATCAAGAAACCAGATCTGTGTCCGCACTAGAAACTCAGCTGGACGATACTAGATCGGAAATAAAATTGTGTGATCGAGTGAGCGATCAGATTGGTATAGCGTACGGATGATATGTGTACATCGTACGGATTTGAATGAAAATGATATTGAAAAGAGCAATCAAATTTGAATATTTGATTTTGGGTAAAGAAAGTTAAATATCTTTGTTTCATAAAATGAAATTCCCTTTGTTGAATCTTTTGCCAGAAGAAAAGGGTTTTTGAAAGTGTTTGAAGTATAAAAGGAGTTTTATACAAGTTTGAAATGATCCAAGATTTAAAAAAAAAATTATATATATCTGTATATATAAAGGATCTTATGAGGATTTTAGAAAAGGTTTTGGGAACCTTTGGATTTAGAAAGGCTTTTGATTTTTGGGTAAAATCAATATGAGAATTTGGAAAGCCTAGTTTGAGAATTATCGATTTTGGAATAATTGATTTTGAGTAAAGAAGCTTTGTATTAGATCATACCAGGTGTATGATTTGAGAATACTATATGTATATAGTATAAAATATTTTGATGATGGCTCTGGGGAAAAAGGCGCTCCCTTGAAATGAACTTCTCAGGAGTACCATCGGGTGGTGCTGCCTTGAGCCCCAAGGGGGCATTCTAAAGTTGATCCTGTGAGGAGTCCGGACAAAACTAGTTCCTGCGGATTATGAGTAGAATATACCATAGCGAAAGTCATGTGTGCCGCTGAGAGCCAACAGTCTGCGTTTGATTTTATATCGGTAGACTGCGACCTATGGTATAACATAGCGAAAGTCGTGTGTGCCGCTGAGAGCCAACAGTTTGCGTTTGATTTTATATCGGCGAACTACGACCTATGTAGGAGTGGAGAAGTTTCATTTCGACAGCAAAAAATCAGAGGCCGCTGAGAGCCTGCAGTTACATGGACTTTTGCTACGACGGCAACGTAACCCTAGATGTAACTGTGATCTGTTGTGTGGGATCCATGGCGTAATCGAGAGGCCGCTGAGAGCCTGCAGTTACATGGACTTTTACTGCGACGGCAACGTAACCTTGGATGTAACTGTGACTATGGATGGGGGTGATGATTTCCAGAGCATTCTCACCAAAGATATTTCCTCGATTTCAAAACGCTTTCAATATTTTCAATAAAATTATTTTCCAAGCATTTTCACTGGTTGTTGAAAACGAGTCTGCTAAGTACTTATGGATTTTCAGTCGTACGCCTGATCAACGTATGACCGAATTTCTATGAGAACAAGGATGGACTGGTTGAGGCATCGAGTTATAAAAAGTATTTTCATAAAATCTATTTTTTTTAATATTATATAGATTTTCAAAGTTTTTTAAAAATGGTCAAAGAATAATTTTTCTAATAAAAGCATTTTAATAAATTTTGGCTTTGTTCCTTTTCGAGGACGAAAAGATTCAAAGGGGGGAGGAATGTGATAACCCGAATTCTGAAATATTGGTTAATTGATAATTAACTGGGTTAATAAATAAAATACTGATTTTTACTGATTGTTAAGGATGATACAAATAAATCTAGAAATTAATATTCATATCTGGAAAAATAATTATTTAATAATCTCCTAATAGGGTTATTTAAAATAGACAAAACTTATTATCTTCAACATAAATTTAATAATGTGTTTGTTTAAAATTAATATATATTTGAGTTGATTTAATGGATTATGTAATGTACTTTAACTTGAGTAGTTAATTTTATCATAAAAATTTAGCACTTGTAAGGAAAATTTAACATACATAAAAAAAACAAGTGTAACCTAAGTATATATATAATACATACATACATATATATATATATATATATAAACTTAAGAAGTATTAGTAATTACTTCTTTAAACATTTGAAAATACTTAAAAGACAAATTTTGGCATGCAAAATACACTTGTAATGATAATAATAATAATGCTTCTACATTTGTAAGCCAAGGGGAAATTTACATATACAAGTGGCAAGATGATTTCTTTTAAGAAAAAAAAGGGTAGGCTGCTCACTTTCTCTTTGTACTTCAATCTAAGAAAAAAAAAGGAAATCTGAAACAACTTCTGAAAAAAAAAAGAAAAAAAAACTATAGAAGCAATGGCAAGCTCAGTTCAAAGCTAAAGATATCTGGATTAAACAACAAATTCTACAATAAGTTCAATTTCAAAACTGTAAAGCAAAGCAAAATCTAGAGTTATCTTCTACATGCAAAGCCTGCATCCATTATCTTCAACCTGAGATGATTAGGCTGCATTTTCTTTTAATCTGGAAGCATGCATACAAGTTTATAAAACCTAGAAAATCACAGTAACGGAATTATTTCCAGTTTCAAGAGCTTTTAAATTTTCAACTTGATCAGGGAGTGAAGATGCAGTTTCAATTCCAGATTTTTTTAACAAAAGTTTCTTTGTTATCTTCATGAACAGGTGAGTAAATACTAACTGGTTTTAACTAAAATTTGGTTGCATAACTAGATGCTTGGTGATAAAATTGTTTACATGTTGATGAACTAAGTTTATTTATTTTAAAACTGCTTTCATGTGAATGAATTATCAAATGCAACTCTGTTTGAATAAAATGTGTGCAGAGTACAGATTGAAGGAAAAAAAAATTCATTTTCTTTGATATTATCACTGTTGAACTATGATTCTTATACAAAATATGTTTGTTTAAGTTTAAAACTAAAATTTGAAAATGTTTTTAAGTTTTAAAAATAAAACATTTGCTGGAAGAAAATGAAAATACAGTGGATCATCAATTTATGTTAAATTTCAATGACCTTAATTTATAAACTTAACTTTATAATCTGAATCCCCAATGGAAGACTTGATTTTTAGAACTAAACATTCGAATTTTAGATGGGTAACGGTGGAGTATTTCAGAGATGACCTGAAAGTAGTTTTTGGGCAAGTACTGGCAACTGGGTGGATTTCGAAGTTCGTGGCTTGGATTGGAGCGTGTGTTATGATCGGTGATCCCAAGAAAAATGGAGGAGGAGGTAACCGATCATCGAGGGATTGGAATTTGGGGAAAATAGGGTTTAAGCTCAGGGATATGGTCGCGTTCGAAAGTAGGTTAACGGGGAACTTGTAGTGGATCGAGTGGCACGAGTTTTTGGGAATAGTAGCGGGACGGTCTCGCGATGATGTGGCAGAAGTTTCGAAGCAATCGATGGTCAGAATCGTGGTGATTGAGGGGGGTTTGCTTGTGAAGTTTGGGTTCAGGTTCGTCGGTGATACTCGATTTTGTTTCGAGCCTTGTGATTTGAGTTTGAGGGTCGGGAAGAGGAGTGTGCTTGATCGCCGACCTGTAGAGGGTGTCGCCGTTGGTGGCGACGCCGTTGGTGAACTGTGCACGTGCACAGTAACGTTGTCGTGCCATATTTTGATTGGGTTCGTGTGCGTGGGGTTGGCTCGGGTGATTTGGGCCAGTGCACGAGTTTGTGCTCGAGATGGTGAGGGGATACTCTCCTGTATTTAGTTAAGTTTTAAACTAAACTAATAAAAAGGAATAGGAAGGGAAGGGAGGAGTAGGTGTTTGGCACTTGTGTTTGTTCGAGTTGGTCGAGTCAAAACAAAAGGTCAAGTGATGTTTGAAGTTTTCAAACTTGTTTAAGTTTTAAAGTTTTAAAAAAATTTATTCAAACTACTTTGTGAAATATTGTTAAACTTTAAATTCAAAGTATTTCATATTTTGATAGTTGAGCTTTAAAATGATTTTTATATTCATTTAAATTCAACTTTTTAAAAATAATAATAATAATAATAATAATTGGTTTAAACAAATTGGAAATGTTTTAAACATGTGATAATTTTAAGTAATTAGTGTAAAGGATTTGTTTTTGAAAGTTAATTAAGTTTTATGGTTAAAGATTATTTTAAATTAATAAAAGTGAAATTAATTAATAATTTGTGTTAATTAACTTATAAAGATTAAATTATTAATTAATTATGGATTAATTAATTGAGAATTAATTTAATTTAGTAATTAAGGACTAATCTAATTTTTATAGATAATTAAATAAATAATTAAAGATTAATTAAATATGTGATTAGTAATTAATTAAGTGGTTAATAATTAATTAATTAGTGATTAAGAATTAATTAATTAAATGATTAGGGTTAATTAATTAAGTAATCAAGCATTAATTAAATTTATAATTAGGAGTAATTAATTAATGATTAAGAATTAATTAATTAAATAATTAAGGATAATTAATTATAATGGTAGTTGGTTAATACTAGTTAATTAATTAAATTAGATTAATCAAAGGTAACCATTTGATGTTGAGTTAAATATAATTACTTAAGGTAATTAATGTGGTATAATTACTTAGAAAAGTAATCAGTGGCTAATTACTGGATGAAATTAGTTAAAGGAAATTACTTGATTAAAGGATAATTACTTGGTGGAAGAAATTAAGTGATAATTACTTAGTGTAATTAAAAGATTAATTAATAATTAATCAAGAAGTTGATTTAATTGATGAAGAAATTAAGAAAAATAATTTCTGATTGTGATTAATCAAGATTGATTAATAAATGTAATTAAGTTAAAAGTTAATTATTATATGAAATTTAAGAATAATTAACTAGTGAAGTAATTAGAGGATCATTAATTAATTAAAGGAAGTGATAAATCTTGCTTATTAATGATTAAATAATAATGGGTGCTTTGAATTGGTTGGTATCTCTGATATGAATTACTTTGTGATATAATTTGTTGGATGGGTGATGGTAATACGATTATTTATCATGAATTTCTATGTAAAAGGATATTTGATAATGGAAGTTGAGTAGTATTTAATTGAATAACTTGGTTTTAAATGTTATTGGATTCGAAGAGACCGGAGTCGGGTATAGTAAATACCCGAAACCACTTCGATTCTTTATAATTTGATGTGTGAAATCAATAGAATGAAATGAAATGATTAAAGTAAATTGGAGCATTAAATCTGAGTTTGGTACTTAGAAATTAAGGTGTGAAGTGAGTAATGTTTATAACAGATTGTGAAGTCGTAAATTGATAAGTTACCCGGGTTTATATAAGTTGCATGATTCTGTATTCTTTGTTAGATGGGTTTACTCACGCTGGTTTCCAGCCTGACCCGGGTGTTACATTGATGTAATGCTCGGGTCAGACTGAGTATTACAGATTTTCAGGTAAGGACGTTCTGGAGCTCAAGAGGCGAGCTGGATGGCAGGAACGTATGGAGAGTTCCAATATGATATTGTATATATCTGAGACTTGTTAAATTGTATCTGTATAAAATTGTTGTAACTCTGATATATCGATGTAAAATTTATTGATACAGTTTTCTTCGGTATAATTATTATTATTGATATTATATTTTATCCGCTGCGAATGTGAGAATGTGTGTTTCTTTTCTGTTCTTCTTCTATCTCTTTTCTTCTTTTCTCTAACTATCTGGAATTTTTGGAATCGGAAATTCCGGGTCGTTACACCGTTCATACTCTCTTCTCTCTCGTTCCATGATCACCGAACGACTTCCATCAGTTATTTAGCCCTATTCAATAACTTGACAACCACTCTCCCTCGTTCGACAGCCTAACAAAAGCCTACATCCAAGTGACTACCGATATATTTTTCTTTTTTCTCTCCCTACCTCACATCTGTTAAAGTCTTACCAAGCTTCCGGCCTAATGCATGTTCTTATCTCCCATTCTTCCTCCCTCATCTACAATATCTCCTACTGATCTTAACTTGAAGAACACTCGTAAACTCTAGCTTCGTGCAAAACCTCTATTTTGGGAAGATGGGTCGAATAAGACATTCATACCTATGGGAATGAATTGAAGATTGCAGGAGTCGTGGATCTGGAGTTGAAACTCGTTTAGGATCGTTAACAAAAGGAATTGCAAAGCAAACGATTCGAAGTCAGACGGAGGGAGGAAAGTTGGAGTGATAGCTGAGGTTCGGGGGAAGGTAAGTCAGTAGGTTTTGAAGGAATAAAGTAAAAGTGGAGAGAAGAAGAAAGAAAGAGTTCTTATATATATGAGAGGGGAGGTGAACCAGCTATCTCCCGTAAGAACCGGTCATTGTACTTTGGGATGTCGGTTACTAGACATACTTGCTCCTATTCAAGTGGATCGATCGTGTGGCTAAGCCTCTATATGCCGACCTACCCAATGTCACATACATATAAAAAAAGAGAAGAAAATAGACTCTAAACTGTATATGGTGCTAGAAGGTTTGCCATGTTTCGACCTTCATCGTATACATTTGACTTCCGATAGAGGGAACTGATTGCTGATTCAAAGCACGTCGTGTTGCTTTACATGACACACTTTGGGGGGAAAATGTTACCCGGTTGCTTAGCCCGACTACGAGATGCTAATGATAGAGTTTTTGATTGAATCTAAGTGAAACTCGAGCCAGTGAAAGATTGAACCAAATTAAGGAGTTCGACGTGTATACATCATCCGGCATGTAAGCATGGTTCGGCCTGAATGCACGATTCAGCCTACTTACATGGTTCAGCCTATATACATGGGTCGCCCTGCAAGCATGGTTCGGTCTGGTGTAATGGCGTACGCCGCTCGGTAAAAAGAAAAGTGATGTTCGGAACTCAACGCACATCGTTTGACCAATACCGCTCGGCAACCATTATTCGGCTAACGTCGCTTGGCTGAAGGAAAGAAACTATAGGAGCACAGTACATGTCGCTCGATAATTGGTGGATCGGCCCCAGCGGAATTGATACATTTGGATCGGCATCTGGTGGCTCGACATTGGGGCGTTCGGCATGAATGCCTTAGTCACATGATGCTCGACCATGAAGGGATGGCTATATGGCTCGATGGGGAAGGCTACGTGGCTCGGTGATCCCTCGATCGGCATTGAAAAGAAGATTAAGCGGCTCAACCATGGGGCATTCGGCATGGACGCCTTGGTCATTTCGGCTCCGCAAGAATCGCTCGACCACAATCGCTTGGCAAGAATCCATCAACAAGAGTCGCTTGGCAAGCACCGTTCGGCAAGGCCTTGGAATATCCGGTACCTTCGAGACATGGGCCGATATTTGCAAAAATTGAAAGAAGTTTAGAAACAATCCACTTCGTGCCTTAGACAAATATTGGTCCGGAAATGGAACTTACTCCCTTCCATCCATCTTCTCTCAAAGCCCATGAGGCAGCATACATAGAACCATTCATGCTTATATTGGGTGAAATTACTCCATGCTCCCATCACTATCTGACACATAGAGTGTGGCTCGAGGAATTTTAAAGGTGGACTATCTAATCGTCTTTTGAAGCGATAGATGTAGAGGATGCCACCGGGAGTAAGTAGCCTAAATAAAATGCTCATAAAGAGAATACAAGTGCCATAGATGAATGCATGACTATTGCGATGTAGCTGTGTCGGGGTGATCCCGATATACTGCAGCACTTCGCGGAGAAAGGAGTTGAATGGTGGAACGCTCCCGACCCAGCATATGAATTTGTTACAAGCTGTATATCCAGCTGGGGGCGGGTGAGGACGATCTCGTCCAGATGTAACTAATACGTCGTCAAAAAAGATTCCATGAGTCGAACATAGCCGACGAAGAGCGGTTTCATTAATTTTTGAAGCGTGGAAATCAATAGGATTATCTAGAATACCAGCTCCATCTATCACATCAGGAGTTGGGTCAATAGTTGCAGCTGGCGAGTCTGAGATATCCTGCGTAGTAGTTGTCTATGGATTCGAAGTTCCCACTACTTCCTATCGAGGACTTGGCTTAGGTTTATCTGAAACTGTGGTGGAGTTCAACTTCTTAGACATCCTTAACAAGCGTCAAATTTGGTTAGATACCTGTTTGAACTATACTTGAAAGACAATCGATATCATATATAACAATAATAATATATTCCCCCGTGTTGTGTGTGCACTAGTGCTACAACTGAAGTGCGAGTGCAGAATAAATTAAAGTTTAAGGCATAAATGTGTTTTGATAAAATTTTAAGTTATTGTTATCAGAAACTATTTGCTCTATGATTGACAGTAGTGGTTTTGGAGTCGGACATTGGGACCACAAAGTGCGACGATTGTCGTTCGTGTTTGTTAAGTTAAATTTGCATTTGAGATCATTCATATTGCAAGGGAGTTAGCTTAATTCAAGTGCTTGGGCTTGTATGCTTTCTTGTTTGTCGTGCTTTATCCAATTTTCTTAATGTTGGTTATGGAGATAAGTCACTCAAATGTGCCCTATGATCGAGTTAAGACACTTCGGATTACCAACGCCGACCCACAAGCTCGTTACTTCTCCGGCACTCACTCCCTCCCTAGACCGAACGACACTCGCTCCTTCTATCTAAACCGAACGACACTCGCTCCCTCCCTCTAGACCGACCGGCACTCGCTCCTTCTATCTAAGCCGAACAACACTCATTCTCTCTCTCTAGACTGAATGATGCCCTTTCCCTCTACCTCCCTAGCACTACTCCCACAAGAAATCTACCAAACAACAGACTTCGACCAAAAATACCGACCAGTTCCTACTCTCTTCTCTCTCGTTCCATGATCACTGAATGACTTCCATCGCCAATTTAGCCCTATTCATTAACTTCACAACCACTCTCCCTCGTTCGGCGGCCTAACAAAAGCCTACATCCAAAAGACTACCAATATCCTTTTCTTTTTTCTCTCCCTACCTCACATTTGTTAAAGTCTTACCAAGCTTCCAGTCTAATGCATGTTCTTATCTCCAATTCTGCCTCCCTCATCTACAATATCTCCTACTGATCCTAACCTGAAGAACACACATAAACTCTAGCTTCGTGCAAAACCTCTAATTTGGGAAGATGGGTCGAATAAGACATTCATACCTATGGGAATGAATTGAATAATATCGATTTTCATATATATATATATATATAAATCTGTGAAGATTTTTAATATGTGTTTGATTTTGAGAATATGATTTATAAATAAATTGTTATATATAGTTATATATAAGTTCACTTATACAAATTTTACTCATCGATCCAGTTCTGATTTGATTTTGTCAATTCCTTATCTATCAACTTGTCCGTTGAATTCATGCCCATCTAGCTTTGCTTTGGAATTCGTGCTTGGATTCATAACTCACTTCATTGTTTATCCTCTCTAGCCTCGAATGGTAAGCAATCACTCACGATTAACGTTCTTATATTTATTAAATTTGATTTCAGTTGAAATGACAATTGAAATATGCTGTTGTAGTTACTTAAGGTTTTATATGCTATTATTTGTAACTGTTCACCTGTGGGATATGACACCATATCCTATTGTTTATATTATATTATTATTGATGATATATATGTCTGTTATATTATTTTTCATATCTGTTGTCACTCTGCAAGTTCCCTGTTAGTATAGAATTCCCTATGGGTTGAAATGATACATACCCGAACGATCTATAGAATAGGAGAAAATCATTATGGGTTGAAATGATAAACCCAAGCGATGTTCACTGAATTGAATTTGGGATTGCGGGTTGAAATGATATATACCCCTATATATATTTAAATTTCAGATTGAAATGATAATATCCGTATTACTTGACAGTAGGATAGAAAGCTATATACAGACACCATTGGTCTATATATATAAATATTTTAAAATTGATTTCTATGGTTTGAAAGAATATATATATATGGTTTATTTAATTTGAATATAATGTATGTGAAAATGTTTTAATTTAATAAAGTATGATTTAATACAAATAATATGCATAAGTATTTATTTAAATTTTTATTTCAAAAATATATCATTATAATGATTTTATAAGTTAAGGGTGGGAAGATAAATTTGAATATATTCGAAATTTTATTTAATCCAGAATTTTGTTTAATTAAATCGATTAAAACTTATTGAATTTAAGGGTTTTAAGATATGATTTTATAACTTGGTTTTGATTAAATTAATTAAATGGATATTTCAAGTTTTAAATAAGTTGAAGGAAATATTTAATTAAATGTAATTTAAGATTATTCAAATGATAATGGATTTATTAAGTGAATATTTCAAACTAAATAATAATAAAGTTAAAATAAGATATATATGAAATTATCAATTTAGCTTTGAAAGTGCTATAATTTGGAAATAGATATATTTGAAATGGAAATGATATTTTCGTTTTGAAGTATAAATTATTTTGAAATGACCACGGGGTTATAATGACGTTTTGTTGTTAATAGCATACATTTCTACATAAGTAGATAGTTCACGGATCCTTAGAGGATGGTTATCCCAAACATCCTTTAAGTTACTTGAGTTGATATTTCACTTGAGTTGGATTTATTGATATCGTGGATCAAGGGTTGAAACTCGTTTAGGATCATTAACAAAAGGAATTGCGAAGCAAACGATTCAAAGTGAGAAGGAGGGATGAAAGTTAGAGTGATAGCTGAGGTTCGGGGAAAGGTAAGTCAGTAGGTTTCGAAAGGAATAAAGTAAAAGTGGAGAGAAGAAGAAAGAAAGAGTTCTTATATATGGGAGAGGGGAGGTGAACCGGCTACCTCCCATTAGAATCGGTCGTTGTACTTTGGGAAGTCGGCTACTAGACATACTTGCTCCTATTCAAGTGGATCGATCATGTGGCTTGGCCTCTATATGCCGACCTACCCAATGTCACATATATAAAAAAAGAGAAGAAAATAGACTCGAAACTGTATATGGTGCTAGACGGTCTGCCATGTTTCGACCTTCATCATTTACATTCGACTTTCGATAGTAGGAACTGGTTGCTGATTCAAAGCGTGTGGTGTTACTTTACACGACACACTTTGGGCGGAAAATATTACCCGGTTGCTAAGCCCGACTATGAGATGCTAATGATAGAGGTTTTGATTGAATCTAAGCGAAACTCAACCCAGTGAAATATTGACCCAAATTAAGGAGTTCGACATGTATACATCGTTTGGCATGTAAGCATGGTTCGGCCTGAATGCACGGTTCGACCTACTTATATGGTTCAACCTATATACATGGGTCAGCCTACAAGCATGGTTCGATATGGTGCAATGGCATGTGCTGCTCGGTAAAAAGAAAAATGATGTTAGGAACTCAATGCACATTGTTCGACCAATACCGCTCAACAACCATTGTTCGGCTAACATCGCTCGGCTGAAGGAAAGAAACTAAGAAGCACAGTACATGTTGCTCAACAATTAGTGGATCGGCCCCAGAGGAATTGATACTTTTGGCTCGGCATCTGCTGGCTTGGCATTGGGGCGTTCGGCGTGAATGCCTTAGTCACATGACGCTCAACCATGAAGGGACGGCTATATGGCTCGGTGGGGAAGGCTATGTTGCTCGGTGATCCCTCGATCGGCATTGAAAAGAAGATTAAGCGGCTCGGACATGGGGCATTTGGCGTGAACGCCTTGGTCATTTCGGCTCGGCAAGAATCGCTCGGCTATAATCATTTGGCAAGAATCCATCAACAAGAGTGGCTCGGTAAGCACCGTTCGACAAGTCCTCGCTCGGTAAGAATCGCTCGGTAACCACCGTTCGATATGCCTGGTTCGGCATATAGAAGTTGTCTGTTGTAGGCCTAGGTAACTTGTCCTTAGGCCTGCGTAGGAAGTCCAACCTATCTTCTTCTATAAATAGAGGGTCAGGGGCGCAGTGTAGAGGGACCTCTTTTGGAGAACACTAGGGAGACTCTGTAATTTTCAAGACTCGTTTCTTTTATGTCAAAACTTATATTCAAGTTGTTGGTGTATTGATTGTATTTGTATTCAATTATTTGAAGAACTAATAAAGATTGCATTAACGGTGGACGTAGGCAGTTACGCCGAACCACTATAATTCTGGTATTCTCGTTTTTTAATGTTCTAATTGCATTCTATTGTGATATTCCTCAGTTTTAATTTACCTTCTTTATTAATCTCTCTACATAATCTTACTCAAGGGTGTCAATGACCAATTTTGGTGCTAACACTCACCAGTAACCTATATTTACTATGTATATTCCTTGTTGTGGGTAACATCATTTTAGTCTTACCTATGACAAAGCATTGCGCACTACAAATTTTTGGACTTATATTAGCTAGGGGCTCGCGACCTCATACCAATCCCATCTGATATTCTAATATCCGAGTCATTTACATAGGGTCAACTACCCCACCAAATTTTAATTGAAAACATTTCTTCAAATCAATTTAACCCTTTAAATCATATTAAACATGGAAAATATATTCTATGCTTTACTCAAATCACTATGCCATATTGTATATACTTTACACAAAACGCTATTGATGAAAACAGTTGAAAACTTTGTTTAAAACCTTTCGAAATCATTGAAGCTATCGCTTCGAAACTTTATAAGCCTTAGACATCCTCTTTCCAAAACTTTTTAATTCTTTCCTTTTGAAAGCAATTGGAAATCGTCCATTTAAAATACTTTAAGTACCTTACGAAACCATTTGGGAATCTCTTGAAACCTTATTTTAAACCTTTCGAAAGCATTAAAGTCCTTTACTACAAATAAACCTTTTGAAAGCATTGGGTTCAACCAAAACATGTGGAACAACCTTTCGAAACCACTCGAAACCATTCCTTTCGAAACCTTTGGGTTTAGCTTTCAATATCTCAAAAGGATCTTAAAAAGAACTAAGTCGAAAGTAACACTTTCAAAATAAATATCCTAAGTAAAGAAGTGGATGGTATCAAAACCTATCCCTTCGAAAGCATTGGAGAAACTGCTCTATTTTAAAAACAAAGGAATCGGCTAGGGCTTTTGATCCCTTCAAAAGCTTCTTTATAAAACAAAGATGCAACCTCTTTTGAAACATTCCGTTAAACATTTTACTAAGCCGAAAGCAATCTTGTTCGAAAGCATTTCTTTCGAAAGCTAAGCAGGCGCATTTCCTTTGAAAAGAAGAACAAAGTTTTGACCCAGTTCGAAACCCTTGTTTCGCCTCTATAACTTTCGCCTATCTCCAAACCACTACATACCAAGGCTTTTGATACCATATGTATTGGATTTAACTAGGATGGAGGTGCGAAAGTATGAAGTCGAAGGGTAGCTATCGAAAGTAGCGAAACAGCAAAACCTTTGTAAAACTAATCTTTAACTTTAAAAAGTAATTTATTTTCAACTAACATGCTTTTTTTGTCAACATATGATTGGTTGCTAATTTCTTTTCCAAAATATATTCTAAAAGTGCTGCAGAATTTCAGAAGTAAATAATTTAAAACATTTGCAAATTGCCCCTTCTCCTTATATAAATATATAAAACAATTAAGTCTCATACCTTAAACAATTTTATATACTTATTAAAACACTTAGGAAAACTCTAACAAAATTCTCATAAATCAATGTTAATATGTTTTCTTACATATATAAATTTCTGACCCAAAGGTAACATATAATAGTTCTAATTAATTTTAAACCCAATTAACCATTTCCTTCACTAGAAAATTCATAATAATTCCACATTAATTCAAATAATTATGAAATTTGAAACCTATCTCTAAAATATTATTTCTCACCTTATCTCAAAATCACAAGGCATTTGGATATCATTAATTGTTTTTCAAGTTAAACCACATCATAAAATCTGTATGAAAAAGCATATATCATCATCAAGAGTGTGTGTGTGTGTGTTGTGTGTATACACACCTAAACAATCAAACATGGAATATCATTTGCAAAACAATTTTGGATCTCAACTAAAACTGAAAACAATAAAAATATGAGATGTGTCCTATTATTCACCTTTAGCATGTGATGAAGGATTTGGGATTTGATCTTGGATTAAGTTGATTAGACTTCCTTCTTTTTATTCTAGCTTTATCTTCTTCTTATTTTCCCTTAATGGTGGCCGACCTCGCTTATGTTTTGGTTTTGTTTATGAATGTGTGAAGTGAATGTGCACGAGGGTTTAGGGTATAAGAATATAGCTTATTCCTATTTTTCCCTTGTCTAATTTCCCTTAATATTTCATTTTAATTTCATTTAGTTCATTGGTTAACTAGGCACGGCTACCCTCTATTGACAAAATCTCAATCCCTTAATCATTTAATTATTCTATTTAACTAAATAAATGTCTTTAATAATGTTAATCAAAATTACGGTTGTTACAGACTCCCCTTCTTAAAGAATTTTGTCCTCAAAATTATGGTAAGGCACTCATCAAAATCAGTCATAAAGGTAAAACATACCATGGAACAAATCAAGATAAGTGTCTCTAATCCTGCTCTCAATTCCCTAAGTACAGTCTCTCTCGTCGTCTCTCCACACTGGACCTTAATTAGACTATCTTGTTCCTTAGCCTCTTCTTATCTCTCGCGATTATATGAAATGGCTTCCTAACTACAGTCAAGTTCGGTTGCACTACTAAGTTCTTTAACACAATTGGTGCCATAGTAGTCTCCGGGTCTCGAATACACTTCCTTAGGTGGAAATATGAAAAAAATTATGGATTCCTGCCAAACTGTTTGGTAAGTCTATTCTATACATGAGTTTCATGATCGTCTCTACAATAGGAAATGGTCCAACGAATCTTGGTGTCAATTTCCCTTATTTCCCAAATCGAATTACACCTTTCATGGGTGATACCTTGATGAAAATACGATCTCCTACCAAGAACTCTAAGTCCTTCCGACTTCTATCGGCATAACTCTTCTGCCTAGACTGAGCTTCCTTTATTCTAGCTCGAATTAACCCAATTTTTTCTGTAGCTTCCCTAACTAAATCTGGACCAAGAACTAACCTATCCCTGGTTTCTAACAAACAAATGGGAGATTTGCATGGCCTTCTATATAAAGCTTCAAACGGTGCCATCCCCTCTGATAACTGTTATTATATGAAAACTCAATTAAGTGTATATGGTCTCTACATGATCCCCCAAAATCTAGCACATAAGATCATAACAAATCTTATAAGACTTTGTTAATCCTTTCCATTTCCCATCTGTCTGTGGATGGTAAGCAATACTTATCTTGAGCTTGGTACTTAAAGTATCCTGCAGACTCTTTCAGAACTCGTTAGTGAATAAGGAATCTCTATCACTTACTATACTACAAGGAATTCCATGAAGTCTAACTATATTCTTTGTAAATAACTTAGCTGAAACAGGTGTTGTCCTGGTTGACTTTACTGGAATGAAATGGGCACTGTTGGTTAACCTGTCCACTATGACCACATGCTTTCATTTCCTCTATTTTATCTTGGCAAACGGTCTATGAAATCCATCGAGATAGAATCCCACTTCAATATTGAAATATCTAAAGTTCTGAAGTTATCCACTTGCTTTGTGATGTTTGGCTTTCACCTGTTGACAATTCAAACAATGTTTCACCCACAACCCTAAATTTCTCCTCATACCTTTCCAGAAGAAACTACTTTTCATGTTCTGATACATCTTAGTTTGTCCTGGATGAATGGTGAACTTCGAAAGCTGGCATTCTTCTAAAACTTCCTTCCTAATATTTCCTATATTTGGAACACATAGGCGTCCTTTCTTTCTCAACCATCTATTTTGGTCAAGATTGAAATCTTTCAGGCTATTGCTCCCTATTCCATCCCTTAACTTTCTGATTCATTCAACTAATAATGGATCCTCCTTCCGCTTGGAAGCAATCTTTTCATCATTACCAGTCGAACTTCTAAACATGACAACATAACTGTTTCCTTACTAGATCTAGCTTTTGATCTCCATTGCATTCTGCATGTCATGCTTCCAATTCTTTCCACTCACCGATCATTGCCAACACTACCTTCTGATGTTTTCTGCTAAGTGCATCCGCAAACTTGTTGCCCTTTCCTGGTGTGTACTCAATACTAAATCATAAGCCGCTAAAATCTGTAACCACCTCCGCTGTCTCATATTCAACTCCTTTTGAGGAAATGAATATTTCAGCGACTTATGGTTCGTATACAATTCAAATTTCTCTCCCAAAATGTAATGCCTCCACACCTTCAATGCAAAAATAGCTGCAGCTAATTCCAAATCGTGAGTCGATACCTAACTTCATGCAGTCTAAACTATCGAGATACATAGGCAATCACTTTACCTCTTTGCATTAACACAGCTCCTAATCCTGTTCCACATCCATCCGAGTGCACCACTAACTCTTGATTCCCCTTTGGAAAAACTAATATAGGTGCTTTAGTCAATAAGTGTTTTAGCTTTTGAAATGCCTCCTCAAACTTATCACTCCAGACAAACTTTACATCCTTTTGCGTTAGCTTGGGCATCGGTGCCGATATCCAAGAGAAATCCTTAATGAATCTCCGATAATACCCAGCTAATCCAAGAAAACTCTTTATCTCAGCCACTATCTCAGGTCTCCTCCAATTATTGACTGCATCGATCTGAGTCAAATCTATAGACAGCCCTTTCTATGAGACTACATGATCAAGAAACTTCACTACCTTCTTCCAGAATTGACACTTTGAAAACTTCGCCTTTAGTTGATGCTGCCTCAGCACTCTAATATGAACTTAATGTTTCTTTTGTCCTTAGAGTATATCAAAATAGCATCTATGAAAACCAACATGAACATATCCAAGTGCTCTCAGAAAAATCTGTTCAACAAATCTATAAAGAATGTTGGCACAGTAGTTAGTCCGAATGGCATTACTAACCATTCGTACGATCCATATCTGGTTTTAAACATCGTCAAAGGAATACTATCCTCTGCACTCTAAGAAGATGAAACCCTGTTGCTAAATCCAACTGAGAAATACTTTGGCTCCACTCAACTAGTTGAGAAAATCATCAATTCTAGGTAACGAATATCGATTCTTTATTGTCTTCTTATGTAACTTACGATAATCGATGCATAACCTCAACAATCCGTCCGGTTTCTTTGTAAACACTATTACTTCTCCCCAAGGCAAACTACTTGGTCTAATAAAATTCTTGCCTTCCAAATCCACCGACTGTACCTTCAGCTCGCTCATCTCGGTAGGTGTCATTTTGCTTGGCGGTCTACTTACCGATTCTGCTTCTTGTACTAAATCTATCTGAAACTTAATCCCTCATTTCGGTGGCAATCCTACTACAGGTTTAAAGACATCTGCAAATTCCCTAACTATGAAAACTTGATTCAACTTGTCTTCTACCTCCACAAAACCCATCAAAGCGTTAACCTCATAACTACAGTTTTCTATGGAGTACACAACTTGGTCACTACAAACAGGGTGTCTAAGCGGTATTTTCCTATCATGGAAAAATATCATAGCATCGTATTTACTTAACCAATCTATACCAAAATAATTCCGAACCCAATGAACTTAAACATATGCAAACTGCAAACAAGTGTATAACCTAACAATTCAAACTTTAAGTGGTCACATCTCATCCCAAGAGTCGCATAACCTCCTATCGGATTTGCAACCCTCGAGGAAGTAACTAGGTATGAGGGTTCTAGGTTAAGCTTTTCAACCAAACAATGAGATATAAGAGAATGCGATGCACTGATATCAAATAGAACTCCAACTTACATACCATGAATCATAAGGAAATTCCCAACACAGCCTTTCCCTTATCCTCTGCTGTTGGCCTCGAGATAGCTGGCTCCAATGCAAACACGTTGCCCTTTCCATCCTTGTCTGGCTCCTTGCACTGGTCCTTATAATGTCCAATTTGATCGCAACTGAAGCATGTGATATTCTTCTTCCCGATCATCTTCTTTCCATCTCCGGAGCAACATTCATTTGCGAAATGCCCTTTCTTATCACATTTATAACAGATAACCTTTGCCTTTCCTTTCTTAGTAGCTTTAGCCTTCTGAGCTTTATTCTTGTGGAAAACTTTCTTTTCTAACTCTTGACTCATTGAACTTACTTTGCCTTATTTCTTTCAAGAAAAGCAAGCATCTCTTCATTCCTTAAGGCCATCTCAACAACAACATCACATGGATCTTTAATATGCAATGATTTGCCTTAGCATGGTCAGGTTTCAACCCTCGAATGAACTTTTCCTACCACTTAATAACAATATCAACCATAGCATAGCCATATCTTCCTAGCTCCTCAAACTTGGTCGCATACTCAAGCACAGTCGTGTCTCCCTGCTTCAACTCAGCAAACTTCCAGAGTAGAGTGGACTTCGCAATCTTCGACATAAACCTCTCCTCCAACCTTCTTTTGAACTCAGCCCAATTCATAGTCTCCTCATTAACTACAGTAGTAACACTGTTCTACTAATATAGTGTTGCCCCTTGTAGCTGTCTAGAAGAGAGTCTACTCCTCTGCTCATCATTGAGCCCCAAATCAGCAAAAATCCTCTCGCGACGAAGTAACCAATTCTCCACTTCAATTGCGTCTTCAGTACCAATAAACGACATTCCTCCTAGCTGAGCATAATCTTACTCAAAATACCATAGTTATTCACCACTAGAGCTTCTTGATTTCCTTCTCCAACTACTCCAGCAGCAACTCCCACTTACATCATGTTTAAAAAGAACTGATACATCGCTCCCATGTCTACTCACGAGACTTCGATACCCACATTTGCAGCTTGTGTCTGACCTCAGTTCCTCCTAGTATTTGGTTTGGCATTTCCATTAGTTGTGGTGCTTCCCCCACTAAGTTTAACTCTTTGGCTTCTAGTTTCCATATCTACATTCGAATCTTCATAAGATGCAAAAGAATGGACTAATAGAGATGGGAGAATGGAGATAAAGCATATACTTATATATAGTAAATACAAGTACATTACGATAGCGTTATCCCATACCCCAATCTTTTCTCTACTTCCTTAGGATTATGTTTTCAAAATCATTTTAAGTTTAAAGTTTTTCATAAACCTATGCTCTAATACCAAGTTGTAACATCCCATATCTTGAGGCCTAAAGCTAAGTAATATAGATGTTGCAGTCATTTATAGTATTAACTTCCGGCGATAAAATGCGATAACGTTAATGGTATCCATAATATCAGAAGCACATGAATATGAGACAAATCACGAATTTCAAAAACAAAATTTTCGATTATATTTCACAAAATTAGATTACATATCCAATTGCATAATCCCGAACATTTCCTAGGCATTGATCAAATATAATTATTATAAAATATACCAAGAGCGACATATGAAGATGCCTCCTTAGATGATCAGAGTACTAAATAAACAAACCATCTTAATACATCACAACAGAAATAAAAACATAACAACTCCTAAATAGCTAATAATAGCCTCCTACTAATCTCTGGAAGCTCCACCTACTAAACCTGTAAATCCTCAACTCTCAATCTACACAAATTAATTTTTAGCACCCGAGAGTTTGAGGTGAAAATCATAAACTTCAAGTCAAACATAAAGCCTAGTGTGAATAATACTATACATCTTGATTTACCGATATTAAGTGAGGCCACACCACTTAGCAAAACGGGTTTTCCCTCACTAATATCGTTTTAAAAACTTTTCTTTTGGAAATTAAAATCCTACAACCAAATTGGTTAAAACAATAATAGCAATATCATGCATGTATAGAAATAAGGTAATAAATGGACTATCTATCCGAACACTATAGTTTTGTTTGGCTAACTACTAACCTTTTGTTGATTCGGGCCACCTGACAAATTAAACAAATAATCATTAGACATACTCCTAGAAGGTCTATCCCTAACTTACTTCTCATAGGGTCAACTGATCCTAATGGTTTTGCGGGCTCACCAGTAACCTATCCCTACTCCCTATATTCCTTGTTGTGTGTAATTTCATTTTAGTCTTACCTGTGACAAAGCCCTATACATTGGAAATTTTGTACTTATATTAGCCAGGGGCTACTAGCTAAAGTATATGGCGTGACGCCATACTAGACTCATATGATATTCCAATATTTGAGTCATTTACTTAACCGCACCAAATATTCCTTGAAATCATTTCTTTGAAATCGATTTAACCCTTTAATTCATACTTAAAGAAGGAAAATTTATTCTATGCTTTACTCAAATAACTTTTCCATGTCATATATACTTTACACAAAATATTGTTGATTAAAACAATCGAAACCTTTGTTTAAAACCATTCGAAATCATTGAAGGTATCCCTTCGAAACCTTTATAAGCTGCCTTAGACATCCTCTTTTCAAAACTCTTTAATTCTTACCTTTCAAAAGTAATTAGAAACCTTCCATTTAAACTACTTTAAGTACCTTTCAAAACCACTAGGGAATCTCTCCTTCGAAACCTTATTTTAAACCTTTCGAAAGCAATAAAGCCCATTTACTATAAATAAACCTTTCGAAAGCATTGGATTCAAGTAAAAACATATGGAACAACCTTTCGAATCCATTCAAAACCATTCCTTTCGAAACCTTTAGGTTTAGCTTTCAAAATCTCAAAAGGGTCTTAATAGAACTAAGTCGAAACAACGCTTTCAAAACCAATTTCCTATGTAAAGAAGTCGATGGTGTCAAGACTTATCCCTTCGAAAGCATTGGAGAAGTGGCTCTAGTTTTAAAACAAAGGAATTGGCTAGGGATTTCGACCCTTTTGAAATCCTCTTTATAAAGCAAAGGCGCAACAACTTTTGAAACCTTCCGTTAAACATTTGATAAGTTGAAAGCTTTCTTGTTTGAAAGCATTCCTTTCGAAAGATAAACAGGCGCATTTCCTTTAAAAAGAAAAACAAGGTTTTGACCCAGTTCGAAACCCCTGTTTTGAATCTATACCTTTCGCCTCTCTCCAATCCCCTATGTACCAAGCCTTTTGATACAATGTGTATTGGTTTCAATTAGGATGAGGGCAGAAGTATAAAGTCGAAAGGCAGCTGCCGAAAGTAGCGAAACATCAAAACCTTTGTAAAGCTGATTTTTAACTTTAAAAAGTAATTTCTTTTCAACTATACTGCTTTGTTTGTCAACATATGATTAGTTGCTAATTTCTTTTCCTAAATTTTTCCTAACAGTGTTGTCGAATTTCAAAAGTAAATAATTTAAAACTTTTGCAAATTGAACATATAAAACATTTAAGTCCCAACCTTAAATAATTTTATATACTTAGGAAAATTCAACAAAAATTCCCACAAATCACTTTTAAAATGTTTTCTAACAATTCAAATTTCTATCCCAAAGCTAACATATAATAGCCCCAATTAATTTTAAACCCAATGAACCATTTTCTTTACTACAAGATTCATAATAAATCCACATTAATTTGGAAAATTATGAAATTTTAAACCCATCTCTAGAATAGTATTTCCGACCTTATCTCAAAATTGCAATGCATTTGGATGTCATTTAATTGTTTTTCAAGTTAAACCTTATCATAAAATCTATATGAGAAAGCATATATCATCAACAACCATTTATATATATATATATCCACTTAAATAATCAAACATGGAAAATCATTTGCAACAATTTCGGATCTTAACTAAAACCAAAAACAATAAAAATATGAGATATAATCTATTATTCACCTTTAGCTTTGGATTAAGGAGTTGAGATTTGATCTTGGATTAAGTTGATTAGGCTTCCTTCTTTTATTTCTAGCTTTATTGTAATGGCCCAATTTTTCGTACCCTTTGAATCAACAATAAACCACACATGTCCAACTTAAATTGAACAAATAAGCAGATCATTAAGGGTAGAAAGAAAATAAAGAAAGAACAGAATATCACACAAATGGAATAACATATATTATTTCAATAGTAATCATTACAGCAGAAAAAATATTAAAATACCATATTAGAGTCCAACCTAGATTCAGCCTGGACAAGTATAAAATTCTATCCTTACAAATGCAATAGATGTAGTGGATAATAGAATACGTCCATACAATAATGAAGATCTCCGGCTCTCCTCTGCAAACTCCAAGCATTTTTAGATAAACCTGAAACAACTCGGATTTGACTCGAATATTAAAAATACCCAGATCAGGCTTGATAAACCAATGTGAAATACTCGAAATTTTAAATGGATAGATCATGACGATGATATTAAAACCTTTGAAAAGAAGGGTATCTCATAAGATTACGTCCACATATAAACACGGATGGGTTTTCACCTTATGATAACCAGAACACTTTAATACCAAAATACACTTGATATTATTTTTAATAACATTCCTTTGAAAACACTTTCCAAATAAACTTATTCAAATAAGGTATTAATACCCAAACTAAGTCTAAGGTAATATATTTGGCTGGGTCAACGAAATATACTGAACGGAATATATGATACCAAAAGGGGGTAGCTGAAATGTTTGCAAAGCATTACGGCTATTTTGGGACTATAATCAAAACTGTAAATATCGTATTGGGATTGGATTTCCAACATGATAGGGAACTAGTGGCCTTTCTCTGATCCACGCATAAAAAACATAGTTCCCGCGACGCCTTAATCGCTTTTCTCAAGCAGGTCACTTGGAATTGTACTTGCTATACTACTACTGATGACCGATAGTTCCCTGCTTTTCTCAAGTTAACCACTTTATCAAAATGAGGCAATAAATGCCTTGAGGGATGTTTTCCCCCAAAGGGCCCAACATATTGGACACCACCATAAATACTCGCTTATTTCGAATTTGTGTCTGTCAGACCACATAGTATCTCATATCATCTTTCAAGATGTGAGGGTAGTGAGGCTACGCTCAATTTCTTCAAATCCACGCTTTTCATACAAAACCATGCCTTGATCATAATAGATTCCACTTTGAATGCCATGTTGTCATTCCACATCACATGACTGATTTCTAGAAATGTATAACTTCCTGAGATCGTATGTCTTGGGAAAGGGTGTTAAGCTAAAAGAAGTTGCCTTCTCCGCCCCCAACTGATATACGTTTATAGAAACCACTCAAATGTGATTTAGAATACAATATCAGAAAAATATCCATACAAGTTCGTTTTCGGACTGAACGAAACCGAAGGCACTCTCCTACTACCACTAGTAGCGAGTAGTCCTTGCAATTCCAAAAATCTCCACAACGAGGAGACCACTGTTATAAATAACTCTATAATCGGGGCGACCCAGAGCATGTCAACAAGTAGTCCTCGTGCTATGTAGATCCTCGGTGTTCAATAATCAACATCTTCAACATGTCTTCACTTTCGAACGTATACATTGGTTCGAAGTGCTTTTCAGATAGGGATCATCCAAACCCAACCCTGGTTCTTTCGAATCCAATTATCAATTTAAAAGATGCTAAGTACATATGTGGATATCAATCATCAATTAATTACTTCATCTTTTATTTAAGTCAAATATCTGTCCTAGATATATTCTTTTCAATTTATTCCATTTCCTTTTCAAGAGTTTATGGAATCATTAAGCCTTGTTTATTAAATCATTTGATTTATTAAACCTCTTTAGATCTTGCGATAATTTCAATCATTTTATCTTTTACTTAGGAAAACCTTTCCAAATAATTCATTAAATATTAATAAAAGATTTCTTTTTGTCTTAGAGTAATTCTAAGTTAATTTGTTTTTCTCTTTGGATAATATTTCAAATTTCCTCACTTAACATTTGATCCAAATTCCTTAACTTTTAGGTGGGTCAAAAACAGTGTTATTTAAGACGTAGTTTACTGTAAAACTAAAATAAATCTTATAAACATTATTCAGTAAATGGGATCATAGAAATCATTCTAATTTTACTTAATATCAATTTCTATATTCAATAAGTGTTGTGGGCGGAATAACGGTGAAATGACCTTTTAAATTCCATGAATATGATGAGTTCCCTCTTTGGAATTTAATGCTAAGTATAAGAATATTATCTCTATGCAATCTAAGTTGTAGTTTATTTACTTTGGAGATTGCTTAAATTTTGGATAATACTAATCTTCTTTAATTTTGGAAAACCTAATATAATCTTTTAGAGCATCCAGGCTTTCCTTTGATCTATTCCACCTCTTGTTTTAAAAGAGAAAATATAGGCTAGGTAACTTTAGGTCATTGGTTGTTCCATCCCCAATCTTAGTTAAACACCTTGTTTTATCTTCACAAATCTCACAAGCGGGACAGATGTATTTGTTGTTTCCGCATACTCAGTCATTAGCTTTTATTTTGGAATTAATCATAAAGATTCCAAATTATATTTTAAATGCTTAATTTTCCTTTAAAAAATATTCATACATGATTCTAGGAAATATCATTAAATTTAAACCTTCTTTTTGAAAAGTCATAGCAAAGGCAGCAGAAAAGTACGACGGAAAGTGCTTTATAAGCTTATTTGATTTAAACAACTTTTTGATATTTGAAAATTCATATTTTTCCACTTCAAATCTCTTCTAAATTATTAAATAGATTTATCAAAAAAAAATTCATAATTAAAGACATTCATTTAACAGATTTCATGTTATCATCACTTAACTGCAATAGCATGATTTTTCTAGAAAATTGATTTGGACATAATTCAAAATATACTTAATGAAATCTTGATTTTATTTCTTCATTGAAACTATGGATAAAATAGACTGGATAATTTTAACTCGAAGAAGGGCATCTCAAAATATACTTAACCTTCTTAGAATATTTAAAATCATTAAGAGGCTAAATAACTTCTATATATATAATTGTATGGATTTAATTCTGATTTGGTTAACTATGGTTAGTTACTAATCATTTCTCATATAATTTATCAAACAAATTATCAACCATATAAATACTTACATAACCAACCGATTTATAATAAAGTTATCTAACATTTAATCATTCAACGTATTTAAACTTTTAAATCATTATACTTGAAACAATTTATGGATTTATTAGTAAATACGAGTACTAACTATTAGTTCCACTCCACCAATCTTTTTCGTAGACTTCCATTTTGATTCCAACAACACCTCCCTATCTTTTTCTAGCTTCGGAGCTTCATGAACTTGCTTTCTTCCTTCCAAATAGTTTGGCCTTTCCCTATTCTACCTCTTCCTCCATCCTTTTTTCACTTCTCACATGTTGAACCATGTTTGATGACGACATAAGAACTTTGGCAAAGTTTGATGATGTTTGGAGTTGATTTGATATTAATTTAGGAAAAGTTATTGAGGAAAGAGAAGAAGCCATTAGAGAGTGAACGAAAAGCTTAAAACAGGAAGAAGAAGATGGAAATTTGTGTGAAGTAAAGTTAGAATGGAGATAGGTATTTGTAGGAAAAAGTTTGGAATAAAATATTAATATGTAAAATGACCAAAATACCCTTTACCTACTTTTAAGAAACTTTATTTTTTCCAACGCTTAACATCACATTTGAAATCATATTTTATGTCACTTTCACTTAAGGAGTAAGAGAAGTAAAGTAATAATTATGTTTGGTTTGATTTAACATGTTTTGAAATTTTGTACTTACTTTTTCTTAGTGAATTGTTAGAATTTTCTAAGTACGTTTAGTAAAAGTAAACTTGATTAGTGAATTAATTAATATTTATACTATTTGAGTATATGTTTCTATATAAGAAATAAATGTGCAACAACATTGCGACAACTTTTAATCGAAAAAAACATTGATTTTTGACAAAATCTTTTACGTTCACAATTTAACGTTTTTGTTAAACTATTTATTTATGTAGACCAAAATTGAAAATAAGTTTTTCATCGTATTCAATTAATTAAAACAAGTTCACTTGAGTTATAAAACCATATTTAGTAATATTAAAATCTAATTGTAAAAATACGACGTTGATTTGTCAACGTGGGACAAAATTTGTCAATTTTTATAAAATACTTTTATATGTTTATAAAATCATTATAAATCAAATTTCTATTATTATCATATCATTATTTAACCATTAAAAACCGTTTACAACAAATTTTCAAATGTATATTAAATTTTATGGAAATACGGCTCTTGTAATTTTGTCAATTTTTTGATAAAAAGTCCCAAATCATAATTTACTTCTAGAAAAAAGTTTGCCATTCTTATTTATCACATGAATTATGATTATTTAAGTTTACAAATTCTATATTTTAATATTTAAAATCAATTAAATATCTAATTTCCAAAGTGGTAAAATTATGGGTCGTTACATTTATCTTCTTCTTGTTTTCCCCTAATGGTAGCCGATCTCTCTTATGTTTTGATTTGTTTATGAATGTGTGAAATGAATGTACATGAGGGTTTAAGGTATAAGAATATAGCTTATTCCTATTTTACCCTTGTCTAATTTCCCTTACTATTTCATTTTAAATTCTTTTAGTTCATTGGGTAACTAGGCATGGCTACCCTCTATTAACACAAAACTCAATCCTTAACCATTTACATTATTTTATTTTATTTTATATAACTAATTAAATATCCTGAATAATGTTAATCAAAATTAGGGTCATTACAGTTATGCACTACAGCTTTACTTCATTGAACCTGTCAAGTAATTCTACAGGGTCTCACCTAGTCTCCATCTCACATTCAAACATGTCATTAAATTCCTCGATCGCTTTATATAAACTCTGAGTTGGTTTTTAAAACATTCCAATAGTCCAGTCCACCTGTTGATTGACACATTCTTCAACCGACGAAGCCACATCATTGCTAAGTCTATCAAGTACAATGGAAAGCATCGTCTTATCACTTCTTCCAAAGCACCCAACACTCCCACGTGTTGTATATATCTTGTTAAATGAACAGTCGGGTTTATTCTTCCATTATACATCTCTAGCATTGGTAGCTTAAAATCATGTGGTTTCCTAGCATACGGAATACTTGAGGTAAATGGATCTCTATTTCCAATCCTTGGGTCCACCTCTTATCTCCTGTCTTATCTTACTGGAGATTCTATAATTAATGTTCAACAGAAATCTCTAAGTCTCGGGCATCCTTATCTTTGATATTCATCCTACACCCGTTCCTACGAGGGATTTCTTGTCCTAACCTTGTGGATGTACATTCACATTATGGTTTTCGTTTTGGACTTTAGCATTACCCGTTGTTGGTCTACTAACTTGCCTAAGGCATAGATCAGCTGCACTCTTGACCATTGTGATTGGTATCGATTTGATTGTGATTGGTATTAATTTATATCAGTGAGGGATAGGGGTTAGCTCCATTTTGTGATACTTCATTCCCTTGTATATTTGCTCCGCCTTTCGATCTTTGATTCTGAGTTCCAACTTCTCTGCTCCTCCTTTTTTGTTTCATTCTTTTGAAAAATATAGTAAGCATATCTTCTTGCAACGCCACCAATATAGTTTTCATCTCTGTTATCACCCCTTCCATCTCTAGTTTGGTAACATATATAGAAGGTGAATTTGAACTTGAGAACTTGACAGCCCCCATATCCTTGTTGACTTCCTACAGCAATAACTCTTGTAGTAAGCCTCTTTATCATCTCCAAATCACATATCCAAGTCCTTCACAGTGAAAGCACCAAAAATATTTTCCTAAATATTTACACAATGCTGTCAAAGTTGATAAGATGTAAATTTGGAAAGTATGAAAACGATATAAATAAGCAAAAACATGCAATTTTATAGTAGTTTGAAAAATACTCTAGCCTTCGTCGACTTAATCCTTGTTATTGATAGTTTTCTCTCTGGAATACAATGATTACAATCAAAATCCGAGCTACCCTTTATTAGCTCTCGGTTTTATATGAGTTTTATGAGTTAATAGAGGAAGAAGATAGAGTTTTAGATCCAAAGTGCCAATCCATTTTCTTGTTGAAGTCACCTTGTTATTTATACACGATTCCGGGCAAAATTCTTATTATCTAAGCTTAAATACATCACAATCGCCAAATCCAAAAATCCAGCATAAAGAATATGCCAATTTGGAATAGTCAAATCATATCGATATCAATCATAGTTGCAATCGTTACCGATCTAATTCACTTAACGCCAAAACATCCCCCATCATATGCATCTTCTTCAACTTCCATAATTATGACCCATTTCAAGATTCATATCGGTACGGATAATAATTTTCACCAGTGCCAATCACTGTTTTGTTCAGTACCGATCAAAATTGACTTTTCCTTTTTGACTTCATATTTCTTTGTCACTTCATATCATCATTCTAAGAATGCCCATAATTTCTTGATCCATTTCAACTTTTTCTCGACGTTTAAATTTATTTAGAAGTTGCATGGTTTAAAAGTTGGATAACACTAACCAAAACAAATCAGTACCATTTAAAATTACAGTCGATACCGATCAAAATTATGGTCGACACAGATCAAAATAGTGCATTTTCAAAAATATCGAATTATAATTTGTAAGCGAACTGTGAATTAAATTAAATCTAATTGGATTAGGAAAAATATAAATTAAAATCTGCCTAAAATCAAGTAGGCAAGACCAAGCCATTTTCCCTTAACCGTTTCTTTGCTTCTTTAGAATTCTCTTCTGTCTTTGTGCATAACCCATAACCCATTATTCCCTTTCCTCTTCAACCATCATTGCTGGCCCTAATCCACTAAATCAAAATTGTGTCCTTTTAAAAAAGAGAAGAAATCACATGAGGTGATTATACGTGCCATCGACGTTGGTATGATCAAGAGGGGGAAGCAATTGACGGTGGAGATCGAGGGTACGACATGGAGCGGTGATTAGCGATGTTATGATGGGTTGTATGCATTGATGTTGTGTGCTTACATGTGATGAGCGAATGGAGGAAGTAAGGCTGTGTGGGCCGAGGCGACATGTGTTGAGACTGTGCACGACTGCCAAAGAATGGAGTAGCATTGACCTAGGTTTGTGCATTTAGGGTGCGATTTAGTCGACATGGTGGCTAGTTGAAGGAGCAATGAATCACAAATTAGGGATGTTGCTTAGGAATTTTGTGACTAAACCTATATTTACTCACACCTATGATCTAGCGTCGTATTCCCTTTATATGCTTTCAATTGATGGTTGTTTTGATATTCTATTTTATATTCTTTAATTAATTTTTTAGTGGATGATTTATGGATGAAATTTAGTGAAATTGATTGTTTGGTAAATTGATTAGGATTGATTGATGTTTGGATAGTTGATTGATTAAATTGGATGAAACTGAATCACATATTTTGAATCGATTTTGTTGATCTATTGTTGTTGTGATGGGATCACATTACTAATTAATTGGAAGGGTATTAATTGATTAAAATGGAAGACTTTGAGAAATAAAATATTTCAGGAAATATATAGTGAAGTTTGCAATGATTTTCATTTACTCTGGAAATATTATTAGCGATGTTAAATTATTTAAGTTAATTGTTTGAGTATTCTATAAATAGAAATTATTTGAAAAGTGATAATTTAAGGGATTTGATCAAATAAGTAAATTTTCAAATATTTATATTCATATTCATTTATCATTGATTATAAAGATATTTGAATGATTTTTATAAAATAGTATTTAAATTTTATATTACAATGCGAGTTGTTAATTTTATTTGAATGTAATAAATGTGGAAGTTATAAATAATATTTTGAAGTAATAGTATTATGAATTCAAATTTATTTATTTAGTGAAAACTTTCATTTATGGAATTTTAGTTTGTGGCTTTTGGGAGATTGTTTTTAATTGGAATCCTTAAAAAGCAGAATTACTTAAATTTGTGGTTTAAATAAAATTATGAATTATAAAACTTATTTAATATTATTTTCAATTATTAGGAAATTTTTTAAAATAGCATCAATTATTTTTTAGAAAAAGTTTTCAGGTGATTTGGAATTGAACTAAAATTTATAGATTTTTTGGTAATGGAATAATAGATTTGCGACCAATTGTATTGAAATAGAAATGGATTTTGAGGAAAGATCGAAAATTATACAAGTTGATTACTTTAAATCAAGAATTCATAATGATTTTGGGAAAATGTGTTTTTGTACCCTTTCCAGATCAATAAATAATAGAATTATGTGTTTTGATTGTTGATATTTTTGTGCAATGAGGAATTAAAATAAATGGAGTAATAGTACCGTTTAGGATGGGGCATTTGATAATATTTCTTTGGTTATTCTATAGATTTGTTATATAGAATAATTTGTGGATAAGGAGTACAATTCACAAGAATTAAGTAAATGGGTGAAGTACAACAGAAGGTATGGAACACATGAGCTGATATTTATTTGATTGCTTTCTGTAAGTAGATGTCACTCTAACAGGTCAAGTATACGGGGCATTATATTTAAGTTGATGGTCATTGAGAGTGAATAGGTTGGTGGCCATAAGACTGTTCATTTATTGTGTATACTCTTATTATACATTGGGGAGTAAATTAAATCGACTAGTACCCATCCTAGTGGCTTGATTGTGGATTCGTTCTCCGAATTCTTGACACGTGTTGATGTATATGGAAGAAAGCTATGGCTGAAAGCCACTGCCTCTGTGTTACTTAGGCCAACAGTTTATTACCATTAGGGGCACTTGTAGGGTTGTCACCGACGCATAGTGTAGTCTTGAACTTGATGGATATTGGGTCACGATGGTCGTCAAGGTAACTAGGACTATAGGAGTAGTGTTGAGAGTGTATGAGGAAGGCTCCTGGAGCAGGCTAAGAGTCGTTAGTCTCCCATCTAGTTATTGTTGATTGGATAGTAGGAGATGCTATAGGCACCTACTTATTTACAAACATGATTCATTGTGTTTTACAACTGAGAGTCGATTCGATTATTTGTCCAGACTAATGTTGAAATATATATTGTGAGGTTGAGAGCACATAGAAATGAGAGTCTTGATGATTATCCATGATACTGAAAATTGAGTCGAATGATAGACGTCTTAGAGAGCGGATGATTATTTCATTGGCTGAGAGAAAGTTACTTACTATGAGATTGAAGGTCGAGATCACTATTATATGGTTATGATTTTTTTGACTATTTATAAGGTTGAGAGGCTTTGTAGTTATGTATCTCATACACTTCGATTATACGGCTATTGAGGATAGATAGAGATGTTGAGAGCATAGAGTTGGACCATGTATCTAATTTTACATGGTTATCTGAGAGATGACCTAGCTACAGAGGGTATGCGATATTTACATTCCATATATGTTTGATTTGGCTAATTATTATATGTTATATATATATATATATATATTTCAAAAATAAGATGGAACCTGGGTATGTCTACATTAAGATTGTCTAAGAGATAATCAAGGGCATCGCTAAGAGCAAGTACTTTTGTATTATTGATGTGTTTTATACCTGATGATAGTTACATTATGTTGTATCACCCACTTGATTATATGCCCGTTTAGTGTGTTAATTGACTTTGCTTCAAAAAGGGTTTTTCTTTTGTGCATGGTTTTGATATGTGTTGACACTTAGGATATGAAAATGCAACTTTTGTTGCATTTGTTTATACCATGTCAGTTGTTATTCTATATCTACATATACTTTCTATACATAGTTTGACCCTTGTGTTATTTATATAATACTCAGATCAGTCTGAGACATTTCAGGTTCAAGGACAAATGACAAGTTTGTGGATGTTGGGCATGGACGGAGGATAGAGTATTTGTATATGGTTTATGTATTTGTATTCACATGTATTCTTGCGTTATTGAGATGTGTATATTGGACATGATATGCATTTTTGATGTCAGTGGGTATTTTAAATTTTTTATAAATCCACTTGGACTCGTGCGTATTTATTATTATATGTTATTACTGCATTGATGACTCTGAGATCTCTATGATTAATTTTATATTGTGCATTGTTTTATCTTGGAAGCATACATGCTTATTACTTTGTGCCGATACTGTATATATATATATATGTGTGTGTGTGTGTGTGTGTGTGTGTGTGTGTGTGTGGGTTGATTATGAACTTTGAGATACATACCAGTGCTAGCACAAGGGAATATTCACGTGTGCACTCCATACAGCCTTATTCTCCATATTATCAAATAGTATTGCCCGATAATACTCCTGGATAGTATGGGTATAAAGGTGGAGTGTTACAATTTGGTATCAAAGGAAGTTTAGAATAATGCATAGTAAAAGAGACATGATCCTTGGCTTAGTTGAAACTTAGAGTCCCTGTCTACGTGGATGTGTGGTAGATTGCTATTTATATTCAAGTGATGGTAGAAGAATACGATGATTACTAGGGTAATCATCTGGGGTCATACTTGTATTTTTCTTAGATTATATAATATATTTCTTTTGTCTTTTTTGAAAAAAAACTCTATGTAGGAAATGGAGTAATTGTTGAAGTTGGGAAGGTAGAAGTTGTTAGCTCGACGAGTAGTGTCGATATTAATGAAAATGAATAAACCTCTGTGTCGCTTGAATATGAATGAAGAGATTTGATAGTGACTAGAGTTGCATAGTAAAAACTAATTGATAGTTTTCCCCGAGACGCTTTTGTTGGAAATGTATGTATTGTTATATAGTGCTTCTTTGATATTATGAATGTATGATTTATGTAGATTGCCTTATTGGGTATGGTTGCTGAATTGAATATATATACGAATTTTAAAAATAAATATTTGTATACAAACAAGCACATGATTTAATAAAAATATGAATTGGATTTGTTAATGTGATCGAAAATCATATTTTCCAGTGATATTTGAGATTTTAGAAAGAAGAAATAGTTTGAGATAAACTGAATATTATTTTGAAAGGAACTGAAATTTTGGATGATAAATATTAATATTGATTTTAGAAAAGATGGCTTGAAGATGGAACAATATTTTAAAGAAAGTACATTCTGTGATTGGAACATTTCTGATTAAAGGTCCTATTTTTGCAAGATATTAGAAATGTTTTCTTTTTACAAATAATTGTTTTTCATATGAAATTATTTAAATATATTTATTTAAAGAAAATTTTGAAGCTAATTTCATGTTAACTTTTCTGTTGAGTACTTTAACAATTTTGATCGATGCGCTTGATCAACGTTATCGATAGGGATTTCTAAATAATAGAACATTACATATGGACACAGAATTTTGGAAAGTAATATAGTGTTTTGGGAAGGAGTAGAATATTTGAGCAATCTTTAAAAAATAATTTTTTCGAGGAGTTATATTTGAAGTTTTGAAAAGATAGCAATGCTTTGGAAAATGGAGAATTATTGTTTTGAAAAATAATAAGCATGTATTTTCCTATAATTAGATATTTGATGTGATGATTACAGCCATTGAGTATTAGTGCACAACTGAAGTAGATGGCGAAGTAATGTTGATTACACGATCAACACTACAGCTAATCGACGAAGTGAGCTGCTAGAAATACATGGTGAGGCATCATCTATGTTATATATATATTAAATGTTTTATGTTGTTATGATTGTATGTCCGCTATGTAATATTTTGATTGCGACTTGAATAAGTGATTACGAATACATTTCATGGTACGATGATTGAGGTATAAAGTACGTATATACAACTTTTCAAAAATAAAAATGTAATAAATATTTTGGATAATTTTACAGAACCAAAATAATTACTTGGAATGGAATGGAATCTCGTAAGTATTGAAATTGGACGTTTTGGGGTAAAGTGAATTTTTATAACAAGCAAAACTATAAATATATATTGAATTTAAAATATAGGTTTTGTGGGAATTGCAACGCCTTAGAATTTTTGACCTAGAAAATTCAATACTAATACGTTCACTGTATAGAGTGCCGAGCAATCGAGTGCCGGCAATCCCAGATAGTTGGGGTAAAGAAGAAAAAAAGAGGTAGAAGAAGAAACAGAAAACATAGCACAGAATCTCACAACCGAAGCGGAACAAAATATAATATACAAATAGCAGCATTTACACAAAGAAAGCTGTAAATGTCAATTTATACAATATATCAAAGTACAACCATGAACAAATACATTGGACAGTTATAATAACTTGTCCCTAAATCCAGTCTAGACAATCTTTACTTCGCAGTGGAATATAATCAATATGTCACCGCCATCTAGCTCGTCTCCTGAGCTCCAGAACGTCCTAACCTGAAAATCTGCAACACTCGGTCTGACCTGAGCATTACAATAAAGTAACACCCGAGTCAGGCTGGAAACCAGCGTGAGTAACCCATACAACTTGAAATTCTAAAGTTATAATCCTCTTTGAAAACCCAGGTAACTCATTCATCATACGAATTTATCTTGCTATAGCCAAACACTTATTTCACAAAATAATATCTCGGTACCGTTACTTAGTTTAAATGGCCAAGTTTACTTAATTTATTCCATTCCAGCCTATTTGATTCAAAAATCAAATCTATAAAGAATTATAGTAGTTACTAATCAAAGTGGTTTCGGATATCGCTAATATCCGACCCGATTTCTTCGAATCCAATGCCATCTTTTAAGCCAAGTTATTTAAGTGAAGACAATATAATTTAAATTCAAAATGTCATATTCACGCAGAAATTTCCATCACAGATATCTATTTAAACAAATGTCTCACATTTTCAACTGTTCAATCCAGGATGTCTCATATCCTAGAATATCCCAATCAACATACTAGAGATATTAAATTAATCCAAACATTCGATCCAATTTTGGTCATTCATAGGCAAGATTAACTAGTCACACCATTTCCAATTAATTTAAAACAAAATAAATTAATTACTTATAAATCCCGCTTAATTGTCATTAATTTATTTATAAGATATTTATTATTTTATTTAAATTAACATTTGGAATTAAATAATTATTAACATATAAAATAACTTAAGACCATTGATTAATTTAAAGTTTAATATATTTCCTTAATTATCCACTTAATTACATCATTTAATTTTATTTTAAATAACTTAGAAATTAATTTAAAATAAAATTAACCAAATATATAATTACCCTAAATCAAATAAAATTAAGTTCAAACATTTTACTTCAATTCTTTGTTTTGAAACTTACTTTTAAGGTTGTTCAAAAATTTACTCTTTTTGAAACTTGGTTAATTCATTAATTTCCTTTCGAAAGTACTCGGGCCCGAGCCCAAAAATCACGATCACTTACTCGAGCCAAATCCACACTACCTCGACCTTTCTTCCTTCTTCCTCTCTTCTCTAATCATAACAACAAACCCACCCAGACACAAACTGATATACGTGCACGTGCCCACGGAACCAGAGCTACGGCGATGACCATCGACTAGTCACCAAGTCGCTGTCGACCTCACCGTCCACTTCAGTCACCCAGAAACCCAACACTAACCTCCCATCGAAATCGAACAAGCGAGCAACAACAGGAACCAAAACCGATCGCAACGCACCACCACCTCTGACCACCATAGACCCCGTCATCACGCTTGGAGACTCTCTAGACCACCCTCTTCCTAATCCCCCTACTTCGGCCCCTTCCGATGCCACCTTGACATCGCACAGGCCTCGTAATGGTCTTCGACTCGAGCCTAACCTTAAAACCTACATCATTGTCTCTACGACGCTACGGAGACCAAAAAAATCACCAACCGTTTTTCCCATACTCCTTGACCCTCGAGCTACCTCCAGCAACGATTACGACACACCACCATCCTTCGATCGCCGAAAATAACCCAAAACCCCAATTTTCGATCATCTTCAATTTCTCCTCCAATCCTAACTTAAAAATCACAAAACTTCCAACAAAAATCATCAATTTCAATGACGAATTCAATCATGTATGTGAAACGTGCAATTAAAACAGTTGATTTTCTAACTTGGTTTGATTTTTATTGTAAATTCCTTCTTTCTAGATAAATACTTGATATTCTCACTTTAAAATGTTTTTAAAAATAAAATTTAGCTAATACAAACATATTCCCTTTAAACATCATAGCCAAGTGATTGAGCGAAGAGAATTTTTTTTTGAATGAAAATTTGAGTCTGTGATAACAACCAGAGATATGCATGTATACGTACAGTACATTCAACTTGTATATATAGATAATCATACTATTTCATTCATGAAAATCAGATTCGAGCCACTTCTACCATCAAATCTTACATGCACATGGAAATAAAAGGGGATTTGGTTTTAACAATGTTGTTTACTCACCGTATAAATTTGAACAGAGAATGATTTTGAAATCTAGAACGGCAACTTACTTTTGATCTGATCTTCCTTAGATTTGGGTTTGAATTGCTTTGAAACTTTACTTTGTTGCAGATGAAAACTTGAAGTATTTTATTTGTTTCTCTGGTTTTTGTTTTGGTTTCTCAGTTTTTAGTTTGTTTGTTTTTAAATGAAAGAAAGGAAAAGAAGACCGTTTGATATAATATACAAGAGTGTATTAAAATAAAGAAACAATTTGTTTTGACACTTGTACACAAGATCTCTTTCTAGCTTACAAATGTCCATATGAAATATTTCATCTTTAATTAGGCTTTATATTTTTATATTTCCTTTTTATTTATCCTTATTTGAACTTTAAACTAAGACTATTAATACTTTTAATCAATAACTAAGTACATATACTAGTGTTTAAAATGTAGAGTTTTCTAAATCTAAATTATTTTTAAGATATTTATTTTGAATTTCAGATCATAGTTCTATTCACAAACTATATATATATATATATATATCTAGATACCTTACATCCCATAACTCAGCTATTCGACTTATAAAGTTAATATCCCAAAGTTAATCCAGTTAATTATCCGATTAACAAATGTTAAAAAAAAATCCAGTTTGTCACATTCCTCCCCCTTTAAATCTTTTCGTCCTTGAAAAGGAACAAAGAAAGAATTTTAATTATACTTTTAATTATCAGCTAAATTATCCTTTAAACATTTTTAGCTTTTTACTCTTTTTATTCTAAAGTTTCAAGATACTTTAAAATCTACATAATATTGCCAAAATAGCTTTATAAAAATACTTTTTATAACTCGATGTCTCAACAAGTCCATCTTTGTTCTCATAGAAATTCGGTCATAGTTGATCAGGCGTAGAACTGAAGATCTATAAGTACTTAGTAGACTCGTTACGCCCAGTGAAAATATTTGGAAAAATTTTGTGAAAATGTAACGACCCGTAAAATTCGATGATTAAAATGAGTTAAATTAATAAGATTTTTTAATTAAATTTAGAAAGAAATAAAAATCTTATAATTCATATTCGAGCGAAAATTAGATGTAGCAATTGTAATTAAAATCAACAATTTAAAATAAAATTGCAATTAATTGAAATAATGTAAATTGTCATACTTGGTTATAAGTTCAATATAAGAAACAAATGAGAATGTTGAATTAGTGAATTATTAATAAAAATATTAACTAGAATGGAATACAAATTAATATAAGAATGGAATTCAAATTAATTTAATAATGGAAAGTGTAAATTGTTGCATTTGGGTATAAAATTTAAAATAAGTAAATAAAAGTAAGTATTTAATTTACCAATAGAATAATAGATCGATTAATAGTAACTGAATGTAAATTTAGGCAATAATGGTAATGCAAGATAGACAATACTAATTAAAGTTAGTAATAATTGAATGGAATACCAATTAATGAAATAAATCTAAATGTTATGTTTGGCTATAAATTGAACATAAGTGAATGAAATTTGTAGTATGAAGATAAATGGCAACATTGATTTGTAAGTAATAAAATCTTATTAATATGACTAAAGGATTAACGGTAACGATTTTTGTATGTTACCTATTTGTAGCTGGTTGATTTTAAATTGGAAATCACTTACAAAAATTATAATCTAATATTACGTTAATGTTAACTAAGGTAATTATCAATAAATTGAATGAAATTCAAATCAATGGAAATAATGTAGATGTATACTTAGATACAAATTGAATATATGAAAACAAAATGTAAGCATTGAATTAAATTAATGAATTTAAATTATAATCAATGGTCATTGAAAAATCAATGCTCTGTAAGTAATTATAATGTATGTTGTTGATAATAAACGTTACTTTAATGGTAATTAATATAATAACGGAAGTGTGAATTTAAATTTAATAGAAACGTAAATTTATTTTAAGGTAGTAATTGGTGAATTGGGGAAAATAGTTCAAAGCATGTTAATTGATGAATTAATAAGTAATGTACGTAAAGTAATAAACTGGTATAAGAATGGAATTAAGGTAAATTCATTTATTGGTTTTAAAACCTTAATTAATGTGTTCAATTGATAGAAGTACACATTTAGAAATGTAATTTTTATTTAAATTAAGATGTAAATAGGCGTATATTAATGTAATGAAATAAATTTAGTGTTATATATGGAATTATAATCTGGATTGATAAGTAACAAACTTATAGATGCAATTAAAAGCAAATGGGTGGCATTAATATATGCTGCTTGTTTAATTACGGTGTTAAATAAACATTGGTAATCAATTGTAATAAATCTAATTTTAACATTTTGTTAATGTAAATCAAAGTAAGAATCGAAAATAATGTTAATTTTATTTATAAAAGGACAGTTGGTTGAATAAAAGGAATGCAAAATGAAGTTTTGTCAATATATTAGAGTTTAGTGTATGATAATAATTGGAGTAATTGCAATTTAATGAAATTAAATCTCTAATTTTTGCTTTAATTGAAATCAATATGGAATGTAAGAATATTAAGGTAATAGTTTGTAAATCCAATGTTAATTTTATCCTTTAGATAATGATGAATTGAAAAATAGAATGAAAAATGAATTTAATAGAATTTTTGGAAATTAAATTTATAATTTTGAATTTAATGAAATTGAGGATTAATATTGAACTTTATAAATAATCATCTCTAAATTGACATTTAAATTTGTTAAATCATTGTAAATGATTGAGAGATCGAAGATGAGAAAATTTGTCAATTATAGAATTGAAATTTAGGATTTGATTTAATTAATTAATTATGAATTTATTTAATTAATGGAAAAACAGCCATTTTGGCCACTGATTCGGATTTCGACGAAACTAGTTTCATCGGATCCGTAATGGTGAATTATTATAGGGTTTCAAGTTTCTTAACGATCGGACTTGTCCTTTGATCGTACGGGCTTGAAACGCCTTAAAATCAATGAAATTGAAATCAATTGAAATCAATTTGGGAAAATTTGATTTTCGCATAACTTCTTCATACGATGGAATTTGGACTTGAAACTTGTTCCATTGCGTTTGAAATATTTAAAAACGCCTATTTTGATATATGGGTTGACCCAATTTCGTTCCGAAGTCAGAACGGGCTTTTTGAGCCATTCATTGTTCAACGCGTTTTTAAATCGGGTCCATCTATTCTATCTTAACTTTATCTATAAATACCCAGTTATAAACCCTAGCCTACCTCTATTTCTCATTTGTATGTGCATACATTTCAGCTATCTCTCCTCCTCAATGGTAGAAAAACAAATTCTGGATCCAAATATAATTCCAAATCAAATCAAAAGCTAAAATTTCAAACTCCACAATATATGCCAAATTTTATATGAATTCGAAGCTCTCGATGGACGCATCATAGAACTGCAATTCGTTTTTGGTTTCGAATCACCGATTGTCCTAAAATCGCAAGTCAAATCGCGGCCGTTCGTTGATGTTCGACGATCGTCGTCCGATCGACAAATCAACTTAGAGGTTTTGTAGAGAGTGCTGTGGGGAGTGCATCGGTGTCATTCGTCTGGGTTTTTAAAGGTCAGATCGACGAAAGAAATTCGATTAGGGTTTTGAACCCTATAGCGGCGGTTGTGTTTTTAATCGGCCAGGGGAGCCTAGGGTTGATCGGTGGCAGTCGCATAGTGGTAGGGGCGGTCGGAATTTGCCTTAGGCGTGGTGGACGTAGCCACGAAGGCCGGCGGTTGAGTGGCGATCGTGTAGTCGCGGCGGCAGGGAGTGGCTCGCGATTTCTGTTCACAGGCTAGGGTTCTCGATACTGTTGCTTTGTGATGACGTGGTATACGTTACTTTTATTATTTACTTATTAATAATCATATTATAAATCGTTATCGTTCAAATTTTCTTAACTTTTACATACGATGTCAGATTTATGCGTGGTTTTCTCTGCTAGGTTCGTATTGAAATTCCAGACATTTTGGCGCTGGTTTGGACGAATTCTGAGACTGGTCAATTTTTGGGTTTAAATTGAAAAGGTGGGTGTTTTAACCCACTCACAACTTCTAAAAGTTCTTATGTTTGTTAAATTTATTTAGGATGTGATTAGAAATTTATTTATGACTATTTTAGCGTATTTTTAATCATCATCCCAGTTAAATTGAATATAATTGAATTAAATTTTTATTTAATTTATTTATTGCATATAAACTACGAGTTAAATTTTCATTTAATTTATTATTGAATATAAACTGCTAGTTGATACCTATTTTTTATTATCAATTATATATTGATGTTATTGATTGAATTGGATGATGATTGTGATTAATGGTTGATGATTGATATTGGATGAATGGATGTTATATTTTATATCGTTATAAACTGCAAATTTTTATACACTTTATTTCATTCGGGATTGCGGTTTGAAATGATATATAACCGCATTTTTATTTTAAATTGCGAACTGAAATGACAAATATCTGTATCACTTGACCATATGATAGAAAATTATATACAGACACCGTTGGTCTATACATATAAATATTGTGAAAATGATTTCTATGGTTTTGGATAGAATTATACGGTTTAAATAAATATTGATTCTTTTTGATATTATATAAAAATATTTTATATATAGTTAAATTATGTATTTAAGCTATGTATAAATCTATTTAATGACAATAAGTTAAAAAATGGAGTTTGATTTATTAAAATAAATATGGTTAATTATTTAAATCATATTTTTATGTAGAGGTTATAATGATTTAAATAAATTATGATTTGGAGGATAAAATATGAAATGGATGTGAATTAAATTATTTTAGAATTTTACTCGAATAAAATTTGAGATTTTATGAAATTGAATTTATTTAAGGATTAAACCAACAGGGTTGATGTGAAATTTATTAAATTGGATTTTAAAAGGTATAATTATTATAACTTGATTTTTGGGTCTGGGTGAATTAAATGATTATTTCAAGTATAGCGAATTGAAGGCAATATCTAGTTATTTGAAATTTGAGTTTTATTTAAATAATAAGGGGTTTATTATATAAAATATTTCAAAACTAAATAATAGGAAATTTAATTGTTGAATCGAAATTATCAAATTTAGTTTTGAAATTTTGGAATATTTAAAGCCTTGAAATATATCGAAATTGAAATGTTTATAGAAATTGAAATGCTTCGAAGTTATGAATTTCATAGCATTATGTTTTAAAGGTGTTAAAATTTCAATTTTGGTTTTGAAGTATAAAATTTGGAAGTGTTATGATTTTGGAAGTGTTATGATTTTGGAAAAGGGATATATATGAAATAAAATGATATTATATTGACTTGAAATAAAAGGGATATCATATTGATTTGGTTTTTAAATTGGAAATGATATCGTATTTATAGGATTTTGAAATAAATATTATATCATGGTTTTGAAGTATAAATTATTTTAAATGACCGTGGTGTTATAATAACGTTGGGTTGTTAAAGAGACCGGGATCGGAAGTTGTCATACTCTCTACCAACTCCGAAAACCACTTTAACAACCGTGTACGCGGTGGAGATTCCAAAATGAAGTAGGATGGTGGCGGCGTTTCCTTTGAGGTAAATACATGGACCCGACTACCGTGAGTTGGCATAAGGTGGCTAAAACAGGAGTGATTGACGGGCTAATGAGGTAGCACCTTTGATCGGACACATCCTTTCGATATTATACTTTGACTTTTGGATTGATTCGGTGGCCACTTTTGATTTTCTTTTTTAGGGGTGTGGCTCGAGGTGGGCGGTAGCTGCGCGCTACGCGTTACCACCGGCCCGGAAGCGTAATTGGTATATCTACCCTGGCATTGCCTAGTTGTGTCGTGTCACCTACCCTAGCACGCCTTGTATGAGTTTATTTTTCTCCCGTAGCCCGTGGAGTATTTAGGGTAGTCTCCCGATCTGGAGATGCGCTGATACTGGATGGACTACTGGGACTATAATGTGGTAAGGGCTATATGGGTAACCCCTTAATGCTATTTAAAAGTAAGTTTATTTTACTAATAGACATTATTATAATAGCGAAATATTACTACATGGTAAATAGTTTAACGGATCCTTAGGAGATGTGAATCTCGAGCATCTCTTGAGTTATTGCACTCACGTTAGACACTGGATAGGAGATGTCAAATCCCATAAACATCTCTGTCGTCGTTCCGCTCATATTGTTTATTGTTGATTTAACTTACATAAGATCTTTTAGTTCTGACTCGATTGTTTTGTCTTTCAATTCGCTTGGGTCAGCCTGAGCACTTCAGGATTTGAAGACCTTTCTTCTGGAGGACGATGACGAAGATTTTATTACTATTATATATTATATTAGTCCACTGCATCAAATTTGTTCCGCTACATTATTAGTTGTTTTCTCTAGCATGTGTAACTCTGATACGTATTGTACAAATATAATCAAATATTTTGTAAACAGCTTCATGAACTGTATATTTGATTATTATATTTTATCATTCCGCTGCAAGATTCTGTTTTGTTTTATTCTTTCTTCTTTTTCTTATTTACCCCATAACAATCCGCCCTTCTGTATGGTTTAAATCTGATGTGTGTGGTTTATCATCGATTTAAAGTGTACGAAAAGGCGGGACGTTACAGAAAATGTAGAAAACATTTTTGTGAGAATGCTTTGGAAATCATCACCCCCTCCATGTCGTAGTTAGCCCGATGATTACGTCGCCATCCCGACAAAACCATAGAAAACTGTAGGCATCCGCGCCTCTCGACACCATGGAAGCGCCACAGATCGTAGCTACACTCAGGGTTACGTTGCCATCATGGAAAAAACCATGTAACTGTAGGCATCAGCGCCCTCGAATTTCGCTACCAAATGAAGCTTCACCACAGAGACCACATAGATTGCAGACTACATCAGTCGAGTCTCAATGTGGCCTATAGGCACTCACTACCACACGACTTTCGCTATGTCTTCATAGATCAAAGTCTACCGATGTTACGTCGCTTTCCCAGCGAAATCAAACATAGACCTTAGGCAATCACTGCCCCTCGACTTCCGCTATGGAATGCAATAGATCGCAGTTACATCAAGTTACACTGTCGTCACTACATAACCCCAATATCACTATAGCCATCAATGCCCTCGACTTTCGATACCCCAACCACAATCCACAGGAACTACAGTTTATTCCGGACATCCTATGGAATCAAAATTTAGAACCCCCCTTAAGGCTCAAGGCAGAACCACCCCATGGATCTCCTACTATAAGTTTCAACTCTAAATGGGAGCACCTTTTTCCCCAAGCATTCTCAAAACATTTTATACTATACACATAGTATTTTTCAAATCATACTCTTATATGCATCACATATACATCTCATTTACATAAAATCGATATCTCAAAATCGATAGCTTCCAAACTTGCCTTTCCAAATTCCCAAAATTGATTTTCCAAAACCAAAAGCCTTTCAAAATCAATGGGTTCCAAAAACCCTTTTCAGTTCCATTCTCATAAAACCATTTATGTATATAGATATATATATATATATATATATATATATATATATAAGTTTATTCCTTCCAACTTGAAAAATCTTTGGATCACTTCCTACCTATATAAATGTCTTTTTATACTTCAAATATTTCAAAGAACTTTTCTTATGGTTATAGATTTAACAAGGAGAGTTTATCATATATAACAAATATATATACATACTTCATTTATGCCAAATCAAATACTCAAGTTTGATTTCTTTTATAAATTTATTTAATACCTTACTTACTCTTAATAAAGTGAATTTCAATTATGGAGGTATCCAATTTCCACTTTTATTCATCATATATTTCAAAATATATTTTTTCGTTTTAAAAATCATTTTTACATTTATTTTTCAAAATTTTCAATATCTATTTCATTCAAGCATGTACGATGTGCATATATCATCCATGCGTAGTATCAAATCCGATCGCTCACCCGATCTCACAATTTCACTTTCGAACTCGTCCACCAGACTTCCTAGTGCTGACTCAGATCTGTTTTTTTGATCAGAAATCGTGTAACGACCCAGAATTTTTAATAATTTAAATTTGAATATTTAATTAATTTTAAATATTTATAAGTGAATTTTTAAGTCAAATAAATTTTTATTTGAATTTTTGGATTTAATTGAATAATTAAATCGATAATTTAATATGTGAAATTATGGAAATAATTAAAAATTGAGTTAAAAATGATTGTAAATAATTTGGAAAATTTTATTTTATCATACTGGAGTTATAGAAATATTTTAGAACTTTTAAAATCGAATTAAAAGTAAATTTGTGAAAATTGAATATTTTAATATTTAATAATCGACTGTAAAATAGTCAATTTTTGAACAGTCTCAGAATTGAACGAAACCAGTTTCATTGGATCCGTAATAGTTAGTTATTACCGGATTTCAATTTTCATGTCAATCGGAGTTATCGTTTGTTCGTGGCAGCTCGAAACGCATCGAATTATTTTTAATTTAAATTTGGCGAGTCAAAATAGCCATTTTTCAAAAAGTCTCGGATTTCGACGAAACCAGTTTCATCGGATCCGTAATGTGATATTATTTTAAGGTTTCAAATTTCAAGTCAATTGGATTTACCGTTTGTCCGGTACAAATTAAAACGCCTAGAAATCGGTTTAAATCGGTTTAATTTAAATTGAACGTTTTCAGCCATAACTCGCACATACTTCCGAATTAGCTTCCGAAACCTATTCCATTGTGTCCGGAACGCGGGATAAACCCTAGGTACGCTGGTTACGGCGTCTAAATCGGAGTTCGGAATTCCCGGGATGAATAGTGTCGCTCGTTCCTTATAAATAGACCCACCTCTTCATAATTTGCTAAAATATTCACTAAAACCCTAATTCCTTCATGTAGCCGCCACCCCCCTGTGAATGGCCAGAAATGCTCCCATCTTTTCCCCTTTGATCTCTCAATCCATCAAGTTTTGGCTAAAACATTCAACTACAAAGATGAAGATCACAACGAGAGCTTCGATGTGAACGGTGGAGATCGCGAATGGCTTCACGGATTGATGGGAAATGGTGTAGGAAGTGGCCGGCCTGCGCACGTTTTTCCATGAGAGAGGGAGGGCCGAGTTTGGGGTCCTTGGAGCCAGAGGTAGAGGATGTCGAGAGCTTCGCGATGGTGGTTGTGTGATCGAGTATTGTTGAGCGTGGTGGCCGAGATCTTGAACCCTAGTTCAAGCTATTGGGTTGTGGTGAACGGCTCCAACCTGTAACTTGCGTGCGTGATGAGAGGGAAGATGAAGTGGAGGGTCCAGATGCAAGCAACATGAAATCTATGGCCCTGATGCTATGTAGGTTATAAAAATTATAATAAGGGTGTAAATTAGTTTGTTTAAATACGTGCAAACTTGTAAAAATCATAACTTTTTCATACGAGGTCGAAAAAATGCAAACTCAGTTGCGTTGGAATCGTATGGACGAGCACTACGCGATGGAGTTGGTTTGGAGTCATTTGGAGTTAGTGAGAATTTCGGGTAAAATTAAACGCGCGTTTAATTTTATTCGAAATAAAAGCTAAAACGGAAATTAAAACCAAGGTGAGAACTTCTCACTCAATCGAATAGATTTCGATTTTATTTTAAATAGTTAGATTTAAAATATTTGAATGCATGTTTGAATGATGACTGTAAATTATTGATTGTTAAAATAGACATTATGCGCCGTTAGTAAGCGGATGTTATTTAATATAAACATATACCGCGAATATTTCATAAACAGTGAAATTGGTATTATATATAATATCAATATATATATATTGGCATATGTATATATTGCAGTTGTTGATTTCCCGCATTTTTTGTTTAGCGGATGAGACCCTATTACGCCGTTATTAAGCGGATAATATTTAATAAGAATATGTACCGCGATAATTTCGTACTGGAGCGAAATTGGTATTGTGCTAATGTTTTTGGATGCAGGAAACAGGTTGGAGGGATCCAACTGGATTCCTCAACAGTATTTATTTAATTTCAGATATTTTGATATTTGATGGATTATCATATCGATATATGATATCGTTGTTGTCGTGATTGACTATTTGGTGTGTAGCATCATTGGACCCAGATTTTGGGATTTTAAAATGATTTTAAAAGTGATTTTGAAAATATACTATATTTTTGGAATTGATCCATTATAAATAAATAAACGTTATAATTTTTAAAGTTATAAAAATTATGGTTTTTGTGAAATATAGTTAAAAAGCTGATTTTTAGAAATACGATTAAAAGTCGATTTTTGAGAAATATGAACTAATGATTTTATAAAATAATTTAAATTGGATTTTTGAATATATGATAAAAGTTTAAATATAGGATTTATAAAATTTGATTATTTTATAAATCGAAATGATGAAATTATAAAGGAAATTAAAAGATGTTTAAAGAATAATATTAATTGATTTATATTAAGAGATTTATAAACGGATATTTATAAATCGAAATATTGACATTATAAAACGAGTCTTTATAAGTGTTTGAATGAAGTGAAAATGAAATTCATTAATGAATGAAATTTATAGAATTATAAACTGTGAAGTTATAAATGAAATTTATAAATAGTAAGATTTATAAATTTGTGAAGTTAATTGAAGAATAGATTTGGTTAAATAAATGAATCTTATAAGTTATAAGATTTATAATTATGAAGTTTAAAGAACGATTTTATAAAATAATCGTTTTATAAGTATTTAACTTATAATATAAACATTTAGTTTATAATTGAGTTATAAACTGAAATATGTTAATAAAGGAATTTATAAAAAAAGAAGTTTTTATAAATAAATAGAAATGGAATTTATAAACGTTGTTTTATAAATCCGCAAACGACTTATTTTGATAAGTTAATTGTTATAACTTATAAATGGAGTTATATTCACGTTTTAGACAGTGAATAATCCTTTAAGTTAAAGTGAATAGAAATAATGGAATTTGTGAACATAGTATATTCACGTTTTTGAATAGTGAATAACATGTTAAAGAAAATGTTTTAGAATGTGATATTTTAAATAGAATTAAAACGATTTAACGATGTTTTAATTGTGTTGAGATTCGAAATCATAGATTTCAACATTTATTGTTGAAATAGACGTTTTCGAGAAATAAAAGGAAATAGTGGACTATAACACTGTTGTTATAGTAAATGATTTCCGAAAGGAAATGGGTTGTATAGTATTGGGATTTATATATCTATTTAATTTCGAATCCCTATACTAGTGATTTTGGGACGTTGTAACGATGTTTTACGCAACATTCGTTTTGGCCCAAATAAAAATGTTTAAGAGAATGATTTCCCTTAAAGAATGAATAATATACTTAATTCGATTTAAGTATATTGAATATTTTCAAAGGTTGAAAATAAAGAGATTTGTCGATTACTTATTTTTGATAAGTATGGAAATGTTTTCCAATATGAAGTGAATAATTAGAATTTATCTTTTTGAAGATAAATTGAAATGAATTATTGAAATCGAATATGCATGGATATTTTGAAATATAAATTCATTATGGAATTTATATGTGAAAAGTGGAATTTGTTTGAAAATAAATATTGATTTATTTTTGAAGTGTTGAAATTTTATATCTTATAAAGATATTTTGGGAAAATAAATAATTTGGAAAATTATTTGGAATCTGGTGATGTATGCATATCAATTGATAGTTCGATAACCGACTATCAGTTTTCCCTTTGAATGGGTATTTGATGTGAATTGATTGAATTTGAATGCACACTTATTTTTGAATAAGCGCTCACTATTCGGGTTAACCGGGAAAGGACCATGGGGTCGTATAACCCATTCCGAATATGTGATACGTCGTTGTGAATTGCATTTGAAGATCGGTGTTGAAGACCGGTATTTGCGAGAGCGATAGGATGACCTATCGATTGTCTCTGCACTGGGTCGCACCTGGTATAGAGATTCCATAAGTGATGGGAAATCCGATCAGGATTATGAATATCCGGATTGCAAGGACTTCGTAAGAAGTGCCTTCGGTTCTGTTCGAGCCCGGAACAGACTTGTATGGATTGTATGCCTGACATTACAATTTGAGATATAAAGCCGATTTCTTTCAAATATATTTCTGTTGGTGGCGGAAATTTATTCTTTGCTTAACACCCTTCTTTGAGACGTACGAGCTCAAAGGTTATATAGTTGAAGTTATCAGCGATATATCCCATTTTGGTAATGTGACATGCTGAGTGATGCTGAAATGATCATTGTGTTGATTATTGTGATAGGATCATTTATTTGATCGTCTATCTTAGTGATCATTGTGTTGATCATTTGTTGACCCAAAGCATGGCTTTTGTATAAAGTATGTTTTTGTGGACGTGACTTCGTCGAGCCTCACATCCCGGAAATGGTCAAAACAGGAAAGATGCGGCAAGGTTATTAGGGGTTGCTGTAGCTCCCCTTAGGGTATGTGCATTTCCTTCTGGAAAGGGGTGGTATCATGGTATGGAGCCCAGATACTTACTCATGTTGAAAACACTCTATTTATTATGGTGTGATGTTGGATATCGAGCGCTCGGTTGAAAAGGTCCTAAAGGACCGGGGAATGGCGTGCTCGTGTCAGTAGTTACCCAGTTAAGGGGTAACCCGGCCTTGTGTTGGCAGAGATCCGGTTTGGTTCTCGGGGATGTCTTTCCAGAGGCATTCTCAGTGGCAATGGGAAGTTCCTTGGCCTGACCATTTGTTGGAAATCCAATTCCCAATACGAGACTTGTACGGTTTTAGTTGTAGAACCTGCCATCTAATATGGTAGCTATTAGTAGGCATAATATAATGGTACCTATGCTGGCTAAGATTTATATTCTACTTTCGAAAGGATTTGTTCTACACTATGCACTAGTAATAATATCAAATGCTCTTTTTAAATGCGTATCAAGCATGTTTGACTATCATAAGGAGAAATCTTCTCCAAGTCTGCGTTTGCATTGTGTGTGTGGCAGGAGGTCTTATGGTAGTCTCATTTTTAAAAGCATTGCGAATTGAATTTAAAAATATTATTCTATTTTGATTTTAAAGATAAATAAACTGTTTTGAGTTCTCACACCAGTCACATGACTGACTTGGAGTTTATTGTTTTCCTTCCTAAACTCTGGGTGCCCACCAATTTCCACACGGGCAGTCAAGAGTTAGGTTTATCAGGATATTCTGGATATTCTGGAGTTGCTGGAGGCAAGCTGGATGGCATGGCGTATTACTAGTTTATATAGTATTTCTTTTTCCGCTGCACTGTTTATATGTTGTATGTAGTTGTACACTCTGATGATATGATATGATATGATGTAATGAAATGTATGTAATGTAATAACTGATATAGTTCTTTGTTTAAAGATTATTCATTTATTATTATATGTTGTTCCGCTGCGAAATTGTGAGATTCTGTTGTTGTTCTGTTGTTTTCTTTTTCCTCTATTCTCTTTTTCTTTCTATTTCTTCTATTTTAAAATTTCCTATCTTCTTTTCCCTCTATTTTTCTTTTTCTTTCTTCTTTTTCTCTCTTCTTTCTTTTCTTTTCTTTTTAAAACCCATAACATCTCGGTTTTTCGGCAACGAAAATCCGTATCGTTACATTTGGTATCAAAGCTGATGGTTAAGCGACAACCATGGTTCTGTTGGGTATAATTCATTAGAGATAGAGTCAGCAGTACTCTAGAATGAGTTTGAGTGTAATAATAGCTATGAGTGCGTATTTGTTAGTGAATATAAAATTTGTTTTATATTGTGATGATTGGTTTGTTGAGTGGCGTATGAACTTTCGTCAGCACAGCCTCGAAACTGAGCCGAAAGGGTTTCTAAACACTTGAATAGAACAATTCGGCACAATATTGATTTTAAATTGGGTAAATGAAATAATTTTGCCTTGATTATATTTTTATATATGAAGGAATAATTTTTCTAAATTATTAAAGTGTATATAAGTTGATTGTTAGGTTGTTTGAATAATCTAAATTAAAGAATAATTGTATAAGCAAATGAATTATAAGAATTGAATTATAATTAAAGTAATTTACAATTGTGAATAAACTTATATATATAAAAGTGAAATTATATGAATATGAGTTGTAAATAAAAATGAATTTAAAGTTAAATGAAAATTTACTTTAGAGTTGGAATCTGAATTTATTTAAAAGTGGGAACTTAAGTTATGTAAATGAAATTCAACTTTGTAATTGAATTGAATGAATGGATTGAATGTTAATCAATTGAATGTAATTAAAATTGATATGAAATAATGAATGAAAGTATAAATTCATTGAAATCAAATGTTATTAGAAGTTGAATAAATTGAATGAGAATGAATATAAGCAAAGGAATTTGGTTGTAACTAATATACATTGGTTGTTATATGGTTGTTAGTTGATTGTTTATAATTCATTAAGATTTAATGAAATTGAAAGCTATGTAATTGAATTCAAATGGAAAGTAAATAAATTTGAATAGAATTGAAGGTGAATTGGATTTAAATTAGTAAATGATAACTAATTGAATTGAGAAGGAATGTTTACAAAATCCAATGTTAATGAATCAAATGTGATTTGAATTGAAAACCAATTCATTAATATTAATGAGAATATAAATGAATATTTATTGATTATGAATGTTAATTGGTTGAATATATATTGCTATTGTTGCATTTGCTATGTGACTTATATAGTTATTATGTTGCTATATGTTGTATATCGATACTATTTTCATATATGCATGATTCTCATGTTGTTTGTTGAGTTTAGTAGGTGCGGATCGCGTTTGCTTCGCATTTGGAGTCGCTTTAGCGCTATATTAGCCGTATATGCTCGCTAATAAAATAATAAGGTACATATCTCGGATTAAATATCGTACTTTTATACTTTTTTCCCTGCGGGATGCCTCATTACTTGATGAGATGTATATTTGTGATATATATACTGTCATTTTTTTTTTTCGGATCGAGCCGCGCAAAGGAGACCATGGCGAATTTTTTCGAAAATTTAAGGCGTTAGAAAAATTTGAGAAAATTTGGGAAAATTTTGAAACTTTAAACTTTGTTTTAGAGTTGAAAGTTAAATGATATAATTGTTTTTGAAAAGATAACTAAGTATGATATGAAAACTTAGTAAAGGATTTATAAGAAGTTTAATTATAAATTTTGGAAAGTTAATAAATTCTGTAACCTTTCTTACTTATAATTTCGAGGACGAAATTCTTTTAAGGGGGAAAGATTGTAACGACCCAGAATTTTTAATAATTTAAATTTGAATATTTAATTAATTTTAAATATTTATAAGTGAATTTTTAAGTCAAATAAATTTTTATTTGAATTTTTGGATTTAATTGAATAATTAAATCGATAATTTAATATGTGAAATTATGGAAATAATTAAAAATTGAGTTAAAAATGATTGTAAATAATTTGGAAAATTTTATTTTATCATACTGGAGTTATAGAAATATTTTAGAACTTTTAAAATCGAATTAAAAGTAAATTTGTGAAAATTGAATATTTTAATATTTAATAATCGACTGTAAAATAGTCAATTTTTGAACAGTCTCAGAATTGAACGAAACCAGTTTCATTGGATCCGTAATAGTTAGTTATTACCGGATTTCAATTTTCGTGTCAATCGGAGTTATCGTTTGTTCGTGGCAGCTCGAAACGCATCGAATTATTTTTAATTTAAATTTGGCGAGTCAAAATAGCCATTTTTCAAAAAGTCTCGGATTTCGACGAAACCAGTTTCATCGGATCCGTAATGTGATATTATTGTAAGGTTTCAAATTTCAAGTCAATTGGATTTACCGTTTGTCCGGTACAAATTAAAACGCCTAGAAATCGGTTTAAATCGGTTTAATTTAAATTGAACGTTTTCAGCCATAACTCGCACATACTTCCGAATTAGCTTCCGAAACCTGTTCCATTGTGTCCGGAACGCGGGATAAACCCTAGGTACGCTGGTTACGGCGTCTAAATCGGAGTTCGGAATTCCCGGGATGAATAGTGTCGCTCGTTCCTTATAAATAGACCCACCTCTTCATAATTTGCTAAAATATTCACTAAAACCCTAATTCCTTCATGTAGCCGCCACCCCCCTGTGAATGGCCAGAAATGCTCCCATCTTTTCCCCTTTGATCTCTCAATCCATCAAGTTTTGGCTAAAACATTCAACTACAAAGATGAAGATCACAACGAGAGCTTCGATGTGAACGGTGGAGATCGCGAATGGCTTCACGGATTGATGGGAAATGGTGTAGGAAGTGGCCGGCCTGCGCACGTTTTTCCATGAGAGAGGGAGGGCCGAGTTTGGGGTCCTTGGAGCCAGAGGTAGAGGATGTCGAGAGCTTCGCGATGGTGGTTGTGTGATCGAGTATTGTTGAGCGTGGTGGCCGAGATCTTGAACCCTAGTTCAAGCTATTGGGTTGTGGTGAACGGCTCCAACCTGTAACTTGCGTGCGTGATGAGAGGGAAGATGAAGTGGAGGGTCCAGATGCAAGCAACATGAAATCTATGGCCCTGATGCTATGTAGGTTATAAAAATTATAATAAGGGTGTAAATTAGTTTGTTTAAATACGTGCAAACTTGTAAAAATCATAACTTTTTCATACGAGGTCGAAAAAATGCAAACTCAGTTGCGTTGGAATCGTATGGACGAGCACTACGCGATGGAGTTGGTTTGGAGTCGTTTGGAGTTAGTGAGAATTTCGGGTAAAATTAAACGCGCGTTTAATTTTATTCGAAATAAAAGCTAAAACGGAAATTAAAACCAAGGTGAGAACTTCTCACTCAATCGAATAGATTTCGATTTTATTTTAAATAGTTAGATTTAAAATATTTGAATGCATGTTTGAATGATGACTGTAAATTATTGATTGTTAAAATAGACATTATGCGCCGTTAGTAAGCGGATGTTATTTAATATAAACATATACCGCGAATATTTCATAAACAGTGAAATTGGTATTATATATAATATCAATATATATATATTGGCATATGTATATATTGCAGTTGTTGATTTCCCGCATTTTTTGTTTAGCGGATGAGACCCTATTACGCCGTTATTAAGCGGATAATATTTAATAAGAATATGTACCGCGATAATTTCGTACTGGAGCGAAATTGGTATTGTGCTAATGTTTTTGGATGCAGGAAACAGGTTGGAGGGATCCAACTGGATTCCTCAACAGTATTTATTTAATTTCAGATATTTTGATATTTGATGGATTATCATATCGATATATGATATCGTTGTTGTCGTGATTGACTATTTGGTGTGTAGCATCATTGGACCCAGATTTTGGGATTTTAAAATGATTTTAAAAGTGATTTTGAAAATATACTATATTTTTGGAATTGATCCATTATAAATAAATAAACGTTATAATTTTTAAAGTTATAAAAATTATGGTTTTTGTGAAATATAGTTAAAAAGCTGATTTTTAGAAATACGATTAAAAGTCGATTTTTGAGAAATATGAACTAATGATTTTATAAAATAATTTAAATTGGATTTTTGAATATATGATAAAAGTTTAAATATAGGATTTATAAAATTTGATTATTTTATAAATCGAAATGATGAAATTATAAAGGAAATTAAAAGATGTTTAAAGAATAATATTAATTGATTTATATTAAGAGATTTATAAACGGATATTTATAAATCGAAATATTGACATTATAAAACGAGTCTTTATAAGTGTTTGAATGAAGTGAAAATGAAATTCATTAATGAATGAAATTTATAGAATTATAAACTGTGAAGTTATAAATGAAATTTATAAATAGTAAGATTTATAAATTTGTGAAGTTAATTGAAGAATAGATTTGGTTAAATAAATGAATCTTATAAGTTATAAGATTTATAATTATGAAGTTTAAAGAACGATTTTATAAAATAATCGTTTTATAAGTATTTAACTTATAATATAAACATTTAGTTTATAATTGAGTTATAAACTGAAATATGTTAATAAAGGAATTTATAAAAAAAGAAGTTTTTATAAATAAATAGAAATGGAATTTATAAACGTTGTTTTATAAATCCGCAAACGACTTATTTTGATAAGTTAATTGTTATAACTTATAAATGGAGTTATATTCACGTTTTAGACAGTGAATAATCCTTTAAGTTAAAGTGAATAGAAATAATGGAATTTGTGAACATAGTATATTCACGTTTTTGAATAGTGAATAACATGTTAAAGAAAATGTTTTAGAATGTGATATTTTAAATAGAATTAAAACGATTTAACGATGTTTTAATTGTGTTGAGATTCGAAATCATAGATTTCAACATTTATTGTTGAAATAGACGTTTTCGAGAAATAAAAGGAAATAGTGGACTATAACACTGTTGTTATAGTAAATGATTTCCGAAAGGAAATGGGTTGTATAGTATTGGGATTTATATATCTATTTAATTTCGAATCCCTATACTAGTGATTTTGGGACGTTGTAACGATGTTTTACGCAACATTCGTTTTGGCCCAAATAAAAATGTTTAAGAGAATGATTTCCCTTAAAGAATGAATAATATACTTAATTCGATTTAAGTATATTGAATATTTTCAAAGGTTGAAAATAAAGAGATTTGTCGATTACTTATTTTTGATAAGTATGGAAATGTTTTCCAATATGAAGTGAATAATTAGAATTTATCTTTTTGAAGATAAATTGAAATGAATTATTGAAATCGAATATGCATGGATATTTTGAAATATAAATTCATTATGGAATTTATATGTGAAAAGTGGAATTTGTTTGAAAATAAATATTGATTTATTTTTGAAGTGTTGAAATTTTATATCTTATAAAGATATTTTGGGAAAATAAATAATTTGGAAAATTATTTGGAATCTGGTGATGTATGCATATCAATTGATAGTTCGATAACCGACTATCAGTTTTCCCTTTGAATGGGTATTTGATGTGAATTGATTGAATTTGAATGCACACTTATTTTTGAATAAGCGCTCACTATTCGGGTTAACCAGGAAAGGACCATGGGGTCGTATAACCCATTCCGAATATGTGATACGTCGTTGTGAATTGCATTTGAAGATCGGTGTTGAAGACCGGTATTTGCGAGAGCGATAGGATGACCTATCGATTGTCTCTGCACTGGGTCGCACCTGGTATAGAGATTCCATAAGTGATGGGAAATCCGATCAGGATTGTGAATATCCGGATTGCAAGGACTTCGTAAGAAGTGCCTTCGGTTCTGTTCGAGCCCGGAACAGACTTGTATGGATTGTATGCCTGACATTACAATTTGAGATATAAAGCCGATTTCTTTCAAATATATTTCTGTTGGTGGCGGAGAATTTATTCTTTGCTTAACACCCTTCTTTGAGACGTACGAGCTCAAAGGTTATATAGTTGAAGTTATCAGCGATATATCCCATTTTGGTAATGTGACATGCTGAGTGATGCTGAAATGATCATTGTGTTGATTATTGTGATAGGATCATTTATTTGATCGTCTATCTTAGTGATCATTGTGTTGATCATTTGTTGACCCAAAGCATGGCTTTTGTATAAAGTATGTTTTTGTGGACGTGACTTCGTCGAGCCTCACATCCCGGAAATGGTCAAAACAGGAAAGATGCGGCAAGGTTATTAGGGGTTGCTGTAGCTCCCCTTAGGGTATGTGCATTTCCTTCTGGAAAGGGGTGGTATCATGGTATGGAGCCCAGATACTTACTCATGTTGAAAACACTCTATTTATTATGGTGTGATGTTGGATATCGAGCGCTCGGTTGAAAAGGTCCTAAAGGACCGGGGAATGGCGTGCTCGTGTCAGTAGTTACCCAGTTAAGGGGTAACCCGGCCTTGTGTTGGCAGAGATCCGGTTTGGTTCTCGGGGATGTCTTTCCAGAGGCATTCTCAGTGGCAATGGGAAGTTCCTTGGCCTGACCATTTGTTGGAAATCCAATTCCCAATACGAGACTTGTACGGTTTTAGTTGTAGAACCTGCCATCTAATATGGTAGCTATTAGTAGGCATAATATAATGGTACCTATGCTGGCTAAGATTTATATTCTACTTTCGAAAGGATTTGTTCTACACTATGCACTAGTAATAATATCAAATGCTCTTTTTAAATGCGTATCAAGCATGTTTGACTATCATAAGGAGAAATCTTCTCCAAGTCTGCGTTTGCATTGTGTGTGTGGCAGGAGGTCTTATGGTAGTCTCATTTTTAAAAGCATTGCGAATTGAATTTAAAAATATTATTCTATTTTGATTTTAAAGATAAATAAACTGTTTTGAGTTCTCACACCAGTCACATGACTGACTTGGAGTTTATTGTTTTCCTTCCTAAACTCTGGGTGCCCACCAATTTCCACACGGGCAGTCAAGAGTTAGGTTTATCAGGATATTCTGGATATTCTGGAGTTGCTGGAGGCAAGCTGGATGGCATGGCGTATTACTAGTTTATATAGTATTTCTTTTTCCGCTGCACTGTTTATATGTTGTATGTAGTTGTACACTCTGATGATATGATATGATATGATGTAATGAAATGTATGTAATGTAATAACTGATATAGTTCTTTGTTTAAAGATTATTCATTTATTATTATATGTTGTTCCGCTGCGAAATTGTGAGATTCTGTTGTTGTTCTGTTGTTTTCTTTTTCCTCTATTCTCTTTTTCTTTCTATTTCTTCTATTTTAAAATTTCCTATCTTCTTTTCCCTCTATTTTTCTTTTTCTTTCTTCTTTTTCTCTCTTCTTTCTTTTCTTTTCTTTTTAAAACCCATAACATCTCGGTTTTTCGGCAACGAAAATCCGTATCGTTACAAATCGTCATTCTCCTTGCATGTCCAAAACTATGATAGAGAACTTCCAAAACCATTGAAAAATTCGTATCAAGGGTTCGCCACCAAAAATCGAGTGAAAAATCCTAACTCGGATCGATATACTATCTCAAAATTTTATGCTCGAATCTGGATCAAATCGTTATGCGAATAGAATAATATACGTGCATCATACGTATTTATGTTCGTTGATTATTAGCTAAATCAATTTCCTTTTATTCACATTCATTTTGATTTCTATTCAGTTATTCACAATTGCTTTAATTTCCATTTGGGTTATCACTTCAATTCTTACCTCAATTGGTATTTAATGACAAATAGTTTGCACTTTGTCCAGCTTGAATTTAGAAAATAGCTTTGAAAAGTGTAAGATAGCTAATTGGTTGTTAAATAGTCATTAGTTGTAAAATAGCTGTAGAATAGTTAAGTAGTTGTAACATAGTTGTAAAATAGTTAAATAGTTGTAGAATAGTTAGATAGTTGCAAAATAGTTATAAAATAGTAATTAGTTTGTAAAACAGATGTAAAATGGTTGTAAAATAGTAATTAGATTTTAGAGTCAAACTGGTTCAATTTCCTAATCTCCATTTCAACCCATCTCAATTTTCATTCCCATTAGATTGATTCAATTCCAATTCAATTTGAATTAACCTCGATTCCCATTCTAAATTCAAATCAACTCCCATTTGAATTTAATCTTATTCAACTTCGATTACACTCCCAATTAATTTAATTTAAATTCAAATTCCAATTAATTCATTTCAATTCCACCTTTGAATCAATTTCAATTCCATTTTCAAATTTTAAATCATCGCAATTTATACAAATTTCTAAATTTTCAAATGTTGATTTAATCCCTTAAATCAAATTGACCTTTAGTTTTAATTTAACAACCTAAGTCTTTAAACAATTTAATTCTGAGTTCAAATTTTTTATATTCATTTAATTACCTTTTACTTAACTTATTCCAAGGTTCGAGTACGAGTTCAAATATTTTTAAACAATTTATTACCCAATTTTAACTTTTAACTTTGAAACCAATTCTTAACAATTTCAGTTTGCAAGTTCATTTTTAACATTTATATCTTATGTTCAAAGTGATTCCATTTCCATAATTACAATTTTATTTCAAAAATCAAAATCTTTTAAATAGTTTCAAATTATAGTTTTATTTCCATTTAATTTCAGTAGTGGATAAATATTATCCATTCCACTACTCAATTCATTTAAAATAATCCAATTCACAGTTTTGTAGATTATTAATAACTACAGGATGATATTAGGATAAGTCAAAGTAAATAAACATCTAATTTTTTTAAAACACCAATGAATAGCATCCATCACCAATTTCCAAAACTCAAACCCGTTTTGAGATCATACACAACTCCCTTTTCAATTCAACCCATTTAACTTCCCTAAGTTAAATTCAATTTTTTCTTGAAATCTCCCATTTCAGTTACAAGTCCACAACTTATTTAACTTTGGGTTATTCATCTCATTCTAGGGAATTTCAAATTTAACACTTAGTATTTATTTCAAATCAATTTTGAAATTACGTACATTCCACATATATACATATACATATTTATTTATTTGCACAACAAGTCATATTTCCAATTTAAAACCATTCTTGGTTTTTAGTTCAAAACAATTTTCCTTTGAAATTTCCAAACAACTTTTGCTTTTAAACAAGATTCCTATATTCAAAAAATATTCTGAGTAATATTTTTTATTATTTCTTTTAACACTTTGAAACAATTCCAGTTGCTAATCTCTCTGGGTCTAGATTTAAATCTTCAAAATTTAAATCCATTTTAATTCATAAGTCGTACTTATCTAGATTGTTACTTCCTTAAAACATTCCATTTTGCTTTATCATTATTTATTATTAGAAAAAAAACATCCCATTATTAGATACAACAAACATTTTATGATAATAACGAAGATTATCATATTTGAAAGCCAATTCACTATATAATATCTCATAATTTGTTGGAAAATAAAATCAAGGTAATTTAATTCGACATTTTGAAACACTTCAACAAATTTCAGGATTTTTATTTCTGGTTTAAATCCATTTCTAGCTTATTTTATTTGTATAGTTCATATCATCCAATTCCAATTTACATACATACATACATACATACATACATACATATATATATATATATATATATATTACCACTTAAATTCTTATGATCTTATTCAATTTCAACAATCAACAACCAATAATCTTAATATATTATAATAATTAGAAAAATTATTGCTTTATGTACCAAAATATAAACTTATATAAAAATCATTTTTAAAATCATTTTTAAAATTATATAAGAAAATAACAAATAGCTCTCATATAATACACTCAACTCATTCTAGGGTACTACTGACCCTATCTCTAATGAGTAATCCCCTCCAAAGCCAAGGCTCTCGCTTAACCTTCAGCTTTGATACCAAATGTAACACTCCAGAATTTTCGACCCTGAAAAATCGACATTAATACGTTCACTGTATAGAGTGTCGAGCAATCGAGTGTTGGAAATCCCAGATAGTTGGGGTAACGAAGAAAAAAAGATGTAGAAGAAGAAACAGAAAACACAGCACAGAATCTCACAATCGCAGCGGAACAAAATATAATGTACACATAGTAGCATTTACACAATGAAAGCTATAAATGTCAATTTATACAACATATCAGAGTACAATCATCAACAAATACACTAGACAGTTATAATAACTTGTCCCTAAATCCAGTCTAGACAATCTTTACTTCGCAGCGGAATATAATCAATACATCCCTACCGTCCAGCTCGTCTCCTGAGCTCCAGAACGTCCTAACCTAAAAATCTGAAATACTCGATCTGACCTGAGCATTACAATAAAGTAACACCCGAGTCAGGATAGAAACCAGCGTGAGTAAACCCATACAACTTCAAATACTAAAGTTATAAACCTCTTTGAAAACCCAGGCAACTCATTCATCATACGAGTTTATCTTGCTATAGCCAAACACTTATTTCACAAACTAATATCTTAGTACCGTTACTTAGTTTAAATGGCCAAGTTTACTTAATTTATTCCATTCCAGCCTATTTGATTCTAAAATCAAATCTATAAAGAATTATAATCGAAGTGGTTTCGACTATCGCTGATATCCGACCCCGATCTCTTCAAATCCAATGCCATCTTTTAAGCCAAGTTGTTTAAGTGAAGACAATATAATTTAAATTCAGAATGTCATATTCACACAGAAATTTCCATCACAGATATCTATTTAAACAAATTTCTCGCATTTACCAACAGTTCAGTCCAGGGTGTCTCATATCCCAAAATATCCCAATCAACATTCTAGAGATATTAAAGCAATCCAAACATTCAATCCAATTTAAATCATTCATAGGCAAGCTTAACTAGTCACACCATATCTAATTAATTTAAAACAGAATAAATTAATTACCTATAAATCCTACTTAATTGTCATTAACTTATTTATAAGCCATTTATTATTTTATTTAAATTAACATTTGGAATTAGATAATTATCAACATATAAATAACTTATGACCTTTGATTAATTTAAAGTTTAATATATTTCCATAATTATCCACTTAATTACATCATTTAATTTTATTTTGAATAATTTAGGAATTAATTTAAAATAAAATTAACCAAATATATAATTACCTTAAATCAAAACAAATTAAGTTCAAAACATTTTACTTCAATTCTTTGTTTTGAAACTTGCTTTGAAGCTTGTTCAAAAAATTTCTCTTTTTAAAACTTGGTTAATTCATTAATTTCCTTTCCAAAGTACTCGGGCCCAAGCCGAAAAATCAGATCACCTACTCGAGCCAAATCCAAACTACCTCAAAATTTCTTCCTTCTTCCACTCTTCTCTAATCACAGCAACAAACCTTCCCAGACACACACTGATATATATGCACGTGCACATGGCACCGGAGCTACGGCGATCACCATCGACCACGTCGCCAAGTCGCTGTCGACCTCACCGTCCACTACAGCCACCCAGAAACACGACACTAACCTCCCATCGAAATTAAGCAAGCGAGCAACAACATGAATGGAAACCGATCGCAAAGATCCACCACACACCGCCACCTCCGACCATCATAGACCCAGTCATCACGCCTAGAGACTCTCTAGACCACCCTTTTCCTATTCCCTCTATTCCGGCCCCTTCCAATGCCACCTTGACGTCGCACAGGCCTCGTAATCATCGTCGACTCGAGCCTAACCTTAAACCCTACATCATTGTCGCGACGACGCTACAGCGACCAAAAAAATCGCCGATCGCTTTTCCCATATTCCTCGACCCTCAATCTACCTCCAGCAACGATCACGACACACTACCATCCTCCGATCACCGGAAAAAAACCCAATTTTCGATCATCTTCTATTTCTCCTCCAATGCTAACGTAAAAATCACAAAACTTCCACCAAAAATCATCAATTTCAACGACGAATTCAATCATGTATAAGAAACATGCAATTAAAACAGTTGATTTTCCGACTTAGTTTGACTTTTACTGTAAATTCCTTCTTTCTAAATAAATACTTGATAATCTCACTTAAAAACATTTTTAAAAATAAAATTTAGCTAATACAACATATCCCCGTTAAACATCATAGCCTATAAGTGATTGAGCATAGAGAATTTTTTTAATGAAAATTTAGGTCTATGATAACAACCAGAGATATGCATGTATACATACAGTACATTCAACTTGTACACACAGATAATCATACTATTTCATTCTTTAAAATCAGATTCGAGCCATTTCTACCATCAAATCTTACATGCACACTGAAATATCTGGGAATAGTAACTTGCTTTTGATCTGATCTTCCTTGGATTTGAGTTTGAATTGCTTTGAATCTTTGCTCTGTTGTAGATGAAAACTTGAAGTAGTTTATTTGTTTCTCTTATTTTTGTTTTGGTTTCTCAGTTTTTAATTTGTTTTGTTTTTAAATGAAAGAAAAGAAAAGAAGACTTTTCGACATAAATATACAAAAGTGTATTAAAATGAAGAAACAATTTGTTTTGACATTTGTACACAAGATCTCTTTCTAGCTTACAAATGTCCATATGAAATATTTTATCTTTAATTAGGTTTTATATTTTTATATTTTCTTTTTATTTATCCTTATTCTAATTTTAAACTAAGATTATTAATACTTTAAATCAATAACTATACTTGTGTTTACAATGTAGAGTTTTTTAAATCTAAATTATTTTTTCGATATTTATTTTGAATTTCAAATCATAGTTCTATTCACAAACTATATATATATCCAGATACCTTACATCATACAACTCATCTATTCGATTTATAAAGTTAATATCCCAATGTTTAATCCAGTTAATTATCTGATTAACTGACGTTGAATAAATCAGGGTTGTCACAGGAATATTTTAAAGGAAATTTTTTTCATTACAATTTATAGTATTAATGACGTTTTTCTATTATGGTGATAAAGTGATGTTTTTTATGTGGAGTGTATTCAGAAGTATTTTAACGACCTAGAATTTTATCGCTTCGATTAATGAATATTTGATAAATTTTAAATATTTAATTAATGGTTTTTAATAATCAAATAACCCTCTTTTGATTAATAAATAATGATGGTAAACTTATTTTGATAATTTGTTTACAAATATAAGTAGTTTGATGAAAATTTTAAAATGTGACTGGAAATCGTTTTTTGGATTTTTCACTTTTATCGAACGAAAGTTGTCACAGCGTTGTTGCATATACACACACACACACACACACACATATACATACATACATACATACATACATACACACACACACACACATCTTTGTACCATACACTTATAAATATAATAAGTGATTTAACAAAGTAAAAAAGGGTTAGTAAAAGCAAGTATACCTAAAAAGATTTAAAAAGGTAATTAATTAAACTAATAAACTAAGGAAAAGACCTTTCCATCTTATTCTAAGTGTAAGAATATTAAAAATACCAAAACAATTTAGGAAAAAGGTGATGTGATGGCTTACGTGACATAAGAGGATGTGTTGTCAAAATATTAAGGAGGGTTAGTTTAGTAATTTACCACTTTTCAATTTCTATAAAAAGACACACTCTTTACTTTTTTTATTTTTCAATTCATTTCCATTTTTCTATACTCTTACTCACTTTAACTCTCCACTCTCTTCACAGCTCTTCCACCTTGGTTTTATAAAGAAGTTATTTCAAAATTACTTTTTTCCCTCCTCTAAACTCAAATGCAAACTTGTAACAACCTTTATAACAAAACCACCTTCTCAAAGTTGCAAAATTTGAAGCATCCAAGCCCATTCCACCTTGGGCTGAGGGCAAAGTTAGAGAAGGAGGGGGCTTTGTGCCATGCATGAGTAAGAGGAAGGGAAGGGAGGATTTTTCTATAGCAAGGCAAGGAATAGGGATGTTGTGTGGTGTTGGATCAGTGATAGCTAGGAATATGAGCAAATTGTAGGAGGTTTGGTCGTGATAAAAGTGAGATTTCTCACTTTAGTTTGGGTATAAAAATATTGTAATAATTTAGTGTTAGCTTATAGTGTTGTATGTATGTATTATGATGTGGATATTTTTTTGTTGATTCCCACAGATGACATAAATAACCATTGTTGGTAGGGGACTAAAGCAAAAGCAACTGTCTTTGTAGAGAATAAGTCGTTATAGAAGCACTTCGAAGAACGAAAACTTTGTAAAGGGATCCTAAAGAATTCCTTGCCTTCTTGATTTTCATTTGCATATATTCTACTTTATGTAAATGTCTGTGTATGTGGGAAATGAATGTTACATAGTTATAATCGACCTACTTATTGTTGGTTTTGCGACAAATAATCATATGCTTTCATTTAAGGTGGTTTACTACCTTGTTTTCAAAAGTTTTTTGAAATGGTTTTTTAGCTTGACTCTTGATATTCAAACATTTTTGCAAAGATATGAAGTGGCTCAAATATAGAAAAAAACATGGTTGAAAAGTTATTTGAATTACAAAACAAAGTTTTAAAAGTTATGGTGCATATAAAGATAGCCGCTATGGATGTAGTTTGGAAATCCATGTTTTTAGTAAAGTCGAAAGATTGTCTACTTTAAATATTTTATAAATTCTTTTCGAGTATGTTTTATAAAAGTAGTATAAGTAACTAAAAAGGAGATTGAAGATTAAACATATTTTTAGAATTTATTTAGTTATTTAAACAAGTGGTTTAAATTGCACTCCTTTGTTTCAAAAGTCAAGTTTTGTTTAAAAGCGACCATCTTTAAGGGGATGTTCTAAATGCAAGTTTCAAATTAAGGTTTAAAGAGTTTTAGAAGTATTTTAAAATTGGAACAAAGCATGGATTACAATACTATTGTCGTAATAAAATGTTTCTAGGAAAAGGAGAAGATCATGGAATATAACATTTTATTTGTTATAGTAAACGATTTTGAAAAATTAGAAAGGAAATTTGGTTTATAACAATTTGTTATTAAATAAATTGTTTACCCTTAAAAATGGGAAGATGTTGCCTTTTTAAATCCAACTTTGGTTTAAATCAAGGATTTTGGAAAATGTTTTAAAAAAATTTAAATCAAAGACTAGAAATAAGTTCATGGAATTGGTTTTTCCAATTGTTTTAAAAAGGCTTTGTTTTACGCAAAGGATTCCTTTATCGATGACATTAAATAAAATAAAACAAATATGATAAATAGTGCTAAAATGTTGGCACGCTTACTTAAAGTAAGTCATCTAATATTTAGCACGAAAATCCAATGTAACTACCCTGAATTTTATCATTTTGATTATGGGTAATTAATTTTAAATATATGATTGATGGTTTTAAATAAAAAGGAAAGTCAACTTGTAGTAAAATGAATCTATAGGATTTTTCCATAAATTTTAATTTGAAAATTATTTAAATTGTTGTTTGACGTATTTTACGGTAAATGTTTGTATTTTTGAAATTTCATATAATTTAATAACCAGTATAATTGTTTTATGATCGTGTTGCATTGTTATGTGCAATCATATTTTTATTTCCATCGTTCACTGTCCGTATGCGAAAGGAATATTATATAGCGAAGTACCGCAAATTTCCTTTTCAAATCTTTTTCAAATCAAATCAAAACTAAAATTTTCAAACAAGGTATTAAAGGTGATATAATAGGTGGCTTGAAATTGTAGGATTGCTTAAGTAGAAAGTAAAGGAATTGTGTTTGGTTATATGTACATGACATCTCATCCTCACTTCACACATTTCTTGTTTCTCCTTCTTCTTTTAGTAGTTTCTTCTTTCTACCATAATTATTTTGTTATTTCATCTTCCTTGTGTACTTTAGAAACCAAGAAAAAATAAAGCTCCACCCATCTTAAAAATCAATATCTCATAATACAGTCAAAACTAGACAAAGTGTTCAACAAAAAAGTTGTTCGTTTTAGCCTCTCTATTTTTTAAAAATAGTTGCTCGATGTTTCTTCGAGCGAGGTGGTGGTGCTCCTCAGAAACACTGGTGGTCAAGTGTTGCTGAAAATTCGATGATCATGGAATGGTGAATAGAGGGTATGGTTACGATCGTTGGGTCGAAACATGATTTTGAGTGGTGGTCATGTAATATTTTATGGCCTAAGGTGGTTGTGGTGGCAAGATGAACATTTTTCATTCATATCATTTTTTCGATGATGGAGGCATCTAGGGATGGAGCGGTGGTGTCTAGAGTAGCGTGGGGTGATGTGGGAGCATTGGGTGGTGGTCGTTGGAAGTACGGTGGCCGATGGTGGCAGGGGTGAGCTCAAATTAAATTTTTGTTCATGTGAGTTTTGGTTTTTCTTACTACTAGCGGTGGAGGGGGAAACCGAGGTGAATGTGGAGATGCAGGAAGGTGAGGCAGTGAAGCGGGGATCTGATGGAGCTGGCGAAGAGGTCTAACTTTGACCAAGGCATTGGCAATAAGGTAATTTGCAAGCCTATACACGAATGTTTGAATTCGGAATGAATGCATGGAAATTGATGGGATGGCGCAATTGGTCGAGCTCGAGGAGTGGAGTTTGTTAGTGTGATGGTTCTTTGATAAGTGACGGTGGCGGTTGTGTCACATGCACACGTGCAAGATTTTATTTTACAAGTGATTAAATGAATTGTCTATTTTGAATTGAAGGAAGGGAGATGGATATTGTAGCATTTGGTTTTGGGAAAGTGCAAGCAGGCCTTGGGTTTTATGAGAAAATCTTATTTATTTGTTTTATTATAAATAAATAAGTTGTTAACTTTGAAATGTCGTAACTCGTTTATATTTAATCCATTTGACCCAGGATTTTTGCATTAGACTCATAATGACATCTAGAACACTGTAGTATAACTTGTTGATGGTTTGATGAACTATAAATCATAAAATAATAGTGATTGAATATAATTACGTTATTTAAAATAATAACATGGATAAATTAATTATACTTCATTGGTGATATCAATTTGCCAAAATAAAACATCGTTCAACCATAACTAAATTGAATAGGTTATTTTAGACATTTATTGAGTAGAATAAATCCTCGTTCCACTATTACATTAATCAGGACATTTATTTATATGTCAGTCAATTAATATGTGGATTGATTAATATTGGATAACTGATGCACTATTAACTATTATTTGTTGGTAAATGTACATAAATGCTTGCTTATATAAATAACAATAATATGACTTAGAAAGTTGAATTAAAATAAATGGTAGCTTATATAAGTACCATAGTGGTCACTAAGCCTCTTTTTGAACTTAAAAAGTTATAGATTTAAATTAACTTAATTTTATAACAATTTGAGGTTAAGTGTTCTCTAATTCTTAATGATGTTTAAATAATTAATCATTTTATTAATTATGTTTTAAAGTTAATTTATTATTTAATTAATGATGTTTTAAACTTAATTAATTATTTAATTAAGGATGTTTTAAAGTTAATTAATTATTTTACTAATGATGTTTAAAGTTAAATGGTTATTTATTTATGATGTTTATAGGTAATTAATTAATTTAACAAAGGTGTTTATTATAAGTTTTTTATAAATAGAATTTTGCTTAATACAAAGGAGTTATTAAAGGAGTTTATGAATTATAGTAAAAGATTTTTAGAAAGTGGTAGAATAAGTTTTGGATTTATAAAAGGATTTGTATAAAAGAGTTTTATAAATAGAAAGGAGTTTTATAAATAATTTTAGAGATTTATAAAAGAAGTTTTATAAATTAATTTGGAGATGTATAAAAGCAGTTTATAAATAAAAAATTGATTTATAAAGGGGTCTATTAATGTTTTAAAGGAGATATGAGAATTAAAGGTTAATTGTGGGGATTTAAACAAGTACTTTATTTAAGGGAAATCGGTTATCCAATAATCAATGGCCTCCTCTCCTAAATAGTTAATCGGTTATTTTGGGGATTTAAACAAGTGCTTTATTTAAGGGTAATATGTTCTTCTCTCTGAAATCAAATAATAAATGGCCTTCTCTTCCAAATCAAACATAAAATCAACTTTTTCGTTCCCCTCTCCTATGTCTGGTCCATTTCAACGTACTACTCTAGCTTGTGTGACTAAAATAGAGGACTCTCTGAAGGATGCACTTCAGATGATGACTAAAATTCAAGCGATTCAACTTTGTATGGCAAAGGAACAAGAAAAGCAAGGCAAGATTCTTAGGAATTTCCAAAAAATTATAATGGATAATCAAGCCAACCCTATCTTGATTGATGAAGATTCTTCATTCAATCAAGAGTCCAGCGAAGAAGAAGAAGAACCCATGGAAGAAGCGCACGCGGAGAATGATGACCAAGTCGTGTGTGTTGGAGAAGTGTGTTTTGACAAGAATGGGAATCTTGTCGAACAACGTGGATATTTCTGTTTCCACTGTCCAAACAGTTCGATTCATAGATCTCCTATGTTTAAAAACACACATTAGTTTCTTCTCTTTCTTTACCATTGTTGTTTATTCCTTCTTATGTTTACAACGAAAAATGTACATACAACTATATGATTAATAAAATAATTATGTTCTTATATGTGTTCTTCTTATTAATACATATAACTATACGGTTATTATATACTTAAGATAGTTAGTAGTTTAGGAATAGATTTATTATTAGATCTAAATGTTGATTATTTATGATAACACTATCATTATAATCACATAGAATATTAGAATTAGAAAGAGTTATATAGTTTGGAGTTATAAAATTTAGAGTTTGTTTTTGTTGATGACAAAGGGGGAGAAATATAAAATAGGGTAATTAGGCATAGATTAAGGGGGAGTTATTAGTTTTAGGGGGAGTTATTGAGATAGAAATAAATATTTTATAAACAAAGGTTGTCATCATCAAAAAGGGGGAGATTGTTAGTTCGTGAGATGATGGTTTTGATGACAACAACCTTAGAATAGATTATAAAATATAAATACAAACATTATAAGTTTAGATAAATATGTATATGCAGGATTTAACCATGCAGGTACCAAGAATGAAGACTGTACAGTATAGAGATTCAAGATATCAAGATTGAAGACTCATGAGTATAGAGATTATCAAGAGTTCAAGAATTGAAGTAATTTATTCTTTAATTAGAAATTTTGTTAAAACTCATAGAAAAGCACTGGCATCTTAAAATCCAATTTATTCGTGGAATGGAATCCACTTCGAGCTTGTTAAAGGAATGGTACCCTAAGTAGGATGGAACCTACGAAAAATCTAGTGGAACATTGTTTTGTATCCACTAATTTTAATTCAAATGATTTTACAAAATTATCTTGTTTTCAAAATGATTTCAAAACTTTCCTTTTAAAAAATTCAAAACCCTCTATCCTGATTTTAAATAATTTAGCCTCAAAATTATCTTTAATTTCAAAGTCAAATTATTCCTGATTTTAAATTATCTTTTAATATAATATATTTAACTTTTAAATATTTATACTTAAGATTTAAATATAAAATTATAGTTAAATTCTATATATATCATTCCCTATATTTACTTATGAATTATAACTATAGTCAAGTATATTTATAAAGTTTAAATAGTTTTAATATAAGATAAAGGTTATTTTTAAAGAAAATCAAATCAACAAAAATTGCATTGGGATGTCGACATGCCTATGGTGACCATGTCGACAAGGTGTCAGTTGGGTTCAAAATTTAAATTTCAAAAGAAGTGTCTATTCCCCATAACTCTTCACGAATGGACATGGATGTTGTTCTTCTATAAATAGGGGTTAGTTTCAACGAATTGTATATCAGATTTTCTGGTTTTTCACTTTTCTTCTTCTTCTACATTTCTTAATACATATTTTTACCATTACTCTGCCGAAGTCAACATTGAACCGAACTAAATCTTTTCTAGTTTGATTCTCCATCACTATCTCAACAAGGTTCTCGGTGCTATTTAGAGTTATAGGCTTCTTTGTAATCTATTAAGTGAAAAAAGGTGTGATAATGGCCTTAAAAATCAATCAAGCGAGATAAGGTGTGATTGTAGCCTTGGTAAATCAATTGGGTAAACTTGTGGCTCGGAAATCAAGTATCTCTACCCAGAGAATTGTGATTCTGGAGGGTATACCACGTAGCCTTGAAATCGAGGGTGTAATTGTACAATTGCTTTTGGAAGGAAATCCGTACGTGTGTTGCGGGACTGGATGTAGGGTAACTCTGAACCAGTATAAAATCCGGTGTTTTCTTTCCTTTATTGCTTTTACTTTATTTCTGCATTTGTGTTTGTTTCTGTGATCATATTTGTGTCAGTATATTGCATACATCCGTGTTCAATTCAACATAAATTCAAAAAGATTTAGTAATTCTTTATAAACACTATTCACCCCCCTCTAGTGTTAATCCTAGCCTTAAGATCCGTAATCCACATTTCTTTCAATTGGTATCAGAGCGAGGTTTTCAAAGTTTCATAATCTGATTTTTGAAATTTGTTTAAAATGGCTATATTTATTAATACTAGTTTAGAAATATTCAAATCATCATTGTTTCATGAGTCTGCATATAATCGATATTCAAATTCAAGTTATCTACCAAAATTGTTTGATGTGCAGGAATCATGTTTACGGCTGTTGAGGAATCAATCCACAATGGACAAATTGTGCAGATCAGATAGAACAAATGGATACTTGATAGTGGGTGTTCTAGACACATGACTAGCAATCCAGATATACTGAATGATATTATATACAAAGACGGAGGACTGGTTAACTTTGGAGACAATTCAAAAGGATATGCGATTGGTATCGGCAAAGTCGGTAACTCTAAAACTCCTATTATTACTAATGTTCTGCTAGTTAAAAATCTAAAACATAATCTGCTAAGTATAAGTCAACTCTGCGATAAAGGATGTAAAATTAAATTTTAAAAAGATAAATGTCACATCAAATATAATAATGCAACCATAATATTTGAGGGAGTCAGGAAAAAGAATATTTATATTCTTAGTATGAAAGTTTCATTTGATAACCTATGTCTGTGGGCAAATACAAGTGACCCTTGGATTTGCATAAGAGATTTGGGCATTTGAATTTCAAACTCTTATCTAGACTGTCAAAACATGATCTAGTAAGAGGTCTCCCTAAAATGAATTTTAAAGTAGACAGTTTATGTGATGCATGTCAATTAGGAAAACTTAGAAAAAGTTCCTTTAAATTAAAAGATATGATTTCAACTTCAAAACCTCTTGAATTACTTCATCTTGATTTATTTGGTCCATCTCAAATTCTGTAAATAAATCATAGAAAATATGTTTTTGTAATTGTAGATGATTGTTCTAGATTTACATGGACAATATTTTTGAAACATAAAAGTAATACTTTTGAATGTTTTAAGACCTTTTCAAAAAGAATTCAAAATCAATTTTCTCTAAAAATTATAACTATTTGAAGTGATCACGGTGGTGAATTTGAAAATGAAAAGTTTGAGGAATTTTGCAATAAAAAGGGAATAACTCACAATTTTTCATTTCCAAGAACTCCACAACAAAATGGAGTAGTAGAACGTAAAAATAGAACGATCCAAGAGTGTGCAAGAACTATGCTTTCAGATAGTAATTTACCAAAGAAATTTTGGGCAGAAGCAGTTGCTACCGCCTGTTATATTTTAGAAAGAATTTTAATTAGACCTCTAACTAATAAGAGAAACCTAAGGTATCTTATTTCAGAATTTTTGGAAGCAAATGCTTTATTTTAAATACAAAAGATAATTTAGATAAATTTGATCCTAAATCCGACAAAGGAATCTTTATCGGATACTCTAATAGAAGTAAAGCATACAGAGTGTTTAATTTAAAAACTAACACCATTGAAGAAACAATGCATGTTTCATTTGATGAAAATTTCAAAAATTTTGAAGATAAAAATGATGAAGAGGATTTAATCACTCAAAATCAAGAATCAATTGAAACTAATAGTGAAATTAATCATCCTAATATAAGGACTAAACTTTTAAATGATCATCCTATAGAAAATATACTAGGAGATATGCAATCTATTGCTAAAACTAGAAATCAACTAAGTCAAATGAGTAATGTAGCTTGTATATCAACTATTGAACCCAAAAATCTAAAAGAAGCATCAACTGATGATTCATGGATTTTGGCTATGCAAGAAGAATTAAATCAATTTACTAGAAATGATGTTTGGGAACTTGTTCCTAAACTAGAAAATAAAACTATAATCGGAACTAAATGGGTTTTTAAAAATAAAATGAATGAACAAGGAGAGGTAGTTAGAAATAAAGCTCCATTAGTCGCTCAAGGTTATTGTCAAGAAGAAGGAATAGATTTTGATGAAACCTTTGCTCCCGTAGCAAGATTAGAAGCCATTAGGATTCTACTTGCTTTCGCAAATCATAATAATTTCAAATTATTTCAAATGGATGCTAAAAGTGTCTTTTTAAATGGATTTGTAAAAGAAGAAGTATATGTTGAACAACCACCACTTTTTGAAAATGATAAAGTACCAAATCATGTTTACAAACTTAAGAAAGCATTATATGGTCTAAAACAAGCTCCTAGAGCTTGGTATGATAGACTAAGATCTTATTTATTGCAATCAAATTTTGAAATTGGTAAAGTAGATAATACTCTTTTTATTAAAAGAAATAAAAATGATATTCAACTAGTACAAGTTTACGTAGATGATATCATTTTTGGATCAACTAATTTTGAAATGAATAAAGAATTTTCTGAAACAATGACAAAAGAGTTTGAGATGAGTCATATGGGTAAATTAAATTTCTTTTTCGGATTACAAATAAAACAATTAGATAATGGTATCTTCATTAGTCAAGAAAAATATGCTAAAGACCTAATTAGTAAATTTGGTTTGACTACTGCGAGTGGAAAACCCACACCCATGGAAACCAATGAGTACCTTAGTAAAGAAGATATCTCGAAAGATGTAGATCAAAAATTATATAGAGGAATGATTAGATCACTACTCTATATTACTGCCAGTAGACCTGATACCATGCATAGTGTTTGTCTCTGTGCCAGATATCAATCCCAACCTAAAGGGACCCACTTATAAGCCGTAAAACGAATCATAAGATATGTTAAACACACATCTGATTATGGTTTATTTTACCCTAAAAATGATTCTTTTGACTTAATATCTTACTGTGATGCTGACTATGCTGGTTGTAAATCAGACTGAAAACGTACAAGTGAGACTTGTCACTTTTGGGGCATTCTCTGGTTTCTTGGCTTGGTAAAAAGCAAAACATAGTTTCTTTATCAACAACTGAAGCAGAGTATATTTCTGCTGCTTTGGCTTGTTCTCAAGTAATATATATGCAACAAACTTTAAAAGATTTTGGTTTAAATTTTTCAAAATCACTAACTTATTGTGACAATACGAGTGTGATAAATTTATCCAAAAATACTACTCAACATGCTCGAACTAAACATATTGATATCAGACATCATTTTCTCAGAGATAATATAAGTAAGGAAGTAGTTACTCTCAATTATATCAATTCTGAAAATCAAATTGCTGATATTTTAACAAAACCCTTAAATGAATCAATTTTAACTAAATTAAGAATAGAATTAGGTATTTGTTCTATAACTGAAATATAAAATATAAATAACAAGTATAGTTAATAATTAATATTAAAATCAAATAGTAAAAACAAAAAGGATCATGTCGACATCCCCCATATACCCATGTCGACATATAACGTTTTTAAAATTTTGAAATTTTTCCCACCAAAATTCAAAATAATTGGTTATATATTCTTCACATTTTCGAAATTTTATTCATCATTTCTGTAATCTCTCTGTTCTTCTCTCTGAAATCAAATAACAATGGCCTCCTCTTCCAAATCAAACATAAAATCAACTTTTTTGTTCCCCTCTCCTACGTCTGGTCCATTTCAACGTACTACTCTAGCTCGTGTGACTAAAATAGAGGACTCTCTGAAGGATGCACTTCAGATGATGACTGAAATTCAAGTGATTCAACTCCGTATGGAAAAGGAACAAGAGAAGCAGGGCAAAATTCTTAGGAATTTCCAAAAATTTATAATGGATAATCAAGCCAACCCTATCTTGATTGATGAAGATTCTTCACTCAATCAAGAGGCCAGCAAAAAAGAAGAAGAAGAAGAATCTATGGAAGAAGCGCACGCGAAGAATGATGACCAAGTCATGTGTGTTGGAGAAGTGTGTTTTGACAAGAATGGAAATCTTGTCGAATAATGTGGAAATTTCTGTTTCCACTATCCAAACTGTTCGATTCATAGATCTCCTATGTTTAAAGACACACATTAGTTTCTTCTCTTTCTTTACCATTGCTGTTTATTCCTTCTTAAGTTTACAATGAAAAATGTACATACAACTATATGATTAATAAATTAATTGTGTTCTTATACGTGTTCTTCTTATTAATACATATAACTATACGGTTATCATATACTTAAATTAGTTAGTAGTTTAGGATAAGATTTATTATTAGATCTAAGTGTTGATTATTTATGATAACACTATCATTATAATCACATAGAATATTAGAATTAGAGAGATAGTTATATAGTTTGGAGTTATAAAGTTTAGTGTTTGCTTTTGTTGATGACAAAGGGGGAGAAATATAAAATAGGGTAATTAGGCATAGATTAAGGGGGAGTTATTAAGATAGAAATAAATATTTTATAAACAAAGGTTGTCATCATCAAAAAGGGGGAGATTGTTAGTCCGTGAGATGATGGTTTTGATGACAACAACCTTAGAATAGATTATAAAATATAAATACTACCATTATAGGTTTAGATAAATATGTATATACAAGATTTAACCATGTAGGTACCAAGAATGAAGACTGTACAGTATAGAGATTCAAGATATCAAGATTGAAGACTCATGAGTATCAGATTATCAAGAGTTCAAGAATTGAAGTAATTTATTATTTAATTAGAAATTTTCTTAAAACTCATAGAAAAGCACTGGCATCTTAAAATCCAATTTATTCGTGGAATGGAATCCACTTCGAGCCTGTTAAAAGGATGGAACCCTAAGTAGGATGGAACCTACGAAAAATCTAGCGGAACATGGTTTTGTATCCACTAATTTCAATTCAAATAATTTTACAAAATTATCTTGTTTTCAAAATGATTTCAAAACTTTCCTTTTAAAAAATTCAAAACCCTCTATTCTAATTTTAAATAATTTTAGCCTCAAAATTATCTTTAATTTCAAAGTCAAATTACTCCTGATTTTAAGCTATCTTTTAATATAATATATTAAACTTTTAAATATTTATACCTAAGATTTAAATATAAAATTATAGTTAAATTCTATATATATTATTCTCTATATATACTTATGAACTGTAACTATAGTCAAGTATATTTATAAAGTTTTAAATAGTTTTAATATAAGATAAAGGTTATTTTCAAAGAAAATCAAATCATCAAAAATTGCTTTGTGATGTCGACATGCCTATGGTGACCATGTCGACATGATGTCAGTTGAGTTCAAAATTAAATTTCAAAAGAAGTGTCTACTCGCCATAACTCTTCACGAATGGACCTGGCTATTGTTCTTCTATAAATAGGGGTTAGTTTCAACGAATTATATATCATATTTTCTGGTCTTTCACTCCTCTTCTTTTTCCACATTTGTTAATACATATTCTTACCATTACTCTGTCGAAATCAACATTGAATCGAACTCAATCTTTTCTAGTTTGATTCTCTATCACTATCTCAACAAGGTTCTTAGTGCTATTCAGAGTTATAGGCTTCTTTGTTATCTATTAAATGAGAAAACGTGTGATTGTGGCCTTGAAAATCAATCAAGCGAGATGATGTGTGATTATAGCCTTGGTAAATCAATTGGGTAACCTTGTGGCCCGAAAATCAAGTATCTCTACCCAGAGGATTGTGATTCTGGACGGTGTACCTCGTAGCCTTGAAATCGAGGGTGTAATTTATAATTGCTTTTGAAAGGAAATCGGTGCTTGTGTTGGGGGACTTGATGTAGCGTAACTCCGAACCAATATAAAATCTGGTGTGTTCTTTCCTTTATTGCTTTACTTTATTTCTGCATTTTTGTTTGTTTTTGTAATCATATCTGTGTCTGTATATTGCATACATCCGTGTTCAATTCAACATAAACTCAAAAAGATTTAATAATTCTTTATAAACACTATTCATCCCTCTCTAGTGTTAATCCTAGCGTTAAGATCCGTAATCCGCATTTCTTTCAATTGACATTGGTGCAAGCGAGAGAGGGAGGCAATCAACGACGATGACTAAGGACACAATTTGAATAGACGACTAGCGACATCTCGATGGTTTGCATTCATTAAGGCTACTTGCATGCATGAGATGAGCGTATGAAGGAAGCAAGGCTGTACGCGTTGAGACTGCGTGCGTTGGGGATATGCATGACGTCAAAGGCTGGAGTGGCGTTGACCTGGGATTGTGCATTTCGGGCGCATATTGGTTTTTGTGTGGCTAGTTGGAGCTGCAATGAAGTACAAATTTGGGATTTACTTGCAAAATTTGGTGAGTAAATCTATATTTACTCATATCTATGATCAAGCGTTGTTTTCCCTTTATATGCTTTCAATCGATGATTATTTTGATGTTCTATTTTCTATGCTTTCATTAATTGTTTGGTGGATAGTCATCGATGATATTGAGTGAAATTAATTGTCTGGGATTGATTGATGTTTTGATAGTTGATTGGTTAAATTAGATAATATTGAATTACATATTTTGAATCGATTATTATTGTGATGAGATCACATATTTTTAATCGATTGTAGTTGTGATGAGATCATATTAGTAATTGATCGGATGGGAGTTAATTGATTAAAATGGAAGACTTTGAGAAATAAAATATTTTTGGAATAAATAGTGAATGTTGGAATGATTTTTATTTAAATTTGGAAATATTATTAGTGACGTTAAATTATTTAAGTGAATCTTTTGAGTATTTTATAAATAGATATTATTTGGAAAGTAATGATTTAAGAGATTTGATCAAATAAGTAAATTTTTGAATATTTATATTAGTATTCATTTACCATTGATTATAAAGATATTTAAATAATTTTTATAAAATAGTATTTAAATTTTATATTTTAAAGCGAGTTGTTAATTTTATTTGAATGTGATAAGTGTGAAGTTGTAAATAAAATTTTGGAGTAATATTATAATGGATTCAAATTTAGTTATTGAATGAAATTTTTTATATGTGGAATTTTATTTTATGGCTTTGGAAAATTGTTTTTAATTTGAAATCCTGATTGAAAAAGTAGAATTACTTAAATTCATTGTTTAAAGAAAATTTTGAATTATAAAACTTATTTAGTATTAATATTATTTTCAATTATTGGAGAAGAATTTTAAAAATGAATGAATTATTTTTTAGGAAGATTTTTCAAGTGATTTGGAATTGAATTGTAATTTATAGATTTTCTGTTAATGGAATTATAGATTTGCGAGCAATTTTTTTGAAACAGAAATTGGATTTTGAGGAGAGATCGAAAATTTTATAAATTGATTACTTTTAATCAAGAATTCATACTAGAAATTGTTTTAAAGGTTTTGGGAAAATTTATTTGTAAACTTGTAACAACCGTGATTTTATTACCGTCATAATAAAAAATTTAAAATAGAAATTTTATATTAAAAAAAATTAAAAAGAAAAAATTAATAAATAATAATAGTAATACTATTTTGCAAAGCAAAAGTTTTGCAAAGTCAGTGCATATCTAACCTTGCTCTTTCTTTGCTATCACTACTTTGCTGTATGTAGTTCATAGTTTTGTCTTGCAGAGTGTACAAGTGAATATGGTCCTAGTGTAAAGCAAGGTGCACCATTTTTCCACGTGATGTCACCATATGTATAAAACAAACATATTTGTGAACACTTTTGCTGGACACTACTAAGTTTAAAAAGCAAAAATATGAACACTGCTGTCCTTTCTTTGTTGATAGCACGTTTTGCCTTAAATGCTATGTACCATAGCATGGTCAGCACATCTTTATTTGCATTGACTTCTATACACAATTTTGAAAAGGAAAGTGGACGCTGCAATATTCAATTACTCAAAATTCCAGGAGATGCATCATTTTGTTCCATCTGCTTTAGCAGCTTGGTAGAAGCTTTAATGGCCGCTCACAGTTATTGCTCTCTTTTAGATCTTGGTAGTTAACTGATTTTTGGAAGCAAAATCTAGGGTGAGTTTTAAACTCACCTTTCTAATTTAACGATTTCCTCATTAATTGCGTACAAAGTGCATTCTAGCTCTAGACCTTCTTCAGTTTCATGTGTATATGAAGCAGCATCTTGACTACATATTTGTTTAGTGTGCATGTATCAGCTGAGTAAAAATTTCATTATTCTTGCTTTGAAAACGGTCCCAGGCATATTCACATATTATCAATTGCGTGTTAAGTGTATACTAAGAAAATACTGGTTTTGAAAAAAAAAAGTGTCTACATGCTTGTTCTTCTTTATATTTGCATGTATGGTTATACTTGCACGTGAGTGTCCAGACTTAGTTCATTTAGTGCGTATATTTCGTAGCAAAGTAACTTATTACTTAGCACGTATATATATGTTGAATTTAAGCAGGACTGAGCAAATCAATTTAGTATGTTGCTCGTTGTCTGATTGCTAAAAAATTTCTGTAACTCACATCTTTTTTTTTTTTTTTTTTTTTGTACTCATGCATTATACGAAAGTCAGGGTCGGGCATTTTTCAAGTCTAGTGCATTTGCTTGTGAAACTTGGCCAACTTTTTTACAAATAACACACTAAATGGAGTCGGGTTCATTTGTTAAAGCTTGCATATCAATGAGTTACGTGCATTGTTTTGCCACTCATTTTAGGCCAAGTTAGTGCATAATGTAATTCCAGTTAGTGAAAAAAAAAATATTGTGTCTAGTTTTTAGTTTCCACTTACAAGCACATAACGCAAGGAATAATATTTGCTTTACATTTTAATGAAGTGCATGTCGCACGGCATAATATTTTTTTTTACATTTTTAAAGTGCACATTTTGCAGGTTAGAAACAATCCAATCAGTGATGTTTCGAAATACTCTTCCTGCGTGTAAACTATATTGCATGTAAACCAATGCACGTCTTCTTCTTTTTATTTCTATTTACGCGCGCGTGCATGCTGAGTGCGTAAGACTTTGTCCACCTGAAGGCTTTAAGTGAAATAGTGTAATGGCTACTTTGTTTTATTTTTATTCTTATATTTTTGCGTGTATGTGTTATACTATCTAGCTATTGCATGCAAATCATGTGTAGTATTAGCAAGGTGAGGTAAGTATATACATAAACGTGTGTGTGTATTGCATGTTCCAGAGCAAACAAAAATCCAACTCAAATACACATTTGTGACGTGTCAATATGCGGAGAAGTATGCATTTATTTAGTCCATCAAATTTTTGTGGAGTTGCATTTTCACTAAAACACGAGGAGTAGCGCAAAAGTTCTAGTCCATTTTCAAATTATATTTTGTTATACGAGTTACATGCGTAAGAATGCATATAGTGTCAGGCAGTGAAAAATTTGATGAAAATAAAGTGTCGCGGTCCACTGTTTAATTTACGTTGAACCGGCGTTTCATTTTTAAACGTATTTTGTTGCCGTTATTTTTATAACGGAATTTTTATACCAGTATTATATTTTTGAAGTGCGTTGTTTTTATGAAAATTTTGACGAATATAAATTACTGTCATTTTGACTTCAGTAACCGTCAATTTTAAAGTAAATTTTTTAAGCGGTTATTCCGCAACGCTGATTTGGAATCCGTTTTTACGGTGTTTTGTGAAGCACAATTTCCTCGTTGAAATTGCTACAGATGTTACTATTTTAATCACGTGTTTTAAAAATCGTTTTAAAATAAAATTATTTTCAAAATTTTTACAGTTTACGCTTTCAAAAGAATGAGGAAGTGATTTAAACGCTTCAGCAAAATTGAGGACTATGAACCCTTACTTTTACTGATTCGCTTAGTTCCGGACTTGTCCGTTTGAAAACGTAAAATGTTATATTTACAAAATACACAATTTTGCACTTTCAAGGAAACGATGAAAAGATTTAAACGATTTAGCAAAAGTGCGGAGTATGGAACCACACTTTTACTATTTCGATTAATTCCGGACTAGTTAATTGAAATATCTGCTGTTTGATGATTTTGTTGGGCTTTCGAGCCACTCTGCGGACCTTCGGGTCATTTGTTGGACTTTCGGGTCATCTGATGGACCTTCGGGTCAATTACCAATACTAGACCTTCGGGTCACTCTGCGGACCTTCGGGTCATCTGATGGGCGCCAAAATTTATAGTACTTGGTAGGCTTCGGCCATCTGAGGTGCACGTGCGGCGTAGCTAAAACTCGCCATCTGCTGGAATCGATCCACTTTTATGTTGATTTTCTAGTTATCTTATTTTGATTTCTAGATTTTGCGACTGATGATTTTGCGACTGCTGATTTTCTAGTTATCTATTTTGATTTCTAGATTTTGTGAATTGCTGCTTTGAATTCAATTATAAATTTGAAAGTTGAGTTTGTGTATAATCTCATCTGAGATTATAAATTTGCGTATTGCTGTTTTAAATTCAATTGTGAATTTGAAAATTGATTTTGATGGAGTTTTAATTGAGATTTCTTCATTTAAACTATGCTGATCATTTATGCTGTATAGTCTCATTCGAGACTATAATTATTTATTTAAGCGTTGTTCATCATTCACTTATTTCTGAGAATAAATTAGACTGTTCCGTTTATCATTTTCTTTTAAATAATACTCGGGTTAGATCGAGTATTTCAGGGTAATCTCTATCTCTGATTCAGTGGCAGCTTCAGCTTTTGGGATTTCGCTCCATCTTTTATCTAGCCTTCGAGGAGTTCTTTTGGTTTATTGATTCTCGACTTATGTATGTTGATGTATATGTATATGAACATTGGGATCATGTGAACTAGCGATGTTTGTAGCATGTTTTCCAGACTTGTCTTCCGCTATATATATGATATTTCTGTTCTGATGTGATTATACTATCAGTGTTGTTGTTATTATGAGTTGTTCTGAATTTTTCATTAGCCACCGTAGTTTCGTTTTAGACTTGGATTGAATATATATCTTTGGGAGTAATTTACTCAACTCCTATCGATGTAATCAATACTCGTCTAAGACATAACTTACGGATGGTCGCTTCTAACAAGCCTTATTCTTCGCAATAGCAGACGTTATTCCTTATAATAACCTTTGTTATTGTGAGCATAGAGGTGGGGCGTCACAAAATTCCTTTCGAATTAATAAATAATAGAATTTTGTGTTTTGATTTTTGATATTTCTGTGTAATGAGGAATTAGAATAAACAGAGTTATAGTTCCGTTTGAGATGGGACACTTAGTAATATTTCTTTGGCTATTGTTTGGACTTATGATATAGAATAATTTGGAGATAAGGAGTGCAATTTATGAGCATTGTGTAAATTGGTGAAATACATCACGTGACATGGGATGCCTGAACTGGTATTTGTTTGATTAGTTTCGATAAGTAGATGTCACCCTAACACGGTCGAATATATGGGGTATTATATATAAGGTGATGCTCGCCGAGAGTGAGTGGGCTGAGAGCCATAAGAGTGTCTATTTATTGTGTGTACTCTTATTATACGTCAAGGGATAAACCAAATTGGTCAATATCCATCCTAGCGGCCTGATTGCGAGATCGCCCTGAATCCGTGCCACGTGTTGATGTACATTGCTGAAAGGCATGGCTGAGAACCACTGCCCTTTGTCACTTAGGCCAGCTATCTATTATCATTAAGGGAATTTGTAGGGTGGTGACCAATGCATAGCGTAGTCTTGCACTTGAGGGATATTGGGCCACAATGGCCAACGAGGTAACTAAGACTGTAGGAGCAGCACTTGAGAGTGTGAGGAAGGAACTTAAAGCAGACTTAGAGTTGTCAGTTTCCTATCTAGTTACTGTTGATGAGATAGCATAAGATGGTACAAACACCGAGTTATTCACCTATATGAGATCATTGTGTTTAGGATTGAGAAGCGATCCGGTTATTTATTGAGATCAATGCCGAAATGGGTGTTATGATGATAAGAGGACATAAAACAGATAATTCCAATGATTATCTACGATACTAAGATATGAGTGGATTAATAGAAGTATGAGAGACCATATGATTATTTCATTGGTTGGGAGTCAAGTCGATTACTACGAGGTTGAATGTTGAGATGATTACCATGAGATTATTGATTTCTTGGATTATTTATAAGATTGAGAGTCTTTGCAGTTGTGCAACCCCATACACTTCGATTATACAGTTATCGAGGATAGCTAAAGATGCTGAGACCATAGTGTTGGACCCTATACCTATTTTTACATGGTTATTTCAGGGATGACCTAACTACTAAGGGTATGCCATATTTATATTCTATATATGTTTGATTTGGGTGATTATTATATGCTATATATACTTAAATAATAAGAAGGACCCGGGTACGTCAACATTACAATTATTTGAGAGAAAATCAACGGCATCGATGAGAATATGTCCTTTCGTATTGTTGATGAGTCTTATGCCTGATGATAGTTATATTATGCTGTATCGCCCACTTGATTATATGCCCGTTTAGTGTGTTGATTAACTTTTCTTGGAAATGGGGTATCTTTTGTGTGCATAGTTTTGATGTATGTTGACGCTTGAGATATGCGTGTGCCACTTATGTTGCATTTGTTTATACCAGCAAGTTGTTATTTTGTACTAACATCTAAATTCTAAACATGGTCTGACTCATATGTTATTTATATAATACTCAAGTTAGTCCAAGACATTTCAGGTTCAGGGACAAATGACCAATTTGTGGATGTAGGACAGAGATGGAGGATAGAGTATTTGTATTCACATGTATTTTTGCATTGTGGAAATGTATATGTTGGATATATTATGTATATTTTTGACGCTAGTGGGTATTTGACAATTTTTGTAAACCTACTTAGGCTCATGTATATTTATTATTATATGTTATTGCTGTGTTGATGAGTCTACGGTCTCTAAGATTTATTTTATATTGTGTATTGTTCTATCATGGAGGCACATATGTTTGTTTCTTTGTGCTAATATTGTATATTTATTTGTGAGTTTGTTATGAATATCGAGATACATACCAGTGTTAGCCCAAGGGAATACTCACGTATATACCCCATACACCCTTATTCTCCATATTATCCAACATTATTACAAAGTAATACTCTTGAATAGTATGGTTATAGAGGTATGGGGAGTTATAAGATTATCTACACAAGATCCCTTACGGGAAAGTATCATGTGCAACCTCTTGGCTCGCACAACCTGTTAACTTCTTAACTTAGAATTTATAGGGGGTTTTTTGTAACTACCCGAAATTTTCGACTTCAAAATTTCGAAACGAATACGTTCACTATAGTAGTGCCGAGCAATCGAATGTCGGAAATTCCATATTGTTAGGGAAAAGAAGAAACATAAAATAACAGCATAGAATCTCACATTCATAGCGGATTATAATATAATATCCAATAATAGCATTTATACAATGAAAAGCTGTAATTGTTTAATTTCATACGGTACATCAAAGTACAACCAAATTAGGCAATTGTAATAACTCGCCCTAGAAAAGAATTAATACAACTCCAATACACAACGAACTAAACTCCATAGGTTCCTGCCATCTAGCTTGCCATCAGAGCTCCAGAACATCCTAATCTGAAAATATGTAATACTCGTTCTAATCCGAGCATTACATTAAAGTAACACCCGAGTCAGGCTGAAAACTAGCTTGAGTAAACCATATATCATGAAACACTAATTTACAAAGTTTCTTTGAAAACCAGGGTAACTCGTACATCACTACGAGTTCTTGTCTTGCTATAGTCAACCATTTATTACACTAATCCCTTGATATTTTAAAACAATATCTAAGTACCGTTACTTAGTCTAAATGGCCAAATTTTACTTAATTTATTCCATTCCAGCCTATTTGATTCTAAAATCAAATCTATAAAGGATTTTTAGACTGTAAATCGAAGTGGTTTTGGGTATTTGTTGATACTCGACCCCGGTCTCTTCGAATCCAATGTTATTCTTTAAGCCAAGTTATTTTAAGTTTAAACAATACAATTTATATTCAGAATATCATCCACACAATATTTCATCTCAGATAGATAATCTACATTATCACAATTCAGTCAAAGTATCTTATATCATAGAGCATCACAAATCATGTATCAGAGATATCAAATAATCTAAGTCATCAATATATCTTAATCATTCATAAGCAAGATTAATTAATTATATATTTTCTAATTAATTTAATTAATCTACAAATAAATTATTATTATTTTTAAATCCTGCTTAATTAACATTAATTAATTACAAACCATTAATTAATCATACTTTAATTATCCATCTTAATTAATTATCCTTAATTACTTACACTAATTAACCTTTAATTAATTACATTAATCGATCAATTAATTAATGATCCTTAATTGATTAAAGTAAGTAATTATCCTTATTAATTACATTAAGTAATTATTATTTAATTAATTTCATTAAGTAAACACTTTATTTAATTACATCCTTTATACTTTTGAAAACACTTGGTAATTAATTTAATTAATTAACTATTACATATTGAGACCCAAAACAACTTAAAATCAGAACACACTTGACTTTATAATCTATATTTTGAAATTTGTTTGAAACTTGCTTATTTACTTTGCTTTAAAACTTGATTAATTCATCACTTAATAAAATATTTGGGTGTAAATCCAAGCTACCCGATCACAACATCGAGCCAAACTCAAAATACCCCGACTTCTTCCCCCTTCACTCCACATAGCAGCGATCCACTCCAGTCCATCCCGATAAAAACTCGAGCCAAACCCAGATTTACCCGACCCTCTCTCCTTCTTCTACTTTCTAAACACACAAACCCCCAAAACCCAGACACACTAACACACACGTGCACGTGCACCTCCTTCCTAATCGCCTCCGACCCTCGTCGAGGCCTTCAACAAGTCGCCGATGATCTCCTCGACAACCCAGACCACCCAGCACCATCTATAGCGTCGGGATTCAAAATCGAGCAACACGGTCACTTCTTGGAACCTAAACTCCTCAACGAATTCACCTTGCCCAAATGATCCCGATCACCAAAATGCACGCAATCACGTCCCGAGCTGCGCCACCATCCCACGCGTCGATCCCCCTACTCCGATCGACCCCGATTCGCCCACGTCAATGCTAGGCCGTCGAGAACAACAATGACCAAAACAGCACGAAAACCCTAAATCGACGACGTTACGCCCCTCCGATGGTCGATAAACTCTGCGACCATTTTGCCCAAGGTTCCCAGACTTCCACCTTCCTCCAACGACGAGCACGGCATACAGTCTTTCACCGATCGTCGAAAATAGACAGAAAACCCAATATCGATCATCTCGCAAAATCTTATCAATTCCAATCCTAAAAATCCTAAAATTGTTATCAAAATTCATTATTTTCCAAGACGAATCAGTTTATATGATCAAAGCTTGGAAATTGAACACTCGAATTCTGACATGAACTGAACTTCTCTGATCTTTTCATCTTCCAGTGAGATTTCTTTCTATTTATACTTTTAAAAATATTTTTAAAAGTTGAATTAAGTAAAAACAAATAGAATTCATTTAAAAATCATAACATGAAGTTGTTTATATAACGAGATATGAATTTTGAACTTGATTTGATTGATTAAAATCAAACAGAGGCCAGTTTTATCCATACGCTGACATGCACATATGTATATACACAAAGATTTAGCTATACTTCAACAAATTGCATCCATGCAAACATTATTCACAATACTACCTTAAGAATTTTCACATGCATCAAAAGATAAACGGATTAAAATAGATGTTTTACTCACTACATTTAGTTGAACAGAGGAACCTAGAGTTTGAAAATTTGAAACTGCACTTGATTTCATCTGGAACTTGGTTGATGATCTGAGACTTGAAATTCTTGAGTTGAATTTGAATTTGTTTGTTTGCTTCAGGTTAAAAACTTTAAAGTGGTTGGTACTGTAAAATCTTCTTGGGTTTTTTTATATTTTATTTTAGAAGATAAAAGAAAGAACTAAGAAAGGAGAAGTGAAAATGCTTTGAACTCAAAACAGCCTTCTCAACATGTTATTATATTTTAATTTAAAAGAAAATAAAAACAAGTTAGCCACTTGTTATTTGCATGTTTATACAAAGCTACAAATGTTTAATGCATGTTATACCTAACTCACAAGTGTTAAAACTAAAATATATATTTCTTATGTTTTTATACATTTATTTGTGTTTGTACTATCTATTTATACATTTTCTTTTTACTTATATTTATATAACTTAAAGAAAAAATGATATAAAACCTAATTATACACTAGTTAATAACCATACAAATACTAGTTTAAAAGTATAGAGTTTTTAAATCTAATTTAACTTTATATATATACATAAACAAATACATATTTTATTTTATTTTGAAAAATAATAAGTTTTATCACATTTTAAATAATTGCAAAAGAAAATTATCAAATAAATATTTGTCCAGATATATATCTTTATTGTCAGAATTATTTGTTCAACTTATAAATAAGTGTTTTAATAGTTAAAATCAGTTAATTACCCATTAACAGATGTTTAAAAATCCAGGTTATCACATTTCTTATCTTTTTTAATCTCATAAACCATGCACTAGATCAAATTAAATTTAACTCGTGCACTTACTCTTAAGTGCATGTCATTACTGAAAGAATCACTCAATATCAATCGTGCTTTGTTCAACATAGTCCAATTATCCCTTATTGATACATCATTACGTGTCCAAAGGAGGAGTGACTTTTGGAATTGAATCTTATCCGTTTTAAGTATATTTGGAACCATTTTTCTATATACTCACATAATCGATCAAATCAAATCATTTTATTTTATTTTTCATGTCATATTATTCACTTTCATTTTATACTCTATGAGCTTAGCATAGACATACTATGTGTGCATCAAATATAAATATTCATGTAAATGATAATCCATTGGTAAATTTAATGAAGTACATGGACCCGTTTTGGTATCATTAGACATACGATTACATACATCTATATGTATCAATCTGAAAAGTTTACCAATTCATATGCCGCTCCAACTGAATGGGTGCTTTTCCCTTAGTTGTTTGAGATAAATTTCACCAGTATCATTTGATTCATAATCATACGATTAAATAATTATTTCTCAAAAATGTGGCTTAGTCAATAATTCGAAAATAATTGTAAAAATTTGGATAATTATGTATTTTCTAATGCATCACTTTTGTTTTGAAAACAAATACCATTATTATTATTTTATCTTGTAATGAATATTTATAATATTCGTGCAATAATAAAACTATGTCTATTTTTAGTCTAAACTGAAAATAATTATTATTTCATTAATAATATTTGGTAAGTTTACCAAAACAATTTTTTCGTAACTTGATGCATCCACTAAGAAATGTATATGGTATGACCCCATTATTTCCACCATTACTATAATAGTATATGAAATATAAACTATTCAAATACTTATTATGGTATTTCATTTCATACACCATAACAAGTTTACAATAGAGAGTTTAAGATCAAATATTTTGAACTCAAAGAAATAACTTTCAAAGAAAACATTCTATATAAAAATTCATTTTGGAATAGAAATAGTGTTTCCCGTCCCATATTAAGTATCTACTATTGTTATATACAAATTCTCGTTTTCGTTGTATCTTCATAAAGCAGAACTGATCATTCACTCTCTTCATCCCAACCGTCCTTAAGTTGCTTCTACTCTCGTACATTCTCTTTTCTTTCCAGATGGTCAAACCGTTCAAAATGAATCCTTTCCTACAAGACTGCAATGAAAGTTTTACAAAAATACATTCAAAATCCTTAACATTTAAGGATGTCAAATAAGTATGTAAACTGAAAAAACTGACATTTCGGTAACCAGCTCCTATGCCCATGTTGAGTTCTTAGTCTAGTGCTACCTTATCGCCTGCCGCACCACATGTACCAGCACTAGAGCAATAGCACCAATAGTAGGGGATAGCGCAGGACGTTGAGAGATATTTAAGTCCTAAGCTTGTTGCTATCCATCAGGTTCAAGCAGAGCTTCGAGAGATTAGGATGGAGTAACAATGCCAAGGTCATGAGATTGGACGCATAGCCGTTATGCTAAGACCATTCCGTGGTTATGACAATGACTTGAGCTCCAACCATGGAGCAAGACCTTCTCATAGTTCTTAGGCGATGTTTCATTTAGGATTCTTGTATCCTTTTATTTTCAGCGTTTATTATATTCTTTTAGGTTAGTTGTATAATTTTAGAATTTGGTTATGTGTTTAGCGCATAATCGACTTCCGACCACACTGAAATCGTGGCTTGATTTATCAAAATCTTTGAGAAAGAAAATATTTGAAAATTTTCCCCTTGATTTGAAATGTTCCCTTTTGAAAAAAAAGAGGAAAAAAAGGTTTGTGTTCATTTATTTTGCCTCTTAAATTATTTTGAGTTTTTGTTCAAAATTTTATTTCAAGAGGAAATGTACGTCTAAATATTTAGGAATATATTTTCAAATGATGTACAGATTTGAAAAATGAGAAAGATTTTTGTGAAAACTTTGATGTTGAAGGCCACATGTTAGGTGGAGGGAAGGCAAATAGAGTTAGAATTTATGAAATTAGCGGTGTAATAGGATCGGTGATGCGACAAATGTAAGCGATAACAAGAGAAAAACTGTTTTAGCCTTGGAGTTTCTATCTTATCAAAAACGCATGCGAGTCTATTTTTAGACTTAATTCCGTTTTAGAGCTTGAAAATAAGCCTCCTTATGCATTTTATGCGTAGAAAATTTGGATTAAATCTAAAGCAGCGAAGTAATTTCCACTGTACTACAAGGGTAGGAAGATTATAGAGTGGTAAGAATGTTAAATTCTCCACCTAAATTTCTTTTTTCGCCATAGGAATAAAGTTCAAGAAGCGATTTTTCGATGCTTTATATTATTGGATGGTAGGAAGTGGATGCAAAATTGATTGCTTCGTACTTCTATGTGTAGAAGTATAGGGTTTTTGTTGAAAAGATTTTCATAAAGCTACATGCATATAGAACTGCTAATATATATGTAGGTTGTTTACATCATATTTTTCAAAAGTGTTTCAAAAAGAAATGCACTTATGTAGGAGGATCCAATTTAGAATTATTATGCATAAATATTTTCAATATGGTGATACATTAATATACTATGCACTTATGCAAGTTTAGCTGCAAAATTGGTTGTACACTTATTGGTTGTGTAGTTTAGGATAATTAGGAGCCAAAACCATGATTTAGTCAATAGTGAAATTTCAGGGACGAAATTCTTTTCAAGGGGAACAATGTAACACCCCATAATTTGGTGTTAGTTATTTAATAATTAATTAGGCTCTAAAAATGGTATTTGTGCAAATGATGGAATTTGACCACAAACTTGCATCATTGCGTTCGTAGAAAAATTCTAAGCACCTTTCAAATTTTGAGCGATCGGAGTCCAAACGAAGAAATTACGGACGTAAAAAAATTTGAAATGAAAATAATTAAATAAAAAAATTAACGTTTATTAAATAATCGCCTAGGCCCATAGTTGTAATGACCCACATTTTTGGAAAGTTTAAAATCGACAATAATCCACACATGTTAACCTAAACCATTCAAAAGGAAGGATTGTTATAGGGTAAATAAGAATATAAAGGAAAAGAAAGAAGAAACAAAACACAGAGTCTCACAGAGGAATGTCGAAATTTAATAATCAAACAAACAGTTCATGAAGCCATTTCACAAATAACATTTGATTACACTTTTACATCATATTAGAGTTATACATACAACATGAATAAATAAATAAATAATGCAGCGGAATAACACGATGAAGTGGAATAAATATGATAAACAGAATAATATACTAAATCTTCATCTTCATCCTCCAGAAAATAGTCTTCAATACACGGAAAAGCTCAGGCTGAAACGAGCATAATGAAAAGACAAAACACTCGAGTCAGAACTAAAAGATCTTATATAAGATAAATCAACAATAAAAAAATATGAGTGCAATGGCTTCAGAGACGTTTATGGGGTTTCACATCTCCTATCCAGTGTCTAAGTGCATGCAATAACTTAAGAGATGTTCGGGATTACCGTCTCCTAAGAATCCATTAAACTATCTACATACATAGTACAATACGCTATTATAATATGTCTATCGGTAAAGTAAAGTATTAAAATAGCATTAAGGCATTACCTATATCCCGCTTAACATATTTTATATACCCCCGTAGTCTATACAATACCGTAATTCCTCCATAAAATGGAGGGCTATTAGAGGGCTCTCCATAGGTACAGTACAAACCAAACTCGCAATAGGCATGATAAGTCATGTGATATGGCACGCGAGGTAATACCAGGGTAGGATTCTACCGTTTGAAGAATCGGACTGGTAGTAGCGCATAACAGCTACTACTGACCACCTCGGTACATACTCCCGATATCAGATCGAGGGGTGGCTACCGAACCGATCACAAAGTAATAAATATGGTATCGAAGAAGCAAGTTTGATCGGAGGTGCGACCTCACTTGGCTCAAGTATAGGCCCCCTATTTGTCACATCAAGCTGACTCGAGGGAGTCAGGGCAACGTTAATACCTCATATAGAATTGTTCGCCAAACCATCCTGCTTCATTTTGGAATCTCCACCACGTGCACAGTTGTTAAAGTGGTTTTCGATATTAGCAGAGAGTATGACAATATCCGATCCGGATCTCTTTAACAACTAAACACTTATTCCATACTGAATGGTTCTTTTATATTTCCAAAATCAGTTTGTAATTGATATCAAAATATCATATCCATTTAAAATCATAATACTTTTGAAATCATATTCACTTTCGAAATTATTATCACTTTCGAAATCATATTCACAAAATAGGTTAATCTTTCATTTCAAAATCATCATATTTACTCAAAATATGTCATTCACTAGAAAATCTCATTTCAAATTCCAATATAAGCTATAATATCATTTAACCGTATTCGCTTTTAAATCCAGAATTTAAATATAAACAATTCTTCCTTGCACAGTTCGAATTTTAGAAAATAGTTTAGATAGTCATAAATAGTTTAAATAGTTTTAAAATAGTTTAAAATAGTTTAAATGGTTTAAACAGTTAAAATACATTAAAATAGTTTACAATAGATTAAAATTGTTTAAATAGTCTAAATAGATTAAACAATTTAAAGCAGTTTAATATGGTTTAAAATGGTTTAAATAGACTAAAGTAGATTAAAATAGTTTAAAATAGATTCAAATAGATTAAAATAGTTGAAAATAGATTAAAATAGTTTAAATAGATTAAAGTAGATTAGAATAGTTTAAAATATATTAAAATAGTTTAAAATAGATAAAAATAGTTTAAAATAGTTTAAATAGTTAAAGTAGATTAAAATAATTTAAAGTAGATTAAAATAGATTAAAAATAGATCAAATATAGTTTTAATAGTTTAGTATAAAATGATTTGATTATTGAAATGGTTTATGCAGTAAATATTTTGAAATTCTAAATAAATCTAAATTTAAAATAACATATCTTTAAATGGTTTATTTTAAAATAATTAATTTAGAAATAATATCAAATCAATTGTTTCTTCCATTTCAACAAATCTAGACCATATCCACATTTCAAGTCAACAAACCCAATTTAAATCTTTCCATTCAAATTCCTATTAAACCGTTTTAATTTATAATGATTTCAATTCCATGTTGAATTACAAATCTAAACCACTTCAAATTCGTTAGATTTCAAAGTTATATATTCAGACGTTTATAATAACTCAATTTTGATAAATTTGATTTATATTTTAAAATTTAGCTTTAAAATTTCAATTAAAACTCGTTAAACAATTAATTTAAACTAACTTCAACATTTTAAAGCTTGAATTCAAAAAATAATTCAATTCATATAAATCAAATTTTATTTCATAATATCATTTAACTAGATTTAAAAATATAAGGATTTAAAATCACTTAATTTCACCAATCCAGTGTCCGTATATAATTTTCTACCATATGGTCAAGTGATACAAATATATATATCATTTCAACCCGCAATAGTTTTAAATTTACGAGTATATATCATTTCAACCCACAATCCTGAAACAAATTCAAAATTATCGCTTGAGTTTATCATTTCAACCCATAACGGTTTTTCCTTACTCCATAGATCGTTCGGGTTTGTATCCTTTCAACCAATAGTGATTTACTAACAATAGACTAAGGGAACTTGCAGTGCGATAACAACAATATGAATAAACATAAATCCAATCATTCAAATATCAACAATTAAACACCCAACACAATCATCATTCAAATCAGCCAATAAATCATTCAAATCAGCCAATAAATCACAACCATTAATTGTTATCATCATCAAGTATTTAATTAACAATTTAAATCCCAATATTGATTTAAATTCCCATTAATTCAATATAAATTCAAATTAAATTTAAATGACAATTTAAAATACCAAGCAGTAATCAATAAATTTCTAATCACATCATAAATTTAACTTAACTAACAAAGGATGATTTAGTATTCGTGTGTGGGTTAAAACACTCACCTTTGATTTCAAATCGATTTAAAATCAAAATAAAGGCCCAAATTTGATCCATCTTAGAATTCAAACCAAACCAGTTCCACAATGTCCGAAATTCTGATGCGATCGTAACGGAGAAAACCGCAGGTGAATCCAAGCTCGTATGCAAAAAGATATTCGTGTTAGAACGTTCAAAATTAAATCAAAATTAAAATACAATAATAATAAAAAGAATACATGTCACTTTCCTTCTATATTAAAATCCTAGCCTCTCAATCGAACCTCGCTACAACTGCCAGCGTGCTCTTCAATTTTGTCGCAGCGTACAAGCGCCCCCTTGATCAAAGACCATGCCCACGCCCGCCACCTCAGGCCGACCACCCTTGCCATCCATGCGCATGCTCCAACCACCTGGAAATGCCTCCTCCACCGCAACATATATCTCCAAATTCTGGTGACCACGATGAAAGTTTCGACTAACTAACCCCACCGATGAGCGCTGCTGATCAACCTCTACGTAACGACGCCTCCCGATAGTCGATCGGACGATGATCCATCGTTGGAACGAAAATCCTAAAAAGGACGGCCGACATTCATTGTCAATTTCTGGTTGAATGATGCATCCAATTGAAAAACGAATTGTTGCAGTAGATTGCACCCGTCTAGAGCGTTCCAGCGATATATTATATGAGATAATTTTGAGGAGTTTGATTTCCTATTTGAATTCGAAATTGAATTAGGGTTTTGGATCTACAGCCATTGAAGAAGGAAGAAGTATCAGATAATTAAATTGACAAATGCGTACAAAAATAAGAACTTAGAAACAACTAGGGTTTATAACAGCCTATATATAGGTAGAGCTAAAATAGAAAAGGATGGACTAAATCGATTTGGATTGAAATGATAACAACGACCCGAAAATCCTATTTCGTTCCGAAACAAAAATGGGTCATCCAATATATCGAAGTATAGGTCTTCAATATTTTTAAATTCAATGGAGCTAGTTTCAAACCCTGATTCCATTATATACAGAAGTTAGCTTTTAAAATCAGCTTATTTTAATTGATTGCATTAAATTGATTTTTATGCTTTTTGAGCCCGGACGATTAAACGACAAGTCTGATTGCTATGAAACTTGAAATCCTATAATAACTCACTATTATGGATCCGATAAAACTAGTTTCGTTGAAATCTGAGAGGGTGGCCAACATGGATAAATTTCACGTTAATTAAATAATTTATTATTAAATTGGTTAAATCACTTTTTAAATTTAAATTCAAAAGTTAACCTTTTTCACCATTCTTCATTACATATAAATTAATAATCCTTAAAAATAAATTTTCCATGTAAATTACAATATTTATATTTCATAAATTTCAGTGTTCAATTATAACTGCAATAAATCCATTAGCTACAATTTGAATTCCAATAAAGTCATTTGTTTTGATTTGCATCTTATTATTTAATCAGTTATTACCTTAAGAATACAATTAATGTTAGTCTACATTTCATTACATTCATATTTTACAGCTATCATCTTTTACAATATTAACTGATATTTTATTAGATTAAATTCACATTGATTTCCAAATTAATTCAAGAGATTAAATAATAAGATGATAAATAAGCAATTATTACCTTTACATAATTTAATTACATTTAAAAGTTTATTGTTTGCAGAAAACATTATAACCACTTACAGATCGCTGATTTCATATTCAATTCCAATTATTACATACAAACTCACCGATTAATACAACATCGAATTTATTTCATGATTTACAATTACCACCAAACTAACTTTACAATTATTTCATTTTATTGAAATTACATTAAAATAGTTATCGATTACACTAAATTAATATTATTAAATTACAGTCTAATTGTTTTCTCATTAATAAATCATAAATTTTTACTTTTTACCATATTAAATACCAAAATGAAATTAAATTTAATATTTTAATTATCGAAAAAATACTGGTTGTTACAATAGTGGGACTGGTCGGCACCTGCCGATCGACTGGTGCTCAAGGGGCGATGATTGGTTGCCTTCAGGCGGTTAAGTTGAGCCTAGGCCATAATGACCCATTTTTAATATTTAAAATCGAAAGTTTCTGGTTGATTCTAGCGCCTATAAATTCAGGCCTAACCCTCATACTCTTCTCATATTTTTATGGAGGCAATAGCAAAGTTCTACCATTTCTTCTTCTCCACTTTCTTTCTAAATTATAAAAGATAAGATATTTGTATCTGTATTCATACAAATTGGAGAAGAGTATAAATCTAACAAAAAGGAGAAGTGAAGAGAATCAACCATATGCGTATTTGAGGTAATTTTTATATTTATATATATTTTTATCTATTTTCTCTCCCTATCCCAAATCTCTTCTTAGATCTGTAATTCTAATGTATGTATATACATTTTTATACACATCTCTTCAATTAAAAAGGATTTGAAGATGAATCAAAGGTTCTACTTCAGTTTTGAAGATTTGGTGAGTGGAAATTTTTATAGAATGTTATAATATGAAAATTATCCCATTGATGTTTATTTAATTCTTATGCCTAATAATTGAATAATGGTTATGGGCAATGAATTTAATATGATATGAATATGATAAATATCTCCTACATACTTGTTTATGAATTGGTTTAGAATTATTTACAACCCGACCTGGAAATCAGTCCCAAAGTATAAATTTGGTATATTAATTTGAATGAAATTTATTCCAGATTTGAAATAGGTGTAAATTTTGATTATTACCTAATCTTGTTATAATGTAAACTTTTCTGTGTTTGGAATTGTTAGAATAGATCCGCTTAATATTTGTAAATTAGTTTGATTTCTTTCCCTTTTAGAAAAATACAACGTTTGATCTAACAAGGAATAGATGCAAATAGAAAGAGAAAGAGATGTGTAAAGTATGAAATCATTGTAAGTTACATTGCCTATTTCAGCAATAAAAAGAAATGATTATTCCTTGTAGTATCAAACAATGTAATCTTTTAAAGTTAAATCTTTTGTTTAGGACTGATTTATTGAAATTATATGGATAATCTTTTTAGATACGATTCCAACAATTTAACATGAAAAAGCATATGAAGATATATAACTGGAATATATTTGATAAGATTAAATATTTTTACATAATTTACTATGATTATAATAATTAAATTAAATGCTAATAACTATGTTTGCACGTAATATTCGCGTTCCGCATAACTAACTAATAGGAAAAGAAGTTAAAAGGTTGTAACTCCAATGAATTGTAATAAATATGGAAGTTGTAATAATCTAGTAGGGTAAATGGATTAATAGGACTGATAAAAATGGAATAGATATATAATGTTACTAATTTGAAATCAGTAATCAACATAAATGTCTTAGGAAATGTCCATTAGGATTTTATGGATAAATTGACATTTATGAGCATTAAATGTGAATTTATGGGTAGATAAATATTTAAGGTAAATCTTATTGCCTTAAATAAGAAGGGAGTTAGTAAAGTAAGTCCAATGTCTACCTAAGATAATATAAGTAAAGACTTAAATAAGATGGTTAATTGGACTTAGTGGGTTGGTACTGCGAGGTCAGTAGAGTCACTTGGTAAAAGAATGCCCTTCACTTTGAGGCTATCAACAGTCGAGTTTACTTACTACTGATATGAGATATAACTAACCCTAGGACTCATGACAACGTGAGATATTGGGCTTGCTTTCTTAATTGGAAAGTTCAAAATGGTCTAAATTTGGGATTACGAATGACGAGGGATATCTCCGTTCAATTCTGGTTGAGGTCTTAAGTGGCCGAAGGGTCCGCATCTGTCCTAAATGGAAGTATTAAGTAACCTAGTGAGATTGCAAATAAATAAATAAGGATATCTCTAAAAAGGGTCTACTTCAGTATTGAGGTCTTAAGTGCATGGATTGTCCCCCTCCCTACCGTAAGAAGTAATCTAATGAGATGTCATATTTATAATCAAAGAGTAATGGTGGATATCTCGAGAAGGGTTCGCTTCAGGTTTGTGGTCTTAAGTGAATGAAGGGTTCACCTCTTTCCTATAAAAGAGTGAGTAGCCTAATGGGAGATCCAAGCAATGTCGACTAGATAGTACCAGTGAGGAATCCGCCATGATAATAGGTCTTAAATGACCAGAGTCTGTCTATTTTCCAATAAAAGGTACTAAGTAGCTTGGGTACAATCTCTCACATTGCTAAGGCCGTAATAACCATAGTACCATTTAGGAGCATGCCTTGGGGATAGGTCTTAAATGATGGGGTCTACCTTAATTAAGGTCTTTAATGAACAAAGTCTGCCTACTTTTCAATAAAAGGTATTAAGTGGCTTGGGTATTTTTTATTACATGACTATGATTTTATCAACGATGGATGTGGTAATAGTTGGATATTAAACGTTGGAAGCCTTAACTAGTGGTTAGATGTCTTTTAGCTAGGACCTACTGACCATGACAACATTATTAGGAAACCACCTTGAGAATATGTTTTAAAATGACGGGTTCTATCATGATTAAGGACTTAATGGCAGAGTTTGCCTATTTCTCTTTTTAATAGTACTGACCACTTAATATTTAGAAATATTAAGTGGCAAATGAGTTTGGAAGTATTGGATGGTTGATAAGGCTTCATTAGTATTTTGTACCTTAGAAAGGCGTAGGTGTAATCGCGTGTGCAATGCAAGGTTAGATCAAAATTGCTAACCTTGATGGACATAACAATTAAATGGAAACCAATCAGTATAGATTTATGTTATGGACAGTTTATAATTTTCCAGTCACAAGAACATTGTTCTTTCCCCTCCTCATTACAACCATAGAATAGAATTTAGGGGAACAGGTCATTGGGCTGGATGTGCTTTGTTGTTGGAGAAGTCTTCTTCCTCTCATGCTCGATGCTGATGTGACAATCTGATATCTAAGGAAAACTGTTAATGTCAAGGTAGCAGTTATAGTCAGTATTCTTATCTTATTATTGTTTCCATTTTGATTTTAAATTTCTACCAATCTTTGATAATTCACATGCTTATTTGCATGTATTTGTAGGTACAAAATCAAAGGATCTATGCTTTGATGGACTTGGGTTTTGATTTTTGTCGAAATTTAGCCCATTAAGGTATGAGTTGTTACAGTTGTAGAGTTTAAACTCATGGAATACAATATATAGTCTCATGAAGATAAACACCTAAGTGACTATGGTACAAATGTATATAGTGGTTATATAATTTGGCTCTTGCATAGGATTTGAATTAACAACATGCCAAAAGATATATTGGTAAGTATATTTATATTTCTATGTCAATCTTTATTCAGTTTGTTTGAATATTTAACTCATAAACATTTTATTACATTAATTGCACAAATTTATCGAAGTAGATTATCTTAACTTTTATAGCATACATTATCATAATATAAGAAAGCTTAAATGTATTCATTTCATTCTTTTCAAATAAGGCTCTACTAGATTTTTATGTTTCTCAAAATCCTATGAAAAACATATAATTCTTTCAACTTCTCTAGTGGAAGTTTGGACTTGCTTGCCTTGGGATTCTGACTAGAGTTTCATCAACAAATCATAGACTCGCTAGCGATGGATAACACCTTATCAGTTGTATCATATACAACTCCTAACCCATGGTCATTTTCCTAATCTCGTTTTGAGCTAGAATTTTCTCAACAAATTGATAAATATTATTCACTCATACTCACCATTTCACAATGGCGTAAGTAAATGTATGTGTTTGTACCAAAATTGGGCACAACACTCTTCAGATGTGTATGAAGAGATAAAATAAAGAATGTAAACGGAAAATGAGGAAGATCTAACAAACACACCAGTCAATAAACAGAAAAAACACACAGAACATACAGATTTAGAGTGGTTCGGCGTATGGCCTACGTCCACTATGAACTGGCTAACTTTTATTGATTTTTTCTTACTGGTTACAAAGAGTTATGATAGTACAATAGTTATTTCGGCTTAGTCTAGACGTAAAAGAGCCAAAAGTGCTTTTTTAGTAGGTCCTGGGCTGCTATTCATAGATGTAGGCAGCAAATATCTCATCCAAATCTTGGAAGACCCCTTCTTTCATGCGGGTGTGCCTACATGATCGATCCTCAATCGTTTGGACTCGATCCATGATCGATACTAATGAAATTCGTTAGATTAAGATTTAGCCCAATTGAGTCGAGATCGATCATGAACATTCATGAGGTTGCATGCAAGCTTTTGTGAAAATTTGGTAGCATTTGGACTCTTAGATCTCAAGTTATGATCGATGCAAGTTTGAATTTGTTGAAGGCAGCTAAGTTCGCATCGCTTCTGTGCACGTGATGACTGATGATGTGGTACTAACTTTTAGGATCGATCCATTTTTTATGCCGAGTGACCAAGTCATACACTTGACTATGCCTTCTTCGTATCAATTAAGGGAAACACTGTTCGTATCGATCATTTCACATATCCTTCGTATCGATGACTTAGAGGCCATTTCGTAGCGCTCATTCTATGCATTCTTCGTATCGACTATCTGGTGATATGCTTTATGTCGATGGAGGGGGATCGATCCGAGATGAATGGGTGGCAACCGTTACGAAATGAATGGAGGGTGATCAATACGAAATGGGAATTTGTCATGGAATGATGGATACGAAAGGGAGTGATATTTGATGGATATGAATAAGGTCATTGCAAGGTGATGGATATGAAATGGATCGATGCAAAATAGATAAATACGAAATGGATAGATGCGAAATAGATGGATATGAACAAAGCGTGCTTTTTACAGAATTTGATCGATCCATAACTAGAGCATACGAACTCCGATCGACTTGAAATTTGAAATGATGGCTTTCATAGCTTTTCTTGTCGTGTCATATAAATTGTAGCTTGATCCAGACTCAAGCAAAGTTTATCAGTATCCATAGTCGACCTATGTACAATCATTTTCCAAAAGGGACCGTTTTCAATTTTCGACCAATTCCTTGGTATCACGGCCTTGCCAAAGGTGAGACAACATTTGCCCCCTAAAGTACGTTCGGTGTGAACATGACGTGCTTTGAAAAGTTACGATCTTCATTCTGAAAAGTTCTATCCGATCTATTGAGTAGTTTTTTCTTTTCGTCGAAAGATTAATATTTGAATGATCTTTTGTAATATAAATAACGAATTGTTAACTGCCAATTGTTGTATTGTGCATAGTTTTAACTGAGTATTGAAGGATAGCAATCTATTATTTGTTATAATCTCCATCAGATGAGAATTTAACTCCTTATGTGTTTTGAAAATTGGATGTTAGTCCATCATATATGTACATATATTAACCTGACTCCCATTAACGTTAACACGTTCTCGGGTCGTTGTCAGTTTTCTTGTATCGAATTTCGCCTCGATCCTCTCCTGAATCGATGTGAAATCCAAGTTGTAACAATGCATGACGGTTGCTTTGGAGTTTCTCTTCGTATCGATCCACTCCTGGATTGAGTTTAAATGCTTGAATGTACGCTTCGTATCGATGTAGTTGAGTTGTGCAAATGAGACTTTTTCGTATTTTTCGTATCGATGAGATTCAAGCTGATGGATATGAAATAAACGTTTCGTATTGATGTATTCATGTGGTTCTACTGCAATCTCACTGTTTCTTTTGTATCAATGCACCGATGGATATGAATTAGTTGGATACGCTTGCGTTGATGGATACGAAGTTCCGCTTTCGTATCGATGGAGGTGACTGGTTATCTCGGTACAACAACTGGGATACGAAGCATATTTTTCCCTTGGGTATGAACTAATATAACTTCTTTATGGACATAGAAAATTTTCACTTGCCATCATTTTATTTTCTGCCTTTATATCGATAGAGCACTCGAGAAACAAGAACTGTCTTCGTCCCCTAATTGAATAACCCTTTATTACTTTGAACCGACTGTTTAAATTAGGTAACTAACCAATCAATTCCATTCTAAAATGATTAGACTCGAATTTTAGTGCCAATTCGTCCAAATTCATGGCCGATTCCGGTGATGTTGATACCGGAGTTAGGTTGGAGCAAGGTTGAGGAAGGAGTAATGGCGTTTAAGCAGCTTGGGGAAGAAGCCAACTGATGGATACGAAGGCAATGCTGGAATGTCGGGAAGTAGCTCATGTTGATCTGGAAACACTAGAAATTTGTATCAATATGGAAATGTTGAATGGAAGGGTGGGATTCGTATCGATTGATAATGGTATGAGTTCCTATCGATCTGGAGCGATCAATACGAAGACTTGGTCGTGTGATCGATACGAAGTCCTAGCCTTGGTGATCGATACGAAGACCAGGCCAATGATCGATACGAAGTTGAGGGTTTTGGATCAATATGAAACTAAATCTTCCCTGAACGATATGAAGTTGAGGTTTTGTTGAACGATCCAAGTTTAAACTTTGATGGATACGAAATTTTGTGCATATTCGAATCTAACTCCGACGAGCTTCAGCCTTACATATTTGGACTTAACTGTTAAACTGCATATTTGACCACCCTTCGAAGCTCGTCGATGGAACTGTAACTTGAAAAACTTAACAAAATTTAGTGTGGATCGTCCTTTGAAGTCTAAATGGCACGATTGTGACGGTCTGTGTGACAGTCGCTCCGGTCGAATCTCAAAATCTTATCGTTTGAACATTTTCTCAAATTCTATAGAATTTCTTAAGTATTATGTAGCACCGCACTGCATAACACATTCATGCACTTCACATTAGGGAACACACAGGCTTATTATCATCTAATGATGGTTTTTACCGAGTTGATTATCTAAGGAACCCAGGAGTTCACAACAACAGGAATCTCAAAGTTCACCTCCACCGATAATAGAGATGCAGACCATTGCGGCCGAAGTTATAGGTCCAGCCCTAGATGAGTTACTAGGAGCAATCTTTATTGTGAATCCACAAGATTCTATATCATCCAATGTCTCTGAAGATATTGGGGAGAATCCGCTTAAGACATGGTCTACCACTAGATGATGTTCTGCTACTAGGACCGAATGATAGGCCACACTCTTCCCTAGAAGGATTAAGTGCTTTTAACAAACATTCATGCACAGCTAGAATGCTTCCTCCATTTAACCAATATATTTGAGAAGTGTTAGCTTTCTTAGGGATTGCTCTATCACAGTTGCATCCGAATGGATACACGTTACTGAACAGCTTATTCATTGTTTTTATGGAGCATCTCTTGCAGCCTCCGACTCCAAAGGAAGTTAGATTGTTGTTCAATGTCAAGAGTCGGAGAGATAATCCTTTATTTACATTCCTAGAGGCAATCAATAATTTCCAAGTTATGACTGAAAGCTAGACTATGCTTAGCTACTTCAAGACGGAGTGGTTTTATGTTCGGTGCCCGCTAGGGTTTGTTAGACGGTGGTTGGTTAGATGTAAGTGCCGCAATTTCTCTAGTGGCTAACAAGGTAATTACAATCAACATTGAATCTAATATTTTGTTTCCTTTACAGTTGCAATTCCACGACCTAAAGGTGCCCAAATTAAAGAAATAATGTGGATTCTTTAAGAGGTGCCTGGTGAGATGAGGGAGATCGACTCGATGCTGACCGACGAAAATTTGAGGATCATTGGGCTAATTAATCAAGATCAGAGCATAAGACTTGAGGGGTCTCCTAAGATAGATCCAGTAAGATGGGCTAAGCTTAGGGCGCCCGAGATTGTAATTGCTGAATAGGACGATGAAGAGGATGCGGCTATCGAAGATGAACTCGTAGTCGGGCCCTCAGATGCGACATTCAGAGGGGAAGAGGAAAGGCAAGGAAGTTGCTCACAAACTCCGTAAGTCTTCAGGATGGAAATCCGTGGTCATGTCTCTGCCAGCCACTGGTGTTATTATCTCGGAGGCTCGACCCCTACAAATGGAGAACTCCTTCAAGGGACGCAGATATTCCAATTTCGGACTATGTGTCGCTCCAACAAGACATTAGATTAGAAGGGCTCCACAGCGCTTTGGATTTAGGCAAGTCACTTCCTATGAGTATGGCCGACACAACCGATTAGTCGGGGGTTTTACACATGCATACATACACTTTCACGGCACCGCACGATTTCCAATCATAAGCTGTTCATTTCTGGAGATTACTAATTCTGTTTCTTTTTCTATTTTACATATACTATGGGCGGGAATCAATGCTAGGTAGCCTTCGCTCGGCATGCCTGTCATCTAGTTCATATTATGATTCCCATAGAAGGGAGGCTGATAGAGATCGCGATCGTGGTTATTATATCCAGGAGCGTTATGAAAGGGAGAGGGATAGGGAGAGAATATAGGCTACGCTCCCGAACACGCTCCCCACTACCTCGAGCCCCAACACAACCCTATGGTCATGGCAAACAATCCTTGGAACCTTCATGCCAAAGACTACGTGCTCAAGTACCAACGTACCATTCATAGCACAAGAGGACTGAAATCGAAACTCCCACTATTACTAAGCAAGCTGTTACAGAGCCCACTGGGAAGAGTGCGATCCGAATCACCCAGCTGAAAAAAGATTTTTGAAACATCTGTTTTGATGGCTTCATCTTACCTCTGCATTTAAAGATAATTCCAATAAAGGCTGAACAAATATTGCACAACTATATCCATGACGTTTACAGCCAATACCAGGAATGGATGAAGATCGTGGACAAAGCATCGGCGGTGGCCTTCGAGTGGGCGAAAACAATTGAGAAATTAGAGACTGATCTCGCTCAAAAGGACCGCATAATTCATGTGCTTCATAATGAGAGCGAATCCACTAGAAACTCAAAGACAAAGGCCAACACAAGGGCTGATGAGGTTACTCGGCGAATAGAAGAGATGAGGTGGACGCACCTGGCCTTGGTTGAGGAGATGGGGCACAGAACTACCACAATCATGGCCGAACGCGACGGGGCATGAAAGAGTTTGAAGAGCTTAAGGCCAAATTTTCTGAAATCATTAAAGAGAAAGACGATGCAAAAAAAGCCACCCAGGAAGCGTGTGAACAGGCTATGGTGCTAGGGAAGAGAGGGATGTGGAATTGCCTAAAATTCATGAAGCTGAGGCCAAGGTTGAGAATGAAGTGAAGATGGAAGAGACCAGGTTGGAGGCCGATACCGAAGATCTTCTTATCACATACAACGCTAATGTAAGAAGCACCGAACCTAACCAGGCTCGATAACTATCCATTACACTTGTATAATGCTTGGGGCCACTTAGTGGAAGATGAAAAGGTAGAACACCAACCTGAATCAATCGATGAATTTGAACTAGAGAATTCAGGTGCTGAGTGAAGATGAGAGAAAAGTTCTCCGCGACATCATGATCACATATGAAAAGGAGGAACTTGGTGCTTCGCACTCAGAGGCTAGAGAGGGTCCTATTGTTGAGCATCATGATGTGGGTTCTAAAAATCTTGTGCCAACCCAGGCCGAATCTACATCTATGGTTGATCCTCAATCCGTTCTTACATATAATCCTGATCAACCACAGCTGTCTCCAGCTCGCGAGCATGTCTCTGAAGCTGCTCCGCTACCGCGAGCCAAATTGAGGAAGGTATTTTGAACATTTCTCATGCTCATTCAAAGCCGGAAATGTTGATATAAGTACTTGCTAACTCTATTCCTTTGTCTTTATTTAGTGATAGAAGCTACATCTGTTGTGCCTCCTACAACTCAAGAGCCGCATCATGAGCAGGAGGCCATCATAATAGAAGCGACCACTGCAACAGCTACTGCACCAATCGAAGGAGCATAGGGAGCATGCTTACTTTTTGATGAGCAGATGATAGTTGAACTTCTCAGTCACCATAGTTACCCCTTTGCCGATCTGCCATTCGCCATGGTGGAGGTGCACCTATGACCAGCACCTCGGGCCCAACTGCTAGCGTCTTTGGAGATGCCCAAATAATGCATGAAGAGGAGATAATTGCTGAAATCAATGCTAAAATGGAAGCGGGAGCGCGAGCCAGTGGCATCGAAGGTGGAATAGCGGGCCCTGGTCCAGCCCTTTTGCAAATGATTTCTCCTGGAGGCATGATCATCGACACTAGTGTGCCGCTCCCGCCTTCTAACATCGATCATGTCCCTCCAACTCTGCGTTTAGAAAGTTTTCCAATTCATGTGAGCTTGGAGGAAGAGGTTACCATAATGCCTCCTACTGGAGATATCCCGCCAAAATGCAATGGTTCAAAGAGGCATCCAAGTGGTGATTCGAACGGGTCGACGTCGAAGAAGAAGAAGAAGAGAGAATAGACATGTCTTCTCAACTCATTTTTGGTAGATTGATAGGAATTTCCTTTTTCGTTTGTAAGCCGTGTATAGATGCGGGTTCGGCCCCTACTAGTAGGACTTTTTGGAATAATTTTGTATTTATCCTTCTTTTCCAAAGAATAGTTGAAATAAAATTCCATTTTGCCTTCAGAATAGTTTTCTTTTATTTCGCTTAAGTATTTCAGCGTTCGAACTTCCATTCAATGTACTTTTGAAGTCTTAGCCATCGAATTGGACCCGAGTTTAGTTGCTAAATTCTAAAATCATGGCTTTGGGCCAGGAACGAATCGTTAAGTCAACTTTCAATTCTGCACTGTCTCGATCAGTGGCTAATACTTAAGTTCTGCCCTTAGTTTCGTGGACAAATTGAAAAGATCGGTAGGCCATTATTTTTCGCCTTTAATATATCAAGCTTAACTCTATTGAATCGAGTCTAAAACATGATGAGTTTGGATGGTCGAACCACACTTTCTCATCAGTTGATGATTGCATCCACACTCTGGGGGTTGCACATGTGCGTCGGCGGTCGGTCACGCCCACTTAAGGTTCTGAGATATGTCCGCGCTCCGAGGACTTTAGTTATTGTACAGGTGTTCAGTCACACTCGTTTGATATCTAGGACTTCGTCCACACTATGGGGACTTAGATTGATTCATGGGCGGTCAGTCACACCCACTTTGCGTTTAAACTCCGGTCCGCACTCCGAGGGCTCGAAGTTGTCATGGTCGATTCACCCTCAGTTTGTGTTTAAACTCCAATCCTCACTCTAGGGATTTTGAATTAGTCGATGTTTATACTCCAGTCCACGCTCTAGGGACTTAGAGTTAGTTGATGTTTATACTTCATTCCACCCTCTAGGGACTTAGATTTAGTCGATGTTTATACTCCAGTTCACACTCTTGGAATCTAGAGTTAGTTAACAGATGGTCAATCACATCTGTTGCGAGATTCAAAATTTCGTTCGCACTCCGGGAATGACGGATGTATTAGGATCGCGGATGGTTAGATCACATCCACCCTGAGTTAACAAGCGAGGTCGTTAGATGGATGGGTCCATCCTCCTCAAACTTGGTTTAAATACGGGCAAAGTTGTTAGGTGTACAGATTCACCATCTTCGAGCCTATATTAGTTAGTTCATACTCCCGTTCGCACTCTGGGAATCTGGGGTTAGTTAGAGGATTGTTATGCATCAATCCTTTTTTGCACTTCAGTGTGATGATTTGTCCTAGAGCTTGGGTTTCACTTAGCGAGTGACCGGTCATATCATAGTGACTCCCTATTTGAATAAATCCCACCTTAGGATAGAACTTAGTTCTCCATTCGTTGTGATGGTTGTATGACGCATTTTGAAAATCACCGCTCTGGCTCAAAGAGATTGCATTTTATTGCTGAAATAAGAAAATATGGCAAAGTCAGTTGCATTATTACAGATTAAGATTTTGAAATGCATGAACAAATTGTAAATGGAAAGTGGACTGAATAAATAAATAAAGCCCGTTATGTTTAGTAGCGATGAAGACTCTCGCTATTCCAAGATCTCGGTAGAGTAAGACAGTCAACGGTTGATAATTTAAATGTGTCGTTGCCGAGCTTTTATTCGATGACATATGGTCCTTCCCATGTTGGCTTCATATATGAAGGAACCGAGTAAATTCTCTTAAGGGCGAGATCGTCGAGTTCGAAGGTTAGGGGTTAGGCTTGGCATTGTATAATCAGGCAACTCGACTTTGATATGCGGCTACCCTCAAATCAGCCTCTTCAAGCTTCTCATCTAATAAGTCATGCGATTCGAAAAGTAATATAACATTCGTCTTCGGATCATAATAGGTCAAACGATGAAAAGGTACTTCCATCTAGAATGGAATAATAGCTTCTGAACAGTAGGAAAGAGAAAATAGAGTGTGGCAGATCGTGGATTTGTGGGTTGTCCGATAAGCCCATAAGACCATAGGAAGTTCATCAACCCATTTGCCCCTGCCTTTTTCCAATCGTTTTTTCAGAATGGATTTTATAACTTTATTAACAGCTTCAACCTGTTCATTCACTTGAAGGTGTGCAACTTCGAAGAATTCTGGATGTGGAATCGTTGATAGAAATTCTTAAATTCAACACTGTTGAATTTGGCTCCATTGTTGGTGATGATGGTATGTGAGAGGCCAAATCGACAAATAATGTTGCGTACTACAAAATTGATCACTTTCTTCATTGTAATAGTAGCAAGGGGCTCAGCTTCCGCCCATTTGGTAAAGTAATCAATTGCAATGATGGCGTACTTTGTTCCACCTTTGGTTAGAGGTAGATAACCAATAATGTCAATGCCCCATTCCATAAACGGCCATGGACTGACCATTTGAGTTATTTCGTTAGGCGGGGTCCTTAGAATCCGATCGTGTTTTTGACATTTGTCCCATTTTATGGCGTAATCTGACGCATCGCGATTTACAGTCGGCCAGTAGTGTCAGTATCGGAGTACTTTCTTGGCAAGAGCTTGCCTCCTCCGGTGTGATTGCCACATTCTTCTTCATGTACATCATGCAATACTCGTTTGATTTCATCATGGCTGATACACCAGAGTAAAGGAACAAAGTATCCTCTTCTATATATGACTCCATTTTGAATAGTGAACCGCGAAGCCTTCTGAAGAACTTGTCTTTTTTCACTCCTATGCTCCGGCAGGGTCCCATGCTCGAGATATTTTTTGAACGGAGTAATCCATGACTCCTTATTGGGGATGACTTCAAACACCCAGTTTGTTTCCATCTGATCGATGCTTGGGGAGGATAATGTCTCCGTAGTATTCACATTTCCTGTGCCTCATTTGTATTGGCTAACTTTGCCAAGGAATCGACATTCTGATCGCGTTCTTGGGATATGCAATAAATGGCATAATAATCGAACTGATCCAATATTTCCTGAACCCGAACAAGATAAGCAGCCAGTCTTTGATCTTTTGCTTGATACTCTCCTCGAACTTGACACACGACTAATTGTGAATCACAGTAAACCTCCACAGCGATAATTCTTATATCTTTGGCAAGACTTAATCCAACATGCAGGGCTTCATATTCGGCCTTATTGTTAGTCACATGGAAATCAAAATTTAAGGCATAGCATATAGATCGGCCTTCAGAAGTTTCAAGTACAACTCCAACGCCTGAGCAGCGGTCATTTGATGCACCATCAGTGTGTAGCTTCAAGACATATTTAGGGGCCTCGCTGGTTTCGAGCAAGTCCTCCGGGATAATGGAATTCAGCGATGAAATCTACTAGGACTTGTCCTTGAATGGCTCAACTTGGTGTGTAAGTAATGTCGAACTGACTCAGCTCGATATTCCACTTAAGTAAATTAGCAGGCATCTCATGCCGCGTAAGGACCCATCCTAACGGCTGGTCGGTGTAAACGGTGATAGGTTGAGCCTGAAAATACAGGCAGAGTTTCCTTGAGGCAATGACAAGATAATAAGCCAGCTTTTCTAGCTTCGGATAATTTCTCTTTGCTCTAGTTAGCTGTTTGCTAATGTAATATATTAGCCATTGTATCCAGTCTTCCTCCTAAATTAGGGTAGCACTAATTGTATTTTCTAATACTGTTAAGTAGATGTACAGTCTCTCATGATTAATAGGCTTTGAAAGAATGGGTGGTGTGGACAGGTGTTGAACCGGTGCTTGGAATGCACCCTCACATTTTGTAGTCCATTCGAAATTTTGTTTTCCATTTCTGATAAGATCGAAGAAATGCATTTGTCGTTGGATTTCGTAATGAACCTGCTCAGCGCTGCTACGTTCAAATTAAGGCTCTGGACTTACTTTATAGTCTTTGGAGTCTTAAGATTTCTGATTGCCCAGATCTTCTCGAGATTAGCTTCAACCCCTCGGGCATTGAAGATAAATCTAAGGAAATTTCCAAAGGCGATCCCAAAGTGACATTTCAACAAATTAAGTTTCATTCTGTACTCTCGGAGTATGTTGAACATCGATTCCAGGTCTTTGATATGATCAGTGGAGAATTGTGACTTCACAAGCATGTCATCCACATATACCTCGATGGTTTTTCCAATCTAGTTAGCGAACATTCAATTGACTAGCCATTGGTAGGTTGCCCCGACGTTCTTGAGTCCAAAGGGTTTCTGGTTGTAGCCAGAATACACATCCATGAAGGATGAGAGTTCATGTCTAGTTGTTGAGTTTACAAGCTGATCGATTTGGGGAAGTGGAAAACTGTCTTTAGGGAAAGCTTTATTTAAGTCCGAGTAATCAACGCATGTTCTCCATTTTCCTTTAGGCTTTATGACAAGTACAGGGTTGGACATCCATTTCGAACATAATGCATCTCGGATAAATCTGTTTGACTTGAGCTTATCTACCTCTTCCTTAAGGGCGGCAAATCTCTCTGGATCCATATCACGCCTTTTTTGCTTGACTGGGACATGTCGTGGGTCAATATTCAATGTATGGCTCACAATTTCCAGGGAGATTCCACACATATCAGAATGTGTCCAGGCAAACACGACGAGGTTTGCTCTGAGAAATTCAACCAATTCCTCCTGCATCTGTTGGCTTAGATGAGGTCCAATCTTTATCATTTTAAAATTGTCATTATCGTCGATCGAACATTGGTCATTAACTCGGTCGAGGAAGCTTGACTGCTTTTACTTTCATCTACACTTTCGATATCTCTTGGGTCAAGATCCCTTGGGAATTGGTTGGGGTGCCTGGGCCTAGGACCAGGCATTAACTGTCAATTTACCGCAAAGCAGACGCAGAGCTACGCCATTTCCCTTTTCTTTTCAATGCACCTCCCGCATTTCAACAACATAACAGACTCGTCCAGCAGCTTGGTCTCCTTGAACGACTCCAACTCCATTGTCGGTAGGGAATTTTAGAGTCGGATACCAAGGGGAAATGGCAGCCCTGAACTCAACTAGGTCCTGTCGGTCCAAAAAATCATTATACAACGAGTCTATGTCCAACATAACAAACTGTAATATCCGGGCTTTCCGATGTTCTCCAATTCCCAGTTCCACTGGTAGCTCCACCGTCCCAGTGGTTATAGTCGCACTTCCATTGAAGCCATGAATGCAAGATTGACAAGGATTCAAATCCTTGGCTTCCATCTTCATCTGATCATAGGCTCGCTTGAACAATATGTTCACTGAACTTCCATTGTCCACTAAGATCCTCTTCATCCAAGCAGGACCTATCGGAGCTGAAAGTGACAATTGGATCAATGGTTGGTGCTTAGACTCTATCGGCATCCCTGTCTCGAAATACGATGTCATCTGTCGTCATTTTCTATTGCTTGGTCGGAGCCCCGTCTTCCAAACTACTACAACATTCAAAGCTCGCATGCCAAATAGAACTGGTATATGACTCCATTTCCTTCCAGCTAAGGTCTGTTGAACGAGGACCACCACTAACAGTATTAATCACTAGCCTCCCGTCGATACGAGCAGGTTCTTTCGGTCTCGCTTGATTTGGTGTTGGTTCTGATTCGATGGGACCGCACCTCCCGACCGCGGTACCGACACAAACTGCTTCAACTTTCTCTCTTATATCAACTTCTCAATAATATCCTACAAATAACGACACTTGTTTGTGTTATGGCCATAGCTATTGTGAAATCTATAAAACTTCCCCATTTAAATCTTCTTTTCCGACAATTGCATCGGAGCAGGTTTCTTATATTGGATAGTATTGCAGGTCTATAAGCACACATTTTCCAGCAATGTAATTAAAGGAGTATAATTGTCAAACATAGGAGCCCTACGTCATGGCCCACAATTCTGATTCCGTTTCCTATTTTGATTTCCATTGCCTTTCTATTGATTATGTTTATTTTGTATTTTCAATTGCACCTTTCCAGAACTCTCCTCGGTTGGTTTAATAGGACATTGCTTTGGATCCCTTCCACACCGGGCCTTGCATCATCCTTTTCCTAGACTGTTTAGCATCCTCCCTTCTCAAGAACTGGGCTGCCTTGGAATAGCAACGGTCAATGACGTAGGGGGTTTTTCGGCCAACCAGTTGCCAAATTCGGAATCGGGGTCAATCCCTTAGTCAGTGCCATCAGAATTGAGTTGTCATTTGGATTACTAATCTCAGTGCATGCAGCGTGAAACCTCTCCAGATAACATCTAAGTGTTTCTCCGAAAGCTTGAGTGACACTAAAGAAGGTGTTAACATCTTTCGGCCATGTGATGTGCATACGAAATTGTTCAACAAACTTCGTTGCTAATAAGTCAAAACATGTGATAGATCGAGGTGGTAGACGAGTAAACCACATAGTCGCTATGACCTCTAGGGAGATCGTAAAACTTTTGCACTTGACCGCATCATCAGCTTGTGCAGCATTCATTAATCATTTGTACTTTAAGATATGATGGTTAGGATCAGAGCTCCCTTCATAAACGAGTAGAGTTAGCATTTTGAATCGCTGAGACGGTTCAGCGTAGAGTATATCATCAGTGAAAGGGGTATGACTTCAGGATATTCCTTAGTCGTCATTGGTGAGGCCCTACCTTTCGTGGATCATCCGACGTATCATTTTTGGGATATCCGGCATCTGAACGTTCTGGGCATGTTGAGCCAAGGTGTAGTCGGGTTCCACAATGCGAGGAGAGGATGGGCTGGTCGCGATCGACGGTCCACATCTCGCCTCCTTGGTTCTAGGTTTTCAAGACCATGAAGCTCAGAAGTATAATCAAGTTGATGGTGGGTCAGATCCGTTCGGTTCCTAGTGTCAACTTCCAACTCAATAGCGGAGGTAGCAGCGTGGTTGTCAGTAGTATGATAGGGAATAATACCTCCTCGGGCGGAGGGTTCGGTCTGATGGCTAGTTGACAGGCCAACTCTTGGTTGCCCAAGATTCAAGGTGCGCTAATGTTTAGTAGCCAATATATAGCTTCCATCTAGCCGTGGGCTTGTGGATCGATGATTGTAGTCTGAAGAGGCTGAACTCTCAGTGGATGAATAGGAAGCTTGATCCCTCCTGGATCCCCTTGGTCTTTGACGATTCAGTTGATTGGTCAATTCCACGCTGGCATAGAGTTGCTGAGTAAACTACTAGCATCTTTGAGTCGGCTCATGCATTAGTAGTTGAAACTCTTCCCTAGTCACAGGGACTTACGGATCTGAAGGTCCAGCAACATTCTAGTTGGTAGGACGAAGTTGCATGAGGTTCCGTCTATCCTGTCTTTCTAGATTTGCAACTATTTATTTAGTCCTTGTGTTGACCATAGTGGATAGCGAAGCTCTCTCCTAGACTTAGTACAAATTTGAATAAGATGGAAGAACTTCTGAACTTGAAATCTGGATCTTCTCCTTAGATTCTTGTAATCCCATATCGGTAGTAGATCCAATGTGCAGGAGAAAAACTAGGTATTCTCGGTGAATGCACCAAAGTGTTTATACCAAAATTGGGCACAACACTCTTCAGATGTGTTTGAAGAGATAAAATAAAGAACGTAAATGGAAAATGAGGAAGATCTAACAAACACACCAGTTAATAAACAGGAAAAACACACGGAAACACGCAGATTTAGAGTGGTTCGGCATATGGTCTACGTCCATACTCTGTCGAAATTACTGTTGTACTCGAATTATACTGTTGTAACACTTTATAACCAACAAGCAAAAATCAATAAAAGTTAGCCAGTTCGTAGTGGACGTAGGCCATACGCCGAACCACTTTAAATCTATGTATTCCTTTGTCTTTTTCATGTTTATCGACTGGTTTGTTTGTTAGATCTTCCTCTTTTTCTATTTACATTCTTCATTTTAACTCTTTAAACACATCCAAAGAGTGTTGTGCCCAATTTTGGTACAAATAGTATGCACCTTAAGTTTGTTTAAAAATGCATAGAGTTATCTTAGTTCGTCTATTCAATATATTAATATCACTCCACATAACATCTCTAAATTGAGATCCTCAACAACGTGAGACTATGCAAGTAATTTATTAATGTATAAATGGTAGAGGACAACATTTATATTAGAGATTCATAATCTTTAATATATTTATTTGAGTGATATTGATTTATGGAGCAATTTACTTCTTTTGAAATACCCTCAAGATTTAAGTGACCCTCACGATTCAAGTGTCAAACACATTCGAAATCACGGTATACGCATTATAAATATATATTTATTTCTTAAACCTAATTTGGGTTTCTCATGGTTCATCTCTCTTTAAATAAATCATTTTTATTTTTATTTTAATTATATTAATTTAATAAATTATTTAATTAACATTTTAATTAATTTCATTTTCTTCATTCTAAACATTTTAAAATAAATATAAACTATAGCATTATAGTAATTTTATGTACATGTATCATTATACATGTATTTTATTTATTAATTAACATTTAGTTAATTTAATCAACTAAAATAATTTTAATTAAAATATAATTAATTTCGAAAATTATACTATTATTTACCTTAAACTTTTTAAGATAAATATACATGTATCGTTATTTGTGTTTTAATTTAATTAATCAACTTTTAATTAATTAATATAAATTTCAAAAATTATTTATTAATTTTCCAAAATAATTTTTGAAATATTTTATAACTTTTATAAAATTTCATCCATATTTTACTTAACTTTTAATTTAAAATATTACTTATATTTTCAAAATCGATTTTGAAAATTAGCCTAAGGCCCAAAATCAATTAGATCCTTTATATTAGGGATAACCCTTGGGCTTACTTCATCATTCGAGCGAAGTTAGTAGCTATGTAGGGTAGGGTAGGGCACTTGATAAACTAAACCCAACATTAGGCACCACCTTCCTTGGCACCCTACTAAATGGTTAGGCTGTAATAGGTTAACATCGTACTATTAATTTAGACCACATAGGCTTTTGGGTTTGGATATAAGTGAATGAACTAGTTCAGATTGTGATGTGTTAAATAAGTGAATTTCAAAATTTATACCATTTTGGATCTTTGTTGGGCCAGTGAGGTCTAAATGATTTTAGATCAAATCTAAAATATTTTAAGTAAAATCTAATTTTATTTAATTTGTTTATAAAAGGTTTAATCTAATTTAATCAAATTACAATGTTATAAGTGTAACAAATACAGTTATATATCTGTAACGTTCATATGCAACATATAAATAGTGTACGTGGTTAATGTGTATGTTTGTTGATGTTAGGATTTAAAACGTAACAACACATTTGTCCCTTTATATACACATTGGCTATCAAAATATTATTTAAAATTATATGTAAGTATAATAATTTTTGAATTTTTTCTAAATAAAATAAAACTCTTTTGACCAAGTTAACGATCTAAAGTTTAAAACTTTTTTGAAATATCTAATTGTTTATATAGTAAAACAATTCAGAATCAAATCAGAATCTACAAGTTTAAAAAAAATATTAAAATAAAAATAAAAATGTTCTAATACCTTAAATAAATTATGAAGTATGAAATTAATTTTTTAATATATATGTGTATGTACGTACATATAATTATTTAATTTTTCACTAAAACATCTACTAAATAAATACATACTTATATACATATTAAAATTCCTTTTAACCAATTTATTTATAATAAATTGAAACAGTTTTTTATAAAATATGATATTAGTTTACAAATGTATACGTACATATTAATAATTATATATTAGTATAACTTTAAAACAATATACAATTTATTTTTATAAAATATATCTCAAAAGTAGATTTTTTTCCATCGAAAACAATATGATAAAATTAATCTTAAATGATTTACAAATATACACAAACATATTTATAAGTTAACATTTATATGTAAAACATGTTTAATAATAATTTAAAGTTAGTTTAATATTTAATTATATAAGTGTGTGTGTGTGTTTTAATTATGTACATAAAGACAAAAAATTAAATAAAAATTGAATATAAATAAAGTGTGTGTGTGGGTGTATGCTTGAAATGTTATGAATACACACATACACACACACACATAAGGGACACTAAATGTGCATATAAATTTGTTAAATAATGATCTAAATCTACATTATCATGATGTATATTAGAATTGTAAACATTAAAATATTATCATATAGATGGGCCACTAGATTTGCATATTGAACGAATGATCGACTCCTAAATTCAATTGAATCACCTCCAAAAATTGCAACGATCTGAAACACCACCTTCGTATTGCTTTTATTTTATTTCTTTCTCTTTAAAATATGTTGATATCATCCCATGAAACTAGTGGCTATTAGCTCAAAACCGATCAAAAAATGAATAGGAAATAGGTAGTTTAAGTAGCATGAAAGAAAGGGTAAACATGGAGCAAAATCTCTCTCATTTACTCATTCCTTTTCTATCATTACAACATTATCAAATACAGTATATATGTGTAACGTTCACGTGCAATATATACACACATGGTTAATGTGTACGTTTGTAGATGTTGGGATTTAAATTGTAACAGACACATTTTGTCCCTTTATATACACATTTGCTATCCAAACATTATTTTAAATTATATAAAAGTATAAGAATTTCTAAAAAAATTCTAAATAAAATCAAACTCTTTTGAGAAAGTCAATAATCTAAAGTTTAAAACTTTTTTGCAATATCTAACTATTTACATAGTAAAACGATTCAAAACAAAAACTGAATCTACAAGTTTAAACTAAAATATAAATATATATAATATATTAAAATTAAAATATAATTATTACAATACCTTTAATAAATTATGATTTATGAAGTTATTTTTTAATACATATATATATATACACATGTAAGTATATATAATTATTTAATTTTGCACTAAAACATCTATTAAATATATAAACACACATATATACTGATAGTTGGGATAAACACAAACTTTTGGTTCGATCATGAAGTTTCAAAAGTACCCGTATATGCATTTCTTTTTTATTAATAGTTGTAATACATTTGGTGTCACAATCTTTTGGTGTCAGCGTGAAATACCAAAATTGTGTCTCTACAAATATTATCAAAATTTAGTACCACTTAAAAATAGGTTCTGACAAGTAAGCTTCCTTTACAGTTCAAAATTTCCTCTATAAATATTTACCAAATCTTTATATCACTTAAAAATAGGATCTAACATATAAACCTTTTTACAAATTCATTTTTTATAAATTAAAAGTATAAATAAAATTTAAACTAATAAAGTTATTGCAATATAGAATAAAAATTCAAATTAACTACGTATGATTCAACATGAAAATATGGCTAAATATTTGTGAAAAACATTTCTTTTAAACGTATTGAAAAAAAACAATTTAGATGCCTTCATCACGCGCGAAGCATGTGCCGTAATGCTCGTATATTAAAATGCCTTTCAACCAACAAATTAAATAAATTAAAACAGTTTTTTATAAAATAAAATGTTAGTATAAAAATGTAAACATACATATTAATAATTATATATTAGTATAGCTTTAAAACAATATACAATTTATTTTTATATACTATATTTCAAAAAAGTAGTTTTTTTGCTACCGAAAACAATATGATAAAAATAATTTAAAATGATTTACAAATATATGCAAACATATTTATAAATTAATATCTATATGTAAAACATGTTTAATAATAATTTAAAGCTAGTTTAATATTTAATTATATATGTGTGTGTGTTTTAATTGTGTACATAAAGACAAAAAAATAAAAATTGAACATAGATAAATAAAGTGTGTGTGTGTGTGTATGCTTGAGACGTTATGAATACATACACATATACACACACATAAGGGAAACTAAATGTGTATATAAATTTGTTAAATAATGATCTAAATCTACATTATCATGATATATATTAGAATTGTAAACATTAAAATATTATCATATAGATGAGGCATTAGATTTTCATCTTGAATGAATGATAGACTCCTATATTCAATTGAATCGCCTCCAGAAATTGCAACGATCTGAAACACCATCTTCGTATTTCTTTTATTTGATTTGTTTCTCTTGAAAATATGTTTATCATCCTATGAAACTCGTGGCCATTAGCTCAAAAATTGATCAAAAAATGAATAGGAAGTAGGTAGTTTAAGTAGCATGAAAGAAGGGGTAAACGTGGAGCAAAAAATCTCCTTCATTTACCTATTCCTTTTCGATCATTACGAATCAAATTTGACTACTTAAACTTCACTCCTCCAACATACCCTAGGTCAGTCATGTATAGGCCTAACTGGGCTATCAAAGTCCCAAGCCCATTTAGAAAATAATTATTTTAAATAAAATTTGATTTTCCATCTATATCGTATATCGATACATACATATATAATTTCTATATATGCACCTAATTATACTAACAACATCAAAAATTGAAATAAAATATAATAATTAATATTAAATAAATATTAAATAATTAACCAATTATAAATTAACTAAGTCACGTGGTATTTTGGAGTATTCATCATCACAGTTCTGTAAATCAAATGTGTGAATTCAGTCAATGGTAATATCGAAAATTTGAATATTAATATTTACAAGTCACCTTTAGCTAGTGATGCGACAATTTTGCCGAATTTGTAACTTAAACTTCTTTTTGGTAAAATCCAATTTTACTATTTTAAGCAGTACCACGTAGTAATGAATATTTACATCAATTCGCTTTATCAAAACTATATCGATTTAAGACTTCTGGAATTTAGTTCGGTCAAATTTCCAAAATTGTCTCCTTTCTACTTGGTTAGTCCAAGAACAAAGTCTTTGGTTTATTGAATAACTATCGTTATCAACCGTACTGCTCTGACCAGAGACATTGATTTTTAGTTGACTACAGTTGACCATGATACTAAGCTTATCTAACTAAGAAGATGAATTCTCTATTGAATAGTGTTTCACTTCCAATACGTCAATATCGACCCCACTATAGTCGTTCGATGGACATCATGCATCAATTTGACTATAATCAAAGGAAAATACCAAATTGAAGTTGAATAGTATTCTAGAGTCGAGAGAACTATGTAATATCGTTATTTCAAGATTCTTTCTTTCACCTTGGTTATATTAACCAATAAAAAACTCTTGAGTGGGTTGTTCAGTAATTATCCAATAACTATCAATACATAACCCATTGGTATCCCTAGCACTTATAAGCAAACACTGCCCAACATTTGAAGAGCAATACATATGCTAGTCTTAACGGCCATATCGATGTCCAGTCTCGAAACATCTTGACTATGAATATTAAAAATAATTTTTTTTAATGTGATAAACCTTTCATATTATTTACATATTTTCTATTTAGTATCCTTAAACTAAATAATTAATTAGCATATCACAATATAACAAGTATATAATAGAAATAAAAACACCTTTATTATGAACTATATTGGTTACGAAGTTAGATATATATCAATTTACATTATTTTCCATAAGGCATACTCCTAACTCTATCAACCAACACCTTTATAAAATTGATATATTTATACTATTATCATAATTTGAATATTAACTTTTAAATTTGAAAAATTATAAATTATCTAAATGTTAAATTTTCTTTACGATACACTTATATATATATATATATATATATATATATATATATATATATCTTACACACACGGATATACGTATATATATAATTTGCATTTATATATAAACATTTTTATATTTTTATTTTTCACATATGCAAACACCTACGATCCCTTATATATTACACGTTAATATAATATCATTGTATGTACACCTCTTGTTGGTTATTAAATATGTAATACTTATAATGTAAGGATATTAATTAAATTAACTTCATTATTAAATTGAGTTAATTTAAATTAAATGAATCAAATTTTAATTAAATAAAGAATCAAAATCTCCTCTTTAAACATCAAATATTAAATATGATTTAATATTAATAATAATATTCAACCATGAAAGATCTAGTGCATAATGAACTAAGAAGGATTTTTTGAAATTTGCCCCTTCACACCCTTGCCTAATGCACCCAAACCAATAGTTTCTATATATATACCAACAACAAATGTTATTGCAAGAATTAGTATCCAGAATATAATAACTAGTGAACCCTTGGAATAATACTTGATGTACGGATGACCAAATTTTGTTGTCAAAAGATTGATTTTCTCTTAAGAAGTGCATATCTGAGCAAATAAAATCCTTAAAAGAGGAAAATGAGAAATGTGGACTGCTATTCATAAAGTATAATTAAAGGCATTTAAAATGGAAAAATCACACTTAAATCACTAAGGAACATGTAGTGTCAAAATTATATCAAGGGTTTTAAGTGTGATAGGTTTAGAAGCACTTAAAGTGCTCGAAAATATGTAAAATACCGAAAGTATAAATATTGTTTAACTCATACAAATACCAAAAGTGTGAAAGTTTCTAAAGAGTGTACGTAACTATCTAAAATTGGTAATTAGTAAGCAAACCGAGAAATGAAAAAATTAAGTATTTAAATGCACAAGTTTGTAAAAGGTGAAAGCACCTTAACCCAAAGCAATAATAGTGTTCAAGCACATTATTAAACTCAAAACGATATATTAGTTTGAAAAAGATACATAATGTACATTGTGAGATGTGGATCATAGTTTACTTTCAAGTGTAAATATAACAAAAATCATGATATATATATATATATATATATATATATATATATATAATAAGCAACTACAGTATGCAAAAATTGTTTGAAGTGGGATAGTTAATAAACGATGACCATTTACAGGAGGAGAACAAAAATGGAAATCTTCTTCATTTAATTTTCTTAAAATACTTGACTAATAAATATTAACATGGTACATGTTTATGGGTCTAAAAGTATTTGTAGCCAATCAGAATTAGCGCGGAATGTAACAAATTAAGAAGAAAATTGCAAAATCAGGGGAGGTATCTAGAAGTATGCTACAATCTACTCTTTTTTCTTTAGCAATGTTTTTCCCATTGGAATTTTAGTAGTAAGGTATTAAAGAAGCATTATCTTGATATAAAAGTATCAACTCTTATCATAACATTGTAAAATATGTCATATTGTTCTCTTTTTCCTTGACTAATATTTTTTCTCAATGTGTTTTTTCTTAGTAACTTTTAAATAATGCATTATCTTGATTCCGCCATATCAAATTTATTATTAGGAAATAATATCTCAAAACAAGTTATTCATGCAAGTTGCACTCTTTCCTTGTTCATAGTTTTTTCCACAGGGATTCCAGACGTAAGTTTTCAATGAGGCAACAACCAACATTGACACCGACTAAATGAATATACGTAAGCAAGATAACAATGAAAGGGAGAAATCATTATATATATTTCAAAAGGAACATCTACAATCTACTATAGGAGATTTCAAGATTTTCAATGATGCGTATTCAAGTAGGATTTTTATAAAATGTTTTAATCTATTAATAAGGACCGTATTGTAAAATTACCTGTTAGCACCAAAATTGGTCACTAACACCCTTAGAAAGATTGTGTAGAGAGATTTATTAAGAAAGTAAATTAAAACGGAGAACAGAAGGTAATTTCAAATGCAGAAAGTAAGAACACCAAATTTATAATGGTTCAGAGTAGTAGCCTACATCCACTTTGAAGTTGATCTTTATTCTTTTCATTGACGGTTGATTACAGATACAATCCGCTTCTAAGTACTTGAATACAGTTGCAAGATACAAAGAAATAAGGTCTGGAATGAGTCTTGGAAATGGTAGAGTTTCCCAGTGTTCTCTAAAATCTCCCCTTTTTTCTGTGCCCCTGGCCCTCTATTTATAGGCGAAGGTGGGTTGGAGTTCCCTGGTGGGCCAGGTATCTGAATATCTTGGTCCTAATGGGACAAGCCCTGTGTGCCGAACCGAACAGGCCAAACGGTTGAATGCCGAACCATCCTCTTTACGACGAACGACACGTTCGTTGTGTGGGAAGAGTAGGCCGAGCAACAATTGAAGCCGAGCGTGCTGAGGAGAATGTTGAACCATCTTTGATCGTCAGACGTCTCGGGAAGCCGAACGAGACTCATGTTGAACGTCTATCGGATGCCGAACCTTCATGGGCGCCGAACGTTCCCTGATATGCCGAACGGTATGATACCGAACAGTCTGGATGCCGAACGAGGTGCTTGACGCCGAGCTCTATTCAATGCCGAGTGCTCTTCTTTGGCCGAACGATAGTCAACACCAAACGTTTATCAATGCCGGATGCTCCTAGGCGCCAAGCACTATTCAATGTCGAACGATCTTATGATGCCAGGCGATGCGCTCTTGCCGAACGGTCTTAACGTGCCGAACGCTCATTGATGCCGAACGTTCCATAGACACCTCCTAAGCTTGGACGCTGAGTGCTTCTTGGATGCCGGACGTGTTGTGCTACCGAACGCTCCAACTTGACCGATCGATAGGGGAGGCCGAGTACTAAGTTGCCCGGACAATTCCCCAGGAAACACTTGCCTCCCAAAGTGTATCGCGTGATCGGACGTGATGCACTTTGAATAACGTGTCCTCTAAGCTCCTCTTCGATCCTTGGTTCACTTCTTATGACGGGATTATTGCGCATGCCGAACGTAATGTGTATGTAGAACGATGCAGCCGAGACCGGACACTTCTCGTGTGCCGAGTGGCTTTGTGAGCCGAAACCAAACGATGCGGTCGAAGCCGAACGTTCTGTGCGTGCCGAACGGTACCTTCTTGACCGGCTCTACCGGTTATAACCTCTTTACCTTCCTCTTCTTCCTCATAAAATCTGGCATCCTCCTTCTCCCCTCTTTTCCACTTTTGTTTTTGTTATTCCTCAATAACTTGCAATCCTTCCCTGTTAATCGGACACTAAAAAACCTAATCAATCCTACCCCAGCTTCGATCTACCCACTAGGTATTATCCCTTCTATCTAAATCCTTTCCATGATTAAACAGTTTCAATAAGAGGCTTGGGTTTGTACACTAGAACCGTAGCCGAGAGGGTCACGCGGATGGAGGAAGCGAACCTTGGTTAGGATATCGTTGGGGCTGAGTGATGTGAGGTGAGGAATAATGACTAGGGGTGATCTCACGTTGGAGTTGTTGGGTGATGTGTTGTAGTTCGGCCTAGCTCTTTCGTGCCGAATGAAAACCGGAAGAAGGGAAAGAATAGAGGAAGTGTTGGGGGTGGTTAGGATGCCGAACGACATGATCTGGGATGAATCGCGGAGTTACCTGTTCTTGTCATTCGGCGTGGATGGAGGAGGAGAGGAATGGAACTGTACTCAAGAGTGTAGTGCCGAACGTTGAGGCTCGACATAATTCTGGTTCGGTGTGACTCACCACATGCCGAACGGTGGGATGGAAGGTTTGCAAGGAAGCATGAGTTAGCGGGGATGATGCTGAGTATTGTCTCGGCCGAATGGAATTTTGGCCGAATGTCACTTTGCCAGGCGCTAGCTAGTTCGAGCGATAGTTAGGCCGAAAGAGAATTTTGCCGAACAAGTATTAGGCCGAACAGTAGCTTCGCCGAATGATAGCTTGGCCGAACGGCAGTTAAGCTGAACGATATTTTGGCCGGACGATAATTTGGCCAAACAACCTTTAGGCCGAGCCATGTTGAATGCCGAACCATCTTCTAGATTAGGCCGAACACTTAAACTACCTTGCCTAATCATATAACAAAACAAGGACATGGACTCTCGCATATCAGCATATCGAACTGATCCGGACTGATAACTTCCTAGCTTCAGTAGACATAAACCCGGACTTAAATCGACATAACCAGACAACTTTTTTAACGTTTTCTGAATCTGGAACTTTAATCGTCATAAGGCAGGATTTTGGAGGCGGTCAGCAATGACGGTCTCCGAAGGCGATGATTTGAGGCTTAATTTTATATCAGCAACCTCGTGACTTTCAAATTTTCAATGCTTATACACGATTGATTGCACTAGTTCACACACCACGTGGGGGGAATATTCGTGTTGTTAATTCTAACATCGATCATTTTTCAAGTATAGTTCACACAGGTGTTTTGCCAGATCCTCTATTTATTGAAGATGTCTAAAAAATCTAGCTCCGCCACTATCTCAGATAGGCCCGGGCCGTCTTCCAAACAAGGGGATGCAGATGTTTCAAACCCGTCGACGTCTCCCGCTCATGACTTAGCCCCTGATGCCCTGGATGCATCGATTCTTTTGGATAATCCAATCGATTCACAGTCTTCGAAGATTAACGAAGTCGCACTCCCGCGAATATGCTCTATCCATGGAATTCCTTTAGCCGACGTGTTGGTTCCGTCGGGGCACGATCGCCCACACCTGCCCCTAGTTGGATATACTGCCTGTAATAAGTTTATGTGCTGGGTGGGCAGCGTGCCTCCATTCATTCTATTTCTTCGGGATGTGTTGCAATACATGGACATCGCCCCCTCGCAGCTGCACCCGAATGGCCACGCATTCATTTATGGGACATACCTCCTCTTCATGACCGTCTTTTCTAGGCCCCCAACCCCTGGCGACATCAGATATATTTATATGACCAAGAAGCGGAGAGAAAGCCCCTCCTTTGTGTTCCTCAAGCCGCACCATAAATGCCAAATTTTAACCAGGGCATGGAGCAAATCTGCCTTGTACAAACAGGAATGGTTCTATGTGCGTTGCCCCCTGCTTTCGCGAGGAGATGGGTTGAAGGAAGTAAGTCTTTTCCTTGGAACGATGCTTATGTTATGACCGAGGCTATGCTTTTTCTAATTCTTGTTTCCTCTTTATAGGTATCAATCCATGCCCTGACAGCCGCGGTTATTCTGAGGCTGTTGAAGCTATTAGAGCCCTTCCCGCCGAAGAACGATACATCCGAACTCTCATTTCAAATGAGTCACTGTCAAGTTTCAGACTGTTAGCGGAAGGTCGTCGGGTAAGCCTTCCTGAGGGCGTCTCCATTCCCAAGTCCACATCCAATAAAGGGAAAAAATTAGCCGAATCGTCATCATGCCACACCCTCGATGAACAGGAAGAGGGGGAGATTAAAGAGAGCGAAGCTCCTGAAACACAAGGTGAGAATGTGGGTGTTACTCAGTATTCGCCGGTCAAAGTGCATGATATTGAAACGTCATCTTCCCCTTCGAAGGAGAAAAAGACTTTGACGTACAAAATCAGAAAGGAGAAGGTTGGCGGAACTTCAAAGGTTACGCTTATCCCGAAGGAGAAAGAGGCTTCTTCATAGCACGTAGAGAGTTCTTTAAAGGGCTTATCGAACCTCTCCATTCCGGACGATCTGCTCAATTATGTCTTTGACGATCCGGAGGTATTCAAACTTCAGTCGCCCATCAGAGGCAACACGGGCACTCCGACCCAGAGTCAGGGAGAGAAAACTCCTATTAGCAAAGCGACTGGTCCGTTGGGGGGAAACACTAAGACACACACGAACACTTGCACTCCAATTGTCGCTTAGATTTTTGTCGTCACACTACTCTTTTCTTACTCACTGTTATTTGAATTCTGTACAGGTGGTATGGGGCGTTCACATGGATTCGATCGCCTTCGCGGTTCGTCAGTTCTTCATCATTCCGGACGAGACTCGGGTTTCGGAAGACACCGAGATAGGGAAGGTGACGGCGACAAAGACTTTCATTCTCGGGATTCGTCGTCTCGGAGAAAAACTCATTACCAACCGAAATACCACCAGGACACATCTTCTCACGCGGAGCAAAGCAGAGACAAGCGCGGCCATAAGAGGTCGCAACCTGATGCTCCGCGGGACCAACACTCTAATTCTTCTTCCACTCGTCAGTCCCAAGATTTCTACAGGAGGGTCGAACTTTCAAAGCCGTCTCCTCCCGCTCCTGCAACGGACCCGTCAGTGCCGGAGAGGCTGGTCGAGCTTAAAGATAAATTCCTGAAGATATGCTTCGATGGCCTAACATTCCTTCCGGCTATTCATCCTATTCTTAGACATGCTAAGCAGAGCGCCCTTGCCTGTACGAACGATGTCTACGTTCAACATGACGCATTCATTCACCTAGCCGAAAAACTTTCTGAAGTTTCCATGGAGCGCCAACATGAAATCGACCGCCTGAAGCTTAAAGCTATCCACGACAAGGATATCATTAGAGCTTAGGACGAAGAAATGGCCACTTACAGGTCTGAGCTCGAGGTTGCCCGTCAGAGAGCTAAGGACACTGCCGAGGCCATTACTCGTCTGGAGTCAACTCATAAGAGAGAACTTGACGAGGCGGTTCAACGGTGTGGGGCTTTGGCTCTAGATAAGGACTCCATTCAAAAGGAGAGGGACACGCTCAGCCTCTGAGTCAAGGAGCTTAAGGAGCAGCTTCGCAGGGAGAGCGAAGAGAAAATGGCCGCCCAAGAGGAGTCACAACAATGCTGTGACGAGATCGTTGCCACTCGGCTTTTGAAAGAAAAACTTGAGGGCGAGCTTTCCAGGGTTGAGCCATTAAAGAGGGAGGCCCGTGAAGAGGGCGAAAGGATTGCGTCCATCCATACTGACTCGCGTCTTGAGGCGGCTAGAGAAGAAGGCAGGGAGGAGGTCAAGAGCATGTTTAACCCACTAATTGCTGAATTAAATGCCCGCGTTCTCATGCATCGTGACTTGACTTTCTTGGGCGAGGGTTATCTTGAATCTCTAGCCGAGGCATGAGAGGCATTGATAGAAATCAGGAAGGCCGAGCACGGCGCCGAAGATATCGATGAGGGGGAATTGATAAAAGAATATCTCAAGGGAAACGAGCCTTCGGACTTGTCTACAGCTACGGCTATATATGGCAAAGGTTCCCCTTCAAGGAAAGGGAAAGAAGTTATTACCGGTCCATCCGGGGCCGCGCCTCCAGCTCATGTGCCTATTCGGTCGGCCGATCGGCCAATACTTGATCCATTCGAGCAACATATTAGTTACAATCGCGAGGACCCTGGCCTTGGTGTCCGTATTCTGTCTCCCATTCCGGAGGGTGAGACCCCCGTGACGGCTGGAAACTAGCCGGAATCTGGTAGGCAATTCTTTTGCTTTAACATCCCAAGTGTTTTCCCGAAAGTTGTCGCATTCTAATACTTGCTTTTCGTGATTTTGTGCAGGTCGTTCCGATCCCGAATCCACTCCGAGGAGCGATGTCGCCAAGGAGGCGGAGAAAGAAACTAGTGAGGCCCCTCATGCTGGAAAGGCTCCCAGTCCATACGCCCAAGTGATCGGAGCGCTTGATGAAGATAAATCTTAGGCTTCTTCTCCCATCGATGGGAGTTATAAAGTTGACATTACAGGCATCTTCGAGCACACATCTGAGCTGAGCATGAAGGAGAGGCTTGAGAAAGAGGAGGAAGAGACGACCAAGATCAAGGTCGAGCCTCAAACTGTGGATCCGGGCGATCCCTTGACCAAACCGTTGAAGATCATTCTCACCGGCGGGTCCAAGCCCATGGATGTCCCCCCTACTTCTTCAGTTGTTACCCCTCCATCAAGGAAGGATTCCAAGGGTAAACGATCTGGGGAGGAGCCGTCTGGGAAGAAGAAGAAAAAGCACAAGAAGTGATTACTATCCCCATCCAACGAGAGTTAATCTAAGTCATGTAAAATTTTTTTGTAATTTTTGTAGATAGACCGTCGACTCCGAAATTTGGAGTGTTTGTAGAAGAAAACTTTTTCTGAATAAAGATTAGTTTCCTCTTCTGTTTTTTCAAAAGATTCTTATTATTCAGTTTTCTGTGTGATAGTGATTTGAATCTGAGCTGTTGTGAATAACATGGATTTCTTGATTTGCCTTCATATGGCTCGGAGATTCCTTGAGAGTTGTTCATTTCCCCCTTTCGCGCTTCAAGCACTTAGAACATTTTCTAGTATGCACGCTGAAGGCTCGATGTCTTCAAGTCATTTGTATCTAGTCCGTCTCCAGTGGACCTGGTCATTTAAATCGTTTATGTTCGAGTCCGTGCTCCGGGGACTTTGAGTATTCCAGTCCGCACTCCGGGGACTTGGATATTTTAAATAGTTTATACTCGAGTCCGTGCTCCGGGGACTTAGAGTACTCCAGTCCGCACTTCGGGGACTTGGAGATTTAAATCGTTTATACTCAAGTCCGCGCTCCGGGGACTTAGAGTACTCTAGTCTGCACTCCGGGGACTTGGAGATTTTAATTCGTTTATACTCGAGTCCGTGCTCCAGGGACTAAGAGTACTCCAGTCTGCACTCCGGGGACTTGGAGATTTTAATTCGTTTATACTCGAGTCCATGCTCCGGGGACTTAGAGTACTCCAGTCCGCACTCCGAGGACTTGGAGACTTTAAGTCGTTTATACTCGAGTCCGCGCTCTGGGGACATAGAGTACTCCAGTCCGCACTCCGGGGACTTGGAGATTTTAAGTCGTTTATACTCGAGTCCGTGCTCCAGGGACTTAAAGTACTCCAGTCCGCACTCCGGGGACTTGGAGATTTTAAGTCGTTTATACTCGAGTCCGCGCTCCGGGGACTTAGAGTACTCCAGTCCGCAATCCGGGGACTTGGAGATTTTAAGTCGTTTATACTCGAGTCCGTGCTTCGGGGACTTGGAGTACTCCAGTCCGCACTCCGGGGACTTGGAGATTTTAAGTCGCTTATACTCGAGTCCGCGCTCCGGGGGTTTAGAGTACTCCAGTCCGCACTCCGGGGACTTGGAGATTTTAAGTCGTTTATACTCGAGTTCACGCTCCGGGGACTTAGAGTACTCCAGTCCGCACTCCGGGGACTTGGAGATTTTAAGTCTTTTATACTCGAGTCCGCGCTCCGGGTACTTAGAGTACTCCAGTCCGCACTCCGGGGACTTGGAGATTTTAAAATGTCCGTGCGCGTTCGCACGTCAGCCGGAATAACATAATTTTATTTTCCTGTCACAGGATCATCATTTGTAGAGACAGTGGTAGTTCATGGAAAAGATGGATTCAACCCTTTCTTAATGAAAGCAAGCTAAATTGCCTTATTACATGCCAAGAATTAGAAATAAAAGCATACTGGAAATGAGTGCGACTAATACATGGAAGAAATAGACTAAGTATAATAACGCCGCAAGTGCTCGCTGTTCCATGCTCGGGGGAGCGTCACACCATCGACAGTCGCTAGCTTAAAAGTCCCTTCTCCAAGCTTCCGTTCGATGACATATAGACCTTCCCATGTGGGATTCATATGAGACGGGATCGGGAAAACTCGTTTCAAAACGAGGTCTCCCACATTAAAAGTTCTTGGTCGGACCTTCTCATTACAATATTTAGTGACTCTTTGTCAGTATGCAGCCGCTCTCAAATTCGCTTCTTTGCGTTTTTCATCAATGAGGTCCAACGATTCCAATAACAGACTCTGGTTCGACTCGGGGTCGTAATAAGTTACCCGATGTGATGGGACCTCAAGTTCCACGGGTATGACAGCTTCCTTGCCATATGCCAATGCGAACGGAGTGTGGCCAGTCGCGATTTTGTGGGTGGTCTTGTAGGCCCAAACTGCTGTTGGAAATTCATACACCCACCTGCCTCTAGCCTTTTCCAGACGTTTTTTCAATATGGACTTGATTATTTTGTTTACGGCTTCTACCTGTCCATTCGCCTTTGGATGAGCAACTGCTGCAAATTTCTTCTCAATGCCATATTTCTGGCAAAATTCTTTGAACTCCTTACTCTCGAATTGAGTTCCATTGTCCGTGACGATGGTCCGTGGAAGGCCAAAACGGCATATAATATTTCGTACGACGAAATTAATAATCTTCTTGGCGGTTATAGTAGCCAGAGGCTCTGCTTCTGCATATTTGGTAAAGTAGTCGACTGCAACTATTGCATATTTCGCTCGACCTTTGACTAAGGGCAAGGAGCCTACTAGGTCGATCCCCCACATCGCAAATGGCCAGGGACTGACCATTTGTGTGAGTTCCATTAGCGGAGCTTTCGGGATTTTTGCATATATCTAGCATTTGTCACATTTTCTCACATAGTCTGCAGCATCCCGATTGACAGTCGGCCAATAGTATCCGTAACAGAGGATTTTCTTTGCTAACGTTTGCCCCCCAGTGTGGTCACCGCGCTCTCCCTCATGGACTTCCTTTAATACTCGATTTATCTCATCACGGGCCACGCACCGGAGTAAGGGGGTCGAGAATCCCCTCCGATACAAATATACTGTCATGTATTACGTAACGCGAAGCCTTGCGAAGGACTTGGCATCTTTCATTCCTCTTTTCAGGTAAATCCCCTTGTAGCAAGTACTGTCTAATCGGGGTCAACCATGATTCCTTCTCAGGTTCGGTTTATAAAACGAGATCTATCTCTATCATCTCTATACTCGGGGCTTGGAGGGTCTCAATAGGGAATAATCCCATTTGTTGTGCATCACTAGTGCTTGCGAATTTTGCCAACGAATCGGCTTCTCAATTTTGTTCGCGCGGGACATGCGAAATGTCGTAATATTCCAGATTCGCCAGCAGCTCTTGAACACGGGCAAGTTAGGGACCCAGTCTCTGTCCCTTTGCTTGATAGTCTCCCTGCACCTGACATACTACCAGTTGCGAGTCATAGAAGATTTCGATTGACTTCACTCCTAATTCGTTAACAAGTCTCAGGACAACAATCAATGCTTCATACTCGGCTTTGTTATTTGTTGCTGCAAACTCAAGCTTCAAAGCGTAGCAAATTGATCGGTCTTTCGGAGTCAGAAGGACTACACTAGACCCCGAGCGACGGTCGTTAGATGCACCATCGGTGTACATCTTATATCGAACGGGAGGTATGACACTGTGACTGCTCGGTTCATCTGGTACAATGAATTCAGCAATGAAGTCAGCTAATGCTTGTCCTTGTATGGCCCTTCGCGGAAAATGGGTAATATCAAACTGACTTAACTCAATATTCAACTTCAGCGTCCTTCCGGAAGTTTCCAATCGTTGGAGTATCTGTCGCAAGGGTTGGTCAGTGTAGACACCGATTGAGTGTGCCTGAAAGTAGGGGCGAAGCTTGCGTGATGCGATCACCAAGCAATAGGCTAGTTTCTCAATCTTTGGATAATTTCTTTCCGCCCCTGTCAAGCGTTTACTGACATAGTAAACCAGCTTTTGAATCCGGTCTTCCTCGCGGACCAAGGCTGTACTGATAGCGTGCTGGGATACCGCCAAGTATACATACAACATTTCATGGTCGATCGGCTTGGACAGTACAGGGGGACTTTCCAAGTGCCTTACCAGAGCCCGGAATACTTCCTCATAGTCGGATGTCCATTTGAAGTTTCTCTTTCTTTTCTTTATAATATCGAAGAAGGGAATACACTTATCTGTAGCTCTAGATATGAATCGACTTAGTGTAGCCACTTTTCCATTCAGGCTTTGTACCTGCTTTACGGTTCTAGGTACTAGTATATCTCAGATAGCCTGGATCTTCTCTGGGTTATCCTCGATTCCCCGGGCATTCACAATGAATCCCAGAAACTTTCCTGATGCTATGCCGAATGAACACTTCAACGGATTGATCTTCATTCCATAATGTCTGAGTATGTCAAACATCTCCGCTAGGTCTCGGATGTGGTCGTTTGACTGCCGTGACTTCACGAGCATGTCATCCACATAGACTTCCATTGTTTTACCAATCTGATCTTTGAACATTCGATTCACCAGGCGTTGATAAGTCGCTCCTGCGTTCTTCAATCCAAATGGCATTACTACATAGCAATACAATCCCATGTTCGTGACAAAACTGGTGTGTTCTTGGTCTCGGAGGTGCATTGGGATTTGATTATATCCTGAATACGCATCCATAAATGATAATAACTCATGTCCGGCAGTTGATTCGACCAGGTGGTCAATCCTAGGCAACGGGAAACTATCCTTAGGGCACGCTTTGTTTAAATCAGAATAATCAACATAGGTCCTCCATTTTCCATTCGTTTTCTTCACTAGCACCGGGTTAGATACCCATTCAGGGTAGAAGGCGTCGCGGACGAACCCGTTGGCTTTGAGCTTGTCCACCTCCTCTTTGAGAGCCGCAGACCTTTCCGGGTCCATGCCTCTCCTTTTTTGTTTCACAGGTACATGTTTCGGGTCTATGTTCAACATATGACTTGCGATCACAGGAGAAATCCCACACATATCAGAACGTGTCCAGGCGAAAACATCAAGATTCGCTTGGAGGAAATCAGTAAGGTTCTCAGCAGCCAAAGGGTCGAGTTGCGACCCAATTTTAAGAACTCGTGATGGGTCGCTCTGGCTAACTGGGATGTCAATTGTGAGTTCAGCCGATGCTGCATTGGTTTCCCTAGGTTCTCCATCATCATCTCTCGGATCTATGTCCCTATAGATCCAAGATTGTTTCCCGAGCCAGGGCTCGGATGCTACTTGTCAATCATCAGCATTTCGGCTGTGGACGAAGCAGTCTGCAACCTTTCCTTTTTCTCTACGCTGAGCCTCTCTCAGCTGAGCCACATAATAGGCACGTCCGGTCGCCTGATCACCGTGCACCACTCCAACACTGCTGTCTGTGGAAAATTTTAATGTCAGACACCAAGGGGCCAATGCTGCCCTAAATTCTGCCAAGGCGGGCCGTCCAAGAAATACGTTATATGGAGAGTCAACGTCCAACATTATGAATGGTAGGATTCGCACCCTCCTACACTCGCCCTGCCCTAGTTCAACTGGTAACTCCACATATCCCACTGCATCCGTTGTTGCGCCATTAAAGCCATGGATTTTGGCATTGGATGGTTTCAAATCCTTAGCTTCCAGTTTCATTTGGTCATATGCCTTCTTGAAGATGATGTTAACGGAACTTCCATAATCAATTCGAATTCTCTTCACATACGTCGGCCCGATTGTCGAAGATATGACCATCGGGTCGATGGTAGGGGCTTCTATCTTGTCCGCATCTCAGCTCCTGAATACGATCTCATCGTTCATCGTGCGCTGCTACTTTGCATGAGTCCCATCCTCGACATTCGAACAACACTCATACTCCGAATGTCTTAAAGAGTTAGCATATCGCTCCATCTCCTGCCAATTCTTATCTGTAGGATGAGGCCCGCCAACAATCGTGTTAATAACCAATTGCCCACAGTTCGAGTAGGTTGTTCTGGTTGGTATGGGGCCGACCCACGTTCAGAGTCCGATGTTTCTTGCCTCCCATCCTGTGGGTCTTTGACAAATTCCTAGAGCTTTTTCTGTCTTATCAGCTTTTCTATAGCATCATGGAGGCGTCTGCACTCCTCCGTGTTGTGCCCATAAGACTCGTGAAAATGGTAATGCTTCCCGGTCTGCTTCTGTTCTTCTGTCGATTCCTTTGAACGTGGCTTTCTATATTGGAAAGTGTTGCAAGTTGATAGATAGATGTTTTCAAGAGATGCGTTCAACGGGGTGTATTCATTGTATGTTGGGATCCTTGATTTCCACTTCCCCGTTTCTTTTTTCTTTTCGGGATTTCCACCTCCGGATCCTTTAGACTGTCCGGGCTTGTTCTGGATGTTAACTTGAGTTTTTCAGAATTATCTCTGGTTTGTTTCACGACGATGTTACTTTTCATAGACTCTTGAACGGGCCCTGATGCCATGTCTCGCCTTGTCCACCGAGCTTCCTCCCTTCTTATAAACTGATGAGCTTTCGAATAGAAACGTTCCAGCGTAGCTAGGGGCTTCCCCGCCAACCAATCTCCAAACTCAGAATCCGGATCCACTCCACGCCTTACTGCCATCAGAATCGCGCAGTCGTTAGGATTGCTTACCTTGGTAGCAGCAACATGAAACCTTTGCTTGATAAGGACATCACGTCCTTCGGGCGAGTGGTGTGTATCCTGAATTGTTCTATGAATTTTGTTGCTAATTCATCAAAGCCGGATGTAGATCAAGATGGGAGTCGAGTAAACCACATGGTGGCAATACCAGACAATGTGATTGGGAAGCACCTATACTTGGTCGCATCATTGGCTCTTGTAGAATCCATCATCCATCCATACCTCATTACATATTGCCTGGGATCGGTCTTCCCCTCATAGGCTGGGATAGTCGGCATATTGAACTTCTTGGGGTACTCAGCCTGCAGGATACCCTCCGTAAATGGGGTATGGCTTCTAGTCACTCCCCAATCTTCATTGGTCAAGCCTTGGTTTTCTCTCATCAACTGCCTGACCATAGCTATTAAGTCTGGAGTTTTTATGGAGGATGAAAGGTTGGGTTCCGTTCCACGGGACCGTGTAGGTTGATGTCCCGCCTGATTTGGGTCTTGGAGATTCGGGCGTCCGGTCTCTTCATGGGCTTGATTTCTAGTAGATCGATCAGTGGCACCTGCTTGTGCATCTTTAACCTTACGGCGTCTACACCTAGGAGGTTCATCAGCTGAAGTCGAACTATCATCTTCAAAGTAAGGGACGGGGCTACCTCCAGCATTCTGATGCTGCTGCTGAGTGAGCAGAGTTATGAGGTTAGCATTGGCTTGCATTTTCTCAGCAAGTTGCCTTCTACTTTCCTCAAGCTCTCTTGTCAAGTCATTGAACTCTGCTCGGGAAACAACTTCTTCTTGGTTTTGGTTGTAGGGCCCTGCGCCACAAATTGCTTGCTGATTGCTAGTTCCCAATTGTTGCATGCTTGAGGTTTCGTGAGCATCTGCATTTTGAGAGGCTGATCTAGTTCATGGTCTTCCCATGGTAGAGTTGTTGGTTGTAACTCTGAGTAGAATCAAAAGATGCCTTATAAATGATTATAGATCTCCTTCGGGGGATTTATGCAATCCAGTAGCTGCAAAGTAGATCCTAATAGCCTGAGTTCAATTCTCAGTGAAAGCACCAAAATGTTAGCACCAAAATTGGTCACTAACACCCTTAAAAAGATTGTGTAGAGAGATTCATGAAAAACGTAAATTAAAACGGAGAACAGAAGGTAAATTCAAATGCAGAAAGTAAGAACACCAAATTTATAGTGGTTCGGCGTAGTAGCCTACGTCCACTTTGAAGTTGATCTTTATTCTTTTCATTGATGGTTGATTACAGATACAATCCGCTTCTAAGTACTTGAATACAGTTGCAAGATACAAAGAAATAAGGTCTGGAATGCGTCTTGGAAATGGCAGAGTTTCCCCAGTGTTCTCTAAAATCTCTCCCTTTTTTTTCTGTGCCCCTGCCCCTCTATTTATAGGCGAAGGTGGGTTGGACTTCCCTGGTGGGCTAGGTATCTGAATATCTTGGTCCAAATGGGACAAGCCCTGTGTGCCGAACCGAACAGGCCGAACGGTTGAATGCCGAACCATCCTCTTTACGCCGAAGGACACGTTCGTTGTGTGGGAAGAGTAGGCCGAGCAACAATTGAAGCTGAGCGTGCTGAGGAGAATGTCGTGTAGGATCTAGATTAACCCTAGAGGGGGGGGGGGTGAATAGGGTTATAGCAAATTTTCTCGATTTAAACACAGAAATAAACTGCAGAAATAAATATGCTGAAAAGTAAATCACACACAAAATTTACCCAGCTTCGGCAACCCCTGCCTACTGCTGCATTCACAGATTTCTATTAGAATTAAACAGTATCACGCTTACAACAACTCTACTAGACTCGCAGACCCTTTTGCTCCCGCTCACAAACACTCTACTAGACTCGCACACCCTGCTCCCGCCTATAGAGTTTCGCTCACTCGCAAACACTGCTCCCGCCTATAGAGCTTTGCAAACTCGCACACCCTACTCACTGAACTAACTCAAAATAGACAATCTGACACTACCTAACCTAGGTGGTGATTTACTAACTTTTTGGTTCGTAAAATAAAAAACAATAAATTAAAAACAATAACCCTAAAAACAATATTAATAAAAGCCTTTAAACAAAAACACAAAAACCCCCTTTTTATTTTTGAACACCGGCCCACTTCCTTATTTCACCCGATCCTCTTTTTATTTGTTCGTGAGAAATAATGGCGGCTTGCTTCGTTCCCTTTCGTTCCAGTTAGGGCTTCGGCTCTTCGTTGCAATTAGGGCTTCGGTTCTACGTTGCAATTATGGCTCTGGTTTCTTCAATTGACCTGTGATTTGCATGTTGCCTTGATCGATTTGGTTCCTTGAAGCTCACTGTGGCTGCTTCGAGTTGATGGAGTTCGATTCGATTCGGTATGTGATTTTTAGTTTATTCTATTCTGTAATACTTGATTGAACTCCATGCTCCTTGCCGATGATGTGAATTTGATTTATATAGGGTTTGTAACCCTAGATTTGCGTTCGTACGAATATATTTGAATTTTTCTACTGAATCACTTCGACCACTTGATGATGCTTGAATGATTGAGATTTATTCTGACTTTTTCATAATCGTATAAACTTGGTTCCTTGGTTGACACGGTTTTAAAATCAATTTCGTGATTTTCTCTGGTTGACTTCGAGTTGGATTTTGTGATGACCACCGGCTTTGACTTGGTTATATTCCTTCATTGCCAAGGCAATCTCGGCACTGTTTTGATTTCGTGACTCATGGCTCTGCATTACTTCGGCCATGATCTTTGACGTTGAACACTGATAATTTATTTTTGACTTTGGCTTGAATCTGTTCATCTGCACTTGTGTATATTTGACTTCACTGTGAATTTTGGTCTTCATGATAATGTATTGCTGTTGTCATGATTGTTGTGGCACTGAACTTTTGATCATGTTGCCTTCGTGTTGTTGTTTGCTTTATGTACCCTACTGCTTTGAACTTCTGGTTGGTTTGGCCTGGACTTCACTTGACCACAGCTCCATGTATACTTGGTGCTTGATTTGGGTTCATACTTGTTCATGTGTACATCTGACCCTTCCATATGTTCTCTGATAATGTTGAACCTCACTGTTGCATTCCATTTGTGTTTGCTGTGTTGCAGTTTGATTGTGTTGTTTAGTATGTTCATTTGAGTCAGTGGAGTTGTTTCATTTCCATGATTTGCATTTTGATGTTGCAGTGCTTCATCATTTGAACTACTCTCTGACTTGTAGTGTTCATTTGTTATGCTTTGGTCATGGCTGATCTGTTGTTCAGATTGCATTATCTTATAGTCATTCTGGCCTTGAACCAGTTGTAACCTGGTCTGGTGCACCTTGTTTCATGTTTGAGGTTGTGCTTGCATACTGTTGTTTGCATTTGGGTTCTTTGTTCATTGGACTGGCCAGTGGTGTTCAGAGCATGTTGCTGTTGGGTTGTCATATTGATGCCTCTGTTCATTTGCCTGGTGGTCTTGTGGCACTGCTCACAGTCATATTGTATTGGGTTTGTTTATGTTGCATCGACTTTGCATACTGCTTTGATCTGTAGTTTGCATTCATGATTGTACTTCACTATACATTATATGCAGCACCACTGTGTCATTGTGCACTTTTGTGCTTTGCCCCATTCACTGTTGCTCTTGAGTTTTTGCTTGCATTGTCACTTGATGTTGCTGCAATCTTCACTTCTGGTTAGCCACTGTTGCATTACTATGTCTTGTGGCATGTTGTCTTTGCTGTCCACTGCAGTGATGATGCTGTGCACTTTTGTGCTTTGGTTTGAACTTGCTGTTAGGTCATTTTGTACTTCTCTTATGTACACTTGCACCTGTACTTTGACTGTTTGCAACTTGACACTGTTGTACACTTGCTCTTGTTGGCTGCGCATACGAGTTGGCGAGGCAGTGCACACGTGTATGAATGTACACGTGTGTATTGCAGCCACTTATGGTTACCTGTCCCTGTAATATCTATCAAGTGTATATATCGGCGTGCACGGCCTTGTGGCATATACAGTAATATACTGTGTATGTCACAAGTTGTTCGTGTATGATGAATTCAAATTTAAATGATGACGAACAACCCAAATAACTGAGGCAAATATTATTTTCAAAAACCATATTTTATTTTTGAATTGCAAAAATATTTCTTTTTCAATTTTACTGCGTTAGTTTATATTTTTGCAGATTGCTCAGATGCTGGATTCAAACCGGAATGCAGTTGAAGACAAAAATACGAGTGTGAGTGATATGTAGTGAGGTTATCAATGTAAAAATATTTGTGATGTAATCGTGATGTAATCAGAAATGTATATGTATAGTGAGAGCATGAATTTGTACTATTCAAGTTTGTAATAAATATTCGTTTGAATAAAATATTCGTTTGAATTCAAAAACTGTGTAACTTGTTCTGTTTGAATTCAAATTTAAATTCTGTGTAATTTATTTTATTCAACAGATATTTATTTAACCAAAAACATACTATACAAAATATTCGTTTGAATAAAATTTCTGTTTGAATTCAAAATCTGTTTAACTTGTTTTGTTTGAATTCAAATTCAAATTCTGTGAAATTTAATTTTATTCAACAAATATTTATTTAAACTATGAAAAATAAAATAGTACATTACCAAATACATTTATATGAATGTGTATATGTTTATTATCGTCAAACAAAAATCATATAGCGCAAAGCGCATATTCAACAATCTCCCTCTTTTGATGTTAACAAACATATATTTAAGATTTTGAATATATTAAATGTATTTGATAATTTCATTTGCTCCCCCTATTTGAATGCTTCCTTTATATGTGATACTCCCCCTACATATATGGCTCCCCCTATATATATGCATACAAATAAAAATATGTAAATGAGCCTATATGCAAATTGAAAGTTATTTGACCTTTGCTTGATTCTATTTGACACCTTTGCTTGATTCTATTTGACAAAATCTTAACTTTTCTCTCCCCCTTTTGTTATCAGCAAAAGAATAACAGTGTTATAAAAATAGGGATGAAGTGATAGACATGAATCAAACATTTAACTCAATTAAATATAAATATCAAATTTCAATAAAACTCAAACAAAAATCATAATTACCCTTGTCAAACGCATATTCCACTTTCAGAAGTGATGGAGATAGAATCATCAAAAATTCATATAGATATGTCTATCTGTGGTATATTTATTTCTGGAAATTTGAATATCTACTAACCATGCATAACCGTTAGGACTTTTAAATGAGATTAGTAGTATTCCAATTTAATTTAAAAAATGAAATCAAGTATCTTCTAACCACGCATGACCGTGAGGACTTTTAAATGGGATTAGAATCAACTTGTCTATTAAATCAATTATTTTTAATATGCGTTCCATACATGCATAACCGTGAGGACTTTTAAATGAGCATAGAAGCACATAATCAAAAAATCCAAGTAATTCACCCATGCATGACCGTGAGGACTTTTAAATGAGAGTGAATACTTTGGATATTTATTTTTAATTGCTGAATATAAGAAATTTTAAGCACAAATAATTTCCTTCACCGATTTAAAGATATTGAAGAACAAAAGATTTCCTTTGTAAACTACCACAAATTTACATATTAAATATGATTTTGATGAGTGATGTTCGATAGAAAGATGATAGAAATAGAAATGGTCATGGAATTACTATCCAACAAAAAGTTTTTATAACTCTTGTTATGAAATTCTATAGAAATTTTTAATTATACTTTCTCGAGTTATAATATATGATAAATATCAACACTTATCTCTTTTTCAATCACTATTTATCTTTTCGATAATCAAAGGGAATCAGATTAGTCAAACTTGTCATTTAAAATCAAATTAAAAATTATAAAATCAATTTTTCAAAAATAATTAAGCTGTAAATATGGTCAAACATGATTTCTTGAGGGGAGTTTTATAAGAAAATTTTCTGCTATTTGAAAATTATTTCAAGTGAAAAATATGCAGATATTTTCTTTTAAAAAAAACACGATGCAGCAAATAAATGTTTCACAAATTAATCACGTTACACTAATAATTTTTCTATCAACTATATTACCAGTGTAATCCGCATCTGAATTTAAATTTCACTCAATATTCACTTATTGAATCAAACCATGAGATGTGCACCAAAAATTTCAAAAACATCATTCTTTTGAATTTTGAATTTAAGCCGTGTTAACACTCAAAATAAATATCATGATGATAAATTCAGAAACCAGAGGATAAACAATTATTTTCATGAGTAATCAACAGTCAATCAACATCATAATTATTTCAAAAACAATTTCTTAAAATCCTTTTTCTCATGAATTTGAAATCGTGCAAATTTACAAGCAGTGATCAAAATGTCAGAACCAATATATCTACGTGTAGCATGAGTAACCAGCATTTGACAGAACAAATTTATATAAATTAGTTCAAAAATTTAAAATCTGGTTGGTCATCAATTAAGCACAAATTAATGTCATAAATAAGAACAAGTCAAAAAATCATATCAATTAAGTCCAAATCAGTCAACCATCATAATTACTCCAAGTAATTCTATTTAAAGATGGTTAGTCATTATTTTTTTTTAAAATAGCATCAAAATCATCATCTTTTGTTCATCTCAATATTGGCTGATTTTAATTTAGAGTATGGTGCAGATAATCACATTTAAAAAACAATTACCTGTTTTACCTTTACGATAATTTTTCGTGATTGCCCATTGTGATTCTGTCACCTTTATACTAGGCTAAGGAACTTTGTTTTGTCGCCCGTTGTGCTTCTGGAACAGCCGAAATCCAGAGAACACTGTTGTTGTTCCTTAGCCTGCCACCACACCTACACGATAAAAGATTTATGTGACCTATTTGTTTTTATAGGTCCATTGTTGTTAGTGGCAGAATATGAAAAATATGTTTTTGGAGACTCAAAACTATTTATACATGTTCCTTTTGGCACCCAAATTTGTTTGACTTTCAAAGATTTTATATTTGTGCCTTTTGGAACCCAAATTGGTATAGTTTTCACGTGTTTGGGTTTATACCAACAATTATTTCGATTATGTCCAAATTCTCTACAAAACGTGCACATTAAATTGACTTGATTAAATTTTGTGTTCCTATGACTATGATTTTCAACATGATTTCCAATTATTTCAGATTGAGCAGCACTTTTACCTTTATCATCATCTTGTGATTTTCCAAAACCTAGTCCTTTTCTATTGTTAGCAAAAATTTGATTTCCCAATAGCATGTTGAAAGATTTTTCGCCTCTTGAAAAGTTATTCAAAGATTTCTCAAGATTTTGGACTTTGGTTTTTAATGTTGTATTTTCAGCGACAAGTGAGGTGCATCGATTTATAAAGTCCTTTTTTCTAGTGTCAATGTTTTCTTTAAGACTCAAGTTTTCTTTTTCAAGGTTCTCAGAGTTATTCCTAATTTTTGATAGTTCCGAATCTAAAATTTTACATTGGTTACATTCTAGGTTTTGAATATTTTCAAGTTCAGTTTTTAACCTAAAATTTTCACGAGCAAATTCTCTCCTATCAGATTTTAGTTTTTCAATTTTAGATTCAAGAGTATCCACTACCTTAGTAAGATCAGAACACATAAAAACAAGTTCTTTATAAGAAAACTCACCTGCCTCACTAGATTCGTCGGAGGTTGCTTTTGATTCTGATTTTGCCATGCAACATAAGTTAGCCTCCTCTGGGCTGCTATCCGAAGCTTCCTCTCCTTCTTCATCATCCCAAGTCGCTGCAAATACCTTCTTCGCCTTTTTCTTTTCTTTGTTGTTTTTGAGAAGTGGGCATTTTGGTTTGATGTGGCCAGGCTTGTTGCAGTTATAACATATCAGTTCATTATCAGAATTTTCGGAATCTTTTGACCTATTGCCCTTTGTTTTCTTCTTGCGTGGCTTGAATCTAGACCATCTTCTAAGATTATTGACAGCCATTGCAAGCTCTTCAATTAGATCTTCTTCATCGCTTTCTTCTTTACTTTTTAAGGCAATTGTCTTCTTCTTTGGTTCGGAGTTGTTGCGTTCTTCCTTTGCTTTTAACTCAAGCTCATATGTCATCAAGTTGCCAATCAACTCCTCCATGCTTAGTTTGCTCAGAACTTTTGATTCTTGGATTGCTGTGACTTTTGCCTCAAAGTTCATTGGTAAAACTCGTAGTATCTTCCGCACAAGCTCAACCTCAGTGAATACCTTCCCAAGCGCTCTAGCATTGTATACCAAGGTTGAAAAGCGTCCAAACATATCCTTTATGCTCTCGTCTTTGTCCATCACAAAGTTTTCGTATTCATTGCTGAATAGGGCTAGCCGAGACTCCTTGACTTGAGAAGTTCCTTCGTGTGTCACCTCCAAAGTATGCCATATTTCCTGTGCTGTTGTACAATGAGAAATTCTATTAAATTCATTTTTATCAAGAGCACATATCAAAGCATTCATGGCTTTAGCATTTGTCGTTTTCAATTTCTTATCGTTTGCATCCCACCTATCCTTAGGTTTAGGAATCTCAGTACCACCAACGATTGTAGTGGGAGGTTTATAGCCAGTTTCAATAATATCCCAAACATCATAATCAACGGAACTAAGATAAATACTCATCCTAACTTTCCAATAAGCATAATCGTTCCCGTTAAACATGGGTGGCCTAGCAATAGATTGCCCCTCAGAAAAAGCATTATTTTGAAGACTCATGACTCTAGAGTTAAAAAAAATATATACCGGGCTCTGATACCACTTGTAGGATCTAGATTAACCCTAGAGGGGGGGTGAATAGGGTTATAGCAAATTTTCTCGATTTAAACACAGAAATAAACTGCAGAAATAAATATGCTGAAAAGTAAATCACACACAAAATTTACCCAGCTTCGGCAACCCCTGCCTACTGCTGCATTCACAGATTTCTATTAGAATTAAACAGTATCACGCTTACAACAACTCTACTAGACTCGCAGACCCTTTTGCTCCCGCTCACAAACACTCTACTAGACTCGCACACCCTGCTCCCGCCTATAGAGTTTCGCTCACTCGCAAACACTGCTCCCGCCTATAGATCTTTGCAAACTCGCACACCCTGCTCACTGAACTAACTCAAAATAGACAATCTGACACTACCTAACCTAGGTGGTGATTTACTAACTTTTTGGTTCGTAAAATAAAAAACAATAAATTAAAAACAATAACCCTAAAAACAATATTAATAAAAGCCTTTAAACAAAAACACAAAAACCCCCTTTTTTATTTTTGAACACCGGCCCACTTCCTTATTTCACCCGATCCTCTTTTTATTTGTTCGTGAGAAATAATGGCGGCTTGCTTCGTTCCCTTTCGTTCCAGTTAGGGCTTCGGCTCTTCGTTGCAATTAGGGCTTCGGTTCTACGTTGCAATTATGGCTCTGGTTTCTTCAATTGACCTGTGATTTGCATGTTGCCTTGATCGATTTGGTTCCTTGAAGCTCACTGTGGCTGCTTCGAGTTGATGGAGTTCGATTCGATTCGGTATGTGATTTTTAGTTTATTCTATTCTGTAATACTTGATTGAACTCCATGCTCCTTGCCGATGATGTGAATTTGATTTATATAGGGTTTGTAACCCTAGATTTGCGTTCGTACGAATATATTTGAATTTTTCTACTAAATCACTTCGACCACTTGATGATGCTTGAATGATTGAGATTTATTCTGACTTTTTCATAATCGTATAAACTTGGTTCCTTGGTTGACACGATTTTAAAATCAATTTCGTGATTTTCTCTGGTTGACTTCGAGTTGGATTTTGTGATGACCACCGGCTTTGACTTGGTTATATTCCTTCATTGCCAAGGCAATCTCGGCACTGTTTTGATTTCGTGACTCATGGCTCTGCATTACTTCGGCCATGATCTTTGACGTTGAACACTGATAATTTATTTTTGACTTTGGCTTGAATCTGTTCATCTGCACTTGTGTATATTTGACTTCACTGTGAATTTTGGTCTTCATGATAATGTATTGCTGTTGTCATGATTGTTGTGGCACTGAACTTTTGATCATGTTGCCTTCGTGTTGTTGTTTGCTTTATGTACCCTACTGCTTTGAACTTCTGGTTGGTTTGGCCTGGACTTCACTTGACCACAGCTCCATGTATACTTGGTGCTTGATTTGGGTTCATACTTGTTCATGTGTACATCTGACCCTTCCATATGTTCTCTGATAATGTTGAACCTCACTGTTGCATTCCATTTGTGTTTGCTGTGTTGCAGTTTGATTGTGTTGTTTAGTATGTTCATTTGAGTCAGTGGAGTTGTTTCATTTCCATGATTTGCATTTTGATGTTGCAGTGCTTCATCATTTGAACTACTCTCTGACTTGTAGTGTTCATTTGTTATGCTTTGGTCATGGCTGATCTGTTGTTCAGATTGCATTATCTTATAGTCATTCTGGCCTTGAACCAGTTGTAACCTGGTCTGGTGCACCTTGTTTCATGTTTGAGGTTGTGCTTGCATACTGCTGTTTGCATTTGGGTTCTTTGTTCATTGGACTGGCCAGTGGTGTTCAGAGCATGTTGCTGTTGGGTTGTCATATTGATGCCTCTGTTCATTTGCCTGGTGGTCTTGTGGCACTGCTCACAGTCATATTGTATTGGGTTTGTTTATGTTGCATCGACTTTGCATACTGCTTTGATCTGTAGTTTGCATTCATGATTGTACTTCACTATACATTATATGCAGCACCACTGTGTCATTGTGCACTTTTGTGCTTTGCCCCATTCACTGTTGCTCTTGAGTTTTTGCTTGCATTGTCACTTGATGTTGCTGCAATCTTCACTTCTGGTTAGCCACTGTTGCATTACTATGTCTTGTGGCATGTTGTCTTTGCTGTCCACTGCAGTGATGTTGCTGTGCACTTTTGTGCTTTGGTTTGAACTTGCTGTTAGGTCATTTTGTACTTCTCTTATGTACACTTGCACCTGTACTTTGACTGTTTGCAACTTGACACTGTTGTACACTTGCTCTTGTTGGCTGCGCATACGAGTTGGCGAGGCAGTGCACACGTGTATGAATGTACACGTGTGTATTGCAGCCACTTATGGTTACCTGTCCCTGTAATATCTATCAAGTGTATATATCGGCATGCACGGCCTTGTGGCATATACAGTAATATACTGTGTATGTCACAAGTTGTTCGTGTATGATGAATTCAAATTTAAATGATGACGAACAACCCAAATAACTGAGGCAAATATTATTTTCAAAAACCATATTTTATTTTTGAATTGCAAAAATATTTCTTTTTCAATTTTACTGCGTTAGTTTATATTTTTGCAGATTGCTCAGATGCTGGATTCAAACCGGAATGCAGTTGAAGACAAAAATACGAGTGTGAGTGATATGTAGTGAGGTTATCAATGTAAAAATATTTGTGATGTAATCGTGATGTAATCAGAAATGTATATGTATAGTGAGAGCATGAATTTGTACTATTCAAGTTTGTAATAAATATTCGTTTGAATAAAATATTCGTTTGAATTCAAAAACTGTGTAACTTGTTCTGTTTGAATTCAAATTTAAATTCTGTGTAATTTATTTTATTCAACAGATATTTATTTAACCAAATACATACTATACAAAATATTTGTTTGAATAAAATTTCTGTTTGAATTCAAAATCTGTTTAACTTGTTTTGTTTGAATTCAAATTCAAATTCTGTGAAATTTAATTTTATTCAACAAATATTTATTTAAACTATGAAAAATAAAATAGTACATTACCAAATACATTTATATGAATGTGTATATGTTTATTATCATCAAACAAAAATCATATAGCGCAAAGCGCATATTCAACATGTCGAACCATCTTTGATCGCCGGATGTCTCAGGAGGCCGAACGAGACTCATGTTGAACGTCTATCGGATGCCGAACCTTCATGGGTACTGAACGTTCCCTGATATGCCGAACGGTCTGGATGCCGAACGAGGCGTTTGACGCCGAGCACTATTCAATGCCGAGTGCTCTTCTTTGGCCGAACGGTATTCAACACCGAACGTTTCTTAATGCTGGACGCTCCTAGGCGCTGAGGCTATTCAATGTCGAACAATCTTATGATGCCGAGCGATGCGCTCTTGCCGAACGGTCTTAACGTGCCGAACGGTCATTAATGCCGAACGTTCCATAGACACCTCCTGAGCTTGGATGCCGAGTGCTTCTTGGATGCCGGACGTGTTGTGCCTGCCGAACGCTCCAACTTGACCGATCGATAGGGGAGGCCGAGTACTAAGTTGCCCGGACAATTCCCCAGGAAACACTACCTTTACCTTGACCCAGTATAAAAGAGTTCAAGACAGATGTATTTGGCACAAAAAATAAGAAATAATAGAATATTCTCTCTATTTGGTACAAAAACGAGTTCAAGACAGATGTTCAAGGCATGTACTTTAGTGTAAACAAATTACCTTTACCTTTCTTTATAACAACTGTTTGTATGTGAATTTATTTACACCAAAGTCCATGCCTATTTATCATCTTCTTCATGATCCATTTGTATGTATAAATCCATGTAATGGTAATGAATTTCGCACTCAAATGCTTGTAAGATTAAACAAACATTTCAATAGAAAGGTGGATGTAATTTTATTAAAATGTACAAAAATAAATTTCATTTTCCCAGTAATTTTAAATGCAAGTGCATGGATGGAGATTAAAAGCATATTCAGTTTTTATATAAATACATGTAAAAATGTCCCTAATGTAACATTTATTTAAATGATCAGAAAGTAAAATATGAGCATAAAATATACATTTTTAAGTGTTTATCAAATACTCTTACACTCATCTTTTTATTCATTTTTGAATAAAGTAAAATTAAGGTAGATTTACTTTCATAGAAAACATGATCTCATTGAGTGTATATAACAAGCAGCTACACATCTACGTGTTCCTAGTAGGATTAGTATTCTCTCTTGTGGATTTTCGACGGATACTACCTATAAAATCAAAACCTAATATGCAAACGCATGATGCAAGAGATTGAAAGTATTTACAAAAATATAATAAAAATGATCTTATTATGACTTGTTAATTTATCATCTATTAGTATTGCTAGATTATAGTATAAAATACTAACTAAAGGTTGAAGAATTAAGTGTATCAATTAAGTGAAATCATAAACAAAAAACAAGTATATATTATTCCCAAAACTAGATAACTAGTCGGTTTGATTTTCATCATAGTGTAAATTTAATTAAATTCTTCGTAGAAACTCAATTTTCCATAAATTGCGATCTCTATGTCCATGGGTAATATATACACAAATTAATTCCACTTAATTAGAAAGCGATAAATATGATCATACGTTGAGTTGAATAAATATGAGACTGGATTTATCTCTAGATCTGTGTCTTATTCATAACATTTGCTAACATTTAAATTTCCTAGTGCTTTAACTTTCATAGTATTTCTTAATTTTATATCCCTTTCTATTTAAATATTTTCTCAAACTTGTCGGGTAATTTGATTAACTAAAATAAAGTCGCTGTTTTACTTCATGTTCCATACGTAATTATACATGTTCTACCAGTTGTCTAATATTAGAATGATGCGACATTCAATGGAACCGAACTATGAAATTGTAATGACCTAGAATTTGACCACTTTAATATATACCATTTAAAGTGATTTTAAATATAAATTAGGAAAGGTTATATAATACAAACAATATTAGATAGAATTTGTAAAGATAAATACAAAAAATAGTAATATTTGCCTATGTCGACAAAAGTGACTAAATGCTTATTTTAGAAAAGTAAGTTTCAACGGTTAAATAAATTATTTTATTACATTTATAAGTGTTTATACTTTCAAATAACATTATAAAAATTATTTTTAAATTTGGTTTACACAAATAAATAATTTAACTAAAATGTCAAAATGTGATCGTAAAACATTTTGTGTAAAATCAACGTTTTGTCGATTAAAAGTTGTCGCAATGTTATCGCACCTTTATTTTCTTTTATATCAACATATATTCAAATAGTGTAAGTATTAATTAATTCACTAATCAAGTTCACATTTATTAAATAAGATTAGGCAACTCTAGAATGTCATTAAGAAAAGTAAGTTTAAGAAAAGTCAAAAAGTAAACATCAAATCCAAATCACATCAAATCCAACAAATAATTACTTTTCTTTACTTAATCTTTGAGTGACTAAGACATAAAATAAAAAGTGAAAGGATAATGTTAAGTGTTGAAAAATTGGAGTTTGCTTTAGGTTGAAGTACGGTTAGTTTGGTAATTTGGTAAGAGGTTATTTTGGTAAATTACCACTTCTTTCTTTTTCTATAAATACTCACCTCCTTCTTCACATTCATTCATATTTATTCTTCTTCTTTTCTCAAGCTTCTTCACCTTCTTATCTCCTATTTAATGACTTCTAAGCCATTGAAAAAAAATTAGAAAGAAATAATGTCAAAATATTTATAAAATATTCAAAAGAAATCAATGTTCATTCTCTTCAAATCAACTCATCTATTCTCCATATTTTACCTCTTCTTCTCTCGTCCATAAATTTTTCCAAACCAAACCAAAATACTAAATTATTTTTTTAAATCATTTATTTTACCAGTGAATACAACCTTCATACAGACCACTTTATCTCATTCTAAAATTAACCATGTCAAAAATCCACTTCTTTCCAGTGCATTCTTTGGCCCAGTTTTTAAGATAGAGAATAGCCCATATTGTTTTGAATATAACTTGATGATATATATCTAAATTAAGAATTTTTTTTGAAATAATATAAAATTATAATGGCTACAACTTTAATGTCGGTCACTTCTTCTAGTTTTGAGGTTTGCTGTACTTGGAACTCAATTCTTTGAAGTTCATTTTTATTAATCCGACAATACCTCTTCTTCATTCTATCATATATCCCTCATAAAAACTTGGATTCAAATGATTCCTTTTTTCAAATTCAAGAAAAAGGAATTTTCAATAACTTTTTAGTTAAAAACTTGACTAAATTTGAGATTTAGAGGGCCTAAAATTAGATATAAGGTAACCTATTTTTGGATCTAAATCTTTGGAATTCAAGTTCAAAGCTCTACCGCTTCTTCTCTATCCTTTCGACCAACCTCTGTATCAAGTCTCGGCCAAGCTATTAAAAGGGAGAGGATGTTTTTTCTAGTGTTAAATGGAGTAGGAAGTAGTTAGTGAAGTGTTGGTTGAATAGAATGTTGGTAGGAAGTTTATCGCTTCGGTTTATGGTGAGAAACTCTATTTAATATCTATATTTGTATATAAGCATGTTTGATGATGTTTGATGATTTCTATAGATGCTTATATATGCTTTGATCATCAAGTATTGATTTTTTGATATGATTGTTAAATCGTTTTACCAAATCACGTTAATACACGTCGATAAGCACAATGGAAATCACTTTCCTTTTAAAAATGAAATGGTGTATATGGAATGCTTAAACCTTTTGGAAATAGTTTTAAAATGAGTTAGAAATGTTTTATAAACATTTAAATTTGTTTAAAGAAATAAATAAAGAAAATCAAGATTTCATCTTGTATATTTTAAATATATCCAAAATAATTTTCCTAAAAAATCACACTTTTGCAATAAAATGACCAAAGTTTGAAATTAATATTTTAAAAATATGAAATAAATTCTAAAAATGTTTTAAAATGTTTTAAAAGAGATTTAGGTTGAAAATATGGATTTATAAATTAGATAAAAGTCGTTTTGAAGAATATAGCCTTAAAAATATATTTGCAACACTTTTCGTGACAGTTTTTTAATAACTTTTGAAACGTAGTTTTAAAGTTAACAATTCTTTTCTAAATCTTTTGTGAATGATTTTTAAAAATAATTTAGTAATATAAAGATGATTTGGAAGTTTTAGTAAGAGTTAAATGGTTAAGAGAAATTATTTGTAACACTTAAGTAAAAAGTGTAGAATATTGAATATAGTAACAAACTGAGTATGCAGAAACAAGTAGTACATTTGTCCTGCCTGTAAGAGCTAAATGGTAAAACAAGGTATGCAACTAAGGTTAGGAATGGAATAACGAGTGCCCTAAGCTTACCTAGCCTTCGCTTTATCTTTTAGTCGAGGGATGGAACAGATCGAAAGGAAAGCCCGGATGCTCTAAAAGGTCACATTTAAGTTTTTTTCATGATAAAGGAAAAGAAACAAATTCGTTTATTGTTAATTAAACACGTAACATTTTTTATTCGACGATTGGTACGAAGGAACCGCTACCAGATTTGGGTGATTCCTATCTGAAAAACTGGGATCGAATTTGGGTGATTCCTATCCCAAACCCCTTTAAACTAATTTTGGAAATAAAACTTATTGAAGACAAAGATCATTAAAGATGAAGATCTTCATGGTGTAGGATTACTTGCCATTAGTCCCTGGAGGTGAAATTTACCATATTTAAAGTGGCAGCAGTGCTCTATTATGAAAATCTTTGATTTGCAAGAATATGATTTGAAGTTAAGAAGGAAATCATTGATTAAGATTTAATAAATGATTTATAAATATTATCCCTAAGTTAAAAGTTATAACTTGAGTATAAGAAATCTTTTGATTAAGATTCAATGAATAATTTAGAAATGTTTTTCTAAGTAAAAGAAAAAATGATTTGGAATAATTCCAAGATTTAAGAAAGGTTAAATAAACCAAATGATTTGATAAATAAGGCTTAATGATTCTATATACATTTGAAAAGAAAATGGAATAACTTGAAAAGAAAATATCGAAGAAAGATATTTGATTTAACTAAAAGATGAAGTAATTGATTGATGATTGATATCGACAAATGAACTAAACATCTTTTTAACAATAATAGTTTACAAAGGAGCAGGGTCGGATTTGGGTGATTCCTATCCAAAAACCACTTTGAACCAATATATACGTTTGAAAATGAAGACATGTTAAAGATGATGATTATCGAAGACCGTGGATCTTCATAGCGTAAGGACTGCTTGTCGACATGCTTTGAGTCACTACGATTATAGAGTTATTTATAGCAATTGTCTCCTCATTCTAGAGATTCTTTGGATTGTAAGGACTTCTCGCCTAGTAATCGCCAAGGAAAGTGCCATCGGTTTCATTCAAACCTGGAACTAACTTGTAGGATGCTTGTCTGACATTGTATTCTAAATCACATTTGAGTGGTTTCTGTAAATGTATTTCAGTTGGTGGCAGAGAAGGCAACTTTTTTTAGCATAACACCATTTCCCGAGACATACGAGCTCAGGAAGTTATACTTTTCTACAAATCAGTTATGTGGCATGGAATGACAATGTGGCATTCAAAGTGGAACTTGTTATGATCTAAAGCGTGGTTTTGTATGAAAAGCATGTCTTTGAAGAAATTGAGTGTAGCCTCACTAGTCTCACATCCTGAAAGATGATATGGGATACTTTGTGGTCTGACATACACAAATTCGAAATAAGTGAGTATGTACAGTGGTGTCTAATACGTTGGGATTTTTAGGGGAAAACGTCCCTCAAGGAATTTATTGCCCCATCTTGATAAAGTGGTTAGCTTGAGAAAAGCAGGTAACTACCGCTTATCAGTAGTAGTATAGCAAGTACAATTCCAAGCGACTAGTTTGAGAAAAGCGGTTAAGGCACCATAGGAACTATATTTGTTATATGTGGATCGGAGAAAAGGCCACTAGTTCTCTATCATGTTGGAAATCCAATCCCAATCAAGATTTACGATTTTGATTATAACTGTAATGACTTTCCAACATTTCAGCTACTCGTTTTGGTATCATATATTTCGTGCGGTATATCTGTTGACCCAGTACGTATATATTACCTTAGACTTAGTCCAGTTATTGATACCTTATTTGAATAAGTTTATTTGAAAAGTGTTTTCAAAGGAATGTCATTAAAAATAATATCAAGTATATTTTAGTATAATGTGTTTTGGTTATCATAAGGTAAAAACGTGTCGTTGTTTAAGTGTGGGTGTGGTCTTAAGAGATACCCTTCTTTTTAAAAGTTTTGTAGTCATTTTAAATTTCGAGTATCTCATGCTGGTTTATCAAGCCTGATCCAGGTATTTTTAGTACTCAGTCATATCCGAGTAGTTTTAGGTTGAGTTGAAGATGGTTGGTGTTTTCAAAGTAAACCTGGAGATCTTCATCATCGTATGGATATATTCTATTAAGCGCTTTGCTTAGTGAGGTTCGTACATGATAAGTGGTTATCGCTTCTTGTTAGGTAGCGAACAGATGACTCTTACTCCTACTTGTCCCTGAGATCGAGTATCAGGAAGTTGGTTTGCCAGTTAGGCTTACAGTCGAAAGGCTGGCCGTAAAAGCCAAGCATGAGGTACCAGTGTAAGCTACGGTGGTTGTATCCACTATCGATGGTTGAAAAGCCTATATCATTACATTTGGTATCAGTGCTGAAGGTTAAGCGAGAACCTTGGCTTTGTTGGGGCAAAGATTCATTAGAGATAGGGTTAGTAATACCCTAGGATGAGTAACTCATTTGAAATAGTTTAGTAACATCCTAGAATGAGTTTGAATGTATTATATATGAGCGCTTATTTGTTATTGAATATAAAAATGTTTTGTGTTGATTAATTAGTTGGGTGATCTATGGATTTTGGTCGATGCATGAGAGCTCCATGTAACCGATAGAGATTCCTAAACACTTGAACAAAGCGAACCGATACAATAATTTTGAAAAATTGGTAAATGAAATAATTTTATCTATGATTATATTTTGAATATAAAATATATATTTTGAAAAGTTGTATAGTTAGAAACCAGGATTAGTGAAATTTAAATATGAACATCTTATGATTAGAATTTCACAGTTTGACTATAAGATGTTTCATAAAGATAATCGATAAGTAAGAAATCTGATAAGGTTATTAAGATCTTCAATATTTATTCCTAAATAATAAATTAAGAAATGATAATGTTAAGTTACTATAGATGGATCAATTGTTTGATAAAAATTTAAGTACAAATACCTTGTGAATTACGTTTCATGATTTGACTATAAGGGGTTGATAATAAGATTTATTTAAGGAATGGACATATAAGATAAAAATAATATAAGATAAATAATAAAGAATAATTATGTAAAAGGAAAAATATATAAACGAAATGAGAATTTAAATTCGAGTAATTGAAAGAGTTATGGAAATTTAACTAAAGTTAATTAATATATGATAAAATGAAATTATAAAATAGGTTTTATAAAGTAAATAAACTAAAAATGGGCAAGTGATGTGTCCGGATGGTAAGCAATTCTCTTAAGTATTACTCTTCTTGTTAAAAGGATATATGATACGATAGGTAGTATCTTGCTCCTTGGTATTGTTTTGGAATTACTAGATCCATATAATTTTCTTAAATTATAGAGATAATGTGAATCGTTAACTAATAAATTCATTGTAATCTTTATAAAAGTGTTTAAAATAAAGATAAATTTGCGATTTGCATATACTCTTAGGATGTAGAGGTATATCATACAAATATAGATCTATGTCATGAACTATAAATTAATGACCCTTTAAAAAGGTAATTACAACCTAGAAAATGTTTTATTAATGAATTCTTGCATAAATTAAGAATTTGGACTTAAGTCTTTCCAAGTTCTTGATTTGCATAAGTTTAAAGATGAAATAAACTTAAGTAATAGTTTTACGAAATGATTCATAAATAATATTAATGTTAAAGGAAATATACTAAGTTAAAGGATTGTCGGAAAAATATTATAATAAAGATAATTATCATTTGAGTGAAAAATGGTTTCTTTGGAATATTTTCCTTTAATAAAAATATTTGAAAACAAATAATTAAAGGGATTATATAAAGAATCACATTTATAAAATGTTTAAACTAAAGATAAAAGTTTATGAAAAGTTTTTGAAAGTTGATAAATACATATATTATATGTGGATCATTTCATCACACAAATTTTAATCTAAGATTCGAATTCGAAACTTTGAGGTGATTACACTGGTCCAAAAAAGGATTTTTCACTCAATTCTTGACGGCGAACATTGATTAGGGTTTATGGTTGGGTACTTGAGTTTTCTATCATAGTTGAGAACTATGTAAGGAAAGAAGGCTGATCAGATTCCATACTAGAGGATCGAGGGATCGATACTAGTTCAGAAGAAAAATTGTGGATTCAAAAGAAGGCTGATCAGATTCCTTACTAGAGGATCCAGGGATCGATACTAGTTCAGGAAAAAAGTTGTGGATTCAAATAGAAGATCAAATAAGATATTGCATAAAAGTAATCTATGAAAATAAGTTGGTAAGATAATGTTTGGATAAACTATTATGAGTTTTAGGTTCGATGTAATTTCAAGAACGAAATTCTTTTAAGTAGAGGAGAATGCAATGACTCGGAATTTGACCACTTTAAAATATACCATTTCAAGTGATTTTAAATATAAATTAGGCAAGGTTATATGATACAAACAATATTAGATAGAATTTGGAAAGAGAAATACACAAAAATAGTCAAATTTGCATATATCGACAAAAGTGACAAAATGCTGATTTTAGAAAAGTATGTTTCAATGGTTAAATAAATTATTTTAATTTATTTTTAAGTGTTTATATTTTTAAATAACATTATAAAAAATTATTTTTAAATTTGGTTTACATAAGTAAATAATTTAACCGAAACGTCAAACGTGATCGTAAAACATTTTGTCAAAAATCAATGTTTTATCGATTAAAAGTTATCGCACCTTTATTTTCCTATATAGGAATATATATTAAAATAGTGTAATATTAATTAATTCACTAATCAAGTTCACTTTTACTAAATAAGATTAGGAAATTCTAGAACGTCGTTAAAAAAAGTAAGTAAGTTTAAGAAGAGTCAAAAGTAAACATCAAATCCAAATTACATCCAAATCCAACAAAATAATTATTTTTCTTTATTTAATCTTTAAGTGACTAAGACATAAAGTAAGAAATGAAAGGATGATGTTAAATTTTAACAAAATGATGTTTTATTTAGGTTAAAGTAAGGTTAGTTTGGTAATTTGGTAAGAGGTTATTTTGGTAAATTACCACTTCTTCTTTTTTCTATAAGTGCCCACCTCCTTCTTCGCTTTCATTTATATTTCTTCTTTTTATTTTTCAAGCTTCTTCACCTTTTTCCTCTCCTCTTTAATGTCTTTCAAGCCGTAGGAAAAAATTAGAAAGAAATAATGTCAAAATATTTACAAAATATTCAAAAGAAATCAATGTTCATTCTCTTTAAATCAAACTCATCTTTTCTCCATATTTTACCTCTTCTTCTCTCGGCCATAAATTCATAGAAACCAAACCAAAATACAAAATTGTTTTTTACAAATCATTTATTTTTTCCAATGGCTACAACTTTCATTCTGACTACTTTGTCTCATTCTAAAATTAACCATGTCAAAAATCCACTTCTTTCTAGTGCATTCTCTGGACCAGTATTCAAGATAAAGAATAGTAGATTTCATTTTGATCATAACTTGGTGATAGATGATCTAAATTAAGAACTTTTTTTTCAAATCATATGAAATTGTAGTGGCTACAATTTTTATGTTAATCGTTGTTTCCAGTTTTGAGGTTTTCGATACCCGAAACTCAATTCTTTGAAGTTCATTTTTGTCATTCCGATAATATCTCTTCTTCATTCTATCATATCTCCCTCAAAACAACTTGGATTCAAATGATTCTATTTCTCTAGTTCAAGCAAAAATAGTTTTCGACAACTTTTTAGTTAAATTTTTTTTCTAAATTTTGAGATTTAGAGAGTCTAAAATTAGATACAACATAACCTATTTTTGGATCTAAATCTTGGGAATTCAAGTTCAAAGCTCTACCGCTTCTTCTCTATCCTTTCGGCCAACCTCCATCTCAAGCCTCGGCCAAGCAATTGGAAGGAAGAGGATGTTTTTTTCTAGTGTTCAATGGAGTAGGAAGTAGTTAGTGAAGTGTTGGTTGATTAGAATGTTCGTAGGAAGTCTATCGCTTCGGTTTATGGTAAGAAACTCTATTTAATATCTATATTTATACACACACACACACATGTGTTTGATGATGTATTTGATTGATATAGATGCTTACATGTGCTTTGATCATTAAGTATTGATTATTTGATATGATTGTTATATCGTTTCACCAAATCACGTTAATACACATCAATAAGCACAAAGGAAATCACTTTCCTTTGGAAAATAAAATGGTGTATATGGAATGCTTAAAGATTTGGAAATAGTTTTAAAATGAGTTAGAAATGTTTTATAAACATTTAAATATGTTTAAAGAAATAAGAAAATCAAGATTTCATCTTGTATATTTTAAATATGTCCAAAACAATTTTCCAAAAAAATCAAGCTTTTGCAGTAAGATGACCAAAGTTTAAAATTGATATTTTAAAAATATAAAAAAAACTCTAAAAATCTTTAAATTGTTTTAAAATTGATTTAAGTTTAAAGATCGATTTCTAAATGATATAAAAGTCGTTTTGAAGAATCTAGCTATTAAAAATATTTTTGCAACACTTTTCGTGGTAGTTTTTAATAACTTTTGAAATGTAGTTTTAAATTTAACAATTCTTTCCTAAGTCTTTTGTGAATGATTTATAAAAATAATTATGTTATATAAAGATGATTAGAAAGTTTTAATAAGAGTTTGAATGAATGGTTAAGAGAAATTGTTTGAAACATTTAAGTAAAATGTGAAGAATACCGAATATAATAACAAATTGAGTATGTGGAAATGATTAGTACATTTTTTCCGCATGTGAGAGCTAAATGGTAAAACAGGGTGTGTAACTAAGGTTAGAAATGGAGCAACCACTGCCCTGAACTTATTTGGCCTTCAATTTATCTTTTAGATGAGGGGTGGGAAAGATCGAAAGTAAGACCCGGATGCTCTAAAAGATGACATTTAAGTTTTTCCAAGATAAACGAAATGAAAAAAATTATTTGAATGTTAATTAAACACTTGACATCTTTTATTCGATGACTGGTACGAAGGAACCGGGATTGGATTTGGGTAATTCTCATTCGAAAAAATGCGATCGGATTTGGGTGATTCCTATCCGGAAACCCCTTCAAACTAATTTTTGAAATAAAACATATTGAAGAAAAAAATCATTGAAGACGAAGATCTTCATGATGTAGGATTACTTGCCATTAGTCCTTGGAGGTGAAATTTACCATATTTAAAGTGGAAGCAGTGCTCTGTTATGAAAATCTTTGATTTGCAAGAATATGATTGGAATTTAAGAAGGAAATCTTTGATTAAGATTTAATAATTGAATTGGAAATATTTTCTCTAAGTTAAAAGTTATAACTTGAGTATAAGAAATCTTTTGATTAATATTTATTGAATAATTTGGAAAGTTTTTCCTAAGTAAAAGAGAAAATTATTTGGAATCATTCCAAGATTTAAGAAAGGTTTAAATAAACCAAATGATTTGATAAATGTGGCTTAATGATTCCATATACATTTGAAAAGATAATGGAATAACTTGAAAAGAATATATCTAAGAAAGGTATTTGATTTAAATAAAAGAGGAAATAATTGATTGATGATTGATATCCACATATGAACTAAGCATCTTTTTATCGAAAATTGGTTTCGAAGGAACAAGGTCGGACTCCTATCCGAAAATAACTTCGAACCAATATATACGTTCGAAAGTGAAGACTTGTTGAAGATGATGATTATTGAAGATCGTGGATCTTTATAGCGTGAGGAATGCTTCTTGACATGCTCTGGATCACTCCCATTATAAAGTTTTTTATAGCAGTGGTCTCCTCATTGTGAAGATTTTTTCGGATTGCAAGGGCTTCTCGCCTAGTAATGGTCGAGGAAAGTTCCTTCAGTTTTGTTCAGTCCTAGAACGAACTTGTATGGATGTTTGTATAACATTGTATTCTAAATTAAATTTGAGTGGTACCTATAAAAGTATTTCAGTTGGTGGCGGAGAAGGAAACTTGTTTTAGCTTAACATCCTTTCCTAAGACATACGAGCTCAGGAAAGTATACATTCTAGAAATCAGTCATATGGCGTGGAATGACAATGTTGCATTCACAGTGGAACTTGTTATGATCTAAAGCATGGTTTGTATGAAAAGCAAGGCTTTGAAGAAATTGAGTGTATCCTCACTAACCTCACATCTCGAAATATGATGTGGGATACTACGTGGTCTGATAGACACAAATCCAAAATAAGTGATTATGTATGGTGGTCCCCAATACGGTAGGAACTTTAGGGGAAAACGTCCCTTTAGGCATTTAGTACCCCATTTTGATAAACTGGTTAGCTTGAGAAAAGCAGGAAACTACCGGTTATCAGTGGTAGTATAGCAAGTACAGTTCCAAGCGACTAGTTTGAGAAAAGCGATTAAGGCAACGTGGGAGCTATGTTTGTTATTCGTGGATTGGATAAAAGGCCATTGGTTCCCTATGATGTTGGAAATCCAATCTCAATGCGAGATTTACGGTTTTGATTGTAGTCCCAAAATAGTTGTAATGACTTGCAAACATTTCAGCTACCCCTTTTGGTATCATATATTTCGTTCGGTATATTCCGTTGACCCAGTCCAGATATATTACCTTAGACTTAGTCTAGGTATTGATATCTTATTTGAATAAGTTATTTGAAAAAAAATTCAAAGGAATGTCATATCAAGTATATTTCAGTATAAAGTGTTTTGGTTATCATAAGGTAAAAACCTGACCGTGTTTATGTGTGGGGGTGATTTTATGAGATACCCTTCTTTTCAAAGGTTTTGATAATATAGTCATTTTAAATTTCGAGTATCTCATGCTAGTTTATGCCTGATTCGGGTATTTTTAATACTCGGGTCAGATCCAAGTAGTTTCCGGTTCAGTTGAAGACGGTTGGAGTTTCTAGAGGAGAGGGAGATCTTCATCATCGTATGGACGTATTCTATTATCCACTACATCTATTGCATTTGTTTTGTTGTTTTCAGCATTTGTAAGGATAAAGATTTATAACCGTCCAATTTGAATCTAGGTTGGTCTTTGTATTGTATTTTAAAACTTTCCACTGTAAAGATTATTATTGAAATAATATATGTCATTCCATTCGTGTGAGATTCTGTTCTATCTTTATTTTCATTCTACGCTTAATGATCCGTTTATTCATGCAATTTGAGTTAGACATGTATGGTTTGTTGTCGATTCAAAGGGTATGGAAAAATGGGCCATCACAGAAATGATAGATGAGTGGACTAAGAAGCTTGGAGGATATCAAGAATAAAGTGCCAACAAGACTTGCTAAGTATAGAAGCTTCAACATCGATCAATATCGATTATTGGGATCCACTTTGCTTCTACATTGGTCCTTTAATCAAATTTGAGAAAAAAGGGCAAGTTTTGTGGTGAGGCATCGATCGGTACTGATCGATCTATAGTGATGATTTTCCCCTAGAGGTCTAAAGCTTAAAGACTTATGCAATGCTAAGGTAATTCAACCAAATCGATAGGTACCGATCGACACCAATCAATGCTGATCAATTATAATTTTGACAAATGTGTCAATCTAACATATTCTACATGCTAGAAACACGGATTTGGGTGTTTGACTGATTTAACGGAGGATCCGGTAGTTCTGACGTAGAAATTCATCCATAATAGAAAACTTAGGCATGGAAAAAGGACTTTTGGATCTTTTTACTAACTTTTCAATTGGATCGTTGCCATACTCGAGATCAATTATTTCTATCTAAAATTGCTTGTATTTCGATTGTAATAGCAAATCTAACCAACAATAAAAGAAAATGTGGATACAAGTGCTTGAATTCGCTAAATTACTACAAAACAATTGTTCTTCTCTTGTCTTTTCTCGATTTCTTGAATTTTAATTTTCATTATCGATCTATTGCGGGTATTTTTCCCATTTTACATGCAAATATATTTTAGTGCTTTTAGTAGGAAACAGAAGATCGTGATTAGATTACTAGGATTTGAAGAAAACCTCATACCAGATCTGAAGAGAATGGATCCTAGGAAGGCACCTTATAGATTCAAAGTGGCTCCAAAAGAGAATGGTCGTTCAGATCATAGAGCCGACAAAGAAGATCAACAACACCTTGAAGTAACTTTTCCACAACTAGAGGTTGTGGTGAAGTAGGAGTTAAACAGCATGATGGAAGATATGAACTAAAAGATGGTCCAAAGTTAGATTTCCATCATGAAAGAGATGAAAAAGCAATTTGCCCTATCGTTGCATCCCTCGCTGCAAATAGGAATTATGTACATTGCAAGGACATAAGGGATTATTCATCATCTTATTTAGATGAAGGAATTTTGTCGAATCAGATATGTAGAGCGGAAATTAAAAATGTGCAAGGGGGTATTAGAGCGTCAAAGAGACAAAGTGTGCAATGACCCATTTTTTCGACCATCGAAAATCGACACCAAATAAAGCCATGATATTACGGTGCCGAACATCCAATCATCGGAAAGGCGTATTGCTAGGGTAAAATAAAAGAATAAATAGAGCACAAACTACAACATATAATATAATAAAGACATTATAAACTGTCACTCCAAGATACAAAGTACATCATAGTCAAAAACAAACCACATCAGTTAGATTGTTATAATTTCCTGATGTTACAATTACTGATAGATATATAATTATATAGTGGAAAATAAAAATATTATGGCAGGTGAACATCTAGCTCTACTCCATAAGCTCCATGGCCCAGTAACGACAACCTCGATCTGACCCAAACATTATAATAAAATAACAACCAGATCAGTCTAGAAAACAAACGTGAGAAAACTCAAGTAATATGATAAATATATAATAATTCTGTAAGACTACACTACTAAATGTGGAATAGATTTTTACGTCACAAGAATAACATCCATAGATGATGAAATGGAAGAAAAATTAGTACACAATTCAAAAAAGGAAGGGCGGACATAGACAAGAGAAAAATCCAAACTTAAAGGATGGACACAAATAATAAACTTTGGGAAGAGATGTAGACAATTCTTGATGCGATTAAGAAAACAATTCAAAAACTTAAATCAAATAAGGAAAGAGAAATTTTCCAGCAATGATTAGGAGGATGCGCTGCACTTACCAAAAGTATACCTCTAGAAATATACTTGATAGGGACATTTTCTCTATGACTCTCTTAGAAATGTATAGGACAGACCCCGCTAGCCTTACCGATAATATAAATATTTCGTAATTCCACACATAAAACCAAATCAAATCTAGAGTAGATGTGAAGATACCCTAACTGGAGTAACCCCACGTAGCATGACGTCTACTCGTTCTTTGGATTTAGTCATCTCTAACAAAGAATATCAATGCTCAAATGAGTAACAAATGATATTAGATTGTCAAAACACAAAAGAGGAAAAGATTAATTTTAATGTTCAAATCGAAACAAGGAGAATCAATTTATCCAACATGACTTGGAGGGTGTGCCCCCTTATACCGAAAGTACATCTCTAGATAAAATATACTTGAGAGCCCACGCCAAACATGAAACACTCCTGGGAACTTCCAAGTCGGACCCTCTACGACTTAATGTGGGCATCCGAATATACTCACATCAACACATGCATGCTACATCAACTTTCTTGATAAACGTGTATATCCTAATGGGTGCGACCCATATGGCTTGGCTTCCACTTGCTCTTTAATTTAGTTATCCATGGTGTCGGATGCCAATGCTCAAAATGAGAAAAATAATCATCTTAGATTGATGAAGCACAATGAATGATATCAAGATCAATAGTTAAGAAATCAACTATCGAAAGTAATCGAATGATTTTATATGGGAGTTAGATCGCATACGCTTGTCACAGATAAACAAATCAAGATGTAAAACTTTTGATTCTTGCTTGTGCTTGATTTTCAGATCACAAATATTTGTAAAACATTTTAAATAACTCCTTAAAAATATTCCTTTAAAGGTGCAAATTTTATTTCCGAGTGTATCAATAAGAAGGTTCAACAATAAATGTTATCGCAAACATTGTTTACTATAAACCCAAAAAAAATATACATTTAGCTTTGTTTTCAAACATTCCTTTTTAAAGATTTTCTAATTTATAAAGTATTGTTCATAACTTTCTAAAAAAAATTATTATTCCATAAAGTAATAAATAAATTTAAATACCTTTGTTAATTTTAAACAATGTTACTCGTTTCGATAGATAACTGGTATAATTCTAATATAAATATTAAAACCATGTTAATTATCCAAAAAGACCACAAATCAAGCTATAATCATTTTATATATTTTAAACAACATTAAATCTTAAAGGATAGTAAATTAAGTTTATAACCTTTTGTAGATTTAAAACAACATAAATTATCCTGAGGGGTAATAAATCAAATTTATAACCATTCATAAATTTAAAACAATATTAATTATTCTGGAAGATAATAAATCAAATTTATAACTTCTTTTATATTTTAAATAAAATCTTAACCTTTATTTCAAAATTATCAAAATATTTGAAAGTATAGTTTAAACAATTTTCAAAGTGCAAAAACGCGACCAAACATTTATTTAGTAAAAGTACAAGTACATGCTCAACACACATCGAGGTTTGAGGAGATGATATTCCATAAATGACGATAAAGCGATAATTGCTATAATGACACTTACTCAAATTAAACAGTATGTCACAAGTATTTCAGCCAAACAACAATGCATGCAACATAAAAATATAAGTAAGGTGCATATAACGGTAAACTAAAAATAGCGAGAAACCCTTTAGGGTTTCTCAACAAATGTCCCTTGTAAACCACACATATGTTTGTGTATTTTTCAAAGTGCACTGTAACGACCTATTCGCTATGAAAACATTCCAACTTCTTCCTTTTTTCCTCTGCAATAAAATGGTTATTTATGTCATCCGCTATCAAGCGGGAATTCAAATTCAAACAAACAATCAAACAAAAATCTTTTTTACTTTGCAAGCATAGAACAATGATTTATTATGCTTGATAGATGTCCAAAATGATATATTCAATTTAATTATAGCATAATGGTGTTTCATTCTGCTAAACAGATAACCCAAACAAAGTATAACTAATTTAAATATTTTAATCGTAATTAAATTTAATCACTATAATTTTATTATAAATTTATACTTCTTTAAAAATTATCAACTATCATCCAAGCATTCATTAATAAATGTATAACAACACATATTTCATATAGTTTATTAAAAGATGAGTTAACTCATCGAAATTCCAATTGATGCTTTCACGTTCCGATTTCGGTCTAAAACCGATTGACGTTCGATTTTAGCTTAAAATTTCACTTGCTTAAAATTTGAGGAGACCCATTTCAATACGTAGCCAACGGGCCTGCGAATCTAATGCAACTGACATATTCCAAAAACAACCTAGTATGAGCAAGGTATTCAATCCATAAGTTTTCACATTAATTTAAAACAATTAAATAACAAATCAATTCCACCAATTACCTACCCCTAATTAATCATCTTCCCAAATTCAACTTCCCTCCTAAAAACAAAATTTGAACAGGTGCACCAAAGCAGCTACTGCCCTCCCTTGTCTCTATTACCGCGACCATGTGAGCACCTCCGATCACCTCTATCGCGATCCTCTCCTCGAGCCAAGTTCGGCCATACCACCACCTCAACCTTCCATCACTCGTTGCAAATCGCGACATGCCCAATGAAACCCTTGAACATGCTTTGACTGCTGCTTCTCCTCACTACGGAAACGTCCGACCTCACCACTACCACCGAATCTCTCCATTGGCCAAGACACGCACGTCCCACCCAAAAGTACCGAGCTCAGTCACCTGAACAAAAATCACGACCTAGGTATTTTACATCGACAGCCCAAACTTTCGCGATCACTCATATACAACCGCACTCTACCATATCCACTCCACCCACTTGCCATCTAATAATGAGCATGAAACCATCGTCGATTTTGCCAAACATCGTCTACATCCTCCAAGATTTTGAACCCTAGTTCACTGTCTAAAATATGTCCATCACCAAATCAACGCCACTCCCTACGAAATGCATAGATAGAAGATCTCATCAATATGAGATCAAAGAAATTTGTTTTATGATTTTTAGAGGAGTACTGGGTTTGTTATCGATTTTTAAAGGCGTAGGCCATTTGTCTAGTTTTGAAAAATAAACAGGGGAAAATGGAATGAGAAAAATCAAAGTGGTTGACATTGCTAAATTTATGAACAAGAATATTACTTACTTCCATCTAAGATAAACAAGTTTTTCAAGTAACATAAGATTCTCAAGCAGCATGTCAAATCAAAATCAATGTCAAAATTTTGGATTTTAGATTTAATTTAAAAATATTTTGGAAAATATGTTTTGCAGTATCCCGCTACAAAATATCCCATCTGCGTTCGAACCACAAACGACTGAAATAAAAAAAAAAATGTGCACCACAATGTGACACGATCGTAAATTAATAATAAAAACATAGATTATTTAATTCTATGAAATTACAAAAATACCTTTTTTGCTAAAAAAATATCAAATGATAATTTAAATAGTTTCCAAATTAAAAATTATATAAAAATTCTACAAATTAAATTAAAAATACTATAATAAAATTCAAGTCGTTTTACTAACGATGGATTTTATTATTATATATTCAAACCATTTATTATTTTAAATAAATTTATAAAATGATTTTGCCATTATTATTTATTAATTAAAAGGAGTTAAATAAAGCTATTAAATTCATTCAACTAATATTTAATCCTCAATTCATATATTTTAAAAAATCCCTATAATTCAATTCAAGTTATTAAACATTAAAACCAGTTACTTAAATATGTATACCAAACAATAAAATTCTGGGATGTTACATTTTTCCCCCCTTAGAAGAATTTCATCCCCAAAATTTCCAAGAAATAAAATGTCTCCAAACCCTTAACGTTTAAAAAATATTAATTAAAATGAGTTACTAAACTCTTAAAGCTCCTTATATTACAGAAAATTTCGGCGATACCTCCTTTGCACTGCTTGATCCAAAAAACAAAAAATCGCTACAAGTGGCCTATATCAATCAAAGAAAACAAAAGTCAAGTTCTCTCCCATATCTGGGGCATAAAAACATCAATCAAAATACCAATTTCAAAGTTTACTACGTTCTTCTTTTGCGTTTTATTTTTTTATTTTGCAAGCAACTTATTGTCTTGATGCAAATGCAGGTGCACAAGAAATCAAATAGTAATCTCTAGCTTCCCTGTACTTACATAATTCCAAAGAGAATCATGTTGATACAGAGAAATATACTAGTAACATAAATAATATAACAACCACATGCAACAAAAGTACAAAGAATACTCTATAAATATACTAAGCATCCAATCTTTTCAAAAAATATAAGTAAAACTAAATGCCCAAGTTTTATATTCAAAATATATTTTTCACATTCCTTCAAAAATAAATAAATCAAAATCATAATCAATTATGACAAGGAGGGGGCTCCTTCTACCGAAGCATGGTAAAACTCTAGAATCAAAACAACACGTAGCATCCTGTGGTATTCCCATTCCTTCTAAAACAATAACTAAAGTAAATAAATATACCTAGCTAGTCTTCCAAATCAGAAAACTTCCAGTCACCCAAATTTTGCCACAACCAAAAATATTTGAAAAATTAATTCGCAAAGCTCCTTTCACAAATTCTAAAATAATAATACTTCACCAAATTTTTCAAAATAATAATATTATTATTTCTTTCACAAATTCTTCCGTAATCGTTTTTTCAAATGCACTAGGATTAACTCCTAATTCACAACAACTTTATAAACCGTAGTATATAAAATCACACTACCAATCAAATCAAATTCCATAAACAAAATAAACTAACACTTAACATCATTAAAATGTTGAATGACTTAACAAACAAGATCTAGAATTTTGTGTAGGTCGCAACTTTCTCAATCGTCCATGGATATATATAATTTTCTAAGTCATACAATAAAACATACAAATGTACTTAAGTCCATATGATATACATAAATCATCTGTATGCTTTATCTGATCCGACCACTTGCTTATACATAAACTTCTCTACTGAACTAGTATCGCTCACTTAACCTCCCTTGTGTGGACTTTGATCAGCCGTTCTCCTTACATAGCCATATGTTGTGATGGAAAAATTCAGTATCGTATCAAGAATCCGAATCAAGTGTTCGCTGACAATATCAAGTGAGAAATCCTTTTTCGAACTGGTGTGAATCACCCTGAAGTTATATATTCGAATTTTAGATCAGGATCCATGCGAATGAAATTATCTACGTATAACTTATGTACTTATTCTAATTGGTTTCTTAATTTACACAGCCTCTTTCTAAGTCACTTTCATTTTCACTTATAGTATTTCATGCGGTATAAAAATTATTTATGAACAACTTCATAAAATTTTAGTAAATTTTATAAAACATTTTATAAAGACACAACTTTATAAAATATTAAATAAAAAACCTACTCCACTTATAATTACTTGTATAATACTCTTCTACATCCTAAGAGCATATACAAAATGTCAATTTTATTTTATTTATTTATTATTAATCTTTATTTTTATTTTTCAAAATGCAAGTGGAGGCATTACCAAAATATAGGTCTTAAAACCGAGTCGACTACGTCAGTCTTTTACCTTAGAGTGTTTCAAGGAAGGATATTTACGGGTTGGCCCAACAATATCAAATAGTTTACACAACTTAGATATTTAAAAAAACTATGGTTTTAATAAAATAATTCTTATTAAAAGCCTTCTATCGAAATTAACCCATTTAAAAACTTGAGTTAAATCATCTCTCTTCTATCCAAGAGTTAAAAAGTTTCATGTATTAAATTATTCTTTCATCACAAATATCTTTTTATTTTGAAATCAATTCCCTCTAAGGGAGCTTAAAACTAAATACTCGGTTTTAATTTCAAAACCCCTTTTTCAAAACATACTACATATATTTCTATACGAAAAAACTTCAACAATTTATGTACAAAAACCTACTTTAGGTTTGTTTGGCTTTGAACTCATTTCGATCACTCAATGATAAAGAGAATAATTTATTAAGTGCACTATAATGTTTGCCTAGGAAAACCTTTGATTATCATTTAAGATTATTCAGTTTACCATAAAACTAATAGTGATGTCGAATTACGTCAAAGAAAATGCATTCCACTTAATGTTTATATTCCAAAATATTTATACTCATAAATACTACCAAGTTATACTACTTTTACTTTTCCCAAAACCATTTTGAAATTATTTTCAAACAACTTCAGGATTTAAATTCAAAAATCCTTTTTAAAACAAAATTTACAAACAAAATGTATATAATGTTTTCTTTATATAAAATCATACCATATTATAATAATTCTCCCTTATTATAATGAAATTTTCTCAAAAATTTATCCTTTATATGTCTTATCTTCCCATTTATATTACCTTAAACCACTTTTATTAAAAGTTTTACCTTTAACTTAACTTTTCTCCAAACACCTTATATTCAAATTGTGAAACTTAGTTCACAAGTGGTTCGTTTTATTGTACCCATAATTATCGAACAACAAATGCTCATAAACTGATCAAGCATAAATTAACAATTCAACAAACGATAGTCGATGCTCCTAAATTACTCGAGCATGACAAATCAAAAAATAATGAAATAAGGAGGTATTATCATTAACAAACAAACACACCATCATAACCATATAAATTTGAAAATTATTCATTTATATATATAAAATAAATAATCCTAGGTAAAATATTTCATTTACCAAATTTCAAACATCAATATCATGTCTCTTTTCCTTTTTCAATGGTATAAAATCCCTATCGACATTGTGGCATCCCACATTTCGATCAGAATTCATAAATAACTCAATAGACCAATTAACACAATAGGTTTTTTAGCAATAACAAATACGCTCTCATATATATAATACTCTCAACTCGTTCTAGGGTGTCAGTTACCCTATCTCTAATGAGCCATACCCTACCAAAGCCATAGTTCTGGCTTAACCTTCAACTCTGATATCAAAGGTAACAACCTATCTTTTTTATCATCAAAAGTCAACACCAAATACAACCATGGTATTGCGGTATCAAACATCCAATCATCGAAAAGGCAGATTGGTGGGTAAAATAAAAGAAAAAACAAGGGAAACAAGATCTCACAACAGAAAGAACAACATATAATATAATAAAGTTAGTATAAGTTGTCACTCCAAGATACAAGTACATCAGAGTTAAAAACAAACCTCATCAACTAGACAATTATAATTTCCCAACCTTATAATTGTTGATAGGTATATAATAATGTAGGGAAAATAAAATATTATGACAAGTGAACAGCTAGCTCTACTCCATGACCTACCAATGACAACCTAGAAAAATACTCGGTTTGACCCAAGCATTATGATAAAGTATCTCCCGGATTAGTCTGGAAAATCAATGTGAGAAAAATCAAGTAATACGATGAACATATAATAATTGGGTAAGGCCGCAAAACTAAGTACAAAATGGGTTTTTACCTCATAAGAACAACATCCATAGATAAAGAAAAAGAAGGTAAATCATAACAGCAATCCAAACAAGAAAGGATGGACACAAACAAGATGAAAATCCTAACTAAAGAATGGATATAAATAATTAAACACCAAGTAGACTTTCAGACGTATCTCGTTGTAATTAAGAAAATAATTCAAAGATTTAAAACAAACAAGGAAAAAGAAAATTTTCAACAAAGACTAAGAGGGTGCACACCCCACTTAAAGTATATCTCTAGAAATATACTTGAGAGGGTCATTTCTTCGACTCTCTCAGAAATGTACAAGTCGGATCCCTCTAACCTTACCAAGAACCCGAGTATTTCGCAACTTCACTCATACAACCAAATGTAATCTTGAGTAGATGTAAAGACACCTTAATGGAGTAATCCCACAAAGCTTGATGTCCACTCGCTCTTTGGTTTTACTCATCCTAATGAAATGACATATTGATAAATACCCATCTTAATCTAGTAGGGAATGTTAGGACCTCAACACTATTTATACCACTTGAGGATAAATGGCAACTTCCAGCAAAATTTTCTTTTAGAGGTCTCGTGTTGTAATTTCTTATTGTCTCCATTTTTATTGGAAAAGTGCAGGATGTGATATAAGATATATCCCTATTTTATTCCTGTGTTGACTTCATGAATGGGATTTAAATAACCTAATAAATATATATGTTAGGTAGCAACGTAAATAAGGAAATTTTATGGGGACACTTCACTAGCAATAAGCCATATGTAAGACTGGAAGTTGATGAGGAAATTAGGTTAACAGCCTAAAGTGAACAGATGTTCCAATCCAAATACTTAAGAATTTTGGAAAAAATAAAATTTATCTCGCAAAATATCACCATTCTAGGAAAAGATGAAATTTATAGGAATGTGAAGAGAATTTCCTACCGATCAAGGATGAGGAAGAGGGTGGCAGAATTTTCCATTGGAAGAAATAAAACTGCATCATCTCCAACACGCCTTCATGGTGTTACGGTTAGCCTTATTAGTGATAGACCCTTAGTTTTCTTGCAAATTTTAGAGGATTTTGCTGGTGGCTTTTTAGGAACTATCTTTAGAAACCTTGTTAAATCTAAGCATCATTTACCAACTGAAGACCGACAGACAAACTAAAGGAATTGATGAGAACTTTGAGAATTTTTTGAGAGCTTGTATCTTGAACTTTAGAGGACATTAGTAGTAGCATTTATCCTAAGTAGCATTCGCATTAAATAGTAGTCACCAATAGATGATTTGTATGTCACCCTTGAAGTAGTTTTTAACAGGCCATACAAATAGCCAAATTGTGGGTAGGAAACCACCAAAAAATTCTACTTGAACAAGATTTGGATTGCGAGACTTTGAAAAGTTAAAGTTGATTAGGTAGGCATGTGATGGTCACAAAATCTGTATAGTTGGAAAAGTGGACACCAAATTATAGGGCCATTCCCAACATTGGGGAAAAATAAGAAAACTTTTATGTTGGCTGGATTCTATGACGTTTTTCATGTTTTACATTTGAAGAAATACCTTCATAGCATAGTAATCTTAATAGAGCCTAATCAATTTAGGGATTTTGAGACGGAGTAAACAACATCCCGTGCCACTGCATGCATTGAGGAGCATGGAACTAGGAAGCTCTACGATAAAGAAATTAGATTGGTCCGAGTACAAAGGGGTGAAAATTTGATGGAAGGCACGAGGAATTCTCAGTCTAAGCCTTTCTTTAGTAAATTTTCTCTCTAAAGTTAGGATTTTGGTTGCGTCATGGTTGGATGATAGAAGACAGTTGCTGTACTTTTTCACTGTCGCTTCACACTCATATAGCAGCTTTATGCATGTTTAGGTATTCGCATACATATTTGCATAGCATGATCACATACCCATGCAAGGATTGAACTCATTATAGTATGTCTACAATAAATAATTCTTACCAGGTGCCTTGGCCTCGCCACACAAAGGTTATTACCAAGATCAAAATAGACTATTGACGGAAGAATGACCACGATATAACATCAATTTGACTAGAGTGTGATTTCCAAGCAGCCATGGCTAGCCCAAGGTCAATTAGGTGGACGAATGGATGAAACAGGATGTCAAGATTATGTTAGCTTGGTGGAGTAGAGGTCGGCATAGATGATTGATGAGTTGAAGAATATGTGGCATTCATTGAGGTCAGCAAAGCAAGTGGGTTCCACCAGGTCGGCATAGCAAATAGGATGTGATCAGGTCGGCATATAATGGACCGGGTTAGCATGGAGCATATAGAACAGCTCAGGTCGGCGTAGCCCATAGCATCGTTGGGGTCGGCAAAGGGTATAGTGAAGCTTGGGTCAGTAAAGTATGCAGAATCGGTCAGGTCGGTATAGTGTGCAGATTGCTTTAGGCCAGCATGGTGTATGACAAACCGGGTCGGCATGAAGCATATGATAGATCAGGTCGACAAAGGGTATGGTAGAGTTCAAGTCGGCATGATGCATGATGTTCCTCGGGTCAGCATTGCATATTGCTTTGCCCACATCGGCACTACGTATGTAGTTATTCAGGTCGGCATAGAATACAAGGATTATGGGATCGGCACACAGTGATGGTCGGGTCAACATAATGACATAGGTCTGCATAGCGGGTTCGGCTAAGCATTTCTTATGGTGGGCCGAATTGGTCAGATTAAAGGTTATTTTCATCTATAAATACAAGGGTAGGGAGCCATTATGAGGGATTTTTTTGGCTACCAAGGGAACACTTTGCCATTTTTTAGAATCGGTTTCTCTTTGTTCTAGTTTGTTCTCGAGCTATTTCCCACGAATTGTAATTGTAATCAGTTTAGTGATAAAGTGATAAAGAAAGCATTCAAAATGGACATAGGCAATCAACGCTGAACCACTATAAACCCTGTTGTTTTTACTTTTTGCTATTGTTACTTGCAATACATAGTGTTACTCCTCATTTTTCATTTAATTTCTTCATTTATTCCATCACTCAAATCCATTCTCGGGTGTTTGCAACCAATTTGGTTGCAAACATTTTGGTGCTTCCAATAAGAAACTCGATTCTCAGGTTATTAGTATCACCATTGTTGCTATTGGATTGAGGAAATCCCCAAAGGAGATTCGGGTTCATTTTCAAAAGCTTGTGGATACTATTCAGATTTTCCAAGATCTATGCAAAGGACTCTAAGATGGTAAAGCACAACAGATTTACCTCCCACAACATTGATGCCAATGAAACTACTAGTGTCCAAAAAGGAGGTCTAAGCAACTAGCCTGTTAATGCGAATGTAGAACCCGTTGTAGCTTAGAATCCTATTGATTCCGTTACTAGGGCCAAATTCAATTACCTGATGAGGAAGCTAATAGAAAGCCGAAGATAGCTAAACGAGAAAATCCAGGCAAAGGCCAACCTGATAAACCAGATTGCTCAATAGTAGCATCAAAATGCCGAAGGAAGTCCCGCTTCGTAATCGGCATCAGATAGCTCAACCTCATCGGACGACCGCCACAAGAGAAGGCATCATAGAATTGAAACGACATAAGCTAGAGCGATGGAGCAACATAGGGCAGACTACCATGGGAAAAAAAACCGGTTCGGTGGCGAACCCTCCCTGAGGTTGGTGCCAATCCATCAACCATGAGGATGGCTCTATAACTGCACCTGGTGGTCATGCTCACCCTGGAACCGGGAACTTAGGCACTGGATCACACTTGAATGCCAATCAATTACCTCCTCTTAATGATAATGAAGTGAATACTCAAGACACGCGTCTGGAGGACAACAGGACAAGAGGGCATGAGATGCCTCGAAGACACCTACCAGATCATTTACATAGGATGGAGCCTAACTTGGCACCCCATATCCAGACTCTGGAATTGTCTATAATGGTCAGGCAGTTGATGAGGGAGATCCAGGGCTTGACTAACGATGATTGGGGAGTCTCTAAGATTCATCGATAACATTTTACAAGCTGAATATCCCTGAAGGTTTAACATGCTTACAATGTTTGTTTATGAAGGGAAAACTGACCCCCAGTAGCACATCATGTGGTATGAATGGTTGATGGACTCGGCTAGAGCAAATAACACAATCAAATGCAGATGCTTCCTATAACTCTATCTGGAATTGCTACGATCTAGTTCATAAGGTTACCCCTGCAATCAATCTTGAGATTTGACGAGCTAGCTACAAGATTCATGGAGTAGTTCCGACTTCATGCTACTCACCCCAAAGACGTGATGTTGCTATTCAGTGTAATCCAAGCTCCTGGGGAATCACCGAAGAATTACTTACAGAGGTATCATGTTGCTGCTGCTGAGGTTAGTAATATGAATAACCATGCCATACATATGGCAGTGACAAGAGATATTGACCCCGAATCCAAGTTCGGTGATTGGCTAGCTGGAAAACCGCCAGCCACGCTGGAATGTTTCTATGCAAAGGTAAACCAGTTCATGAGAAAGGAGGAGGCCAAATTGTGTAGAAGGAACACTACTACAGGACTAAGCAGGGAAGTAGTAAAGTGCAACATTGTAGTAAAGCAATCTGGTGGGAGCTTTGGAAAGGTTCAGTTCAACATCCAAAATAAACTGGGTCAACAAGAAAGGGGCAGAGAAAGAAATTCTGATCGGAAGAGCGAGTTCGAAAAGTGGAAGCCACGAATTCCTACTTATAACAAGTATATACCCTTGAATGCCTCTTTAGAAAACATCTATCTGTCAACCTATAACACTTTCTAGTATAGGAAGCCGCGTCCGAAGGAATCGAACGAGGAATATAAGAAAATCGGGAAATACTATCGGTTTTATAGTCCTACGGGCGCAACACTGATGACCGTAGGCACCTTCATGATGCCAACGAGAAATTAATTCGCTACAAAAAGTTATAGCAGTTTATCAAGGATCTATAGGATAGCGGACAAGGAATGTATGATCCTAACGGAGGACAAGCTCCATGTCGGACCGAGGGGCCTGCTCAGACTGATGGAAGGTTGGTAATAAACACAATAGTTAGTGTACCACATCCTACAGATAGGAATATGCAAGAAATGGAGCGTTATGTTACTTCGATGAGACATGTGGACTTCAAATGTTGTTCGAACATAGAGGATGGAACTCCGGAAAAGCAGCAGCGTATAGTGGCGGATGATATAGTGTTCAGAATTAGACATGCCGATAGAGTGGAGGCTCCCACTATTGATCCGATGGTTATCTCTGCTATGATTGGAACTGCGCTGGTGAGAAGGATATTGATCGATTATGGAAGTTTTGTGAACATCATCTTTAAGAAGGCCTATGATCAAACGAGGATGAAGGCTAAGGATTTGAAACTATTTAAAGCTCATATACACAGTTTCAACAGTGTGGCTATTGAAGCAGTAGGTTGTGTCAAATTACAGGTTGAGTTGGGAGAAAGTGAACATAAGAGGGCGTGGATCCTACCATTCATTGTCTTGGATGTTGACTCATCGTACAATGTTTCTGGGTCGACCAGCCTTGGCCGAGTTTAGGGCAGCTCTTGTACCAAGGTGCTTGACTTTAAAATTTCCACGGATAATGGAGTAGGTGTGGTGCATGGAGATCAAGCAATTGGTCTTGCATGTTATGTGGCTAAGTTGTGAGAAGCCAAGCGGAAGGAAAAGGAAAAGGGTGTGGACAAGTTTGTCCACATTCAAGTTACTAAAGATTGAAAAATAGAGCCTAAACCTTGTCTTGGGTACAACAGACGGTTCTATAGAGATATAGATCCGAGGGACGATGAGGAGGGACCCAAGGAGGCCAAGGCATCACCGGCTGAACTGTCGGTTGATATCATAGTCAGCCACGACGATCCATCACGAGTGTTGAAGATCGGATCATAACTCAGCCCTTCATTAATGAGGGAACTTACTGATATTCTCCGAGTGAATCTTAATGTATTCCCTTGGACTCATTCCGACATGTATAGGATCTCACCTGCCATCGCGAGCCACACATCGAATATTGATCCAAAGTATGTCCCCGTAAATAAAGATGAGGCATGGACCCGGAGAGATCTGTTTCTCTCAAGAAGGAGGTGGCTAAACTTAAAGCCAATGGGTTTATTCGTGATGCCCTCTATCCCGAATGGATATCTAACCCTGAACCGGTAAAGAAGGCAAACAGGAAATGGAGAATGTGTTGACTATTTGGACCTAAACAAGGCATGCCCTAAGGATAGTTTTCCCATGCCTAGAATTGATCAATTGGTTGACTCGACCGCGTGATATGAATTGTTGTCGTTTATGGATGCATCCTTAGGGTACAATCAAATCCCAATGCACATCCTGGATCAAGAGCACACAAATTTTGTCATGGATGTTGAGTTATATTGTAATGTAGTGATGCCATTCGGATTAAAGAATGGAGAAGCAACCTATCAGCGTTTGGTTAACCAATGTTCAAAGATAAGATCGGCAGGATGATGGAAGTCTATGTGGATAATATGCTCGTGAAGTAACGGTAATCAAACGACCACATTCGAGACTTATTGGAGATGTTCGATGTCCTTTAATTTTACATCATGAAAATCATCATGTTGAAATGCTCATTTGGTGTTGCATCAGGGAAGTTACCTGGGCTTCATTGTCAATGCGCGAGGAATCGAAGTGAATCCAGAGAAGGTTTAAGCCATTTGGGATATACGAGCACCCAAAACCATTAAGCAAGTACAGAGCCTGAATGAGAAGGTTGCTGCTTTGAGTCGATTTATCTCTAGGGCAATTGATAAATGCATTCCCTTCTTTGATTTGATAAGAAAATAGGAAGAGGAATTTTGAATGGGTGCAATTCTGTGAAGGAGCATTCCAAGCCATAGTGAATCATCTACAGAGGCCCCTTATTTTGTCGAAGCCCACGGATCATAAGGAACTATATGTTTACCTAGCTGTATCGCCACATGCCATAAGTGCCGCTTTGATTAGCGAAGAGAACCGAGTCTAGAGACCAGTGTATTACGTCAGTAAACGATTAATAGGGGTGGAAAGAAATTATACAAAGATAGAGAAGTTGGCGTATAGCTTGGTGATCGCGTCGCACAAGCTTCACCCATAGTTCCAGTCACATCTAATCAATGTCTATATTGGCCAGCCATTGCGGCAGGTCCTATAGTGCCTTGAGAAGTTTGGAAGGTTACTGAAATGGAACATTGAGCTCAGCCAGTTCAGCATCACCTATTTTCCACGAAGAGCTATTTAGGGATGGGCATTGGCGGATTTTATAGCAGAATTTACCATGCAGGATATGCCAAGTGAGAACAATGTGGTTCCTATTGTATGATGGAAACTATATACCGATGGAGCGTCCAATGATCACTGGTCTGGAGCTGGCATCATTGTTGCAACCCCTAAGAACTGACCAAGTTGCTATGCCTTAAAACATGATTTCACCACTACGAACAATGAAGCCGAGTATGAGGCATTGATCGTTGGATTGAAGATTTCTAAAGAGCTCGGGGTAAAATCTATCGACATCTTTTATGACTCACAACCGTTAATGTACCGAGTAGAAGGGTACTACCAGGAAAAGGGGCAACGGCTTTCCTCGTACCTTACCCGAGTTCAGGAAATATTGGTAGGACCTCGAATACTATGACATTTTGCATATCCCGCATGAGCAGAACGGGGAAGCTGACTCATTGGAAAAGTACGCGAGCACTGGTGGTGCCACAAGAAATGCGCTTGGTTTCAGTAAAGACTTTACATACCCCAAGCATAAATGTAATGGAAGTTGATCAACTACCAAAAATGAAACCCGAAAAGGAATCGTGGATGCCCTCATTTAAACAATACCTATCGCATGGAACCTAGCCTAAGAAAAAGAACGAAAAGCGGCAAATCCTTCACAAGGCCTCACGGTATATTATGCGAGATAGAGTTATGCATCGAAAGGGATTCTCTGTTCCCTTACTCAGATGTATCATCCATGACGAGATAAAGAGGGTCTTGAAAGAAGTCCATGAAGGAGAATGTGGCGACCATATTGAGGGGAAAATATTAGCTAACAAGATGCTCCGTTATGGGTTTTACTGGCCGACCGTTAATTGGTATGCCGTAGGCCATGAGAGACGATGTGACAAATGTCAGATATATGCAAAAGTCCCAAGAGCACCATGAACAGAAATCACGCAAATGGTTAGTCCATGGCCATTTGCGGTATGGGGAATTGATATTGTCGGCTCATTGCCAATTTCCAAAGGTGGTGTGAGATATGCAATTGTCCCGGTTGACTACTTCACCAAGTGGGCCGAAGCAGAGCCATTAGCTACAATCACAACCAAGAAAGTCATTAACTTTATTGTTCGAAACATTGTATGTGTTTCGGTCTTCCACGAACTATCGTAACTGATAACGAAACTTGATTTAATAGTGCTAAGATCAAGGAGTTATGTCGAAGGTATCATATTGAGAAAAGATTTGCAGCAGTTGCTCACCCTTAGGCGAATGTACAGGTTGAAGCTGTAAATAGGATTATAAAGTCCATCTTGAATAAGAATTTGGAAAAGTTTAAAGGCAAGTGGATGGACGAACTTCCTACGGTGCTTTGGGCCTACAAGACCACTCATAAGTCTGCGACTGGCCACACTCCATTTGCCTTGGCTTACGAAGCCGAAGCAGTCATTCCTGTGGAACTCGAAGTCTCGTCCCATCGAGTGACTTACTAGGATCCTAGAACAAATCAAGATCTCTTATTGGAGTAATTGGACTTTATTGATGAAAAGCGTGAGGAAGCTGATCTGAGAGCGGCTGCACATCAACATCGGGTCGCCCGATACTATAATACTATAGTCCGACCGAGAACTTTTGAAGTGGGTGACCTTGTTATGAAACGAATCTTTTCAATCCTGTCGCATATAAAACCGGCATAGGAATGGCCATACATCATTGAACAGAGGCCTGGAGAAGGAACTTTCAAGCTAGCGACTGTTGATGGCATAATGCTTCCAAGAGCATGGAATGGCGAGCATTTACGATGCTATTTCTCCTAGACTATTTCTTTCATATTTCAGTAGAATTTTTTCTGCTTTGGAATTTGATTTTGTGATGTGTAATACAGCAGGTTATTCTGCCCTTATTTTTGTGGTGAATAAAAGCTTGAAGCTACCTTTGCGTAAATTACTATTATCGCCTGTTATGTTAAATATGTGTTGAAACTGATGGATATCAACATATGCAATGTATGAACAGATGTGTAATGAAAACATCTGTAAGTCCTCGGAGTGTGGATTAGAGTATTCTGAGTCCTCGGAGTGTAGACTAGAGTGTAAACAACTTGAAAAAAAAAAATCTAAGTCCTTAAGGTGTGGTTTAGAGTACTCTGAGTCCCTGGAGTGCGGACTAGAGCATAAACGACTTGAGAAAATCTCTAAGTCCCCAGAGTGCGGATTAGAGTACTTTGAGTCCCTGGAGTGTGGACTAGAATATAAATGGCTTGAAAAAATCTCTAAGTCCCTGAGTGTGTATTAGAGTACTTCGAGTCCCCAGAGTGCGAAATAGAGTATAAACGACTTGAAGAAAAAAAATCTCTTAGTCCCCGAAGTGCGGATTAGAGTACTTTGAGTCCCCGGAGCGCGGACTAGAGTATAAACAAATTGAAAAACTCCCTTGGTCCTCGGAGCATGGACTAGGGTGCAAACTACATGAAAAATGTTTTAAGTCCATGAAGAGGACTAAAAAGTTCTATGTATCCAAACCGACGAATAAACAAGAGAGCTGTCAACTGTTTGCTATCCCCGAATTCTGATTTGAGATCGATGGAAGATGCTCAAACTATTAGCGATGAAGTGCGACTGTTGGCTACGATTTCAACATGGAATCATTTGTGACTTAAGATGGAACCTACAGAGGAGCTCTGAGATTAAGATAATGAATCACCAACGGAGCTTGGAAAAATTACCACAAGCACTTTGAATGGGAGAAGTTACTCTATGAAATAATAATTCACTCGAAAATTGACTAAGGTACAAAATTTTATTTACAATCCCAGGAATTCATTACAAACCATTCGATAGGCCGGGATCCATGCACATACATGTGGTACCAAAAAGAAAAAGAAAAAGGAAGAGGAAGAAATAACGATGCAAGCCTAACTTATTTGGAATAAGAAAAATATTACAAGATTCTAACTATTTCTTCAACTTCCTCTCCTTCTTCGACTTTTCGAGGGTCAATTCAGTTGAACGCCTTTTTCGAGAACCTTTGCTACCTTATGTAGAAGTGCTTGAGAAAGGAGAAGGGACCGTAATGGGAGTGAACCCGCTAGGAGGGATGAATTGTAAAGGCCTACGAAGAGGATCATCAACCTCCACTACATCAGGCTTACCCTTAACTTTGAGCTTCGATTTCTCCATATTTTCAATCTGCTCCTTCAGGCTAAGCTCAATGGTATGCTCAGAAGCACCCATAATTATAACATCAACATGCCCAATCAAAGGTGATGGGTGATAAAGTTTGTCCTCATCAAGCGCCCCAATCACCGGAGCATCAAGCCCTATGATATCTGTGGTGGCCAGATCCTCGACAACTTTTCCTTCCTGCTCCGTAGCGACTTCGCTCCTAGCAGTTGACTCAAGACCAATATGACCTACAGAGTTTCATAAAAAGAAAATGTTAGACTACAGTTGTTATTTATCGAGAAAAGAAACTTTTAGATTGAAAAGGGCTCGATGTGGTACCAGTAGCTAGCTGACTATCGATAGTCATTGGAGTACTCCCTTCGATGATAGGAGACAACATATCTGGCCCAAGTCCGGGTTTATCCGGATTATAACCGACTTGCTCCTTCATAGGATGAGAAGATGACGTTCCAGCCAGTTGTGTATAAGGAGGAGGACCCTTGGGTTCAGTTCCTAGAAACCCTGCAATAGCTTCTTTCTCTTGGATCGGTGCAGGGGTCATGCAAAATTGGAGTTTAGCGGCAGCTAAGTCAGAGGGCTGATTTCCTCGGAGCACTTCCTACACAAGTGCCCCATCATTAGGTTCTGCTACTCCCGGTTCCTCTTTATGATCCTTGTGACGATCTCCTAAGCTTCGGCAAGTGACTCAAGATAGCCTTCGCCTAGAAAAGTCAAGTCACGATGAAGTAGGACTTGTGCATTGAGCTCGGCGATGAGTGGATCAAATAAGCACTTGATTTCCTCCCTATCGGACTCAGTCGCTGCCTCGATTTAGGAGTCAGCTTCCACAAGCACTACTCTCTTGCCCTCTTCGCGAGCAGCTTCGTTCAATGCTTCAATTTGGGAGAGTTTCTCGTCGAGCATCCTTTTCAGCTTTTTAGTTTTAACGATCTCCTCGCAATACTATTATGACTACTCATATGCCTCGACATTCTCATCCTTCTCCTTGGACAATATTTTTTCTAACTCCTCCACATGACGAGCTAAAATGTCTTTCTTCTTCTGTAAGGAGTCCTTTTGCAAAGCCAAGGTGTCGCTGTGTTGGAGTGCATCATTCAATTCTTTCTTATGAGATGCCTCTAGGCGATTGACGGCTTCCGCCGTCTCCTTTGCATTCTTCCTCGAATCATCAAGTTGAGCTTTGAATGCTAGTAGCTCGGTATCTTGGTACTTAATAATGTCTTTATCGTGGATGACCTCTAGCTTAAGACGATCAATATCATATTGGCGATAAATAGAAAACTTGGAGACCTTTTCGACTAAGTGAATAAACGCTTCATGTTGCACATACACGTCGTTCACACATGATAGTGAGCACTCTATGGCGGTTTCTATGGTAGGGTGTATAGCGGGGAGGAATTTGAACCCATCAAAACAAATTTTTGGAAAGGTAGCTTTAAGCTCAGTTATTTTCTCCGACATAGTCGGATCGTGGTAAAGAACTAGGAGAATTTGTTCAGATATGACTGGATTTTGTTTATGATGCTCAAGAAACTGCCTAGTGCTTGATGATCCGGAATGTTGGTCATAAGGAGCGTCATACTGAGAGCCTTGGCGCACGAACTTATCTCCACTGCGTGCAAGAGGATTAGTTGGGTCGCTCTGACATAAAGCATGTGCTTGGTGCTTCCTTCTGGTTGATGAAGATGATTCCCGGGAGTGATAATTTTTTTCTTGTCCTTTGTCTCTATCTCGGTGTCTTTCGGACTCGGAATCCTGACTCGACCGATGGAAGATGGAAGAGCCATGAAGGTGATCAAATGCATGCGAATAAGACATTGCACCTATAAAAGAACCAAACGAGAACATATTAGTAGTTACGATGTCAAGAGTTAAGCGCAAGTGAGTGGTGTCAGCAAGTGCTTGTGTATGTCCTAGTGCATACCCTTGATGGACTAGTAATGTTTTCTTTACTCATAGGAGTTCCTTTTCCTTGGTTGGAAGGCTACCTGCCTTCGCCTCTTCTCGCGGGAGAGTTAAGTCCCAAAGCCAGGGGGTGAAGTCAAAATTCAACAAATCATTCGAAATAGAGATGTCAAAAAGTCCCTTCAACGTGCTCTCCATTTGTAGAGAAGACGAACCCTTTCGACATGAGATATGGAAAATTTTGGGGTCTCCTTGGTTTACTTTTATTAATACTATATGCCAAACTTTTTCCCTTTTTGGGGGAGGTTGCAATTGGCTTGTATGCGGTGCATTGGCTATCGGCATTTGTCCAAAGCCAGCATTTTCATTTTTTTGGCCCTACGTCTTCTGCTTCCTTTTATCTCCCCTTCTTTGGTGCCTTCTTGAATTACCTCAACGGGGGGCACCATAGGGTCATTCAGTTCTCTCTTTTTCTCGATGATAACCTTCAGGAACGCTCTACTCCATGGGAGATCGATTTTGCGGCCATCCTCTAGTAGCCCGAACAGCGAGAGAAGTTCGTCAATGATAAGGAGTTTGATCTCTCTATGCTCCACCAGAGTAGCATGGATAGTCGCAACTGCCCCGTAATATCTAACACCTTCAGGCCTTAAGCGAGCACCTGAAAGGATTGAAATAATTTATATGATTAACAAAGAAGATGCGATTCGAGTTCTTGAATTAAAGGCAAAGGGGGGATGGTGTTTACGTCCTTCCAACCACCTTCTTGTGAATCTGGGAAGACATCGCATATAGAACCATTCTTGCTTGAATAGAAGAGCTTATTCCATGCACCCATTAATACATGACATTTAGGCATGGGCTCAAGAAAGACGTTCGAAGGACTATCGGTTCATCTTTTGAAGTTATAAATATACTGGATGTGCTTGGGAGTTGGCGGATAGAATAGGACATTAATGAAAAGAAGAAAAGTGCCATGGATAAAGGTGTAGCTATTGGGGTGTAGTTGAGTGGGAGCGATTCCCATATACTTCAGCACTTCACGAATAAAAGAGTTGAAAGGTGGCACACATCCGGCCCAACACATGAACTTATTACATGCGGCATATCTAGCTAGGGGGGAATGAGGCATGTCTTGCCTTAACGGAACCAAGACATCTTCGAAAAGAATCCCATGGGTAGAGCACAATCGACGAAGAGCATCATCGATTTTTGAAGCTTGTGAATCATCCGGATTATTCAAGAAAATGGAAACATCCATAGCATCAGAGACTGGGTCTATATCCTCCGCTGGAAGAGTTGGGATATCGAAAAAAAGGCTTGCCTGTGGATTAGATGTTTCTATTGCATCTCCTTACTTGCTTGGTTCGGGCTTATCAGATAAATTAGCAGAGCTTGATTTCCTATCTGATCTAGAAGACATCACAGGAGAACGCTTTGTATAACTCGATATCCATGTCAACTATACTCAATAGACAATCAGTATTAGAAATAATAATCTACCCCTTGTGTTGTGTGTAAACTAGTGCAATAGAATGTGAAATGAATGTGAACAGTTTAAGATCATAAAAATGAAAGTAAAACATTCAAGCTCAGATGTTTTGTCCGAAGAGACTGTCATCACTGACCATCTCGGACAACGTGAAAGGTGATCGGTGACAAAATATTTAGCATCGGATGTTGACATTCAGAATTATGAAGTCCATTATTTGATATGTTGGGTTAGTTTTATACTTGGCTCGTGTTAAGTGGAATGGGAATTTGTTCGTTCAAGTTTGAGTTCATTGATCCGTATATATTAGTTATGTTATTGTTAGTCACTTTATCCTGGGTAAGGAAGTAAGTGGTCATATGCCTGAGTAACTCGAGTTTGAGTAGTTTTAATTTGCCAACAACGATCCCAACCATCTATGCCGATCCCAACATCTTATCCCATGGACGATCCCTGCTTGCCAAGTATAATACCGACCACTTCCTCTTCAAACACTATACTGATACCTCCTTTCCTAGACTATACCGAGCCCTATACCTATGGTAAAATGCCGACCTCTTTTCTTTCTAATTCGTATACCTAAGAAAAATACCGACCCCTTGTTTAAAACGACTTACATCGAACCCAAACCCTACCAACCCCATCACCTATGTTTTCTTCACCAAACCCATTTCCTTCCCTTGCATTTTCCTTCTTTTTCTTCTATTCCTCCATCCTCGTCGCCTCACACCCATCCATCTACATACCTAAAACAACACTAGAACCCAACCGAACTCAAAGACGACAACCCAAAAACACAAATAAGAAGGAATTATACCTATTTTATTTCAATTTCAAGGTCGTAGCATGGATTAAAAGAAAATTGACGTTAATAGAGGTCGAAAAATGATCTTGCGGTTGAATTTGTGCTAACGGAGAAGGGTATCAAGCTTACCTAGGAGCGATCGGTTGGGAAGAGAGGAAGAACAAAGTTATAGGTGTTGCGAAGATGGAGTAAAAGAGAAATAAGAGAGGGAATGGGCTTTTATATCGGTGATGAAATAATATGAACTAGTCTCTCCAAGTGACTCGGTCATAGGTTGGAGAAGGGTTCGGCCTCGAGCCCTGCCGATCCCTAATGGAGCATAATGGCTATGGGTCGGCATATAAAAATGTCGACCTCTCAAAAAATAAAAATAAAAATTATATATAAAAAAATAAAAATGAGATGATGATGTATATTATAAACAATGAAAGGGGAAGGGAAGATGTGCTTGGATAATTGATGTTCATGAGATTTTAAAAAAAATTGTGAATTCAACTTTTGAAAGGTTAAGCCAGAAATACCTGGCGATTTCATATGACTGGACTTGTACATTCAAATGGGATGAGACTTCGTCAAAGGCTGGTAGAGAACAATGATCAACTGATGACTTGAGCAAGATTCCCTCTGGGAAACTAGATTTTTCTTTAATACAAATCGCGTCGTGTTATTCACAAGATGCGAGGAACATGTTACTGGTGCCTTAGCCTGGCCACAAAAAGGTATTTACCGAGGTCGAAATTGACTATTGATGGAAGAATGGTCGCAAGACGACATCTATATAACCAGAATGTGATTTCCAAGCAGCTATGTCTATCCCTGGGTCAATAAGGCCGACGAATAGATGAAACAGGATGTCAGGATTATGAAGATTAGCTTGGTGGAGTAGAGGTTGACATATATGATTGATTAGTTGAAGAATATATGGCCTTCATTAGGGTCGGCAAAGCAAGTGGGTTCCACGAAGTCGTTGTAGCAAATAGGATGTGATTAGGTCAACATATGGTGGACCTAGTCGGCATAGAGGGTATAGAATAGCTTGGGTCGACGTAGCACATAGCATCGTTCGGGTCGGCAAAGGGTATAGTGAAGCTTGGTTCGGTAAAGTATGCGGAATAGGTCAGGTCGGTATAGTGCGTAGATTGCTTTGGGTCGCCATGGTGTATGAAAGACCGGATCGTCATAAAGCATACGATGGATCAAGTCAGCAAAGGGTATGGTAGAGTTCAGGTCGGCCTGATGCATGATGTTCCTCGGGTTGGCATTGCATATGACTTTGCACGGGTCGTCATTATGTATGCAGTTATTCAGGTCGACATAGAATACAAGGATTGCGGGATCGGCACACAGAGATGGTCGGGTTGGCATAATAACACAGGTCTGCATAGTGAATTAGGCTAAGCATTTCTTATGGTGGGCCCAGTTGGTTAGGTTGAAGGCTGCCTTCATCTATAAATATGGGGACAGGGAGCCATTCCGAGGGATCTTTTTTCGGCTACCAAGGGAACACTGCCATTTTTAAAATCAGTTTCTCTTTTTTCTAAATTTTTCTCGAGCTATTTCCCAAGAATTTTAATTGTAATTAGCCAAGTGATAAAGCAATAAAGAAAGCATTCAAAGTAGATGCAGGCAGTCAACGCTGAACCGCTATAAATCCTTTTGTTTTTACTTTTTGTTATTCTTACTTGTAATACATAGTGTTACCCCTCATTTTTCATTTAATTTCATCATTTATTCTGCAACTCAAATCCATGCTCGAGTGTTTGTGCTCAATTTGGTTGGAAACAATAATCATATCGCACTTTGGTTGAGTAGATTTTTGTGCGGATAACTTTGTTGTATAACATGGATGTTGTTGGGGTTACGATTTTCACCGCTTGAAAGAATTCGGGAAGAAATCCTTTTTAAAGGAGGGAATGTAACACCCCATGAAACCAACCCTAACTAAATAAGTAAACTAAGAGAAATTCAATTAATTAAGGTAGGGATACAAATGAAATTTTTACAAAAGTTGAAATTTGACCACAAAAGTTATTCTGTTGCACTCAGGGTGAAATTCTGATCTGTTTCTGTATATAGTATGTTGAAAATCAAGCACAAACAGAGAATTTGAACTTTTGAAGTTTTCACATATAAATTAATTTTGTTCGAATTCAAATTAAAATGAGTATTAAACTTAAAGGTTCAAAATTTAACTATGATTAGACTTGGGGTTAAGTAAATTTAAGTTAAATAGTTAGTGTTAAAAGTTAATTAGGGAATAAAATAATCAGGCAACAAAAAATAATAAATCTTCCTAAATATATATGTATCAGTCAACCCCTAATAGGACCGGTCGACCCCTAACATTTGACCGGTTGAAGGGGTTGGTCGACCTATCGTGAATAGGAGGCGATTAGGGTTTTGTTGATTTGAGCATTTTAGATTTACCTATTTTTAACCTAGTTTCATCCTATGGTTCCGGTGTGTTTCAAACTCTATATATAAGAACCTAGCTCCATATTATTATTCATAAATATTTTGAAAACATCTGCAAAGATTTGCCAGTTTATCTCTTCTTAGATTCAAAACTCCATTAGGGTTTCAGGTAATAAATTCTGCTCTGTCTTTGTTTATTATTTAATTTCTAGACCTCTTCTGCACCAACCTTTCTGAATCTAATATATACAAATCCTTTTTTGTATAAATATCAAAAAAAGAGATCTGAAGGAGATTATAATGGGCATTGTAAATCCATAGAGAAGCAAAGTTAAAGACCAACATTGAGCGGAAAACTTTTTATTTTTTTCAATAATTGGTTATTATATACCTATCGACTCGAATATGCCTTAGGAATTTTAGGGACTGTAAAGAAAAAGATAAAATACACAAAAATTCATTTTTATTTCTAAATGGAGATTTTGAATTGTTTATGTTAATTTGATGGAATTTATATTGTTTCTGCAATTTCTAATAATTTCATAGTCTTTTCCACTTCTACTCCTTCTTAGATTCAAATTGTGAGTTTTCAATAATGAAATAAAGGTGTAGAGTACGAATCATATTCGTAGTTTACATCACTTATTCTATACATAATTCTTTCATTTATTTCTTTGTAAAAGTGGAGTTGAATAGAATTTGAAACTAGAATTGCACAATTCCTATTATTTTGGGTATTCCATTGAATTTTTGTAATAACTTGAGTTTATTTCTATTTACAAGACTATTTATTGTAGTTTTGGATACGAATATTTAATCCTTGTTATGGATATTGAAATCTTGAAAGTCTGAAGGGAAAGGACTTATTAGTATTATGATTAAAGGAATTGACATTTAACGCTAATTTAGGGCATATGAACCTCATACTTAGAAGATATTAGATGTACACACACACACACACACACATATATAGACACACTCACATATTTCTATTAGCACAATAAACGTATAATTGTAGTGTATAATTGCGTAGTTAGTTAGGTATTAATTGTCATTGATTCCCCTTTAGGAAGTTAATTAATATTTTAAGGCATAATAGGGAAGATTTCTTGTATGGCCTTAATTATGAAACGGTGGGATGAATATTACATATAGAGAGTATTTAAATTATGGTTAAGTCATAGAGATGCGAGGTCAATAGAGTTGCACGACAAAAGTCTGTCCTTCACTTTGAGACTACTAGCAGTTGTGTACACTTTCTATTGATGTGAGACATCTCTTGTGATAAATATTTGTGATGACATAAGGTTAGTCCCAAATTCTATAGGGTAAATCTGCCCAGCTAATCTGGCTATAAGTTCTTATGAATAATCGGACTAATGTAAGTCATCGTTATGAGTATGGGTCATAATACAAAGGGCCTGCTTTAGGGTCTTGAGGTATTAAGTGGTTGTCTAAAGGCTTGCTTTTTTCTCAAATTAAGTACTAAATGGCCAACGGGCTAGTTATTAGGCACAATAGGTGGTATGTTGACAAAGGTCTGCTTCGGGATAGGATATTCAATGACTGATTTAAGGTGCACCTTTCAATAAAGAAGTATTAAGTGGCTTAAGAAATCCCACGCGATATCAGCTAGATAGCCACCTTTAAGGGGCCCACCTTGGGAATAAGTATAAGATGATGGGGTATGTCTCAATCGAGGTCTTAAATGGCCAGAATCCGCCCATTTCCAATAAAAGATATTAAGCGGCTTGGGTACTATCTCTCACATTATTAAATATTTATTATGTAGGATTTGGATTATGGGATTTAGAAATCTACTTCAAGAATGGAAGGCATTAAGTGGATGATTGTGGACCCGCCTTCTTTTCTTATAAGAAGTATTAAATGGTTTTATGTACATGAGACATATTCTTATTTTGAAATATACTGCCTGAGTACTAAAATGGTAAGACTCAATGTTTTTATTTACTAGACACTTGCTGTTCTGACTCTCTCCTCATTACAACACAGGTTAGAGAAGAAGTTTATGAAGCTTGAAGATGGCAAGAGTGAAGCTTGTGGCAGTTACTATCTACCTTTTTGTATTATTTTTTATTGTACCCATGAAATGTATTTTTGAACAAAATGCAATAACGTTTGCTGTTATGAATTATGACACTTGAAATGATTTGGAATAAATGGATACTAAAATTGTTATTATATTTTATTCCTTCCACTATGAGTTTTGAAAGAATAGATAGATAACTCTGCATAGTTTTTCTTTTTACCAACTAATAGCCAGCTTTGAAATGGGCCTAAGTTTTAATGTGCCTTTTTTGGGTCAGAATTTAGGTTTGTTTCGGAGCAGTTTATTACAGGTAACAAAGTAGTAACTTTCAAACGAGACCAGAGCATAGATTGAGGTGCTATGTCATAGAGCTTCAAAATGCGCGATGAAAGGAAAAAGGAAAGGATGCATGGAAGCCTCTCTGCATCAAGAGTGTTGAAGCATTGCAAATACTACTTGAGCCTTGGCTTCGGTCCACTAGTAATTACTAAAAGTTTATGGACCCACAAAAAGAGTCAAAAGAGGTAAGGCCAGAATCGGTGGAGCTGATAGTTAAGCTTCAAGTGGATTAAGATGATCCTTCAATGACTCTCAAAATTGGATCTCAATTCAACATGAGAATAAGGAAGGAATTGATAGGGTTTCTCCAAACAAAAAAGGATGTGTTTGCATGGACACAATCTAATATATGAAGGATTTTTCCCAAATTCGTGCCTCGCGTATTGAACATTAACCCTATATTTCCTCTAGTAAAGAAAAAATGACTAGCATGGGTCAAGGACCTCTAACTCAACTTGTTCGAGGTACGGAGTTTTAGACAAAGGTTCTAAAGGTCATGAGTTTGAGCCTCTACGACATCATAATAATCTTTATTTGAATAAAGCATCGACTCTTGTTATTAAAAATGACATAGTATGGAATTAAAGCGATCCATTGTATTGAAGAAAAAAGTGGATAAAACTGAAGGCAAATAGCTTTATCTTCGATGCATTATACCTGGAATTGATGTGAAATCCAATAATGGTCAAAAGGACACGGGAAATTGTAGACATGTGTAGACCATTCAATCTTGAACAGAGAAGGCCTAAAGGACTGCTTTATACTTTCGTGGATCGATCAATTAGTGGATGGAACGGCTAGACATGAACTACGATTCCTCATGAATGCATATTACGATTACAATCAAATTTACATCCTTGATCGAGAGCATACAAGCTTTATCATGGACTTGGGATAATATTATTACACAGTGATGCGTCTAGTCTGAACAATGTCGGAGCTACTTACCAACACTTGATCAATAAGATGTTTAAAGAACAATTCGAACGAATGGTGATGTCTTTGTGGACGATAGCTAGTAAAGTGATGGAACTCTACTGACCATATTGACTAGGGGTGGGCATTTAACCGACTTAACTGATTTAACCGACTTAACCGATTTAACCGACTTAACCAACATCAGCCGAATCACTTTAACCGATTTTATTGGTTAACGACGATTTATGTTAACCGATCGCCCTTAACCGATAAAATTTGCTTCGGTTAACGGTTAACACATTTGTTACCCGCGGTTAACCATTAACCGAACAAGTTTTGCAGCAAAGTAGCAAAGAGCCATCGCATTCTTACTATTACTGAGAACGTGACCGGCCCACCAAATTTGCAACTTAAAACTCTAAAGTAAAACAAAAGAACGTCAAAAAACAAAAGAACGTCGCTTTCTTTCATTTCTTATTTCCTCTCGTTTAATTGAAAAACCCTCGATCCGCAAAATCAAAACCTCAATTTCGATTAATACATATCATTTCGATTTCGATCAATATGTATCCACTGTTGATTTCGATTTCGATCAAAGGATACCGAATACATCCATTATCGACTTTGCAAAATCAATATTTATGCTGCACTGCAAGCTTGTTATTCCCATCAATTTCTAATTTGAGGCTGTAAGATATTGTTATATGTTTTCATTTCTACTTGTTTTATTTGTGTTGATATGCTCGTGTTATATTATTATGTATTTTCACTTCTGTTTGTTTTGTTTGCACTACAAGCATGCGAAATCAACATTTGTGCTGCACTGCAAGGTTTACACATCTACTTATTTTATTTAGTTATTATGTGTTTAATTACTATGTGTTTACTGTGATATGATCGTGTTATAGGACCGTGATATGTAATTTAGACAGCCAATGAATTATAATTGTTTATTACTTATATCCTTTGCTTTTGGTTTGCTAGTAAAATGCATATTTGTAAATCTGTGATGATACAAAATAAATATATTTATATCCACATTTATAAGAAACTAATATAGTTAGAGGTAGTAATTAAGGTATAGAATAAAATTATTCTGTGATTCACTCTACATAAACTATTACATACATATGTACATCATGGAAGAATAAGTTGTGCATTGAGGTAGGCATATTTTGACACATACATGTACATCCCTTTAGTATAAGTATATATATTTATGTTTGTGCATCAATTACTAGTTTAGTGCTAATAAAAACATATCACATTGAGAATGAAGTAATTTTTATATACAAGCTAACCTTTTCTAAACACAAAAATGAAAGAAAACTTTGCAAGTTTTCAATTTAATTTTGTAATTCATTACCAAATATTGAGGAGATAAGTGACACTCAGATCCGCACTCTTGATTTTTTTAACTTCACAACTCAGCTAGTTTATGTGCTATATAGTTTAGTGGGTGTATACACACATAAATGAATTTTAATTAAATATACACAGACAACTTAGATAGATAAATGATACTCAGATACACACACATTCATACTCAAATTATAAGTTGATGTATGAAAGTTATCTAATTGAATTCTACATTTAAATAAGCAGCAGATATTGGCATTGATTTTTCTTTCTACTTTTTAACTAAATAACCAACCTTATGATAAAGTATATGGAATGATTGTTATCTAATTGAATCCCACTTTTATATAACCAGCCTTACGTTAAATAACCAGCCTTATGTTAAAGTATATGGATTGATTGTTAAAAATATAAAATTGTATATTGATGATTAAAGCCTGTTAATAAACAGAAGACATTCATACTAAATATATTTTTAATAGAATTTGCTTTTATGAAGTATTATAGTTTGTATTCATAGTTTATATGCAGTTACATAGTACATTATCAGTTCAAAAGCAAGAAAATAGTGGATTGTTTGAATATTTGATTTTATTTATTCTCTAACTGGATTTTTATCCGTTTGATTTCAGGTGATAGGTGGATGTTATATGAACAATGACTTAATGACCTATAATTCAAAAATTATTATTGTTGTGCTTAGGTTCAGGTATGAGGGTATTTGTAAATTAATGTCTATTTATAGTTTAATTAAACAATGACCTAAAATTTACAATTTAATTAAATAATGTCCTATATTGCTAAGCATAAGTCTTAGTCTGTATTCAAAGTGCAAATTATCTACATTGGTCTGTATGTCCTATATTACGTATCCCTCACAATACACAATCTGGCATAAGTCTCTATGCATGTCCTATATTACCTGTCCCTTACAATATACATTCTGGGAGGCATAAGTCTTAGTCTTATTTACAGCCTATTTAATAGTAACAATGTACAATTTATAGTTTAATTAAACAGTCACCTACCTATTTACGTTTTAGTTAACAGTATATAGTCTAAGTCTATATGTAGTTTAAATGATATATGATATACACAGTTATTTTAGCATTTACAGTCTATGATATATACTATCTATCTCAGTTGAATTAACATTCAATGTAACAGTGGTAGTCTTAGTTTATATGTCATTTAATTAAACAATCACCTAACTATTAACATTTTACAGTCTATTTTATATGATGTATACACATGGTTGTTTCCCATGGATAATTCATAAATCATATAATGTACCATAAATCAAGCAATACCAATTTCCCATGTATGTATAGGGTATATTACAACATACAGCACTTTGGTCATTCGATAATTTACAGGTATGCATGGGCTTAGTCTTATGATATATTTACAGGACTTAAGTATATACTTAATAGGCTATTAGCTTAACATATAACAATAGTATATAATTTACAAGTCTTAGTATATGCTATATTTACTAAGACCTAATAGTCTTAAGATATATTTACTAGTCTTAGTATATACCCCATATGTATCCCATACAATAAACCTAACATATGAAAGAGGTATGTAATTACAGGTCTTATTATATGAGTCATACATACAAGTCTTAACATATAATTCATAGGTCTTAGATTATTTTGGTCTTTCAAATGGAAAAAACTTAATGATATAATTTGTTTACAGGTATTAATCTTAGTGTACACTCAATAATCAATATGCAGTTTCACTCAATTACAGTAACAATGTGTATTGCCTTGTAATTTAAGTGGAATATGGATGGAAATATGGAGTTGATTTGAAGGCTGAAGCATACTATCTCAGGCTCAAATTCAATCTCCAAATTAACATTTTAATTTTCATTGCATTGCAGTAGAAAATGATGTAATTGTATTATATGTACTACGTAGTATTATAGACTTGTAGTATTGCACTATTAACCATGAACTGTGGACTGTTATGGAGGGGATTGTGAAATGTGGACTTGGTTGTGATTGTTGTTTATGTTAATGTTTATGGTGCATATCATGAATTAAATGATTTAAGTCAGTACCGTAAAATGATCATGTTGCAATATATATGGTCAACCATCGGTTATCCATATGGTTAATCATTTTCCTTAAACAATTAACCATGGAATGGTTACCGATTGGTTTGAAAAGTTAACCGAACAGTAAGTTTGACCGGTTAACCGCAGTTAAATTTGAACGATTCAGTCGGTATATACACTTGCTTTTAACAGATGAAACGGTTAACCGAACCGTTATTTTTCATTGGTTAACCATTCAAATTAACCGAACGATTCAGTTAAAGGACCGTTCCTACCCCTAATATTGACAATCTTTCTGAAATGCTGGATATGCTGCAGAAATATGGAATGAGATTGAATCCACTAAAGCTCTACTTGGGAATTTATTTTCTACCGGTTTTAGCTGATTTTGGATGGCTTTGTATTTCAGATATTATCATAACCCTTGCTTTTAAGTTTTTTCCAACCTAATGTTGTTGGTTATAGAACGGTGAAAATCATTCCAGTGTAATTTTAATGGAAATTCTCATCACATCAAATTGGGATGTTTTGAGGGGTTATAACTTTTTTTTCCAATTATGCCCCTACTATTTATATTGTCGAATTAAACTTCTCAAAATATGAGGACATATGTGTAATGTTATTTTAATAGAAAACTCTCAAAATTGATGTTTGTTAGACTCCCAAGCATGCTTTGATCGGATATAACAACACTTCAGGTAAATCAATCAAAACTGCTACGACCATTGACGATCAAAACCGGTATTCTCAAAACCTCTCATAACTGGTACCTCAACTGTAACGACCCACTATTTTGGACTATTCGCATCCGCACATGTCGGACTTGAATAATTCAAAATACCGAATTGTTAATTTAAAATTGGCAAAACTTAGATATACAATAAATAAATAATCACAGAATCACAGATACAGAGTAATAATATGCAGCGGAAGCAAAAGATAATAGTTCATGAAGCTGCCATATATATATATATATATATATATATATATATATAAGAGTTAAAAAAGTTACAAGAGAATTCTCGAATACAATAGTCAAATACAAGAATCAGAATACATCACTGGAATCAACTGAATATCTGAAAGCTGGATGGATAGCTGGATCTCCAAGCGAAGCTCCAACTCCAAAGGTGAGTCTCGAAAGCTGAACCACTAAGTCAGACTCGAGCGTAAAGCGAAACACAAAACACTCGGGTCAGGATTTACATTCTTATATCAATAAATCGAACTCAAGTGAAATTACAATTGAAATACAAGTAACTCAAAGGATGTTGGAATAACCATCCTCTAAGGATCCGTTAAACTATCTACTATGTAGTAATATACGCTAAATAGATAATGTTTATCAGTAATATAAAATATCAAAATAGTGTTAAGGCGTTACCATTATCCCCCTTAACACATTTTATATAAGCGTTATAGACTATACAGCATTGTAAACTCCACCGTAAACAGGTGGTATATCAGGGAGTACTCCATAGGTATAAGCCAAAACAAATTCGTAGTGGTCGCGTATATAGGGATACAAGTATGACAAGGCACATGAGGCAATACCCAAGGTAGTGAAACTACCGTTTGCCTGATCCGGACTGGTGAAAACGCATCGCCGCAACGATTGCAACACCGCGAAACAACACTCCCAAAAGTACGAGGGTGCACCAATCAATAAAAAGTAATGAGTAGTTTTCGAAGAAGTGTGTTCGCTCGAGATAGCTAACCCCATTTGGCCCGGCACGGCTCCTATTTTAGTCATTTCCAATTTGACACAAATGTCAAGGCTATCCATTATCGTTCTCTTTCTTCAGTCATCACGTACATCATTCCAACCACTTCATTCTGGATCACACTCTGTGTATAGTTATTAAAGGGGTTTTTCAATTTAGACAGAGAGTATGTCCATAACCGATTCCGGTCTCTTTAATAACTTTCGTAATTATTACACCGATTGGTCGTTTAATAAATTTCAAACCCAATCAAATTCAATTTCACTTAGAATTTGTAAATCAACATTTCATTTATCTTCCTAAATCAATTTCCATAATTTACGTTTCAAACCTTTAGATTACCATTTCAAAATCTTATAATTCAATTTCAAATTTTTATTTAAACAAATTCAAATATTGAATCAAATTCGTATATGAGTTTCATTCCGAAATTATTTCAAATTTATTTAATTTAACATTCCAATCAATTTTAAATTCATTTATCGATTTCATTCAATATTTGATAAGCTAATGTATCACTTAAACAATTTCCATTTAATTTCCAATTCATTAAATCCATTACTTGCGTTCAACTTCATTTTATCAAAGCTTACAAATTTAATTAAAATAAATTCATCAAATCAATTCCTTAAATTACAAGTCTTATATTTGTTTCAATAAAACGCAATTTATTTCTTGTTAACGAAATTCAATTTGATTTATTTATTTACTTAGTTACAACCTTCAAAACTCAATTAATAAAGAAACTAACTTCCACATATTTGAAAAGTTCAATTTCACTTATTTACTTATTTAAATAATTTTCCAAACTTAACACATAAAGAAACCCCATTTCATTTAAAAGTTCAATTTCTCTTACTAAAGAATTCAAATTTTATTTAATTATCAATTAATTCAATCTTATTCAATTATTAAATAATTTCAAAACTTAGTAATTAAATAATTTCAAAACTTAATAATTTCAACTAAATTATTAAATAATTTCCAACTTAATTATTAAATAATTTCAAACTTAATTATTAATAATTCTAAATTTAATTATTAAATAATAATTTTTAAACATGTCCCTTCAATCAATTACCACGTTAGTATTTTGTTTCAAATTTCAAATCTTCACATCTCTTTCATTAAAATTTTAAATTCCACTTATCATGTAACGACCCGCCTTTTTGGACAGTTTAAACCGATGATCAAATACACATGCCGGTTCCAAACCATTAAAAAAAAGGCAGATGGTTATTGGGGTAATTAAGAAAAGAAAAGAAATAAAGGAAATGAAACAACACAGAATCTCGCAGCGGAACGATAAAATATAATAGTCAAATAAACAGTTCATGAAGCTGTTTACTATACTTAGACAATTATTTATACAACATTTATCAGAGTTATACATATACAACGGAACAAATAAATAATGCAGCAGACAACATGATGCACAGATAATAATAGTAATAGTATACCAAATCTTCGTCTTCGTCCTCCAGAATAGATCTTCAAAAATTTGAAAACTCAGGACTGACCCGAGCGTAATGAAAAGACAAAACACTCGAGTCAGGACTAAAATATCCATTTGAAAGTTAAATCAATCGTAAATAAATATGAGTGTGACGGCGTCAGAGATGTTTACGGGGTTTGACATCTCATATCCAGTGTCAACGTGCGTGCAATAACTTAAGAGATGTTACGGGATTTTCCATCTTTCAAGGATCCGGTAAACTATCTACTAGGTAGTAATGTACGCTAAGTAGATAATGTCTATCAGTAATATAAAGTATCAAAATAGCGTTAAGGCGTTACCATAATCCCCCTTAACACATTTTATATTCCCAAAAGAATATACAAGACCGTAGTTTCCCCAAAACCGGAAGTCACCAAAGGGCAATCCATATACTCAAGGTACAAACCAAAACGTAGTGGTCGCGAATAGGATAATCAGTATGACAAGGTACATGAGGCGATACCAACTAGGATACTAGTAGTTGCATGATCCGGACTGATGTTGAGCATAGCAGCTACTACCTCAACACCGCGAAACAACACTCCCAAATCAAGGGGTGCACCCAAATCAAATCACAAATGTAATAGATATGGTATCGAAGAAGTGTGTCCGCTAGAGGTGGCGAACCTCAATGGCCCGGCGCGGATCCTGTTTTAGTCATGTCAGGGGTCATCCAATATCGTTCTCTTTCTTCAGTCAACGCGTTCACCAAACCATCCACTTCATTCTGTATCAACACTCCGCGTATAATAGTTATTAAAGTGGTTTTCGGTATCGACAGAGAGTATGTCCATATCCGATCCCGGTCTCTTTAATAACTACGTATTATTACACTGATGGCTCTTTTATATTTCAAATTGATTCATGATTGATAACAAAATATCATATTCGCTTTAAAATCAAATCCATTTCAAAATCATCATATATTCAAAATTATCAATTTTGTCCGATAAATCAATTTCACTTCAAAATTTGATTCGAATTCAATTTAGGTTATAATCTCTATTTAACCTAGTTCGTATTTAAACTAAAGGTTTAAATATAAACATTTCCGTCTCTTTAACCAGTCTGAATTTTAAGAAAATAGTTTAAATAGTTTAAAATAGTTAAATAATTCAAAATAGTTTAATAGAAAATATTTAAATAGTTTAATCGAAAATAATTTGAATATAAAATGGTTTATATATAATATAGTTTGGAAAAAAATCAAAAATTATTTGATAAATAATTCCAAAGTCAAACCGGTCAACTTCCCAAATTTCCTATCCAAATCAAATCCAAATTCCATTTCGATTTAATCGATTTATTCCAATTTCAACTTGAATAAATTTCTATTCCACGTAAATTTCGATTTCAATTCACAAATTTCTTTAAATTTCAATTCAATTTCAAATTAATTTAAATCTAAATTTCAAATAATTTTCAATTCCAAACTCAAACTTGAAATATCATTTCATATCAATTTTCTTAGAAATATTCAGAGTTCGATTAAAAGTCCAATCTTTTAAAACAAATCCACTTTCAAAAATTTACACCGTATTTCAATTTTCAATTTAAATCTAAACTTCGATTTTATTTAATAATTTCGTTTACCAAGTTTAAATTCTAACATTTCGAGCTCCAATTCAAAATAATTCAATTTCCATAAATTGGATTTTATTCTTAAAATCAATTCATTTAAATAATTTCAAAACAACTTTTAAAATCATTTAATTTATCCAACTCGGTGTCCGTATATAATTTTCTAACCTATGGCCAAGTGATTAGTTATTACAATTAAATGTCAGGGATGAATATATCATTTAAATCAATCACAGTGTCATATGTATGCATAGCAGGATATATATAAACAAATAAACATCCAAACATTTAAATATCAACCAATAACATCCATCGAAATACATCATCCAATAGGCAATACAATTCACGGCAATTTCATATTTATCAATGTCAGGTAATTTAATCGCAATTCAATTTTAATTTTAATTTAACAGTCAATTTAATTTTTTTAACGGTGAATTCAAATGACAATCAATATGATAATTAAATTTTATCAAACAACAACAAATAAAAATCATAACTATGCATAATGTCAAATTTAACTAGCATAAAGATATTCAGTACGTTGTGAGCGTTATAAAACACTCACCTTGATTTTACGATTTTAAATCAAATCGAACGACGTTCGATTTAACATAAAATTTTAATGAGCTCCAAACACTTTCGGATCTGCACTGCAGCACAGCTCTCATCTCCGTGATTCCGGCGCTTCTTCCCCAACGTGAAATTCACGTATGCAAACCCATTAGCCGCCGATCTTCAAGCAATTTTCATGACCACCTCGTCGACTTCCAGAACGATCAGCTAGCGCCACCACGAGGCCCTTCACCAGAGCCACCTACGCGCCAAGTTTCATCCCGTCATTCGCCGTCGTTTGCACGCAATCCAAGAAAATACGTACACACTTCCAAGTCAGATCTGGACGAATCCATGAAAAATTAGCATACATCAACCGTATGGATTTGAAGAGCTCGTCGAGATTTACATTTTTGCTTTTGGAATTTTTCGATTTCGTCGAACGGATTGAGAGATATTAAGGAAAGAAGATCCGCAATTTCTGGCCATGGAATAGGTGGCGGCCATGATTTAGAATTAGGGTTTTTGGGTTAAAATAATAATAAAACTGTCTCGGTTTGCGTGCGTATTTATATAAGTAGGTCCAAAATCATCTGAACTCCAATCGAGACGTGCCGCCAGGCGTTTATAAGGTTTTACCCCCATTCCGGACGCAATGGAACTAGTTTCAAGGCCTAATTCGATCATATCTAGAAAATAGCTTTTCGAAGTCGATTATTTTAATTAAATTCGAAATTAAATTTCTACGCGTTTCAAGCTCGCACGGCCAAACGACAAGTCCAATTGCTACGAAAATTGAAATCCTACCATAATTTACTATTACGGATCCAATGAAACAAGTTTCGTCGAAATCCGAGACTGTTTGAAAAATGGCTATTTTAACTCGTCAATTAAATATTAAAATATTCAATTTTCACAAATTTACTTTTAATTCGATTTTAAAAGTTCTACAACATCATTCTAACTTTAATATGATAAAATAGAATTTTACAAATCATTTTTAATCATATTAAACCCGTTATCCAATTATTCAAATAATTTCAAATATTAAATTATTCAACAAATTACATTAATAATCATTTTCCTTCAATAATCACCTTAAATTTTCTAATTAAAATAGCTAAAAGTATGGGTCGTTACACTCTCCCCCACTCAAAACTTTTCGTCCCCGAAAAGGAAAAGAAGGGAAAAGGAACTAAGTATAGAATTCAACATTAGATATATTTTATTCAAAGTTACCAACTTATAAAACAATGAAATTCCATTTATAAAGTCATAACTACGCTTCCACAATGTTACTCCGAACGGCTTTCTAAATTTAAAAGTTAGTTATCAAAACAAGTTATAAAATTTAAAAACTTGAAAAATTTTCTAACACCCGGATTCAAGGAAAATTTCGGCAGGGTCTCCTTTGCGCGGCTCGATCGAAAATTTTTACAATTCAATATATAACACAAATATAACCAATATATATCAAATATACATCTCATCTCAATGATGAGGCATCCCACATCTGGGGAAACAACATATATATATCACCAATACCATATAAAACCATAAGCGTACCTTTTATTTAGCATTTATTAGCAGTTTACTTACATTTTGTATTTAGCACAGAAGCGAGCTCTACAACGAAGCGCAACCCCTTTGCTACCTACTAAAATGCTCAATAACTAAGTTAGAACCATGCATATAAAGATAGATCGATATATTTAGCCTACACAACATATATATAACCTATTTAGTTTCAAAACTGAGATTCCAATTTCAGGACAACAAACAAATCTCAGTTTTAGGTCACCTAAACTATATAATTTGGCAACAGAATCTAAACAAAAGTTCTTCTATTCATTTCAAGCTTTCCGGAATGTCCAAAATCATCTAATTTGAACCATACATTCAAAAGTTACGGCCGTTTTACTTAGAGGATACGCCTCAGCCTGGGCAATGAATTGCGCAGGTCAGCGACGTTCACCCACGTTTTCGACCTTCTAAGCGATATCAAAACACAAAACACTTAAAATAAAAGTTTTATCTTAAGTTCTTAGATTTCCAGAAAGTGCAAGATCATCAAAATCCGATAAACCAGTCAAAAGATATGGCGAAAATACTAAGTGTGTATACTACTGATTTTACTTATTTTTACACAGGACAGCGAGTAACATTCAAGTTTTTTAACCAAGCAGACGAAGGAATTTTCTCAAGTTATCTAAACAAAAGTTGTGATATAGTTTCTAAGCTTTCCGAAAAGTCCAAAATCATCGAATTCCGTTCAGCCATTTAAAAGTTATGGTTGTTTTCGTTTCAGCATATATTGGACAATGTTGGATTTTTTTTTTCCAAAAATTTGCTTTTATTATTTCAAAGTACAAAACCTCAAAACTTCAAATTTTCTAAAGAACAATCATAAACACAAAGTCATCTATTTTCTTATTCATCCATGCAATAGGTTTACATTCAATTTGTTTCCGATTTATTCAAGTTTGTTTCATTCACATTTTTAATTCAAGTCAATTTGCTCCCAATTTGAATTTAATTATTTAAAATTTTATTCCGTTTATTCAATTCCATTAACACTAATGAATTCTACTTAATCAATTATCATCCATCTAACAACCAATGCATATCAAACATTAACATCCATCCAAAATCTACACTAAATCAATTATACATTTCCAAGTCAATTTTAATTTCATACACTTCCAAGTTTATTGACATTTAGTTATATTCAAATTTAATTAGTTTCCATTTACCAATTTTATATTTCATTAAGTTTAAATTTTATTCATTCACTTATACATGTATCATTCATTTTACAGCTTCAATTTCTTTTATATTTACAACTATCAATAGATATTTACATTTTATTTTTCACTCTCACACTGGTATATTATTTCTCTACTTATCCTTATTAGCATTTTAAACCCTTTAAGTATTTGGTAAGTTATAGTTATGCAAATAGAATGTAGTTAAACAACATACAACTTCTTTTCATTTAAAGTTGAATTTTCAATTTATCAATTCTTAAGTCATTACTTAAATTTCACTATAATTTAATTTCACATTTACATTCACATATAGTATTTTCATTTTATATTAACATAATTGTGAATCGCCTTTAAATGTTAATTTAAATTCCAATTATTTACTAACAATTTTATTTATATTTGCAAACCATTAATTAAATGCATATTTCATTATTCAAACCTATATTTGTATATTATCCAATTAACAATTCATATAACATTATTGAACTTCTTAAGTATTTTGCTAAGTTATATCTAAGCTATAGAATGAAATTTAATACTATGCGAGTTTTACAGTTTCAATTTTATTTTAAGTTCATAATTTCCTAATTCTAAGGATTTCTACTTCAATTGATATTTTCACTTAGCTCTTAGGTTCATTTCTCATTTCACAATTCAGAAGTTCCTTAATGATTCAAGTCTAAATTCATTTCAATCATAAAAAAAAATCATTAATTATTAAAGAACTTAAGAATTCCAATCCCGGTTTCATTTCAAATCAAGGTTTGAAATAATATATACTTATATAATTTATATATCAAATCATACTATAGAGAATGCAAAACAAAATAAATTTTGAGTCAAAACAAGGTTTAGACAAGCTATTAAGTGGTCTCCCCCACTCGGACTCTCGAAAATAAACGCCAATGATGCGTGAACACATCATCGAAATCATTTTCTAGCGTCAAGAGAAGGGAATATAACACTTATCATAAAAAAAATCCTTCGAAAACAATTCAACTCAATTATACTATCATATAATGCTCATATTATATTTTTCAAATTCTTGTAAGTCAATCTCAAACACCGGAATTTAAACTCCCAAATCCAAGTTAAAATTCATTTATATTCATTATCAATTGTGTTTACAAGATTTCATTTTCCTAAATCCGTTGTTATTTAATCAATTGTTGTAAATATTGACTGATCAAACAATAACGATAATAATCTAATATTATCATCTCCTAACAATCAATTCAATCAAAATGAATAAATATTCAAATAATTCTTTTATATAAAATATATTCCAAAATGATATTGTGTTGGTTTGTCCTATTCGAGTGTTTAGAAATTCCTATCGACGCCTTGGCGTCCCAAGTATCGACCAGAATTCATAAATACTCAACGGAACAAATTAACACAATATAAAACCATTTTATATCAAATAACAAGTACGCTCTCTCATATACACTCAACTCATTCATATAGTTTACCTCTATTTCAATGAGTTATTCCCCACTAGAGCCAAGGTTTATCGCTAAACCAAAGCTCTGATACCAACTGTAACGACCCGCCTTTTTGGACAGTTTAAACCGACGATCAAATACACATCCCGGTTCCAAACCATTAAAAAAAAGGTAGATGGTTATTGGGGTAATTAAGAAAAGAAAAGAAATAAAGGAAATGAAACAACACAGAATCTCGCAGCGGAACGATAAAATATAATAGTCAAATAAACAGTTCATGAAGCTGTTTACTATACTTAGACAATTATTTATACAACATTTATCAGAGTTATACATATACTACGGAACAAATAAATAATGCATCAGACAACATGATGCACAGATAATAAAAGTAATAGTATACCAAATCTTCGTCTTCGTCCTCCAGAATAGATCTTCAAAAATCTGAAAACTCAGGAATGACCCGAGCGTAATGAAAAGACAAAATACTCGAGTCAGGACTAAAATATCCATATGAAAGTTAAATCAATCGTAAATAAATATGAGTGTGACGGCGTCAGAGATGTTTACGGGATTTGACATCTCATATCCAGTGTCAACGTGCGTGCAATAACTTAAGAGATGTTACGGGATTTTCCATCTTTCAAGGATCCGTTAAACTATCTACTAGGTAGTAATGTACGCTAAGTAGATAATGTCTATCAGTAATATAAAGTATCAAAATAGCGTTAAGGCGTTACCATAATCCCCCTTAACACATTTTATATTCCCAAAAGCATATACAAGACCGTAGTTTCCCCAAAACCGGAAGTCACCAGAGGGCAATCCATATACTCAAGGTACAAACCAAAACATAGTGGTCGCGAATAGGATAATCAGTATGACAAGGTACATGAGGCGATACCAACTAGGATACTAGTAGTTGCGTGATCCGGACTGATGTTGAGCATAGCAGCTACTACCTCAACGCCGCGAAACAACACTCCCAAATCAAGGGATGCACCCAAATCAAATCACAAATGTAATAGATATGGTATCGAAGAAGTGTGTCTGCTAGAGGTGGCGAACCTCAATGGCCCGGCGCGGCTCCTGTTTTAGTCATGTCAGGGGTCATCCAATATCATTCTCTTTCTTCAGTCAACGCGTTCACCAAACCATCCACTTCATTCTGTATCAACACTCCGCGTATAATAGTTATTAAAGTGGTTTTCGGTATCGACAGAGAGTATGTCCATATCCGATCCCGGTCTCTTTAATAACTACGTATTATTACACTGATGGCTCTTTTATATTTCAAATTGATTCATGATTGATAACAAAATATCATATTCGCTTTAAAATCAAATCCATTTCAAAATCATCATATATTCAAAATTATCAATTTTGTCCGATAAATCAATTTCACTTCAAAATTTGATTCGAATTCAATTTAGGTTATAATCTCTATTTTAACCTAGTTCGTATTTAAACTAAAGGTTTAAATATAAACATTCCGTCTCTTTAACTAGTCTGAATTTTAAGAAAATAGTTTAAATAGTTTAAAATAGTTAAATAATTCAAAATAGTTTAATAGAAAATATTTAAATAGTTTAATCGAAAATAATTTAAATATAAAATGGTTTATATATAAAATAGTTTGGAAAAAAATCAAAAATTATTTGATAAATAATTCCAAAGTCAAACCGGTCAACTTCCCAAATTTCCTATCCAAATCAAATCCAAATTCCATTTCGATTTAATCGATTTATTCCAATTTCAACTTGAATAAATTTCTATTCCACGTAAATTTCGATTTCAATTCACAAATTTCTTTAAATTTCAATTCAATTCCAAATTAATTTAAATCTAAATTTCAAATAATTTTCAATTCCAAACTCAAACTTGAAATATCATTTCATATCAATTTTCTTAGAAATATTCAGAGTTCGATTAAAAGTCCAATCTTTTAAAACAAATCCACTTTCAAAAATTTACACCGTATTTCAATTTTCAATTTAAATCTAAACTTCGATTTTATTTAATAATTTCGTTTACCAAGTTTAAATTCTAACATTTCGAGCTCCAATTCAAAATAATTCAATTTCCATAAATTGGATTTTATTCTTAAAATCAATTCATTTAAATAATTTCAAAACAACTTTTAAAATCATTTAATTTATCCAACTCGGTGTCCGTATATAATTTTCTAACCTATGGCCAAGTGATTAGTTATTACAATTAAATGTCAGGGATGAATATATCATTTAAATCAATCACAGTGTCATATGTATGCATAGCAGGATATATATAAACAAATAAACATCCAAACATTTAAATATCAACCAATAACATCCATCGAAATACATCATCCAATAGGCAATACAATTCACGGCAATTTCATATTTATCAATGTCAGGTAATTTAATCGCAATTCAATTTTAATTTTAATTTAACAGTCAATTTAATTTTTTTAACGGTGAATTCAAATGACAATCAATATGATAATTAAATTTTATCAAACAACAACAAATAAAAATCATAACTATGCATAATGTCAAATTTAACTAGCATAAAGATATTCAGTACGTTGTGAGCGTTATAAAACACTCACCTTGATTTTACGATTTTAAATCAAATCGAACGACGTTCGATTTAACATAAAATTTTAATGAGCTCCAAACACTTTCGGATCTGCACTGCAGCGCAGCTCTCATCTCCGTGATTCCGGCGCTTCTTCCCCAACGTGAAATTCACGTATGCAAACCCATTAGCCGCCGATCTTCAAGCAATTTTCATGACCACCTCGTCGACTTCCAGAACGATCAGCTAGCGCCACCACGAAGCCCTTCACCAGAGCCACCTACGCGCCAAGTTTCATCCCGTCATTCGCCGTCGTTTGCACGCAATCCAAGGAAATACGTACACACTTCCAAGTCAGATCTGGACGAATCCATGAAAAATTAGCATACATCAACCGTATGGATTTGAAGAGCTCGTCGAGATTTACACTTTTGCTTTTGGAATTTTTCGATTTCGTAGAACGGATTGAGAGATATTAAGGAAAGAAGATCGGCAATTTCTGGCCATGGAATAGGTGGCGGCCATGATTTAGAATTAGGGTTTCTGGGTTAAAATAATAATAAAACTGTCTCGGTTTGCGTGCGTATTTATATAGGTAGGTCTAAAATCATCCGAACTCCAATCGAGATGTGCCGCCAGGCGTTTATAACGTTTTACCCCCATTCCGGACGCAATGGAACTAGTTTCAAGGCCTAATTCGATCATATCTGGAAGATAGCTTTACGAAGTCGATTATTTTAATTAAATTCGAAATTAAATTTCTACGCGTTTCAAGCTCGCACGGCCAAACGACAAGTCCAATTGCTACGAAAATTGAAATCCTACCATAATTTACTATTACGGATCCGATGAAACAAGTTTCGTCGAAATCCGAGACTGTTTGAAAAATGGCTATTTTAACTCGTCAATTAAATATTAAAATATTAAATTCTCACAAATTTACTTTTAATTCGATTTTAAAAGTTCTACAACATCATTCTAACTTTAATATGATAAAATAGAATTTTACAAATCATTTTTAATCGTATTAAACCCGTTATCCAATTATTCAAATAATTTCAAATATTAAATTATTCAACATTAATAATCATTTTCCTTCAATAATCACCTTAAATTTTCTAATTAAAATAGCTAAAAATACGGGTCGTTACATATCATTATTCAAATAAAATCTTTATTTATTTAAATCTATTTATTGACCAATCGGGTTTAATTTAATTATCTATCCTAAGTAAAGTTATTTGGGTATTTATTATTTCAACCCGATTCCATTTCAATTCAAAAATCAAAGCATAACAAAGGGAACTTGCTGTGTGATAACTGGGATGGTATCAAAGTAAATAAACAAACAGTAACAACAATCAATAACAATCCAATAATCAATTCAAATAATCACGAAATAATCGTATTAATTCACGTTGTTGTTTGTGCAAATTAATATAATTCTTCCTAAAATCCACACTATCATTTCATGTAGATTAAAGATTGTTACACTAATTATTTATACGGTTCTTCACTTGACATTTATTATTCGACTTCATACAACATGAATTCAAATGGTTCAAGGGTAATTAACCATTTCTACGTGTCAAATAATGAAACATTTAAGGGGTCATATTAAACGAATTTAACTAATTAAGTTCAACACATATGAATTTAAATTTTTTAACTATCTTACGTCAATTCCGATTTCAAATCATTATTACTTACTACATTAACCGTTCAACGTCAACTGTCAACATCAAACAATCAATCAATTATCAACCAAACTGGATTATTATCGTATAAATAACAGATAATGGTGTCAGATGTCACAAGTGCACTGATACAGGTAATAACATATATAACAGTGCAAATAACTAACAGCCGTATATTTCAATTGTCGTTTCAATTGAAATCAAATTTAATAAATAAAAGAACATTAATCGTGAGTGATTGCTCACCTTTCGAGTTTAGAGAGAATAGACATTGAAATGGGTTACAGATCCAAGCATGAGTTCCAAATCAAAGCAAGATTGGCATGAATTGACGAACGAAGCTGATCAATAGGAATAGACGAAATTAAATCAGAACTAGATTGATGAAGGTAAATGGTATCAGAGAACATATATATACAACTATATATAGTTATATATCTATAAAGTCATATTCTAAATTCAAATACAATTTTAAATTTAAATATACGTGTATTTCAAAATCCATTGTATCAAAGTAAAACACATATATTAAACTCGACATATATACATAATAGCATTTGAAATAACTACTTATATATATATATATATATATATATATATATATATTCTATAACAACCATCTTGCATTAAATATTAATAGCACAAACACATTTATATTAAAATCAATATAACCAATATATATATATATATATATATATATATATATATAATATACAAACATCATATGACTGGGAAGATCATATTACTCATGTACTTTTTATATTAAGGATCAGTTTTACACATATATATACTATTATATAAACCATTATATAATCTGTAGCTAAAAAAATATAGCTTAGAAAAGCCAAATATTATATACATATATAACAGCCATATATGTCACCCAAAGAACACAGTTTTAAAATTTAAACTTAAACCAACTATCCCATATAAAATTCGTGAGTAACAACAGATAAACATGTACTTATATAAAGCCTATACAACACAAACAAATATTTACCTATAAGGGTACATATGATCCACTAAAAATATATAAAATCTGCTGTAACTTCATGTGTTATGTACTAACAAAATTTACACATGAGTAAATGCTAAAAAAAATATGACAGACTTGCCTATTATAAAACGAGAGTACAAAGGCCAGAAAGCAACACATATACAAGTACAGTTCATATAAAGCTCATATAAAACTACATATACATATATATATATAGAGCCATGTCTATATAAATATACGTACACGATATATATACGCTTATAGTAATGAAAATAAGCTTATATATGATATATATATGGATTACTTAATATATGAATAATAAGATACATATACACTTCACAAAGCATGAACATGTTATACTTCAAAGATCAAATAATAAACAATATATATTAACTATATGTATACCTATAATTCAAGTCAATTATAGGAAATGTCACGATGAAAAACTCATATAAGCTACATTTATTTAAAATCCAAGTATGTATATGAATTTTCTTTGTATATATTAGCATTATATAACCTATATACTAACAGCTTATAAGACTAACCTATATATAATATATTACATATACTTAAAAATGCTAACAACAGTATGCGCAACTACTTACATAAATTAACTAACACAACTTAGTAAACTACTATATATATCTAACATACAGTAACAAAGGAAATATATGCGGTAACTATATATATATAATACTGTCATATATATAAATACACATACTTGCATATAATACTGAAGGGCTGCGAGGAGGAGCATCGGCTGTCGGAGAGAGAGGTGGAGCTTATGAGGCAGGGCTCGGGTGAACGGCATGGGAGATGAACGTGGGCGGGGTGGAGCTTGTGAGGCCGGGTCCGTCGGAGAGAGAGGCGAAAGATCGGCTGCGCAGGATGAAGAGATGACGTGATGGATGAGGAGTGAAGGACGGCCATGGTTTTTCGATGTGATGGGTTAGTTGCTGTCATGATGAGGAGGTGGAAGGCTAACGGTGGGTGATTGAGAAAAGAGGCGTGCAACTAACTGGAAAGGCAGTGAATGAAAGAGGAAGGAAAAGAAAAAATAGAAAGAAGTGGAACACTTACTGGAAAGGTGGATGCAAGTGACAGAACGTGGTTTATTTTTTTTATTTTTTTGAGAAAGGAGATAACAGTAAAGTGAAAGGCAGTGAAAGGGTACTGCAATAAATAAAAGCATCGTGAGAAACGAAGGTGGAGTGACAATTCTCAAGAAATAATAAAGCAGTGACTCTCTCGCTTTAGCCGTTGAAAACTGAATGGTCACAGAATGTTAAAAATCTTTAAAATAGGTACAGATACATCATCTGTTCCACTGATTTTACAGCATACTGGCCCCCGAAACACAGAATTGAAAATACCATAGAGATCAGCACGACGAGACGACCATAACGGTATATAAATATCAGTGGTACGATTGAATTATAAAAATTCAAATTTTTTAACAGCGGAAAATGCATAAAAAACGCAGAAAATAAGATCGACGGAGCTAAAGATGTCCGAATTTGGAAAAACGAAAAATAGCGTCTTGCTCAGAAGATGGTTTAGAATTTTTCTATGTAAAAATATTTAGGTTTCGAAAACGTTTTATTTTCATCGCTTTTTAACTGATTAAATTGAAGTAAATTTACGCACGAAATAAACTTTCATAATTTCGAACGAAAATTTACCAGTTGCTATGTTTAACTGGACGCATTCCAAATATCAAATTTATATTTCAAAATTTTATCGTTTTAAAATCCCACAAAATTTCAATTAATAAAGTTATTAAAACTAGTTAAATTTACGGGTCGTTACACGCTCCCCCACTCAAAACTTTTCGTCCCCGAAAAGGAAGTAGGTAGGAGAATAGAAAGAACCAAAGAAAATAGACTTGAATTCCAAAATAGACAATTAATTTAAACCATATAAATTTCAATTTAAATTAATTTTTTATTCTACAATTGACTTTTACATTCAAGATTTTCATTAAGTTGATTTGATTTCTCATTTATAAATGTTAGGTACAAAAGGTTTCTTTCGAATGAAATTCAATTTAAATTCAATTAATTAAAGATATCTCATTAAGTTGATTTAATTTTAATTTATTAACTTTTAAAACAAAAAATTTATTTTATTAATCACATCTATTGTTCAATTGACTTATTATTCTATTAATCTCCATAAACATTTTATAATTAAAATTTAAGTGAATAACATTTATTATACGCACTCACATTTTACTTATAAAGACAATTTATATAATATATTATCCAATTTTCTTAAATTACAATTTCAAAGATCATTAATTTGAATAGTCATTTATTATAATCATACTTTATTCGACGAATTTAATTCTTCTTTATTCCAGATTATTATTAAATTTATTCTACTCAATATATATATATCTCATATATTAAGTATATTTACATTTATTATAACTACTCAAATTTATTTAAACATTCCTTTGATATCATTTTCGACTGTAAAATATTCAACTGCATAGTTAACTTTTGAAAATTTTAGGTAAGTTATATATAATGCAATTGAGTATTATCCAAGTAAAATTTCTAATTCAATTATTTCAAGCTTACATATTATTCAAAAATTTTGACTTCATTTTATAATTGAAAACATCTTTTAACATAAATTTAAGAATTAAATTTCCGATTAACTTCAAACCATATAGATAAATAAATATATATATATATCCACACAAAATATACATCAAATCAACTCAGAAATCATATATCAATGTATATTATAAATCAGGTCATACTTAAGAAATCCAAATCAATTTAAATTTTTAAAACAAGACCGTAACAAAGCTACAGGATTGTCTCTCCACTTCGAAACTTGAAAATAAATGTCGATGATGTGGTAGTCATCACCGAAATTATTTTCCAACGACAAAAGAGAAGAGCTCTAATTTAATCATTTAAATTCCTTGAAAACCAATCCTATTCGAAATTTTTTAAATAATATATATTTTAAACTTTAAAACCATAGTTCAAAAAATTCAGGAATTAAATTCTCAAATTCTAATTTAAATTCACTTCAAATTCCAAATCAAATTATAACTAAGTTTTATAAATTCATTTATTTATTAATTCTGACAAGAAATTTATTATCAATTTAATTTCAGAAATTTTTTTTACTTATATATAATATAATCATACAAAATTATTTTATTTACCACATTTGAAAACAATATTGTGTCAGTTAGCTTTGCTCAAGCGTTTTGGAAATCCTAGAGATAGCGTTGATCAGACGAATCGATCGAAAACCCAAATCAACATCAACAACTCAATAACACAATATGTAAACATTTTTAATATTAATTTACAAATACACTTTCTCGCTCGACGACACAAGGATGGATTTTCAAAGCAAGGACAGAGATTCAAATTTGATGAACTCAAAAATAATTCTGATTCGGAGACAAGTTCGAACAGATAAGATGATTCAATAACAGAATCGGGAGACGGATAAGCTTATTTAATTCACGGGTAACCTTCCAGGTCAACCGTGTCTTCAAGAATTAGATCGATGTGGAATTCCGAGGCAAATCCAAATCCGATCTCAAAAGATAGAATTCGGGTATAGCAGGAGATAGATAGCATCGTAAACCGAGGATACAGAAATCTCTGGTAAATCGATGCCTATTGTAAAGGAGTTTCACCCATTTTCAAATAATTCAAAGAATTGGCGAGACCGCCGACTCATTTAAGGATCATTTGAAGTGGAGTTATGGGATACTCCGGAATTAAAAGAAGACGAATAGTGAGGGACACGAATGAATTTCGGAACTGAGAGGAACGTTCCAAAATTCAAGGGGATCGAATCAAAAGGAAGAGATTGAAACTCGAATGAGAGTGATTCTGTGAATACATTTACCCTATATGCTAAGTTCTGCCAAGAGCTACCAAAGCTCTGATACCAACTGTAACGACCCGATATTTTGGAATATTCGCATCCGCACATGTCGGACTTGAATAATTCAAAATTGGCAAAACTCAGATATACAGTAAGTAAATAATCACAGAATCACAGATACAGAGTAATAATATGCAGCGGAAGCAAACGATAGTAGTTCGTGAAGCTACCATATATATATCAGAGTTAAATAAGTTATAACAGAATTCTCGAATACAATAGTCAAATACAAGAATCGGAATACATCACTGGAATCAACTGAATATCTGAAAGCTGGATAGATAGCTGGATCTCCAAGCGAAGCTCCAACTCCAAAGGTGAGTCTCGAAAGCTGAACCACTCAGTCTGACCCGAGCGTAAAGCAAAACACAAAACACTCGAGTCAGGATTTACATTCTTATATCAATAAATCCAACTCAAGTGAAATTACAATTGAAATACAAGTAACTCAAAGAATGTCGGAACAACCATCCTCTAAGGATCCATTAAACTATCTACTATGTAGTAATATACGCTAAATAGATAATGTCTAGCAGTAATATAAAATATCAAAATAGTGTTAAGGCGTTACCATTATCCCCCTTAACACATTTTATATAAGCGTTATAGACTATACAGCACTGTAAACTCCACCGTAAACTGGTGGGATATCAGGGAGTACTCCATAAGTATAACACAAAACAAATTCGTAGTGGTCGCGTATATAGGGATACAAGTATGACAAGGCACATGAGGCAATACCCAAGGTAGTGAAACTACCGTTTGCCTGATCCGGACTGGTGAAAACGCATCGCCGCAACGATCGCAACACCGCGAAACAACACTCCCAAAAGTACGAGGGTGCACCAATCAATAACAAGTAATGAGTAGTTTTTGAAGAAGTGTGTTCGCTCGAGGTAGCTAACTCCATTTGGCCCGGCACGGCTCCTGTTTTAGTCATTTCCAATTTGACACAAGTGTCAAGGCTATCCACTATCGTTCTCTTTCTTCAGTCATCACGTACATCATTCCAACCACTTCATTCTGGATCACACTCCGCGTATAGCTATTAATGTGGTTTTTCGGTTTAGATAGAGAGTATGTTCATAACCAATTCCGGTCTCTTTAATAACTTTCGTAATTATTACACCGATTGGTCGTTTAATAAATTTTAAACCCAATCAAATTCAATTTCAATTAGAATTTGTAAATCAACATTTCATTTGTCTTCCTAAATCAATTTCCATAATTTACGTTTCAAACCTTTAGATTACCATTTCAAAATCTTATAATTCAATTTCAAATTTTTATTTAAGCAAATTCAAATATTGATTCAAATTCGTATATAAGTTCCATTCTGAAATTATTTCAAATTTATTTAATTTAACATTCCAATCAATTTTAAATTCATTTATTGATTTCATTCAATATTCGATAAGCTAATATATCACTTAAACAATTTCCATTTAATTTCCAATTCATTAAATCCATTACTTACGTTCAACTTTATTTTATCAAAGCTTACAAATTTAATTAAATTAAATTCGTCAAATCAATTCCTTAAATTACAAATCTTATATTTGTTTCAATAAAACGCATTTTATTTCTTGTTAACGAAATTCAATTTCATTTATTTATTTACTTAATTACAACCTTCAAAACTCAATTAATAAAGAAACTAACTTCCACATATTCGAGAAGTTCAATTTCACTTATTTACTTATTTAAATAATTTTCCAAACTTAACACAAAAAGAATCCCCATTTCATTTAAAAGTTCAATTTTCTCTTACCAAAGAATCCAAATTTTATTTAATTATCAATTAATTCAATCTTATTCAATTATTAAATAATTTCAAAACTTAGTAATTAAATAATTTCAAAACTTAATAATTTCAACTGAATTATTGAATAATTTCCAACTTAATTATTAAATAATTTCAAACTTAATTATTAATAATTCTAAATTTAATTATTAAATAATAAATTTTTGAACATGTTCTTTCAATCAATTACTACGTTAGTATTTTGTTTCAAATCTTCACATCTCTTTCATTAAAATTTTAAATTCCAATTTGATTTCAAAACCATATCATTATTCAAATAAAATCTTTATTTATTTAAATCAATTTATTGACCAATCGGGTTTAATTTAATTATCTGTCCTAAGTCAAGTTATTTGGGTATTTATCATTTCAACCCGATTCCATTTCAATTCAAAAATTAAAGCATAACAAAGGGAACTTGCACTGTGATAACTGGGTTGGTGTCAAAGTAAATAAACAAACAGTAACAACAATCAATAACAATCCAATAATTAATTCAAATAATCATGAAATAATCGTATTAATTCACGTTGTTGTTTGTGCAAATTAATATAATTATTCCTAGAATCCACACTATCATTTCATGTAGATTAAAGATTATCACACTAATTATTTATACGGTTCTTCACTTGACATTTATTATTCGACTTCATACAACATGAATTCAAATGGTTCAAGGATAATTAACCATTTCTACGTGTCAAATAATTAAACATTTAAGGGGTTATATTTTACGAATTTAACTAATTAAGTTCAACACATATGAATTTATTGTTAACTATCTTACGTCAATTTCGATTTCAAATCATTATTACTTACTACATTAACCGTTCAACGTTAACTGTCAACATCAAACAATCAATCAATTATCAACCAAACTGGATTATTATCGTATAAATAACAGATAATGGTGTCAGATGTCACAAGTGAACTGATACAGGTAATAGCATATATAACAGTGCAAATAACTAACAGCCGTATATTTCAATTATTATTTCAATTGAAATGAAATTTAATAAATAAAAGAACATTAATCGTGAGTGATTGCTCACCTTTCAAGTTTAGAGAGAATAGACAGTGAAATGGGTTACAGATCCAAGCATGAGTTCCAAATCAAAGCAAGATTGGCATGAATTGACGAACGAAGCTGATCAATAGGAATAGACGAAATCAAATCAGAATTAGATCGATGAAGGTAAATGGTATCAGAGAACATATATATATATATATATATATATATATATATATATATACATACAACTATATATAGTTATATATCTATGAAGTCATATTCTAAATTCAAATACAATTTTAAATTTGAATATACGTGTATTTCAAAATCCATTGTATCAAATTAAAACACATATATTAAACTCGACATATATACATAATAGCATTTGAGATAACTACTTATATATATATTTATTCTGTAACAACCATCTTGCATTAAATATTAATAGCACAAACACATTTATATTAAAATCAACATAACCAATATATATGTAAAATATACAAACGTCATATGACTGGGAAGATCATATTACTCATGTACTTTTTATATTAAGGATCAGTTTTACACATATATATACTATTATATAAACTATTATATAATCTGTAGCTAAAAAAATATAGCTTAGAAAAGCCAAATATTATATACACATATAACAGCCATATATGTCACCTAAAGAACACAGTTTTAAAATTTAAACTTAAACCAACTATCCCATATAAAATTCATGAGTAACAACAAATAAACATGTACTTATATAAAGCCTATACAACATAAACAAATATTTACCTATAAGGGTACATATGATCCACTAAAAATATATAAAATCTGCTGTAACTTCATGTGTTATGTACTAACAAAATTTACACATGAGTAAATGCTAAAAAATATATGACAGACGTGCCTATTATAAAACGAGAGTACAAAGGCCAGAAAGCAACACATATACAAGTACAGTTCATATAAAGCTCATATAAAACTGCATATATATAGAGCCATGTCTATATAAACATACGTACACGATATATATACCCTTACAGGAATGAAAATAAAATTATATATGATATATATGTGGATTACTTAATATATGAATAATATACATATACACTTCACAAAGCATGAACAGTTTATACTTCAAAGATCAAATAAGAAACAATATATATATTAACTATGTGTATACCTATAATTCAAGTCAATTATAGGAACTATCACAGTGAAAAACTCATATAAGCTACATTTATTTAAAATCCAAGTATGTATATGAATTTTCTTTGTATACATTAGCATTATATAAGCTATATACTAACAGCTTAGAAGACTAACCTATATATAATATATTACATATACTTAAAAATGCTAAGAACAGTATGCGCAACTACCTACATAAATTAACTAACACAACTTAGTAAACTACTATATATATCTAACATACAGTAACAAAGGAAATATATGCGATAACTATATATATAATACTGTCATATATATAAATACACATACTTGCATATAATACTGAAGGGCTGCGAGGAGGAGCATCGGCCGTCGGAGAGAGAGGTGGAGCTTGTGAGGCGGGGCTCGGGTGAACGGCCGGGGAGATGAACGTGGGCGGGGTGGAGCTTGTGAGGCCGGGTCCGTCGGAGAGAGAGGCGAAAGGTCGGCTGCGCAGGATGAAGAGATGACGTGATGGACGAGGAGTGAAGGACGGCCATGGTTGCTCGGCGTGATGGGTTAGTTGCTGTCAAGATGAGGAGGTGGAAGGCTAACGGTGGATGCTTGAGAAAAGAGGCGTGCAACTAACTGGAAAGGCAGTGAATGAAAGAGGAAGGAAAAGCAAAAATAGAAAGAAGTGGAACACTTACTGGAAAGGTTGATGCAAGTGACAGAACATGGTTTATTTTTATTTTATTTTTGAGAAAGGAGATAACAGTAAAGTGAAAGGCAGTGAAAGGGCACTGCAATAAATAAAATCATCGTGAGAAACGAAGGTGGAGTGAATATTCTCAAGAAATAATAAAGCAGTGACTCTCTCGCTTCAGCCGTTAAAAACTGAATGGTCACAGAATGTTAAAAATCTTTAAAATAGGTACCGATACATCATCTGTTTCCACTGATTTTACCGCATATTGGCCCCCGAAACACAGAATTGAAAATACCATAGAGATTAGCACGACAAGATGACCATAACGGTATATAAATATCAGTGGTACGAATGAATTATAAAAATTCGAATTTTTTTAACAACGGAAAATGCATAAAAAAACGCAGAAAATAAGATCGACGGAGCTAAAGATGTCTGAATTTGGAAAAACGAAAAATATCGTCTTGCTCAGAAGATGATTTAGAATTTTTTTATGTAAAAATATTTAGGTTTCGAAAATGTTTTATTTTCATCGCTTTTTAACTGATTAAATTGAAGTAAATTTGCACACAAATTAAACTTTCATATTTTCGGCCGAAAATTTTCCAATTGCTATGTTTAACTGGACGCATTCCAAATATCAAATTTATATTTCAAAATTTTATCGTTTTAAAATCCCATAAAATTTCAATTAATAACGTTATTAAAACGGGTTAAATTTACGGGTCGTTACATCAAACTCCCAAACGGAGCCTAAAATGTTCCTTTGAAGTCATAACAGACAAATTTTTGGGGTTCATTATTAACTCAAGAGGAATTGAAGCTAACTATGAAGCTTTAAAGTAGGATACAGCCTCGCGAATTAGAAATGTGGAGCATGAATGGTAAAAGTCAACACCATCAGTTGGTTCGTCTTAGAGGCAATTGATAAGTGTATACCATTCTTTAAGGCCCCAAAGGAGGGAAAAGTGATATTTCGGTGGATGAGCAAATGTGAAGCTGCTTTTTAGAATCCATTGCAACATCTGGGGAAGCCATCAATATTATCAAAACCTTTGGAAGGAGAATATCTTTATATTTACCTAAGGATATTGGCTCATGCATTGGGCGCAGCTTTGGTGCGTGAGGAGTGTAAGTTCCAAAGGCTACTCTATTATATTAGCTAACGATTTACTGGAGTAGAGAATCGATATCCAAAGCTATAGAAGTTGGGGTATTGCTTGTTAATAGCATTAAGAAAATTGAGACCTTAGCTTTCATGCTCATCCGATATAGGTATTGACATATCAACCCCTAAGGAAAGTATTGCATTACCTCGAGACCTTGGGATGATTATTGAAGTGGAACATCGAGATAAGTTAGTATAAGAATACATACCATCCTAAAAAGATGACTTGGGGACAAACAATGGTAGATTTCATCGTCCAATTCACCCTTTGGGATGACCAGATGAAAGAGGAATTAGTCGGGCTTTCTCAATGAAAACAATACACAGATGGGGCATCCACTGACCATAATTTTGAAGGTGGATTACTTCCAATAACCACATATGGTTGGAGGATTTTTCATGCATTAAAGCTTGAGTTTAGTGCATGAACAAAGAAGTGTAGTATGAAACACTGATAACAGGACCGAAGATGGCAAAGGAGTTGAGATTATGTACACTACACATCTATGGTGACTCCTAATTTGTGATTTGCTAAGTCAAAAAAATTTAGTCTAAGGGTGCATGACTTGCCCATTGCTTATCAAAAGTGCAAGAACTTCTAGACGATATTCCACACTACATGATAATGCACATCCATAAAGAGAAAAATATGATTGTTGGTTCATTAGCTAAATTAGAAAGCTCTGGTGATGCGCGGTTATTGGGAATCGCCAATAGTGGTGCTAAAGTCTCCAAGTATTTACGGATTAGACATTGATTACATTCGAGAAGTTGGGGAAAGGTAGTCGTGGATGACACCAATAAAAACTATTTGCTAAATAGAACTCACCAAAAGGTTGGAACAAAAAGGGGAAGCTACTGATAAGGTAACTTAGCTCATTATATTGAAAAGAGTGTTGTATAGGAGAGGATTTTTCTACCTCCTTGTTAAGGTTCTTTTAACAAAGATGAGGTTAACAAGATCCTAGTGTGTGTTCATGGAGAAATCTATGGTGACGACACTGGGGGAAGACTTTAGGAAAGAAGATTCTACACTATGGGTATTTCAACTAACTGCTAATTGGCATTAGGTTGAACATTCGAGAAAATGTGACAAGTACCAAATTTGCAAAGTTCCTAAAGCCTCATCCATTGAGATACATAGATGGTCAACCTATGGTCATTTGCAGTTAGGGGTATTGACATCCTTGGAGCACAACAAATGTCTCACGGAGGAGCGAAGTATGGAATTGTTGTAGTGGACAACTCAACAACATAAGCTTAGATGAAGCCTATCACCATGATCAATTCTATGTAAGTGATCAAATTTGTTATAAGGAACATATTTTTACATTTTTTGGAGTGCATTGAAGATCATAATAGAACTTAATTTGAAAGGGTAGAATTCTGTGACTTATCTACTTGATATCGAATTGAGTAGAGCTTTTAAGTGATAGCACATTCGCAAGCGAATGGAAGGGTGAAGGCGGTGAACAAAATCATCAAATCCACGATAAAGAAGCCATTAAAGAAAGATAAATGTAACTAGGTAGATGAGTTTCCATTGGGGTTATGGGCTTATCGTATAGCCCATAAGTTGGCAACGGGACATACTCCTTTTACATTGGCTTACATAACTGAGTCCATGATTCCAATTAAAGTAGAAGTACCTTCTCATAGACTAATGCATTTTAACCCCAAGGTAAACGAGGAGTCATTGCTTTCATCCCTCAACCTCGTGGAAGAAAAATGGCAAAAGGATAATCCAAGGGTGGCCGCTCACCAGCAAAGAGTGGCGAGACAGTTTAGTGCAAAGGTTCGAAATCATACTCTCGAGATATGCGACCTTATTTTGAAACAGTTATTACTGGGTATATGGGCTCCTGGTAAGAATTGGGAAGAACCTAAATGATAGGGAAAAAGCTTGGAGATTGTACTTTTAAGCTATCAACGGTCGTTGGGATCCCAATTTCGTAGGCATAGAATAACAAGTATTTGAACCGCTATATCACTTGAATTATTTTTTACCTAGGCATTTCATTTCATTCGATTGGATGTAACAGGGTAGCATATTCCATGGATTTCAAAATAAAGCTAGCTTTTTAAATCAACGGAACCATATTCCTAAAGTCTAATTTTGGGCTACAAGATCAGTGGCAAAATCAAGCATTCTGTATTTTTAAAACCAAGCATCTAGGTATTTGAAGAAAGGTACCGAAGGACTCCTTTGAACCATAATTGGATCATTAGAGTATGATCATACTAGGGGCAGATTAGATAATTCATCTCTATACATCACATCTTTGACCAATGCCTGGGTATAGGAGAGGTCAAGGATATATGCCAAGAGATAGGCATTAGTGTAAAATTGAAACTTGCATGTAAAATAATGGATTATACTTGTGCTCATATGAACATGAGGAAAATCAATATAATTCTAGTTACAACATCAGAATATATATTTTTATTTATAGTTGAAAAGAAACTGATAATAAATAAAGCTAAACAATGAAACAATAAAAGGCAATTGTAGAAGTTTATTTATATGTATAGACTTATATTAAATAATGGCACTGCACAGATCAAAGAAATAGGAAGGTATGATATATAAGTAATTTCATTACAAATAATTATGTATTTACACATGCATGCAAGTGCATAGGCGATCAAATAAAAGGTGCAAAAATGTAAATAGGACAAGGTTGAATAGAAAACAACTTTTATTCATTTCATCTGCTAATAACAAAATAGCAGAGGCCGTACCTACACAACATCGGCTTGTGTGCAGAAGAAGCCAAAAAAGTCTAAGGGACAACGGGGCTAAGAATGCAAAAAGTCTTCATTGAGTGTACCCAATAGCAATCACTACCTCCACCTCTTTCCTTCTTTAGTGGGTGCTTGGCGGGATGCTTCTTCCATGTCCCTTTCTTTGGAGCACGATTATGGGATGGTGCAGTCTCGTCCTATGTTGTCCAGTAGAGGGGATCAGCATATGCTTGTCGAGATGTCTAAGCAACTATGGTAGTAGGAGAAGATGGTGGCCAGATAGTGATTGGGGAATCAGAATAGCTGTGGATAAAGGCTTAGGAGTATCATCCAAGCCTGACTTGGTCATTATTGTGCAAAGCTTTGAAACGCCTACAACCATTTTACCCGCCATAGCTGGCTTGGACTCCACAACTGTGTGACGGTTCATCGTCGATAGAAAGGTTAAAGTCCTCTAATTCCTATTTTAAGTGTTCTGTCTTTTCTACTTCGAGACTGGGACATGACCCAACGAAGGAAGTATGTACTATAAAGGAAGATGAGATGAATGTTCGACGGATGTGGTGATGAAAGCAGTGACTGGAGGTCCCATGGCTTGATAAAATAATGGGTGTTTCATTATCCAAGTTAACCTATAAGGAGGCAATAACATGGTAAAGGTTATAAGCTTCTTCAGAATAGATTTGAAGTTTTTCAAAGATTGGTGAAGTTGGAGAAATACCTCAAGTTGTCGAGGTGAGTTCATAAGAAGCCACCCTGATCTGCCCATCTTCAAGAACCGGTGTAGGAGCAGGAAGTGCAGGGTAGACAAGGGTGGGAAAGCTAGGATTATCAACGTTGTACCCTTTATATATAGTAGCAACAAAAGGTGGTGGAGGAACGGACGTAGGAATAGTGACGGCCTTAGAGATGGCTGTCATATAAGTAGATATCTTTACTCGGGACTCCTTAAGGATGGAGGCAACGTCTTCAGCGAATCCCTTTGAGCTAGATTAAACTGAAGCCCAGGTAGGCATCTATGCAGAAGCGGAAGTCTTAACATCCTGTGTTGCTTGGCCCTTGCCAAGGGCTTAAGATTAAAATAATCAGATAAAAGGGCCTTTATTGCCTCCTCATCAACTTCTGTATTGTTTTCTCCCTCTTAAGGAATGATCCCTTCATAAACTTCTGAAGTTTCAAGATAAGATTCCTCGAGCCATCTGCTGTTGCATGTAACATCCACATTTCAAAATCTAAAGATGGAACCCCAATGTGCTGTAGTCATCTTGGAATTATCTTTCGGCAACAGAATGAGATCAATATGACTTTTTTGAATGTTTAAGCAAATAAAGCTGATAAATAAATTTCATCAAAGATAATTGTCTTTACATATTTCAAATTCCAATCATGCCAGTGAAGAGGAAAAACATAAATTATTACATAGTAAAATTAGAAATTAGACATATGAAGATGTCTAAGCAACTATGGTGGTAGGAGAAGATGGTGGCCAGATAGTGATTGGGGAATCAGAATAGCTGTGGATAAAGGCTTAGGAGTATCATCCATGCCTGACTTGGTCATTACTGTGCAAAGCTTTGAAATGCCTACAACCATTTTACCCGCCATAGCTGGCTTGGACTCCACAACTGTGTGACGGTTCATCGTCGATAGAAAGGTTAAAGTCCTCTAATTCCTATTTTAAGTGTTCTGTCTTTTCTACTTCGATACTGGGACATGACCCAGCGAAGGAAGTATGTACTATAAAGGAAGATGAGATGAATGTTCGACGGATGTGGTGATGAAAGTAGTGACTGGAGGTCCCATGGCTTGATAAAATAATGGGTGTTTCATTATCCAAGTTAACCTATAAGGAGGCAATAACATGGTAAAGGTTATAAGCTTCTTCAGAATAGATTTGAAGTTTTTCAAAGATTGGTGAATTTGGAGAAATACCTCAAGTTGTCGAGGTGAGTTCATAAGAAGCCACCCTGATCTGCCCATCTTCAAGAACCGGTGTAGGAGCAGGAAGTGCAGGGTAGACAAGGGTGGGAAAGCTAGGATTATCAACGTTGTAACCTTTATATATAGTAGCAACAAAAGGTGGTGGAGGAACGGACGTAGGAATAGTGACGGCCTTAGAGATGGCTGTCATATAAGTAGATATCTTTACTCGGGACTCCTTAAGGATGGAGGCAACGTCTTCAGCAAATCCCTTTGAGCTAGATTAAACTGAAGCCCAGGTAGGCATCTATGCAGAAGCGGAAGTCTTAACATCCTGTGTTGCTTGGCCCTTGCCAAGGGCTTAAGATTAAAATAATCAAACAAAAGGGCCTTTATTGCCTCCTCATCAACTTCTGTATTGTTTTCTCCCTCTTAAGGAATGATCCTTGCATAAACTTCTAAAGTTTCAAGATAAGATTCCTCGAGCCATCTGCTGTTGTATGTAACATCCACATTTCGAAATCTAAAGATGGAACCCCAATGTGCTGCAGTCATCTTGGAATTATCATTCGACAGCAGAATGAGATCAATATGACTTTTATGATAGTTTAAGCAAATAAAGCTGATAAATAAATTTCATCAAAGATAATTGTCTTTACATATTTCACATTCCAATCATGCTAGTGTAGAGGAAAAACATAAATTACTACATAGTAAAATTAGAAATTAGACATATGAAGATGTCGAACCCTTGCAGCCTCTTGGGCTTAAAGAATATTTACATTACATATTAGAATTTAAGCTATTACAGAAGATAATAATATTAAGGCCTCTTGCCCTCATCATCTTCAACTTAGTTTTGGTAAAGGTCCTAACTTTAGCTAATAATCAAAATCTAGGAATCCTATAAACTCAACCTACTCAAATGAGCACACGTGAGTTTATATGAAAAATAATAAAAACATAGGCCAGACATAAGCATGGAATAAATAATATCATTTCCTATCCAAAATTTCACTAGTGGGACTATGTCCTAAAGTACAAAACGGGTTTTACCCCACATTAACCTCGGTCACACAAACAAAATAAGACCATTATATGTTACAAGTCATAGAAAATTATATGTTCACTTAAACATACAAGACGTGTTTCAACCAAAACTACACCCAAAGTCATTTTAGATTTTGGGTCTCAAAAGCAATGCTTGACCTAGGATCATATTCGGGTTTTGGAAACACCATCTATAAAACTATCTTTTAATTTTTTTTATTTCAGTTTCTATAAAGGTACAATAGGTCTCAATAACCGATTTGTTAGTTTCATACTACAAGGAAAACCCTATGTAGTCCCAGTTAATCTTTTACTTAGTTTATTCGGTAAGGTACATCCCTAAGCAGTCTAGGTTCTTTAAGTTTTATGTTGTAAAGTACGACCTTAAGAATTCTTGATTCATTATGTTTATAGTATGAAGTACATTCTTAAGTAGTCTCGGTTCTTCATGTTTATACTACAAAGTACAACCCTAGTAAGTCTTGGTTCATTATGTTCATAATGCAAAATACAATCCTAAACAATCTCTTTATCCTTTTTATGTTTGAATCTCATAAGAGAGTTACATTAACTCTCACGAAAGTGTATAGCCTGCTTGGACGTTCCATGCCCCTCTAGAAGTTGAATGTCAAACCAAACCTCTTAAAATAGGTGCATTCAAGTGAGCGTCCCCACTCTGCATCAACAGCTCCTCCGAACCGCATTATTTGTAGTTTCTTACTTATTTACTTTTTAGTTATCTTTAACTATCAAAATTTTACCTAATTATTCATTTATTAGGTTTTGGCTTTAGTTATTCTTTTAGCTTCGTTAGGCTCCTATCCTACTTTTAGCTGTCTTAAGCCTCAAAATTATTTTCGCAATGCATCATGCTTTAGAAAACTCTAAGTACCACCTTTTGCCATTTTAAGCCTCGCATTTTGAAATTAGCTTTCCTTCAAAAGCTAACAGGTCTCGATATGGAATCTCCCTAAAAGACAATAAGTATTGCCTATAAATTCACTACCTTGGGGTTCTACATAAGGAAGCCTAGTTTACACTCTCTTTTTTCAAATGCCTTAGTCCGGCATCCACATTTGAAATAATTTCTCCATTTAGCACATGTAATAAAGCCTACAATACTAACTGCCTAAATCAACAAGTCTTTACATATCTTTACATGTATCGCCTCCTTATTTGTACTCCATCCACTTTTAGTTAGTGACGGTGTCTTTTATATTATTTTAAAGCACGTTTATAGGATCATGTCCCCTTCTTATTTAATCACATAACTTGCATGCATTTATTGGTTTTGGTTGCTTATTAGGTTCATCATTTGAACTTAGCTTCTGTACATGATTGTTCTTGTTTAGGAAAAGTACATATAAATTTCCAAAATTCATAGATAATTATTTATCACATTTATCTGCGTTTCCATTTTTATTTACTTATTTAATACGTGAATTTTCTTCAAAATTTCATAACTATATATTTTAATGTGGGAAAATCTTTTGACTTAATACCCTCTCTAAAAATATGTTTATCCATTATATTAAATTTTCATGGCATTTTAAAAGCATTAGAGTAGGGAAGCATAGCAAAACTTTCTAGATAAAGCCATTTTAGCTCAAAAATATTTGTTTATTAAAGATTTATCAATCAAAAACACAACATAAAATAACTAAACCACAATCTACAAAGGCGAAAACGACCTAAAAATGATACTACTTACTTAAACCTTTGATTTACATCGATCTTTAAAAGTTTTATGTTTTCCTTGACTTTGTCTCCTTTCTTCTTCTTCTTCTTCTCTTAATAGTGGCGGCCAACTAATTTTTATTTCATCTTACTTTGATGAAAAAGAATGAAGAGGAGAAGGATATGTTAGTAGTAATTATATAGTTAAGGTTTTGATATGGTGATCCTTCTTTTCTTCATTATATTAATTTGTTCCCCTCAATGCAAAATCTTCTTTGTACATGTACTTAGGTTGGTCCCCATTACATAAGACCAAAATTTTAATTATATGTGATTACCCATAATATAAGATCTCCTACATCCAATCCTTCATCGTTTAATTTATTTCCCTTTATTAAAATGCCCTTCATTTAAATATTTATATCCTCCTTTTTTAAATACGAATGAATTCAATTACTTATAACATAATATCTCTTTGGTTGATTATTAAATCATCTCCTTACATAATTACATTCGAATTTAGTTATATCTAATTTAAATTAAATTCCCCAAATCTTCGTTAATAATTTCCTATTATTATTCTCGTATGCACAATAAGTAAATAAATGCCCCTAAATGTTTTCCTTGTTTAATTCATTTGTTCTCTTTCTTAATTCATTAGTTAGATCAATAATCTTCATTTTTATTGTTAATTCCTTAATTAATTAATTATTAATTTATGGTCATTATAAGCCTCTCCCCTTGTAGGATATTAGCCTCTAAAATTTAGATAAGGGACGGTAGTGATTCTCAATATATATCAAGTCTGCTCTAACCCATGCACACGAGTTCCCAACCCATGTGTCACAATGAAATGTACTAGTGCCTCTACTAATACATAACTAATCAACTGTAATAACACACATTTGTATATGGTTAAATTAAGACATGCCAAACATATATGCTAAGTATAAACAAATAACTCAGGATAAGTCCCTAGGACCTTATCTTTTGTTTCTCAAGTACAATCCTTTTGACCCTCACTCTAATATACCCATGCTAGCTTTACTTCCTTATTCCTAATCTTCTTTACATTATAGTTCATTACTTGAATATATTTTCCAACATAATTCATCTTTTGTTCAACAAGCAAGTCATCCACAGCTCTTTGATTCACCACTGCCTCAGGGTCTTGGATGCACTTCATTAAATGTGATACATGAAACACGTTATGGAACCTAACAATAATACTCAACAACTCAACTCCATAGGCTACTTTTCGACTCTTTCTAATTTGGGAAATGAACCAACTTTCTCATTGATGAAACTTTGACAAACACGTGATCTCACAGACCAAACTCCAAGTCTTTCCGCCTCTTATCCGTGTAGCTCTAGTACCTTGATTGAGCTTGCTTCATCCTTTTTAAAACTATCCCAATCTTTTTTGAAGCTTCTCTTAGGATATCCGGTCCTAACATGAGCTACCTCCCATCTCACAACAACATACAAATGATCTACAAGATCATACATACAATTCCACAAAAGGTTTCATCCCCATACTGGATTAGTAACTGTTATTATATGAAGATTCTACTAAGTATAAGTGACTTACGAAGATCCACCAAAATCTAAAAAACAAGCTCACAATAAGTCCCCCAACCTTGTTTAACACTTTTGAATCTGCCTGTTTGTCTACGGAAGGTATGATGTGCTCATACTTAACTCCGAACCTAAAGAACTTAGCAGGCTTCGCTAAAACTCACTGCCAAACAGTGGGTCTCGATCACTATATATAGTACTTGGAACTCCATGTACTCTCACTATAGTCTTTATAAAAAAATTTGCCAATTTTGTTGTCATCTTCATATGTCTCATTAATATAAAATGGGCACTCTTTGATAGTCTATCTATTATGACCCACATGCTCTTGTTTCCAGCCCTAAAGCTCAGCAACCCATCTATGAAATCCATAAAAATCGAGTCATGTTTCCATACCGGGGCACCTAAAGGTTGCAAAAGTCCACTTGACTTCTAATGCTCTTCCTTAGCTTGTTGTCATGTGAAACACCTCTTCACACACTCTCAAACATGCCTTTTAATTCCTTCCCAAAAGAAGCTTCTCCTTATGTCTTGGTACATCTTAGTATCTTTGGGTGAATAGGGAACTTTAAATGATGGCATTCTTTAGGACTTATTTCCTAAGGCCACCTATATCTAGAACATACAACCTTCCCGTTTGCAAAAGTCTACCTGTATCATCCATAACAAAACCATTTAGCTCATCTACTTCAATTCCATACACTAGGCATTTAACTCTTTTGGCATAGAGTAGATCCTCTCTCTGCTTCTCGACGACCCTCTTTATGAGAGAAGGTCTAACTTCTAAGCATGATAGTGTCATAGTAGCTCTACTAGAACCAGCATTTGATTGAAAGTGTGTATTGTTGGTAGCTAATGTTTCTAAAACATTGTACTCTTCTATCGTTGCTAAAACACAACTCTGTTGACACTGGCTTAAGGAAACTCTATCCCAAAGTCATAAGATGCCAAAAATAATAACCACCTCTACTACTTCATGTCCAACTCCTTGTGAGAGAATAAGTATCTTAAGGACCCGTGGTCGATAAATAATGTAAACCATTCCCTTAAAAGGTAATGTCTTCAAATCTTCAATGCGGCGATAACGGCTACAAACTCCAAGTCATGTGTCAGATATTGAACTACAAAGGGTCGCAACTCCCTAGATGCACAAGCTATCACCTTGCCTCTTTGCATAAACACTACTCCTAACTACAAACCTAAAATGTATGTATAAAACATTATATCTTCATTTCCCTTGGGTATAACTAAGACTGGAGCATTCTACAATTAAAGCATCAACTTTCAAAATGGCAACTCACGTACTTTAGGCCGCGATTCGAACTTTTCATTCTTCCAAGTAATTCTCGTCTTTAGCACTGCTAGTTGGGATAAGTTTTTAATGAATCTTCGATACCCTAGAATCTATGAACCTCTATAACCGTCTCGAATCTCAACCATCCATTTATAGCTTTAACCTTCGAAGGTTCTACGGCTAAGCCTCTCTTTGAAACTACTTGGCATAGGAACTTAAATTCCCTCCTCCAAAGTGACACGTAGAAAATTTTACCTTTAACTTGTATTGTCTTATTGTCTCCAATAAGAGCCTTAGGTGGACCTCATTCTCCTTCTCATTTTTTGATTACGCCAATGTGACACATAATATTTAGAGGGTCCATAATACGGGAAATTAAATTAGATTAATAATAAGAAATTATTAAAAAATGGATAAAATAGTTAATTGCAAGAATCACCTAAGGGAGGCTTAATTAATTAAGAATGGACACTTTAAAAGTTTACTTAAATAGGGGAAGGGTAATTAGAGCAATTAAGCTTGGCCTAGTTAATGAAAATAAATAATTTATATTTTAAATAGGAAGGATTATGTTAAGGGATGTGTAATGATGTTATGTAACATCCCCCACTTGGAGGCCTAAAACTAACGGCTATGGATGTTGCAGTCATCCATAGTTATTAATTCTTAGCGACCATATCCGGTAATGGTAGATACATCGAATTGACAGAAACACATGGATATGACAAAAAAATTAAAATCATTAAACAACATTCACATTCCATTTTAAATCATTTCAAATTCATTATATAATCCCAGATTCGAGAACCACGTTTAGAGAAAATATAATTATAACGACATACGCAAAGAGCCATATATGAAGATACTCCATTGGATGATCAAAGTATATAAAAATAGGCAATTAAACAACTTTAACTTTAGAAAAAATACAGCGGAATCAAAATAGAAAAGAACTCCTAATAGCAATCCTACCTCCTGCATGTCTCCGAAAGCTTATTCGTCTAAGGAAAACCTGAAAGCCACAACTCCGAAACTACTCAAAATCAATTGAGCACCCGAGAGTTTAAGGGGGAAAAATAAACTTCCCATCAGACATAAAGCCTAGTATGAATAATAACCTACCATCTCAAACCATTTAGATATCTAGTGAGACCACGCCGCTTAGCGGAATTGGTTTTCCCTTTCCCCTCACTAGTATCTTATCCAAAACTTTATAAAACCAGATATTGTGCTCCTGCATCCATAATGGTTAAAATATAACAAATCAAAATATTATGATAATATGCAAACAAATTAATCAATTCTAGATTACCCATCCCCATTCATTTTGACTATCTTTTTTGGTTATAGTTTCTAGGGTCACTATTAACTTATTAGCTTTCATGGGGTTACTAATAACTTTTTTAACACTTACGGACTCCATGTCTGGTTTCATAGTTTTCATGGGGTCACTAAGAACCTATTGGCCTCTGTGACGACCCGGGTTTCTGACCCCAGAAATCCGGTTCATCTTAAAGAAAGAAAGGGATGAGAAAATAGAAAAGATAGAGAAGAAAGAACAACAACAACAGAATCTCATAGCGAAATGGAATAAAATATAATAGATCACATAACTATTACATAATTTTCATATATCAGAGTTATACAGATCATACAACACATACTAGACGGTTATAAACACCTGTCTGGTTATACAACTCAATACACAAAACAACTCAAACAATACGACTCAGAGATACCAACACAGTGGAACTATATGTAAATCTACAACGCTGTAGCCTCCTGCTCCATTGCTCCTCCAGAATTCGTCACGACCAACCTGAATCCCTTGGCTACCCGTAAAAATTTGGGTCCTGAGAGTTTACGAAAAACAAAAATAAACTCCGGGTCAGACATGGGTGTGGTATGAGTAACATGTCAAAGTTGCTTAACTTTGAAAATATTTTTGAAACAAAAAGTATCACGTAAGACTTCCCACGAATAAATATGGTAAGTTTTTACCTTACGCTAACCAAATCATTTGATAGGAAATTCTATGATATTATAATAGGTCTAGGGTTTTCAAGTAAATAGAAAATAGCCGAAATTGTTACATGATTAAATTCCAGCTACTAGCCACAAAAGTGGGTAATACAATCAAAACCGTTGGCACTTATTGGATTGTGGATTCCATAAAATGGCAGGGCTACCGGGGTACCGCCCGTCACAGTACGTGGCCTAGATCAACGTACCGAGGATCACTCCCGACCCCTGCAACACAAGGCCGGAACCATTCCTTACTGAACATTCCCGAACGAGACAACCCCGACAGTTGGAGCTCACAACTGTCCACACAGCCGAATAAAAAGGGACATCTAGACAGGGGAAAATCTTGTCCTGCTTGGGCATGACTCACCTAACCTTGCTGCACCTCCCCTGTTTTAGCCATTCCCGGTTGATGAGGCTTGAGGCTACAATTACCTTTAGAGAACACATTTCTTAGAATGCTCACCGCCCACCTGACGATGTTTTGAAAGCATTCAATCCATACAAGTTCGTTCCAGGTTCGAACGAAACCGAAGGCATCATCTCGTTACACCCATTTTGGAATCACCCTCAGAGTTAACGACGATAACCCTTGCATTCTGAATCTTCGTCTACACTTCAGATTCACGACCTAATGTTAATTTGGATCGATGTGGTTTTCGGACTTCCAAATATGGAAAACCCAATCCCGGTCTCATCGAAATCCAAAACGTGTCTTTTAAGGCCAAGTTGTTTAAAAGTTTAAAACAATTCAGTTCAATTTATCCATATACACACAGATAGATAATTCACAATATCATAATAGATAATCACTTCATCATCATGAACAGATAATCTATATTATCACTACAACAAATAATAAATATCATCATACTTAAATCAAGCATCCATATTACACAGCATAAATATCACATATCCGAGATCTCAAATCATTCACGGCAAATGATATCATACATCCATACATAAGCAATCATATAAGCTATAATTAATTTAAAATGAATTAAACTAATTACTTACATCTCGAATTAATTTAAAGCGAACGAAATTAATTACTTCACCATTTTTAAATCTTGCTTAATCAATTATCAATCAGTTAATAAATCATTCACTAATTATTCGTTTCAATTAATCATACTTGATTAATTAACATTTAGTTATATACAAATAATCATTCTTAAATTATTTTCACAAATTAATTATCTTATCCAAATATAGAAATTAACCTTAAATTACAAACATTACATTACTTCTTAATTACATTAATTAATTACTCTTTAATTTCTTATTATTGACATTAATTATATCAATTAGTGATTTCTAATTACATTTTAATTAATTCCCTGTTTTAAATTAATTGCCTTAAGTAATTAATCTTTAATTAAACCACATTTATTAATCACCTTTGATTAATATCATTCAGTAATTAACTATCTTTAAGTGCTCCATCAAATAAATTAATTACTCCTTAATTAATTTTCTCTAATTAATCCCCTGATTAATTATACAAAATAATTATACTGAAATAGCTTTCACTATTAATCATTCTTGGTAATTACATCCAGTAATTATCATTAATTACTTCCCTCAGTAATTATACTTATCTCATCATCATATGATTATTTAAATTAATTAAACTTAATTAATTAACCTAAACTATTTCATATGAAACCGAATTAATTACAATGAGTAAATAATTCCTTAATTACTTCCATTACTTGACAATTCACAATTGCTTATTTTAAATAATAATTTAATTAGTTATTAAAATTAATCCCATTAATTGATTATTTCATAATCTTAGTTAATGACCTTCATTAACTATTTACAATTCTTTAATTACTTTTCCTAAAGTAACTAACTAAAATTTATTATCTATCACATTTTTATTAATCTCAATAACTCATTAATTATTCCTCACTTAATTCATTAATTGATTGCGAATCATTAATTTAAAAATTAAACCTTATTAAATCAATGATTTCCTAACTACCAATTGATTTACCTTAAATTAATTAACTTATATCTCTTTTAAATAAATTTAAACTCTTAATTTCTAAGTTAATTAATTCTAGTCATTAATTATCCATTTAGTTAACTTAATAATTTCAATTCCTTAAGTCTTTAAAACCTTTTTCTATTTAATGATCAATTTATCATGAATAAGGTATTTAAAACAATTTAATTTAAATTTACTTTTGAATTTCATTTTAAATTTAAGATTTAAAATGAAATCAAATTAATCTTAACAATTCCAAACTCCTTTTTATTTTACAACTTAAAGAGTAATTATCTTAAAATAGAAGATTAACAGAATTTAAACACGGTTTCATTTCGAATTCAAAACAAATTTAAAAATTCTCTTTATCATTCAAATTTGTTTAAAACAATTTTAAATTTAAAAACTTTATTTATTTAAAAATTAGGATTCAAACTACTTTTGAAACCAACTTAACTTGATTTAATCCTTGTTTAAATATCTATTTTTCATTTAAAAACCCAGTTTTAAAATTTTTATAAAACTTACAGGTTCTAAACCCTGTAACTAAAATACCCGAGATAAACAAAAATTTCTTTGAGCAAAACCCCAAATTTCTTCGAGTCCAGCACTCGAATCACTCGAGTGAAACTCGAGCAACAATCCCCCTTTTAAAGTGGTTACAAATAATTTAAAATTTTAAAACTTTATTTTATTTTAACTGAGATTCAAACTTCATTTGAATCCAAACTCATCTTTGATTTAAATACCTATTTTAAATATCTATTTCTCATTTTAAAACCCAGGTTTAAATTTTTTTTTTAAACCTTACAGGTTTTTAAAACCTGTTACTAACTTACCCAGGCCCCTGCATTTAACTTCGAGTCAAATTTGAACATACCCGAGTAAAACCCCCAACAACTCGAGTAAACACTCGAGTCCCATCTCCTGCCCAGAACGAAAAACCCCACTGCATCCACCAATGAACACCGTGCACATGTACGATACCGCTGGCCATCTCCGATCATCAGTGATGATCTTCCCACTCCCAAAATCACCCAAACATCCTAACTCGATCATAAGATCAAACTCTCCAACTCGAAAACAAATTTGAGTGTTCAAACAACAAGCACCAGAACCTGGAAACACAAGAACAAACAACCCCTGCAACCTGGCAACGACTCGTTCTCGTCGCACCAACCACCAGAAGATCGGCTACTCCGGCCACGACTTCGCTAACGCCCAACCTTCCACCACCCCAAAAGTCACTGCACTCGATCACCAACTTCGGTCGTGGCAGTCGATTCCTTAAACACAGCAAACTTAGGGTTCCAAACGAAAATCACCAGCCGCGATTTCCCTGATGAACTTCCCACCACTGCCATATTTTTCCGAGCATCTAGACTCACCCCTCCATCACCAGACGAGATCCCAAACTCTACCAACCCGAGGATCACCAGAGATCACTCCAACAAAGAAATTCCCACAAACCCGAACTGCTCTCAAACCTTTAATCGAAAAATTAAAATTTTTGCTTTAAAAATCATGTTATACCATACTAATTCAGATTTCATACCTGAATTCGCGAATTATGATAATAAATTTTTGACTGATGTCGACATTGCTTTGTATTTTCTTCATTTCCAGAGACAATACCATTTGTTTTAACTTAAACAATTTTCTAAACCTTGACTACTAACGAATCAAACAGATTTTGTTTAAATCGTATATCCTAACTTAGATTAGGTGATGAGATATTGATTTTTGAATGAATCTCGAGCTAAAAAAAATAGAGTGATAATAGAGAGGTTACAGAAGATAAACACATACACCTTTCACCTATATATATATACAGAAAATTCTTCAAACATTTATATTTCATACTAACACATATATTCCAGAACTGATCATACAATTAAAATAAATCCAAAGATTTAAAATGTGATGTTACTCACCTATAGAGAAGATGGCAGAACCTTTCTTGTTTAAAACCAGTTTTGAAGAATGAAGACAGGGATTGAAAACTGAAATCCTCTTGCCTTTGATTGTTGAAGTTGTTCAAGTTTTGTTAAAAAAAGAAAGCTTACTTTTTTTTCCTTGCTTTTCTGGTTTGCTAAGTTTTGAAAGATAATGAACAAAGAGCATTGCATATAAATACAAGCCAGAAAAGCTTGTACAGGAAGGTGTCATCAGGTATAGGCATTTAGTTTGTTCAGATTATATTTTTTCTTCTTCTTTGTCTTGTCAGGCAAGATTATATTTGGGTTGTAATGAGTTTATACATTTTGGCTGAAATGATATGTATACATCTCTAGTAGACCAAATGGTGTGCTAATATTAAATGCCACAAAGTACTTTATGTTTCAAACATATCTTATTTTGTATATATTAAGATATTTTCTCTTTTGTCTTATTTTCTTTGTCTTGCATATATTACTTATATAAAATTTCTCATGTCTTATTCCTTAGCTTATTCTAACATACAAAACTCCACAGGCCTATACATACTTCTTCTTTCTTTTATTCTTACCTGTATATGATTTTATACTTAAGTACAAAATGTTTTCCTTTGTCTAGCTTATTTATTTTGATGTTGATAAATTTTTCTTTTGCTTTGTCTTGCCTATTTAGTTCACAGATTACAAACATTTCAAGCCTGGTTTGTGTTTTACTTCATGTACTTAACATTTTATTATTGCTTTGTCTGGTTATACTTTATTTTATCTTGTTCTTAGCTTTGCATCAATTTATCTCTTTTTGGTTTTTAAACTTTAACTATTAAATACTTAATTTACTTACTATCTATTTTTACACTTATAATAATTTCATAGCTTCTCATGTTTATGTGTTTAAATAAATTTTGAAATAGCAATTTCTATCCATATTAATTGTAAAAGTATTACATTATTAATATTGTTCAAATATAACACATTATTAATTTAAAAATAATTTCCAAAAGAAATTTGTCTCTTTATTAATCAATTGCTTATTTTATCAAGCTATTTAAAAAGAACAAACAAACCTTTTTATTTAAATTTAAACTTAAGCTAAAATCAATTTTAAACAATTAAGTTTTTATCTTGAGTATTTTAAAGTCATATGGTTATTTATTTAATAGCTTAATATCAAATTAAATCCAATTTTTAATTTATCAAAAAAAAATATTGGAATAAGAAAACATGTCTATGTATATTAAATTTAAAACAAAGATTATCTATGTATAATATATACAGATATGTATACATTACAAATATAAAACAATTTATTAGCCTTTAAAGATAGATTATCAGTTTAAATATTTATTTTAAACAAGATTATTAAATTTAATTCAACTTTATTATTAACAATATTGTCAAATCAATTAAATTTTGACATAAATTATTAAATTGTTATTGTCAAACTTTCCGGGATATCACATTCCTTTCCCCTTAAAAGAATTTCATCCCCGAAATTTAAAACAAAGGTAATTTAATAATCTAATTACAGATTTAATTTTAAAACACAGGCAGATATCAATCATATGCTAGCAACCATAGCAACCAATTCATCCAATCTATAAATCTAAATGTCCAGATAAAATTCTAAATGGAATTTTCTCGAGTTTCCCCAAATATAAATATTGGGATACTCTCTTTACAGAATCCAAACAATCAATATTACTAAGCTACTAAGTTTCTACTCATCTGGATCTACAAAACAAATCAAAATATCAGTCCAAACTCAAGTCTGACTCAGCAACCAAAATTCCCTGAATTGCCGGTTCTACAATCAGAGATAGATCTTACACGTACTCCCTCAGAGATACGTGAAACACTCCGAATTCCAGTTATCCAAACTGACAATCCACTCCTGAAGACCAATTACTAATTCTGAGAAGAACAACAGAAAAAGATCCAAATATCTCGGAGCTAGCTTCCCAATCTTATCCAATCTTATAGTTCCTATTGATCGGAGAAAACCCCAACAACAAAGTCTCTAACTACGAATCTCCGTCTTTTATTCACAATATTCTATTGATGATCCTTGGCTGCCTACATCCTTCCTGATCAGCTCAACAGTTGCCGATGTCCTTAGAAACAAATGAACGAATGACAATCCAACAAAACGATCTTTCCAAGATTAACTTCAAAATCAGAAAACAACTCTATTCCAAATCAGAAAACAGATCTCACTTCTCCCATCTGAGAAAAAACAAAAACAAATGCACTCCCAATCTGGTCTTAAGATCCTGAAAATTTTCTGTAGAAACTCTTAATCCATAATACTGCAAATTTCAGTTGTTTCCACACCAAACAGCTGCTACCATGCTTCCACTGCGCTACTCTGATCAGAGCAGATGAAAATGTTAATGATGATCATGAACACTAGCTGGGCAACACATCTTAGAACTATGGTTCAACAGATCCTTAAAAGAAACTCAGAAGTTCCTCCAAAACTCTAGCTGCTTCACCAGACTCATTCTCAGTAACCATCCTACTACTGAGATGAACTATAGGTACCACTCCTGAAATCCAATCGATACCAAACTCAATCTCCAGACACAGACAAAATTCTAACTTCCTGAAAACATCCAGAACAATTCTAAACCCAAGAGAAACTCAACAATCGCAAGTCGCTTTTGCGATCAATCTAGTCCATTACCAAAGAAAAACTGTTTTCTCTTTACCAAACAGAACAGCCTACGCTTAATTAGCCAATCCATCAAAGAAATGAAATCACTCTGCTGCTCCTGAAATTTTTTCAAGAAAAACTGCCAAGACAGAAGATCTCCTTGATAGAACAAAGAACACTCCGAGCTGCATTGCTGACTCAGGTGTCAAAAACTTCCTATCCAAAGCTCTTCGAGAAACTCGGACCTCAAACCAACAGAAACATTCTACTGAACTCAGCCCCAACACCGAAGCAGATACACCTCCTTAACTGATTCCAAAGAAACATCTTCAGAGACTTCCATAGTCACCATGTCTCATCACACAACTACTACATCCTGAGGTTACAAGATATCATGACTTGCTTCTGCCCAACCGATAGGTCCACACTCTAGCTCATCCCAACTTACGCTTCAAAAATGAATTCCGAACCTTAACAGGTTTCCTTCAGAGATCGATGAAATTTTTATCACTACAAAGCTTACTCGAGACGGTATTAGGTCTACAGTCTCGACAAATATACTTCCAACCTCAAATATACAAACTCCATCCATTGGTAGTCGTGTTACACACACTACTACTCTATCTACCTTTATAACTTATATTGGATAACCCGGATAGGTAACCCAACAAATAGGTAGAAATAAATATAAATATATTTATATATTAAAATTACAAATACGCTCTCTCAAGATAGAAATCACTCAAGAGCCTAGGTATTCACTCAACCTAGCGCTCTGATACCAACTATGACGACCCGGGTTTCTGACCGTAGAAATCCGGTTTATCTTGAAGAAAGAAAGGGATGAGAAAATAGAAAAGATAGAGAAGAAAGAACAACAACAACAGAATCTCACAGCGGAATGGAATAAAATATAATAGATCACATAACTATTACATAATTTTCATATATCAGAGTTATACAGATCATACAACACATACTAGACAGTTATAAACACCTGTCTGGTTATACAACTCAATACACAAAACAACTCAAACAATACGACTCAGAGATACCAACACAGCGGAAATATATGTAAATCTACAGCGCTGAAGCCTCCTGCTCCATTGCTCCTCCAGAATTCGTCCCGACCAGCCTGAATCCCTTGGCTACCCGTAAAAATTTGGGTACCCGAGAGATTACGAAAAACAAAAATAAACTCTGGGTCAGACATGGGTCTGGTATGAGTAACAGGTTAAAGTTGCTTAACTTTGAAAACATTTTTGAAACAAAAAGTATCACGTAAGACTTCCCACGAATAAATATGATAAGTTTTTACCTTACGCTAACCAAATCATTTGATAGGAAATTCTGTGATATTATAATAGGTCTAGGGTTTTCAAGTAAATAGAAAATAGCCGAAATTGTTACATGATTAAATTCTAGCTACTAGCCACAAAAGTGGGTAATACAATCAAAACCGTTGGCACTTATTGGATTGTGGATTCCATACAATGGCAGGGCTACTGGGGTACCGCCCGTCACAGTACGTGGCCTAGATCAACGTACCGAGGATCAATCTCGACCCCCTGCAACACAAGGCCAGAACCATTCCTTACTGAACAGTCCCGAACGAGACATCCCCGACAGTTGGAGCTCACAACTGTCCACACAGCCGAATAAAAAGGGACATCTAGACAGGGGAAAATCTTGTCCTGCTTAGGCATGACCCACCTAACCTTGCTGCACCTCCCCTGTTTTAGCCATTCCCAGTTGATGAGGCTTGAGGCTATGATTACCTTTAGAGAACACATTTCTTAGAATGCTCACCGCCCACCTGACGATGTTTTGAAAGCATTCATTCCATACAAGTTCGTTCCGGGTTCGAACGAAACCGAAGGCATCATCTCGTTACACCCATTTTGGAATCACCCTCAGAGTTAACGACGATAACCCTTGCATTCTGAATCTTCATCTACACTTCAGATTCACGACCTAACGTTAATTTGGATTGATGTGGTTTTCGGACTTCCAAATATGGAAAACCCGATCCCGGTCTCATCGAAATCCAAAACGTGTCTTTTAAGGCCAAGTTGTTTAAAAGTTTAAAACAATTCAGTTCAATTTATCCATATACACACAGATAGATAATTCACAATATCATAATAGATAATCACTTCATCATCATGAACAGATAATCTATATTATCACTACAACAGATAATAAATATCATCATACCTAAATCAAGCATCCATATTACATAGCATAAATATCACATATCCGAGATCTCAAATCATTCAAGGTAAATGATATCATCCATCCATACATAAGCAATCATATAAGCTATAATTAATTTAAAATGAATTAAATTAATTACTTCACCATTTTTAAATCTTGCTTAATCAATTATCAATCAGTTAATAAATCATTCACTAATTATTCGTTTCAATTAATACTTGATTAATTAACATTTAATTATATACAAATAATCATTCTTAAATTATTTTCACAAATTAATTATCTTATCCAAATATAGAAATTAACCTTAAATTACAAACATTACATTACTTCTTAATTACATTAATTAGTTACTCTTTAATTTCTTATTATTGATTAATTAATCTAAATTTATCATCCCATCATTAATTATATCAATCAATGATTTCTAATTACATTTTAATTAATTCCCTGTTTTAAATTAATTGCCTTAAGTAATTATTCATTAATTAAACCACATTTATTAATCACCTCTGATTAATATCATTTAGTAATTAACTATCTTTAAGTACTCCATCAAATAAATTAATTACTCCTTAATTAATTTTCTGTAATTAATCCCCTGATTAATCATACAAAATAATTATACTCAAATTGCTTTCACTATTAATCATTCTTGGTAATTACATCCAGTAATTATCATTAATTACTTCCCTAAGTAATTATACTTATCTCATCATCATATGATTATTTAAATTAATTAAACTTAATTAATTAACCTAAACAATTTCATATGAAACTGAATTAATTACAATGAGTAATTAATTCCTTAATTACTTCCATTACTTGACAATTCACAATTGCTTATTTTAAATAATAATTTAATTAGTTATTAAAATTAATCCCATTAATTGATTATTTCATAATCTTAGTTAATGACCTTCATTAACTATTTACAATTCTTTAATTACTTTTCCTAAAGTAACTAACTAAAATTTATTATCTATCACATTTTTATTAATCTCAATAACTCATTAATTATTCCTCACTTAATTCATTAATTGATTGCGAATCATTAATTTAAAAATTAAACCTTATTAAATCAATGATTTCCTAACTACCAATTGATTTACCTTAAATTAATTAACTAATATCTCTTTTAAATAAATTTAAACTCTTAATTTCTAAGTTAATTAATTCTAGTCGTTAATTATCCATTTAGTTAACTTAATAATTTCAATTCCCTAAGTCTTTAAAACCTTTTTCTATTTAATGATCAATTTATCATGAATAAGGTATTTAAAACAATTTAATTTAAATTTACTTTTGAATTTCATTTTAAATTTAAGATTTAAAATGAAATCAAATTAATCTTAACAATTCCAAACTCCTTTTTATTTTACAACTTAAAGAGTAATTATCTTAAAATAGAAGATTAAAAGAATTTAAACACGGTTTCATTTTGAATTCAAAACAAATTTAAAAATTCTCTTTATCATTCAAATTTGTTTAAAACAATTTTAAATTTAAAAACTTTATTTATTTAAAAACTGGGATTCAAACTACTTTTGAAACCAACTTAACTTGATTTAATCCTTGTTTAAATATCTATTTTTCATTTAAAAACCCAGTTTGAAAAATTTTATAAAACTTACAGGTTCTAAACCCTGTAACTAAAATACCCGAGATAAACAAAAACTTCTTCGAGCAAAACCCCAAATTTCTTCGAGTCCAGCACTCGAATCACTCGAATGAAACTCGAGCAACAATCCCCCTTTTAAAGTGGTTACAAATAATTTAAAATTTTAAAACTTTATTTTATTTTAACTAAGATTCAAACTTCATTTGAATCCAAACTCATCTTTGATTTAAATACCTATTTTAAATATCTATTTCTCATTTTAAAACCCATGTTTAAATTTTTTTTTAAACCTTACAGGTTTTTAAAACCTGTTACTAACTTACCCAGGCCCCTGCATTTAACTTCGAGTCAAATTTGAACATACCCGAGTAAAACCCCCAACAACTCAAGTAAACACTCGAGTCCCATCTCCTGCCCAGAACGAAAAACCCCACTGCATCCACCAATGAACACCGTGCACATGTACGATACCGCTGGCCATCTTCGATCATCAGTGATGATCTTCCCACTCCCAAAATCACCCAAACACCCTAACTCGATCATAAGATCAAACTCTCCAACTCGAAAACAAATTTGAGTGTTCAAACAACAAGCACCAGAACCTGGAAACACAAGAACAAACAACCCCTGCAACCTGGCAACGAATCGTTCTCGCCGCACCAACCACCAGAAGATCGGCTACTCCGGCCACGACTTCGCTAACGCTCAACCTTCCACCACTCCAAAAGTCACTGCACTCGATCACCAACTTCGGCCGTGGCGATCGATTCCTTAAACACAGCAAACTTAGGGTTCCAAACGAAAATCACCAGCCGTGATTTCCCTGATGAACTTCCCACCACTGCCATATTTTTTCGAGCATCTACACTCACCCCTCCATCACCAGACGAGATCCCAAACTCTACCAACCCGAGGATCACCAGAGATCACTCCAACAAAGAAATTCCCACAAACTCGAACTGCTCTCAAACCTTTAATTGAAAAATTAAAATTTTTGCTTTAAAAATCATGTTATACCATACTATTTCAGATTTCATACCTGAATTCGCGAATTATGATAATAAATTTTTGACTGATGTCGACATTGCTTTGTATTTTCTTCATTTCCAGAGACAATACCATTTGTTTTAACTTAAACAATTTTCTAAACCTTAACTACTAACGAATCAAACAGATTTTGTTTAAATCTTATATCCTAACTTAGATTAGGTGATGAGTGTTGGACGACGGATTTTCTATCGGTTTAGAAACCCGTCGAACGAATTTAAATAAAAATAACCGCAAGCGCACGATGTACGAATGTAGCACGCGGCGAATACGGGTCGATCCGCAGGGAATTGATGATTTTAAAATTCTATTCAATCAAATTATACCAAAGTCGAAGAGGATTTGTTAACTAGAAATGAAGAAAAACAAGCAAAAGAAAATTGATAAAAATATGTGTGTTAAGACAATTTAGAGGCAATTTCCACTCTCTAGATCACATAAATCAACAAAATGAAGTTATGATCTCTCTTTTCTTGTCATTAGTGAATTAGTTGATGTGCTTATCATAAGTATGGTATATTTGTGCTATTAACTAGCTTAATATAAACCATCAAACTATAACACAACCACTAATACACTTTTAACTCTCATGAAATATGACAACAAAGTTGAAAGAAAAATCTATTTTAAGCATAGCCTATTAACTATTGTTTAGAAATATAGGCTATCAAATTTCAATTTCAACATTTACTTCTTTGCCATAATCATATTTAGATGAAGAGGCAATTTGTTTTATGTTTGTTTAAGCATAGTCTATTTGGTATGAACAACATAGACTATCAAATTCAAAGCTAAACAACATCATTAAACCACTTCAAGTGTTTCCATTAAAGCACAAAAAGAGAGTATAAACATCAAAATATTGCATCTACATACTAGAGAGCTTCATTACCCCTAAATTGTAGGGATTAAGCTCTCATATTTGTTATCATATGAACAAATGTAGCTTGCAACATGAGAGAAAAAGAAAAGGAAAAGAGAGCAAAGTGAAATGGAAAACTATTCTAATTGCATAAAGGAAAATCTACACTACTTGCATAAAAGGAAATGAAAATGTAATTAAAAAGGAACAATAATTAACATTGCATAAAAGAAAAGAATTACATAAGAGAAGAACTGGCTAAGTAGCCATGGAAAGAAAGAGAGCTTTGATTTATTTTCTAAACTAAAACTAACTACTAAGAGGAAGATATACATGAAACATAAGGGGTATTTATACAAGTGTTAAAACCCTAATTCATTTTTTTGGGGAATGCCCAAAATGCCCCTTAGGAAGTGTGGAGACCAAGTTATCATTAACATGTCTTAATCCCCCATTAAGTGTACATGAAGCCATTAACTCCAAAAGCATGTGCATTAGCCTTTAATTTGTACATTAAGGTAGGTGGGTAGGTGGGTCCTCCATGTTCTTCACTTTGAATTATTTCCATCTTCATTCCTTTGTATTAATTTTGTGCATGCATATCTTCATGAAACCACTTCTATTTGAGAGAAAATTCCTACAAAAATATATACAAATTTTCAATTAATTTTTCTCAAAGAAATATATGCACACAAATGACCGTTTTGCCCATATATGAAGATGAATACGTGACAATTTGGAATAATTGGAATTTTTGGTTTAAACAAGTTAAAATACCCGATATGATCATTTATTTAATTCAAATAGATTAAATATGGTGGTAAAAATATGCATATTTACGTGCACATCAATGAGATATTGATTTTTGAATGAATCTCGAGCTAAAAAAAAAAGAGTGATAACAGAGAGGTTACAGAAGATAAACACATAAACCTTTCACCTATATATATATATATATATATGTATGTATACAGAAAATTCTTCAAACATTTATATTTCATACTAATACACATATATTCCAGAACTGATCATACAATTAAAATAAAACCAAAGCTTTAAAATGTGATGTTACTCACCTATAGAGAAGATGACAGAATCTTTCTTGTTTGAAACCAGTTTTGAAGAATGAAGACAGGGATTGAAAACTGAAATCCTCTTGCCTTTGATTGTTGAAGTTGTTCAAGTTTTGTTAAAAAAAGAAAGCTTGCTTCTTCTTTTTTTCCTTGCTTTTCTGGTTTGCTAAGTTTTGAAAGATAATGAACAAAGAGCATTGCATATAAATACAAGCCAGACAAGCTTGTACAGGAAGGTGTCATCTGGTATAGGCATTTAGTTTGTTTCGATTTTTTTTTTTCCTTCTTTGTCTTGTCAGGCAAGATTATATTTGGGCTGTAATGAGTTTATACATTTCGGCTGAAATGATATCTATACATCTCTAGTAGACCAAATGGTGTGCTAATATTAAATGCCACAAAGTACTTTATGTTTCAAACATACCTTTATTTGTATGTATTAAGATATTTTCTCTTTTGTCTTATTTTCTTTGTCTTGCATATATTACTTATATAAAATTTTCTCCTGTCTTATTCCTTAGCTTATTCTAACATACAAAACTCCACAGGCCTATACATACTTCTTCTTTCTTTTATTCTTACCTGTATATGCTTTTATACTTAAGTACAAAATGTTTTCCTTTGTCTAGTTTATTTATTTTGATGTTGATAAATTTTTCTTTTGCTTTGTCTTGCCTATTTAGTTCATAGATTACAAACGTTTCAAGCCTGGTTTGTGTTTTACTTCATGTACTTAACATTTTTATTATTGCTTTGTCTGGTTATACTTTATTTTATCTTGTTCTTAGCTTTGCATCAATTTATTTCTTTTTGGTTTTTAAACTTTAAATATTAAATACTTAATTTACTTCCTATCTATTTTTACACTTATAATAATTTCATAGCTTCTCATGTTTATGAGTTTAAATAAATTTTGAAATAGAAATTTCTATCCATATTAAAAATCCGTTTGTAAAAATATTACATTATTAATATTGTTCAAATATAACCCATTATTAGTTTAAAAATAATTTCCAAAAGAAAGTTGTCTCTTCATTAATCAATTGCTTATTTTATCAAGCTATTTAAAAAGAACAAACAAACCTTTTTATTTAAATTTAAACTTAAGCTAAAATCAATTTTAAACAATTAAGTTTTTATATTGAGTATTTTAAAGTCATATGGTTATTTATTTAATAGCTTGATATCAAATTAAATCCAATTTTTAATTTATCAAAAAAAATATTGGAAATAAGAAAACATGCCTATGTATATTAAATTTAAAACAAAGATTGTCTATTTATAATATATACAGATATGTATACATTACAAATCTAAAACAATTTATTAGCCTTTAAAGATAGATTATCAATTTAAATATTTATTTTAAAGAAGATTATTAAATTTAATTCAACTTTATTATTAACAATATTGTCAAATCAATTAAATTTTGACATAAATTATTAAATTGTTATTGTCAAAATTTCCGGGATATCACAGCCTCTATCAATAACTTTATTATTTTAGGGTTCTTCCCGAACGTATTGGTATCTTTAATAACTTCACTAATGTCCTAGTTTTTATGGGTTGGTTAGGAACCTATTGACTTCTGTCAATAACTTTATTCGGATATAGTTTTCATGGGTTCACTACTGTAATAACCCATAATTTTGCTACCTCAAAGATGAGAAATTTTGTTTATTTTTAAATTTAAAAGAATTTTAAAAATTAAATAAATATGTTATATATAATAAATAATAATAGAGAAATTATTTATTCTTCTAATTACTAATTAATAGTATAAACTTCAATTTTAGAACAAATTAGCAAAAGTTAAGCTTTGTTAAAAATTAATAAGGGCTTAAATAAATAGGTTTAAATATTTATTTACAAAGATAAATCTTATTAAAAACATCTAATGAAGATAATAAAAGTATACTAAGATATTTAAAAGTATATTAATAATCGTTTAACAAAAATAACCAAATTTTGTCACATTTTGACAATTTTACGTACACTGTAAAATTAGAGATTTTGATATTATTTAAATATGATTTTAAGATATAAAGATACATCTTTTAATTTATTTACAAGAAGAAAAACATTCATTTTAAATTTGATTTACATAAAAGAATGGTTTAGCTAAAAGTCAAAATATGACCGTAAAGCATTTTGTCGAAAATCAACTTTTTGTTAATTAAAATTTGTCACAACTTTGTTGCACCTTTATTTTCTTATATACATATGTTCAAATAGTATAAATATAATGTACTTCACTAATCAATTTTACTTTTACTAAACAAGTTTAGAAACAATTAGCAAAAGTAAACACAAAAGGACAAAACATGTCACATCAAATCCAACCAAATCTTTACTTTTTTTACTTAAAAGTTAAGTGATTAAGACATAAAGTGATGAAGTGATAAGGTGATGGTATGTGTTGAAAAAGTAAGATAAAGTAAGGATATTTTGGTAATTTTTTAAAGAGTTAGTTTTGTAATTCACCACTCCTTACTTTTTCTATAAATACCCATCCATTCTTCTCATTTTTCACACTTCTCATTCTTCCTCTTCTTCTTTTAAGCTATTTTAATGGATTCTCTCTTTAAGATAGGTAGGAGGGTTAAAAATAATGGAGTGCTTAAGCACTAATCCACTTGTTACTCTTTAACCTCTTCTTAATTCACTTCTTCTCTTCCTAAAATGGCCTTAGGCTGTGAGTTTAGGAGTTGATAGGGGGAGGACACGAGTATATGGAAGGGGAAGGCTATGGCCAGGAGCAAGAAGGGATGTGGAGTGATGGCCGAGCACTTGAAAAAGGTGAAAGAATGTTTAGGTGGTGGTTTACTGAAGCGTTGAATTAAATGAATGTTGGTTGCAAGTTAATCGATTTGGTTAAAGGTGAGAAAATTCTCATCGCTTTTAAATGATCATATTTTGATTTTGTTATAATCATCTTATTACACATATGCAAGTATACACCCATTTGAAATGTTATTATGGGTGTTTGGATATGTTCGTATTATATTTGAATAGTTGCAAGTGCTTATGGTTGTGATTAATTATCATATTAGTTGTGTATGGACCATAATTATGTTAGTGATAAATGTTGAACTTGGTTATGCTCATTTTGACTTCGTGATCTCTTTGTTAAATAAGACCCTACTTTCGTGATATGAGATACTTTGGAAAAATAAGTCTCTTTTCAATTGGAATTGAAATTAAAGTAAAAATAAAAGAGAATTTGAAACTTGAAGTGAAATGGGATTAAAAAGGATTGTTAAATTGAAATTGAGATGAATAGTGAAATAGAAATTGAAATCGATTCTGAAAACTGAATTTGAGATTAAGGTTGATTTGAGTTCAAATTAAATTAGATTTGAAATCAAAGTTTTAATTAAGTTTAATTTGAAGTTAATTGAAAATTGAATTGAAAATTTAATATTAAAATAATAGAAATATAATAATATTATAATATGGAAATATTGAAAATTAATTTTAAAAGCTTTAAAAGGGGAAAATATTGAATTAAAATGATTTGTAATGATTTTATAAGTTTCAAAATTCAATTTGAATATATTATTTCAAATATTGGAAAATAAGTTAAAACTAAGTGCGTCGCGCAACAGTAATTCGCGATTTCGTACCGAAAAATTCAAATAAATATGTAGAATGGAATATAGCTCGAAATTCTTCAATATGTGAAAATTTCGGACTACTATATCCATATGTTCTAAACGAAGAAAGAAAATAAAAATTTTGTTGAGTGGATTTTGAATTATGTCCAAACCAATTTTATAGAAAAATCGCGCTAATGAAGTTAAGTGACCATAACGGGAAATCAGTTTAAACGGACGTTTTTAATTATGGAAAAATATGAAATAAATTTTATAAATCTATTTAAATAGTTTAAAAGAGATTTGAAATGGAAAATATGAATTTTCAAATATTAAAAAGTTATTTAAATCAAATAAGCTTATATAGCACTTTCCGCGGCACTTTTATGCTGCGAATTATAATTTTCTGAATATGAGCTGAAACGTGACAATTTTTCTTGGAATCAATTTTGAATGATTTTAAAAGGAAAACTAAGTGTGTAGAAGATAATTTAGAATATTTAAAATCAATTCCAAAATAAAATTGATAACCGAGTATGCGTAAACGACTAGTACATTTGTCCCGTTTGTGAGATCTGGGAAGATAAAATAAGGTGTTTAGCTAAGGTTAGGGATGAAGAAAATAGTGCCCTGAACCTACCTGGCCTATGTTTTATTTTCTTAGGCGAAGGGTGGAACAGATCGAAAGGAAAGCCGGGATGCTCTAAAAAGATTATGTTAAGTTTTTGAAATAAAAGAAGATTGGTATTAACCAAAATTCAAGCAATCTCCAAAATGAACAAATTACGACTTTGATTGCATAGAGATAATCTTCTTATACTTGGTATTAAAATCCGAAGAGGGAACTCATCCTATTCGTGGAATTTAAAAGGTGATTTCACCGTTATTCCATCCATAGCACTTGTTGAATATGGAAATTGATGTTGAATAAAATTAGTATGATTTCTATGATCCTATTTATTCTAAAATGTCTGCTAAGATTGATTTAGGGTTTTAAACAATATCTTAAATAACATTTTTTTTAACCCGCCTAAAAGTTAAGAAATTTGAATCGAGAGTTAAATGAGGAAATTTGAGATATTATCCAAAGCTAAAGAATGAATTACATAGAATAATTCCAAGTCAAAAGAAAGATATTTCAAAATCATCCGAAAAGAATTAAAGTGAAAAGATACTTAATGATCTATTTATACTCATTTCACTTTTTATCAATGATTGGCTTCATAGGAACCATGGTCGGATTTGCTTGATTATGTTCAGCATGATAGGAGGTTCTCGCTTTGTAAATAATGAGGAAGCTTAGACTCTTTTCCCTATATGTCCCTAGTGTGAAAGGGTTGGTTGATAGCCGAGATGCTTGTCGTAAAAGAAGATTCAAGGTGCCACATGCAGTCACCTCCATGTTGAAAAGCAGGAGTGCCCCCATGTTGAAAAGCAGAGGGGTAGTGGGATGGTTGAAAAACCTACCAGGGTGGGTCTGAAAAACCCATTCATTACATTTGGTATCAGAGCTTTTAGTTGAGCGAACACCGAAGCCTGATAGGGTCTCATCAGAGATAGGATTAGTAATATCCTAGGATGAGTAACTCATTAGAGATAGGGTAAGTGACACCTTAGAATGAGTTTTGACAGTATTATATATGAGCATGTATTTGTTAATTTTATAAAAATGATTTTGTTTTAGCGAAGTTGGTTAATGAAATAATTTTACCTTGGGTTTATATTAAAGGGGATATTATTATTTCTGGATTAAAAATTAATGATAGGTTGTAAGTTTGCATAGTAAAACTAAAATATGAATATCTTGTGATTAGAATTGCACAATTTGACTACAAGATATTCCATATAGAATCAATTAGTTGGAAGCTAGAATTTAGAATTTTAATCATATACCCTTAGATATTTAATATTAAGATGATTAAGTGATTATCATAATGGATGGATTTAAAAGCTCGGTACAAATATCTTATGAAGTAAAATTCACGATTTGACTGTAAGATAATTGATGATAATATTGAAGCTAGAAGTTGTAATTAAAGAAAGTAAAAAAGAAAATGCACACTTAGAGAAATTCTTATCAATAAAGTATATCAAAAAAAGATATGCCTAAATTGAGACGTTGGGAAAATATAATATGAAAGGTAAAGTTCTATAACTTATAAGAAGATAAGATAATTTGTAATTTAGAAACTTTAATTAAGTTAAATTTTAGGAAAAGAGATTTTAGAAATACCATCCTAATAACTTGAATTAGTGATACATTTAGGGTAACATTTGTAATTCAAAATGAAGCAAGATTAGAAATGGATAGTTTTAAATAATATGGTTAGTAGGTTGATTGTTGGATAAAAATGTTTAACTAACAAATATCATATGAATTACATTTCACAATTTGACTATAAGGTATTTGATGGATTTAAGGTTAAGAAATTTGATTTAAAAAAAGGATTGGTAAATAAGTTATGTTGATGATTATAAGATTAGTAAGAAAAAGATGTACACTTAGTAAAGTTGTCTTATTAATATATGGATAAGATAAATAATGTTAGCTAAATTAAGACCTTAAATAAATAAAGATTAAGTTTTTTAACTTATTAATTTGAGATAATAGTGGAATTACATATTAGTTAAACATCCTAATTGGATTAATAACGGTTTGAAGTTTGGAGATATGTATATATACTCTTAGGAAGTAAAGGTATATTATACAAGTTTAAGTCATATTTGCATGCTTAAGTAATAATGGATTTAGTAGAAAGTAAATGGTTGTGAAATAAACTTGGATTAATAGGAATTTTGAAAAATATATTAGGTGAAAATGAATGTGAATAAGTACAACGTAGATCATTTTGGCACACAAAATTTTGATCTAAGATTTGAGTATAGAACTTTGAGGTGTTTATACCAATCCGGAAAAGGATTTATCGTCCGATTCTTAATGACGAACATTGATAAAAGTTTATGGCTGCTAAAGTTTTCTATCATAGTTGAGAGCTATGTAAGGAAGGCAAAAGTTTGTGATCAAGAAGTCTGATCAAAGTCCGCACTAGAAAATCGAGGGATCGATACTAGTTCGGAAGTAAAATTGTGGATTGGAATAATAAATCGAATCAAGTATCACATATAGTATAATGTTTTGGGTCCGTCCACATAGTGATTGGATAGTTATCTTAAATAGTAGACACTAAGATATAGGGGTTGGACTGATGTTTTGGTATGTGTGTGTATATATAGACCTCATGTATAATACATGCTCAGGTTAGGGAATGAGTTATGTGGATGTATTCATTTATGTTGATGTAGTATTAGTTTTGTTTTTTTTGGATGTATAGTCTTTTTTAGTTATTATATATATTATCTTAAGTGTGTAGTATGCACTAGGATGTGTATGATAGAAGTCTGACTTGATGTATGTGTATATAACCTTAAGTACATTATAAGTACTCAGGTTAGTGTGGAAATCTATGTGTGTTTGGCATCATTTGTTTTAGTATTGTTATGATATTATGATATTGACCTTCTTATTTTTCTATCATCAGTATAGATAATTCAAAATGTTTGAGGATACGAAGAAGAGATAGATTCCTTTATCTAACTTTCATTTCGCGAACCAAATGCTTTTAAGTAGGGGAGAATGTAACGACCTGTAATTTCGCTATTTCAAAAATGAGAGATTTTTCTTATTTTAAATTTAAAATAATTTTAAAACTTAAATAAATATGTTATATATAATAAATAATAATATGGAAATTATTTATTTTTATAATTACTAATTAAAATGTATAAACTTGAATTTTAGAACAAATCAGCAAAAGTTAAGTTTTGTTAAACATAAATAAAGGCTTCAATAAAGAGTTTAAATATTTATTTAAAAAGTTAAATCACATTAAAAACATCTAATAAAGATAATAAAAGTATATTAAAATATTTAAAAGTATATTAATAATCGTTTTACAAAAATAATCAAATTTTGTCGCATTTTGTTAGTTTGACATATACCGTAAAATTAGAGATTTTGATATTATTGAAATATGATTTTAATACATAAAGAAACATGTTTTCATTTATTTAAAAGAAGGAAAAAGTTCATTTTATATTTGGTTTACATAAATGAATGATTTAACTAAAACGTCAAAATGTGACCGTAAAACGTTTATCGAAAATCAATGTTTTGTCCATCAAAAGTTGTCGCAACGTTGTTGCACCTTTTTTTTTAAATATGAACACATATTCAAATAGTATAATTATTATTTAATTCACTAATCAAGTTCACTTTTACTAAACAAGTTTAGAAACAATTAGCAAAAGTAAACACACAAGGACAAAACATGTCACATCAAATCCATCCAAATCTTTACTTTTCTTTACTTAAATATTCAATGATTAAGACATAAAGTGATGATGTGAAAATGTGATGGTAAGTGTTTAAAAAGTTATATAAAGTAAGGATATTTTGGTATTTTTGTAAAGGGTTAATTTTGTAATTCAGCACTCCGTACTTTTTCGATTAATACCCATCCATTCTTCTCATTTTTCACATTTCTCATTCTTATTCTTCTTCCTTTAAGCTATTTTAATGGCTTTCCTCTTTAAGAGAAGTAGGAGGGTTAAAAATAGTGGAGTGCTTAAGAACTAATCCACTTGTTACTCTCTAATCTCTTCTTAATTCACTTCTTCTCTTCTTAAAAATGGCCTTAGGCCGTGAGTTTGGGAGTTCATAAGGGGAGGGCATGAGAAATATGGAAGGGGAAGGCTATGGCCAAGAGCAAGAAGAGATGTGGGGTGGCGGCCGAGCACTTGAAATAGGTGAAAGAATGTTCAGGTTGTGATTTAGTGAAGCATTGAATTAAATGAATTTTGGTAGAAAATTAATCAATTTGGTTAAAGGTGAGAAAATTCTCATCACTTTTAAAAGACCGTATTTTGATTTTGTTATGATCATCTTATTACATATGCAAGTACGGACCCCTTTGAAATGTTGTTATGGATGTTTGGATATGTTCGTGTTATGTTTGAATAGTTGCAAGTGTTTATGATTGTGATTATTTATCATATTAGTTATGTATGGACCATAATTATGTTAGTGATAAAAGTTAAATTTGGTTAAGCTCATTTTGATTAAGTGAACTCTTTGTTAAAAAAGACCCTATTTTGGTGATATGAGATACTTGAAAAATAAGTCTATTTTCAATTGGAACTGAAATTAAAGTAAAATAAAAAAAGAGTCCAAATTTATTTACAATCTATTGTTTTGAATTATTCAAGTTTGATTTATTGTCGAATTTGAATGGTACAAAATAGTGGGTCGTTACATTGAAATTTGAAGTAAAACGGGATTAAAAAGGATAATTAAATTTAAATTGAGATGAATAGTGAAATTGAAATTGAAATCGATTTTGAAAATTGAATTTGAGATTAAGTTTGAATTCTAGTTTAAATTAAAATTAGGGTTGAAATCTAAGTTTTAATTGGGTTTAATTTGAATTTAGAATTGAAATTGAATTGAAATTAGAATTTAAAATTAAATATTAAAATAATTGGAATATAATAAAATCATAATATGGTAATAGTGAAAATTCATTTTAAAGCTTTAAAAGGTGAAAATATTGAATTAAAATGATTTGTAATGATTTAATAGTGTTAAAATTCAATTCGAATAATTATTTCAAATATTGAAAAATAAGTTAAAAGTAGGTGCATCGCGCAACAGTAGTTCGCGATTTCGCGTCGAAAAGTTCACATAAATGTGTAGAGTGGAATATAGCTTAGAATTCTTTGAGATAAAAAAATTCCGGACTATTATATCCATATCTTCTAAACGAAGAAAGGAAATCAAAATTTTGTTGAGTAGATTTCGAATTAAGTCCAAATCAATTTTTTAGAAAAATCGCGCTAGTGCAGTTAAGTGACCATAACGGAAAATCAGTTTAAATAGACGTTTTTAATTATGGAAAAAAGTGGAATAAATTTGATAAATCTATTTAAATAGTTTAAAAGATATTTTTGGAAAATATGAATTTTCAAATATTAAAAAGTTGTTTAAATCAAATAAGCTTATATAGCACTTTCCAAAGCACTTTTATGCAGCGAATTCTATAACTTTTCGAATATGAGTTTAGATGTGATGATTTTTCCTAAAATCAATTGTGAATGTTTTTAAAAGGAAAATTAAGTGTTTAAAAGATAATTTGGAATATTTAAAATCAATTCCAAAATAAAGTTGATAACTAAGTATGTGGAAACGGCTAGTACATTTGTCCCGTCTGTGAGATCCAGGATGATAAAACAAGGTGTTTAACTAAGGTCAGAAATGGAGAAACCAATGCCCTGAACTTACCTGGCCTTTGTTTTCTTTTCATAGGAGAGGGGTGGAACAGATTGAATGGAAAGCCTGGATGCTCTAAAAAGATTATATTAAGTTTTTGAAATAAAAGAAGATTGGTATTATCCAAAATTTAAGCAATCTCCAAAATGAACAAATTATGACTTAGATAGAATGCATAGAGATATTCTTCTTATACTTGGTATTAAAATCCAAAGAGGGAACTCATCCTATTCATGGAATTTAAAAGGTGATTTCATCGTTATACCGCCCATAGCACTTGTTGAATACGAAAATTGATGTTAAGTAAAATTTGAATGATTTCTTTGATCCTATTTACTCAAAAATGTTTACTAAGATTGATTTTAGGGTTTATCATAAACAATGTCATAAATAACATTGTTTTTGACATGCTAAAAGTGAAGGAATTTGGATCGAGAGTTAAGGGAGAAAATTTGAAATATTATCCAAAGCAAAAGAATGAATTACTTAGAATTATACCAAGTCAAAAGAGAGAGATTTCGAAATCCTCAGAAAAGAATTAAAGTGAAAAGAGATTTAATGATCTATGTATACTCATATTCATTTTTTATCGATGATTGGCTTCGAAGGAACCAAGATCGAATATTTTTGATTATGTTCAGCACGATAGGGGGTTCTTGTTTTATGAACAATGACGAATCTTAGACTCTTACCCCTACATGTCCCTAGTGTGAAAGGGTTGGTTGATAGTGGAGAGGCTTGCCGTAAAAGCAGATCCGAGGTACCACATGTAGTCACCTCCATGTTGTAAAGCAGGAGCGCCCCTATGTTGAAAAGCAGAAGGGCAGCGAGATGGTTGAAAAGCCTACCGAGGCGGGTCCAAAAAACCCGTTCGTTACATTTGGTATCAGAGCTTTTGGTTGAGCGAACACCGAAGCTTGATAGAGGTAGCTCTCATCAAAGATAGGATTACTAATATCCTAGGATGAGTAACGCATTAGAGATAGGGTAAGTGACACCCTAGGATTAGTTTTGCAAGTGTTATATATGAGCGCATATTTGTTAATTTTACAAAAATGGTTTGGTTTTAAAGAAGTTGGTAAATGAAATAATTTTACCTTGGGTTTATATTAAAGGGGATATTATTATTTTTGGGTTAGAAATTAAGGATTGGTTGTAATTTGGAATAGTAAAACTAAAATATGAATATCTTGTGATTAGAATTACACAATTTGACTATAAGATATTCCATATAGAATCAATTAGTTGAAAGTTGGAATTTAGGACTTTAATCATATACCTTAAGATATTTAGTATTAAGATGATTAACTGATTATCATAATGGATGGATTTAAAAGCTAAGTACAAATATCTTGTGAAGTAAAATTCACGATTTGACTATAAGATATTTGATGATAATATTAAAGCTAGAAGGTGATTAAAGAAAGTAAAGAGGTAATGCACACTTAGAGAAATTCTTATCAATGAAATATATTAAAAAAAAAGATATGCCTAAATTGAGATTTGGGAAAATATAACATGAAATGTAAGTTCTATAAGTTATAAGTAGATAAGATAATTTGAAATTTAGAAACTTCGATTAAGTTAAAATCAAAGTGAAATTTAGGAATAAGAGATACAAGAAATACCATCTTAATATAAAACTATGAATTAGTGATACATTTAGGGTAACATTTGTAATTTAGAATGAAGTAAGATTAGAAGTGGATAGTTTTGAATAATATGGTGGTAGGTTGATTGTTGGATAAAAATGTTTAAGAAATACCATGTGAATTAAGTTTCACAATATGACTATAAGGTATTTGATGGATTTAAGGTTAAGAAATTTGATTTTAAACAAATTGATAGGTAAATAAGTTATGTTGATAATTATAAGATTAGTAAGAGAAAGATGTACACTTAGTAAAGTTGTCTTATTATTATATGGATAAGATAAATAATATTACCTAAATTAAGACCTTAGATAAATACATATTAAGTTTTATAACTTATTAATTTTAGATAATAGTGGAATTTCATATTATTTAAACAACCTAATTGAATTAATAACGGTTTAAAGTTTGGGGATATGTATATATACTCTTAGGATGTAAAGGTATATTATACAAGTTTAAGTCATATTTGCATGCTTAAGTAACAACGGATTCAGTAAAAAGTAATTGGTTGTGAAATAAACTTGGATTAATAGGAATTTTGAAAAAAAATTTATGTAAAAATGAATGTAAATAAGTATATAAGTTAAACGTAGATCATTTTGGCACATAAAATTTTGATCCTAGATTTGAGTAGAGAACTTTAAGGTGTTTACATCAATCCGAGAAAGGATTTATCATTCTATTCTTGACGAAGAAGATTAATAAGAGTTTATGGTTGCTCAAATTTTCTATCATAGTTGAGAGCTATGCTAGGAAGGCAAAGGTTTGTGATTAAGAAGTTTGATCAAAGTCCGCACTAGAAAATCGAGGGAACGATACTAGTTTAGAAGTAAAATTATGGATTTGAATAATAGATTGAATCAAATATCACATATAGTATGATGTTTTGGGTCTGCCTACATAGTGATTGGATAGTTATCTTAAATACTAAGATATAGGGGTTGGACTGATATTTTGGTATGTGTGTGTGTCTATATACATACATAGACCTCAGGTATAGTTATGCTCAAGTCAGGGAATGAGTTATGTGGATGTATTTATTTATGTTGATATAGTATTAGTTCGATCGTATTTTGATGTATAGTCTTGTTTGGTCGTTGTATGTATTGTCTTAAGTGTGCAGTATTCATTAGGATGGGTACGATAGAAGTCTGACTTGATGTATGTGATATAACATTAAGTATGTTATAAGTACTCAGGTTAGTCTAGGAAATCTTTGTGTGTTTGGCATTATTTGTTTTAATGTTTTTATGTTATCGACTTTCTTCTTTTTCTATCATTAGTATAGATAAGTCAAAATGTTTGAGGATACGAGTATGAGATAGATTCCATTATCTAACTTTCATTTCGAGGACGAAATGCTTTTAAGTATGGGAGAAATAACAACCCATAATTTTGCTACTTCGAAATTGGAAGATTTTGATTATTTTTAAATTTAAAAGAACTTGAAAAATTAGGTAAATATGTTATATATAATCTTATAATTACTAATTAAAAAGTATAAACTTCAATTTTAGAACAAATCAGTAAAAGTTAAGTTTTGTTAAAAATAAATAAACGCTTATATAAATAGGTTTAAATATTTATTTAAAAAGATAAATCTTATTAAAAATATCTAATAAAGATAATAAAAGTATATTAAAATATTTAATAGTATATTAATAATCATTTTATAAAAATAACCACCGCATTTTGTCAGTTTTACAAATACTGTAAATTTAGAGATTTTGATATTATTTAAATACAATTTTAAGATATAAAGAGACATATTTTAATTTATTTAAAAGAAGGAAAAAGTTCATTTTAAATTTGGTTTACATAAATGAATAGTTTAATTAAAACGTCAAAATGTTACTGTAAAACATTTTTGTCGAAAATCAATGTTTTTTCGATTAAAAGTTGGCGCGACATTATTACACCTTTATTTTCTTATATATGAACTTATATTCAAATAGTATAAGTATTATTTAATTCACTAATCAGGTTTACTTTCGCTAAACAAGTTTAGAAACAATTAGCAAAAGTAAATACAAAAGGATAAAACATGTCACGTCAAATCCAACCAAATCTTTACTTTTCTTTACTTAAATATTAAGTGATTAAGACATAAAATGATGATGTGATAAGGTGATGCTAAGTATTGAAAAAGTAAGATAAAGTAAGGATATTTTGGTATAAAGGTTTAGTTTTGTAATACACTACTCCTAACTTTTCTTATAAATACTCATCCATTCTTCTCATTTTTCACACTTTTTATTCTTCTGCTTCTTCTTCCTTTAAGCTATTTTAAAGACTTCCCTCTATAAGAGAGGCAGGAGGGTTAAAAATAATGGAGTGCTTAAGCACTAATCCACTTGTTACTCTCTGAACTCTTCTTAATTCACTTCTTCTTCTTCTCTTCTTAAAAATGGCCGTAGGCCATGAGTTTGGGAGTTGATAGGAGGATGACGTGAGCAATATAGAAGGGGAAGGCTATAGCCAAGAGCAAGAAGGGATGTAGGGTGGTGGCGGAGCACTGGAAAAGGGTGAAAGAATGTTTAGGTGGTGGTTTAGTGAAGCATTTAATTAAATGAATGTTGGTAGGAAGTTAATCAATTTGGTTAAAAGCAAGAAAATTCTCATCGCTTTAAAAGATCGTATTTTGATTTTATTATAATCATCTTATTACATATGCAAGTATAAACCCCTTTGAAATGTTGTTATGGATGTTTGGATTATGTTTATGTTATGTTTGAATAGTTGCAAGTGCTTATGGTTGTGATTATTTATCATATTAGTTGTGTATGGACCATATTAATGTTAGTGATAAATGTTAAACTTGGTTATGCTCATTTTAATTAAGTGATCTCTTTGTTAAAAAAGACCCTATTTTGGTGATATGAGATACTTTGAAAAAATAAGTTAATTTTCAATTGGAATTGAAATTAAAGTAAAAATAGAAGAGAATTTGAAATTTGAAGTGAAACGGGATTAAAAAGGATGGTTAAATTGAAATTGAGATGAATAGTGAAATTGAAAATGAAATCGATTTTGAAAATTGAATACGAGATTAAGATTGAATTTGAGTTTAAATTAAAATTAGATTTGAAATCTAAGTTTTAATTGAGTTTAATTTGAAATTAGAATGAAATTGAATTGAAATTGGAATTTAAAATTTAGTATTAAAATAATAGGAATATTATATAATATAATATGGTAATAGTGAAAATTTATTTTAAAAGGTGAAAATATTGATTTTAAATGATTTGTAATGATTTTATAAGTGTTAAAATTCAATTCGAATAGATCATTTCAAATATTGAAAATAAGTTAAAACTAGGTGTGTGTGCACAATAGTAGTTCGCGATTTCGTGCCAAAAAGTTCAAATAAATGTGTAGAGTGGAATATAGCTCGGAATTCTTCGCGCTAGTGCAGTTAAGCGACCATAATGGGAAATCAGTTTGAATGGATATTTTTAGTTATGGAAAAATGTGGAATAAATTTTGTAAATCGATTTAAATAGTTTAAAAGAGATTTGAAATGGAGAATATGAATTTTCAAATATTAAAAAGTTGTTTAAATCAAATAAGCTTATATAGCACTTTCCGCAGCACTTTTGTGCTGTGAATTCTATAACTTTTTGAATATGAATTTAAATGTGATGTTTTTCCAGGAATCAACTGTGAATGTTTTTAAAAGGAAAACTAATTGTTTGAAAGATAATTTGGAATATTTAAAATCAATTCCAAAATAATTTTGATAAATGAGTAAGCGGAAATGACTAGTACATTTGTCCCCCCTTTGAGATCTGGGAAGATAAAACAAGGTATTTACTATGGTTTGGGATGGAGCAACCAGTGCCCTAAACTTACCTGGCCTATGTTTTCTTTTCTTAGGCGAAGGGTGGAACAGGTCGAAAGGAAATCCCGGATGCTCTAAAAAGATTATATTAATTTTTTTAAATAAAGTATTATCCAAAATTTAAGCAATCTCCAAAATGAACTACTGACTTGGATTGCATAGAGATAATCTTCTTATAATTGGTATTAAAATCTAAAGAGGGAACTCGTCCTATTCTGGAATTTAAAAGGTTATTTCACCGTTATTCCGCCCATAGCACTTGTTGAATGCGGAAATTGATATTGAGTAAAATTAGAATGATTTCTATGATCTTATTTACTCAAAATTGTTTGCTAAGATTGATTTTAGGGTTTGTCATAAACAATGCCTTAAATAACATTGTTTTTGACCCGCTTAAAAGTTAAGGAATTTGAATCGATAGTTAAGGGAGGAAATTTGAGATATTATCCAAAGCAAAAGAATGAATTACTTAGAATTATTCTAAGTCGAAAAAAGAGATTTCGAAATCATCCGAAAAGAATTGAAGTGAAAAGAGATTTAATGATCTATGTATACACATATTCACTTTTATCGATGATTGGCTTCGAAGGAACCAGGGTCGGATTTGGGTGATTCTTATCTGAAAAACCACTTCCAACTAGTGTATATGTTCGAATGTGAAAACATGTTGAAGATGATGATGATTGAAGGCCTTAGATCTTCATAGCGTGAGGACTGCTTGTTGACATGCTTTGGGTAGCTCCTATCATAGAGTTATTTATAGCAGTAGCTCCTGTTGCAAAGATTTTTCGGATTGCAAGGACTACTCGCTACTAGTGGTAGTGGGAGAGTACCTTCGGTTTGTCCTATTCTTAGGCTGTCTGACATTGCATTTCTAGAGATTACGTCCATTGGTTTTTACAAACATACATCTGTGGTGGCGGAGAAGGCAACTTCTCTTTAGCTTAACACCCTCATTGAGACATATGAGCTTAAGGATTGTATTTTTGTGGAAGGCAACTAGTAGTCAACAGAAATGGCAATGTGGCATTTAGAGATGTGATATATGCTATGTGAAAAGGTAATCGATACCTCAAGCCTCATCAACCGGAAATGACCGAAACAGGGTTAAATGTGGCAAGGCTAAGTGGATCATTCCCAATTAGGGTATGATTATCCCATTCAAGATATATTTCTTTCCGCTATAACGTTCGAGATGTAAATTAATGTGGTTTGTATGCTCGGGCGCCCAGTTTAAAGGACGGTAACAACCGGGGATAATATAATCAGTACTATCTAGTTACAGAGATATACCGGTCTTGCGTTGGTAGAGGATTCTTTGTAATGGTCCTTGGGACATCCATTTGGAGGTGTACCCATCGGAAGGTAGTCCCTTCATGTAAGAACCAGGTATTTTCAACCATTCGCATCCACACATGTCGGACTTGAATTGCTCAAAATACCGCATTGTAAATAAAATTTGGCAAATCTTAGAATATACAGTAAATAATAATCACAGATCACAGACACAGAGTAATAATAATGCAGCGGAAGAAAAAGAGATAGTAGTTCATGAAGCTACTATGTAAATATATTAGAGTTAAATAAAATACAACAGAATAAATAAAGTACAACAGAAGTCTCAAAATGATAACCAAGTAAAAGCTGAATAGAACAACAGAACTGGAATAGATAAAACTAGACAAGCAGATAATCTCCAGCGATTCCAATCTCTAGAAAGTGGAAATCCAAATCTGTGAATACTCAGGCTGACCCGAGCATAAATAAAATACAAACACTCGAGTCAGGACATACATAGTTATACAATTTAAACCAACTCAAGTGAACTGTAGTAAAAGTACAAGTAACTTAAAGGATGCTTGGGACCGTCCATCCTCTAAGGATCCGTTAAACTATTTACTATGTAGTAATATTGCGCTATTATAATAATGTCTAATAGTAAAATAAACTTACTTTTAAATAGCGTTAAGGAGTGACCCAATATTCCCCTTAACACAAATAATGCCAATAGTCTATACAATACCTGCATATCTCCTGATCGGGAGACTACGAGAAGATACTCATAGGTACGACACAAATAGAAACTCGTAGTAAAGGCTCGATATGGTAGGTGACACGGCACACAAGGCAATGCCAGGGTAGATATACCAATTACGACACTCGGGCTGGTGGTAACGCAACAGCCACATACACCCACCGTGGAACACATTCCCACAAAATCAGAGGGGCGCCCAAACAATCACAAGTAATAGTATGGTATCGAAGAAATGCGTCCGCTATGAGGTGCGACCTCAACTGGCCCGAGACCGCTCCTGTTTTAGCCACCTTATGCCAACTCACGGGAGTTGGGTCAACGTAACATACCATAAGAACGTCGCTACCATCCTACTTCATTCTGGAATCTCCACCGCGTACATGGTTGTCAAAGCGGTTTTTGGTATCGACAGAGAGTATGCCCATATCCGATCCTGGTCTCTTTGCCAACCAATCGTTATTATAACCCGTGGTTATAAATTTAAAATAATATTTTTATACTTCAAAATAAAATATCATTTCAATCCAAATCTTTATCAAAATAAAGATTTAATCATTTCTAAACCATTTCAATATATCAACATACCATATCTTTCAAATTCAAATATTTACCAAAATAAATATCAAGACATTTCAAATCATTTCAGTATATATCCTTTCAAAACATCCTTTCAAATCATTTTTAATACATAAATATCATATCTTTCAAACTTCATTTTTCAAATTATTTTAATATCAAAATATCATATCTTTCCAAAGCTTTAATTTCAAATCATCATATAAGTTCAAATCCAAATATTCAACTTTAAATACCTTTTAAATTCAAAGATATCATTCATTTATTTTCATTCCAAATCACCTTTTAAATAGCTTATATTTTATTCAAAATAGTTCAATTAAACCATTTGAAATTTAATTTTATATACTTTCAAATCAAGCATTCAATTTCCAAAGTTTTAAACCATTCTGAGTTCATTTACTAAGTTAAAACCATAAACATTGAAAATTTCAGCCTTTCACAGCATTCAGAAAAAGCTGCTGTAAGTTGTACTTGAAAACATTTCACTTTAAACCATTTAAAAATTATAAAAATCATATTTTAACATTCAACGATGTTCATTAAAATACTCTTTTAATTAATTATTTTTATAAAGCAACATTTTGTAATTAAATCAAATTTCACAAATCACCTTAATAAATTCAAGTGTAAACTTTCCCATTTTTACATTTAACACTTTATTAACAATTTCATTTTCAAATTATCATTTAACAAATTAAAATAAATTTCCAATTTATTTAATTAACTTAAACCCTTAATTAAAACCAAATTCACATTTCCAGGTCAAGTTCATTTTAAGATTACACTTTTAAGCATTCATTCATTTAACCATTTCAATACATAGAAAAATCAATAATACTTTAATAAATCTCTTAAATTCAAATTTAAATCAAATTATCATATTTACCATTTTCCAAATAAAAATTAAATTTCCATTTTATTTATATAACTTAAATATCATTTTTACCCAAAATTCCAAATTTCCAAACTTAAGTTATATTTCAATAATCCAATTTAACCATTCATTAATTACATTTTTAACTCATACAAAAATCATAATTTCTTTATTTTAAAACATTTCAAAATCTATTTAAATCAAATTTCATAAATTTATATTTTTAAAATACTTAAAAATATCACAAAACACTTTATAAAATAACCACGGGTCTGTATATAGCTTTCTAACCTAGGTCAAGTGATACGGATATGTATCATTTCAATCCGCTGTTTAAAAAGAAAAATCCGAGTTCTATCATTTCAAACCCGCAATCCCAAGATAAATAAATTAAATAAAAAACCGTTCGGGCTTATCATTTCAGCCCGTAACGATTTTTCCATATTCTAAAGTCCGTTCGGGTATGTATCCTTTCAACCCATAGTGAACCTAAACTACAGCGAACTTGCAGTGTGATAAACAGATATAAATGAACAGTAACAACATATATATAATAACAGATGATATGACATGAAATTTCATAGGTTTAACATCATATATAAATAATCACAGGCAGTTATAACATCACATAATAGTTCTACACATTCAAATGGTGTCAATTCACATTTGTATAAATGTCTGGTGAGATTTATTCACCTCTTCGCGCTGGAGATATCAATTCAAATGACACAACGGATTCCAAAACACAATAGCACGATTTTTGATTTGAGTGGAGAGCGAATCCAAGCTACAACTCTTGTGTTACAACCCAAAACAAACATCAAAACAAACACAATTTCAATACAACCAGATATGAAATAACATGAAATAAAAAGGGAATAAAAAGAGATATGAATGCAACGAATTTTGCCTTGCTTTCTCTATTCTTTTGCACGGCCTAGGATGTGTTTTTGGTCAGGTTTTGGTGTGGCTTTGGCCCAGTTTTGGGTCCTATAATGTACGGCTATCATGGCTAAAGATGTGGAGGAGTTACAACATAGGAATGTGAAGGGTCTAGGCAACATAGAGGAGTTTTGGGTCACTTTTGGCTCGGTCTATGTCCCATCTTGGTTCGTCCATTTCATATATAGGTCTGGACTGAGGTAGAAGGTGATGGTTAGGGTTGTGTCAAGGTGGTGGTGGAGCAATAGGAGGTGGCCAAGGTCATCTAAGGTGATGGTGATGAAGACTAGGCAACTAGGCATGCTTTTTAAGGAGTTTTAACATAGTTTTTGTGGATTTTGCATCATGGGATGGTCATGGCACTTGCTGGTCAGACAAGGAAGGGTTTTGGTCGTGTGTGATGTGGGAAAGGAAGTGGTGGTGGTCGGTAGAGGAGATGATGGACGTATTAGACCAAGCAAAGCAAGAGAAGCAAGGCAAAAATCAAGCAAAACAATAGAAAAAGGAAGAAGAAAAGGGAGAAGAGAGGAGGCCATTACCCTTTATTTTTGCTTAACCGTGAATGGAGAAGAGAAAGAATAAATTTTTTCATGTGAAAGTGAGATAAAACTCACGGCTACACAATGTAATGTACGGCCAAACTCAAGAATGAATGAGGAGTTGTGAAATTAAAAAGTCTAGAAAGTGAAAAGACTTAAGTTTTGAAAGCTTTTTAAACCTTTAGCATTTCCTTTTCTTTTAAATTTTAATAGAAGAAAATAAACTCAAAAATATATTTTACAAATGAAATAAATTAATATGAAACAAAAATAAATAATTAAATTTAAAGGAAATGGAATTTTTTTTATAGAAATTGCTTAAAAATTGAAACTGTGTCCAGAAATTACAAATAAATCACCATTGACTTTGGAAAATTATTTACTTCATTTTAAAAAATATTCTAAAACAAAATTTGAAATAAAATGATTTTTAAAACATTTTCAAAGTGAAATAAATAATTTAATTTAGAGAAAATAGAAAAAGAACTAAAGAAAATGTTTAAAAATTGGAAACATGACATGAAAATTACAAATAAAATATCACTATCCTTATAAACTTTTTATTTCACTTTAAAACAAATAAATTTCAAATAAATAAAACAAATGAGAAAAAAATAAAGTAGGAATGAGAATAAATAAGTTCTTAAGAAAATATAAAGTTAAATAAAGAATTACTTTAATTATTTGAAACTAGGAATTAAAATTTATAAACAGAATACAGCTGACATTTGAAAATGTCAATAACACTTCTAAAAATGTTTAAAACCAAAATATAACATAGCATGTTATTTTACCCATATAAATATGATTATAACATTACATGACCAAATAAAATATTATTTATATAATTTAAAATAAACCATTTTCTTAAATACAGCAAATTACACACAATAGTTAAAAAAGGCATAACTTTCACATTATAAATCAGATTTCAACGAAACGAAAAGTAGTGATCTTAAAATTTTATTTACTTTCATAATAAAAGATAAAATTAAAATTTTCAAACTTTTAAATTTTTAAGTTAAAAGTCAAAGTTGACCAAAATTCATTATTTTGGAAATTATTCTATCTAGTCATGTTTGGAATGATAATTCATATCAAAATCAAAGTTTATATTTTAAAATAACAAAATTATCTAAATTAAATAAATAAGATAAAGTTAAATCAAAATTCAATTAAAATAATTAAAATATATAATTAAAAATAATCACAAAATACAGGGTTGTTACACTCTCCCCCACTCAAAACTTTTCGTCACCCAAAAGGAATGAGGTACGGGAAAGCACAGAAAAGATAGAAATGAAATAAGATTAAGACAAGGTGACAAGAAGATTGAGATTATACCTGATAACTGCTGTTATAGTTAAGTTTAAAAAGGTGGAGATGATCTTTCCAAGATTCTCCAAAATCAAGAGCACAAGCACGGAAAAGGTGGATTCGAAATGAGTGCCAAAGATTATCAAAGATTATAGAAAGAGTTCTAAACAGAAAGATTATAGAAAGAGTTCTAAACAGAAAGATTATAGAAAATGCCTATACCAGTCTGTAGCAAGATAAGGATAATAAGGACAACCAAAAGATAGTTTGAAAAACAAAATAAGATAATAAGTTAGAAACCATGGAAATTTCAACTTAAATGGAAACTAAATATTTTTTTACACAAGTTAAATAAATCTTAACTATCTTAAATTTCATTATCTTATTATCCAATCATCTTAAATTAACAATTTTAAAACTATGGTTTTGAAAAATAATCATTTATTATACTCATAATGTACTTAATAAATTTAATTCTTCTTTATTCCTAATTAAAATTAAATTTATTCCTCTCAATATATTTATCACTTATGTTAAATATACTTACACTTATTATAACTGCTTTATTTTATTCTTAGTACTTTTAACATTATTTTATTGTAAGTTATTCAATTACCCTTTATTATATTTACCTCTGTTAATCATTTTATTACTAAAATTTAAGTGTATAACATTTATTATAACCACTCAAATCTTATTTATAAAATCTTTTTATATTGTATATTATCCAATTACATTGTTAACTTCTGAAATTAAGGTAAGTTGTATTTGATTGGAATTGTATTATACAAATAAAACTTTCCAATTAAATCACTTCATGCTTGAATATTCATCCAAAATTTTGAATTTCTTTTTATAATTGAAATTATTCTTTAAAATAAAATTTAAGAATTAAATTTCTGATTTCTTCAAACCTTTTAGGGATAAATAAATGTATGTACATAATTTATCAAATCAAATTTAAATCCTATATCTATATATATTATAAATCAAGTCATATTTTAGAAATTCAAATCAATTTGATTTCCCAAAACAAAGCTGTAGCAAGACTATAGAGCGGTCTATTCACTTCGAAACTCGAAAATGAATGTCGATGATGTTGCAGTCATCACCGAAATTATTTCCCAGCGACAAAGAGAAGAGCACTAATTTTTAAACTTTAAAATTCTTTGGAAACATATTCTTATTCGAAAATGCTTTAAATAATATACTTCAAAACTTAAACACGAGGTTTGAAACCATCGGAAATTAAATTCTCAAATTTCTTGTTTCAAATTCATTTCAGTTCCCAAATCAATTTATAAACAACAATTTATAAATTCATTTATAGAACAATAAATGATAAATCAAGTATTATCATTTCAAATAATCAATTTAAATCAATTTATTAAGTTCTATAAATTTACTTATATATCAAAATTTATTTCACTAACCAAATTTTAAAATGATATTGTGTCAGTTTGTTCTGTAAAAGTGTTTTAGAAATCCTATCGATAGCATTGATCAGACGAATCGATCGAAAACCCAAATCAACATCAACAACTCAAACAACACAATATATAAAACAAAACATACATATACAAGTACAATTCAAAATGTTTAGAAGAATAGATTGGGAACAAAAGACAAGATGGTTAAATAACAGAATAGGGAGATGGATAAGCTTAAGTAAATTGCGGGCAACCTTAACAGGGTCATCCGTGACTTAAAGAATAAGATCGATGTGGATTTTTCTGGGGTAAATCTACATTCGATCTTAAGAGATAGATTTTGGAATAACAAAAGATATTAGCATCAAAACCAAAGATAGATATAAATCTCTGTTGAATCGATGCTAATTGTAGAGGAGTTTCCCCCTTTACAAATGAATTTTTGAGATTGGCGGGACCGCCAGCTCGCTAAAAAAGTCATTCGAAGCAGAGTTATGGGATACTCCAGAATCAAAAGAAGATGAATAGTGAGGGACACGAATGGATTTTGGAACCGTAGTGAACGTTCCAAAATTCAAAGGAATCGAGTCAAAAAGGAAGAGATTCAAACTCGAATAAAGTGATTCTGTAAACACATTCACTCAATATGCTGAGTTTTGCCTAGATCTACCAAAGCTCTGATACCAAATGTAACAACCAGGTATTTTCAACCATTCGCATCCACACATGTCGGACTTGAATTGCTCAAAATACCGTGTTGTAAATAAAATTTGCCAAATCTTATAATATACAGTAAATAATAATCACAGATCACAGACACAGAGTAATAATAGTGCAGCGGAAGAAAAAGAGATAGTAGTTCATGAAGCTACTATGTAAATATATCAGAGTTAAATAAAATACAACAGAACAAATAAAGTACAACAGAAGTCTCAAGATGATAATCAAGTACAAGCTGAATAGAATAACAGAACTGGAATAGATAAAACAAGACAAGCAGATAATCTCCAGCGATTCCAATCTCCAGAAAGTGGAAATCCAAATCTGTGAATACTCAGGCTGACCAGAGCGTAAATAAAATACAAACACTCGAGTCAGGACATACATACTTATACAATTTAAACCAACTCAAGTGAACTGTAGTAAACGTACAAGTAACTTAAAGGATGCTTGGGACCGCCCATCCTCTAAGGATCCATTAAACTATTTACTATGTAGTAATATTGTGCTATTATAATAATGTCTAATAGTAAAATAAACTTACTTTTAAGTAGCGTTAAGGAGTGACCCAATATTCCCCTTAACACCAATAATGCCAACAGTCTATACAATACGTGCATATCTCCTGATCGAGAGACTACGAGAAGATATTGCATAGGTACGACACAAATAGAAACTCGTAGTAAAGGCTCGATGTGGTAGGTGACACGGCACACAAGGTAATGCCAGTGTAGATATACCAATTACGACACTCGGGCTGGTGGTAACGCAGCAGCCACATACGCCCACCGCGGAACACATTCCCACAAAATCGGAGGGACGCCCAAACAATCATAAGTAATAGTATGGTATCGAAGAAATGCGTCCGCTACGAGGTGCGACCTCAACTAGCCTGAGACCACTCCTGTTTTAGCCACCTTATGTGTAACAACCCGCATATTTTACGATTGAGTATTTAAATATTTCATCGTTAGTCGGATTTTAGTCTGAAACTCTACTTTTTGCAAACAGTCAAATTAAGACTCGAAACCACCCCCATTGAGTTCAAAATGACGTTTGCGACCTTTTTGAGTATAAACTTTGATATGTTTGGAGTTAGTGGAATTTTGCTACTTTTTCACTTAGAGCTTTGGTTTTGTTTCAGCCCATTAGACCCTAGCTTCACCCCTCTTCTCTTCATTACTTCATTTCTATTTCCTAATACCCAAGCTTTAGCAACAATGGAGAGAGGAATAGGAAATTAAAACTCCAAGCCCTAGTTTCCATTTGCAAATCAAGTTCTAGCTCCAAATTTATAGAAGAAGCTTTCGTAAGCCTCTTCTTCTCCAACTCATTCTCTTACCAATTTCAGAAATTCCTAAACCTAATTTAGGAAATGTTTCTCTTTTAAGCTTAGATTCAAGCTCTTTAGGTTGGAATTGAAGAGTGATTGTTCTTACCATTGCTCTATAGCTTCTTCTTCATAGTTTTGGGTTCAAAGGTGAGATTTTTATTTCACATCTTAGTCTATAATTATCTTCGATTGTTAGGTATGAATTCCTAACACTTATTCTTGTGCAATTGATTTTGGTTTGGATTGATTTGGTGTGTATTCCAATTTTTGGTGTTTTGAAATCGAAATCTATGAAAATCCTATTATGGATATTTGGACATTGATATTTGAGGCGTATCAAAGAGCTAAATCCTTAGTCGTCGTTTGCTCGTCCGATCGCTTCCGATTTTCATTTGGCCATTTTTGGTCGAGGTTCAGGGAATGCCGTGAACCACAGTTTCAGACGCCTGAATCCTTAATTCAGATGTCTGAATATTATACTGGGAATTTTTATTCCCCAGTATTCAGAGCCTGAATCAAAATTCCAGACGTCTGAATTGGCTTGATTTCAAACAGAAAGGAAATAGGCAATAAAACACCTATTTCAGACGTCTGAATTACGTTCTGGAAAATTTCTAATTTTCCAGATTCAGACGTATGAACCAAACGTTTCAGACGACTGAATCTGCTGTGTTTTACCTGCTTGCCTATTTTCTTTAAGAATTCCAATTTTATCGATTCGTGTTGATTCCCATTTGTGGTTATCATTTATTATCGACTTTGATGACATTTTCTTTGGTATTTTTGGAAATATCCATTTTTGATGGGTTTGATATCGATTTCTTTGGAATTAATTCACGTCTTCGTATGTGAATTTTAGTGATTGATTGTTTCTACAATCATTATCATGATTTGTCACTTTAAAAATATAAAGGTTTTCTATACTAGTAGTAAATATCAAAACTCTTCTATTAAAATGATTTCAACACTATTTTATTACAAAGCTCGTTTCTTAAACCGTTTTCCAATTTATTAGTATATACAAACCTTTATCTCACTCGTATGAGAAATCTAATTAAACGACTTAGTAAAACAAGTGGTATGAAACGCTTGCGTTTACTTCGTCGGTTAATTCTTGGACTTGTTTGATTGAATCTCTTGTGACAATTTTCTAGTGGAAACCTACAATTTGTTCGTAAATATTTAAGTTAAGCTAGTGGTTATGGGACATGAAGCTAAGCTCACATATTTACTAGCTTAGTGTAATTGACACTTCTTGACGATCGATGATGATCATTTTTGTGATTTAGACTAGCATTGAGTGATGTCTCTTTGTCTGCGAGGGAGACTAAACCCCGTTTCTGTAGAGCTTCGGCTCAATTTGGTGGGGTAGCGACCCATGGTCTTCGGACCGTTTTGTGGAGCTTCGGGTCAAAATTAATGGTTAGCAACCATGGAATAGCATTCCGTTTTGTGATACACATGTTGGTGAGTTTTCATACTCCCGTTTTGTGATAGGCCTCCCCTTCTTTTTGAGATTTCTGGATTTCTATTAATGATTTCTAGAATTTGTGTTTTCACCAATTTTCGTGACTTACATTGATGAGTTTTATCAATGTTTGTGCATTGGTGAATTTGTGTGTCATTAACTTTTGTGATTGGCAGTGATATAATTGTCAATATTTATGGTTTGGTGAATAAAAATAAAGAGTATGATATTCTTTTTTATCTTTGAGAAGATTCTTGTGATATTGATTAATCTCTAGTTGATTTTCAGTTGCATACTTATTACAATATGGTTTTATGGTTATCATACGGCTTTTGTCATATCTCTTGTTCTTTATCATTTTATTTGATATTTATAGTTAGACTGATCCGTTTATTATTTTCTTATTAAATAATACTCGGGTCAGACCGAGATGTTGCAGGTGCTTCTGCTTGACTCCTCACCTGGGATTATTATTATGCTGACTTTTAGCTAACTACTTAGATTAGTAGTTTTTGGTTGTATACATTTGAGATATAGACTCATTGATGTATACTTATTCTTTTGTCTAGCACCTGTAACTATTCTTTTGTGATATTGTGGATCTTGTTTAACCACTACTCTGATGTACACTTCTATGTGTAATATTCATATCTTTTTCCGCCTTTGTGATATGGATATCTGTGACTGATTTGTGTTATACTTATTTCTATATTTGTTTCCGAAGATATTATAGCCACTGTGTAGTAGCCTTGAGTTTGCATCGATATGTCGGATTCCCTCTTGTGATGAAAAGTTATATTTTTATCTGGCATATCGGTACTCGTACAAAGCAATTATACAGATGGTCGCTCCTCAACAGCCTTATTCTCCGTGCTAGTTGACGGCATTACTCCATAGTGTCCTTGGCTAGCATGGTTATGGAGGTGGGGCATCACAGCTTGGTATCAGAGCAAAACTTCGGAACAATGTAGAATAATTTAACAAGGATCATCGTCCTAAGTCTATCTTTGAAGTCGTGCCTTAGGATTTAATTCGTGTCTTCGTACCGTTCTATCCTATTTTCTTTTATGATTCTTTTTTTATCAATCATGATTGTTTGATAATTATTTTTTGAATAACCTTTTTCTTCTTTCTTTCTTTCTTAAAGAAGAGAAATAGTTAGACCTGGCCGTCCCAGCGCCGGTCAATCTAGTGCTACTCCCCAGGATGGATTATTTATGTCTGCCTAACAGCTTTTAGATCTCGTGAAGAATGCTCAAGCAGCCGGTTCTAATCCGGAACCTACTCACCCTAAGTCTGAATTTGCACGCTTGTGCAACAATTATACCAACTTGGGTGGGAAGCCATTTAAAGGTTCTGAAACCATTATTGAAGTCCAGGCTTGGCTAAGAACATGCGATCGAATCTTTTCACGCATGATTCTTATTGATCTTCATCGTGTCCAAGTGGCTTCATGTATGCTCCAAGAAAGAGAATTAGATTGGTATGAGCTTCTTATTTCTGAAATAAATAAAGCGGATCTTACTTGGGAGAAATTACGGGAACGATTCGAATTAAAGTTTGTGCCAGAAGCTGAGAAGGTGACATTGGCTCGTCGTTTCATTGGCCTTGTTCAAGGTGAATCCTCCGTGGCAGATTATGTCGCATCCTTTGAGTCACTTTCTAAATACGGGGTCGAATACATAAACACCCCATTGAAGAAGAACCAAAAATTCGTCTATGGCTTGAACAAAAATCTCAAGAAGCCATTACTTCTAAAATTAGAAGTTTCTTTTGATCAACTCATTGATATCGCTCTTCGACTTGAAGAGGCTGATAGAGTAAGTGATGTTGAGGTTGGGAGTGCTAAACCGAACTTCACCAACAAGAAAAGGCCTAACAAGTTCAAAGGTCCTTACCCCAACAATAAGAAAGGGAAGCAAGCCTCTCCGGCAACTAAGACTTCTACCTCAAGTGATGGGCAATGTTACAACTGTGATTCTAAGGACCATTATGCGAATAAGTGTCCAAAGCCCCGTGCTTGTCGCTATTGCAAAAGCCCGAACCATTATATATCTTCGTGTCCCAAACATCAAGGCAGGAAGGAGGGAAAGCTTAATGTGGTGCAAACTCCTAGTAACACTTCTCACGGTCAAGGTATTTCTCATCCTATCCTTGATGGCATTATTTTATTTCGTGATCATCCTATTCAAGTTCTTTTTGATACGGGTGCGTCCCACTCTTTTATTTCAAAAGAACTTGTTGATACTTTTTCTTTGGATGTTTTGTGTTTAATGACTTCTTTGAGAATTGTGAATCCGGTTGGTGGATCCGCAACAATCAGTTTATTGTGTAAAGATGTCGAAATTATTTTGTGTGATTACTCTTTCCGTGCCGATTTGCATGTTATGCGTTACCTTGGCTTCGGAATGATTTTAGGAATGGATTGGCTTAACCGTTATGAAGCTCATATCCTATGTCCTGAGCGGACTATTCATCTTCGACAACCTCAATTTGTTAAGCAGATTTCTGTTGATCTTAAAGATTCGGATTCCATCTTGGTTGCATCTTTATATTCTTTAAATCCTCATGATGACGATAATGATGATGAGGAAGATGTCATTTCTCTTATTCACGTTGTTCGTGAATTTTCTGACATATTTGAGCCCGTTTTAGGATTACCACCTAAGCGAGCAATTGAGTTCAAAATTAATCTCATCCCTGGAGCTCAACCTATTTCTCGTCCTCCTTATCGTATGTCCAATAAAGAAAGTGAGGAGATGCGCAAACAATTATCCGAATTGGAGACGAAGCAATTTATTCGCTCTAGTTACTCTCCTTGGGGAGCTTCGGCTGTTTTCCTAAAGTAATCCGATGGTACACTTAGGCTTTGCGTTGACTACCGCAAGCTTAATGATATTACTACCAGGAATAAATATCCTTTACCTCGGATTGATGATATATTCGATCAAATTAGTGGTGCTAGAGTCTTTTCACAATTAGACTTAGCAACCGGTTTTCATCAGCTTCGTATTGCAGAGGATAGTATTCTTTTGACATCGTTCTGTACTCGTTATAGATCTTATGAATGGCTTGTTATGCCATTTGGTTTAACAAATGCTCCGGTTTATTTCGTTGACCTTATGAATCGAGTTTTCAAAGATTTCCTCGATCGATTTGTTCTCATCTTTATTGATGATATTCTTGTGTATTCTAAAAACGAGGAGGAGCATGAAAAGCATCTTCGAATTGTGTTGGATAGTAATCAATTAAAAGCAAAATTTTCTAAATGCCACTTTTGGCAATCTCGTGTGAAGTTTCTCGGTCATATTATTTCCGAATCCGGGATATCAGTGGATCCTTCAAAGATTGAAGCGATTCAAAATTGGAAGAGACCGGAGAGTGTGAAGGAAATTCGTAGCTTTCTTGGATTGGCGGGTTGTTACCGTCGTTTTATCAAAGACTTTTCTAAAATTATCGTGCCTCTTACTAGCTTAACAAAGAAAGGTGTTAAATACATTTGGTCGGACAAATGTGAAGCTTCTTTTCAGAAATTAAAAGAACTCCTTTCCGATGCTCCTATTCTTGTGATTCCCGAGGGAAACCAAGATTTTATTGTTTATACCGATGCTAGTCGGATTGGTTTGGGTGCCGTTCTTATGCAAAGAGAACGTGTTATTGCTTATGCTTCTAGGCAATTGAAGCCAGCCGAGACTAGATATGCCACTCATGATTTAGAGCTCGCGGCTATTGTTTTCGCCCTTCGAATTTGGCGTCATTATCTTTTGAGAGAAAAATTTATTCTTTACACGGATCATAAATCTTTGAAATATTTATTTTCTCAAATGGAACTTAATTTGCGTCAACAGCGTTGGCTCGAATTTCTTGCATCTTATGATCTTGATATTCTTTATACTCCGAGAAAGGGAAATCGGGTTGCCGATGCACTTAGTCGCAAGCAACAAGCGGTTGTTTCCATGATGATATCCGAATGGAATGATCTCGAGATTTTATCCACTTGTGAGATTAGAAATCGTATATCCGATTTATGTTCATCTTTGGCTTTATGTAGCCTTGAGGCTCATCCTTCTCTTTTAGACCGCATTCTTGAAGCTCAAAAGCTAGATCCCGAATTGGCTCTTCTTAACCAAAGATTGAGGGATTAAATTGATATTGAAGGTATGAATGACTTTGATACTGATTCTCGTGGCGGCATTCGAAAATTTGGTAGACTTATAGTGCCAAATATTAGTAATCTTCGTAATGACATTTTAGAAGATTCTCATCGTTCTAAATTTACCATTCATCCCGGTAGTAGTAAAGTGTACACGGATATGAAGCGACTTTATTATTGGAAGGGAATGAAATCTGATATTGCTAACTTTGTTAAGTGTTGCATGACTTGTTAGCTTGTCAAGGCCGAGCATCAAAGGCCCGGTGGGTTATTGCAACCTTTAGAAATTCCAATTTGGAAGTGGGATCAAATTTCCATGGATTTTATTGACGGCCTTCCCCGTTCTCGTTCGGGTCATGATAGCTTATGGGTGATAGTTGATAAACTTACTAAATCTTCCCATTTTCCTTCTCGTTCGGTCTAATCGAACCGTTCCTCTTTTGGCCAAACTCTTTATTAAAAAGATTGTTAAATTCCATGGAGTTCCTACTTCTATTGTTAGCGATCGTGAACCATTGTTTACTAGTGGATTTTGGAAGAGTCTTCAAAAAGCTTAGGGAACGAAGCTTAATTTTAGCACCGCTTATCATCCTCAGTCCGATGGACAAACTGAGCGTGTGAATCAAACTCTTGAAGATATTCTTCGTGCATATGTTCTTGATTTTGGTGGAAGTTAGGAAGATCATATTTCTCTTGTTGAGTTTTCCTATAATAATATCTTCCAATCTAGTATTGGTATGGCACCTTTTGAGGCACTCTATGGAAGGCCATGCCATTCTCCTTCTTGTTGGCTTGAGGCCGGTGAGAAGCTGGTTTTAGGTCCAGACTTTATTTGTGATTCCATAGAAAAGATTGATCTCATTCGTCATAGGATGAAAGAAGCCCAAAGTAGACAAAAATCCTATGCCGATAACCGTAGAAGAAAATTAGAATTTTCTGTGGGATATCTTGTGTTTATTCGTGTTTCACCTATGAAGGGTGTTGTACGTTTCAGTCGATCGGGAAAGTTAGCACCTCCATATTGTAACGACCCAGAATTTCGACGATATATTTTAATAACTATTTCATCTAATTTAAATTAAATATAAGCTTGTCAATGTTTAACTTGATGAAATTTTGGATATTTAACAGTTATATATGTTTGTAAAAGAAGGTTTTGATGTGAATTTTAAAATTAAAATCGACAAATATAGCAATATTAAACATAAACATTTATATCATAAGTATAAGCTATAATTATGAATATAAACTGTAACTGGGGATACAAAATATGTTTAGCCGAAATATGAAATACATATCTTTATGCATAAGCTATAACATTCCTATGTGCAACAATCAAATGTCTTGTCCAGAAAACAAAAATAAAATAATTTAACACACTTAGATTCATGAGCAAGCTTCTTAAGTAAGACAAGGGAAATTAATGAATGAAGCCACTTGGACATCTATTAAGTATAGGGTAATAATATCAACAAGGCAAAATTAATTAATGAAACCACAAATCAATCTTTTCAACCTACAAATTCTCTTGCCTAAATTTCATCAACCTGTATCTTACAAAGCATGCTTGGCCGAAAATAAAGGAAATATCTTTGTACAAAATCTCAACTGTCAGTAACCATTAACTATTTGCTATCATAATTAATAACATAAGCATTTATTAGCATAACTTCTTGTTTAAGTATAGTACACAGCCGAAATTCTCCTATATCATTACTTTCTGCAGAATTTTACTACCCAATAAAAAGAAAGTGACAATGCAAATAGTAACTGGCCAGCTACAACCTGTTGCGTAATAGCTTCTATATAAATCTACCTATATATCATCAGTTTATATATACAAACCTAAAATTATAAAGTAGTTTTGGCTCTGCAAACAAAATTAGTTCAAGATAGGAAACAGAGAAGCAAAGAAAGAGTTTCAGGGTAGATCAACTGCAGTCTCTTCAACATCATTTCTGTTCAACAGTTTTATGTGAGTAAACGAACTAATTTCAACTTTAGTTTATATGTTTGTTTATTAATGATATGTGTTGATGAAGTTTAAACATACTGTTCTGTATATGTTGTTTGCACTGGATGTTTGCATAGTTGTTGTTGATCAGTATTTCAAGTTTTTACAAAGTAAAGCAAATAAATTTACAAATCTTATTCATATAACTATTTAAATTTTGTATTGTGTAAATTCAGATTGTTTATATGAAAACAAAGCCTGCAAAATATGTTTATAGTTAAACAGTATGATATTAACACTGTATTCAAACTACAGGTCTAAACGAAAATTAAGGTTTAAAATTCAAGTGTTTAAATTTGAAAATTCAATAACATATTTAGATTTCATACAAGTAATTATGATTTTTAACATAAAAATTATGATTTTTATGCAAAAGTGTTAAGAGCAGTTTCGAAATAAAATAAAAATGGGTTTTTGTAAATTATGGGTAATAGAGTTAATTTTAATTCCTGAAATCTGATATGAAGCAAGATTAAAGAGATATCAACACTAGAAAAATATGAAATTATTTTTCGAATGCAAGTGTTTGGAGTTTGAATCATAAATAGGGTTTAAGCCCATATTTTTCAAAGCTCTGTAAAGAATTGATTTCGGCTCCAATATGAAACCGAGTGAAGCGCGACTGTAGGTGGAGCTAGGTGGAGTTGTGAGTGACGTCTTGGTGAATTTTCATCACCTCTGGTGATGAGTGGTGGCTGCACGCGTGATTTGTTCATCAGTGATGTTTTCATATGTTGGAGCTACAGGTCGAATTCTTCATTTCGACTTGTAATTGAATTTTGGGCCTCGAATTCACTTAAGTGGATCAGTTGTGGTGTGTGGGGACTGTAGGGAGTCGCCGCAGGCAAGGTGAGCCACCGTGCACGTGCACGGTGGCGAAGTGGGTGCACGGTGGCGAAGTGGGGTTCGAGGATCAGTGTCGTGTTTTTGGGTTTCGGGTTATCGTGTGGGGTTGCTCGAGACCTTGGCGAGGTCGCTTCGAGTAATTCATGTGTTTTCTCCGAGTAGTGTGCGAGAGTAGCTCAAGCAACGTTTTCAACTTAACATAAAAAAATAAAATAAAAAGAAGAGAAGAAGAACTGGAGAGAAGCAGAAAGGGAAGGGGAGAGCAAGAGAGAGACGCGGGGAAACTCGGGTTTTTCTCGAGTATGGTACGATTGCGTCTCGGTGCTTTCAAGATCTGGTAATGATTTTGTATAGGTTTATAGCTAAGTTTATGAAGCAAATTTAAGTAGTTAAGCTAGTGTTTTAATTAACGCTTGATTTAAGTAAATATATAAAGGAAGAAGATTGTCAGTAAGTAGTTAGAATGTTGATTAAAATTTATACTTGAATTTTTAAATTAATAACTTTATGTTGAATTTGAAATAAAAATTTAATCCTAAGTTATATCCATTAAAATCTTAAGAACATAAGCTTATCATTAAAAAGTTAATTAGTGAATGGAACTTAACTTACGAGATTAATTAAAGATATTACACTTTAATTAAATTGATAAATAAAGTAATTTGTGATAATTAAATAATTAATTCATTTTAATAAGTCAGTTATTAATTATTAAGAATAAACTAATTAATTGAGTAATTGAGTAATAGTTAATGAATAAAAGTTTAATAATTAATAAATTGATGATTAATGATAACTAATTAATTAATCATTAATAAGCTAATAAATCGGTAATTAAGCAAATTTAAATAGTTTATTCTTAAGCGAATAATTAGTAAAGTAATCCAAACTGCTTAGTATGCATTAATAATTATGTTGATTGACTTTGATATCTGTTGATGATTATTCTATGATATGTTGTTATATACTATAGATATCTGTGTTAACTGTATATGATTTATCTGATATATCTGTTATGTTAATTGAACTGTTAAGTTAAATAGACAACTTGGCCCTTAAAATGGCGTTTGGATCCGTTGAGACCGGGATCGGAAGAATCAATTTTGATTCTCTGAAAACCACATCGATCCAAATTAAACGATAGGTCGTAACTTATCAAATGGTGATCAAGATGGTGTTCCAGAATGTAAGGGTTATCGTCGTTAACTATGAGGGTGATTCCAAAATGAGTGTAACGAGATAATGCCTTCGGTTTCGTTCGAACCCGGAACGAACTTGTATGGATTGAATGCTTTCAACACATCGTCAGGCGGACGATGAGCATTCTAAGTGATATGTTCTTTAAAGGTAATCGTAGCCTCAAGCCTCATCAACCGCGAATGGCTAAAACAGGGGAGATGCAGCAAGGTTAGGTGGGTCATGCCCAAGCAGGACAAGATTTTCCCCTGTCTAGATGTCCCTTTTTATTTCGGCTTAGTGGGCAGTTGTCGGCCACAACTGCGGGGTTATCTTGTTCGGGACTGTTCAGTAAGGAATGGTTCCGGCCTTGTGTTGCAGGGGATGAAGGGAGTAATCCTCGGTACGGTGATCTAGGCCCCGTACCATGACGGGCGGTACCCCAGTAGCCCTGCCATTGTTGGAAATCCATTTTCCTTACGAGACCCTACGGTTTTGATTTGTATTACCCACTTTCGTGGCTAGTAGCTGGAATTTAATAGATGTAACAATTTCGGCTATGTTCTATTTACTTGAAAACCCTAGACATTATTATAATATCACTGAATTTCCTATAAAATGTTTTGGTTAGCGTAAGGTAAAAACTTACCCGTATTTATTTGTGGGGAGTCTTACGTGATACCTTTATTTCCAAATGATTTTCAAAGTTAAGCAATTTTAACCTGTTTACTCATACCAGACCCATGTCTGACCCGGAGTTTATATTTTGTGTTTTTCATAAACTCTTGGGTACTCAAATTTTTATGAGTAGCCAAGTGATAGGTATTTGGAAGTGTTGATTTTCTGAAGGAGCTATTTTGGGAGAAGACCAGACGTATGTATCTATATATGTAGTTCCGCTATGTAGTTAGTGATGCTGTATATTGGATGTATGTATGGACATGTATGTATATGACAGTCCTATTATATGATATTGTATGACTCTGATGTATATGTAACTATGTAATAGTTATGTGATGTATTATATTTTGTTCCATTCCGCTGTGAGATTCTGATGTTGTTGTTCTTTCTTTCTATTCTTTTCTATTTCTATCCCTTTCTTTCTTAATGATGATGCGTCTTTCTGGGGTTGAGAAAGACGGGTCGTCACAGCTGGTATCAGAGCGCTAGGTAAAGCGAGTACCTAGGCTCTTAAGTTATATTTATCTTGAGAGTGCGTATTTGTATTTTCATAATATTATATATATATATATCTCTATCTAAATTGGTTGAGTTACCTGTTCAGGTGACCGACATGAGTTCAGGAAGAAGAGGTAGAGTTAGGGCCAGTACTTCTACAGATAATGGACGGAGTCAAAATGTTAGTGAGGCTGTCAATCCAGTACCGTCTCAAGGTAGTTTTGCAGCTTTATGCAAGGATTTCAAACATCTTGGAGGGCAACCATTCAAAGGTTCAGAGTCAATAATTGAAGTTCAGGACTGGCTACACTCTTGCGAACGTATTTTCAAGAGTATGAGATTGACTGACGAGCGTAAGAGGCATATGGCATCGTGGCAGTTGCATGGTGGTGCAGCAGCATGGTGGGATTCAACTATTGCAAATATTTCTGAGGATGATATTTCTTGGGACAGATTCAAGGAGTTATTTGAAGAGAAGTATGTGCCGACGGCAGGGAGAACCCAATTGTATCAGGATTTTCTGTATTTGAAGCAAGGTAGTATGTCTATTTCGGAGTATGAAACTAGATTCAACGAACTCTCTTGTTATGGACCAGGACTCATCGATACTCCTTTGAAAAAGAATGAGAAATTTGTGCAAGGGTTGAGACCTGAATTCCATGGAAAATTGACAGTGCTTCTGAAGGGATGTTTTGTTGATTTGATTGATATGGCATTGAGGTATGAAAGTTTGATGAGTAAGAAGCCGGGGGCTCCAGATGCAACTTCAGGTGGGAATTTCACCAATTCGAATAAGAGAAAGTTCGATCCTAAATGGAGAAAGCCGAATAAGAAGAAACCTGGGAATAACAACGGACCCCGAAAGTGCTACATTTGTCATCAGGAAGGACATTTGGCAAATAAGTGTCCTAGGAAGGGATTTCAGCAGCAGCAACAGCAACCGCACCAGAGTGGCCCAGGATCAGCTATAGTTCAAAAATCATTGTGCTTTAATTGTCATCATCCAGGACACATGATCAAGAACTGTCCACTTCTGCAGATGGCGCCTCAGAATAAAGTTTTTGCTTTGGAAGCCGGACCATCTACTGCTTCGATGGGCAAAGGAGTATTAGAAGGTACTTTACTTTTAGATGGAATTTATATTAGAGTTTTATTTGATTCAGGTGCTTCCTTGAGTTTTATTTCTTTGGACTCTGTTGAAAAGTTTTCTCTTAACCCTAGTTCTGTAGATAGTTCTATCTTGGTGTCTAATCCTATAGGAGGGGTGACCAAATTAGATTCTATCTGTAAGGACTTGAAGCTCTCTTATCTATCCCACAGTTTTTCTTGTGACCCGTATGTGTTGAATTTTAAGGGATTTGATCTTATTTTGGGTATGGATTGGCTAGATAAGTATAAAGCCGTTTTGAATTGTGATGAAAGAACAGTTCCGTTAGAAACTGATCTGGGTAGAATTGCCAGAGTGTCGTGTGATAATTCTGGAATTCACTTGAGCAGTCTTTTGCATGGAGTTGAGACATCTGAAGAGAGAGTTGAAGACATCGATGTGGTTCAAGATTTTGCTGATGTTTTTGAAGAAGTTAAGTGTTTGCCACCACATCGAGAAATAGAGTTCCGTATTGATTTGATTCCAGGAGCTGTGCCAATGATTCAACCTAGTAGGAGAATGGCTCCTAGGGAAAGAGAAGAGTTGATTAAGCAGACGCAGGATCTTTTAGAGAAGGGATTGATTAGACCCAGTTTTTCTTGTTGGGGTTCGGCGACAGTGTTTGTGACCAAATCGGATGGATCACTAAGGTTCTGTGTGGATTATAGAGAATTGAACAAAGTGACTATCCGTAATAAATATCCTCTTCCTTGCATCGATGATCTTTTTGACCAGTTGCATGGTGCTTCCTTCTTTTCTCAATTTGATCTAGCTTCAGGTTTCCACCAGTTGAGGGTAGCTGAAGACAGTATTCCCTTGACTGCATTTAGGGGACCGAATTGTTTCTATGAGTGGTTGGTTATGCCGTTCGGATTAACCAACGCTCCTGCTTATTTCGTTGATCTCATGAATCGAGTCTTTAGGGATGTGTTGAATAAGTTTGTGCTGGTATTCATTGATGATATCTTGGTTTATTCCAAATCCGAAGAAGAGCACAGGGAGCATTTAAGAATTGTATTGGAGACTCTGAGGAAGAATGTACTTAAGGCAAAGTTTTCAAAGTTCCACTTCTGGAAATCGGAAGTTAAATTTTTAGGGCATATTGTTTCGGGTGAAGGCATTTCTGTAGACCCAGCGAAAGTTGAAACTATTCTTGAATGGAAACAACCAGAGACACCGACGGAAGTTCGCAGTTTTCTAGGATTGGCTGGCTACTACAGGAAATTTATTAGAGATTATTCCAAGATTTCTTCGCATCTGACTAAGCTGACCAGGAAGGGAGCGAAATTCAAATGGACGCCTCAATGTGAAGAAGCTTTTCAGGAATTGAAGATAAGACTCACTAGTGCACCAGTACTTGCTATTCCGGATGGGAAAAGCAAATTCGAGGTTTTTACTGATGCTTGTATTGTTGGTTTGGGAGCAGTTCTGATGCAGAACGGAAGGGTTATTGCGTATGCTAGTAGGCAATTGAAGCCTCATGAGAAAAACTATGCTACGCATGCTCTTGAACTGCTAGCCATTGTTTTTGCTCTGAAGATTTGGAGACATTATCTTTTAGGAGAGAAATTCGAATTGTTCACGGATCACAAACCGTTGAAATATTTATTCTCTCAAAAAGACCTTAATCTGAGATAGCAGCGGTGGGTTGAATTTCTTGCATCCTATGATTTGGATATTCTGTACACTCCGGGGAAAGCGAATGTCGTAGCTGATGCTCTCAGTAGGAACGCGGTTTTATCTCTTCTGGAAGTGGTTCCATCTCTTATTGAAAGGATATCAAGCAGGCAAGAATCTAATAAGATGTTGAGGAGGATCATCAAAAGAGTCAGGAAAGGTCAGTGTCCCAGTTTTGAAATTGATGACCAAGGAACACTAAGGATCAACGGGAGAATCTGTGTTCCGAATAACAAGGAGTTAAAGCTGGAAGTTTTATCAGAAAGTCATCGCTCCAAATTGAATATTCATCCAGGAATCTCGAAGATGTATAAGGACATGAGGAGAGCTTTCTGGTGGCCGAATATGAAGAAGGATGTTGCTAGATTTGTGAACAGTTGTGCCATTTGTCAGCAAGTGAAAGGTGATCAACAAAAATCTGCCGGGTTATTGCAACCGCTGGAAATTCCGAATTGGAAATGGGAAATGATCTCGATGGATTTTATCGATGGTTTGCCTAGAACCAGGAAAGGGAATGACGGTATATGGGTTATTGTGGATCGTTTAACTAAGAGTGCCCATTTTATACCAGTAAAGGCAACCCGTACTGCAGTTTCTTTGGCGGAAATTTTCTTGAAGGAGATAGTTCGATTGCATGGTGTCCCAGTCAGCATAGTAAGTGATCGTGATCCTATTTTCACTAGCAAATTTTGGGAAGCTCTGCAATCAGCAATGGGTACAGATTTGAGATTAAGTACAGCCTATCATCCTCAAACAGACGGACAGACGGAGAGGCTGAATCGTATTCTTGAGGATATGCTGCGGGCTTGTGTTTTAGATTTTGGAGGATCTTGGGAAGACCATCTTCATTTAGTGGAATTTTCTTATAATAATAGTTATCAAGCTAGTATTAAGATGGCTCCTTATGAAGCTTTATACGGAAGATCGTGTAGATCTCCATCTTGTTGGATTGAATCGAAGGATCGTCTTGTGCTCGGACCCGATCTTATTCGTGAAGCTTCTGCGAAGGTTGAGCTTATCAAGAAAAGGATGAAAGCTGCTCAAGATCGTCAGAAGAAATATGCAGATAGAAGACGAAGGCCATTGGAATTTGAGATCGAAGACTTGGTTTTTGTTAAAGTTTCCCCAATTAAAGGTGCTGTAAGATTCGGAAAGACGGGAAAACTTGCCCCGAGATACATTGGACCATTCCGAGTGTTGGAGAGAATTGGAACTGTGGCCTACAGGATTGAATTACCAGAACGGATGTCTGGGATTCACAATGTGTTTCATGTATCGCATTTGAGGAAATTTGTTCATGATCCCTCACTGGTTGTGGAACCAGTAATTCAAGAAGATTTGGAAGTGGAACCCAATTTAACTGTGGTCAGAAATCCAGTTCAGATTGTGGACCGAGACGAGAAGCAACTCAGGAACAAAGTGGTGAAACTCGTCAAGGTGCAATGGAGTGAGGATCCCAGGGATTGTACCTGGGAAACTCTCGATAGTTTTAGGAGTGCTTATCCGGATTTATGTTCGGATAACTAATATTGTTTGTTAGAATAGTCTGTTTGTTTTTTTGCTATTGTATGAATGATATGTATGTTTGGATGATTAATATAAAAGCTTTTGAATTAACTGTTGTTTAAATTTCGGGGACGAAATTCTTTTAAGGGGGGAGGAATGTAACGACCCGGAATTTCGACGATATATTTTAATAACTGTTTCATCTAATTTAAATTAAATATAAGCTTGTCAATGTTTAACTTGATGAAATTTTGGATATTTAACTGTTATATATGTTTGTAAAAGAAGGTTTTGATGTGAATTTTAAAATTAAAATCGACAAATATAGCAATATTAAACATAAACATTTATATCATAAGTATAAGCTATAATTATGAATATAAACTGTAACTGGGGATACAAAATATGTTTAGCCGAAATATGAAATACATATCTTTATGCATAAGCTATAACATTCCTATGTGCAACAATCAAATGTCTTGTCCAGAAAACAAAAATAAAATAATTTAACACACTTAGATTCATGAGCAAGCTTCTTAAGTAAGACAAGGGAAATTAATGAATGAAGCCACTTGGACATCTATTAAGTATAGGGTAATAATATCAACAAGGCAAAATTAATTAATGAAACCACAAATCAATCTTTTCAACCTACAAATTCTCTTGCCTAAATTTCATCAACCTGTATCTTACAAAGCATGCTTGGCCGAAAATAAAGGAAATATCTTTGTACAAAATCTCAACTGTCAGTAACCATTAATTATTTGCTATCATAATTAATAACATAAGCATTTATTAGCATAACTTCTTGTTTAAGTATAGTACACAGCCGAAATTCTCCTATATCATTACTTTCTGCAGAATTTTACTAGCCAATAAAAAGAAAGTGATAATGCAAATAGTAACTGGCCAGCTACAACCTGTTGCTTAATAGCTTCTATATAAATCTACCTATATATCATCAGTTTATATATACAAACCTAAAATTATAAAGTAGTTTTGGATCTGCAAACAAAATTAGTTCAAGATAGGAAACAGAGAAGCAAAGAAAGAGTTTCAGGGTAGATCAACTGCAGTCTCTTCAACATCATTTCTGTTCAACAGTTTTATGTGAGTAAACGAACTAATTTCAACTTTAGTTTATATGTTTGTTTATTAATGATATGTGTTGATGAAGTTTAAACATACTGTTCTGTATATGTTGTTTGCACTGGATGTTTGCATAGTTGTTGTTGATCAGTATTTCAAGTTTTTACAAAGTAAAGCAAATAAATTTACAAATCTTATTCATATAACTATTTAAATTTTGTATTGTGTAAATTCAGATTGTTTATATGAAAACAAAGCCTGCAAAATATGTTTATAGTTAAACAGTATGATATTAACACTGTATTCAAACTACAGGTCTAAAAGAAAATTAAGGTTTAAAATTCAAGTGTTTAAATTTGAAAATTCAATAACATATTTAGATTTCATACAAGTAATTATGATTTTTAACATAAAAATTATGATTTTTATGCAAAAGTATTAAGAGCAGTTTCGAAATAAAATAAAAATGGGTTTTTGTAAATTATGGGTAATAGAGTTCATTTTAATTCCTGAAATCTGACATGAAGCAAGATTAAAGAGATATCAACACTAGAAAAATATGAAATTATTTTTCGAATGCAAGTGTTTGGAGTTTGAATCATAAATAGGGTTTAAGCCCATATTTTTCAAAGCTCTGTAAAGAATTGATTTCGGCTCCAATATGGAAACCGAGTGAAGCGCGACTGTAGGTGGAGCTAGGTGGAGGTGTGAGTGACGTCTTGGTGAATTTTCATCACCTCTAGTGATGAGTGGTGGCTGCACGCGTGATTTGTTCATCAGTGATGTTTTCGTATGTTGGAGCTACAGGTCGAATTCTTCATTTCGACTTGTAATTGAATTTTGGGCCTCGAATTCACTTAAGTGGATCAGTTGTGGTGTGTGGGGACTGTAGGGAGTCGCCGCAGGCAAGGTGAGCCACCGTGCACGTACACGGTGGCGAAGTGGGGTTCGAGGATCAGTGTCGTGTTTTTGGGTTTCGGGTTATCGTGTGGGGTTGCTCGAGACCTTGGCGAGGTCGCTTCGAGTAATTCATGTGTTTTCTCCGAGTAGCGTGCGAGAGTAGCTACAACAACGTTTTCAACTTAACATAAAAAAAAAAAGAAGAACTGGAGAGAAGCAGAAATGGAAGGGGAGAGAAAGAGAGAGACGCGGGGAAACTCGAGTTTTTCTCGAGTATGGTACGGTTGCGTCTCGGTGCTTTCAAGATCTGGTAATGATTTTGTACAGGTTTATAGCTAAGTTTATGAAGCAAATGTTAAGTAGTTAAGCTAGTGTTTTAATTAACGCTTGATTTAAGTAAATATATAAAGGAAGAAGATTGTCAGTAAGTAGTTAGAATGTTGATTAAAATTTATACTTGAATTTTTAAATTAATAACTTTATGTTGAATTTGAAATAAAAATTTAATCCTAAGTTATATCCATTAAAATCTTAAGAACATAAGCTTATCATTAAAAAGTTAATTAGTGAATGGAACTTAACTTACGAGATTAATTAAAGATATTACACTTTAATTAAATTGATAAATAAAGTAATTTGTGATAATTAAATAATTAATTCATTTTAATAAGTCAGTTATTAATTATTAAGAATAAACTAATTAATTGAGTAATTGAGTAATAGTTAATGAATAAAAGTTTAATAATTAATAAATTGATGATTAATGATAACTAATTAATTAATCATTAATAAGCTAATAAATCGGTAATTAAGCAAATATAAATAGTTTATTCTTAAGCGAATAATTAGTAAAGTAATCCAAACTGTTTAGTATGCATTAATAATTATGTTGATTGACTTTGATATCTGTTGATGATTATTCTATGATATGTTGTTATATACTATGGATATCTGTGTTAACTGTATATGATTTATCTGATATATCTGTTATGTTAATTGAACTGTTAAGTTAAATAGACAACTTGGCCCTTAAAATGGCGTTTGGATCCGATGAGACCGGGATCGGAAGAATCAATTTTGATTCTCCGAAAACCACATCGATCCAAATTAAACGATAGGTCGTAACTTATCAAATGGTGATCAAGATGGTGTTCCAGAATGTAAGGGTTATCGTCGTTAACTATGAGGGTGGTTCCAAAATGAGTGTAACGAGATAATGCCTTCGGTTTCGTTCGAACCCGGAACGAACTTGTATGGATTGAATGCTTTCAACACATCGTCAGGCGGACGATGAGCATTCTAAGTGATATGTTCTTTAAAGGTAATCGTAGCCTCAAGCCTCATCAACCGCGAATGGCTAAAACAGGGGAGATGCAGCAAGGTTAGGTGGGTCATGCCCAAGCAGGACAAGATTTTCCCCTGTCTAGATGTCCCTTTTTATTTCGGCTTAGTGGGCAGTTGTCGGCCACAACTGCGGGGTTATCTTGTTCGGGACTGTTCAGTAAGGAATGGTTCCGGCCTTGTGTTGCAGGGGATGAAGGGAGTAATCCTCGGTACGGTGATCTAGGCCCCGTACTGTGACGGGCGGTACCCCAGTAGCCCTGCCATTGTTGGAAATCCATTTTCCTTACGAGACCCTACGGTTTTGATTTGTATTACCCACTTTCGTGGCTAGTAGCTGGAATTTAATAGATTTAACAATTTCGGCTATGTTCTATTTACTTGAAAACCCTAGACATTATTATAATATCACTGAATTTCCTATAAAATGTTTTGGTTAGCATAAGGTAAAAACTTACCCGTATTTATTTGTGGGGAGTCTTACGTGATACCTTTATTTCCAAATGATTTTCAAAGTTAAGCAATTTTAACCTGTTTACTCATACCAGACCCATGTCTGACCCGGAGTTTATATTTTGTGTTTTTCATAAACTCTTGGGTACTCAAATTTTTATGAGTAGCCAAGTGATAGGTATTTGGAAGTGTTGATTTTCTGAAGGAGCTATTTTTGGAGAAGACCAGACGTATGTATCTATATATGTAGTTCCGCTATGTAGTTAGTGATGCTGTATATTGGATGTATGTATGGACATGTATGTATATGACAGTCCTATTATATGATATTGTATGACTCTGATGTATATGTAACTATGTAATAGTTATGTGATGTATTATATTTTGTTCCATTCCGCTGTGAGATTCTGATGTTGTTGTTCTTTCTTTCTATTCTTTTCTATTTCTATCCCTTTCTTTCTTAATGATGATACGTCTTTCTGGGGTTGAGAAAGACGGGTCGTCACACATATATTGGTCCATTTCCCATCGCCGAACATATTGGTTCCGTGCCTTATCGCCTCTTATTACCGGCTCAGTTTTCTGCTATTCATAATGTGTTTCACATTTCTCAACTACGGAAATACCTTCCATATTCCGATTCTATTCTTGAGCCCGGTATTGTGGAAGAAATTGAAGTTTCGCCTAATTTAGCTTATGAGCAACGTCCTATTCATATTATTGCTTCGGAGGTTAAACGCCTTCGAAATAAAGATGTCCCACTTGTAAAAGTTCAATGGTCCTCAAATCCTAAGGATTTCTCTTGGGAATCTAGAGAATTCATCGAGCGAACACATCCGGACTTACTTTCTCGTTCTCTTTGAGGTGAACTTTTTATTTTAAAAATTTCTTCTTTTTGTGTTGATATGCTTTTATGGTTGTTACTTTTTGTTCATTTATTCCTTGTGATTGCGAGGACGTAATTTTTTTAAGGAGACGAGTCTGTAACAACCCGCATATTTTACGGTTGAGTATTTAAATATTTTATTTAAATATTTCATCGTTAGTCGGATTTTAGTCCAAAAAGCTACTTTTTGCAAATAGTCAAATTAGGACTCGAGACCACCCCCATTGAGTTCAAAATGACGTTTGCGACCTTTTTGAGTATAAAATTTGATGCGTTTGGAGTTAGTGGAATTTGCTACTTTTTCACTTAGGGCTTTGGTTTTGTTTCAGCCTATTAGACCCTAGCTTCACCCCTCTTCTCTATGTTACTTCATTTCTATTTCCTAATACTCAAGCTTTAGCAACAATGGAAATAGGAATGGGAAATTAAAACTCCAAGCCCTAGTTTCCATTTGCAAATCAAGTTCTAACTCCAAATTTATAGAAGAAGCTTTGGTAAGCCTCCTCTTCTTCTCCTCTAACTCATTCTCTTACCAATTTCAGAAATTCCTAAACCCAATTTAGGAAATGTTTCTCTTTTAAGCTTAGATTCAAGCTCTTTAGGTTGGAATTGAAGATTGATTGTTCTTACCATTGCTCTATAGCTTCTTCTTCATAGTTTTGAGTTCAAAGGTGAGATTTTCATCTCACATCTTAGTCTATAATTATCTTCGATTGTTAGGTATGAATTCCTAACACTTATTCTTGTGCAATTGATTTTGGTTTGGATTGATTTGGTGTGCATTCCAACTTTTGGTGTTTTGAAATCAAAATCTATGAAAATCCTATTATGGATATTTGGACATTGATATTTGAGGCGTATCGAAGAGCCGATAAGGCTGGTTTGTCGCGTGGCGTAAATCCTTAGTCGTCACTTACTCGTCCGATCGCTTCCAATATTCATTTGGCCATTTTTGGTCGAGGTTCAGGGAATGCTCTGAACCACAGTTTCAGACATCTGAATCCTTATTTCATACGTCTGAATATTATACTGGGAATTTTATTCCCTAGTATTCAGACTTCTGAATCAAAAATCCAGACGTCTGAATTGGCTTGATTTCAAACAGAAAGGAAAATAGGCAAAAAACTCCTATTTCAGATGTCTGAAATATAGGGTTCAGACGTCTGAATTACGTTCTGGAAAATTTCTGATTTTCCGGATACATACGTCTGAACCAAATGTTTCAGACGTCTGAATCTGCTGTGTTTTTCCTGCTTGCCTATTTTGTTTAAGAATTCCAATTTTATCGATTCATATTGATTCCCATTTGTGGTTATCATTTATTATCGACTTTGATGACATTTTCTTTGGGATTTTTGGAAATATCCATTTTTGATGGGTTTGATATCGATTTCTTTGTAATTAATTCACGTCTTCGCATGTGAATTTTAGTGATTGATTGTTTCTATAATCATTATCGTTATTTGTCACTTTAAAAATATAAAGGTTTTCTATACTAGTAGTAAATATCAAAACTCTTCTATTAAAACGATTTCAACACTATTTTATTACGAAGCTCGTTTCTTAAACCATTTTCCAATCTATTAGTATATACAAACCTTTACCTCACTCGTATGAGAAATCTAATTAAACGACTTAGTAAGACAAGTGGTATGAAACGATTGCGTTTACTTCGTTGGTTAATTCTTGGACTTGTTCGATTGAATCTCTTGTGACAATTTTCTAGTGGAAACCTACAATTTGTTCGTAAATATTTAAGTCAAGCTAGTGGTTATGGGACATGAAGCTAAGCTCACATATTTACTATCTTAGTGTAATTGACACTTCTTGATGATCGATTATGATCATTTTTGTGATTTAGACTAGCAATGTAAAATGTCTCTTTGTCTGCGAGGGAGACTAAACCCCGTTTCTGTAGAGCTTCGGCTCAAATTGGTGGGGTAGCGACCCATGGTCTTCGGACCGTTTTGTGGAGCTTCGGCTCAAAATTAATGGTTAGCAAACATGGAATAGCGTTCCGTTTTGTGATACACGTGTTGGTGAGTTTTCATACTCCCGTTTTGTGATAGGCATCCCCCCTTTTTGTGATTTCTGGATTTCTATTAACGATTTCTAGAATTTATGTTTTCACCAATTTTCGTGACTTACATTGATGAGTTTTATCAATATTTGTGCATCGGTGAATTTGTGTGTCATTAACTTTTGTGTTTGGCATTGATATAATTGTCAATATTTATGGTTTGGTGAATGAAAATAAAGAGTATGATATTCTTTTTGATCTTTGAGAAGATTCTTGTGATATTGATTAATCTCTAGTTGATTTTCAGTTGCATACTTATTACAGTATGGCTTTATGGTTATCATACGGCTTTTGTCATATCTCTTGTTCTATGTCATTTTATTTGATATTTATAGTTAGACTGATCCTTTTATTATTTTCTTTTTAAATAATTCTCGCGTCAGACCGAGATGTTACAGGCGCTTCTGCTTGACTCCTCATCTGGGATTATTATTATCCTGAGTTTTGGCTAACTACTTAGATTAGTAGTTTTTGGTTGTACACATTTGAGATATAGACCCATTGATGTATACTTATTCTTTTGTCTAACACTTGTAACTATTCTTTTGTGATATTGTGGATCTTGTTTGACCACAACTCTGATGTACACTTCTATGTGTAATATTCATATCTTTTTCCGCCTTTGTGATATGGATATCTGTGACTGATTTGTGTTATACTTATTTCTATATTTGTTTCCGAAGATATTATAGCCACTATGTAGTAGCCTTGAGTTTGCATCAATATGTCAGATTCCCTCTTGTGATGAAAAGTTGAATTTTTATCTGGCATATCGGTACTCGCACAAAGCAATTATACAGATGGTCGCTCCTCAACAGCCTTATTCTCCGCGATAGTTGACGGCATTGCTCCGTAATGTCCTTGGCTAGCATGGGTATAGAGGTGGGGCGTCGCATTATGCCAACTCACGGGAGTTGGGTCCACGCAACATACCATAAGAACGTCGCCACCATCCTACTTCGTTCTGGAATCTCCACCGCGTACACGATTGTCAAAGTGGTTTTCGGTATCGACAGAGAGTATGCCCATATCTGATCCCGGTCTCTTTGCCAACCAATCATTATTATAACCCGTGGTTATAACTTTAAAATAATATTTTTATACTTCAAAATAAAATATCATTTCAATCCAAATCTTTATCAAAATAAAGATTTAATCATTTCTAAACCATTTCAATATATCAACGTACCATATCTTTCAAATTCAAATATTTACCAAAATAAATATCAAGTCATTTCAAATCATTTAAATAAACATCCTTTCAAATCATTTGTAATACATAAATATAATATCTTTCAAACTTCATTTTTCAAATCATTTTAATATCAAAATATCATATCTTTCCAAAGCTTCAATTTCAAATCATCATATAAGTTCAAATCCAAATATTCAACTTTAAATACCTTTTAAATTCAAAGATATCATTCATTTATTTTCATTCCAAATCGACTTTTAAATAGCTTATATTTTAATCAAAATAGTTCATTTAAACCATTTAAAATTTAAGTTTATATACTTTCAAATCAAGTATTCAATTTCCAAAGTTTTAAACCATTCTGAGTTCATTTACTAAGTTAAAACCATAAACATTGAAAATTTCAGCCTTTCACAGCATTCAGAAAAAGCTGATATAAGTTATACTTGAAAACATTTCAATTTAAAGCATTTAAACATTATAAAAATCATATTTTAACATTCAACGATGTTCATTAAAATACTCTTTTAATTAATGATTTTTATAAAGCAACATTTTATAATTAAATCAAATTTCACAAATCACCTTAATAAATTCAAGTGTAAACTTTCCCATTTTTACATTTAACACTTTATTAACATTTTCATTTTCAAATTATCATTTCACAAATTAAACTAAATTTCTAATTTATTTAATTAACTTAAACCCTTAATTAAAACCAAATTCACATTTCCAGGTCAAGTTAATTTAAAATTACATTTTTAAGCATTCATTCATTTAACCATTACAATACATAGAAAAATCAATAATACTTTAATAAATCTCTTAAATTCAAATTTAAATCAAATTATCGTATTTACCATTTTCCAAATAAAAATTAAACTTCCATTTTATTTATATAACTTAAATATCATTTTTACCTAAAATTCCAAATTTCCAAACTTAAGTTATATTTCAATAATCCAATTTAACCATTCATTAATTACATTTTTAACTCATACAAAAATCATAATTTATTTATTTTAAAACATTTCAAAATTTATTTAAATCAAATTTCATAAATTTATATTTTTAAATACTTAAAAATATCCAAAAGCACTTTATAAAATAACCACGGGTCTGTATACAGTTTTCTAACCTAGGTCAAGTGATACGGATATGTATCATTTCAATCCGCAGTTTAAAAAGAAAAATCCGGGTTCTATCATTTCAAACCCGCAATCCCAAGATAAATAAATTAAATAAAAAACCGTTCAGGCCTATCATTTCAGCCCATAACAATTTTTCCCTATTCTAAAGTCCGTTCGGGTATGTATCATTTCAACCCATAGTGAATCTAAACTACAGGGAACTTGTAGTGTGATAAACAGATATAAATGAACAGTAACAACATATATATAATAACAGATGATATGACATGAAATTTAACCGGTTTAACATCATATATAAATAATCATAGGCAGTTATAACATCACATAATAGTTCTACACATTCAAATGGTGTCAATTCACATTTGTATAAGTATAAATGTCTGGTGAGATTTACTCACCTCTTTGCGCTGGAGATATCAATTCAAATGACACAACGGATTCCAAAACACAATAGCATGATTTTTGATTTGAGTGGAGAGCGAATCCAAGCTACAACTCTTGTGTTACAACCCAAAAAAAACATCAAAACGAACACAATTTCAATACAACTAGATATGAAATAACTTTGAAATACAAATGGAATAAAAAGAGATATGAATGCAACGACTTTTGCCTTGCTTTCTCTATTCTTTTGCACGGCCTAGGGTGTGTTTTTGGTCAGGTTTTGTTGTGGATTTGGCTGAGGTAGGGTCCTATAATGTACGGCTATCATGGCTAAAGATGTGAAGGAGTTACAACATAGAAATGTGAAGGGTCTAGGCAACACAGAGGAGTTTTGGGTCACTTTTGGCTCGGTCTATGTCCCATCTTGGTTCGGACATTTCATGTACAGGTCTGGACAGAGGTAGGAGGTGATGGTTAGGGTTGTGTCAAGGTGGTGATGGAGCAATAGGAGGTGGCCAAGGTCATCTAAGGTGATGGTGATGAAGACTAGGTGGCTAGGCATGCTTTTTAAGGAGTTTTAACATAGTTTTTGTGGATTTTGCATCATGTGGTGGAGCAATAGGAGTTTAGTTAAGAGAGTAGGTCAGCATGAAGGTGTAGCTCGGTTACTTCAAGTTATTAGGTCTTCTGCTTTGGGTTCTTTGTAGTTGTGGCTCTGTAGGAATGGAAGGAACTGGATCGGTATGGAACGGGGCTCAATTGCTTCAAGTCCTAAGGTCCTTTGCTTCGCGTTGTTGCTTGGTTACTATTACCCGGTTGTTTGACCATGTAACAAGAGGCTCGGCATAGATTCGTTCGACACAAGTCCCCGCTCGACACAAGGCCTCGCTCGGCATGGAGCCTTGTACGACATGAGGCCTCACTTCGTACAAAGCCTCATTTGGCATGGAACTTCATTCGGCATGGAGCCTCGTTTGGCATGAGGCCTCGCTCGGCATGGAACCTCGTTTGGCATGAGGCCTCGCTCGGCAGGAGGCCTCGTTTGGCATAAGTGAGTCGTTCGGCATCTCCCCTGAACCGGCATAAAGTCTCGGTTGGCACAGGTCTCGTTCGGCCTACACTCTTCACTCGGCGTAATGCCTCGTTCGGTATACAGGTACCGTTCGGCACGCCTTCCTCGCTCGGCATACGAATGTCGTTCGGCCTGGATATGTGGTTCGGTAATTGTCGTTCGGCATCTATGGCTCGACGTGCAGAAGTTACTTACCATGGGCCAAGGTAGCTTATTCTTAGGCCTATGAGGGAAGTCCAGCCCATCTTCGTCTATAAATAGAAGAGCAGGGGCACAGTGAAAGGGACCCTTTTTCGAGAACACTAGGGAGACTCTGCTGCATTCAAGACTTAGCCTATTTCAATTAGCACTTTTATTTAAGTCATTATAGTACGGATCGTATGTGTATTCATTCATTTGTGAAAGCAATAAAGATCAAAACTTAAAGTGGACGTAGGCAGTTATGTTGAACCACTATAAATCCGATGTTCTTATTTTTGCATTTAATTTATCATACAGTTCTCTGTTTTAATTTACTTTCTTCATTAATCTCTCTACACAATCTTTCTCAAGGTTATTAGTGACCAGTTCTGGTGCTAATATTTTGGTGCTTTCATTGAGAACCGAATTCTCAAGCCACTAGGATATGCTTTGTAGCTGCTGGATTAAATAAATTCCTCGAAGGTGATCCAAGTCATTCACAGGACGTCCACTGAATCTACTAAAAGTTTCTATCAACAAATCTACTATGGGAAGTGTAGGGTCGATTTCACCCTAGAGGGGGGGGTGAATAGGGTGATACCATTGATTGTAAAAATTTATTGCGGAAGCTAATAAAATACTTTCAACATAGATCACAGAACAATAGCAGCACAGATAATAGCAGAATAATAAATGCAGAAATAGAACGACACAGAATTTACCCAGCTTCGGCAAAACCCTGCTTACGTGCTGCCCCAAAGGTTTCTACTAGAAATTAGATAGTCAGACACGTACACACGTAAACTCGCGACACCCGCTATCCACTAAACCTAACTCTACGCTCAAAACACTACCACAACTCAGCCACTGAGTTGCGAATTCTCAAACTATGCCACGTAGTTTGTCCCCTAGTCACACGACTAGAAATTACAACAGTTTAAAAATTAAAATGCAAATTTAAAACAATTTTAAATACAAAACCATAATTTATAAAACTAAGCCCAAATTAATATTATTAGAACCGGCCCAATAATTAGATGATTAAAAAAAATGCGTCCTCCTTTTCTCTTTTTTATTTTATCGGCCTGGTTCCTTGCACTTGAGAATAATGGCGTTCGTTCCTTTTCCAGATTTAGGGTTTTGTCAAATTGAAGCACCGCTCGATATCGTTCGATAGTAGACTTCGATGCTCTTTGATTTGCTCACGGCTCTTCAATTTGGATCGAGTTCGTCTACGATTTCGGTATGTACTTTACTCCTTTTGCTTTGCTGGTTTTGGCTTGCTTGAACTCGATGGATTGAATTTGCCGATGATGCTATCCTTTTATAGGAGTCGAATACCAAAATTTTCGTCACATAAATTTTGTTTGGATTTGTCAAAAGATTATCTCGGCCGCTTGATGATGCTTGAACGTTGATGATTTATTTGAATTCATCAAATCTCTTGCTTGGTCGTTGATTTCCGTATGGATGTTGATGATGATTTACAACTTGTTGATATGCGTATATATTTTCATTGCTTGTAAATCACGGTGTTGATTCATTTCGTGATGACCACGGCTTGACTATATTTGACTTTGTTCGATGATTTCTTTTTGACTTCGATTATACTTTGTTAAACTGAATTCTGGTCGGCTTCGACTTTGATTCTTCTCTTTCCTGATGCTGCTGACTTCGGGTTGCACTGATTTGTCTTGATTCCACTTAAACCTTAGTGTAGTTGTTGTTGCTTCTGTACATTTGCCTGAGTCATTTGTAACTACTGCTACACCTTGTTCGACTTTGATTCTTCACTTTCATGATGCTACTGACTTCGGGTGCACTGATTTGTCCTGATTCCACTTGAACCTTAGTGTAGTTATTGTTGCTTCTGTACATTTGCCTGAGTCACTTGTAACTACTGCTACACCTTGTTCAGTCTTATTGACTTTGACTTGGTTTATGATTGTTGCATTTGGACTGGACTGTGCTTTTGTGCATACTGTACTTGATTGCTAAACTGGTTTTGATGCAGTCTATACTTTGTTTCATTTATCTGGTTTGAATTTTTCGACTTTGGCACTGACCTGACATTGATACTGCCATTCCATGATTTGCTTGTATCAGTTCTCGGCCACACTATTTCCATTGCTATGCCTTGAACTTGACTGTTTGGTTCGAGCTTTGCCTCCATGTGTTTTGCATTTGTCAATTTTGCATTTGTTTCACTGGTGCATTGCCTTTTTAGTCTTCATATATGTGCATACATACATTTATCTTTGAGCCTAGGCAGTTTGGTTTCATGTTCATGTGTGTCTGGTCGAGTTCATTGCTTTATTGTTTCACTTGATTATTTGAGCTTATTTGTCCATTGACATGTGCACACTTTGTTGTTCAATCTGGATATGTGTTCTGATTCTTCGAGCTTGTGTTCATCTTTGGTGTTAGCTTTGAGCATGTTGCCAGGCTTATGCATGTTGTTTCAAGCTAGTTCATTCATGTTGTATTTCCCATTCACTGTTGCCTGGGTTGAGTCTTGTTTCATGTTTGAACTGGTTTGAGTGGTCACTGACACTTTGGTTTTACTTTGAGCTACAGTTTCAGTTGCAAGTGCATTTGTAGTTTAGCTCTTGTTCATGTCATTTGATCATAGCGTTCATGTGTACTTTTGATTTGCACCTGTGTTGAATCCAGCTCAAACGCTCGGGTTTGACCTTGTGCGCATGTTGTGACTCTATTTGTGTTGCACTTGAGTTGAACCCGGCTTTTCATTTGGGTTTGAACTGTGCTCACCTTTCCCTGTAACATTATCAAGTGTATATCGGTGTGCACGGCCTTGTGGCATGTACAGTGATACAATGTGCATGTCACATTGTTCGTGTGTGATGAATTCAAATATAAATGATGACGAACAACCCAAATAACTGAGGCAAATATTATTTTCAAAATTCACATTTTATTTTATATTGCAAAAATATTTCTTTTTCGATTTTACTGCGTTAGTGAATATTTTTGCAGATTGCTCAGATGTTGGATTCTAACTGGAATGAAGTTGAAGATAAAATACGAATTGAGTGAATGAGTGATGTGTAGTGAGATTAAATGTAAATATGAAATTGTGATGTATTTGTAATCAAAATTGTATATGTATAGTGAGAGCTTGAATTTGTACTATTCAAAATTGTAATAAATATTTGTTTGAATAAAATTTCTATTTGAATTCAAATTCTGTATTATTTAATTTATTCAGCAAATATTTATTTAATCTGTGAAAAATAAAATAGTACATTAACAAGTACATTTAAACGAATGTATATATGTTTATTATCATCAAACAAAAATCATATAAGCGCATATTCAACAATCTCCCCCTTTTGATGATAACAAACATATATTTAAGATTTTGAATATGATAATTGTATTTGATCATTCATATGCTCAAATTGCTCCCCCTATTTAAATGTTTCCTCTCTACACAAATCTCATCCTACAAATATGCATACAAATAATGATATGCAAATGAACCTAGATGCAAATAGAAAATTATTTGACCTTTGCTTGATTTTATTTGATAAAATCTTAACTTTTCTCTCCCCCTTTTGTTATCAACGAAAGAATAATAGTGATAGAGAAAATAGAGATAAAGTGACCGATAATAATTCAACATTAAAACTCAATTGAATATAAATATTTAAATTTCTATAAAAATCAAACAAAAATCATAAATATGTTGTTAGGCGCATATTCCACTTTTAGAATGATGGGAATTATGTCATCATATAAAACCATACAGTTGTGTCTATTTGTGGTATATTTATATCAGGAATTTGAATATCTACTAACCATGCATAACCGTTAGGACTTTAAATGAGATTAGTAGTATTCCAATTTTATTAAAAAAATGAATTCAAGTATCCTCTAACCACGCATAACCGTGAGGACTTTTAAATGGGATTAGAATCAACTTGTTTATTTTAAAAATCAACTTTTGATATGTGTTCCATACATGCATAACCGTGAGGACTTTTAAATGAGCATGGAAGCACATAACAAATTCCAAGTAATTCACCCATGCATAACCGTGATGACTTTTAAATAAGAGTGAATACTTTGGTATTTATTTATTTATTTATTATTATTATTATTCATTTTATTTTTATTTTTTTATTTATTTTTTTAAAAAAATATAAAAATGAAAAACGAACGATTCCTGTTTAAAGTACCACATATCGACAAACTATATAGAATTTTGATGAGTGATGGTCGTTAGAAATATGATAGAGATAGAGATGGTCATGGAATTTTTACCAACAAAAAGTTTTATAACTCTTGTTTAAATTTCTAAAGAAATTTACTAATTATGCCGTCTCGAGTCATAATATATGATCGATATTAGCACTCATCACTCTTTCAATCACTATTCATCTTTTTGATAATCATAGGGAGTCAGATTAGTCAAAATAGTTATTTAAAATCAAATTCAAAAATAATTATAAAATCAATTTTTCAAAAATGACTAATCTGAAAATATGGTCAAAAATGATTTTCTCGAGGGGGTTTTATAGGAAATTTTTTCTGCTATTTGAAAATTATTTGAAATGAAAAATATGCAGATATTTTCTTTGAAAAATGATGCAGCTACTAAATGTCTCAAAAATCACGTTCAACTAGTAATTTTTCTATCAACTAGATTACCAGTGTAATCTGCATCTGAATTTCTTTTTCACACAAAATTATCATTAATTGAATTTGATCGACCAAACCATGAAGTGTCCACCAAAAATTTCAAACTCAATTTTATCAGCAATTTAAATGACATTCTCTTGAATTTGAATCGAAGCCGTGTAAATAATCAAAAACCGTGAATTTAGAATTAGCCATATTATAACCAAATGTATTATAATCCAACAAAACACTATTTTTAATCCAAACTGATATATATGAAGTAATCCAAAGAATTTAGAGAATTTTATAGTGTTTTTGGCATAAGAATATAATTGGCCAACTATGTTGAATAAGTCAGAGTCAAAAATCATCATTATTTCATCATCACATTATTGGCTGATTTAATTCAGAATATGGTGCAAATTATTACATTTAATATATCGTACAAATAAGTATACCTTTACCTGTTTTACCTTTACGATATTTTTCATTATTGTCCATTATGATTGTGTCACCTTTATACTAGGCTAAGGAACTTTGCTTTGTCGCCCGTTGTGTTTCTGGAACAGCCAAAAATCCTGAGAACACTGTTGTTGTTCCTTAGCCTGCCACCACACCTACACGGAAAAAGATTTTTATGACATATTTGTTTTTATAGGTCCATGGTTGTTAGTGGCAGAAAATTGTGAAAAACAATTTTGTAAAGACCCAAAACTATTTATAATTGTTCCCTTCGGCACCCAAATTTGTTTAACTTTGAGAGATTTTATATTTGTGCCTTTTGGAACCCAAATTGGTATAGTTTTCATGTGTTTGGGTCTATACCAGCAACTATTATGATTGTGTCCAAATTTTCAACAAATTGTGCACATAGAATTAATATTGCTTTCAACATTTTCAGAATGACTATATCCAAGTCCTTGTCTAACCGTATTAACAGTTTGCTTTCCTAATAGCATATTCAACGATTTTTCACTTTTGGAAAATTTATCTAAAGTCGTTGACAAATGTTGGACTTTTGTTTTGAGAGATTCATTTTCGTTCAACAATTGAGTGCACTTTTTGATAGAATTCTATCTCCTAGTATTTTCACTTTATTTTAAAATCAGAATTTCATTTTCAAGTGATTTTATATTGATTTCTGATTTTTTAATTTCGTTTTCGAATGTTGGACACTTATCACACTTAGGGATCCTACTTTGATAGGTTTTAACTAATTGGTCAAGTTGTTCATTTAATTCTATCAAAGTGTCTTTTTGTGATTCAAGTTTAGCGTATTTTTTCCTAAGTCGTTCAAAACAGCCATTTACTTCGTGGAAATAACTAAGTAATTCAGAGTGAGTAAGCTTTGATACCTCGCTTGGCTCGTCATCGTCGCTATCAGTTATATTTCCATGAAGGCACATGTCTGCTTTCTCACTCTTACTGCTTGAACTTTGATTATCTTTATTACTTGTATTCCACGTGGCTGTAGCATTTCTCCATTTTGATTTCTTTTCAAAATCGCGTTGAAATCGGGGATAATTGGGCTTGATATCACCGGGTTTGTTGCAAATGATCCCGTGTTCTTTCGAGTTGTCTAGTGCTTTGATTATTCTGCTTTTCAATTTTTGATTTAGAGCTGGATTTCCATATTTGTGGTTCCACCTTTTGAATTTCTTCATTATTAATGCCAGCTCAGCTGCTCTATCATCATCCTCCTCATCACAACTGCTTTTTACAAATCCTGTTAAGCACATTTCTTCAACTGAGTTGGTTGTGGAGGATTTTTCATTGCTGTTGACTTTTGCACCATATATTGCATCGAAAGTATTCCAAATTTCCTGTGCATTTTCACAATGAGAGATGAAATTAAAATTATCTTGATTAATATGAGAATATAATATATGCATAGCAAGAGCGTTAATCGATAATTTTCTTATCTGTTATATCACACCCGTTTTCAATAATATCCCAACATTTAACATTAACAAATTTTAAATAAAATTCCATTTTCAATTTCCAATTCAAAAAATCTGTTCCATCAAAAATAGAAGGAATAATATTGGAACGACCCTCAATAAAAGTATTATTAAAAGAAGCCATTTTAAAAAATTCAAATTTTTAAAACAAAAACCGATTTTTGAAACATGAATTTTTAAAACACAAATTGACTTCTATTCCTAGCTCTGATACCACTTGTAGGATCGATTTCACCCTAGAGGAGGGATGAATAGGGTGATACTATTGATTGTAAAATTTTATCGCGGAAGCTTATAAAATACTTTCAACACAGATCATAGAACAATAGCAGCACAAATAATAGCAGAATAATAAATGCAGAAATAGAACGACACAGAATTTACCCAGCTTCGGCAAAACCCTGCCTACGTGATGCCCCCAAGGTTTCTACTAAAAATTAGATAGTCAGACGCTTACACACGTAAACTCACGACATCCGCTATCGACTAAACCTAACTCTACACTCAAAACCCTACCACAACTCAGCCATTGGGTTGCGAATTCTCAAACTACGCCACGTAGTTTGTCCCATACTCACACGACTAGAAATTACAACGGTTTAAAAATTAAAATGCAAATTTAAAACAATTTTAAATACAAAAACCTAATTTATAAAACTAAGCCCAAATTAATATTATTAGAACCGGCCCAATAATTAGATGATTAAAAAAAATGCGTCCCCCTTTTCTCTTTTTTATTTTATTGGCCTGGTTCCTTTCACTTGAGAATAATGGCGTTCGTTCCTTTTCCAGATTTAGGGTTTTGTCAAATTGAAGCGCCGCTCGATACCGTTCGATAGTAGACTTCAATGCTCTTTGATTTGCTCACGGCTCTTCAATTTGGATCGAGTTCGTCTACGATTTTGGTATGTACTTTACTCTTTTTACTTTGCTGGTTTTGGCTTGCTTGAACTCGATGGATTGAACTTGCCGATGATGGTATCCTTTTATAAGAGTCGAATACCTAAATTTTCGACAGTAATTTTTGTTTGAATTTTTCAAAAGATTATCTCGGCCGCTTGATGATGCTTGAACGTTGATGATTTATTTGAATTCGTCAAATCTCTTGCTTGGTCGTTGATTTCCGTATGGATGTTGATGATGATTTACGACTTGTTCACATGCATATATATTTTCATTGCTTGTAAATCACGATGTTGATTCATTTCGTGATGACCACGGCTTGACTATATTTGACTTTGTTCGATGATTTCTTTTTGACTTCGATTATACTTTGTTAAACTGAATTCTGGTCGGCTTCGACTTTGATTCTTCACTTTCCTGATGCTGCTGACTTCGGGTTGCACTGATTTGTCTTGATTCCACTTGAACCTTAGTGTAGTTGTTGTTGCTTCTGTACATTTGCCTGAGTTACTTGTAACTACTGCTACACCTTGTTCGACTTTGATTCTTCACTTTCCTAATGCTGCTGACTTCGGGTTGCACTAATTTGTCTTGATTCCACTTGAACCTTAGTGCAGTTGTTGTTGCTTCTGTACATTAGCCTGAGTCACTTGTAACTACTGCTACACCTTGTTCGGTCTTATTGACTTTGACTTTGTTTATGATTGGTGCATTTGGACTGGATTGTGCTTTTGTGCATACTGTACTTGATTGCTGAACTGGTTTTGATGCCAATCTATACTTTGTTTCATTTATTTGGTTTGAATTGTTCGACTTTGGCACTGACCTGACATTGATACTACCATTCCATGATTTGCTTGTATCAGTTCTCGGCCACAGTATTTCCATTGCTATGCCTTGAACTTGACTGTTTGGTTTGAGCTTTGCCTCCATGTGTTTTGCTTTTGTCAATTTTGCATTTGTTTCACTGGTGCATTGCCTTTTTAGTCTTCATATATGTGCATACATACATTTATCTTTAATCCTAGGCAGTTTGGTTTCATGTTCATGTGTGTCTAGTCGAGTTCATTGCTATATTGTTTCACTTGATTATTTGAGCTTATTTGTCCATTGACATGTGCACACTTTGTTGTTCAATCTGGAAACGTGTTCTGATTCTTCGAGCTTGTGTTCATATTTGGTGTTAGCTTTGAGCATGTTGCCAGGCTTATGCATGTTGTTTTAAGCTAGTTCATTCATGTTGTATTTCCCATTAACTGTTGCCTGGGTTGAGTCTTGTTTCATGTTTGAACTGGTTTGAGTGGTCACTGACACTTTGGTTTTACTTTGAGCTACAGTTTCAGTTGCAAGTGCATTTGAAGTTTAGCTCTTGTTCATGTCATTTGATCATAGCATTCATGTGTACTTTTGATTTGCACCTGTGTTGAATCTAGCTTAAACGCTCGGGTTTTACCTTGTGTGCCTGTTGTGACTCTATTTGTGTTGCACTTGAGTTGAACCCGGCTTTTCATTTGGGTTTGACCTATGCTCACCTCTCCCTGTAACATTATCAAGTGTATATCGGTGTGCACGGCCTTATGGCATGTACAGTGATACACTATGCATGTCACATTGTTCGTGTGTGATGAATTCAAATATAAGTGATGACAAACAACCCAAATAACTGAGGTAAATATTATTTTCAAAATTCACATTTCATTTTATATTGCAAAAATATTTCTTTTTCAATTTTACTACGTTAATGAATATTTTTGCACATTGCTCAGATGCTGGATTCTAACTGGAATGAAGTTGAAGATAAAATATGAATTGAGTGAATGAGTGATGTGTAGTGAGGTTAAATGTAAATATGAAATTGTGATGTATTTGTAATCAAAATTGTATATGTATAGTGAGAGCTTGAATTTGTACTATTCAAAATTGTAATAAATATTTGTTTGAATAAAATTTCTGTTTGAATTCAAATTCTGTGTTATTTAATTTATTCAGCAAATATTTATTTAATCCGTGAAAAATAAAATACTACATTAACAAATACATTTAAACGAATGTTTATATGTTTATTATCATCAAACGAAAATCTTATAAGCGCATATTCAACAGGAAGACCACGTACCAGATCAGCCTCTCATAACACGGACATCAACGAGACTGCCAGCGTACAGTAAATAGGACCTAGCAATCAGCAAGTTAATGCTGGCATAGGGACTACCGGTGCACGTAGACAGATGGAAGTTGTTACTAGGACGGAGTTCAAACCTGATGAGAGAACTCATGGAAAGCAGGAGACAACTTGCTAAGCAGATTCAAGCTAACGCTAACCTCATGACTCATCTTACTCAGCAACAGCATCAGAATGCTAGAGGTAGCCCCGTTCCTTATTCTTCATCTGATAGTTCGACCTCGTCCGACGAATCTCCTAGGCGTAGACGCCGCAAAATAGAAACTACACAAGCAGGTGCTACTGATCGATTAACTAGGGATCACTTGCACCTTGGAGACCACACCCAAGCTGGTAAAGGAAACTTAGGAGTAGGAGCACATGCAAAAACTGGACGCCTAGCTCACCAAGACCCTAATGAAGTTGGTCCCCAAGATACACGTTTAGCAGATCGCCAACAAAGGAGACACCAACCCGAGCGGTCCCGTAGAACATGGTCCAACCTTCCATCCTCCATACAAACCCGGACTTATCGGCTATTGTTAGACAGTTGATGAGAGAAAATCAAGGGTCGACCAATAAAGATTGGGAGATATCCAGGAGTCATACTCCATTCACAGATACTATACTATAGGCCGAGTACCCCAGGAAGTTTAGCATGCCAACTATCCTGGCCTACGAAGGAAAGACTGATCCCAAACAACATGTGATGAGGTATGAATGGATAATGGATTCAGCTAGAGCAAATGACGCAACCAAGTGTCGATGCTTTCTAATTAATTTATCCGGAATCACCACCATGTGGTTCACTCGACTTCCCTCACGGTCTATATCCAGCTTTGACGAATTGGTGATGAAATTTGTGGAATAGTTCAGGATACATGCCACTCATCCCAAGGATGTGATGTCCCTATCTACTGTAATCCGGGATCCGGGGGAGTCATTAAAAGAGTACGTATATAGATTTCATGTTGCGGCTACTAAAATTAGCAACCCTAACGACCATGCAATTCTGATGGTGGTAATGCGAGAAGTGGATCCAGATTCATAGTTTGGAGATTGGTTGGCAAGAAATCTCCAACTACGCTGGAGCGTTTTCTATTCAAAGGCTCATCAATTCATAGGAAGAGAGGAAGCCAGATGGACGAGGTGACATAAGGCACCAGGGCATATTCAGAAGAATGTGAAAAGCAACATTGCTGTAAAACAGTCCGGTGACAATTCAGGTAAGGTTCAAGTCAATGTCCAGAACAAACCCGGGCAATCTGAAGGGTCCGGAGGAGGAAATCCCAGAAAGAAGAGGGAGACAGGGAAATGGAAGTCAAGAATTCCCACTTACAATGACTATCCCACTTACAATGAGTATACTCCTTTGAATGCATCTCTGGAGAATTTTTACCTGTCAACTTGTAATACTTTCCAATACAGAAAGCCGATCCCAAAGGAGTCAAAAGAGGAACAAAAACGGACTGCGAAGTATTGCCGCTTCCATAAGACTTACGGGCACAATACAGAGGATTGTAGACACCTCCATAATGCCATAGAAAAGCTAATCGGACAGAAAAAATTGCAGGAGTTTGTCAAGAACCCGCAGGAAGGTAAGCGAGGAACATCGGACACCGGACGCGGGCCGGCTCCACGCCGTCTAGTGGAACCTTCCCGTACTGTAGGTAGACTGGTCATAAACACTATAGTCAGTGGACCTCATCGTGTATATAAGAATAGCAGGAAATGAAGTGGTATGCTAACTCCTTAAGGCATGCAGATTACGAGTGTTGTTCGAATGTGGAGGACGGGACCCCCAACAAAATAGCAACGCATGATGATAGACGATATAGTGTTTAGGATCCAAGATGCTGACAATGTGGAGGCTCCTATGGTTGAACCGATGGTCATATCCGCGATAATCGAGCTAGCATATGTGATGAGAATTTTAATTGATTGTGGATGTTCTGTTAACATCATCTTCAAAAAGGCATACGACCAAATGAAGATGGAGACGAAGGATTTAAAACCATCTAAAGCCCGTATCTATGGCTTTAATGGTGCAGCAACTGATGTAGTAGGATATGTTGAATTGCCAGTTGAACTAGGACATGGTGAGTGTAGGAGGGTGCGAATCCTACCTTTCATAGTGTTGGATGTTGATTCACCATATAATGTCTTTCTGGGTCGAGCGGCCCTGGCAGAGTTCAGGGCCGCTTTGGCTCCTAGTGTTTGACTTTAAAATTCCCGACAGACAAAGGAGTTGGTGTGGTGCATGGTGATCAGGTAACCGGTCATGCACGTTATGTGGCTGAGCTGAGAGAGGCCCAGCGGAGAGAGAAAGGAATGGTTGAGGACAGCTCCGTCCGCATCCAGAATACTGATAATTGAAAATAGTGCCCGAACCCTAGCTCAGGCAACATTCTCAGATCTATAGAGACATAGATCTGAGAGATGATGGTGGGGAATCTAGGGAAGCAAAAGCAGCACCGGCTGAACTGACGATTGACACTCCAATCAGCCGAGATGACCCATCGCGAGTACTTAAGATAGGATCACAACTCGACCTCTCGATGGCCGAAGATCTTATTGATTTCCTCCGAGCGAATCTGGATGTTTTCGCTTGGACGCATTCTGATATGTGTGGGATTTCTCCCGCTATAATGAGTCATATATTGAACATAGACCCGAGGTACGTACGAGTGAAGCAGAAGAGGAGAGGCATGGACTCGGAGAGGTCCGTTGCTCTCAGAGAGGAGTTGGACAAACTCAAAGCCAATGGGTTCGTCCGTGATGCCCTCTACCCTGAATGGGTATCTAACCCTGTGCTAGTGTGGAAAGCCAATGGAAAATGGAGAACTTGCGTAGATTACTCCGATCTGAACAAAGCATGCCCCAAGGATAGTTTTTCTTTACCCAAGATTGAGCAGCTAGTTGACTCAATAGCGGAACATGATTTATTGTCATTTATGGATGCGTACTCGGGATATAATCAAATCCCGATGCATATTCCAAACCAAGAGCACACTAGTTTTTCCACAGATGTTGGGTTATATTGCTATGTAGTGATGCCTTTTGGATTGAAAAACACGGGAGCGACTTATCAACGTCTGGTGAATCGTATGTTCAAAGACTAGATTGGTAGAACAATGGAAGTCTATGTGGATGACATGCTCTGAAGTCACGGCAGTCAAACGACCACATTCGAGACTTAGTGGTGTTTGATATTCTTAGATATTAGGGGATGAAAATTAACCCTTTGAAGTGTTCCTTTGGCATTGCATTAGGAAAGTTTTTGGGTTTCATCGTAAATGTGTGGGGAATCAAAGCTGACCTGGGGAAGATTCAAGCTATTCAAGACATACAAGCGCCCAAAACTATAAAGCAGGTACAAGGCTTGAATGGAAAGGTGGCCATGCTGAGTCGATTCATATCCAGAGCCACAGATAAGTGTATTCCTTTCTTCAATGTAATAAAGAAAGGAAAGAGAAATTTCTATTGGATGGCCGACTGTGAGGAAGCGTTTCGAGCCCTAGTGAGGCATTTGGAAAGTCCCACTGTGCTATCGGAACCGGTAGACCATGAAATGTTGTATTTGTACTTGGCTGTATCTCAACATGATATTAGTATGGCTTTGGTTCGCGAGGGGGACCGAGTTCAAAAGCCAGTATACTATGTCAGTAAACATTTAACGGGGGTAGAAAGAAATTATCCCAAGATCGAGAAGCTAGCCCACTATTTGGTGATTGCATCACGCAAACTTCGTCCATACTTTCAGGCACGCTCATTCAGTGTTTATACCGATCGACCCTTGCGGCAGGTACTCCAATGACCAGAAACCTTTGGAATGATGTTAAAATGGAATATCGAGTTGAGTCAGTTTGATATTACTTACTTACAATGAAGGGCCGTACAAGGGCAAGCGCTAGCAGATTTCATCGCTGAATTCACCATGTCAGGCGAATCAAATAGTCACAATGTCGTGCCTCCTGTTCGATGGAAGATGTACACTGATGGGGCATCTAACGACCATTGCTTTGGGGCTGGTATAGTTCTTGTGACTCTCAAAAACCGGTCAATTTGTTACGCTTTGAAGCTCGAATTCCCAGCAACAAATAATGTGGCTGAGTATGAAGCATTGATTACTGGCTTGAAACTTATCAGAGAACTGGCATAAAGTCGATTGAAATCTTTTGTGACTCATAATTGGTGGTATACCAGGTGAAGGGGGACTATCAAGCGAAGGGACAGAGACTTGCCCCATACCTTGCATGGGTTCAAGAGCTGCTAGCAAATCTAAAATATTATGATATTTTGCATGTCCCACGTGAACAAAACAGAGAAGTCGATTCATTGGAAAAATTTGCAAGTACTGGTGGTGCGCATCAGATGGGACTGGTTCCCGTCGAAACCATACATGCTCCAAGTATAAATACGATGGAGACAGATTTCGTGTTAGAGACAGAAATCGAGAAGGAATCATGGATAACCCCGTTCAAGCAATACTTGCTATATGGGATCTTGCCCAAAAGAAAGAGTGAAAGACGACAAGTCATTCATAAGGTTTCACGGTATATAATGCAGGACGGAATAATGTGTCGAAGGGGATTCTCGGCCCCCTTACTCAGATGCATTGCCCACAATGAGATAAAATGAGTCCTGATGGAAGTCCATGAGGGAGAATGTGGTGACCATACTGAGGGGCAAACGTTAGCAAAAAAGATCCTCCACTATGGATATTACTGGCCAACTGTAAATCGGGATGTTGCAGACTACGTAAGGAGATGTGAAAAATGCCAGAAGCATGCAAAAATTCCGAGAGCTCCATCGATGGAACTCACGCAAATGGTTAGTCCTTGGCCGTTCACAATGTGGGGGATCAATATAATCGGTTCTCTATACATATCCAAGAGTGGTACGAAATACACGATAGTCGCGGTCGATTACTTTACCAAGTAGGCAGAAGCAGAGCCCTTAGCCACGATCACCACCAAGAAGGTCATTAATTTCGTTGTACGATACATTATATGCCGTTTTGCCCTTCCACGTACCATCATTACAGAAAATGGAACTCAATTCGAAAGCAAAGAGTTCAAAGAATTTTATCAAAGGTATGGCATTGGAAAAAGGTTTGCAGCAGTTGCTCATCCAAAAGCCAATGGACAAGTGGAAGCCATGAACAAAATAATCAAGTCTATATTGAAAAAGCGTTTGGAAAAGGCTAGAGGCAAGTGGGTGGATGAACTTCCAACATCACTTTTGGCTTATGGAACCACCAACAAGTCCGCGACTGGCCGCATTCCATTCGCGTTGGAACATGACACGGAAGCTGTTCTACCCATAGAACTTGAAGTTCAGTCACATTAGGTAACTAGTTACGACCCCAAGACGAATCGGGAACTTTTACCGGAATCACTGGACTTCATTGATGAAAAGCGTGAAGAAGCTGATTTAAGAACGGCCGCATATTGACACCGAGTCGCTCGATATTATAATGAAAAAGTTCGGCCAAGAATCTTTTATGTGGGCAACCTCGTTTTGAAACAAGTTTTTTTGGTCCCGTCGCATCTGAATCCCACATGGAAAGGTCTACATGTCATTGAACGGAGGCTTGGAGAAGGAACTTTCAAGCTAGCGACCGTTGATGGCACGACACTCCCCCGAGCAGGGAATAGCGAGCATATGTGGCATTATTATACTTAGTCTATTCATTTTCTATCTTTGTTGCGATTATTTTCATTATGTTTTTATATCGTTGATTCTTAGTATTCAGCATGTAATAAGACAATTTAGCTTGTTTCCATTAATAATGTCTTGAAGCCAACTTTTCCACGAATTATTGATGTTTCCGTGTATGATAATTCTATGGCAAAAAACTAGAGTTGCATTATTTTGTCATACGTACGAACGCGCATAAACGACTCAAAATCTCCAAGTCCCAAGAGTGTGGACTAGAGTACTCTGAGTCCCAAGAGTGCGGACTAGAGTATAAACGACTCAAAATCTCCAAGTCCCCAAAGAGAGGACTGGAGTACTCTGAGTCCCCAAAGTGCAGACTAGATTATAAACGACTCAAAATCTCCAAGTCCCCAGAGTGCGGACTAGAGTACTTTGAGTTCCCCAAAGTGCGGACTAGGGTACTATGAGTCCTCAGAGTGCGGACTAGAGTATAAACGACACAAAATCTCCAAGTTTCAAGAGTGCGGACTAGAGTACTCTGAGTCTCCAGAGTGTGGACTAGAGTATAAACGACTCAAAATTTTCAAGTCCCCAAAGTGCGGACTAGAGTACTCAGAGTCCCTAGAGTGCGGACTAGAGTCTCCAAGTCCCCGGAGTGCGGACTGCAGTACTCTGAGTCCCCAGATTACGGACTAGAGTATAAACGACTCAAAATCTCCAAGTCCCCAGAGTGCAAACTGGAGTACTCTGAGTCCCCAGAGTGCGGAGTAGAGTATAAACGGTTTAAAAATCTCTAAGTCCCCAGAGTGCAGACTAGAGTATAAATAACTAGAAGTCATCAAGTCCCCAGCGTACAAACTGAAAAATATTCTAAGTACCCAAGTCGTGGAATAAAGATGTATAATTCCAAAGAATTTTCGAGTTATGTGAAGGTTAATTGGGGGTTTATGTAACTCACAATAGCTCGGGTTTCAACCACAGTTATACAGAAAGCTGAACAATAAAAGTCGTTTGAAAGACAAAAGAACTAAGTTTTATTTATTAATCCAAAATGAGGTTCTACTACCACTCCTCCAAAACTCGGTGTCAAAAGTCTATCTACATTGACTATGAAAATAAATAAAAATAATTACATAATCTAAGCTAACTCTCGTTGAACGAGTGTAACAGCTACTTATTCGATTTCTTTGGTTTCTTTTCCTCCTTCGTTTTCTAAAATGACTCCTCCCCCATGCGTTTTTTCTTTGACGCTTTGCTTGATTGGGAAGTAACATCCGAGGAGGAATGAGGGACTTCTATTGGCCTGGACCCACCATGAAGGATGACCTTCAAAGGCCTGTTCAAAGGATCATCTAGATCCACAACTCGGGGCTCAGCTCTGATTTCAGCTTTCTTTTTCTTCTCCTCCATGAGTTGCTCCTTCATGCTCATTTTTGAAGTGTCTTCAGAGGCGTCTGTAATCTCAATTTCATAACTTTCTTCGACGGGAGACGAACTCTTGGACTTGTTCTCGTCAAGTGCCTCAATCACTTGAGCATCAGGGACGGGAGTCTCTCCCGCTTGAATTGCCTTGCTCGCCTTCTTCTTCTTCTCCTTGGCGTCATCGCTCCTCGGAGTGGGCTCAAGGTCAGAGTGGCCTACGCAAAACCACAAGAGACAAAAGTTAGAATATAATGAACTCATGCCGAAAACAATGGCTCTTTGAACTTTAAGAAGAAGAGTGATTTACCGGTTTCTTACTGGCTCTCAACCGCCCATGGAGTCTCATCCTCTGGAATGGGAGATAGTACATGAATGTCAAGGCCAGGGGCTTCCGGGTCATAACCAACATGTTGTTCGAACGGATCAAGTACCGGCTGACCGGTTGATGGAGTAGGGGGAGGAACTGGAGACTCGGTTCCAAACGGACCGGCGAGGTCATATTTTCCTTTTGATGAGGAGGAACCTTTGTTGTAGAGGGCCTTCGCCACAGACAAGTCTGAAGGCTCGTTTCTCTCCAGAAATTCTTTTACCAAAGCCTCCTCGTCAACCTCCTCGGTACCCAGCTCGACCTTTCTGATCTTTATCAAAGTTTCCCACGCCTCGGCTAGAGATTTGAGGTAGCCCTCGCTAAGAAAAATTAAGTCCCAATGCATGAGGACACGAGCGTTGTATTCTGCTATAAGAGGGTCGAACAAGTACTTGATCTCCTCCCTTCCAGCCTCTGTAGCCGCCTCAAGGCGAGAGTCAACCTCCACGGATGCTATTCTTTTGCCCTCTTCATGGGCTTCTCCTTCAGCATCCTGACCTTAGAGAGCTTGTCATCGAGCTTTGCCTTCAGGAGTCGCGTAGCAACAATCCCATCGCAATATCGTTGTGAACCTTCCTCAGCAGTAGTTTTTCCTCTCTCTCTTTGCGGAGTAGATCTTCCAACTCTTTGACTCGCAGGGCGAATGCTTTCCTCTTATTTTGAATAGAATCCTTCTCTAAAGCCAAGGCCCCGCAGCGTTGGACCGCTTCGTCAATTTCATTCTTATGTGTCGTATCCAGATGATTGACGGCCTCTGCATTGTCTTTAGCACTTTTTTGGGCGGCTTCGAGTTGAGACTTGTATGAAGAGAGCTCTTTATCTTGGGCTTTAATAATGTCTTTATCATGAGTAGCTTCGAGCTTTAGGTGATCGATTTCGTGTTGACGCTCAATAGAGACTTCCGAGACTTTTTCAGCTAAATGGACAAACGCGTCGTGTTGAACAAAAACGTCGTTGGTACAAGCAATAGCGCTCTGTTTGACATGTCCCGGAATGTGATGAATCACTGGGAGAAATTTCAAGCCATCGAAGCATATTTTCGAAAACGTGGCCCTGAGCTCAGCAAGTCTTTCTATTACCGATGGATCAGGTACAAGAGTGGGAGGCGTATGCTAGGAAACCAAGGTTTACAGGGTTCCCGGGATTGCCTGGTGCTTGATGAACCAGAATGTTGATCTCGGTGGGCCTCAGGCTAGGACCCCTTCTTTGCAGACTTCTCCCTGCCATGCTCTGATTGAGAAGTATGATCGCGGGAATATGAGGACTAGCTATATGTTTTCCTTCAACAAGTTGATTCTTGGGGGCGATAGTCTCGGTCTCCAGAGTCATCTCTGTCTTGACGTTTGCCGAGGCCTGAATCTCGGCCAGAATGACGAAAAATAGATGACCCACGAAGACAATCGAGTCCGTGAGTGTGTCACATGTCATCTGCACAGAATGTGAATAACGACAAGTTAGCAAAGAGTAGAGTGATGGCTAAAATTGAAGTGCAAGGTGAATTGCACATGTTCGTGTGTGTCCTAGTGTTTCTCCCCAACGGATCAGTTTCTTTATCTCTAATTATAGGAGTTTTTTCCCACTGAGCATGGGCTTGAGAGCCTGCATCGCCCCTTGTGGGCGAATGAAGTTTAAGGGCTTATGGATCATTGAAGCCATAGTTAAGCAAAACGTCGGGAATAGTAAGGTCCGACGGGCCTTTCAATGAACTCTCTAAGCGTTGAAGGGAAGGCTCTCTCTCCACCAGGGTGATTTTGACTTTAGAGGTTCCACCGTTGTCTTCTTCCTCAGTTTGTAAGTCAATTTTTTCCTTCCCTTCACAGGGGGAGGCGTTACTTCGATATCGTGCACGTCGACTACCGACTCTAGACCGGGACTATCATTCTCATCCGGTATTTCAGGCATTTCAACTTCTTTAATCTCCCCCTCCTCATGTGTGTCAGGGGCGTCACATGCTGAAGGCCCAGCTTGCTTTTTACCTTTGCCTAAGGCAGACGCTATTATAGTGAGACCTTGAGGAAGGCTTATCCGACTGCCTGCCGCCAGTAGCCCAAACTTCGAGAGCGATTCATTTTAAATAAGAGATCTAATTTCCCGGTCTTCTATAGGGATAGCTTGGATAGCTTCACCGGCTTCAGAATACCTAGAGCCTTCACGACCTGGGCCGATGCCTGTAAAAGTAGAGAAAGAGTTAGAAAAGGTGCAATTTCCGTCGAATGCAAGTATTGATCCAGAGAAAAGACTTACTCCCTTCCACCCATGTCCTTGCAAAGCCAAGGGGACAGCGCACATAGAACCACTCCTGCTTATATTGGGCGAATTTGCTCCACGCTCTGGTCAGAATTTGACATTTATTGTGTGGCTCGAGAAATACAAAAGATAGGTTGTCCGATCATCTCTTGAAATGATAAATATAGCGGATATCGCCAGCAGTCAGGAGCCTGAAAAGGACGCTCATGAAGAGAATGCACGTGTCGTATACGAACGCCTGACTGTTTGGATGTAATTGCGATGGAGCAATCTCAATATACTGTAACAGATCATGGAGGAAGGAGTTGAATGGCGGCACGCTACCAACCCAGCACATAAATTTGTTGCAGACCGTATATCCAACTGGGGGCAGGTAAGGACGATCTTATCCTGATGGAACCAACACATCGTCGGAAGGAATCCCGTGTACCGAGCATATGCGATGAAGTGCGCTTTCGTTAATTCTTGAAGCTTGAGAATTGATTGGATCATCTAAAAAGATCGCTGCATTCAAGGCATCGGGAGCCAAGTCGACGGATGCGATCATGGGGCTAGGAATATCTTGTACAGGAATGGTCGATGGATTTGAAGTTCCAGCTACTTCTTATTGAGAAGTTAGCTCGGGTCTGTCCGAGACCATGGCAGAACTAGATTTTCTGGACATCACTGGTTAATGTAGAATCTGATGAAACACTTGTTTAAACTATACTTGAAAAACGATCGACATTAGACATAACAACAAAATACTCCCACGGTATGGTGTGTGAACTAGTGCAACCGTTCAAGCATAAGTGCCAAAGCGTTACAAGTCGTAAAGTTGAAGAAATAGATTTAAGCTTTGGACTTTCATCTTCGAAGACCGTCATCGTTGACCGTCTCCGAGATCTTATCGTATGATGGTTTCTGTTTTGAGCTTTCCATTGGCACTGTATATGGAAGGTTATTATCTGTTTTAATCAAATTAAATTCAGGTTTATGGTTGTCAAGACATGGGAGTTATCAGTATGGATTGTCCGATATGCTTAATTGTTTAAATCCTTTTCCTTGTTCACTGCCATATGTTCGGGGATCAAAAGTAAGTTAAGTCAACAATTCATTATGTTCGAGTTGAGATGGTTCTAGTTATTATAGCCTACTATCAAACTTAATGCCGAATGGCGCTGCAGAGACTCGACTAGTATTGTTGTACTCCACTCTCTACATTCCTTCTCCCCCATTCGGCATTCGGAAAGTCATATCGAGCCGTGGCCATGCCGAGCTACATCGTTCGGCACCATAAACAAACTCCAACTTCATTCCTACATTCCCTCTCTACCGCTCGGCATAAATGAGTCGTTCGGCAAGTCATGTCGAGCCGCATCGCTCGACACTTTGCCCCCAACTCCTACCACTCTCCTACACTCCCTATTACCTCATTCGGCATAAGGGAGTCATGTCGAGCCGTGGACATACTGAGCCACATCGCTTGGAACGCTAGCCCCAACTTCAAGCTCACTCCTGCACTCCCTCTCCATCGTTCGACATGCGAAAGTTGTGCACTTTTTCGAGCAAACTAAGTACCTTTCCAAATGGCCAATCGACAACCACTTCAACTCGCATGCCAACCTCGACCAATAGGCCTTACTCTCACCAGTTCCTATTGGACCGATGCCTTCTTCCTTTCTCCCCTCCATCCAGTCCTAAATCTCATTTAAACCCCAGGTCCATCTCCCTAATCTATACAACATCCACCGTTTTTGAGTTAAATGAAAGTTGCGGATTCGAATCTTGTTCGAAGCCCCTAATTGAAGAATATCGAACGAGTAAGAGGTTCATACCTAAGAGAAGGAACCAAAATCTAATGAAGTACTTGATTTAGAAATGTAATCCACTCAGGCTTGCTGTTGAGGGCGGTCATGAGGTAACGTATGGGACTCAAGGATTTAAAGAAAGTTTGAGATGTTAGCAATTAAGGGAAAGGTGAGTTCGTCAGGGTGTTAGAGTGGAGGTAAAAGGTAAAAGGGGGAAGAGGACAAGTATTGACTTTTATAGTAGGAAGGAGGGAAGGCGAATAGATAGTAACCGAAAGAACCGGTCAAGGCATCTTGGTCATTCGGCATCAATCTTATTCGGCCTCAATACGTTGTTCGGCATCAATATGTCATTCGGCATCAATGTCTCATTCGGCCTCAATATATTGTTCGGCATTCAATAAAAAGGTCGCTCGGCATATGAATGTCATTCGGCATCACTTCCGAGAAGAAAAAATAAGGGCTTAAAGAAAAACGTGGAGTACTTATGAATCAAATCGTAACATGTTCGTCCACATGATACACTTTGGGGGCCAAGTGTTACCCGGTTGTTTGACCATGTAACAAGAGGCTCGGCATAGATACATCGTTCGGCACAAGGCCCCGCTTAGCACAAGGCCTCTCTTGGCATGGAGCTTCGTTTGTCATGGAGCCTCGTTCGAAATGAGGCCTCGCTCGGCACAAAGCCTCATTCAGCATTCGTTCAGCATGGAGCCTCGTTTGGCATAAGGCCTCGCTCGGCATGGAGCCTCGTTCGGCATGAAGCCTCGCTCGGCAGGAGGCCTCGCTCGGTAAAAGTGAGTCGTTCGGCATCTCCCCTCGATCGGCATAAAATCTCGGTCGGCACAGGTCTCGTTCGGCCTACACTATGCACTCGGCGCAATGCCTCATTCCGCATACAGGTACCGTTCAGCACGCATTCCTCGCTCGGCATACGAATACCGTTTGGACAGGATATGTGGTTCGGTAATTGCCGTTCGGCATCTATGGCTCGGCGTGCAGAAGTTACTTACCACGGGCCGAGGTACCTTGTTCCTAGGTCCACAATGGAAGTCCAACCCACCTTCGTCTTTAAATAGAAGGGCAGGGGCATAGTCAAAGGGACTTTTTTTCGAGAACACTGAAGAGACTCTGCTGCATTAAAGACTTAGTCTATTTCAGTTAGCACTTGTATTCAAGTTATTATAGTATAGATTGTATCTGTATTCATTCATTTGTGAAAGCAATAAAGATCAAAATTCAAAGTGGACGTAGGGAGTTACGTCGAACCACTATAAATTCGGTGTTCTTATTTTTAAATTTAAGTAATCATACAGTTCTCTGTTTTAATTTGCTTTCTTCCTTAATCTCTCTACACAATCTTTCTCAAGGGTGTTACTGACCAGTTCTGGTGCTAACAGTAACTCAGAGGGATATAAGGTGGGTTGGCATAGGACATTTCTTGGCAGCCTCATGTCCAAGTAGTTGTTGCTTTGGGTCAACTTCGTGGGATGTGGCTCGGCGTAGTTGGAATGTGGGTCGGCTATGCAGAGGCGAGCGGCTTCGAGTCCTTGAAGGCGTTTCCCTAGGTCAGCTTCGTGGGTTCCAGATCGGCAATAGGAGTGTGGGTCGGCAAGGCCTTGCATCGAGTTAGAAGCATCGTTATGTCGAGTCGCCTTGGTGGTTTTCCTGGGTCACCGACATTTGGATAGGGAGTTGGTCAAGGCTATGGATTCTGGATTGGTTGTGGATATAAAGGGCCCTAGGTCACTCAAAAAGCCCGGTTACATGAATTCGCCTATAAATAAACCATATGGGTCTCCAGATAGGGGGATCTTTTTTCCGCTCTCTTACCTTCTCTGTTCTAAGTCAAAGGTATTCCGCCATTCTTAAACTTTGGATTATAAATGTAATCGATTATAACAGTAATAAAAAGGAAATTTCTGAAGTGGACGTAGGTCGGAGTTGGCCGAACCACTATAAAATCTATTGTTCTTAACTGCTTTCATTTTAATTTTTGTTGTTCTTCATATTAACATCCTCTACGTACATTCTATCTATGAACTATGATTAGTATTTGGTGCTTTCGCTTGGAGTTGGGTGTTAGTGACCAATTTTGATGCTAACATTTTGGTGCTTTCACTGAGAACGCAAGCATCAGGGATTTTGGAGCTAGGAATTTGGATTCTAGGAAGCAATTTCTAGGCCACCAATAAGGAAGCAAGTGACAGAAAGAAGCAATAAAGAGGGAAGTCAAGAGGCCTCCTCTAGAGCTCGAGCAGGTCAAGCATCCACCTACATCACTAGAGACGAGATGGAAGTAATGCTGAAAAGGCAAGAGGAGATGATGCAGGCTCTTCTCAGACAATTTGGACAAGGAGGAACTACAGGAACTCAGATCCGTGGAGTTGGATCAGAAGCACTCAATCAGCGAGCAGATGGAGTGGTTCAACAGGGAGTAGCCCCTGATCCGCGAACAACTATTAACCCGGATCGACCAAGACTTAGGGGCGTACCAACAGGTAATGCTGGACCAATCCATGGTGGGATACCTGACCATGCTGTGCAATCCAGAATCGACAGGAATATAGGAGTACGTGATGAGGAGTATGTGCTAGGATTCCCTTATGAACTTGAGGGATAGATCGGAGGCAGCAGACAAGGATTATAGCTTGGAAACAATGACATATTAGTGGAGATGGTCAGACGAGCTGTGAGAGGTGGATTGGTAAATAAAGACTTGGAGGATGTGAATAGGAGTCCCTTTACTACTACTATCAGGCAAGTACGAACCCATCGGATTTTAAGCTACCAACTATGGAGATGTATGATGGGAGAACGGATCTCGCCGTTCACCTGACAAGATATACGAGGCATATGGAGGTACTGGAGCATCGGATGAGGTCATGGATCGATGCTTCCCTTTGTATTTGATGGATATCATAGCTATGTGGTTCAGATAGCTGGAGAGTGGCTCTATTGACACTTGGACGAAGCTGATTGAAAGGTTTATGAGGCAGTTTCGTATCCATATAGTCAGACCCAAGAACATAATGAGGTTGACATCGACGAAACAATGGAAGCGAGAGTCGCTCAAGGATTTCTTAACCAGATTCAATGTGGCGGTAGCTTCAATGAATCAACCTGATCCGTCGATGGTTTTGATGGCAGCAGTTCAGGAATTGCAGATAATTCAGATTTTAAGATATCGTTGGAACGGGACCCCCCAATGGATCTTGGAGAGTTCTATTATGAAGCGGAGAGATTACTAAGGCAGGAAGATGTGCAGATCGAAAGAAAAGGGAGAGAGGCTAAAGCTTATGCTGTTAGAGGTAGAGATTCACCCAAGGAGGAACCAAACATGGAAGATAAGGGCAAAAGGAAAATGAGTGACAATGGTACCCCTCAAAAAGGAAATGGAGAGAATCAAATTTTTCTTCTTATACGGATTTGACAGAAAGTCTAGAAAGGGTTTACTTGGATACTCAGGGGTACCTCCAGTATCGAAGACCAGCTAGGAGGGAACCATCAGAATACTATCGAGGATCAGGAAAGCATTGCCTATTCCATGAGGTAGGTGGGCACAACACAAATGAATGTAGGCATTTGAAAGATATCATTGAGGAGCATGTAAGGAATGTTCACCTGCAATAGTACATGCGAAATCGAGCTGCAGTAGTGGAACGGGAGCGGCCACTGCCTACCTCAAATGAAGGTTGTGCTGGATCTAGTCACCACTAGGCTTGTTAGAAACTGAATGGATTTATGGTTCTGAATAATTAATAGAACTCAAAGTAATACGACTAGGTCACTTACATAAGTACGGATCGTGGATGGTCCCTAGGCGTGCTCTAAGATGACGAAAAACCATACTGCTTGGGTCTATGAAATCCTATTTTCTTTCTGTTTTTCTACATACTCTGGTTCCTTCTTTGGTACTTTGGACATTTAATTTCCTTTGTTGTATGAACTTTCGCTTTGATAACTGAATTCTGTAATGATTGGGATTGGACTAGTTCAATAAATAATACAGGCCAAGCTATTACTGTCCTGACCGGAGAGACGAGGCAGTAATCGCGAATTACGAGTCCCTTTGCCGAAGAACAATGGAATGGAATCGAACAGAATGAGAAAGTCCTCAGTCGTAGAGCCAAGGCTAGAGAAATATAAAAGTCCTTGGTTGAAGAGCCGAGGCTGGAGAAATAAACAAAGTCCTCGACTAGAGAGTCAAGGCTGGAAAAAAACCGTCAGTCGGAGAGCCTAGGCCAAAGAATATAAAAAGTCCTCGACCGGAGAGCCAAGGCCAGAGAATATAGAAGTCCTCGGTCGGAGAATCGAGGCCAAAGAATATAAAAAGTCCTTGACCAGAGAGCCGAGGCTAGAGAAATAAACAAAGTCCTCGGCCGAAGAGCCAAGGCCAGAGGATATAAAAAGCCCTCGGCAAAGAGTCGAGGCCGGAGAATATAAAAAGCCCTCGGCCGAAGAGCCGAGATCAGAGAATATTAAAGCCCTCGGTCAGAGAAAATAACAAATCCTCGACCGAAGTGTCGAGGCCAAAATAGGATAAAGCGACCCAGCGAGGTCTATGGATTTAAATATAGAGTCCGGAAAGGACACGGATTATGGATTGGATAATATAGCTACGAATGAAAAATGAACTTCGGATATCGGATTTGAGGCATTTAAAAACACACCGTCTAATAGCAAGGCATGTTTTGGGGGGAAAGTATTAACCTGCCTTTTGGGAAGGCCGCAGATAGACAGATTTAACTAAATCGACTTCTCGTTTGTCGAAGCTGGTTTATGACGAATTTAGTCAACTTGATTAATGGATGATCAATCATGAATAACAAACACGGTTAAATAGCCGAGATTCAGCATGGCCGTTGGATGAAGGTTATTGGATACTTGAAGCTTAGGTTTCAACATGTCTCGAGTTGTCCTAGATTTGCTTCGAGTCGTAGTAGGTCGAGCATCAAGTCTCGCAGATGGTTTCTTTGAGTCATTTTTGGTGGTTCGGCTTTAGATGCTCGGCTTTAATTGTTGTTTGGCGCTTGGAGGTGGCTCGACGTTGTGGTTCGGTCAGGGTGGCTCGGCAAGGTGGTTCGTCATTGTGGCTCATTCATGGACATGGCTCATTCGTTTAGTTAAGAAAGTAGGTCGGCATGAAGGTGTCGCTCGGCTACTTCATGTTCTTAGGTCTCCTGCTTTGGGTCGGCTTTGAAGTTGTGGCTCGGTAGGAATGGAAGGAACTGCCTCGTTATGGAATGGGGTTCGGTTGCTTCGAGTCCTAAGGTCCTTCGCTTCGGGTTAATGCTCAGTAGCTTAGTGGGATATAAGGTGGGTCGACATAGGACATCGCTCGATAGCCTCGGGTTCAAGTAGTTGTTTCTTCGGGTCAACTTCGTGGGATGTGGCTCAGCGAAGTTGGAATGTGGGTCGGCTAGGTAAAGGCGAGCGGCTTCGAGTCCCTTAAGGCGTTTCCCTGGGTCGGCTTCGTGGGTTCTGGATTGGCAACAGGAGTGTGGGTCGGCAAGGCCTTGGTTCAAGTCTGAAGCATTGTTACTTCGAGTCGCCTTGGTGGTTTTCCTGGGTCGGCGACATTTGGACAAGGAGTTGGTCATGGCTACGGATTCTGGATCAACTATGGATCTAACGAGCCCTGGGTCACTTAGAAAGCCTGGTTACCTGGATTTGCCTATAAATACACCATGTGGGTCTCCAGATAGGCGGATCTTCTTTTTTCTCTCTTACTTTCTCTGTTCTAAGGCTAAGGCATATGCCATTGTTAAACTTTGGATTGTAAATGTAATCGATTATAACAGCAATAAAAAGGAAATTTCTGTAGTGCACGTAGGTCGGAGTTAGCCGAGCCACCATAAAATCTGTTGTTCTTTACTGCTTTTATTTTAATTTTTGTTCTTCTTCATATTAATATCCTCCACGTATATTCTATCTATGAGCTGTGACTGATATTTGATACTTTCGCTTGGATTTGGGTGTTAGTGACCAATTTTGGTGCTAACAACATGTGTGGTTTATTGTCGATTCAAAGAGTATGGAAAAACGGGTCATGACAACTACAAACCTATTAGCCCCTACCAATAACTCTTTTTAAACATAGTTTTCATGGGTGTACTATGAACCTGTCTATCTGACAACTTCTTTAATCAATATTTAGACATCTTATATTCTGGTCTACCTGATCTCATGGAAGCAATTCTACTCATACAAGACTTAACTCAATTTATATTCACTACTGGCTCAACCTAGTTGGTTATTCTGCCATTTCTCCCTAAAATACAATTATGGGTTCATTTAAAATGAATATATCTATATATATTAGAAGAAGCAAACATAATAATATAATAACACTAATGCTCATGGTTTCATATCCTTGAAATCATTTTCATATGAAACATAATTAATCCTTCTAACCAATTTTTTATCAAGGAATGCTTCTCCAAAAGTTCCACACTTAAAAGTTATTTTAAAACTCCTTTATTTATATCATGGTTTTCCGTTTAAAAATGAGAATGGGTTCTTTGTTTTGACTAAGGCTATCAAAACATTAAACTTTTACTTTCGAAACCAATGGATAACCTCCTTCGAAAGCATTCAAATCTTCTTTTCAAAACATTAAGCATGTGTCTTTTGAAACAATTTAAAACATCTCTTTCGAAACCCTCAAACATACCTTTCGGAAGTATTAAAGTATTACATATAAACTCTTAGAAGCGTAGCTTTGAAACCATTGAAAGTACCCCTTTTGAAACCATTTGAAAGTATCCCTTTCGAAACCATTGGGTTTATTCTAAAAATATCCTTTGGGTCAAAGTGAATATGAATGGAAGTACCCTTTTCGAAACCATTATACTTCATATAAAAGGAGTTTGTGGAAACTGATGGTTTCAAAACAATCCTTTTGGAAGCTTAAATCATTTAAGTAAAATATTTGAAGGATTGCTTCGAAATCCCTTTCGAAACAATTATCTTCGAAACCATTAAACCCTTTCGAATCAGTTGATGACTTCAATCGATTCGAAAGGCATAAGGTTGGCAGCATGGTTTCGACAGGGTTGAAATTACCCTTTCGAAAGCATTGATTTAGAAACAAGACAACTCATTTGAAAGCTATCATTTCAAAACAAAAAGGCGGCAACAATTTCGTAAGCTATTAAAATGGGTTTCAACTCCCTTGAAAGCATCATTTTGAAAACAAGGAAAGCGTATATCTTTGGAGGGTAAAACAAAGGCTTCGACCCCTTCGAAAGCTTGGTTTCAACACCATACCTTCTGGCTTTCTCAAATCAACTACGTACCAACTTATTGATACCTTTTGTATTGTTTTTGTCTTGGTTGGGGTGGAAGTACAGGGTCGAAGGGTAGCTTTTGAAACTGGCGAAGCAACATTTCTAGATAAAGACTGTTTTAATGCCTTTTTAAGTAATTGCTTTTTAACTAACATGCCTATTTGTAAAAAAAAAAATTAGTTTCCATAAACTTTCCAAATCCTTTCTCAAATAAAACTGCCGCAATTATTTCAGATCTAAATAAAATAATTTAGCAAATAAGCCCTTCCTTAAGCAAAACTAATAAAAAATTTAAGTCCTCCATCTAAAATAATTAAATTTCGATAATGCATTACTTAGGAAAAAGCACCAAAAAATCATAGAAATTCACTTTTAAAATGTTATCTAACATACATAAATTTCAAACCCAAATTCTTCTTAATATAGCTGAAATTAATTTCTAAACCCAGTTGTTCATATTTTCCTTCGAAAATTCATAATAAATTTTCCATAGCTTGGAAAATTATAAAAATTAAAACCCAACTCCAATATAATGTTTTACATAACATATAAATTCTTCATGGCATTCAAAATTAGATATAAATGATTTTAGCCTTAAAATCATATAAAACATTTACAAACAATCTTGTTTGAATAAAACTTATCATAAAATTCATGCATATCATCTTCAAAAATCATCATAATGGATTTAAACTTAAACTCGAAATTAAATGACCATTAAAACAAAAATAAAGATGGTATTGATTATTATTCACCTTGATTAGGATAAGGAATTTGAGATTTGACGCTTGACTAATTCCCCTAGCTTGATTCCTTAGCTTTAGATTGATTTTTCCATTTTTCTTCCCTAGGTAATTGACGGCTTACTCCCCTTTGATTTACGATTAGAGTTATGAAAAAATGAATGTGAATAGAAAGTGGAAACGAGATTATAAGGGTAGTGGGATTATAGTGCGGCTATTAACCATAAGGTTTGTGTTTTATTCTTTTATTAATTGTCTAATAAACCGTTTCCATAAACTCATTTTTGTATTTAATTAAGCACGACCTTTAATTTATATTTTCAAATCTCAATCCCCTTATCGCTCTAGTATTTACATTATAATTTTTCTAATTAAACCTCCTGAATAACGTTATTGAAATTTAGTGGTGTTGTATGTTATTAGGCTAGAATGGAATATTAGCCCAAGCTAAAAGCACAAGCCCACTTTCTTTGGCCACATCCCCTCATTTCTACCCCGTTTCATTCTTTTAAAATAAAATCCCTAAATCTCCAAGTCAAGGTTGGCCACCATTTTATATAAGAGGAGAGTAAAAACAAAATTTAAAGATCAAGCGTTCGAATTTAAAGAATAAGAAAGATTAAAAAAGGATTTTTAACCAAGGTGCGATTTTTTTTCCTAAAACCTTCCTTATCTATTTGAGTTTAGATATTGGTTGTAAATGAATGTTTTGATGATGACTAACACGTTTGGAAGCCTTAAACATTGTTTAATCATGGTTTGAAATTAGTATACAATGTATATAATGATGAAAGAAAAATGGGTTTTTAATTTCATAATTTTAGAATTAATTTTGAAATTATATGAATTTTCTAAATTGAGAAAAGGGTTAATTTCAAGAAATAAATCATTAAATATATTTAAAATAATTATTTTAAATTAAAAATTTGGAAAAAAGTAAAATATGATAAATTTGATTTTTGATGAATTATTGGGATAATTTTCATTAAATTTTAAGTTTATATGAATTAATTGGTGAAGGAAAGAATTAATTAGGATAGTAAATTAACTAAATAGAGTACGACCAACAATTTCTCAAAAGAAAACTGTTAACCAAGAAAGTTGCTAATAAGACTTCGACACCAAATTAGATTAGGTGAAATGAGAATACTTAACAAGGTAAGGAAACAGTTTTCAATTTAATTACTAAATTACCACTTTAAACTTCGAAAGTTATAGGGTCAACCTATGATGACCAGTATAGTTATAACATGCGAAGGCTTAGAGAAGTCTATCAATACATGATGGCTAATTGGTAATCCATGATAGCTTGGTTAGCCATTGACCTTTGGTGGCTATTTGGAATCAACACACAATGACTATTTAAAGTCGTCATACAAAGCCTTAGTGAAGCTATTAACCCACAAAGGCTATTAGGAATCATTATGTGATGACATAAGATAGAGTTAACATGTGATGATACTTGAGGAATCAATAAGCGATAGCTATAGGAAGGATAACTGTAATATCCCGGAATTTTTGACAATATCAATTTAAAAATCTGTATTCAAAATTAAACTGGTATTGATAATTTTGTTAAGAATAATCCACATTGATTTAATAATCTTCTTTAATAAATATTTAATTGAAAGATTTTCTCTTTTAAAACTAATAAATTGGTTTCTATTTATAATATAAATATATGGTTTATATTGTAAATAGATAGGCTTTGTTTTAATTTTAATAAATAAAGCATATTTCCTAATTCTAATATTTTTAGTAATTTGAGAATTTGTTTTTATTTAATGTAAAGCTTTTCAAAATTATTAAATAAATAATCTTGGTTTAAATTTAGTAAATAAATCTTGGTTACAAATTCTAATATATATATATTAATAATTTGGAAGTTTTGATTTAATTTAATATTAAGTTTTTCAAAGCTATTTAATAAATAAGTATATGATTTTAAAATTGTTAAGAAAGATGTTTAAAATGTCTAAAATAATTTTGGCTTGAGTTTTAAATTTGAATGAATTAACAAAAAGATTTGTTTTGTTTTCTTTTTAAAATATAGCTTAATAAAATAAGTAATTTATTAGTAAAGAAATAATTTTCTTTTATAATTATTTTAATTTGATAATGAGTCATTTCTAAAAATAATATTAATAATGTATTGTTTTACAATTGGATTCTTAATAAAAATAACATTGTTTTTTTCAAATTTAATTTGTATATATAACTTGATTTTTTTAGATATTAGATTTTAGAATTTGATTTGAAATTGAATATAAGTTTTAAAATCCAAAGTACAGATTTTTAATTTATTTTGATTTTTATATGCATAAGCTTTTATTTATAAGTATAATTTGTTTTTATTTCTTTTGAAAATTTTCTGTACATATTAAATACTAATTAACAAAATAATTAGGCATAACCTATATATTAACATTTAAATTAAATACTAATTACTCTTAAAAGGACAAATTTTGTTTCCTTAAGCCTCTTATAAGAAATGTTAAAAGATAAACATCCTAAATTGACAAATGTTGAAATAATTTACAAGTGTCACATTCTGTTTTCATTTTCTAAAATTTAATAAAATCATAAAATTAGCCTATATAAGTAAACATCTTTCATTCCTATATTTTTTTCTCATTTCCTAATCAAAAGAAACTTCAACCTGTCCTCATGAAAACTCCTCATTTTTTTCAAAATATCTAAACAAATCCAGTTCAAAAAAAAATCAGTTTGCAAACTACTTTTCAGATTCAAAATCTGTAATCATAAATCAGTAAATTCTCTTCATATCAAAATCAAAATCCCTGAAATCACTTCCCTATAAAGAAATCTGAGCATAACCTATACCATTTCCAAAATCAGTAATTCCCCTCATTTCAAATCTGTAGCCTGCATCTTCAAAACCATGCACTTGCCATTTTCAAAACCAAATCTGTTACAAACTCCTCATATCAAATCTGTTTTTAAAGCCTGCACCTCTTCAAAATCAATGCACCTGCTATTTTCAAACAGAAAGCAAGGCATTTTCTTTTCAAACCTGTAGTTCATGAAGAAAAACCTGTAGTTCATGAAGAAAAGCAAATCTGCATTTTTTTACAATCTGGAAATTTAATGTTGAATGCAAATCTGTACATCTTCAAACCAAGCCTGCATCATTCATTTTTCTGCAATCTGGAAACATGCAAGCGGTTTTTAAATCAAATGAGGCAATGCGGTTTTTAAATATCAAAGTTTTTTCAAAATCTGGGAAGCTCTGTTCTGCATCTTCAAACAAAATTGGTGAGTAACTTTTAAATCTTAAAATATAAATTAGGTTGCATGCTTGAAGGGTTGAATATAAATAAGTATTTCTTGTAATTATAGGTAAAATTGATGTGAATATTGATTGTGTGCAGTACTGTATGTATATTGTGCTCTGTTTTGTACCCAGGCTCAAGATTTCTATTTAAAATTCCTATTATTTTAATTAGTTGCAGATTGGATGTAATTTATAAATCAAAGCTGTTTGATTTATCTTAAGTTAATATTTAAAATTTTAAGTGAGTTAAAATATAAGCTTGTTGTCTCTGGAAACATAAAAATATCAATGCATGTTGATTTTAACCAAAATTCAATCTGTGTAAATTAGTAATTCAGTATTATAAATCAGAAGCATTAACTAAAACATGATTTTTAAATCAAAAGTCAAGATTTTTAGGAATAGGATGAGGGTGCAGTTTGAGTTTTGACTGGAATGGAGATATGTGGTGTGATAACCTGAATTTTCTAGACACCTATAATTGAGAAAATAATTGGGTTAATTAATTGAAATACTGATTTTTTATTTAACAAATAAATCTGATAATAAATATTCATATTTGGATTTATGTATATATGAATTTGAACTATAATAAATACTGAATTATAAATTTATGGATAAATATTCATTTAATAATCTCCTAAGATAATTATTTAAAATTTACAAGTTATTCTTTTAAAAACAAATAATAAAGATGGAATATATGTATATAGATGAGTAGATTTTAATAAGAATTATTATTATTTTTGTAACAAATTTAAGATGTGTTTGTTTAAAAGTGTATATTTATATTTATAAGTTGATTTTTAATTAGAATTTGAATTTGGATTTAAATTGAAATATAAATGTTTTGGATTTGAATTTATGAATAAGGTTTTTATTAGAATAGGATTTGTTTTATATTATTTTCCTTAAAGAGAAACTTTATTTATATAAATTAAGAAGTATTTATTAGATGGGAAAATAAAATTAAAAGCTTTACAAAAACATTTAAAAGTAAATTAAAAATGCATAATTACATTTGTTAATAGATTTAATTCATATTGTAACATGTGTAATATGCTTAAATTTTGTAATTGACAAATGTCAAAGGAATTTAACAAGTGTCAACCATTTAGATTTTTATTTTTTTTATATTTTAATAAAACTTAATTTAATCTGTATGTGCATCTTTCCCTTTTTCTTCAAATCTTTTCCTATTCTTCATTTCAAAACAAAGAAGGAAGAAAAAAATCAATCAAACCTATAATGAAAAAATTAGCAAACCATGAAGTTTGTAAGCAACCACTCTTTCGACCTAAATCTTCAAATCAAAATCTTAACAAAATTCAAGTTTGAAAGCAAAGAATCAGGAGAAGATTAACATCAGGTAGCACTGTTGCAGGTTGTTCAAAATCAGGATTCAAATGCAAGCTTTAAACTTGAAGATATTAGTCAAATTTAAAGATCATTTACAGTTTTCAAGTTTTCAGATCAACTTCCAGGTTTTCTGTACTATCAACAAAATGCAGGTGAGTAAATCTTCAATCTTAAAAGGTTAGGTTACTAAATATCTGTTGCATGTTGAAATTCCGTGATGTAGATTGTGTTGTATGTTTATATATGGTGAAATCTATGATTGTGTTCTGGCTTGATTCTTCTCTGTTTTTCAACTTTCAGAGTAAAAAAAAAAATTATTAAAAAATTTAAAAAATTTCTTAACTAATCATTGATAGATCTTGAGTTGTAAACAACAGTTGTTTGTTTAATCACAATTTAGTTTTTCTTAATTTTAAATCACATGAATTAGGCCTGGAATTCTCTGATATTAGTGAATGACAGTGAAACTTTAAATTGGGTAAAAATCAGGTATAATAATTTGTTGCTTCAATTATATATTTCGAATCAACTCTGGATATCATGATTTTTAGGATGAAAATCATGAATTTTAGATTAAAGTTGAGTGTGCATTTTGGAGATGAACAGAGAATGGATTTCGAACAATTGCAGGCGGCCGGAGGGATTATGGTGGTCATGGTTGCTGTCGAAGCTTGCTTGTCGACCAGCGGTGTCAAGAAAAATAGCAGAGGTGGCGAACGTTGGACTTGGCATCGGCGGTGGGTCAATTTAGGGTTTAAGACTCAATAATGTCTTGGTTAGAAACGAGGCTACGGCGGAGTCTCTGGTTGATCGGAGGGGATCGAACCTTGACCCTTAGGAGCGTGATTGTCTAGCGAGATTGGGGACTGAGTTGCGCGAGCTCTGGTGAATGGAGGAGTGGTTGCGAGGTGGGTTTTCTGGCAATGTCGAATTCCAGTTTGATCTAAATAGCTTGTTTTCATTTTGAGGTGGATAAGGGCGAATCGATGCTTTGAATCGATTGTTGAGTCGACCTGCTACTTGCCGGAGGCGATGAGGTACGCAGGAACAGTGGCAAACGGTCGTGCATGTGCACGACGATGGCTTCGTGTGTTAGAGGGATGGGTTGTGAGCAACTCGAAGTGATGCTCGGGTTAGGGAAGGATTGGCTCGGGTTTATGCTCGTGCTTGGAAGTGTAATACTGCGTAGACTTGCTCGTGAGGAACTCGGTAAAGAATGGGTATTGCTCGAGTATTGTTTGGAGTTATTCGAGTGTGTTAGCAGGGTTTATATTTAAGTGAACCAGCTTTGAAATTTAAGCAAGTTATAAAAAAAAGATATGTAAAAGAAGAGGAAAGTACTCAGGTAGGACTAAGGTTTGAGAGGTAGCCAGGTTTAGCCCAGGTTTGACTTTAGTGAATTAACATTATTTAAATTAAAGGGTTGAATAAACTAAGTTTTGGAACAATGTTCTTAATTACATCTTTATAATAGATGTTTTTTTATTTAGGTGAACGGATAATTAATAAAGATGATGATTTATCTTAAAAGTAATTAAGATTTGATAGAGTGATTAATTAATTAATAATTGAGAATTATTAATTAATTAGTTAATTAAGAGGTTAATTAGTTTGTAATTGGAAATTGTCAATTAAATAATTAAAGATAAGTAATTAAAAATTGGTGATTAATTAATTTAACAATTAATTAATGATGAGTGATTAATTAATTAAGTAATTAGGTTGTAATTATTGATTAATTAACTAGGTAATTGGAGATTAATCAATTTGTAATTAAGGATTAATTAACTGATAATTAAAGATTAATTAATTTGTTTGTTTAAAAGGTAATAGAGAATTACTCGATGGTAACTAATCAAATGAATGTGATTAATTTAAGTTAATTAATTGGTTGATTAATTAAAAATAATCTTAATGGTTGATTAACTATAATTACCTAAATGAGATTAATAAGTAAAATTACTATAAGTAATTTAATGTATAATTACTGGATGTAATTAATTAAAGAGAAGTACTTGATGATAAGTAATTAAAGAATAATTACTTAGTAGAAGTAATTCAGGATTAAATTACTTGGTGTAATTTATTAATTAATTAAGGAGTTAATTAATTAAGATTAGTTAATTACTGTGTAAGATTGATTAAGGCTGATTAATGAAAGTAATTAATTAAAGATTAATTACTGTAAAAAGGTTAAGGATAATTACTTTGTGTAATTGACGGAGAGTTAATTACTTATTAAAATTAAAGAATAATTAGTCAAGGGTGATTAATTGAGGAGGATAATTAAAGGTGATTGATTAATTGGTTATAGTTAATTAATATTAAATAAATGGTATTCTAAGTAATTAAGATTTGTAGATAATTTAATTAGAGATAAAATATATTAACTTTTGGAAGTAACAAATCTTGCTTATAAATGATTAAATAATGTTGCATGCCTTAGATTGATTGATATATCGGATATGTGATTTGGATGCTATGTGATATGAGATATTGGGATTTAACTGAGATGATTTAGTTATCTATTGATGATGATTTAATTTGGATGACATTCTGCATTTGGAGTTTGAATTGTGTTTCACTTGAATATCTGGGATAAGATGGTATTGAATTCGAAGAGACCGGAGTCCGGTATTAGTAATATCTGAAACCACTTCGATTCTTTATAAATTGATATGTGAAATCAAAATGGGTTGGTATGGAATGATTAAGTGAATTGGACTAATTAATCTAAGTTTTTGGTACTTAGAAATTGATATGTGAAGTAAGTTGTCTATAACAAATTGTAAATTGTAAAATGTTACGAGTTACCCTGGGTTTTAAATAAGTTCTATGCTTTTGAAATTTATGTTGAGGAGTTTACTCACGCTGGTTTCCAGCCTGACCCGGGTGTTACTTTGATGTAATGCTCGGGTCAGACCGAGTATTATAGATTTTCAGGTAAGGACGTTATGGAGCTCAGGAGGCGAGCTAGATGGCAGGAACGTATGGAGCATATACCGCTGTTTATATTGTAGTTGTCTTGGACATGTTGTTTTAAAACTGTCCAGTGTGGTGAAATGGATTGTAACTCTGATACATAAAAATATTAGTGTACTGATACATCTCTTCTTTGTAAAACTTTTATTTATGTGATATTATATTTTGATCCGCTGCGAATGTGAGGTTTCTGTGTTTTGGTGTTTTTGTTTCTTCTTTTCCTTCTATCTCTTCTTCTTTTCTTAACTATCTGGAATTTTCTGGATTGTAAAATTCTGGGTCATTACATGTGGTTTTTCTGATGATCTATGTATATAGAGGGCTCGGGGTTCTTCCAAGTGATGGAGGAGGGTTAGGAGTTGCTAGGAAAAATGCTGAATGATGTTAAAATTCATTGTGGAAGGTGCAGCTATGAGATTACTTTTTAAACCCTAGTTTTTACTATGATTTTAGAATCGATCACTATGGTTTGTGTAGTTGATCGAGTGCGGTAATTTTTTGGGAAATGGTAGTTGGGTCATGGTTGAAGTCATGGCCGGAATTGCAGACCTTCAGATGGTCAGAGCGGCGAGGTTGAGGTGTTGACAGGTTTCGAAAGGGGAAAACCTGATTGTGTTTCCAGGTTTGGGGTCGAGGTCTCGATTTCGATTTTGAGAATGAAAGTTCGTTTTGGTGATCGTGGTGGGTTGCAACTTCTGATGAGTTGCGATCATCTCTGATGATTAGTGGTGGCCGGAGTCACCGTGCATATGCACGGTGAAGTATTTTGTCTGGTGATGTTGGTTGGCCTGAGTTTTTGTTCTCGAGTAAATCTCTGAGTTGCTCGAAGTCATTGGGTAGATTGCTCAGGGAGTTTGAGCATTGAACTCGAAGTAAAAAGGTTGTGACTCGGGTTAATTAACTATAACAGGTTTTAACAGAAACCTGATGATCAGTTTTTAAATTTTAAAATAAAATTTAAAAGCTAAGTTTAAAATGAAAAATAAAGTTTAAGATAAGTTTTAAATCTAGACTTTTCAAGTTAGAGTTAAGTTTAAATCTCAATTTTCAAATAAGAGAAAGCTTTTAAATTTGAATTGATTTAACAACTTTAGAAATGTTTAAGAAGTTGGATTTTTAAAATGAAGTTTTAAATTGTAAATAGGTTTCTAAATCTAAAGATTTATCTGGAATCAAAATTTAATATGCATTTCAATTTTGAAATAAAAAGAAGTTTTCAAATTTAAAATGTTTGAAACAAATTGAATATTAAAGTGTATTTTTAACTATGGTTTGAATTTAAACATAAATTTGGTTTTGAATTTCTTTTAAAACTTCTTTATAAAATGAATATTTCTTTAACATGTGAATTAAAAGTTTAGAATTGTCTTTAAGCTTTGTTTAAAGTCAACTTGTATTCATTTTTTTTAAATCTTAAATTTAAAATGAAATTTGAAGAAAAGTTTAAAGTAAATTGATTTCAAATGTTTTGTTAATAACAATTTAGTCATAATTAAGAAATGTTTTTATCTTAAAATTTAATTAAGATTAATATTTGAAATTAATTAAATTAATTGTGATAATTAAGGAATAATTAGTTAATTTAATTAATTAATTAATTTGGGATTAATAAGTAATTGATTAAGGGTTAATCAATTTGTAATTAAGATCATTAATTAAATAATTAATGATTATTAATTAATGATTAAAGATTTATTAATTAAACAATTAAGTTATAATCAAGGTTAATTAATTAAATAAATAAAAATTAATTAAGTTTTAGTTAACTCTTAATTAATTAAATAATTAGAGATTAATTAATGGATATTTAAAGATAAATAAATTTGTGATTAATAATGGTTAATCTAAGTTAATTACTTAATGGAAGAAATTAAAGAATGGTTAATGAAGGTCATTAACTAGAATTATTTAATAATTAATTAATGTGGTTAATTTTTAATAATTAATAAGATTAATTAATTTAATAATAATCATTTGTGAATTGTTGAGTATAATTACTTAATGAAAGTAATTAAGGAATTAATTAATTAATGTAGTTAATTTAGTTTAATGTGATTGTTTAAATTGATTAATTAAGTTTAATTAATTTTAAACACTGAAATGTTTTGATGATAATTACTTAATGTAATTAATGGGTTGTAATTACTTAGTAAAGTAATTAATGGTAATTACTGAATGTAATTTATTGAAGATGGTTTAAGAATGGAAGTAATTTGAGTATAATTACTTAGTAATTAATTGAGGGATTTATGAAGAATAATTAATTGGGAATAATTAATTTATTTTAATGAAGTAATCAAGATTAGTTAATTACTGAATGTGATTAATCAGGAATGATTAATCATTGTGGTTTAATTTAGATTAATTACTTAAGGAAATTTATTTAAATAAAGAAACTAATTAAAATGTAATTAAAGGATAATTAATCAAGGGTGATTAATTAAGGTGATTAATTTGAATGCTTAATTAATTGTCTTGCAGTTAATTAATGGTTAGACTAGCAAGATTTATAAAGATGAAGTAATTAATTTAATTCACTTTAAATTAATTAGAGATGGAAGTAATTAATTTAATTCATTTTAAATTAACTATAGTGTGATTAACTAAATCATTGCTTATGTATGAATGGGTGATATTGATTGCCTTGAATGGTCTGCGATCTCAGATATGAGATTAGTGATGTTGTGTGATATGAATGCTTTGGTTGCATTATGATGATAACATGGATTATCTATTTTGATGATAGTATCATAAGGTGGATCATCTGTTTATTATGATAATGTTGATTATCTATTGTGATTTGTGAGTTATCTATCTTTGTGTATATAGATACTGAATTGAATTGTTTTAAACTTTAAAACAACTTACAACTTGGCTTAAAAGACTCGTTTTGGATTTCGATGAGACCGGGATCGGGTTTTCATATTTGGATATCCGAAAACCACATCGATCCAAATTAACGATGGGTCATGAATCTCAAGTGAAGATGAAACAGGGGTTATCGTCGTTAACTCTGAGGGTGATTCCAAAATGAATGTAATGAGATAATGCCTTCGGTTTCATTCGAACCCGGAACAAACTTGTATGGATTGAATGCTTTCAGAACTTCGTCAGGTGGACGATGAGCGTTCTAAGATAGATGTGTTCTATAAAGGTAATCGTAGTCTCAAGCCTCATCAACCGGGAATGGCTAAAACAGGGGAGGTGCAGCAAGGCTAAGTGGGTCATGCCCAAGTAGGACGAGATTTTCCCCTGTCTAGAGGTCCCTTTTATTTCGGCTGTGTGGACGGTTGTGAGCTCCAACTGTCGGGGTTGACTTGTTCGGGACTGTCTAGTAAGGGATGGTTCCGGCCTTGTGTTGCAGGGATTGGGAGTGATCCTCGGTACGTTGATTTAGGCCACGTACTATGACGGGCGGTACCCCAGTAGCCCTGCCATTGTATGGAATCCAAAATCCAATAAGTGCCCTCGGATTTGATTGTATTACCCACTTTTGTGGCTAGTAGCTGGAATTTAATTGATGTAACAATTTCGGCTATTTCATATTTACTTAAAAACCCTAGACTTATTATAATATCACTGGATTTCCTATCAAATGTTTTGGATAGCGTAAGGTAAAAACTTTTCCATGTTTATGTGTGGGAAGTCTTACGTGATGCCTTTCTTTTCAAAAGGTTTTTGAGTGTTAAGCAACCTTAACCTGTTACTCACACCAGACCCATGTCTGACCCGGAGTTTATCTTTTGTTTTCTTAAACTCTTGGGTACTCAAATTTTTACGAGTAGCTAATGGATTCAGGATAGCTTTGAAAAATTGTGGAGGAGCAATGGAGCAGGACGCTTCTGCGTGTAGATATATAGTGTTCCACTGTGTTGGTTTCTCTGAGTAGTTTCCTTGTATTGTATTGAGTTGCATAACTATACAGGTGTTTATAACTGTCTAGTATGTGATGTGTAAATCTTTGTAACTCTGATAATGGTTGTAACTATGTAATATTTATGTTACTAATATAATTTATTCGTTCCGCTGTTGAGATTCTGATGTTGTTTCTTCTTTCTCTTCTTTCTTTTCTCTTTTCTATCCCTTTCTTTCTTCAAGATGATGCGATTTTCTATGGCGAGAAAGTCGGGTCGTCTCATTTGGTATCAGAGCGTTAGGTTGAGTGAATACCTAGGCTCTGGAGTGGTGTCTATCTTGAGAGAGCATTTTTGTAATTTTTAATATATATATATATATATATATATATATATATATATATATATTCTACCTATCCGTTGGGTTACCTGTTCAGGTTTTCCGACATAAGTGATAAAGGTAGATGGGGTGGTGGTGTGTGTAACACGACTACCATTGGTTGGAGTTTGAATGTTTGAGGTGGAAGTGTATCTGTCGAGACTGCAGACCTAATACCGTCTCGAGTGAGCTTTGTAGTGATGAAGGATTTCATCGATCTTTGAAGGAAACCTGTTAAGGTTTGGAGTCTATCTTTGAAGTTGGATGAGTAGAGTTTGGATCTGTCGGTTAGGCAGAAGCGAGTGATGGTATCTTGATACCTCAGGGAGTAGTCGCTGCGTGTTGAAATGCAGTGACTATGGATTGTTTCCGAAGATGTTTCTTTGGAACAAGTTTTGGGAAGTAGGCCTGCATCGGTGATGTTGCTGTGTCCAGCATGGTGTTTCTGTTTGGTTTGAGGTCCGAGTTTCTTGAAGATCTTTGTATTAGGAAATCTTTGGCATCTGTGGCAGCAGTGCAGCTTAGAGTGTTCTATATGTTGGCAGGGAGTCTTCTGACTTAACAGTTTTTCTGGAAGTGGAGTTCAGAAGCAGCAGGGTGGACTCGTTTCTTCGATGGATTGGCTAAATAAGTGTAAGCTGTTCTGTTTGGTAAAGGGAGAACAGTTTTCTTTGGATATTAGGTTGGATTTTGTTTGCGTCAAAATTGGGCACAACACTCTTCGGGAGTCATTGAAGAGATAATAGTCAAGAATGTAAATTCAAAACTGATATTATCTAACAAAAACTCCAATCTACAATAAAGTAAATGCGTAGACAAGCGATTTATAGTGGTTCGGCATGTTGCCTACGTCCACTGTGAAGTGTTTTGATATTTTATTGCTTTTCTTTCAATGATTACAAGTTGTTGAAGCAACCAACAACAAGTTACAATTGGAAATTCGAAATCAACAGTCAAATTAAGATGTAGGACGATGGAGATCTCGATTTGGCAGAGTCTGGGCGCTTGAGAGTTGGAAGGGTCTCTTTTTCGTTGGACCTGGGGCTCTATTTATAGGCGCGGGCTGCTGATATTTCGATGAAAACTCGGGAGACCACTTCTGGCACGTGAGGGGGCCTACATGCACGGTCTCAGGAAGTTTGGGCCCACTTTGGCATCGGTTCGAACTCCATTCGAACCGATCAAGAATTCATCAAATCGAGGTGAAATTTGACGTGGACATTCTTCAACATGTATGCAAGCTTCTGTGAAAATTTCATGGCATTTGGATCAGTAGATTGGGAGATATGATGGATTCGAAATGGGGTTCATTGCATGGCTGTTTGGTTCGAAACCATGCTTTCGAACCGATGGTTTCGAATCCATCATGGCACGTGACTTCATGGTGACGTGGGGCGAAAACTTCGAACCTATCCGGTCTTCACTCCGAGTTGACCACTTCGACTCCATAGATCTCGACGAATTCGAACCGAAGGAAGACACGTCATCATGGTTGGTTGACCCAGTGGATTCGAATGAGGCTACACAGGATGGGTTCGAACTTGGCATCATGGATGGGTTCGAACATGACTTCATGGATGGATTCGAACAAGGTCCCACGTTTGGGCTCGAGCAATGCTTTATGGTGGGTTCGAAGCGGCTACTCTCCGATGGGTTAGAGGTCCATTGTTATGAACTTGGTAGGTTCGAACTTGATGGTTTCGAACCTGAGGCATCCTGATGGGTTCGAACCTGATGGGTTCGAAGGTAATAGAGACGAACCTGAGGTGGTTCGGTGAATTCGAAGCTTATGGATTCGAACGCGATGGTTTCAAAACGTTGGTCAACGATGGATTCGAAACCTAAGCCTTGCCCTTCAAATTGAATCGATCATAACTCGAGCGTATGAACTCGGATTGACTTGAAACTCGAGATGTTGACTCCTATGGTCTTTCTTGCCGTGTCTTATCGATTGTAGCTCAATCTGGACTTGGACAAAATTCAGTGATATCCATAGCGAGACGAAGCACGACCGGCCTCCGAGACGAACTGTTCTTCGTTTCTGATCGATCTTTTGGTATCGCGGCTTTGCCAAAAAGCGGGATAACATTTTGCCCCTCAAAGTATATCTTGTGGGAACATGACGTGCATTGAACTGCTGTAATTTCTCTGAACAATCATTGCTCTCTTTTTTGTTGAAACTCATATGCTGTATGGTTGTAACCTTGGGTTGATATGATTGATTGCTGTATATTAGTGCTTAGCCGTTGGCTGTTGCATTTGTAACGAGATGAGTGTTTGATCCCTGTAAATGCTTAAAATCGATCGTTAGTCCGACATATATGCATACATGTTAGTTTGACCCTTGTGAACGTCGTGCGTCTATGAGTCGTGTTAGTTTTTTTCGCCATTGAACTTCGTATCGATTCTCTCCCGAACCGATTTTGAAATTTGAATTGAGACAACGCTCGATGGTCATTTAGAAAGTTCCCTTCATATCGATCCTCTCCTGAACCGATATTGAAGGCTGATGGGATTGAATTTGCATTGTGCGAGTGTAACATTTCGAACCGATGAGTTAGAGCATCGATGGATTCGAAATCTGCGTTTGTTGTGGACGCGGTACGCTTGCGCTATGATGGATTCGAAATGGACATTCGAACCGATATGAAAGAATGGATACGAAGTAGTTGATTTGTGCAAGAGCTTTTCGAACCGTTGGGCCCAGCGTGTGTTTCGCATCGATGCAGCTCGTCGCCTTGTTGCGCGCTTCGTATCGATGACACGCGAGGGTAATTTCGAAACGACAGGGTCCTAGGCCGATGGCTTCGAAAGGAGGCTTCGAATCGATCAACAAGTTGACTGGCTGCCACCGGTCGAGTTTACTTGGGAGTGGAATTGTCTCGGTCATCTCCAACCCCCTATATAAATAGCAAGGACCTTGGCATTTCTCACTTTTTACTTTTCCACTCCTGCCTCGTTTTACTGCACGCTCGAAACTCCAGAGAAGAAGGTGCCGTGCTTTTGTATTCGAATCATTTGAGATCCAAATCTTCAATTCCTCAAACCTATCATCCAAACTAGGTAACTAACCTTGAATTCACACGGCAAAGCTACCTCGAACCCATCACTCCTTCATCGATCGGCCTTTCTTGGGATTTGATAAATCCAGATCTGGCTTTTGGAGGAATTTTGAATCGATGCGTGGATTTGAGTTCGAATCGATGATGGGTGCGCCATTGGCCGTTGGATTTCGCGTCGATCCATGGAATGATTCTACGGGGCGATGTAGTTCGCACCGACTGATGGATTCGATGGATTCGAATACATCGGCTATCGGTGCAAAATTCGCAGCTTTATGTCGATTCGAATAGGATCGACTTGAATGATGCCGATGTCAAGTTGGGAGTTCCTGATCGGTTCGAACTTGCCAAACAAGGATCGGTTCGAAATCAACCATTTCCGATCGATTCGAACTCGACACCTATTCATCGTTTCGAAGCGAGCTTTCCAGCCATTGATTCGAAGTGATGTTAGGGTGGTTTCGAACGAAGTGCCTGTGATCGGTTCGAACCCCCTATGATGGATTCCAAAATTTGATATTTTCTGAGCATAACTCCGGCGAGCTTCATCCTTGCATATTTGGACATGTTAAATTGCATACTTGACCACCTTTCGAAGCTCGTCGATGGAACAATAACAACTTCTATTCAAATCAAATTTCCGTCATACAAGCGGTTCAACGATGACGGTCCGCGATGACGGTCATTGTAAGTGGACTCCGTAGCTTTGTCGTTTGCGTGTTTTCTTTAATTCTGCGATATTCATCCAAGTAATGCACAGCGCCGCACAACACACATTCATACACTATACACTGGGGAATTCACGGGCCCCTTGTCATCTAATGATGGTTTCTCATGAGTTAGTCAGTTATGGAGCCTTCGAGTTCGCATCAGCAGGAAACCCCACAAGATACTCAGAGTATAGTTCCCCCGAGGTTAGAGGTCCCGGACATTGATCCTGAAATTATCGGCCCAGCGCCGGATGAACTTCCCAACGCGTCATTCATTGCTAATCCATCAGATTCCGTCCCATCTCATATTTTCGAAGATATGCTGGGGAGGATATGCTTGAGGCACAGTTTGTCACTAGACGACGTGTTACTACCGGGGCCAAACGACAGACCACACAATCCGCCGGAGGGGTATACCGCATTCAACCGCCATGCGTGCGCGGCTGGGACGCTTCCTCCGATCAATGAATATATAAGAGAAGTGCTATCTTTTTTGGGAATCGCGCCATCCCAACTTCACCCGAACGGGTATGCTTCGGTGAACAGCCTGTTCATCGTCTTTATGGAATATCTTCATAGACCACCGGCCCCGACTGAAATCAGATACTTGTTTAACTTCAAAACTTGAAACGATTACCCATCTTTTACATTCTTGGAGGCAGTACGAAATTGTCAAGTGGTTACCGGGTCCTGGACTAGGTTAAGCTATTACAGGACGGAATGGTTCTACGTCTGATGTCCTCCGGGCTTCGCCAGGCGATGGTTATTTAGACGTGAGTATAGCTGAGTTTCCAAATAATTACTAAGGCGATTGCAGTCGAAGTGTGACTTATATATTTTTCTTCTGTACAGCGATGATGCAACGCCCCGACGGTGAAAACTTTAAGGAGATAGTACGAGTGCTCCGAGAGATCCCGAGCGTCGACAGGGATATCGACGTGTTATTGACGGATAGGAATCTCCGGGCCTGTGGATTAATCGAACGATGGCAGAGTATAATATTCGACGGGGTGCAAAGAATTGTTCCGAAAAAATATGCCAAGCACAAGAAGCCCAAAGTCATTGTAGCCGAGGAAGTTGATTCCGAAAGAACTCACACTGACGACGAGCCGTTGTTGGAGCCTACAGACGTGGCTCAAGATGTTGAAGAGCAAAGAAAAGGCAAGGCGGCCGTCGTCACATCAACTAAGAAGGGGAGATGGAAGTCGGTTGTCACAGCCCGATCCTCCCCCGGAGTTAGAATTTCCGAGACGTCTCCTCCGCGAACCGAAAGTCTTTACGAAGGGCTTACTAACCTTCCAATCCCGGATGATGTGTCTTTTCAGCATAACGCCGAGTTGGAGGAGTTTCATCGTACTCTTGAATTGAGCGAGCCTTTTATTACTAGCTCAGTCGACACTTCGGGTTGGTCGGGGGAAATGCATATTCATACACATTTCACGACACTACATAGTCCCGAGTCTTGGGTCATCGGTTTCGAGAAACCACTAACTCTGTTCTCCTCTTTGCTTTGTAGGTACCATGTCCAGGCGCGGTTCGATGCTAGGGAGTCTGCGACATGCTCGGAAACCATCGTATCGCGACTCGCGCAGATGGGAAGGAGATAGGGACTATGATCAGGAATACTCCGGATATTCGAGCCGTGAAAGATATGACACAGATAGGGGTTATAAGCGTCGATCCCGATCGCGTACCCCTCCTCCTCCCAGAGATCCCGTACAACCTCCGGCCCATGTTCCTCGCCCCTCTGAGCCTTCACGTCATACGTCCACTTCCCAATCTTCTAGGCACGAATCTCACCGCTCCAGAAGCGAGGCATTGACCGCCGTAGTTGCGGAACAGCCTCCTGTGGGAATTTCGGGTGAAGGGGCGCTCAGGCTTGCTCAGTTGAAAAAAGACTTCCCAACTATTTGCTTCGACAACTACATTTTTCCCCCACACTTGAAAAGAATCCCTCTGTCGGCGGAGCAGGTGGTGCATGACTATGTGCACGACTTCTACGCTCAGTATAAAGTTTGGTTTAAAGCGGCGGAGAAGGCATCGGAGCTGGCCTTTGAGCATGGGGCCGCCAACGAAAAGTTACAGGCGGAGTTGGCCCAGAAGAGTCGTATTATCGATGTGCTGAACACCGAGGCCGAATCTTCCAGAAAATCAGAGATGGAAGCCATCAAAAAGGCCGATGAAGCCCAACTTACGATGGATAGAATGAAGCGTGAGCATTACGCCACGGTTGAGGACATGGGCCATCGGAATACTCTGGTCACTGCCGAGAAGGATGCGGCGCTAAAGGAGCTAAATGAGCTCAAATCCAAATTCGCCGAAATCGCCAAGGATAGGGACGATGCAAACAATGCAGCCCAGGAGGCGTGCGAACAAGCTGTGATACTCCGGACCGAACGGGATAAGGCAGTGGCCAAAGTTCAAGTGGTCGAGGCGGAGATTGAGGAGAGAGTTCAACAAGCCGAGGCCAAGCTAGCGGCCGACATTGAAGATTTGCTTATCACCTACAATGTCAATTTATTGAAGCACAGAAACTTGGCCTGGCTTCAGGATTACCCAGTGCATCTCCGCAGTGCTTGGGAACGATTGGTTGAGGAGGAAGAGGAAGCGCACCCGGACGAATCGGTCGACTGATTCGAGCTCGAAAACCGGTTGCTAACAGATGAGGAAAAGAAGGTCCTCCATGATGCTATGATCGCTCATGAGAAAGAGATGGTTGGCGGTCGATCTTTGGAGGCCGGAGAAGAGTCAGGTGTTGAGCATCGTGTCACCGCTCTTGAAATCACCGCCCTGCCTCCGTCTGAGCCTGTATCTGCGGTTAGCTCACAGGCCGTTCCTGCTTACGACCCAGAGCAACCGCGGTTATCACCGATTCGCGAGCACGTCTCCGAAGTCGTCCCACCATCACCAAGCCGAACCGAGGAAGGTATTCTGAACAGATTTCAAGTGCATTTTCGGTAGAACTCTCGTTTCGAAGTGATTGTTCTTAACTCCTTCTCTTCTTTATCCAGTGACCAGGACTACCCCGGTGTCTTTGACCCCAGAGCCGAGTCAAGGGCAGAAGGCTATTACTACTGAAACGACTGTCGTGACAATGGCAGCGTCTACCGGAGCGGCGTAGGAAAGCTCTTTGTCTCTTGACGAACAAATGGTGAGAGAATTACTCGATCAACAGGGAGACTTCTCTACGGACTTTCCATTTATCATCAGTGAGCTCCCGCCAGCCTCTTGCTCTTTTGTGCAGACCGGAGTTGTCCCCAGCCAGGCCCCATCAACTCGAGATGAAGAAATTTTGGCCGAAATCCATGCTGAATTAGAAGCTGAGGGGCAAAGCGGTATTATCGGTGGCGACATTATTCCATCTCCCGTTGCGGGTCCGATCCTTCCTACTTCTCCGGCGGGGAGCCCTCATCTAGACTCTAGTTTTGAGGAGGACGTAGGTATTATGACCCCGGCCGAAGAGCAGCCACCAGTGAGGAGGTCGTCCAAATGAAGGATTTCTGTTCCTAGTGATTCTGACGACGAACCGCTAATAAGGAAGCCAAGGAAGAAAGAATAGAGCGGCCCCCCCCAGCAGATATTTTGGTAGATAGGAACTTGTTTTCGTTTTTTGTTATTTAGGCCGTGTATAGATGCAGTTTTCGGCCCCTGCTAGTAGGCATTCTTTTTTGGAAGAACTTATTTGCGTGTAAGTCCTTGTTTTAAGTTAGTTGAAATAAAATTTAGTTTCTTTGTTTCAACTTTCATTTCCTTTGCGCTTAAGTGTTTGTAGTGCCTTGTTTTCAGTCCGGTGCACTTGTGGTGTGTTTACCGCCAAGTGGAGTTCATTTTTATTCGCCAAGTCTGAGAATCTTGGTCGCAAGTTGTGATCGATGAATAACCGAACTTCGGACATTGTATCACTTTGGTTAGCGATTAACACTTAGCTTTTTTGCCCCCTAGTCTCGGGGAACAACATTTGCGTTTTGGTGGTTGAGTGCGTTTATTGCAAACTTTGAACACATGTCCACATTCTGGGGACTTAAGATAATTTGAGATCGATAATCCGGTTCGCACTCCGGGAACTCGAGAGTTATCGATGCTTGTAACACGGTCCGCGCTCCGGGAACTTGGAAATGATGTTCACATTCCAACACGCACTCTACGAACTCGGAGTTAGTATTAACATTTCAGTTCGCACTACGGGAACTTTAACTTGGTGTTTGTGCTCCAATTCACACGCCGGGAACTTAGATAAAACATGTATGTTTGGGTTCGCACTTCAGGAACCTGGAATTGATGTTTATACTCCAACTCGCGCTTTGGGAATCTGGAGTTAGCGCGGATGCTTCGGTTCGCGCTCCAGGAACCTGTAACTTATGTTTATACTCCAATTCGCACTCCGGGAATTTGGAGTCCGCTCGCGCTCCGGGAGCGAATTGTTTAATGTTTATACTCCAATTCGCACTCTGGGAAGTTGGAGTCCGTTCGCGCAGTGGGAACGAATTATTGAATGTTTATACTGCAATTCGCGCTGTGGGAAGTTGGAGTCCGTTCGCGCTCCAGGAACGAATTGTTGAATGTTTATACTCCAATTCGCACTCTGGGAAGTTGGAGTCCGTTCGCGCTCCGGGAACGAATCATTGAATGTTTATACTCCAATTCACACTCCGGGAATTTGGAGTCCGCTCACGCTCCGGGAGCGAATTGTTTAATGTTTATACTCCAATTCGCACTCCGGGAATTTGGAGTCCACTCGCGCTCCGGGAGCGAATTGTTTAATATTTATACTCCAATTCGCACTGTGGGAAGTTGGAGTCCGTTCGCGCAGTGGGAACGAATTATTGAATGTTTATACTCCAATTCACGCTCCGGGAATTTGGAGTCCGCTCGCGCTCCGGGAGCGAATTGTTTAATGTTTATACTCCAATTCGCACTCCGGGAATTTGGAGTCCGCTCGCGCTCCGGGAGCGAATTGTTTAATGTTTATACTCCAATTCGCACTCTGGGAAGTTGGAGTCCGTTCGCGCAGTGGGAACGAATTATTGAATGTTTATACTGCAATTCGCGCTGTGGGAAGTTGGAGGCCGTTCGCGCTCTGAGAACGAATTGTTGAATGTTTATACTCCAATTCGCACTCTGGAAAGTTGGAGTCCGTTCGCGCTCCGGGAACGAATCATTGAATGTTTATACTCCAATTCACACTTCGGGAATTTGGAGTCCGCTCGCGCTCCGGGAGCGAATTGTTTAATGTTTATACTCCAATTCGCACTCCGGGAATTTGGAGTCCGCTCGCGCTCCGGGAGCGAATTGTTTAATGTTTATACTCCAATTTGCACTCTGGGAGTTGGAGTCCGTTCGCGCAGTGGGAATGAATTATTGAATGTTTATACTCCAATTCACGCTCCGGGAATTTGGAGTCCGCTCGTGCTCCGGGAGCGAATTGTTTAATGTTTATACTCCAATTCGCACTCCGGGAATTTGGAGTCCGCTCGTGCTCCGGGAGCGAATTGTTTAATGTTTATACTCCAATTCGCACTCTGTGAAGTTGGAGTCCGTTCGTGCAGTGGGAACGAATTATTGAATGTTTATACTCCAATTCACGCTCTGGGAAGTTGGAGTCCGTTCACGCTCTGGGAACGAATTGTGGGATGGACTGTCGTGTGTTGGTCCAGTTCAGCCTTCGATGTGCTGGCTTACCCCCAAGCTGGGGTTTTCACTTAGTGAGTGGCCGGTTGTAACGCAGTCACTCGCTATTTGAATAAATTCCATTGTTTGATGGAACTTAGCTCTTCGTGTCTCGTGATTGTTGAACGTTGTATTCGGTGAATCACAGCTTTAGCTTGAAGAGATAGCATTTTATTTGCTGAAATAAGAAAATGTGGCAAAGACGGTGCCTTATTACAAATTCAAATTTCAGAATGTAAAGGAAACTACAAAGCATTCATAGACTGAAGGAGCCTGTCATGTGTGACAGTGACGAGGTTCTTCGTCGTTCCAGGCTCCTGAATAAATAGGCCCGCCACTGATAGCGTTTATCACCAATCTCCCACGGGGACAAGTCGAGTCCTCCTGCCTCGGTCGATTGGGTTCATTGGTTGGATTGGATGGGCCCGCTTCTCTGGGCTGCGGTGTCTGCACAAACTGTTCCAGCTTCCTTTCTCTGACCGGTTTTTCAACAAGATCTTGTAAGTGACGACACTCGTTCGTATTGTGCCCATAGCCTTCATGGAACCTGCAAAATTTTCCCGTCTGGATTTGTCTCTCCGACGACGGTCTTGGAGCAGGTTTTTCATACTGAATTGTATTACGGGTCTGCAAATACAAGTCCTCTAGTGAAGTATTCAAAGGAGTATAACTGTCGAACATCGGATTTTTGCGTTGCGGGCCACGATTTTGATCTTGTTTTTTAAGTTGATTCACGCTCTCTCTTCGCCGAGCTTGTTTATTTTTAATGTTCAACTGAACTTTTCCGGAGCTCTCACCGGACTGTTTTATTGCAACATTGCTTTGGGTCCCTTCCGCATTTGGCCCTGCGTCAGTTTGCTTCCTAGACTGTTTCGCGTCTTCCCGTCTCAGGAATTGAGCTGCTTTGGCATGGAAGCGGTCCAATGACGCAGGTGGTTTCCCAGCTAGCCAATTGCCAAATTCAGAATCGGGGTCGATCCCCTTAGTTAATGCCATAAGGATGGAGTTATCGTTTGGATTACTAATTTCTGCACATGCAGTATGGAATCTTTCTAAGTAGTGTCTGAGTGCCTCTCCGGGAGCTTGTGTGACACTAGATAGAGTGTTGACATCTTTCGGCCTTGCGACGTGCATGCGGAATTGCTCAACGAATTTTGTGGCCAGTTGGTCGAATGAGGAGATGGATCGAGGAGGCAATCGGGTGAGCCACATGGTGGCGATGCCCCCCAAGGATATGGGGAAACTACGACACTTCACAGCGTCGTCGGCTCTGGCAGCAGTCATCGACCATTCATATTTTAGAATATGTTGGTTGGGGTCGGAGTTTCCCTCATACATGGATAGAGTGGGCATTCGGAATCGCCGTGGGGGTTCAACATTAAGAATATCGTCCGTAAAGGGAGTGTGACTTCGGGAAACTCCCCAATCGTCGTTTGTGAATCCCTGACTCTCACGGATCATCTGACGTATCATGGTTGAAAGATCCGGCATTTGTGCCGGAGTATGATCACGTTTCGTACTTCGGGCTTGAACCGGATATCGTCGACGGTCCAAGTCTCGCCTTCTTGGCTCATAGTCCTCTGTGACGTATGGTTCAGGAGTACGACCGCTCTGACGACGGTCCAGGTCCAACTGATCTTGAGCGTCGACACCTGGTTCAGCCGCAACGCTAGTGGTGCGGTATTCTGCGGCGTGATGAGGAACGGCACCTCCTCGGGAGGAGGGTCCGGTTTGGAAACTGGCTGACGGACCAACTCTTATTTGTCCAACGGTCAATGTCGGTTGGTTTCCAACGGGTGGCATACGACTCCCATCCAACCGGGGTCGTGGAGGCCGGTTATGATAATCAGAAGATGAAGAACTTTCGCTGGAAGAGCGAGAAGCACGATCTCTCATGGATCTCTTTCGTTTCTGGCGATCCAGCTTGTTGATTAGCTCAGCGTTAGCGCGTAGCTGTTCTTCCAGTTGTCGCCGACTCTGGGTCAGCTCTTGGAGTAGCAACTGTAACTCTTGTCGGGTAACCGGACCCGATGGTTCTGAGTGCCCAACAACATCTTGAATAGATGGAGGTAGAGGGGCAGGATTCTGTCTATCCTGTTCTTCTTGATTGACAGCGTTCGAGGTGGTTCTTGTGCTAACCATCTTGATAGTTGAGCTTTCCTAGACTTTATGCAAATCTGAATAGAAGGGAAGGAAGTTGGATTCAATGATGTGGATCTCTCTCTTAGATTTATTCAATCCGGTATCGATGACAGATCCAACAAGCAGGAGAAAATGTTGGTTCTCTCAGTGAAAGCACCAAAGTGTTTCCGTCAAAATTGGGCACAACACTCTTCGGGAGTCGTTGAAGAGATAATAGTCAAGAATGTAAATTCAAAACAGATATTATCTAACAAAAAATCCAATCTACAATAAAGTAAATACGTAGACAAGCGATTTATAGTGGTTCGGCGTGTTGCCTACGTCCACTGTGAAGTGTTTTGATATTTTATTGCTTTTCTTTCAATGATTACAAGTTGTTGAAGCAACCAACAGCAAGTTACAATTGGAAATTCGAAATCAACAGTCAAATTAAGATGTAGGACGATGGAGATCTCGATCTGGCAGAGTCTGGGCGCTTGAGAGTTGGAAGGGTCTCTTTTTCGTTGGCCCTGGGGCTCTATTTATAGGCGCGGGCTGCTGATATTTCACTGAAAACTCGGGAGACCACTTCTGGCATGTGAGGGGGCCTACACGCACGGTCTCAGGAAGTTGGGGCCCGCTTTGGCATCGGTTCGAACTCCATTCGAACCGATCAAGAATTCATCCAATCGAGGTGAAATTTGGCGTGGACATTCTTCAACATGTATGCAAGCTTCTGTGAAAATTTCATGGCATTTGGATCAGTAGATTGGGAGATATGATGGATTCGAAATGGGGTTCATTGCATGGTTGTTTGGTTCGAAACCATGCTTTCGAACCGATGGTTTTGAATCCATCATGGCACGCGACTTCGTGGTGACGTGGGGCGCAAACTTCGAACCTATCCGGTCTTCACTTCGAGTTGACCGCTTTGACTCCATAGATCTCGGCGAATTCGAACCGAAGGAAGACACGTCATCATGGTTGGTTGACCTAGTGGATTCGAATGAGGCTACACAGGATGGGTTCGAACTTGGCATCGTGAATGGGTTCGAACATGACTTCATGGATGGATTCGAACAAGGTCCCACGTTTGGGTTCGAGCAATGCTTTGTGGTGGGTTCGAAGCGGCTACTCTCCGATGGGTTCGAAGTCCATTGTTATGAACTTTGTAGGTTCGAACTTGATGGTTTCGAACCCGAGGCATCCTGATGGGTTCGAACCTGATGGGTTCGAAGGTGATGGAGACGAACCTGAGGTGGTTCGGTGGATTCGAAGCTTATGGATTCGAACGCGATGGTTTCGAAACGTTGGTCAACGATGGATTCGAAACCTAAGCCTTGCCCTTCAAATTGAATCGATCATAACTCGAGCGTATGAACTCGGATTGACTTGAAACTCGAGATGCTTGACTCCTATGGTCTTTCTTGCCGTGTCCTATCGATTGTAGCTCAATCTGGACTTGGATAAAATTCAGTGATATCCATAGCGAGACGAAGCACGACCGGCCTCCGAGACGAACTGTTCTTCGTTTCTGATCGATCTTTTGGTATCGCAGCTTTGCTAAAAAGCGGGATAACAGATTTATCGCAAATGTGACTTGCGATAGTTGAGTGTTCTCTTGGGATTATCAGAGTTTTTCCAGATGTCTTCCGGGAAGTCAGAGGTTTGTCGGCATCTGGAAATTGAGTTTTCTTATCGACTAGGGTTCCAGGAGTGCTACCGGTGGTTCAGCTTAGTAGAAGGATGGTTCTTAGAGACTGAGTTGGTGTAGCAGCTCAGGTTTTGGAGAAACTTATGAGATTTTCTTATGGATCTGTTGAACCATATTTTTGGGATGTGTTTTCTAGTTTGTGCTCGTGTTCTTCATCAGCATTTTCATCTACTTCGAATCAGAGTTGTGCAGTGGAAGCAGTTTGGGAGTGCATCTGCTTTTCTTTTCCGGATAGGAGAAGTTGTTGTCTTCTGATGTTTGAGGAGTAGGGTTTGTTCTTGGTTCTGGATTGATCTTGAGGAGATCATTGTGTTGGGTTGTTTTTGGTTCTGTTTGTTTCGAGAGGCATCAGCAAGGGTTGAGCTGACCAGTAAGGATGTAGGCTGCCCAGGATCGTCCGGAGATTTTTGTGGATAAGAGACGGAGGAATTTGGATTCCAGAGTCGGAGATTTGATTTTGGATAAGTTTTCTCCGATTAAGGGAGCTATAAGATTGGGTAAGGCTGGGAAGCTAGCTCTGAAGTGTTTTGGATCTTTCTTGTAAGGATAAGTGTTTGGTCTTCAGGATTGAATTGCCAGTTCAGATAACTGGGATTCGATGAATTTCATGTATCTCTGAGGGAATACGTGTATGATCTATCTCTGGTTTTGGAACAAGCAGTTCGAGAGTTTTGGTTGTTGAGTCAGACTCGTCTGTAGTCTGATATCCTGTTTAGTTTTGTAGATATAGTTGAGTAGGAGCTCTGTAGCATAGTAGTATTGATTGTTTGGATTCTGTAGAGCGAGTATTCCGATATTTACACTTGAGAAACTCGAGAAAATTCTACCCAGAATTTTTCCTGGATAGTTAGATTTGTTTGATTGGATGAATTGGTTGTTATGGTTGTCAGCATATGTTTGATATATGCTTGTGTTTAAAAATTAAATCTTTAATGAGATTATTAAATTACCTTTCTTTTAAATTTCGGGGACGAAATTCTTTTAAAGGGGAAGGATTGTAATATCTCAGAATTTTTGACAATATCAATTTAATAATCTGTATTAAAAATTAAATTGATATTGATAATTTTGTTAAGAATAATTCAGATTGATTTAATAATCTTCTTTAATAAATATTTAATTGAAAGATTTTCTCTTTTAAAACTAATAAATTGGTTTCTATTTATAATATAAATATATGGTTTATATTGTAAATAGATTGGCTTTGTTTTAAATTTAATAAATAAAGCATATTTCCTAATTTTAGTATTTTTAGTAATTTGAGAATTTGTTTTTATTTAATATAAAGCTTTTCAAAGTAATTAAATAAATAATCTTGGTTTAAATTTAGTAAATAAATCTTGGTTACAAATTCTAAAATATATATTAATAATTTGGAAATTTTGATTTAATTTCATAATAAATTTTTCAAAGCTATTTAATAAATAAGTATATGATTTTAAAATTGTTAAGAAAGATGTTTAAAATGTTTAAAATAATTTTGGCTTGAGTTTTAAATTTAAATGAATTAACAAAAAGATTTGTTTTGTTTTCTTTTTAAAATATAGCTTAATAAAATAAGTAATTTATTAGTAAAGAAATAATTTCATTTATAATTATTTTAATTTGATAATGAGTCATTTCTAAAAACAATATTAATAATGTATTGTTTTACAATTGGATTCTTAATAAAAATAACATTTTTTTTCAAATTTAATTTGTATATATAACTTTTTAAAAAAAAAATTAGATTTTAGAATTTGATTTGAATTTGAGTATATGTTTTAAAATTCAAAGTATAGATTTTTAATTTGTTTTGATTTTTATATGCATAAGATTTTATTTATATATTTCTTTTGAAAATTTTCTATACATATTAAATACTAATTAACATAATAATTAGGCATAACCTATATATTAACATTTAAATTAAATACTAATTACTCTTAAAAGGACAAGTGTTATTTCCTTAAGCCTCTTATAACAAATGTTAAAAGATAAACATTCTAAATTGACAAATGTTGAAATAATTTACAAGTGTCACATTTTGTTTTTATTTTCTAAAATTTAATAAAATCAGAAAATTTGCCTATATAAGTAAACATCTTTCATTCCTATCTTTTTTTCTCATTCCCTAATCAAAAGAAACTTCAACCTGTTCTCATGAAAACTCCTCATTTTTTTTCAAAATTTGTAAACAAATCCAGTTCAAAACAAAATCAGTTTGCAAACTATTTCTCAGATTCAAAATCTGTAATCATAAATCAGTAAATTCTCTTCATACCAAAATCAAAATCCCTGAAATCACTTCCCTATAAACAAATCTGAGCATAACCTATACCATTTCCAAAATTAGTAATTCCCCTCATTTCAAATCTGTAGCCTACATCTTCAAAACCATGCACTTGCCATTTTCAAAACCAAATCTATTACAAACTCCTCATATCAAATCTGTTTTTAAAGCCTGCACCTCTTCAAAATCAATGCATCTCCTATTTTCAAACAGAAAGCAAGGCATTTTCTTTTCATACCTGTAGTTCATGAAGAAAAGCAAATTTGCATATTTTTTACAATCTGGAAATTTAATGTTGAATGCAAATATGTACATCTTCAAACCAAGCCTGCATCATTCATTTTTCTGCAATCTGGAAACATGCAAGCGGTTTTTAAATCAAAGGGGGCAATGTAGTTTTTAAGTATCAAAGTTTTTTCAAAATTTGGGAAGCTCTGTTCTGCATCTTCAAACAAAATTGGTGAGTAACTTTTAAATCTTAAAATATAAATTAGGTTGCATGCGTGAAGGGTTGAATATAAATAAGTATTTCTCGTGAATATAGGTAAAATTTGATGTGAATATTGATTGTGTGCAGTACTGTATGTATATTGTGCTCTGCTTTGTACCCAGGCTCAAGATTTCTATTTAAAATTCCTATTCTTTTAATTAGTTGCAGATTGGATGTAATTTATAAATCAAAGCTGTTTGTTTTATCTTAAGTTAATATTTAAAATTTTAAGTGAGTTAAAATATAAGCTTGTTGTCTTTGGAAACATAAAAATATCAGTGCATGTTGATTTTAACCAAAATTCAGTCTATGTAAATTAGTAATTCAGTATTATAAATCGAAAGCATTAACTAAAACATGATTTTTAAATCAAAAATCAAGATATTTTGGAATAGGATGAGGGTGTAGTTTGAGTTTTGACTGGAATGGAGATATGTGGTTTTTCTGATGATCTATGTATAGAGAGGGCTCGGGGTTCTTCCAAGTGATGGAGGAGGGTTAGGAGTTGCTAGGAAAAATGCTGGATGATGTTGAAATTCATTGTGGAAGGTGTAGTTATGAGATTACTTTTTAAACCCTAGTTTTTACTGTGATTTTAGAATCGATCACTATGGTTTGTGAAGTATTTTGTCTGGTGATGTTGGTTGGCCTGAGTTTTTGTTCTCAAGTAAATCTCTGAGTTGCTCGAAGTCATTGGGTAGATTGCTCGGGGAGTTTGAGCATTGAACTCAAAGTGAAAAGGTTGTGACTCGGGTTAATTAACTATAATAGGTTTTAACAGAAACCTAATGATCAGTTTTTAAATTTTAAAATAAAATTTAAATGCTGAGTTTAAAATTGAAAATAAAGTTTAAGATAAGTTTTAAATCTAGACTTTTCAAGCTAGAGTTAAGTTTAAATCTCGGTTTTCAAATAAGAGAAAGCTTTTAAATTTGTATTGATTTAACAACTTCAGAAATGTTTAAGAAGTTGAATTTTTAAAATGAAGTTTTAAATTGGAAATAGATTTTTAAATCTAAAGATTTATCTGGAATCAAAATTTAATATGCATTTCAATTTTGAAATAAAAAGAAGTTTTCAAATTTAAAATGTTTTAAACAAATTGAATATTAAAGTGTATTTTTAACTATGGTTTGAATTTAAACATAAATTTGGTTTTGAATTTCATTTAAAACTTCTTTATAAAATGAATATTACTTTAACATGTGAATTAAAAATTTAGAATTGTCTTTAAGCCTTGTTTAAAGTCAACTTGTATTCATTTTTTTTAAAATCTTAAATTTAAAATGAAATTTAAAGAAAAGTTTAAAGTAAATTGATTTCAAATGTTTTGTTAGTAACAATTTAGTCATAATTAAGAAATGTTTTTATCTTAAAATTTAATTAAGATTAACGATATGAAACTAATTAAATTAATTTTGGTAATTAAGGAATAATTAGTTAATTTAATTAATTAATTAATTTGGGATTAATAAGTAATTGATTAAGGGTTAATCAATTTGTAATTAAGATCATTAATTAAATAATTAATGATTATTAATTAATGATTAAAGATTTATTAATTAAACAATTAAGTTATAATCAAGGTTAATTAATTAAATAATTAAAGATTAATTAAGTTTCAGTTAACTCTTAATTAATTAAATAATTAGAGATTAATTAATGGATATTTAAAGATAAATAAATTTGTGATTAATAATGGTTAATCTAAGTTAATTACTTAATGGAAGAAATTAAAGAATGGTTAATGAAGGTCATTAACTAGAATTATTTAATAATTAATTAATGTGGTTAATTTTTAATAATTAATAAGATTAATTAATTTAATAATAATCATTTTTGAATTGTTGAGTATAATTACTTAATGAAAGTAATTAAGGAATTAATTACTTAATGTAGTTAATTTAGTTTAATGTGATTTTTTAAATTGATTAATTAAGTTTAATTAATTTAAACACTGAATGTTTTGATGATAAGTACTTAATGTAATTAATGGATTGTAATTACTTAGTAAAGTAATTAATGGTAATTACTGAATGTAATTTATTGAAGATGGTTTAAGAATGGAAGTAATTTGAGTATAATTACTTAGTAATTAATCGAGGGATTTATTAAGGATAATTAATTGGGAATAATTAATTTATTTTAATGAAGTAATTAATATTAGTTAATTACTGAATGTGATTAATCAGGAATGATTAATCATTGTGGTTTACTTTAGATTAATTACTTAAGGAAATTTATTTAAATAAAGAAATTAATTGAAATGTATTTAAAGGATAATTAATCAGGGGTGATTAATTAAGGTGATTAATTTGAATGCTTAATTAATTGTCTTGCAGTTAATTAATGGTTAGATAAGCAAGATTTATAAAGATGAAGTAATTAATTTAATTCACTTTAAATTAATTAGAGATAGAAATAATTAATTTAATTCATTTTAAATTAATTATAGTGTGATTAAGTAAATCATTGCTTATGTATCAATGGGTGATATTGATTGCCTTGAATGGTTTGGGATCTCGGATATGAGATTAGTGATGTTGTGTGATATGAATGCTTTGTTTGCATTATGATGATAACATGGATTATCTATTTTGATGATAGTATGATAAGGTGGATCATTTGTTTATTATGATAATGTTGGTTATCTATTGTGATTTGTGAGTTATCTATCTTTGTGTGTATAGATACTGAATTGAATTGTTTTAAACTTTAAAACAACTTGGCCTTAAAAGACACGTGTTGCATTTCGATGAGACCGGGATCGAGTTTCCATATTTGGATATCCGAAAACCACATCGATCCAAATTAACGATAGGTCGTGAATCTCAAGTGAAGATGAAAATTCAAAGTGCAAGGGTTATCGTCGTTAACTCTGAGGGTGGTTCCAAAATGAGTGTAACGAGATAATGCCTTCGGTTTCGTTCGAACCCGAAACGAACTTGTATGGATTGAATGCTTCAGAACATCGTCGGGTGGACGATGAGCGTTCTAAGATAGATGTGTTCTATAAAGGTAATCGTAGCCTCAAGCCTTATCAACCGGGAATGGCTAAAACAGGGGAGGTGCAGCAAGGCTAAGTGGGTCATGCCCAAGTAGGACGAGATTTTCCCCTGTCTAGAGGTCCCTTTTATTTCGGCTGTATGGACGGTTGTGAGCTCCAACTGTCGGGGTTGTCTTGTTCGGGACTGTCCAGTAAGGGATTGTTCCGGCCTTGTGTTGTAGGGGATTGGGAGTGATCCTCGGTACGTTGATCTAGGCCACGTACTGTGACGGGTGGTACCCCGGTAGCCCTGCCACTGTATGGAATCGAAAATCTAATAGTGCCCTCGGATTTGATTGTATTACCCACTTTTGTGGCTAGCAGCTGGAATTTAATAGATGTAACAATGTCGGCTATTTCACATTTACTTGAAAACCCTAGACCTATTATAATATCACTGGATTTCCTATCAACTGTTTTAGGTAGCATAAGGTAAAAACTTTTCCATGTTTATGTGTGGGAAGTCTTACGTGATGCCTTTCTTTTCAAAAAGTTTTTGAAAGTTAAGCAACCTTAACCTGTTACTCACACCAGACTCATGTCTGACCCGGAGTTTATCTTTTGTTTTCTTAAACTCTTGGGTACTCAAATTTTTACGAGTAGCCAAGGGATTCAGGATAGCTTTGACAAATTGTGGAGGAGCAATGGAGCAGGAGGCTTCTACGTGTAGATATGTAGTGTTCCGCTGTGCTGGTTTCTCTAAGTAGTTTCCTTGTATTGTATTGAGTTGTATAACTAGACAGATGTTTATAACTGTCTACTATGTTATGTGTAAATCTGTGTAACTCTGATAATGGTTGTAACTATGTAATATTTATGTTATTAATATAATTTATTCGTTCCGCTGTTGAGATTATGATGTTGTTTCTTCTTTCTCTTCTTTCTTTTCTCTTTTCTACCCTTTCTTTCTTCAAGATGATGCGATTTTCTGTGGCGAGTAAGTCGGGTCGTCTTAATAACTGTGGTTGCTACACAAAGTTCAATATGCGAAAGCTTAGGAAGAAATTAAATCGCGAAGGCTTTTGAGAAGTTAACACATGATAGCCTAGGAAGAATCAACTAACAATGGCTATGCGATAGCCAATATACGAAGACTAAGCTTAAGGCTCAAAAGCTATGGGATAGATAGCATGTGATAACCAAAGTCAATTTGCTATAGCTTGGAAAGCAATATTTCTCTAAGAAAAATGATAATACTTTGGGCATTTTGAAAGACAATTTCCAATTGTTAATGATTTTCACGAGGATGAAATAACATAAGGATTTATAAATTAAAATGTGTTAACTTATTTTTGAAATGTAGTAAAGCTTAGAAAAGCTAGTAAATGATAGGGTATCATTTAAATTGAAAGATGAAGAAATTTTGTCTAAGGAAAGTGTATGTCACTTTATAAATGAATTAAACTAAAGGGTTAAACTATGATCTAAAGATATACCGACATGGAGTTATTGGATGGCAGGGTGACTTAATTATTAGTCTAAATTCCAATGGTATACGAAAAGTTGCCATGATAGGGTTCAATCCTAAAAGATTTATAAAATTGAAATGGAAGTTAAGGTATGGCAACAAAACATCAAGGTGGTGTTATAACTAAAATAGATAAATTGGCAACATGAACGATAGTAGTCCAGGGACTAAGGGGCTATTGATGCTTACTAAGGATGCTTACTAGAATGTATTCTGGATGCTTACATTCAACCTCTTAGAAGAGACGGGATGGCTCTAGTCAGGGTGGCTCCCATTGATGGAATGAGTAGCCATTTCATCAACTGACGTTGCTCAAGAAAAGATAAATTAGTGATAGATAGGTGTAGAGATGTAATTACCAAATAAGTTAATGATAACTTAATAATGTAGGCCTAAAACAAGAGATTAGGTGATGCTTGAATGGACGAGGAATGATGAATTATTGTATGACATGGTTCACAATAGAATGATAGGTATAGGGTATACTTGATTTGAATTTATATATGACATGGTTCATTACTATATGATAAGTGTATGGGATACTCCTTGATTGAATATACGCACATGTTTGCTTTTTACGTAATGTTGTTTATACATATGGTGTATCGTGATGATGATAAAGTGAGGGGAAAACTCATTTCGCATTAGTGGCGTGGTCTCACTATGGATGATTAGGGTAAATATTTTACTCATACCGAGCTTTATATCTAACTTATATTTTTATTATTACCCATAAACTCATTAGTACTCATTTGAGTAGGCTATGTTCATGGATTAGACAGCTATTTATAAGAAGGATGAATAAAGATTTCAAAGACAAAGCAAGAGGCAAATCTATAGAATAAAAATGTTATAAATTTCTTTCGTGTAAAACTAGAAATTATAACTATTTAGGTGTCGTGTTGGCATCATCGTATTTCGGATATGACACTACTCTTATTTGCTATTATATTTACCCTAGCAGGAGAACAAGATGGGATAAACTAATGTAGTGAGTTATGTATTTCAAATTGCAGTAATAAAAAAGTTATTTAGCTACTCTATTTACTTGTGTTGTGAAAAAAAATACTGAATTCACTTTTTCATTAGAAAATTATTTCACTAATGTCTTCAACATCATTGGCATCTATTTTCGAGTTTTGTGGTCGGGGATGTTAAAATATGGTATCATTGCTTAGGTTAGTGGAACAGTTAAGTAAAACAGAGATAAGTGGAATCTTTTTAGGAGAAAGTGAACATTTAGGGAGGGTATACGGATTTATAATGAATATAGATATATAGGAGTACATATCTTCTCCTTTACTACTGCCCGTGCTCTCTTTACTTTTATGTCTTATGAAGCCTCACTTGTGTAGATGAATCTACATAACTGAGGATTGACCATAGGAAGTGCGAGAGCAAATCCTAGTAGAGAAGATGAAACTATACAAACCAACGATCAAGGTAGGGAGGTGAACCCGGAAGTTCGTAAGGAAGCCAGTACTCAAGTGCCTTCCTCAGTCGAAGGAGAAATGGATGTGAATGTCTTATTCCACCAGATTATGATAGAAAGGATGAGGCTATGTAACGACCCGTATTTTTACGGATCGAAGGATCGTAGAACTGTTGTCATTAGGTTGTTAGTGTTGTTAAGTCGCTTGAAGCTTAAGTCGTCCAGAGATGAGTCGTCCAGGGTTAGGTCGTGTCGTAGCATAAGTCGGTGGAGCGACCTAAGGAAAGTGAACGGCTTAAGGAGGTGAGCGACTCAAGAGATTAGACGACTTAAGAGATCGGGGCGAGTTAACGACCTAGTGGTTAGAGGCTTAAGGGGTTAAGCGACCTAAGAGAACTAGCGGCAACGACCTAGGAGATTGAACGGGTTAACGACCTAAGAGGGAGATAGGTTGGTTGGACGGCTTAAGGAAGATGGCTTAGGTCGTTGAAGTTTAGGTCGTGAGACCCTGTGTTTGTAGTTAGGTCGTGGACGAGATAAGGCTTAGGTCGTAGGTCGCATGAAGGCAAGGGTGTTAGGTCGTTGGGTCGCTAAGCCGTGTGTGTAGTTAGGTCGTAAGTCGCTAGGTTGTTGAGTCGTGAGTCGGTAGGTTGTTAAGTCGTCCAGACGACTTAGGAAGGAACGCGGCTTGCATGTTAGGTCGCGTGTGTGTTGAGCCGTGTTTGTGTTAGGCCGCGTAGAGGCTTGAGTCGGTAGGCCATGGGGTTGATGAGTCGTAAGTCGTGGGGCCTTGTTAAGTCGTGACCGACTTAAGGGGGGCGAACGACTTAAGGGTTTGGCCTATAAATACACGGCCTTATCTCACTTTTTGGGATCCGGATTTTGAAGCGACGAAGTGCTTCCATTTTGAGAGCTCGAGTGCTACACTTCTTCACTTCTTATCTCTTCTCTAATCTAGTGCTTCCTTCCATCTAAGATTGAAGATCAAATCAAAGATCCAAGAGCCAAAATTGAAGATCTCCATCTATCGAAGAGTGATTTCATCGTTTGAAGGAAAATCTTGTCGGATCAAGCTAGATCCTTTGCTGTCCAGATCTGAAGTGTGTTGCTTTTGAGGTGTTTAGGTGATTCGGTGAGTGGTGGTTATCTCTCACACGGACCCAAAGGAGTATATTGGATCGATGGCTTGTTTGTGTGTTAAAGATAGTGATTTCATGCATTTTCCTTAAGTTTGCATGTAGATCCATCGTTCATAAAGTTTTGATATCCACTTTACTACATGTTAACCTATGCTAGTTCATTCATCAAGATATTACTTAGAATTCATGCTTGTTAGATTTCAACTCTTTATTTACGAAATTGCCATTATTGTTATAACTGTTTATTTGGATCTTGTTTGAATGATTGATTACTTGGATTAATGATTGATCTGATTGATTGTTATAAATTAGTTGATTGATGATTTGATTTGGACAAGTTGGTCGAAGATGATTCAAAAGCTAAGTGGAAAGGCTCTTGAATAAGGAAAGCTGCTCAAGGCATATGAAGCGGATGATAAAGCTTATATGGATAGATTTGATGATGATGTTGAGATGGGACTTTGCTATGATGCGATGAAGCAAATCATGATGTGGGATAGCCTTGGTTTAATCCAGACGGGATCATCCCAAGCATGTTGATAACTCGGTGATATGGTTCGAGTTCGTTGATAATGGTTGGCTCAAGAGGCGCTTGAGCTAGTATAGAAATAGTCGTCAAGGAGGATGACTAGAAGGCTGAGATCTCATCGTTGTTGAAGGTTCTAGCAGGCTCAAAGCAAGAGTACGCTGGGCAGATTCGATAGTCCCAATCGACTAATAGTTGATGGTCGAGTACTCTGGGCAGATTCGATAGTCCTAGGCACGGGTCACGATGACGTGCGGAGTTCTGTCTAGAACCGGGGTTACCATTAGCCCTTGACGGACGGATGAAAGAATGAGCCGGTCATTCAATTAACAGTGATATCGAGGCAATGATAACAGTGATAGCCAGAGTCATGGATGTTTGGATGCTTTGGTTGTATCGTCACTCGGTCTCAAGAGCGATGTTTTGTGTGTGCTTATCTGATCTTGGTTTAGGCCTTGGGGGTTTGTGCTTGGGAAACATCGACCTTGACTCGAGTGATAATTGTTTTACTTTAAATGTCTGCTTTGCTATGTTTATTTCTGCTTAGTGGGTCTGGGGGCTATCACTGTAGAAAGAGGTGGAGTGGGAGGGTTGGATTCCTATTCCTTTTTCCTTTATGCTCTTTTGGTATGTTGTTAGTTAATTTACCGCTCACTAAGACTGTTGTATGACTCAAGGTTTTATGTTCAACTCTTATTACCTTGGGCTGTTCATCCATTTTGGGATGGGCGGACTAGGTAGCAGGTGATAGGTGCTGTTCTTAATGACCAACGCTGTTGATGACGAAGGCGAGCTGGAGGCTTTTGCATATTGTTTTTCTTACTATATGTACTGGATGTTCCGCTGCTTGTATGATTCTCTGAGTTTTATGTAGTGAGGCTTGATGTATTGACTATTCAGATGTTTGTATCAAATTGTTTTGTAGTGTATTGATGAGATTCTATTTAGTGAAGCTTCACTATATATATTTCTCTATTGTATTTCATCCATGCGCTGTGAGTAATACGATAGACTCCGCTGTTTTTACCTTACCTTGATGATCATCCATGGCTGCCTGGCACACTTTACAGCGCACTATTTCCTTGTTTAGTGCAGGAGTCATGGGCGGTCGTCACATTTGGTATCAAAGCTTTGGTTAATCGATTTTAGCCAATGCTCGCTGACGTAACTACGTATGAGAGACGTAATTGTATTTTGATGGATGATTACTATATATAATATAGTATCTTATAAGGATTTGAACCTCTTATGCAGTTGTTTCTCAAGGTGTACTAATCATTCTTTTATAGATATTAAGAATGAGTCGAAGAGGGAGACCAGCTGCTAGGGAAGGCCGTGATTCTGAGGGGGCTGCTGATTATGCTGCTATGTTTGAGGCCATGATGACTTCGATCATGAGAAGGATGCCAGCTCCAGGGCCAACGGTAGATGTTGGAGTTCAAGTTCAAACTCCAAAACAGGTGGATTTTGCTAAGTTGTGTAAAGACTATACTGCTCTTGGAGGGAAGGTTTTCTTGGGAACAGAGTCAACCATTGAAGTCCAGAGATGGATAGATGCTTGTAGAAGGATCTTTGGTGACTTGGGAATCGATGATGCAACCAAAAGGAAGCTCGCATCAAGACAGCTTCAGGGAAGAGCTTCTGATTGGTGGAACTCTATCACCATTGATACTCCAGAGGAAGAAATTACTTAGGAGCAATTTCAAGTCATATTTGAAGCTAAGTTCATTTCTACAGCTCAGAAATCTGTTCTTTTCAAGAAATTTGTGGAACTCAAGCAAGGTGGAAGACCAGTTCTTGAGTATGTTTCGGAGTTTGAAGCCTTGTCCAAGTATGCTCGGTCTTATATTGAATCTCCTTATCAGAAGAATGAGAAGTTTGTGACAGGCTTGGACACTTACCTTGGGAGGCAGTTGGTGGATCATTTGGACGATCCGTTTGAGAAGCTTGTGGAGAAGGCTCTCAGGCATGAGAATCTGTTTCCTAAGGAAGGATCTGTTGTTGCTGTGACCAAGGAAGATTCTAAACCACAGCAGGGTGGAAACAAGAAGAGAAAGCAGCAGCAGCAGAAGGGTAAGGATGGCCAGAAGAAGCCGAAGGGTGAAGTGACCTGCTACAATTGTCAGCAGAAGGGCCATTTCTCTAGGGATTGTAAGAATCCGAGAGTGCCGGTGAAGTGTCACAACTGTGACAAGCTGAGGCATATCAGGAAGAATTGTCCAGAACCGCGGAAGGACAGACAGATTGTGCAAGCTTATGCTTTGGGAGCAGTGCCATCATCTTCAAAAGCCCCTACTACGGAAGAGAAAGGAAAGAGTGTGGTGGTACAAGGACTCTCTCCATTTGTGGTGTTCCAGTTAGAGTGTTGTTCGATACTGGGGCGTCGCATTCTTTTGTTTGTAATGAACTTGTAGGCCGGTTGGGTTTGGAACCGGGTATTGTTGATAGACCATTGGTTATGACTAATCCACTTGGGGGTTCGTCCTGTTTGTGTATGCTATGCCATGGTCCGATTGTATTGAGTCATGATTGCTCTTTTGTTTGTGATTTTTTTGTTCTAAACTTTGCGGGGTTTAGAATTATTTTGGGTATGGACTGGCTTAGGAAGTATGCGGCAAAGGTTGATTGTGAAAGGCTAGAGGTGACAGTCGAGAATGTGGAAGGGCGAAAGGTTATGATACGATGTAAGCATGAGGAAGGCGTCTTCATGAGCTTCATGTATTCGCTGGTTGTTCCACGGGATGGACTGTCATCGGTGCCGGTCGCAAATGGATTTGAGGATGTCTTTGATGAGGTCAAAGGGTTACCGCCGCATAGAGAGATTGAGTTTCGTATCGATCTAGTGGAAGGAGCCAGACCTGTTGTGATGCCTCTTAGGCGAATGGCGCCTAGGGAACAGCAAGAGTTGAAGGTGAAAGTTGATGATCTTTTACAGAAAGGATTCATTCGGCATAGTGTTGTCCGAATGGGGTGCACCAGTTGTGTTTGCAACCAAAGCGGATGGATCGTTGAGGTTGTGTGTGGATTATCGTGAGCTGAATAAAGTGACTAAGAAGAACAAGTATCCATTGTCGAGAATAGATGACTTGTTTGATCAGCTTCACGAAGCTAAGGTGTTTTCTCAGATGGATTTGGCAATGGGATTTCACCAGTTGAGAGTGGCAAAGGATAATGTGTCGAAGACTACTTTCAGGACACCATCCGGTTTCTATGAGTGGCTGGTAATGCCGTTTGGATTGACCAATGCACCAGCATATTTTGTTGATCTTATGAATAGAGTGTTCAGGGATCAGTTGAACAAGTTCGTACTTGTGTTCGTAGATGATATTCTGATTTATTCCAGAACTGAAGAAGAGCACAAGACGCACTTGCGGATTGTTTTGGAAATCTTGCGGAAACAACAGCTGAGGGCTAAGTTTTCGAAGTGTCACTTCTGGAAGAGCGAAGTGAGGTTCTTAGGCCATGTTATCTCTGGAAGTGGAATAGCGGTTGATCCCACCAAGGTGGCAGCAATCCAGGATTGGGTTATACCTAAGAATGCATCTGATGTGAGAAGTTTTCTTGGATTAGCAGGATACTATCATCGGTTTATCAAAGACTTTTCCAAGGTAGCTGCACCATTAATAGGATTGACGAAAAAGAACCAAGTATTCAGATGGGATGCTAAGTGTGAGCAAGCTTTCGGAATCCTGAAAGAGCGACTAACAAACGCTCCTGTTTTAACTATTCCAAGTGGAAATGATGAGATGGTGGTTTACACCGATGCATGTGGTACTGGACTCGGAGCAGTGCTAATGCAGAAGGATAAAGTTGTTGCATATGCAAGCCGACAACTGAAGCCGCATGAAAGGAATTATCCGACTCATGATTTAGAGTTAGCGGCGATTGTATTTGATCTGAAGATGTGGAGACATTACCTACTGGGAGTTCAATTCGAGTTGTTTACAGATCATAAGTCATTGAAGTATCTTTTCTCCCAAAAGGATTTGAATCTTCGACAGCAACGATGGCTAGATTTTTTAGCATCATATGATTTTGGTATAGCCTATACTCCGGGAAAGGGTAACGCAGTGGCAGATGCGTTAAGCCGAAGACATGCAGGATTGGGAGCCATGTTTTCAGAATGGAAGAGTCTTGAGTATTTGGCTGGATTTGACTTCAGGCCTAGATGTGAATTGGAACCTGATATGTTGGCAAACTTATCGATAAGACCTACTCTTGTGGAAAGGATTGGCGAGGGCCAAAAGCGAGACGATAAGCTTGTCAAGATTATCCGTGATTTGGAATCGAGGTTGGACCCAGATAAGGATAAAGGATTCGAGGTCGATCGAGAGGGTTGGCTTCGGAAACAAGGACGACTAGTTGTTCCCGATATAGATGAATTGAGGGATGAAGTTCTAAAAGAAAGTCATCACACGAAGCTGATAATTCATCCAGGTGGAAATAAGATGTATCGGGATATGAAAAGAACCTATTACTGGGAAGGTATGAAGAGGGATGTTGGAAATTTTATTTCCAAGTGTATGAACTTCCAGTTGGTAAAAGCCGAACAGAAGAAGCCAAGTGGATTGCTTCAGCCATTAGAAGTTCCTACATGGAAGTGGGAGCAAATATCGATGGATTTTATCGATGGGTTACCTAGAACAAGAGCGGGAAATGAAGGGATTTGGGTCATCATAGATCGTTTGACTAAGAGCGCAAGATTCATTCCTGTTCGGTCAACTAGGACTGCATCGAAATTGGCTGAGCTATATGTTAAGTGGATAGTTTGATTCCATGGTATTTCGAAAAGTATAGTGAGCGATCGAGACCCATTGTTCACTAGTGGATTTTGGAAGAGCTTCCAGGAAGTTTTGGGAACTGAGTTGTGTTTGAGTACAGCTTATCACCCCCAAACAGATGGTCAGACAGAGAGAGTCAACCGAGTTTTGGAAGATCTCCTCAGAGCATGTGTTTTGGACTTCGGAGGATCATGGGAAGATCATCTTCATTTGGTGGAGTTTTATATAATAACAGTTATCAGTCAAGCATTGGTATGGCACCGTATGAAGCATTGTATGGAAGACCGTGTAACTCTCCGACATGTTGGTTGGAAACAGGAGAAAAGTTGATACTTGGGCCAGAAATGATTCGATAGACTTCTGACTGTATAAAGATCATTCAGCGACGAATGAAGGCAGCCCAAGACCGTCAGAAAAGTTATGCCGATAAGCGTCGTAAGGATTTGGAATTCCACGTAGGCAATAGGGTTTTTGTGAAGATTTCTCCACTGAAGAATGTTATTCGATTCGGGAAGAAAGGAAAATTGACTTCGAGATTTGTTGGACCATTCCCGATCGTCGAGCGAATTGGAAAGCTCGCTTATAAGTTGGAGTTACCAGAAAAGATGTCGGGTGTGCACAATGTTTTTCACGTATCGTATCTATGGAAGTATGTGCACACGGTGGTTTCTGCTGATAGTTGTGAGGACTTTGAGATTGATCCAATCCTTGAGAGACCTCGTAAACCGCTTCGTGTTGTGGAAACTGACACGAAACAGCCTAGGAGGAAGGTAGTCAGGTTGCTCAAGGTACAATGGAGTGATGATGTTAACGACTGTACATGGGAGGAGGAAGAGAGGATGAAGGCAGCTCATCCTGAACTCTTCGAGGTAAGGCCCTAAGGTGTCGTGACATCTCATGAATTTGTAACTTGTTCTAGTTTTAGAATTCTGCATGCTAGGCTAGTAATTGGATGCATGGTTTGTTGATTGCTATGGATGGTAGGCATGTAGAATAGTTTTGGTTGCTCTTGTTTGTTTGGAATTTCGGGGGCGAAATTCCTATGGGGGAGAGAATGTAATGACCCGTATTTTTACGGATCGAAGGATCGTAGAACTGTTGTCATTAGGTTGTTAGTGTTGTTAAGTCGTTTGAAGCTTAAGTCGTCCAGAGATGAGTCGTCCAGGGTTAGGTCGTGTCGTAGCATAAGTCGGTGGAGCGACCTAAGGAAAGTGAACGGCTTAAGGAGGTGAGCGACTCAAGAGATTAGACGACTTAAGAGATCGGGGCGAGTTAACGACCTAGTGGTTAGCGGCTTAAGGGGTTAAGCGACCTAAGAGAACTAGCGGCAACGACCTAGGAGATTGAACGGGTTAACGACCTAAGAGGGAGATAGGTTGGTTGGACGGCTTAAGGAAGATGGCTTAGGTCGTTGAAGTTTAGGTCGTGAGACCCTGTGTTTGTAGTTAGGTCGTAGACGAGATAAGGCTTAGGTCGTAGGTCGCATGAAGGCAATGGTGTTAGGTCGCTGGGTCGCTAAGCCGTGTGTGCAGTTAGCTCGTAAGTCGCTAGGTCGTTGAGTCGTGAGTCGGTAGGTTGTTAAGTCGTCCAGACGACTTAGGAAGGAACGCGGCTTGCATGTTAGGTCGCGTGTGTGTTGAGCCGTGTTTGTGTTAGGCCGTGTAGAGGCTTGAGTCGGTAGGCCGTGAGGTTGATGAGTCGTAAGTCGTGGGGCCTTGTTAAGTCGTGACCGACTTAAGGGGGGCGAACGACTTAAGGGTTTGGCCTATAAATACACGGCCCTATCTCACTTTTTGGGATCCGGATTTTGAAGCGACGAAGTGTTGCCATTTTGAGAGCTCGAGTGCTACACTTCTTCACTTCTTATCTCTTCTCTAATCTAGTGCTTCCTTCCATCCAAGATTGAAGATCAAATTGAAGATCCAAGAGCCAAAATTGAAGATCTCCATCTATCGAATAGAGATTTCATCGTTTGAAGGGAAATCTTGTCGGATCAAGCTAGATCCTTTGCTGTCCAGATATGAAGTGTGTTGCTTTTGAGGTGTTTAGGTGATTCGGTGAGTGGTGGTTATCTCTCACACAGACCCAAAGGAGTATATTGGATCGGTGGCTTGTTTGTGTGTTAAAGTTAGTGATTTCATGCATTTTCCTTAAGTCTGCATGTAGATCCATCGTTCATAAAGTTTTGATATCCACTTTACTACATGTTAACCTATGCTAGTTCATTCATCAAGATATTACTTAGAATTCATGCTTGTTAGATTTGAACTCTTTATTTACTAAATTGCCATTATTGTTATAACTGTTTATTTGGATCTTGTTTGAATGATTGATTACTTGGATTAGTGATTGATCTAATTGATTGTTATAAATTAGTTGATTGATGATTTGATTTGGACAAGTTGGTCGAAGATGATTCAAAAGCTAAGTGGAAAGGCTCTTGAATAAGGAAAGCTGCTCAAGGCATATGAAGCGGATGATAAAGCTCATATGGATAGATTTGATGATGATGTTGAGATGGGACTTTGCTATGATGCGATGAAGCAAAGCATGATGTGAGATAGCCTTGGTTCAATCTAGACGGGATCATCCCAAGCATGTTGATAACTCGGTGATATGGTTCGAGTTCGTTGGTAATGGTTGGTTCAAGAGGCGGTTGAGCTAGTATGGAAATAGTCGTCAAGGAGGATGACTAGAAGGCTGAGATCTCATCGTTGTTGAAGGTTCTAGCAGGCTCAAAGCAAGAGTACGCTGGGCAGATTCGATAGTCCCAGTCGACTAATAGTTGATGGTCGAGTACTCTAGGAAGATTCGATAGTCCTAGGCACGGGTCACGACGACGTGCGGAGTTCTGTCTAGAACCGGGATTACCATTACCCCTTGACGGACGGATGAAAGAATGAGTCGGTCATTCAATTAACGGTGATATCGAGGCAATGATAACAGTGATAGCCAGAGTCATGGATGTTTGGATGCTTTGGTCGTATCGTCACTCGGTCTCAAGAGCGATGTTTTGTGGGTGCTTATCTGATCTTGGTTTAGGCCTTGGGGGTTTGTGCTTGGGAAACATCGACCTTGACTCGAGTGATAATTGTTTTACTTTAAATGTCTGCTTTGCTATGTTTATTTCTGCTTAGTGGGTCTGGGGGCTATCACTGTAGAAAGAGGTGGAGTGGGAGGGTTGGATTCCTATTCCTTTTTCCTTTATGCTCTTTTGGTATGTTGTTAGTTAATTTACCGCTCACTAAGACTGTTGTCTGACTCAAGGTTTTATGTTCAACTCTTATTATCTTGGTCTATTCATCCATTTTGGGATGGGCAGACTAGGTAGCAAGTGACAGTGCTGTTCTTAGTGACCAACGCTGTTGATGACGAAGGCGAGCTGGAGGCTTTTGCATATTGTTTTTCTTACTATATGTACTGGATGTTCCGCTGCTTGTATGATTCTCTGAGTGTTATGTAGTGAGGCTTGATGTATTGACTATTCAGATGTTTGTATCAAATTGTTTTGTAGTGTATTGATGAGATTCTATTTAGTGAAGCTTCACTATATATATTTCTCTATTGTATTTCATCCCTGCGCTGTGAGTAATACGATAGACTCTGTTGTTTTTACCTTATCTTGATGATCATCCATGGCTGCCTGGCACACTTTACAGCGCACTATTTCCTTGTTTAGTGCAGGAGTCATGGGCGGTCGTCACAGGCTACATCTAGCAAGATTTGTTGACTCAAGACATGAGGTAGTAAGAGAAGAAGATTTTTCTAAAACAAACAAAGATTTCAAGAGTTGTGGAGGAAAGGATTTCACGAGGAAGGAATCCGCCTTAAAGATGTTGAATTATTTAAAACTATGTCAATGTATCTTCAAAGACATATGATATAATAATGCTTAGAATAGGAGGTTGGCTTCTCATCAATTTCAGAAGGATGGATTAGACTAGTGGAAGGTTAAAGCTACTGAGGTCCTATAAGAGGAGGTGACTTGTGAGCAGTTTAAGGATCGATTTGAGCCTTGGTTTACCCCCAAATATCAGAAGAGTGCTTTTGTAGGGAGTTCCTTGACATGAAGCAGAGAGGGATGACTTTGGCTGGTTACATCTAATGCTTTAATGCTTTATCAAAGTATGGAAAGGATCATATCTACACTTCGCTGAGAAAGAATGATAAATTTATTGAAGGTCTGAGGAAAGGGGTGAATCACAAGGTAGAGGCTCATCTATTAGCTCTATTCGATATAGTGGTGGAAATGGCAAGGAGGTATGATCGCTTGTTTTAGGAGGAGACGAAGGCTAATGTTAGGCCCAAGGTTGGGCAGAAGAAAAGATTTAATCTATATCAGAAGGGCAGAAAGAATTGGAAGGGAGGAAAGACTTCTAGTGGAGGGACTCAAAAGTTGAATATATAGCTGATTTTAGTTGTTTGAACTGCGGCCAAAAGGTCACTACTCCAATAAGTGTACCCAACCTAAGAATAAGGATATGGCTAAGTTCTTTATCTATAATAGGCTAGGCCATAAGAAGAGGATTGCTCAAAATTAAAGTAGATAAAGGTTTGTGCTTCGAAAGAACCTTCATCTGGACCAACTATTAAGGAGAAAGGAAAAGGTATGCCTGGAGGTATGATTCTGATTTCCAATATATCAGTTAGAGTTCTTTTTGATACTAGTGCTAATTACTCTTTCATTTTGAGAGATATGGTTGATTGATTAGAATTTGAAACAACCTATTTGATTACATCCTTATGTGTGGTTAATCCGATCGGTAGGAATTCTACACTCGAATTAAGATGCACCGATCTTGAGTTTAACTTGTATGGACATTCATTTGTTTGCGACCTCTATGTATTTGACTTTGTAGGGTATGGATGATTTTGGGTAAGGATTGGTTAGTGCATAGTGACGCTAGAATTTATTGTGTGGATAAGTTTATCGCCATATGAAATCCGAGGGGAGGAGAAAGAATTATGATAACATTGGATATAATGAAGGAGAAGTCAAACTTGATACTATATGCTATGAAAGAATAAGAAGATAAGATCGATAGAGTACGTGTAGTCCAAGAATTTGCAGATATTTTCAAAGCTGTAAATGGATTACTGCCAAGAAGGGCAATCAAATTACGAATAGACTTGATATTTAGGGCTCAACCTGTTAGTATACCACTTAATAGAATGCTACCCAGGGGATGGAGGAATTGAAGAAGCAACTAATAGAACTTAAGGATAAAAGTTTCATTACGCCTGGTGTTCACCATAAGGAGCATCCGTAGTATTTGTAATGAAGTCGGATGGATCTTTACGGATGTGTACTAATTATGGGAAGTTGAATGAGCTGATAGGAAGAATCATTATCCTTTTCATAGGATGGACGACTTATTTGATCAATGGAGTGGAGCTCGAGTGTTCTTGCGGCTGGACCTAGTAATGGATTACCATCAATTGAGAATAGCAGAAGATAATGTTTCATTGACCGCGTTTCGAACAAGGTATGGTTCATATGAGTGGTTAGTGATGCCGTTTGGACTGACCAATACCCATGCTTCCTTCGCAAAACTTATGAACCGAATCCCTGGCGGTCGATTTGATAGATTTTTGTTGGTAACCATTGATGATAGCTTGGCATACTCTAAGGATGAAAGAGACCACGAACTCCAACTAGGATTGATGTTTGAGACGTTGAGACAACATGAGTTGAAGGCAAAGTTTTCGAAATTCCATTTTTGAAATTGGGAGGTGAAGTTTCTTGGGTATATGGTTTGGGAAAATGGATCTCTATGGATCTATTGAAGGTAGAAACTATTAGTTATTGGAAGAGGAGGCGATGGTCTTAGAGATAAGGTGTTCCTTAGGCTTGGTTAGTTATTACTCAGATTCATTAAGGATTTCTAGCGTATAGCAACACCCCTGACTATGTTGATCGGAAAGAGCGAGAAGTTTATATGGACAAATAAGTGCGAAGGGTCATTTTAGGAGTTGAAGAAGTCATTGAAAAACAATCCTATGCTTATTGTGGCTAAAGAGAACTAGGATATGGTGGTCTATACTAATGCTTATGCTTCAGGAGAAATATTAATGCAAAGAGGGCGAGTGATAGCTTATGCATCAAGGAAATTGAGGCTACATGAAGTCAGATACTTGACTCACAACATTGAGTTGGTAGCAGTCGTATTCACACCGAAGGTTTGAAGGCATTACTTGTTGGTAGAGCGGTTTGGTTTGTATACGGATAGCAAATCCCTTAAGCATTTATTCTCGTAGAAGGAGTTGAACACGAGGCAATATAGATGTTTGGAGTTACTGGCAGCATATGTTTTTGAGATAAAGTATACGCTAGGAAATGGATATAAGGTTGTCAATCCTTTAAGTAGGAAGCATCAGAATGGAGCGTTAGCCATGATTGAAGAAAGGAAAACGTTAAAGACTTTAGCCTCTTGCGGAGTGCATTACCGACAGAATAATGTACCGTGTAGAGATCTGAACGTGTTGGCAAGTTTGGAGGTACATTCAACACATGTGGATAAAATTGCTATAAGGCAAAGAGAGGACCCACTAATTGTCGAAAGAACTAAGCGATTAGAGATGGGGCAGATGTAGAGGATCTCTAAGGATTCGAGATAGTTAAAAGGATGGCTTTGAAATAGAGGAAGACTATGCATTCCAGATATAGGAAATCTTTGGAAGGATGTCTTGGATGAAGGTCACTGATCAATGTTTACTATTCATCTCGTAGGCACGAAGATGTATCTTAGTATGAAGAGGGTTATCGTTTGGAAAGGGATAAAGAGAGATATAGGAGAATGTGCAAAGAAACGCTTCAACTGTTAGCAAGTGAATGTTGAGCATCAAAAGCCGAGCAGTTTACGTCCACCTTTGAAAGTACTGATTTGGAAGTGGGATTCAGTGTCTATGGATTTTATCAATGAATTGCCAAAATCGAGGATACGAAAAAATAATATTTGGGTGATAGTCGATAGATTGACTATGAGTGCCTACTTTATCCTAGTGAAGTTAACAAGGACAATGGCTATCTTAGCGAAGCTACATATGAAAAACATGGCAATCAATTGTGTGCCAGTGAGTATCATGAGTGATAGAGACCAATTGTATACCTGTGAGTTCTAGAGAAGTTTGTAGAGTGCATTTGGTATGAAGTTGAACTAGAGCACGACTTACAACCCACAGATTGACGGTCAAGCCAAGAGGGTGAACCGTATATTTAATATATAGTTTGTATTAAATATATATATGTATATATATGTATGTATGTATAGTTCGTAAGAACTTTATAGCTAATAGCGGGGATCTGTTAGTCTCTTGAATTCCTATGCATTATTTTTATTATGTAAGCTTGCTTAGCTTAGAGGTTAGTGCATCACATTTGTAATGCGATGGTTTTCCTCTCGAGTCCAGTAGCCGGCTTTTTTCTCTATCAATTTTTCTTTAATTGAGAACTCCGTTTATACAAATGTTGAGTCACTAATCTATTATGTCATGGTAATTCTAAAAAATTTGATAAGACCCGATTAGATTTATATTTTTTCTGAGAGCATGTATATTGGATTTCAGAGGATCTAAGGAAGATCATTTAGATATAGTAGAATTTGCCTACAACAATAGTTGCCAGTCAAGCATTAAGATGGCACTATTTGAGGCACTGTAGGGTAGACCGTGTAAGTCTCTAGTATGTTGGTTGGACATAGATGATAGACTTGTGTTAAGGCCCAATTTAGTAAGAGATTCTACCGACAAGGTAGAATTGATTTGCACCAGGATGAAGGCAGCGTAATGAAGGAAGAAGAACTATGTCGATAAGCGAAGGAAAGAGCTTGAGTTTGCAACAGGCGGTCATGTGTTCGCAATGGTTTCCCCGATGCGAGGAGTTATGTGCTTCGGGAAGGCAGGGAAGTTGGCACAAGATAAATAGGATCATTTCTAGTGAAGGAGCAGATTGGAAAACTTACCTGTAAAGTCGAGTTACCAAGTAGTTTAGTGGGTGTGCATAATGTTTTTCATAAATCACATTTAAGGAAATATGTGCATGACCCAAATTCGGTAGTGTGCCGAGGATGATAGAAGACTTTAGAACTAGATTGGACATATGTGAGATGGCCAAAGGATATAGTAGGTCCATATACAAAGGAATTAAGGAATAAAGTTATCAGACTTGTTCGCATCAAGTGGAGTGACGACTTATGATAGCCTAGGAAGAATCAACGTGCGATGGTTATGGAATAACCAATACACGAAGATTAAGCTCAACACTCGAAAGTTATAGGATAAACAGCATGTGATAATTAAAGTCAATTTGTGATAGCTTGGGAGCTATATTTTCTAAGTAAAATGATAATACTTTGGGCATATAGTTTTCAAGTATTAATGACTATTTCGTAAGGATGAAACAATGGAAGGATTTGTAAGTTAAAATTGTGTTGACTTATTTTTGAAATGTAGTAAAGTTTAGAGAAGCCAGTAATGATAGGATATCATTTTACTTAAGATGAACTTTTATATAAAGAAAGTGTAGGGCATACTATAAATGAATTAAAGAAAGGAGTTGAATTACGATTGTAAAGATATACCAGCTCATGAAGTTATTGGATGGCAAGGTGTCTTAACACTTAGTCTAAAGTCCAATGGTATATGGTAACTTGCCGCAATAGGGTTCAATCATAAAAGATTTATAAACTATAAATGAAAGTTAAAGCAGGGTTCCAAAACATCATGGTGGTGCTATAACTAAATAGAAAAATCGACAATGTGGACAATTGCAGTTCAGGGACTAACAAAGGCTATTGACACTTAGTAATGATGCATACTAAAAGGGTGCTTACATTCAACCTTTTACGAGAGTCAAGGTGGCTCCCATTGGTAGATGAGTAGTCATTTCATCAAATGACGTTGTTCGAGAAATGATAAATTTGTGATAGATAGGTGTATAGAGGTAATCACTAAATAAGTTAATGATAGCTTAACAATGCAAGCCTAAAACAAAAGATTAGGTGATGTTTGAATGGATAATGAATGATTGTACGGCATGGTCCATAACAGGATGATAAGTATAGGGTGTACTTAATATGAATTAATATATGACATGGTTCATAACTGGATGGTAAGTGTAGGGTACACTTCTAGATTGTATATATGCACATGGTTGCTTTTTAGGTAATGTTGTTTACATATCTGATGTATCATGATGATGATAAACTAAGGGGAAAATCCGTTCCACATTAGCAGCGTGGTCTCATTATGGATGGTTGGGATAAAAAATTTACTCATACTGGGCTTTATGTCTAATCCGTAATTTTATTATTTTCCATAAACTCATGGGCACTCATTTGAGTAGGTTGAAATGAGTACCCATGAGTTTATGGATTAGACAGGTACCTATCAAAAGGACGAATAAAGATTTCAAAGATGAAGGAAGAGCATTATCTGGAGAATAAAAATGTTCTAAATTTCCGTCGTGTAAAATCAGAAATTATAACTGTTTATGTGTCATGTTGGCATCATCATATGTCGGACATGACATTACTTTTATTTAAAATTGTATTTACCCTGGCATGGGAATGAGGTGGGTTAAAAATGATGTAATGAAAAATGTAATTCAAATTGAAGTACTGAAAATTTAGTTAGCTGCTCTGTTTAGTTATGTTGTGCAAAATAATATTGAACTCGCTTGTTTATTGGAAAATGATTTCATTGATGTCTACAGCATCATTGGCATCTATTTTTGAGTCTTAGGGCGAGGGATGTTATAACATGGTATCAGATCTAGGTAAGGGAAAAAGTTGAGTAAAACTAAGATAAGTGGAATCTTGTTAGTAGAAAATGAACACTTGTGGAGGGTAGATAGGGCTGTCAATGGATACTTTCAGATATGGATACGTGCCATATCCAAATTCGTATCCGAAATCATTTTCGAATATCGGATATCTGTATCTACTTAATTTTCAGATATCGGATATCTGTAGCCATTTAATTTTCGAATACGGATGGATATCGGATATTTATCCACTCCGCCCATAATCAACAAATTTAAAAGTATAAATGAAAAGGTTTGGATCAGCATTAAACAGTTTTTGTACTAAATTTCATAGAAAACCAAGGAATAAAAAAATGTGATGATAAAACATTGCATTATACAAATATCCGTATGCATATCCAAAAATATTAGAAAATTAAACACTAAAACTATCTGTTTTCACTAAAAATGAGCAAAAAACCTTATCGTAGTAACATCCAATGGTTAGGAAATAGTTGGAAAATCACATATTAATTAAACATAATTATATATATGTGTGTGTGTGTGTGTATGCGCATCAGTTAATCGAACGGATGTTTTCGAATACGGATACCACAATAACCATATTCGTATCCGGAAAGTTTTTCGAATATCGAATATCCATATCCGCTTTTCAGATAATGGATATTTTTCATATTTTCGGATACGGATTCGGACGGATACCGGATTTTTCGGGTACCCATTGATATCCCTATAGGTATATACTATATATAATGTACTTGTATTTTGATATAGATATATAAGAGTATATATCTACCCCTCCACTATTGCCCTCACTTTCTTTGCTTTTGTTTCCTACGAACCCTTGCTATGTAGAAGGCAAGAATAGATCGATGTATCTAGCGTCTGACCATAAGAAGTGCGAGAGTGAATCCAAGTAGAGGAGATGAAAATACGCAAACCAATGACCAAAGTTGGGAGGTAAACCCAGAAATTTGTACAAAAGTCGATACTTAGGTGCCTTCCCTGGTTGAAGGACGAATGGATATGACATAAGATGGAGTTAACATGTGATGACGCTTGAGGAATCAGTATGCAATAATTCTCGAGATGTTAACATGTGATAGCTGTAGGAAGGATGAACCATGACTGCTACGTGAAGTTCTATACGCGAAAGCTTTGAAATCTATCTCGCGAAGGCTTTTGAGAAGCTAAAACACGATAGTTATGGAAAGAAAGTAGCTAGAGATGGCTTAGGAAGAATCAAATCGCGATGGCTATGGAAAGCCAAAATTAAAGACTAAGAAGAAAAAGCAGGCGTTTTCAGTAACTTATGATGATTCATACTCTTCTTCCCCATCAGATAGTGATAGTGATTCCAAACTAACAAATGTATGCTTCGTGGCTACTAATAACGATGTAAGTGAACTTTCATTTAATAATCTAATTGAAATAAATTCTTAACTATTATGTAAGCTAAAAGAATTGAATAGAAAATATAAACGTACATTAGCAAAATTAAATAAAAACGAACTAGAAGTTGACATGCTAAAAGAAGAAAAGAAAATACTAGAAGAAGAATTAGTGAAATCTCAGGGTTCTTGTGCTAATACATCATCATAGCTTACTTTGTTAAGCCGTGAAATAGAAACATAGAAAAATAAAAATGATGCATTAACAGAAAAAAATCACAATTTAAATTCTAGTAATAAAATATTAGAATTAGAAATAGATGGCCCTAAAACAAAGTTAGAAAATATTACTAAAAATGTTTCTAATTTTAATAAGGAAAGAGAGAATCTTTCTAAATTCATAGAAAATTCACAATCTGCTTTTAGTAAAAAGGGATTAGGATATAAAAAATCTATAAAAGTAGTTAAATTTAGGACTAAATAATATAGTTCACTATATACTAATTTCAAAACGAAGAATGGTAATCAAAGGAAACAAATTAATGAGTCTAAGACTATAAAAATAAGGTTCCAAAGACCAACAATTATTTGATAAGAAATAAATATATAGATAATTTTATTGTTAATGCTGATAAGAATTCAAATTTCGTTTTCAAAGAAAACCTTTAGTCCTATTAGATTTGGCTTCCTAAGACCTAAGTCTTAGAACCCAAACAGAGGAAGTGGGTACCATATCTTTCTTTTTGCAGGTACCTAGTATAAAGAGAAGAAAGTGGATACTTTATAGTGGTCGCTCCAAACATATGTCGAGTAACAAAGACATGCTAACAAATATTATCTACTTAGATGGAGGTTCCGTTACTTCTAGAGATGACTCTAAAGGATAAGTTATTGGAAAAGGAGATGTGAGCAACAACGATATATTTAATTCACCTCTTATTACTAATGTATTATTAGTTAAAAATTTAAAACAAAGTGTTAACCAGTTATGCGATAAAGGTATAAGTATATCCTTCTTAAAAGATAAATGTGAAATTTTTGATCAAAATAAAAATCTAATTTTCGAAAGGGTCATAGAAAGAAATATTTATATTTTAAATATGAAAATTAATCACAATATAGATATGTGTCTAATAACCAAAGATAATGATCAATGACTATGGCACAAAAGATTTTGTCATATTAATTTTAAAATTATTAGTTTATTATCTAAAAATAATTTAGTAAAAAGGTCTACAAAAAATAAATTGTAAAGTAAATAATATCTATGACGCGTGCCAATTAGGAAAACTAACTAAATCTACTTTTAAGTCTAAGAAAATCATTTCTGCATTACAACCTCTTGAACTACTGTATTTGGTCTATTCGGCCCCACTCAAGTTCAATCCATAAGTCATAACAAATTTGTTCTTGTAATTGTAGTTAATTTTTTAGACATACATGGACATTATTAGAGAAAAGTTCAAAAAAAATTCAAAATCACTAAAGAATTCAAAATTAGAAAAAAGTGATACTTTTAATTTTTACTAAAGAATTTAAAATTAGAAAAGTTTAAAAATTAAAAATATTAGAAGTGATCATGGTGGCGACTTTGAAAACGAGTTTTTTTGAAAAATTTTGTAACAAAAAGGGTATTAGTAACTTCTCATTTCCTAAAACTCCACAAAAAAATGGAGTTGTAGAAAGAAAGAATCAAACATTACAGGAATATGCTACTTAGTGGTAGCAAACTACCAAAACATTTCTGGGCAGAAACGGTGTCTACTGCATGCTACATTTTAAATCATATCACTATTTGACCCTTAACTAAACGTACACCATACAAAATTTTAACAGTAAAAATCCTAATATATCATATATATACGAACTTTTGGATCAAAATGTTTTATATTAAATACAAAAGATCAACTAGGAAAATGTTACCCAAAATTTGAGGAAGGAATATTTAATGGATATTTGGAACGAAACATAGCATATAGAATATACAATAAATATACAAAAACTATAAAAGAAACTTTGCATGTCTCTTTTGACGTAAATTTCAAAAATAATAAAGATGATGGTGAAAATTTTTTAGAACAACCAATCATTGAAAATTCATCTCAAAATTGTATAAATGAAGAACAAAAAATCATAGAAAATTCAATTGAAAATGAACTTAGAAATCCACTATGAATTTTAAAGATCATACAGTTTAAAATATAATTGGTAAAATGAATAAAAATGTCAGAATTAGATATCAGTTTAGTCAAATGGGTCATATAGCATTTATATCTAACATAGAACCTAAAAATCCCAAGGATGCTTCAACCAAAGACAATTGGATATTAGTTATGCAGGAAGAGGTAAATAAATTCGAACGGCATGACGTTTGGGAAATGGTACCAAGACCAAGTGATAAAATAGTCATAGGTACAAAATGGGTGTACAAAAATAAAGCTGATGAAAATGGAAATATAACACAAAATAAGGCAAGCTTAGTTGCACAAGGATATAATCAGGAAGAAGAGATATGAAACACCCCCACACCCTTTAGTATCCCAAAGGGACACACTAAAAGATGTGGTGCGTTGTAGGTATAACTAAAACTAGTAGAAAATAAGATTCATAAGACAAAATAGATAAAAACAGCGGAAATAATTAAAATAATAATTTTCTAAAAGTCAAACTTCATAATATAGAATTATAAAACCAAATACATCATATGTCTCAAAATACCAATATATGTCTCATGGAATCAAAACCTAGGTCTCATAAATATCAGAGTACAAACTATCCCTCACAAAGTGCCAGTACAAGGATAAGCTAAAAAATGAAAGGAAAAAAAAGGAGAAATACATAAGAAATCTCTGCCAAAGAAGTCTCCAAGTGTCTACAATCTATCGTCCTTTCTCTTGCGATCCTATAGAGGGAAAAGGGGAAAATAGAGGAGTGGGTCAGACTAAAAGTCTGGTGAATGATAGTAATTACCGGAACCTTTAAGCAATGTGAAGGTAATAGACTTTACAACAACTCTAGTATATAAAAGGAAAGAAAGGAAATAGAGAGAATAAATAAGCTGGAAATAAGTATGAATTAACCAAATTGATATAAATGATTAACTTTGATTGTTTGCACTTTTCTTTGATCGCTGCTTTGATTATGCTGAATTCCTAATCGTATAATTAGGTTGAAATCATAATTCTACCCTCTGATCGGCCTACTACTCCATAGACCTACTACGGACTAGACGATATATAGCTCCCTACACAGAAGGCAATGGTGTCTACTGTGTGACACGCAAATTATCTACTGTGGAGTGGATGTTATATAGCCCCTGCATAGAAGGCAATGGTGTCTACGAAAGACACACATACTAAGCGCTTGGAACTCATAACGATTTATGAGCCATCATTGGAAGTCGCATGCATGACCACCACTAAGCTCGCGTTACTTGTTGTTCCGCCTATTGGGTCTTCTTATTACCTCAAGCTCCAGCATAAGCGTGCCCCTCGCCTCACTTCAAGATTATACGAAACACCATGTCCATAGAAATAATAGGGGAAATGATGTTGGTACTGGCCCATCATCCAAACAATATCTAGTTGCACCCTTTTACACAAATCCCCATGATTTGGACTTCTACTTATTAACCAATTACTACCATTATTAGCATAAGCGTGTCCATCGTCTCACTTCAAGGTTAAGTGGAATACCGTGTCTATAGAAATAACATGGAATGCTATTTGATACAGGTCCTACTTTCATCTTTGCTTATTAACTTTGACAAATCATTTAAATACGCCTTAACAATTTATCTCTACTATCTTTGCTTATTAATTTATCCTATGTCTTAAAATAAGCCTTATTCTGTTCTATTTCTTGTTATAACCTGCGTTATAATCATGCTTATTACTTAACCTAAAGTTTAAGTATAAAAATAAGCTTCTTTCATCTTACATCTTTTTAGTTATAATTATAAGTTATAACTAGGCCAATTTCTTTAATTTAGTCCAATACTAATATTTACATCACAATTTCCCTCCAATTCCATTTCTTATTATTGTCATTTCATTTTACATCTTATCTTCCGTAATTTTAGTATCCTTACAATCTTAATCCATATTTGCATTTAATCCATTTTAATCCATACGCAAAGAAGAAGGAGAAACAAAATAAAATTGAAAATTGAAGAAAATTCAATGTGTATGAAAAAGATGTAAATAACGCATAAATAATAGTAAATTAATTTAAAATACTGTAAATAACTGTAATCAAAAGGAAAAGCTATAATTAACAGAAATTAGCTACAAATAATTGAAAAGAACGGCTAAAAAGAAATAGACTGAAAATAAGTCCAAAAATGAAAATAACTGAGAATAAGGTATTTCCAAAATCGTAGAAAAACTACATTATTAGAAACCTTATTATTTTAGATTGTTTAAAAATCTAAATAATTGCAATTGCTCACATGTGATCCTAAGCTCTTCCCTTTTGGCCTTTCCGGATCCACTTGATGGTATTAAAATATTTTTATTAAAAAAGATTCTCACCTAGTAAAATTATTCCTCTTAGGGTCCTTTATGAAAAGGTGAACCCAAGCAGGGAAAATCTAGAATGAGAAAAGGTGTTAGGTCTAGGGTCTTATTTAAAGGGGTAGAAGTGGATCTCAGACTGTTGGATTTGGAGACTAAGTAGGTTGCAACCACGTCATAGGCTGAATAGGAGCCATCGGATGCAGAACGGAAGGATTGGATTGGTTAAAAGAATGCAACTGATGCGTACAACTTTCGAATGAACGAAAGTTCGTTCGTTCGTTTACAAGAGGAGGAGGTTTGATCGGGCGATCAACCGCCCTAGTGCCTAGGTCGACGGGCGGTCGACCTAGCCCATATTATTTTCTTTTCTTCAAATTTTTCTTTATTATTGTTTAATTCATAACTTTCTCATATTATCTAGGATTTTGACATTCTAAATATATGAAAATTGACCAAAAAATTACCACGGACACAATGGTACAACTTCCATGGCTCAGTTCTGATAATTTCACAAAGTTATTTTATTTTTTCATTAATTAACGAATTCGTTATTATAGGTTAAATTTTGGGTTGTTACATTCTCCCCTACTTAAGGGATTTCATCGCCTAAATTTATAAGGATAAAAGAATTAACTAAATGTTTTCATCTAATATCTACAACCAACTACTCATTCATCAACATTCATCCATTGTTCTTATGTTTTCTAATGCAATTCATGTTACTTATGCAAGTAGTGTAGTATAATCTCCTTAACTGATGCAAAATATTAGGTGGTTCACTAATTCAGTTGACCTCCTTTTATGCAACCATGTCTGTGCTATATATCCAAATGAATGCAAAAATTCCTAATAATAACCGATAGTTCTATATGCGTGCTACAGTCATCATCCAAATGCAACAACCATGTGATAAACATCCATTTGTAGCAACCATGGATAAAATGAAAATGCACACATATCCATATGCATATACTCTAGTGTCCTAGTTAGGTTGATCCCCAAGAGATAATAGTGCTTAGTGTAAGTATATGCATCCATTAGCATCCACTAGCAAACACTTGCAACCACTTGCATCCATTATTCATAATATGTTCTGGTAACATGTTTACATCAAATCCTATCATTCATAGGTTAAATCCTAAGTTCCCCAAAGGATAATAAAGAGAAGAACCTATTCAAAACTAAAGATGGAAATATGATATTCGAAAACGTATTATCAAAGAAATGTGGATATGAGATACGAATTTTCTTCTAATCAACCCAATTTTCTCCGAAGTCTCCTTAACTACGTCGAAACCACGGCAATCCCTCTATAGACCATATCCAACACGAAGGCGGCTTGCATGGTCTTTCATAAAGAGCTTCGAAATGTGCCACTATTAATGCTATTATCATAAGATAACATTAAAGGAAGATGCTTTTCCCATGTTTCTTCAAAATAAAAAATACGCGTCCTCAACCATGTGTGCCTTGCGACCTTACTAATTTCACCTTACCATTCTTCCTCAGCCTGCTTACTTGAATCAACATTCCTAGACTCTCACTAGTGCACTATACACTTTACGGGAATTTCCACTATCACTACTTCCAAAAGTAATTACTGACGCCTTTTCCGTTACACCTAGGAAATGATTCATATCTACTTCACATCTAGGAGTTTGCTATAGTTCCATTTTATAAATTAAGGTTTCTAAATTTTTAAAACATCAAATCTCAAAACCTTTGTCTTTAAAAAAGTGTTATCTTTAAGTTCCTATTAAATTCAAAAATATTTGGTTACTTAACATTATTCCCCAAACCTAGAGGGGAAAACTTCCAAAAATTTAAGTCTAAAATTTATTCCTCCTTTTTCTTTTAAAGACTTTTACAGCTTTCTACAAATATTTGAATTTTCAAATTTTACTTTTATTAAATTTTTCATTTCCAAAAACTTATTTACTTTTTCACGAAACCATTATCCTTTAAAATATCTTCAAAATGTACTTATGTGTCTTTTTTTTCTTAAACATCTTCTTGTTACACCTAACAGTTGTCTTTTTTTTCTTAAACATCTTCTTGTTACACCTAACAGTTTTATGCCTTAGTGTATTGGAACTAATTTCTCTTATAAGAAACTGTTAATGGTAAAATCTTCTATGAATCCTTTAAAAGAGGATTTTATGTTTATGTGAAATTACAAGGAATTTATTTTATATTTTTCGAAATAGGCTATACAAAATATGGTGCTTCTCATACCTTGTATATCTCTTTCACATATTGCTTATAACTTGCACAAAACGTCTTTATTTATAATTTGGTTTCATAATTTTTTTTATCATTATTCATTTCGTTCCAATAGATTAAAGTATTGTTAATTTATATTCTCTTACCATAGACAATTTCGATGAAATTTACAAATTTCCTAATATCTAACTTACACTTATCTTTTTTGAAAAAACTCATTTTCGAAACTATTTTAAGATATCCATAACTAGAAAACATTTCCTCGTACTTATTTAAATTTTAGTGTACTTACAAACCACTTTATTTCTTTACTCCAAAATTTTCTTCAAAACACATTTTTATGTGGGTCAAAACAGATGTTGCGTAAAACACTGTTACTACAACCCAGAAATACTAGTGTATGGATTCAATTAAAATTAATACTAATAAACCTCATATACTATGTAAAAACATTTCCTTTAGAAAACACCTACTATAACAATAATGCTATATTCTATGCTCCCTTTACTTTTCACGAAAGCATCTATTACAACAATAAATGTGGTAAACTATGTTTTCGATACTTAATAACCTCTAGGTTTTTATATTTAAAATCTTTGTTTATCTATAAAGAAACTAGCGAGCTATAATTCTTCAAAAGGAATTTTACTTTTAACAAAATTTATATCGTATAAAAACCAATTTAAATTTCATACCATTTTTCAAAAACCCAATATCTATTTCCTAAAAGAAATATTAATGATGAAACTTTTCAATTCTAACAATTATATTCTATTAAGCTAAACATAAGGTGGATTTTCTTCTCACTACCCTAGGAGTACCCTTCCTAAATTTTGGTAATCCCATTTCCTTACTAAAGTCTTTTAGTACTACCATTAAATCCACTTATCTGAAACAATTGTAATTTCTACAATTATCTACATATGGGCTTTCTTCTTTTCTTATTAACTGAATCTATTGCACATCTCCAATATTTGCCTACCTCTCTTTGGTTTTCCATAATCCAAACCAGAATGTACAAAGCCATTTCTCAAACTCCTACTATGTGTGGATCTTCTCTATGCCCTGAGAAACGCACTTCCTTACGCCAAAAGTGTCACTACGAGAATTTTGTCTTCCACCGATGAACGTGGAGCATACGAAGTACCTCCTCAAGATGAATAACATGCTTTTCCATACTCTTGGAAAACACCAAAATGTCATTCATGAATACCACCTTGAACTTATTTAGGACATCTCCAAAAACATGGCTCGTCAAATCTACGAAATAGGCTAGGGTATTGATTATCCTAGAAGGCATAAAGAACCACTCAAAGAATCTGTCAGGTGTCCAAAATGCGGTCTTATCAACGTTGTTATCCCTAAGCTGATGAAATCCGGTGGCTAAATCAAGCAGAGAGAATACTGTAGAGCCAACTAACTAGTCAAAAAGATCATCTATCCCAGGGAGTGGATATCGGTTATTCTATGTGAGCTTATTCAATTCTCTATAGTCCACGCAAAGTCGAAGGTAACCATCTACCTTAGTTGCGAAGACGACTGATGCTCCCTACTCCGATATGCTCCTTCTTATAAATCTTTTCTCTAAAAGCTCATGGATCTGCTTGTGCAACTCCTTTCTCTCCCTAGGTGCCATGTGCCTCATGGCTAATGCTACTGGTTTAGCGTTATCAGTCAAATAAATTCTGAAGTCAATCTCTCTCTTAGGGGGGCAGTCCCCTAACCTCCTCAAAGACGTCTGGAAAATCTCAGATGACAGGAAGCGAATCTAACTCTGATGATGATGAATCGAGGGAATAAAGGAAGCTCAACATAACTGACCCTTGCGGGTCGTAAGAAACCTCGAGAGTTCTACCGCTGCATGTCTCTAGTCTAACGACTATCCTTTCGCAGTCTGATAAAGCTCCATATGTGGATAGCCAATCCGTTCCCAAAATCATCCCATACCCCAAAAATTCTAATACATAAGCGTTACAGTCAGATTCCACACCTAGGATAAAAAAAAATTGAACCCGTATAAACCATAGACAAATGCGTCGATCTAAATATGGAGTTTGAAGCAACAATGGGGTCTACTACTAAAGAGATGTCTAAGCGCAAACAATCTACCAAAGAACTCGTAATGCAAGGGTGTGATGCCCCAAAATCCAAAAGAGTCAGAATGGGAAAATCAGAAGGAGAGATTAATCCTTCTAAAGAGATTTTCCTACCTATATCCAAATCACTGTTAGAAAGTGTTGCATCCAAAGCTTGTACCTGTGCCGTAGATGTGCTTGCTCTCTACCTCGTTCTCTAAGGACAAGCATTATTAAGATGATCGGGCTGCCAATAGTTGAAACACCTCCCCTTCATCGTTTTATTCTTATAGTCCCTTGAATAATGACCAACATGTCCATAGTTATTGCATTTCCCACCTTTCTAAATCCACTTCTAAGGTCCTCCAAATCCAATATCCTAAACCTTTACTCCATAACCTCCAACCTAGCTTGTGCCTCCTTGAAATCCTCTATGCCAGAAATCGTTTTTCCTCCTAGACAAGCGAAGTTCTTGCATATCTTAGAAAAATTGGCTGCGGTAGAAGGATTAAAGGGACCTCCACCTACCGGTGTTGTATTGGGCGCTTTCCCTTGCACCTCTAGTACCATAGCTCTCCGGAGCTGGTCAACCATATTATGCAAAGAAAAGGAAACTTAGGCTCAAAAGAATCGAAAGAAGGTTGAACTGGACTTTTAAGGGGACTTTTATAAAAAACTCTTTCATACTTGAAAAACTACTTCTATAATAAGAGTCTCTTCTAAAAAATACTTCTAATTTGAAGATATGCTAATTAAAATTGGTTGCTTTTGGAAAAATAATTTAATTTTAAAATAAGTTTTTAGGAATCCTGTAATCTTAGGCTCTGATACCAAATGAATCACCCCACACCCCTTAGTATATCCAAAGGAACACACTAAAAGATGCGGTGCATTGTAGGTATAACTAAAACTAGCAGAGACTAAGATTCACAAGACAAAATAGATAAAAACAGCAGAAACAATTAAAATATTAATTTGCTAAAAGTCAAACTTCATAATATAGAATTATAAAACCAAAAACATCATATGTTTCAAAATATCAATATATGCTAGTACATAGAATAAGCTAAAAACTGAAAATAAAAAGTGAAATACATAAGAAATCTCTACCAAAGTAGTCTCCAAGTGTCTGCGGTCTATCGTCCAAGCTCTTGCTAGCCTATGGAGGGAAAAGGAGAAAGTGGAGGAGTGGGTCAGAATGAAAGTCTAGTGAATAATAGTAATTACTAGAATCTTTAAGCAAAGTAAAATTAATAGAATTTACAACAGTTGTAGTATGTAAAAGGAAAGAAAGGAAATAGAGAGAAGGAATAAGATGGAAATAAATGCGAATTAACTAAATTAACATAATTGATTAACTTTGATTGTTTGCACTTGTATTTGATCGAGTAGGCTGAATTCCTAATCCCATAATTAGGCTGAAATCCTAATTCTACCCTTTGATCGGCCTACTACTCCATAGACTAACTGCGAACTAGACGCTATATAGCTTCCTACATAGAAGACAATAGTGTCTACGAATGACACGCAAAGTATCTATTGTGGACTAGACTTTATATAGCTCCCCACATAGAAGACAATGGTGTCTACGAAAGACACATATACTAAACGCTTGGAACTTATAAAGATTTATGGGCCGTCACTGGAAGTCTCACGCATGATCACAATAAGCTCGCGTTATTTGTTGTTCCACCAATTAGGTCTTCTTATTACCTCAAGCTCCAGCATAAGCATTCCCCTTTTCTCACTTGAGGATTATGTTAAACACCGTATCCATAGAAATAATAGGGGAAATGCTATTGGTACTGGCCCGTCATCCAAACAATTTCTAGTTGCGCCCCTTTGCCCAAATCCCCATGATTTGAACTTCTACTTATTGACCAATAACTACCATTATTAGCATAAGCGTGCCCCTCGTCTCATTTCAGGATTATGTGAAACACCATTTCCATGGAAATAATAGGGGAATGCTATTTGGTATAGGTCCTATTTTCATCTTTTCTTATTAACTTTGATAAATTATTTAAATAAGCCTTTACAATTTATCTCTACTATCTTTGCTTATTAATTTATCCTAAGTCTTAAAATAAGCCTCATTCTGTTCTATTTCTTATTATAACCTACGTTATAATCATGCTTATTACTTAACCGAGGTCTAAATATAAAAGTAAGCTTCTTTCATCTTATACTCTTTTTATTTATAATTCTAAGTTACAATTAGGAAAATTTCTTTAATTTAGTCCAATTCTAATATTTACAACACAATTTCAGTCCAATTCCATTTCTTATTACAGTCGTTACATTTTACATCTTATCTTCCTTTATTTCAGTATCGTTATAATTTTATTCCATATTTATGTTTAATCCATTCTAATCCATACGCAAAGAAGAAGGAAAAACAAAAGAAAACAGAAAATAGAAGAAAATCTAAAGCGTATGAAAATGATGTAAATAACGCATAAATAACAGTGAATAAATTTAAAATGCTGTAAACAACTATAATTAAATACAAAAGCTATAACTAACAGAAATTAGCTACAAATAACTGAAAAGAATAGCTAAAAAGGAATGGAATGAAAATAAATCTAAAACTGAAAATAACCAAACAAAAGGTATTTCCAATATCGTAGGAAAACTACAACTATTGGAAACCCTATTTTAGATTGCTTAAAAATCTAAATAATTACAATCACTCACTTGTGGTCCTAAGCTCTTCCCTTTTGGTCTTCCCGGATCCACTTGAGGGTACTATAATATTTTTATTAAAAAGATTCTCTCCATGGAAAATTATTCCTTTTAGAGTCCTTCCTGAATAGGTGAACCCAAGCGAAGAAAATCTAGAATGAGAAAAGGTGTTTGGCTTAAGTTCTTATTTATAAGGGTAGAAGTGGATTTCTCAGCATTAGATTTGGAGATTAAATAGGATGCAACCACGTCATAGGCTGAATAGGAACCATCGGATGCAAGATCGGAAGAACCGGATTGGTTAAAAGAATGCAAATGACACGTACAATGCTCGAATGAACGAAAGTTCGTTCGTTCGTTCACAAGGGGAGGTGGGTCGACCGCCCTAGTGCCTAGATTGACCGACCGATTGACCTAGCCCATATATATATATTCTGATTCTTCTTTATTTTTGTTTAATTCATAACTTGCTAACATTAGCTTGGATTCTGATGTTCTATATATAGAAATTGACTAGAAAATTACCATGGAAACAATGGTGCAACTCCCTTGGCTTACTTCTGGTAATTTCATAAAGTTATTTTATCATTTAGTTAATTAACGAATTAGTTATTATGGGTTAAATTTCGAGGTAAAAGTGCCTTTTTAAATGGTTTTATTAAAGAAAATGTCTTTATAGAATAGCCACCTCTGTTTAAATATGAAAATTTTCCCGACCTCTATAAACTTAAATAAGCTCTTTACGGTTTAAAACAAGCACCTCGTGCTTGGTACGAACAACTAAAAGGTTATCTTATAGGTTCTAGATTTGAGATTGAAAAGGTTGATCAAACTTTGTTTATTAAAGGAGACAAAAAAAGATATATTAATTACAGGAAAATAGGCACAAGGATAAACTTAGAAAAAAATTAGGCTGAAGGACAACAATTTTTTTTAGACCAAAGAACAATGCTAGTTATAACTAGCACTTTGTATAGTGTAAAACTGAATATAATGCTAGATGTAACTAGCATTTTGTATAGTGTAAAAGTTGAATTTAATGCTAGATATAACTAGCATTTTTCCTTCAGCCTAAAAATAAAACTTCATGTCCATCAGCCTAATTTTTTTCAAAGTTTTTTCTTTTTCCTAATTCTCTCTATTAATTATACAAATTTATGTAGATGATGTCATATTTGGATCTACAAATGAAAATCTATACAATGAGCTTTCAAAAATAATGACAAGTGAATTTGAGATGTCTCATATGGGAGAACTCTTATTTTTTCTCAGTCTGCAAATTAAATAGCTAAGCAATGGTATTTTTGTTAATCAAGAAAAATATTGTACTAATTTAATAAAACATTTTGGAATGGAAAAAACATCAAGTAAACCGATACCATAAGCACTACAGTTCATCTCGATAAAGATGAAAACGGAAAAAGTACGGATCAAAAATTGTATATGGTTAGATCTTTACGATTTTTAACCGTTAGTCGCTCTGATATCTTGATGAGTGTCTACCTGTGTGCATGATTTCAAGAAAATCCTAAAGAATCACATTTGCAAGCCGTAAAACAAATTCTGTGATACTTAAGTAACACTATAGACTATGGCCTCTTCTATCCAAAAGATTGTCCATTCAAACTTATATCACACAGCGATGCTGATTTTGGTGGATGTTGAACGAATAGGAAGAATACAAGTGCTACTTTTCATTTCATCAGTCAGTCTCTATTATCGTGTTTTAGTAAAAAGAAAAATTATGTTTCACTATTGACCTATGAAGCAGAATACATATCTGCTGCTTTGGCGTGTGCGTATGTGATATATATGCAATAAACTCTTCGTGACTATAGGGAACACGTTAAAAATCTCCAATTTATTGCGACAAAACGAGGGCTGTTAACCTATTGAAAAATCCAATAAACCACTCCTATACCAAATATATTGATATTCGTCGTCACTTTCTACGTGATAAAATAACAAAGACGTTATCACTTGAATTTACTTTTTTTGAAAATCAAATCATACATTTTCACCAAACCACTAAATGAAAATTCATTTGTTAAACTAAGATGTGAACTTGGCATCGTATCACTAAATGAGTTATAGAAAGTTCTCTACATACCAAACTAAAATTTGTTACCACTTACACGAGTTTAATAACCATCAAAAATTTATACGGCCATTAACTCAAATATATACTATCCATTATCAACAAAATTAGAATATATAAAATTAGGAAGTTAAAATAACTACATATAAAATTGCAAATATTCTCAAACGATAAAATACAGATAAAATTTAATAAATTCATACTGCATATAAACAATAGTTTCTTTTTAACCAAACTCATATAACATATCATAAATAAATAAATTTAAATGGATTCCGGCTATGATTTAACTTAACAGTCGATCCTAAAAGTAATCATTCAACTCCAAACAAAACAACTCCATAAAATAAATCATCTTCAGTTAATATCATTCTGTCACCTACATATCACATTGGTCGCTCATCAATGGCTAAGATAGTCAAACGGTCAACCAACCTTGAATCATCATCTTCCAATACCAAAATTAAGGAGATTTTTCACTATCAACAAGAAATGATGGGAGTACAGAAGGAGATGTATTACGAGAAAAAAAGACAAGGAGCAAAACTAAATTTTCTAAAATGATGTGTTTTGGCTATTTGCGGATACGAAAACATTTTCCTCGACGAACGAAAAACAGTAAATAAATACAACTCCATTCCAAGAAATTCTTCGGAACATGGACCATCAAATAACTTTTACTATTTTCTGTTGGACAAAATCAAATTTACTCTTTCGTCTCCTCACATTTTCTAACTTTAGCTTCCATCTCCTCCTCTAAAATGATAAAAAATCAAATTTATTTCTCACTATTCAATCACAATGCCTCCAAAACGTTCAAGAGAATCATCTACACCCCACTGGACCATCTGAGTGCTAAATTGAAGGATGTCTATATAATGATGCTAATGTCCAAAAGTTTAATAACATGAGGAACATGAGCATTTTTGAAGATCCATTCATCTAGCTCAGTGACATTTGAGGTTATGCTATTTGAGAATTCACTAAAGCAAATCATGTTGATCATCTCGTCAATTTTGAAGCCAGCAATCTCAAGATTTACCCATTATTTGGAAAATTGCTTTATGCTAACTTGAACTTAGATTTCATGAATCCACACAATGAAAAAAATTGTATATGGACTTTTGTTTGTGGTGTCAAAATTTATCTACCTATTGCAAGTTAGGATCTATTTTAAATTGCCGTTCGAAAGGAGAGGACTTAGATGACCTTGAGTAGATATGAACAATCGTGATGAAATTAGTCGTCTATTTTTAGCTGATAACTTAGAAATGTTGAGAGCGAAATTCTTACATCCAAAACCTATAATTTTACATAGAATATTTACTCATTCTATACAACCTTGAACTGGTAGCAATAAAGTGGTTTATAAACATAACGTCCAAGCTCTTTATGCACTACATATTTGTCAGAATATTAATTAGGCAAAAGTAATCATGGACGAATTTACAACATTCTATGACAGTGAAGCCAAAACAGTGATCAATACAATGGTGATGAAATTAGTCATCTATTTATAGCTGATAACCTAGAAATGTTGAAAGAAAAATTCTTACATCCAAAAGCTATAATTTTACATAGAGTACTTACTCATTCTATATAACCTTGAACTAGTAGCTATAAAGTGGTTTATAAACATAACGTCCAAGCTCTTTATGCACTATATATTCGTCGAAATGTTAATTGGGCAAAAGTAATCATGGATGAATTTGCAACATTCTATAACAGTGAAGCCAAAAATGAATTTCCCTCGTCCATTTATAGCTTGGATCCACACTTGCTTTTCCACTTCATCCTATAGTCTACCTTTAAATGGAGAAACTTTGGTTATTTTGGAGCTACTCAAGGTATACGAGAAGAAGACCCCATCTCTCCTCACCTTTTCCTTTGCATTATGGAATGTCTGACAAGTGTGCTACATATGAGTGTTAGAAAGAAAAGTATTAACTTACATTCAATGTGCAAAATCTTGAAATTATCTCCCTCATGTTTGCTAATGACTTATTGGTTTCCACTAAACCTAATGTTAAGTCCATAAATGGCATATCTAATGTTTTGCACTCTTTCTACCAAGTATCTGGTCTATGTGTTAATTTTAGCAAATATAATATCATAATAGAAGGCCTTTCTTAGGATGATTCCATGTATATAGAAAATTTGTCCTCTCTTCAAATTTCTACTGGTACTATCTCCTATCTTGGAGTTCCCATTACTACCAAGAAGATTTCTTCTGAATAGTGCATGCCTATGTATGATAAATTTATTAAGAAGTTGGTTCTTGGCCTTCTAACAAGTTGTTATGTCGATAGGCTTGTTGTTGCCAAATCCATTGCTACCTCCGTGTGCCTAAATTATTCTAGTCTCTACATTCTCCGTGCTAAATTAATAGCTATGATTAATAGAGTACTAAACCACTACATTTGGTGTGATAATCCTTACTCTAAGAAGCTTATCCATATCTCATTCAAAAAAATACTCAACCTTTTGATGGAGGTCCTTATTGTAATGAACATTAAAATTTGGAGCATGGTAGTTGTTTCAAAGATGTTGATATGTTACTAGAGAATAAGGACCTTCTGTCCTCTTAGCTTCACGCAAACCACATCAAAAAGAATAACTTAAGGTCTATGGATCCTTTTTTAGATTGTAGCTTGTTATAGAAAAATTTGTTAAGATCCAAAAGCTCTCTACTTCCCATATATCAAAGCAGTATAACTGATTCTACTCCCTTTGGCACTCTCCATGGCTTAGTAAGGGTTTCATTCTTTCCACTCATCTGCATCATGGTCTTAAAGCTATGACTCGTATTCCTGAACAAGCTAAAGTCATTACATACTACAATGAAGGTTTCATCAATCTGCCATATTCCAGTTCTCCTATCGTTAGGCAGATTTGGGAACAAAATTCACAATTCTTCATTTGTTGCTAGTATTGGCACTTCTAGATGGAATATTAAAGCTCACTCTATCAATTTGGTCTACAAGTACTTAGCTTCTCTATCACAATCCCCTTTATTTCCTTGGCATTCTAGGATTTGGTCCTATAAATCTAATCAAGAAATCATAATGCTATGGAAGATAATCAACAATGCTAATCATATCCACAACAATTTATTTGCTAGAGGTCTTAACCTTATCTTATGTTGTGTCTCGTGCAATAAATATTCTAATACTAGTTCACATTTATTTTTCAAGTGTTGTTACATTTTCTCGGTTTGGAGATATATCATTCTTTCTTCAGGTTTTCATATTCCTAGTTCTAATTCCAAGGTGGAATGATATAACATTTTTAAAGCCACTAGATAGAAGTGCCATAGCAGTGACACTCTCATAGTTTATCCCAAGAAAACAATTTACATGATATAGGGAGAAAGAAATGATCGCATCTTCAAGCAAGATGCTTGTTTGATCGATTACATAATTGAAAAAAAATGTAAAACAAGTTGTTGGTTATGTATTAGGGTTTCATATTTTTTCCTTGTACTGCATAAGGCTTTCTGCTTTCGTTTTCGACTAGGCGGTGTTTTATTTCCCTTTTTATTGTAAAAAATTCTAATGCCTTAGTTGCATGTTACTAATGCATTTTCTTTTCTTATCTATAAATCATGGTCGATCTGGTTCCCTCCGTTAGGTTTGCTAAAAAAAGACTAGGGGAAATATTTTAATTTAGTTTAATTTATTATTATTATTATTATTCATCTTTGGTTTCGCTAGAGTAATGAATATTGCTCAATCCTTCTTCAAGCTCGACCCAGCCATTGCATTGCACCACCACCATGCATCCCTCCAGCGACAAATCCAACCACACTAGAAGACTCCCCATGCCATGCTTTATCAAACACCACCACATTTTTCACCTCCGGTCATCAGAAAAGCTCTGCCTCTACTGGTCTTTAACCACTATATTCCAGTGACTATGACCACTTAGGTCGATCAAAACCCAACGTGGTGCTCCCTTCGATCTCCTTTTTGTATCTATGCCTTTCGATCATCGTATTGTCACTATTTAAACATTGGATAAAAATGAATGGTCCACTTTTATCAAAACTTCCAACGTGTTATCCAATCAATACTTACACGAAATTAACAAAAGAACACCACCAGTTGATTTGCTTCATCGAGAACCATAATTTTGACATGTAATATGCCTAGTTTGGAACACCTTTATATTTTACACTTTTTAATTACAATGGGATTAACTTTCCTTAATTACAATAGATGAAATATTACTTTTTTAACCATTTAGCCATGGAAAAATAATCAGTTTTTAATTATTAATTACATCATTATAAAAAAATTTAATATCATAAGAGGTGAATTGCTATGTTTTACCGATATGTAAACAAATATGATAAATCCCACTTACAAAAATCATAAGAGATAATCGGTTCCATATATTTATTTGTTTAATTTGGATTTGATCTGGAATCAGTTGATTGATTAAGGTTTTATAAGTGGAGGAAAGATTATTAAAGTCAAAGGAATATGGTTAGAATTCTACTTATAGGCAGAAAAATATAATATATAGGTTAAAATCTCGTAATCAATATATTACGAAAATGTCATTAGGTTTAACTTCTTCTAATTTCTAGCCCATTTAATCAAATTCAACAAGTTATATACGTTTTCTAACTATAAATAATATATTGGATGCAATAGGATAGGTCTCAAATTCTAATTCCATCTCATGTAAAAATTTACTATTCTATCCCTTATGTAATATTACGATTTTACCCTTTTTAATTTAATTATTTAATTTCATAAAAATATCGGGTGTTACATTCTTTCCTCCTTAAAAGAATTTAATTATTTAATTTTATGCAACTATTGTTATGTCATACAATCATACAAATAAACATAGTTAAATTCAATCTAACATCCATTGTACAACACAAGCGAAAACATAACCATGAGTACACGGTAAATAAAATATGATAATACTATATAAGATGGGTGCAAATGTTACTAAATTTTCCTCCTATGTGAGCATATATGTAGCGCAACCAATATGTATGCGAGCATCCTACTGTGTGTGTGTGTGTGTGTTTGCACCAAAAGTTTGCACAAACACCCAATAGATGTTTCGAAGAGAAATATATGAAAAAACTAAAATGAAAATAGAGGAAAACAGTAGAGAAACAGGAGTAAATCAAAACAATAACACAAGCACAATGATTCATGATGGTTCGGTGTTGTTTTCCTGTGTCCACTTTGAATAGATTGCTTTATTAATCACTTCGTAAATTGAGTACAATAGGGATCGGATAAAAATCCTTAGTTACAATAGAGTACAAATCAATAGCAACATAAAGGTCCATATAATGAACAGCTAATCCTATATTTATAGACGAAGATGGGAAAACATCTTCCTAAAAATTCAACAGAAGGAGCTCCAAGACCATATGGACTCATAAGAGGGATCGCATGGCACAAATCCTAAAGAATAGGGATCGGTGTCTGTTATCCGGCATTTTGACCTGGCTATATCCGAACCGACTGGACAAGTTAGACTCAACTGTCATCAAGGACAGTATCCTAGAGCAATGATTGTGGGGTCAAAAAATCAAGCATAGATTATAATACGATGAAAAAACTGAAAGTTCACTACTCCCAGAAGATGGATTAGGTATGATCCATATACAACACTATGGATCATATCGTATCGATTCCACAACTCAATTTTGCAGCGCTGTCGGTCAATGACTCAACACATGTTATCAACATGAAACTTGGAGTACAAACTTATTACAACATGTGAAACACCCCTTAGGGATCTCATTCCAATTAGAGGAAGTTGGAGGGATTGATACAACTCCCTTTGAAGGGATCGGCAGAAATAAAAATTCAAGCAACATTACTTCACAGAAAATGCGATATCTCACAAACCGTATATTGAAATTGAGCAAAATTTAGGGAGAAAGTAGATAACATCATGAGACACGCCTAAATGGGATTGCAACCCATTTGGACACACTAATAGTGATTGGGACCGATCCATGTTGTGGGCATGTAAATTTTTGGGTGGCCTCGTCTTGGTCTTCCGAACCTTCTGTCGAAATTTCAGTTAGATTTTTGCACTTCTTCCCCTATAAATATAGTAGGTGTGGCGTCAAAAAAGGGATCCTGCTTTCTGCTGAAAAGGCTCTTTCATTTTATTCTTCATTCTCCTCATACAAATGAATCCTAGCCGATCCAAACATTCTTGTAATCATAATCAAGTGCATGGTTAATAAAAATATAAAGTGGACATAGGTCAAGATTTCCGAACTACTATAAAAATCTCTATGTTCATTCATGATATTTGCTCTTAATTTCATTATTCAATTAATTTCTAATAGATTATACTGGGTGGTGATGCTCATTTTTGGCGTCAATAGTACCAATCCCTTTTTTGTGGAATTTGGGGGTGCGATCCTTCTGGTAGCTTCCCCATTTTGAAATATGCTTAGCATCCAAGTTTCATGCCAATTGGATTAGTAGAACTTGAGTTATTGCTCATTTTTTACTTCAATGTGAAATGTTTTCTATTTTGCAGCTAATCCCTACAGAGGGAAGAGGGCCAATCCCTCTTATTTTGTCTTTTTGAGGCGCAATCCCTAGGTAAGTCTCCTTAGGGCCCCATATCTCACTTACAAAATTTTAGGTAGATTGGTCTTGTAAATATTGAGATATGGATTGTTTTTTTTTTTTGAAGTGCACTTGCTTCATGAAACATATCGGTCCTTATTTTGGAGGTTGATTATAGCCGATCCCTCTTATATGGTGAACCGTATTCCTTACTATGAACATTCTGCATTGCCTATTTCTCAATTTTGTTCTATCACAGCTTCATATGTTATCATCTACGCTTGACTTCTGGACACCACAATCATCGCTTTGGACTTATCAGCCTTAATGACAGTAGAATCTAACTTGTCCAATCGGGTCAATATAACCGGGATAACCGGATAACACTTGCCTCCCAAAGTACGTCTTGTGATGAAAATGGTGTGCATTAAATCGAAGCAAGTTAGAGTCGCTGGAAAGAAATCCATCCAGTTCTTGGAATAGTCGCTATCCTTTCCTCGAATTATTTTCCCAAAGTGTTGAATATTTTTCTGATCGTCATAAAGCTTAGTCGAATTCCATGTATACATTCAGGATTATATTCCGTTAGTTGCTATTTATGTCCGGTTCTGCAAGACTAGTAAGATTTGGCTATCTGATCTAGTCTTGACCTTGAAAACTTCAGGTTTGAATTCAATTTCTATCGTTTCAAAAATTGAGCTTTTAGACTATACAATTGCATATTCAAGTACACGTTCTCATCATTGGCTCCCAGATGCGCTTGTACGCTATTGGGTCATCGCAAATTTTCATTAAGTAAGATGCAATTTCATTGCATTTTGCATGTATGTACTTCATATAACTCCCATGTCCATGTTTGCATGCACATAGACTCATGGTTGGTCCCTGTATTTTTATATATGTGTGTGTAGGGATCGGCATTCTTATAGTCGATCCTCCCTCCTTTTGATATGTTCATAGGGATCGGCATTCTCCTAGTCTATCCATTCTTTCTTCCTTCCAATTTTGTGAAGAAAACAAGGCAGGTCAACCCCTCTAACTCCATATATAAGCCAACACTCTCCATCCCATACTTTACTTCGTTTCACTTCCATTTCCTCTTATCCCTTTCAATACCAAACCCTCCTGATTTCACCAATAAAAACGAACCCTTCCCCGTCTCTTCTTCCCATAGCTTCGAAATAAAATCAATTGCAATCCAACATACCTCTACTAATCAGCTTCCTCCTTCCTTCAATCTCGATCACCCCCAAGCCACTCATCATCACCACTAACACATATATATAGGTAGGGTTTCTTGTTTTTAACCTTTAATTTGTATGAGATTTGGGTTCGATTGCATCAATCGTGGGTTAAGGAAGGGATGAGAAGGATGATGACAATGCAAGGTTTGATGAGGTAGTAGAGGAGGAAAAAGAAAAGAACGAAGCACGAAGGAGTGGAGGGATCGACCGTGCATCGGTGAAGGAAAGGGATCGAAGTGGATGCTTGATGGGAGTGTGAAAGAGTTGAAGTAGAGGGTTCAGTAGTTGAAGTTGGAAGAGGGATCGGTTATTATGGGTTAGACATAGGAGTAACTTGCATTGCTGAGTAGAGGGATCGGCTGTTTTGGAGAGTGGAGGGATTGGTTGCTTTGTTGGTATGTTGTAGATGGAGGGATAGGTCATTGGCTCATCAAGAGGGATCGGTTGTTATAAGGGAGTGGAATCGGCACAAATAGAGAACGGCATATACAGGAGTCGGCTATTTGTACTAGACCGATCCTAAGCTTTGAATTGAACTTGAAAACCAATCCATATTCACTTGTTTGAACAATTGGAATCAATACCATCCCAATGAACTTGAACATATGACAGATGAATAACATGACTTACATATCCAATACCGAAATAGAAATTGAACGATCAAACTCTTGGGACTTAGAACATAAACCAAAACTTAGCATACAGGCTTTAATAATGGACTTCACACTTTGACACGCTGATGGTCGATCCTAAAGCTTACATAGCCAATCGATCTAAATGTTAGTTGAGACGGTCAATGATGACGGTCACTCTGGTCGGAATCCAAAATCTCATCACTTACCTTTTGCTTTAATTTTGAACTGTTTATCCCTGCACTGCACACACAAGCTTACATTTTGTATATGGGGATAGATAAATTTTTCTAATCTTGATTATCTACTGAGTTTAATTGCTCCAAACATTCAAAGCGTCTAGCTGTAATGCCTTTCGGACAATCTTCACAACGTAGTAGTCTGAAGTTGAGTCAAGTTTTACAACTATTTCTGGTGGACTCTCCCCTGATCATCAAATTGAACAAGTGGAGGCTTTGGCCCATCAATCGACTTTTTCTCTAACGTTCCCATCCTTCTGGTGGAAGATATAAGGCCTACCACGACACTGTAGCTATATTTCTAAATAACCTGACGGGTTACTAAGCCTCCACTAACACATATATCTACAGAGTTTAATTGATATGGGATTCCATTTGGTGATGTTATAGTCCCCTTAGTGAATGATACGGCTTATTTACCCTCGGAGGGGTATACTGCATGCAATAAACTCATGTGCTAGGTCGAAAGCATGCCGCCCTTCAATTCCTTTATCCGAGAGATGCTAAATTACCTTGGAATAGCTCTTGCTCAACTACACCCAAATAGCTATGCCTTGATTTATGTCACTTTCTTGCTATCCATAGATGTTCTGTTCCATCTGTGATCTCCTGAGGACATCATGTTTATTTACAATTTCAAACAACAGACAGGGCGCCTTTCCTATATTTCCTTTAGCCTCGCCCAACAGTTAAGTTTTAACTGACACTTGGAATAAACTCAGCCTTTTGAAATACAAATGGTTATATGTCTGATGTCCACCTGACTTCATAGGCGATGGTTGGAATGGCGTAACGTGCTGCCATGACTTTATTCCTGAATTCTTTAGCCCAATTCGTATCCTGAACAAGTTAATACTTTGAAAATCTATAGGTTTTCACCTATGTCCAAATAGCGATTGTTTCTCAAAGGTGTTTTTGCAATTCATGCCACCCCAGTTGAAGACAGGGACATTAGATCCCTTGTAACTGATGAATGGTTGTCCCTCTTTTGGCTGTTATAAAATGGCTGCAACATCGGGATTCTTGGAAGTGCCACACCACCAAGAAATGTAGCGAAACAAAAAGGATGACACCGAAGAGGATGAAATTAGTGGTGTCAAAATTGACAAGCCTAGCGGCGTTGGTGCACGGCCGGGCAAAGTGCCTGTGGTCGAACCATCATAAGGCGCACAATCTCACATGCCAATAAGGGGAAGAAAGAAGCTCGCATATAAACTCCGTAGGAGAAAATCCGTCAAAGAACCAAAGTTTGTCATCACCTCAGTTGATGAAGAGTCTTCTTCCCACTATCTAGAAAGTTCGATGGAAGGGTTCTCGAATATTCTGATTCCTTTCATGCCTTATGACTTCCCCAACATCAAAATTAGGGACCTCAATTCCCCGACTAGGAGTGGTGACGGCATTCCTCCCACTAGCGAGGGGAGAAAACTCCTATGAGCAAGGCTGCAACAACTAATCCATCGGGGGGGCACTAGGACCACAATCATGCACAGTTCACTGCACGATTTACGTCTTTCTTTTGTTCGATGGTCATCTATACATTCTTATTTGGTTTGGTTCTATGTCTAAATCACATACCTTCGATCGCTTGGGAGGCTTTTAAACTCAGTATGGATCCGGTTGTGGTTCAGAATCGAGTAGGCGTAGAGAGAGAGATGACGGTTGGAAAAGAAGCCATCGTTCAGTGGAGTCTTCATCTTCTAAATATAGGTCCACTCTCAATCGTCTCATTAGAAAGTTTAGCTTGTTCTTCCTATACATAATGACGATTAGACTTCTTTCTGTACCCCTCAAGTTGTTGTGCCACTTGAGCAATATTCTGCTTCATCTGGTTCCAGCCAGTCCCACGATCGTGGGTCAAGCAAATGCCCACTTGTTACTTCTGATCCTGCTTTGCCTACTGCAGCTCCTAAGGCTTCCACGGTAGAAAAATTGGCCGAAGTTAAGGTTAATTTTCCAAAAAACTTCTTCGATGTGCTTAAGTTCCTTTCATTCATACAATTCCAGGGAGTGGAAAGTGAATTCCCTTGCATGCTCAATGAAGTTTCGTTCAACACGAATCATTATAGCCTCTAGCCAAAAAAATCTCTAAGGATTCTATCGAAATACAACATGAAATTGATCATCTCAAGCTAGAGGCGATCCATGACAAAGATATAATAAACATTAAGACAATGAGATCTCATAGTTAACAGCAAAGCTGGTCGCGGTAGAAAAGAATGCCAAAGGAAAATCAGAGGCAGTTAGTCATCTAGAAGTGGCTTATAAAAAGGAACCGGATGATGCCCTTAACTGCAATGGTGTGCTTGCTTTGGAAAACAATGCATTGCAAAGGGAGAAAAAGGCCCACCGCATTGAGGAGTTGAAGAACTCCTTAAAAGGGGAAGGAAGAGAAGCTCGAAGCTTAGGAGGAGTTGTAGAGATATTGCGAAGAAGCCGTTGAAGCATGGGGACTAACATTCATCTTGACGAGCAACTCTCCTAATTGAAGTCCTTAAAGAAAAGGCAAGAGAAGTAGGCCATAATGATATTAAGAGCAGATCGAGGTTCGGTTAGAAGATGCCAAAGAAACGGGTCAAAATGAAATTAAGGACACGTTCGATCCTCTGATCGTGGAATATAATGTTAAAGTCTCAATACATCGCGATCTGTGTTTACTTGGAGAGGGCTATCTTGAATCACTCACCAAGGCATGGGAATACATTGTTGAAATGAAGAAGAAAGCCTTCGGTGAAGCTAATTTAGATGAAGAGAAGTTGGTGTGTGGATGAAGAACCTTTAGACCATGTTGCTGCGAGACTTCGATACTTTGACATTTTAGAACCTTCCGGCAGAGGGAAAAACATTATTGAGTCTTCGGAGTCCAATCCAAAAGGTCCCCCTGCACTTCAAATCGCTGGAGCATCAGTTTCTCTTAGCCCAAGATAGTATTTGAGCTACGATCCGGACAGTCCTAGGTATCAATCAAAGGTGTCGATTCCTATTCTAGAGCGGAGCACTCCGACGAAAACTGAAAGTCGGTCGGATACAGGTGTCCCTCATTGTTCTCCATTATTCAAGAGATTTCATTCCTCATGCCCAATAGTCATGCGTATAACTTTTTTTTATGCGAATCTGCAGTCTTATGGGTCCTAGCCAGACTTCAGGAAGCAACAATCAATGTCTACTGAAATTATGGTGGCCACCAACAGTCCAAGGACCGATGCTCAAGTTATCGTAGCACTTGATGATGATAAAGTGGAAGACACACCATTGCTAAATGAATCTAATGATGTTGTGATTACTGGCGCCATCGAACATACCGATGAGCTCGGTGCATCGAGAGAGAGGAGTCGCTGAAGAAAAAGGCCAAGGCTGAACCCGCTAATGTGGACATCGACGATCCAAATCTCATCCCACCTAAATTCATTCCACCCGATGGGTTGGTTCCTTAAGAACTACCTCCACCCTTTAAGAGCTCTCCTACCAAGGGCGGCAAAGGATCAAGGAAAAGGACAGGGTAAATTTCGGGTGGTGGCACTCCTAAGCAATACAAAAGGAAGAAAAGGCAAAAGAAATAGTTGTTGCCTCAGTTTATTTTGTATATAATTTGTGTAGCCATTTTTCTTTTTGTTGGCTATGATTGTGCGGGTACGGCCCCCGTTTTTGAATAAACTTGTAACACAAATTTGAATTTTAGCATGCAAATAAAAGTTCTTTATTTTTTATCGAACTCTTATGTGAATTTTTTTAAAGTAATCGAGCTATTACTTTTCCATTCAATGTACTTGTAATTCGTAGCTCGTTAATTCGGCTAATCATCCGTTAATTTTCACTCAAGGCCTCCATGTAGTCATGACCTCAAGTTGTAACAGATGGGCTCGAGACCTAGTTCCACGCTAACGGATTCAGCGGTCTGGGTGATTATACTCCTGCCTCTAGTCTTGGGTTGGCAGAGTTAGATAGTGGATGATCGAACTCCATCCTAAGTGATTTTATACTCCTTTTGTCAATTTTAGGTTGGAGTTTATGGAACAGTGAGTGATCGAACCGCACTCATCTATTTATTTATACTCAAATCAGTACTCTAGGGATAAGAGTTATTTGATGAGTGGTCAAATCGCGCCGATCTTGCATTTATACTTTAGTCCACATTCTGGAGACTTAGAATTATTTCAAAAGATATTCGGACCGTGCTTTCCTTAATTAATTGGTTTACTCCTAAGTCCAGGGTTTAACTTAGCAAGCAATCAGTCGCATCACAATTGCTTTTGATTCATGTGTGTCCCATCGCTCGACGGGATTAACTTGATTATCGAATGGTCAAGTCACATCCACTCTCATTATGCGCTCCATCCATCGGGCTGTGAGCGAGAATCATCGAATGAACGGACGGACCGCATTCATTTTGTTTAGTTCAGTCGTGAACTTTTGTAATTGACTAGCTTCAAACTATGGAAACCTGCTCGGACATGTCAATATTGGTTAGTCGGGTATCCTAACTAATATGTAATGCTATAGCAATCACAGATACAAAGGAAATTTCAAACTTTATTTTCCAAATGGAAAGAAATGGCATAATATGTCTTATTACATATCAGGGAAAATCAAATGCTAAAGAAAAATTCGAAAATGGAATATGACTAAATGAAAAAGAAATAAACTAAGTGAAATAGCATCATAATGCTCGGTATTCCGCTCCCTAGGGAGTGTGACGCCGAACAGTCACTAGCTTGAAAGTTCTCTCTCCAAACCTCTATTCAACGACAAACGGTCCATCCTAAGTAGGATTCATGTACAATGGGGCAGGAAAAACCCGTTTCAAGACGAGATCTCCGATTTTAAAGGTTCTAGGTCGGACTTTAGTATTGTAGTATCGGGCAACTCGACGTCGTTGTGTAGCTGCCCTTAAATCAGCTTCTTTGTGCTTCTCATCTATAAAATCTAAAGATTCCAAAAGGAGCTCTCTATTCATTTTGGGATTGTATTAAATCACCCGATGAGAAGGAACTTCGAATTCAACGGGAATGACGACTTTAGAGCCGTAAGAAAAGGCGAACGGAGTATGGCCAGTTGCGGACTTATGGGTGGTTCTGTAAGCCCATAGCACTGTTGGGAGTTCATCCACCAACTTTCCTCTTGCCTTTTCCAAATGCTTCTTTAGAATGGACTTTATGATTTTGTTTATAGCTTCAACTTGTCCATTTTCTTGATGGTGACCAACCGTCGCAAATCTCTTCCCAATATTATGCCGATGGCAAAAGTCTTCGAATTCAGTGTTGTTGAATTGAGTCCCATTATCAATTACAATAGTTCGTAGAAGGCCAAAACAACAGATGATGTTCCGGACAATGAAGTTGATTACTTTCTTTGTTGTGACCATGGCTAAAGGTTCTACATTGGCCCATTTGGTGAAGTAATCAACTTTGGTGATGGCGTACTTTGCACAACCTTTAGAGATCAGTGAGGAACTGATAATATCTATGCCTTATATGGAAAACGACCATCTAACCATTTGTGTGATTTTCGTTGGCGGAGCTCCGAAACTTTTTCGTATATTTGGCACTTGTCACATCGCCTAGTGTAATCAGTCGCATCTCGCTTCATAGTCGGCTAATAATACCCATAATGGAGTATTTTCTTTGCTAAGGTTTTC